>OW028629.1:1330500-2661000 GCA_932294325.1 Allophyes oxyacanthae | reverse complement strand
TTTTACGCGTCATAACAACTATTTGTAAGCTAGACATGAGCGAAATAGCTCACTGAAGAGAAAAAGGGCGATTAGCTCTTTTGCTATAAAGAATAACCTAACTGTTTATAACAACTTATGTGTACATAGTGCAATAAATAAAAAAAAAGTAAAAAAAAAAGAATAATAATATATATATTCTGTTCTGTTCCATTCTATTCTATTGTTACCATCGGGTTACCCGCAAGCTTAGAGCATGTTACATTGCGTTTCACTAACATTCGAACAACAAGTAATACTCCAGGGAGGCGTGGAAATAGGGGGGTCGACTTATTTCTACTACGAAAGGTGTATTTATAAAAAAATATAAATACATATTCGCCATTTATTACACGCGGAAGTTATAAAAAGCGGTTAATTACGTAACTGTGTTGATATAGTGTTCGCGAGCGTGCAAACTTGTAATATGTTACTGCATGCCGCGATATACAGGATTTTAAACCTACTCGGTTTCATTACAAAAGATGTGTTGAACCTGAGTTTAGACCCTGGGTCTAACAAGACATTATTTTATGTATGGCGATTTAAAAACTTATTAAGTGTTACGGTACCAAAAAGAATATTATAATCACCGGGTATTTTCGTCATCTTTATTGTATTCAAGAAAACGAAAGATAGGTGACAGGAAATGCAGATAATCGATTAAGTAAAAAAAATCTTATAAATTGTACAACAAACCTAGTAGTAGTCCGACGCCGCTTATTAAACTTAGTTTCAATTGCGGGACTTTTAGATAATTGTCCTTTTACATAAAATGAAAAACTAAAACTAATAATGTCATTTAAACCACGGCAAAACCAGGGGGAGGCCTGGTTTATCTTAGACCCGAGATAAAACTCAGTTTTTTCGTTAAACTTTGTTTTCTAATACCAGAGCCTAAACCTGAGTTTTACCTCAGATTTGGTTAAGATCTTGTTTTGTAATAAGACCGATCGGTCAAACCAAGGTCTTAGTTTGACACCCGGTCTTGTTAGACCAGTATCTAAACTCAGGTTTAACGCAAATTTTGTAATGAGACCGACTAGGTTTGTTAATAGGTTTAAAATAGTCGTAAAAAAAAAGTTAGTTCAAAAACTAAAACCCACTTTGAGCTTATTATAGCTTACTACTGTTAGAATGTATTGATTTGTTAGGGTACGTGGCATACGACCACGGCTATCCTCTGAACATCACTATGAATAAGTATTAATATTTTCTTGTTTCATACTTTCAGTAGTCGGGTTTTAGTTTTTTAACTTACTTTTTTTTTCTAAGCCGCAAGCAACAGTTAACAATATAATTATATATTTTTTTAGTTTGTGACTTTATGTCCTCTAAAGGGCGCCATATTAAATTCAAACAGTTCTTAATGCTAGATTATATTAAGAACCTTGTATATTGGTTGTAGTTCCATGTCGGAACAGCCAGTAAAATAACTAGTATACTAGACTTTCCAAGTTTAGCACTAGGTAAGGGATTTTTTTGTACCACTAGCTAACAAGTAGACGGCCCGCCTGATGATAAGCGATTACCGCAGGGTTGTCTCGTACTTTGGCTTTGCAACCTCGTATATTCCCCTCAAGCATATAAAATGCCAAAAAAATACATGAAAAGAATGTGACCGTCTAAAAAAAAAAAAGGTCGTCCGGCGTAGACTTTGTTTTCTCAAACAGAGAATGACTATATTCAAGACAGACTAAGCAGTGGACAAGCGTGTCTAAATTTCATTTAGTGCACCCATTGTAGGCAAAACAGTGAAAACCCATCATAAAATGTCGTATATCAAAAATCTCGTACAATATTGTACGAGGTTCATTGTGTCCTCGTACAGCAGACCACAAATCTCGTATTTGTACGAGGAACCTCGTACGTTTGGCAACCCTGGATTACCGTAACCTATCAACACTTGCAACACCAGGGCTGCAGGGGCATCATTCGCGGATTATCGACCTAAGTATGTTCATGTTGCGCTTACCATCAGGTGACTAATAACCGGTGTTCGGAATAGGTGGTGCTAATTCACCTAAACTTCGAGGCACAGAGACAAAAAGTGGAGACTCCCTTACGACAATATTTTATCTGTGACAAAAATTTGTCCCAGGTTTAAGGCATCACTTAAGTACATTCATAATTAATGTTATTAATACAGTAAAAGAATTGAATTTAATTCAGGTTTTTGTTTCACAGAATTGACAAAAAAATCAGTAGACACGTTTTTTATCATTAAAGTAGAAGACTTTCTCGTTATTTTAGATTCCTAGCTCTATTCGTTTTTATTATCTTAGGATGTAGAAAATCTGATTAATAATGAGCGAGTCTACTTAATTTTTGTCAATTCTGTGAAACCTGAATTAAATTCAATTCGTTTACTGTATTAATAACATTAATTATGAATGTACTTAAGTGATGTCCCGAAACTTGGGACAATTTTTGTCCCAGAAAAAATGTTGTCGTAAGGGAGTCTCCACTTTTTGTCTCTGTGCCTCGAAGTTTAGGTGAATTAGCACCACCTATTCCGTTCACTGCTAATTACCCGCAAGTTCGATGAACAGCGTCGTTTATAAAAAAATCCTAAGAGAGTAATCTAACATAATAATATTACCCTTAAAATAGGCCCATGTTAAATAACCGAAATATTCCGTAAAACAACTCAAATACCGTAAATATTACTTGCCGTTTCAAGCAATAATAGTTTTAGTTTGCGAGCGTTTATTCAACCAAGAAGACAAAGGAGTTACCAACAAAGCGTTGCGTGTGAACAAAAAACAACAATAAATTATTATTAAATCAGTTTTTTTATAGAGCACATAAACAAAACAATTTTCCTTACAAATCACAGTTATTTTAAGTTAGTATTCTAAGTTGGTAATCATATTCGTAGGGGCCACGCCATGCCAACGCACATAAAACAGATTAGTTTTTTTCAATACAAAATTATGGAGTAATTTGATTATTGCGGCGGTGTTGGCGTATTGTGAGGTCGGCTACCGACTGTGGCTCTATTTAAATTTAAACTTTTCAAAGTCAAAGTCAAACATTTTTATTTTAACTGGGTCTTTGTAGTCTCCTTTAAAACGTCGAGATTTTAGGCGCATGGTTCCAAAGTTGGGGTTGGTTCTATGAAGAAGAGAAAAGCTACAAACTCCAAGGATACTTTTTTGAATTCATTTTGTTATAATACAGTCTTCAACAGTGTGCGCGCGTTTTCGACAGAACATTCCATTATTTTTACATTTGTAAATACATATTATGAAATAATAATAAAATTCACATTTAAAAACATAAATAAATATTATAATTAAAAAAATCTAAAGAATACGCTTTTGTCATCCAAACTAAACGTGTATGCAAAATTTCAGCTCAATCGGAAATCGGGAAGTGGGTCAAATTTAACTTCCAAGATTTTTTTACATAGTTAGTTCGTTACAGATGAAGCTAATAAAAGCGTTTTAAAATAGGCACCGGGATCAACCAGTATCGGGAACAGGGTCCAAGCTACCGGTGGCTAGATCTCCGGATAGAGGAACCTCCTCAGAATGCGTGCCGTGTCGAGGAGTACCACCTTCTGTATCAAGCCCTTGATCCAACCCCCAAACGAGAGCCTCATAAGATGTTGGTCGACTATCTTGGCTATTAAGCCATTGGCCGTAACGCCGATCGGCACTGCGACTGCTGAGTCCTCATCCCACATGTCAACACTAATTATTATGACCTTTATTCAATCTTTAACATACTTTTTGATATTTTTAAATAATTTTACAATTAAATAAAATAAAAAATTATAAAAACATTGAAAAATATAAAAGAGTGGCCACCGGCATCGGGAACAGGGTCCAAGCTACCGGTGGTCAGGGCTCTAGAGAGAGAAACCTCCTAACAATGCGCGCAGTGTCAAGGAGTACTGCTTTCTGAATCAGGCCCTTGATCCAGCCACCTAGCGAGAGCCTCTCGAGGTGTTGGTCAAGACTCTTGGCAATTAAGCCATTAGTCGTTACGACTATCGGCACAATGATTGCGGACTCCACGTCCCACATGTCGACAACCTTGCGAGTCAAGTCCAGATATTTGATTTGTTATCTTTTTCGGCTTTTACGAGGTTCTCATCATGTGGGACGGTAATGTAGCCTGTGATGTCCCACTGCAGGGCAAAAGCCTCCCTCCCTCCCCTCTTTCCATTTCTAACGTTCAGTTGCGATCTACGGCCAAAACAGTACAATTTTTATTTCTCTAGGTATTCTATATTGATAGCCGTTTATTAACTTAGTTATTACGTGGATTGCCCTTTATAATACTTCTAATTGCTTAGCCGAATCACCCTCTATTACCATTAAAGAAAAAAGAAAAGCTGAGCACAGACGTGTTATTAAATAATTATTGAGTATTTAGGTGATGTTAGAAATGCGTGTTTTCGATTATTATCGATAGAACATTGTAAATAATTAAAGCATTTGTTCATATCAATTACTAAGGGCTATTTTCACCGACAATTTATAACAGATGTTTAAAAATGAAATCAGCCGATTACCCATTCAAAGGTACATTTATATCTACAGACATTGAGCGTGCTAGACACGTGCCGTGGCAGACACAATAATATGATTCTATACAGTGTGTAATAACGTATATATATCTATCGTAACGCGGTCGCGCAGACACGGACAGACACGGGTCGTGCCCGGCCGGTATTCTCGGAAAGAATATTTTATCTGTGCGGTTCATGTCTGTACGTGTCTGCGGCTACTTGCCGGGCAGTGTAAATAGAGTATCGGGACCGTGCAGACGTGTTTTGTTTTCTTTTCGCCGATTGTGTGTGTCGATTGTTGTCTATCGGTATCTGCCACGACATGTGTCTGGCATGCTCGATGTCTGTAGATATAAACGTACCTTTAAACGGCTCACTTTGTTCTAATCGTCTGTTATGCTGTCGGTGAACTTCGGCCTAAGTAATATTATAAATGTAGCGACATCTATCGCCACATAGAATAACTACTTACAAGTCAGCAAACTGACAACAATACTGGCGCGAAAATATGAATTGACTAATCAGATTACGAGGCCTGCATCGCACAAGGAAAAAGAATATCGTATCCAACATATATACAACTGTCCGACATCAACCGTCGGGTTTTGGCCCGCCAGGCAATATCACCTCGCCTGGTCGGAGGATCCTCCCTTTTCAATGGAGGAACACCATACCTTGTCCCTCCACATAAATGAGAAAGTTTCTGAACATATTCGGTTGTTTGTTACTCAACCACGCATAAACGGCTGAACGGAATTTTATTAAATTTGGGACACAGGTAGACCACGTCCTGGACACTTAGGATGCGAGTGAAACGGGATAATAGCTAGTTATATTATAATTACAATACGATCTACAATGCCAACATTTCTAACAATAAACGACGGAAAGATTTTGTATGTACTTCACTTTCAGATTCAAAGTTTGTCTTCGCAAACGTAACCAAGTCGATAGCTAAACTAGGGATTGAAATGGGTCCCAAGATCATTAACCAAACGTTAACGCTCCAAAAAGCCAATTCGCCTTCCAATCTCCCTCATATTTATAACATGAAATATTTCTTTTCATAAAACTCCCGTCTTAAATGAATCGAGTAACACCCCATTTGTCAAGAACGAGCTTTACGAGAAAATAATAATGTATCAAACGTATTGAATGAGCCTCTACAAGGGAGCCGGCGCCATTTTGAATAAGTTATTTTTTTCTTATAACGGCATTCGGTGCTTAGATTAAGCTCCTGTTCAACTCGAGAATAACGTGAATCTAATCCCTTCCTTATTAATAAAAAGAAAACTTTCCACAAACCTCAATTAGATGAATTAATCTGTTTTAGTTTTTTTTTTTTTACTTCCACTGCTGGATATAGGTCTTTTTGGACATACGCCACTACAACAGACTCTCAACCAATCTATTCTAGTCGCCTTCTTAACGTTGTCTGGCCACTTACACCATAGTTTTTTATAATAATACTAGCTGATATTCGCGTCTTTATACCCAGAACTTCTCCATGTACCTGGATAAAAAGCATTCTATGTGTTTATTCAGGACATGAGAACTATCGAATAACAGCTCTTATCGACATTTTTTCGTACGACGGTAAGTCATTAGTGCACCATATATCTATAAATACATCTACATGCAAACTGCTCATACTTCGCACTAGGTACAGGACATTGAGGTACCTGATCGAACAACCAATGGCAGTCGCTCGCTTAGATAATTTTACAACTTATTGCGTTAGCGTAAAGATAATTTTTGACTGCAGTACTTTAGTCCGCACGGAACTAGTTGGCCGCGCCTTAGGTGGGGGCGGAGGTGAGGGCGCCGGGTTGCCTATTGTCGACGGCGCGGCGTACTGAGTAATTACAAAGCGCCCCGCCCCTGCGTCCCACTGTTTACATACCTAAGGCGCGGCCAATTAGTTCCGCGCGGACTATAATAAACATTCTTGAAGTCGCACTCAGTTCGGAAGTGATCGGTTTTACGAAGTTTGTCGATGCGATTTCTTACTTCTGTCGTACTGTAATGTAGTTTAAGTTATCACTCTATACTATTTATACTCTAAGGTGTTATCCATCTCAAATATCTACTTAATTGGTATATTAAACTAATCATTTAGGTATCTTTTAACCCCTACCTCGGTTAATCTCTGTGGAAGGTCGCAGGTTCAACAATCGATAGGGCCTTAAGGGACCAGTATCTTGTCACAACACTGCCTGATACCCTTTTAAGGGATGTTTGCTTTCGGCATGAAACATTTCACTTGTATTTTGTAAGAGCTTTTTCATATATTATTCAATCGTCAATTTTTACGTAGCAGCGACAGCTTTGGGAATAAGTCGAGTTCGGTCCTGGCTGTAAGTCGAGTTCGGTCCTGGGTGACTTTCATTACAATATCAGTGATAAATCAAATTCGAGCAATGATAGAGTGAGTGAGTGGTTGAACGTTTGCCTTCCATGCAAGAAGGTTTGAGTTCGGCCGGCAAACTTCTGAATAGAATACGAGTAGAATACATCTTTATTTCATGGACAGGCACTTATGAAATGTTGAGACTCTAGGTGCGCGATTTCAAATAGTAAGTCCTATTGAGAAGAACTGGCAAGAGACTCGATAGAAACTCTGTTAAAATAATACACTGGTCGACAAAGAAATCGAGCCGCTTGCAAGTTTCAAGAACAGACGTATTTTTTTGAATCTATAAATCCTACAATCACAAAAATGGTATTAATGAACAGGTAATTTTATTGGCTTTCTTGGTGACATAAAAACATTATGCTAAGATATTATCGCTAGGACCTAATGCTAAAAATATTATAGTTTAAAAAAGAAAACGCCTTTGTCATCCAATCTAAACGTCTATGCAAAATTTCAGCTCAATCGGAAACCGGTAAGTGGGTCAAATTTAACTTTCAAGATTTTCTTAAATAGTTAGTTAGTTACAGGTGAAGTTAATAAAAGCGTTTTAAAAAAACAAAGGGAAAAAAATCGCTAATGAAAAGATAACGTTTTTAATCATAAGGAGTAAAAAATATAAAAAATTGTAGTTTAAAAGTGTAGTTAGCTCTGTAGTTTGATTATTAAGAGACGGCTGAAAAATGGAATGAAACGGAAGAGAAGATCCTTTTAACATTCTATACATTAGTCTTAGTACTCTCTAAGTCTCTAGTATTAGCTAATCCGTGGATTTTATGTAAAACATATGAAAAACATTTTTTTTTTTGTCGAATTTATTTAGTTTTGGTCAAAGTCGTAGAACAAACGTTCAGGTATAAAGAAAAAAAGAAAGAAAAATAGTTTATTGGCACATACATGCTAAAAACACAGATAATAAAAAATAAAATCAGTAGATTAGTGCCAAAGGGGCCAGCAGCTCAGCATAATGTTGGGTGTTAGTAAGGTAATACTGATGACCCAACGCTGCAACCCAGGGTGCCATACGCTCGAAACAAAAAACAAAGATAACCAAGTAGAAAATTGAAGAAAAAAAAAGGAAAATGAATGAATGAATGATATATAATAATAATAAAAACTAATAAAGTTCTTGATGTCGAGAAATGTAAAGGGCTTGATACAGAAAGCGGTACTCCTCGACACGGCACGCAGTGTGAGGAGGTTCCTCTCTCTGGAGCCCTAGCCGCCGGTAGCTTGGACCCTGTTCCCGATGCCGGTGGCCTACTACTTACTCTTTTGTATTTTTAAATGTTTTTTTTATTTTTTTATTTGTAAAACTATTTAAAAATATGAAAGAATGAAAGTATTAAAAATTGAATAAAGGTCATAATAAATACCAATAATAAAACTTTTTATTCGGACAGCAAGAGACACAATACACAAATTAAACAATAAAAAATAAATAAAATAAGAGTAGGTACAAGAAAAAACAACAAAAAGCAATTAAATAAAAAAAGACATCATATTGTACAACACGGGGCATATATGAAGTTAGTACTATAATATCTATCTTACCCGATATCATATGTCACAGATTTCTGAATATAAACGAATCGGCAGCAATCCAAGAAACATTTGAAACCAGAAATATAATCTAACCCTCTCAATAACGGGAAACGACGCAAATATAATATCAGAAAATCTTTTGTAGGAACAATTTTCTACCTTTAACAGCTAATACAAAGCCTTTATTGAAGTTCACTGTTCCAGAACACGAGTTGATCCAATAATGGCCTATTGTCCTTTAAGTGTCTGTTCAATTAGGAGAATTACTCTCTATAGGAATTGCCATTAATTGGTGGTATAATAAAATTAATAGCTAAATCCATTGTGTTTATCAACTGATATCAAATGGTCCTTTTAAATTAAAATGGGATTTCGGATTTAGAGATGAAGGAACGGAATGTTTTGGAGTAATTTCCAGCACAGTACAGTAGGGCTATGGCCCGTTTTCTTCATTTTACGTAAAACTAGAAACTAAAGATGACGGCGCACCTACACGCGCCGAAACTATCGTAGGAATCGTATTTACTAATGGTTTCGTGCACCTATCGAAAGCGCCGTACGCGCCGAACGCGCCGAACGATCACTATTGTCCAAATCGTAGAATTTTTAAGGCAGAATGCGGATGACGTCATCAGAAACGAACCGCCCGCGCCGTACGTGCCGAATCTGATGACGTCATTCGCAAATGCGGGTTTAATCAGTATATCTACAGTATTTTAATGAAATGCGGCGCGTGCGGCGCTGACAGGCGCGCGTGGTTGTATACAATTTCATACAAATAAATAAATCCAGCCTATTACTGTCCCACTGCTGGGCACAGGCCTTTTCTCAGGCCTTAGTCCACCACGATGGCCTAGTGCAGGTTGGTGGACTACACACACCATCGAGAACTTTATGAAGCCCTCTCAGATGTGCAGGTTTCCTCACGATATTTTTTTTCACCGTTATCGCAAATGATAATCAAATTCTAATGCGCACATGAATCCGAAAATCAGAGGTGCGGGCCGGGTTCGAAGCCAGACCCTCCTGCCTGGAAGGCAATTTCATACAAAGAATACTCAAATTCGATTCCTGTGGCCCGTGCGGTACATGCGGCGTGTTCGGCGTGCGTAGGTGTGTATGCGTTTTCGGTATAACGATCACCGTATTGACCATTTGGTCTCCAGAATTTTTTCCAATGGGTGTCGTCAACAGTGTCCAAGAAATTATGTCAAAATTCCCACAATCGTTCGTTGTAGCGGTTTTTAAGAGGGCCTAATTTCGGCAGAGGACGTTTACGAGCTGGCATGATGATGAACCTACCGTAGATGTATTTCTACTTAACAAAATCTCCGATAGCCATTGGTAAAAAGGCTTATTTTCGTCCAAAGGTCAATTTCAAGACTGAGACCTATGAAAACGGAATTGCGTTTTAATGACCCGTAACCACAGAGCTGTTACATCCTCAATCAAGAACGGTAATAGTCTTGCGGCTCTGGATATTAATCTAGTTCCAGTTTACATTAAAATTTAATATTTGCTTTTGTAACATCGTTGTGTTAAACGATTCGCTTGATTGGCAACCTTTTATGCCTTATTCCCCGAACAGTTCAGCAGAGGTCTGTACACCAACTATAGTCTCTAGCGATGGGTTATAAGCAGTGAACGGAATAGGTGGTGCTAACTCACCTAAACTTCGAGGCACAGAGACAAAAAGTGGACACTTCATTACGACTACATTTTTTCTGGGACTAAAATTGTCCTAGGTTTCGGGACATTAGTAGACATTAGTAGTAAGCTATACAAATATGCGTTCTTTGCAGGGATTGAACCCTCAAAACGTAGCACAGAAAACTTAGCCACTGCGCCAAGCGTTGCCTCACTTGGGAATTGAATTCTTATCCTCACGCGTTGCAGTCGTGCTTACACTCTACCAATGAGGCAGTCAGTCGGCGAAAAATCACAACAAAATAGTTTTCTTAACAATAACGATTGAAAATATTGTCATTATTTCTAAAAATAACTTCTGTCAATGAATTGTGCAAGTATTGCTTTTGAAGTATAACTTGCGAACTTTTAAAGCAGTATGAATGACTGGAGTTTCATTCTGTAGCGTAATTTTGCTTGCAGGAATTGCAGGGTTGTATTCTGACCGTTTTAATATTTTTCCGATGCACAATTCCGCATTTCTTTCTTTTTTATTTTTATTTATTTTTTTAAAAAAACGTTTCTCACTAGACTTTCTCCTATATCGAGGGTACAGTTTACAAACATACATGTCACATGTACACACAACCAGACCCGAAACAACTATCTATAGATCATACAAATATTTGTTCAGTGCGAGGATCGAACCCGCGGCACGTACCGCAGAAAGCTAATCGCTTAGCCACTGCGCCAACCGTGTCGTCATGTAGGTAAAAGACAAAAAGGTCTTGGACTCAGCATAGTAGTTGGCAACGGGAGGCAAGCTCAACTGCTGATAATATTCTGTCCAAGCCAATCATGCGTAGAATTTCAGAACACAGCACACTCTTCTGGGCAGTAGGCAAATACATGTACATATTAGATATTTATCGTGTTACGAATTATTCGGAGTTTTCCGGTAAATGTTCCCTTTCGAAGTTGGTTTCGCGGTCTCAGAGGGTACGTTCCAACCTAACACGTTCCATTTTTCTCTGTGCTACTTCCAACTTTTAATGTTAATTAATGTTAATTCTGAATTCACGGGTGCTTAGTCCCCCGACCGTTCCCATTCGGCCCAGTTGAATAATTCTCGATGAATTTACGCTAGATTTTGGCCCAGTTATTTAATAATTGAGAAGTTTACCTTAGGTCATTCTATAAAATAAAAACAAAATCAATTTAGTACTAAATTTTTAATAGTTTTACATGATTACTTTTGCGTACTTGGCGTTTGCGTCAATAATCTGAGTTATGCAGACGACATGGTGCTACTGAGTGCGTCGGTCTGCGGCCTGAGGAAGCTGATACGGACATGCGAGGAATATACATGTGGCCACGGATTATCATATAACGTAAAGAAGAGTCAATACATGGTCTTTGAGACCGTTGGTGCGAAGTGTCCTGCTAATATACCTCAAGTTAGATTAAACGGTGTTTCGCTGGTAAGGGTTGAACAATTCAAATACCTGGGGCATTTACTTACTGTCGACCTCAAGGATCATGCAGACATGGAACGGGAGCGGAGGGCGCTGTCTGTTAGAGCAAATATGATCGCCCGTAGGTTCGCGCGGTGCTCCAGTGAGGTAAAGGTAACGCTCTTTAGAGCGTACTGTACATCGCTGTATTCGTGTAGTCTATGGGCTGATTATAGTAGAACAAAATACAGCGTCCTCCGCGTCCAATACAATAATGCGTTTAGGGCGGTGATGGGGCTGTCTCGATTTTGTAGCGCCTCAGGTATGTTCGCGGAGGCGCGCACCGACTGCTTCCACGCGACAATGCGAAAGCGTGCCATGTCTTTGGTGCGCAGGGTGCGGGCCAGCTCCAACACCGTCCTGGCGATGATCGCAGAAAGGCTGGACTGCCATATTATTAGGCACTGCTGCGACAGACATATCGCAGTACAAGTGTCGCAGAGAAAATATTAATATTGACTTTTGACTATTGAAATTTCCGAACTGTAATATGATTGATTTTTATTTTTATTTTATTTTATTGTGTTATTACATAAATTAGTCTGACATTTCATCCCTTTGTGTATTATGTACTTATCTCATTTTTATATTAGCTGACATTTGTATTTATTAATAATTATTACTTCAATATTACTATATTTTTCTGGTGTGACATTTATATTATTTCTTGTGTATGGGTGTAATTTGCCTGAATAAAGATGATTTTTATTTTTATTTTTTTATTTATTTAACGACTACGATATTTTTTTTTCAATTTCATTTGCTTCTTTTTTCTCACCTGGCCTGGATTCGGCCCTGGCAAAAAATCTGTTGATCGAATAAACATTTTTATTTCATTGATATTATTATAGATTTCACATTTAATTTTATCAACTTCCAGTTCTTTTATTATTATTTTTATTTTATAAACATCTTTTTCTCACCTCCCCTAGATGCGGTCGTGGCAAAAAATCTGTCGATCGAACAAACACTTTTATTTTACTGTTATTTTATTACTATAGAGCTCATATTTACTTTCTGTTTTCGAATACGTAATTGGAATTTTTTCAGTTGTTTCAGCTGCCTTCATGTATTTTTAATCTAGAACCATTTGTTTGGCCTTTTTATAAAAAATCTTACGTACGAAGAAAAGGTTGGAGGGATCACTCGTTTTTGATTATTTAGAATCTTTTTTATTTGAATATTTTTTACCTTTGTACCTACATGTTATTAACTAAGTAACTACAAAGGTATGTAGCTGGTAAATGTAGCTGCCAATTGACACCGATGAGGAGGAATATTTTGACGCCTAGGTGCTCAGTTTTATATTTGTATTTATTTTATTTTATGATTTACTTATTTAACAATAATTAGTAGGTATACATATTTAAGTTTATATAATATTATGGTTGTAAATAGTTTGATGTTTCTTAATAAATAAATTATCTTTCAAACTAGAAAAAAAGAAAGTAGCTACATTTAACAATGTTAGTCATACCTGCAATATAGACTTTATCTACCCACATTTTTTATGACGTTACGTTCTTCCAGTGCCCTACGCAATTATATGCATATATATATTATATAATTATATTCGTTTGTCCGTGAGTTTTTTTTTTGTTTTTTTGAAAAAACATTGCCCCTCACTAGGATTTCTCCTGTATCGAGGGTACAGTTTACAAACATACATGTCACATGCACACACAACCAGACCCGAAACAACTATCTGTAGATCATACAAATATTTGTTCCGTGCGGGGACCGAACCCGCGGCACGTAGCGCAGAAGGCTAATCGCTTAGCTACTGCGCCAACCGTGTCGAAATTCGTGATTGATATTCGTGGATTAGCTATTAGATGCTGGTAGATCCTCTGTACATCTATGCCCCATTGTGACAAAATTACTGCCGAAACAGTCACCGATTAAACGCGGCGCGACTATACCAAATACTCCATATTTTCATTCCATCATATCAGCTAGAAATGAGCAGCGCAATACTATTAACTGCTTCTGTAATTAAGTGCAGTGTTTCTATTCAAATTAAACGCATATTTGCGTTTGCGCCGGCGACGAATGTAAACCTCATTCCGTATTAAAGCGGCTGTTGCGCCTTAATTACAAGCAAACTTGCTGGAAATTATTCAGTTTTTAATTATAATACTGGATTTAGGAAGAGCGACACTGTTTGGCGGCCATTTTGTATTCTAGCTTTATGTCTCAAATGTGTGTCACTTTCTGTATTTTGTTTGTGTTTGAGTGACGATACATTACGTTCAGCGCACACAGGATGGGTAAAAGTAAAAAGTAAAAGTAAAAATATGTCATATGGGGTACAAATTTTTTTTTACTTTTTTTTATTTGAAAGTTGTGTTGTCTGATGTCTTGTCTGAATAAATGTTTTTTCTTTCATTCTTTCTTATACATAAAATTGATTAGTACCCTTCCTTTGCTGCGCCGTAGTCGGGCGAAAATAGACTTCCGTAAGGACTTGTGGAAGAACGAGGTATGGTGTCCCTCTATTGAAAAGAGAGGCTCCTTAGACCAGGCGAGGTGATATTGCCTGGCGGGCCGAAACCCGAGAGTTGATGTAGGACAGTTGTATGTGCTAGATACGATAATCTTTTTCCTTAGGCGATGCAGGCTTCGTAATCTGATTGGTCGAATTCGTAATCTATCAATCTCTGGAAATCTAGCTTGCGGTTCACCTGATGGTAAGTGATCACCGCCGCTCATGAACATCCGCAACCCCAGAGGAGTCACCGATGCGTTGCCGACCTTATAGGATGGTGTTAGGAAAAAGGGTGAGAATTGAACGTGTGTGGGAGGAAAGTCCTCTGAAACCACAAGGTACGAGACCAGTGTGGCTCTAGGGTATGTTATCAGTACAATGGAGGATGCTGCGGCCCATCCCCTTGACGTGGTCCAGAGTCCCCTTTACCCACCCACAAGAAGAAAGGGGTTAGATTTTCTATCCTAGAATTCAAACAGTTTTAAATGAAAATATATTTTGGACAGAAATATGATCATTTAAGTAAAAATAAACCGTGTCTAACCATAAAACATAGAGCGACAAACATAAAGTTCCTAACTAGGTTTAACCGTGGTTACTGGGTCAGTACTAAAATCCTGTTAGCTCATAAAGAATTCCATTCACTTTGCCAGGAGAAATTTCCAGCTATATTCGTACTACGTGTTCAACAAAAAAATTCTGGAATATGCTTTTCAGGGTGCATAGGATTTATAATTTAAGTCTAGAATCCCGAAATGGTAGTTTTACCGACGAGGGCTATGGGGTTAGCGGGTAATAGATTTTTGTTTTCGTGTTTTGTTCTCAATGTTTGTATTCGTTTCTTTAGCAGGTAAGAAAGAAAGAAAGAAAGAAATAGAATATCATAGATCTTTATATCATGTAAACCAGATACAGGCACTTATGAAATGTCGAGACTCTAGGTGTAAAAATATTTATTCAGACTAGACATCAGACAACACAATGCTTAATCACAATCGGTTCTTCCGTTCAGAAGATATGATGCCACAGACAGACCCACGCATTTAAAATAATCTAACTGTCAAAAATCCCTGACTCCAACTAAAAAAGAGCTGTAACTTTTGAAAGGCTGAACGGATTTTCATGAAACATAGTTAAGTTGTGCCCTAAAAACTGCATTGAAATCGGTCTACCTGTTCTGGAGCTACGATGCCACAGACAGAAACACAGATACACACTACAAACTTAAAACACCCCACTTTTTCGTCGGGGGTTAAAAATAGAAACGATTAAAAATATCAGCTGTGGTGCGATGCAAGTTGCAACCCACGCGAGCAATTAAGGGTTGATTATTTAGATTTTCTATTTTACTTATTAAATACATTGTTATTTTTTTTATTTTTTTTTAGTAACTTTGCCCCTCTCTAGGATTTCTCCTGTATCGAGGGTTCAGTTTACAAACATAAATGTCACATGCACACACAACCAGACCCGAAACAACTATTTGTAGATCATACAAATATTTGTTCTGTGCGGGGATCGAACCCGCGGCACGTAGCGCAGAAAGCTAATTGCTTAGCCACTGCGCCAACCGTGTCGTCAAACCCCGTCCCCGTCCGTCCGTGACGTCGTGTCGTTATTATTATTTTACTTTAGTGCAATCCCTGTTGATGTAAAAGCAGTAGTATTTCCGTGGGATTGAAAAATATATAAAAAATATAGGTAGTGTTCCGGTTGCTTATTGTGCTGAGAAATTTTAATACCTAGTTTCCCTAAGGATTATTTAGATCAAAGTATTCTCGTTAAAACAGAATTTTGCCTTATAGTGGACCAGCTTCTGTCCAGTGCAGTCTCGTATTTCCTTGTTCAGAGTGACTCTACAAACAAGAAACTTATTTAAAGCGAAAATCCTACAGTAGATTCCCGTTAAAAAAAGAAAAAAAAAATATACAGGGTGACTGGTTGAACGAGGGAAATATTGAAGGAGGGTATTGAATCATCATTATGAACAACTTTTACTATGGGACCAATACAAAAATCTCGAAAAAAAATCTGCTGTTCTATGTAAGTAATTTAATATTACTCGACTATATTGTGTATGGAATGGCTGTTTTTTTTTCGCGATTTCAACTTTGCTTCTATAGTAAAAATTGTTCAAAATGATGAGTAAAAGTTAGTATGTTACCGGGCACAATATCTCTATATATTAATACGTGAAGAGAAAACTTTTACCCCTGTTTAAGCATAGGTATTGCGCCCACGGAGGAGTGTGAGATTTGGCATAGTTAAAGTTTATATGGAGAAGGAGTGCAGAAAGCTAAAATTACGGTAGAATTTCGACCACTAGTGGGTACGTCACACTAATTTCGTGATATTTTGACCCCTCCCCCGTCCTTGTCACAGTTGATCACATTTGTGAGACCCCCCCCCCCCCCCTCCCTAGTGTGACGTCACATATTTTGCAATTTTACATCTAGAAATTATTAAATTAAAACAGCAGTTCCGAAATTAGTTTTATTTCCATTTAAATTATTTTTTAATATGATTTTGAAATGTGACGTCACGAAACTTAGGAGCACTCCCACCACTTGTCACTTAATGTCACACTTCGTCGACCCCTCCCCCCCCTTAACGTGTGACGTACTTTATGGATGGTCCCGTATGTGGAATTGCATGTACAAAAGGCCGCAGCTCAGCGAATGCTGCAAATATCTACAGCGCTGATTTTCAGCTGCAGCCATCTAGTATCTAGCATTCCCTCAAGGCTTCGAGATAGAAGCTTCCAGAATAACGCATATTCTCGCAACATACTTTGGGCATCGGTCGTAAGTTTCAACATATTTCATCCATGTGCAGTGTTACCAACTCTCAAAAATATTTATCCCCAAAACTAAAGCTAAAATCCCCTAAAATCCCCCAAATAAAAAAAAACTCTGTAGAATTAATAAATAAATTGTAATAATATAAAATACCCCTAAATAAATTAAAGTTTACAGCCAGCTGCGTCACAATCATTATAAACTTCACAGTAAAAGTCAAGACTAAAAAAAACCCTAAACAAATTAAACCCCTAAAAAAATCCCATCACACTTAATTACCCCCTAAATTTGGGGGGTAAACCCCTAAGTTGGGAACCCTGTCCATGTGATATTTCACCCTGGATCCATGGGAATAAACTTTATGTTCCATTTCCTGGAGGCTACTGATTTCCGTGTAAGGAAATTGTGTAAAATATTGTATGTATACAAGATTGCTTTGGGTTGTAAATCTTTATGTTGGTAGATCTATAGCTGTTTCTCTTTTGCTTTTGGTAACAAAAGTGTATCCATACAATTCGATCTGAACCCAATCAGCCATCAACGAAGAGTTTTTTTTTTAAATCGTTGCCCCTTTCTCATATCTATCCTGTTTTGTGGGTGCGTTTACATACACAAATCTACAAGCACATACACCCAGACCTGGGGGTCTGCCGCATAACTAAAATGGTAGAACTAAGATGGTGAGAGATTAAACTTTGAGCTACCTTGTAATTTTTTTACCGATCATGAAGATGGGAGTCCTATAATCATGATCGGTAAAAAATTACAAGGTAGCTGACAGTGGCGAAGGGTGACAGTTTTAAAAAGGGAAGCCATCCCAAAATCGCCTTTTAAAAATTGCTGCAATGAATGCTGCAAGACAAAAATCCATACCGTCTCTTGTAATCTATATAGTCATGTCTGGAAGAGCTCGACCTAACTGAATAACAAGCCTTTTTTTGTCAGTTGGATGAGCAAATAAAATAATATAAAGTTGGTCTATGCACTAACCAAATCCTAAAGGGAAGCCGATGGGAATCGGGTTGTATGGACTCTTCGCCACTGCTAGCTGAAAGTATAGTCTCTCACGATCGTAATGAAGTTTATTATCAGTGCCGATGTTCATTGCCATTTTAGTTACGCGTTAGACCCGCTGGAACAAAAAGAGATGTATTTTCGTACTCTTGAAAAAAAACCTACTCCAAGAAAAAACTGTTCTCACATGATTTTTAATGATCTCAGAAAATAAAATACTGTCCTAGGAACAAAAGAAAAGAAAGAAAGAAAGAAAAATAATTTATTTCTGCAAAAACACGATACACATACATTAAAAATATGCAGTATCCATACCAAACATTTGCCACACCAGCAACAATGAACCTATGTAAGTTTTTAAACTGTCATGGTCACTAACATGGTACATGGTGGTCATGATACTTTTAGTATGTTTGTTCGAAGTCTTAAAAAAAAAAAACTTTATCCGTGACCTTGCAACAGTGCCGAAATATCGGGAACTCAAAACAAGATATAAACATGGTAAATACCCCGTTTTGAACTCTAATACAACCAACCAATGGACAACTATCTGTAGATCATATAAATATTTGTTTAATGAGGGAATCAACGCGATTTGAAGCGCAGAAAGCTAATCGCTTAGCCACTGCGCCAACTGTGACGCAAATTGATTATTTGACAGCAAATGATATTCCAAGAAAGTACTGCGAGAGGTCCATTAAAAAAAGAAACTAATCAGCCAACATCAAGTGGTAAAAGCTAATCAAGCTAATAAATTACATTTCTTTCTTTCTTTCTTTAATCAAAATGTGTCACAATTCTTAGTAAAAAAAGTAATTACTCATGAATAAATAAAAACTCATTGTTTTCTGAAATCCGATAGTATTATTGAACTACATTTTTGATTTGATGTTTTTTCTTTCCAGATTGGATTTCTGCTCATTGGAAAAGAAGATTAGAAAGTGAACAAGTGAGTTAAATTAATTAATAAAAAATAAAAAATATATATAATGATAATTAATATTTACATATTTGTTTGTTATACATTATAATTTTTTTTTTTTTTTTTCTTGTTTCAGTGTCGGTTACTTTGTGATGTCTCATATACGACTTTTCTTTCTTTCTTTCAGATTTTATTATTTCCGATGATTATGCTATATTTTATGCACTTAAGCACACTTATTTCTTTTAAACTAAGTTGTTTTGTTCTAAGTAACTATCTCAACCCTCTGGTTGACTGGTCTGGCTTACTACCAACTCTTATGAACTGCCCAGACATTTCCAATATGAGCTGACCTCGCACTGTATAGGGTTTGGATACAATGAAAGGTCAGTTTATTCTGGAAATTTCTGGGCAGTTCAATTTCTGCTATAAACGCTCGTAGTAAACCCTGTACGCCAATAGCGAGATTTTCTCAAATATAGGGAAACTTTTGGGCTATTTTTGGTGATTTTAGGAATGAGAAAAATAAGTTCTTTTTTTTTTAAATCTCCAAATCCAGTTTTGTTAAATGAAAGAAACATATTTTTATTCCGTACGGGATAATCAACTACTTTGGTGACAGAACACTCAAAAAACGTTTACCATATATATCGAACAGTTTGCCGGCGGAAATAAGACACGAGCCCAAAAAAGGTGTTTTTAAAAGAAAATTATTTAGATACTATTTATGTAATATGTGATAATACGTAACGTACGTGTGTACGTACGTCTGGATGCCTTAACTAATATGTTTAGACTCACAGATCCCACAGTCAAACCGAATACACGGTTTTGTGGGACTATGCCAATTATGTGTCAATTTGTGAATTTTTCAATAAATAATAAATAAATAATGGCAGCACTACATTTTCAACAAACGATACCATATATTTCATCACGGGAAAGAAAGAAAGAAAGAAAAAAAAAAAATAGAATTTTATTCTATAGGGAACAGCACAACAGTCACTATAAAATTATACAAAAATAAAGTTCTCATTGATTAAATACCTAAATATGCTGTCGAGTATGTCCATACAAAAAAGTTACCCCACAAACCTACAGCCTAGAGGTAAACCCACCGCCTACCACAACCACAAGTACATCCTAAACGTATTTCAAAACACGTTTCGTGGCCGAACTCGGAAAGAGGCCGGCGCCATTAGCAGATTTCAGTTATATTACGAGTTTCTTTACAAAGCCTGCAACTGAGAGGTTCTTAAGATAATCACTCGACGCTTTGTGTAAAGTTTATTTTTGAGGAAATCTGCGCGTTGCGGTTCCCACGTAGTGCGCTACACGAATGGGTATTTAATCGGGTGATTTAATTCTTAAAGCTTTTTAAAATTTATTTATGGTATTTTTAGATTTTTTGTGGTGTTCCGTGTTTGTAAACATTTATTGTTTATGTCGATTTTTATCGTTGTCGTGTTGGTGTTGGTTGTTAATATTTAGATAATATGCTCGGAGCCCCGCCGAGTGATGATGTTTGTATCTTTGAGTATCAAGAGCGTTTGTATACTCGTACAAAGAGATAGGTACAAGGCACAAGATTTTATAACTTTGATTAAATGCTTGATGATCTTAACGAAATGCCATAGAAATAATTTTGAAAGGAAACTTACAAATTCCAAAATAACAAAAGACGATATTTCAAGAAAACTGTATTACAAGAAAGAAATTAATTAGATTAATAAATATATTTAAAAAAAAATAGTTTAAAAAAAACTATAGAACACGCTTTAGTCATCCAAACTGAACGTGTATGCAAAATTTCAGCTCAATCGGTAACCGGGAAGTGAGTCAAATTTACTACCAAGATTTTCTTACATAGTTAGTTACAAGTGAAGCTAATAAAAGCGTGTTAAAAACATGATGATTTTTTTAAGTGATATGGGTTTAAAGAAAAACAAAAACAAAAAAAATTGCCATAAAAAACAAGACGCACTAGACCTAACCACTAGGTTTAAACTGAAATAAATTAATTTAACCTAATTTACAGTTAAAGTTCTTCATATTGATGAAGACTTTTACACCTTAAAGCATTGCCGGTGAATTACAAAATAACCCTGTATATCTTTTACCGCCGAATTAAAATTAAAGATAAAAAAATTAAAAACGTAAAATTATTCTGACACGTTAATAATAGAATATCAACTAACATAATAATACTTCCACCTCTCATATGTTTATAATAGTTCCTTTCGCTCGCGGGTGTGTAAACTGCCTAAGTAAATCCATGCTCTAGTACCTTCATAATAGGCGCCAGAATTTACAAATTAATAACTTTACTAATTTGGTACTATTGTACCAAATTAGTACATACAACACACACATTACATACGTACACGTGTACGTTACACGTACATTATACGTAGTATATTAGTAGTATAAATTAGTATATAGTACATTTTTTTTTTTTTTTTTTTTTTTTTTTAGCTTGGTAAAATCATCAAATGAGTCCTCCCACCCCGGGCAGGGCGGGAGGGACTGTCAGACTTGTACTGACTAAAATCCACGGTGTTCCTTCGATAGCCCTTTACGTTCCGGGGTCACGGTAATGAGATAAGTCCCGCGACCACATAGTACATAATAGCAAATAATAAACGTTAAGCACCACACGCGGGAAGAAGATGCGCGGCGGGATGTAGGAAAATAGTAAAACAGATAATAAATATACCTACACATACCATAACAGACATAGATAACATATAATAAAAAAATACCTAACCGTCAAAAACCCCCGACTCCAACTAGAAAAGGGGCTGTAACTTTTGAACGGCTAAACAGATTTTCATGAAAGATACCTAATATGCTACCCGAGTAAATTACCTTACGTTTAAAAAAAACTGCATTGAAATCGGTTCATCCGTTTTGGAGCTACGAGGCTACAGACAGACACAGATACGCAGATACACAGAGAGACACTACAAACTTATAACACTCCTCTTTTTTGTTGGGGGTTAAAAAGATACATGAAATGCGGTGATATATGCGCAAATGAATGGGACAGTGTAATGGGACAGAACAAATTGGATCTCTGTTGTCTAAATAAATAATTATTATAGTGTAATGAAGTGCAGTGTATCCTCTAGTACGTCTACGTAGATATAATAGGTCAATGTGAAAAAAAAAAAAAAAAAAAAAAAAAAATGTACAATATAGATAATTATTTTGAGAGGTTTTTAAA
This sequence comes from Allophyes oxyacanthae, assembly GCA_932294325.1. Lineage (NCBI taxonomy): Eukaryota > Metazoa > Arthropoda > Insecta > Lepidoptera > Noctuidae > Allophyes > Allophyes oxyacanthae. Next base: position 2,638,914 of record OW028629.1, on the reverse strand, counting down.
AATATCGTGGAATAAAAATATGAGTATGCAGGGTGGCGATTTAGTCACATGCATCCTTTATGAAGTCGATTCTACTCATCATTATGAACATCGATGTCTATAGATACGCTCTGTCATACAAAGACGTATTTTTTGAAGACGTCAAATTCTAAATTCGACAATTTTCGAATTATATTTAAATAGAACAGCGATACTTCCACTAATGGAATAGCTACTGTTATTATATATTTTTTATTCAATACACAAATTAATAACTATGTTTGTAAACGGCATTTGACTGGTGATCAACCACTCTATTTATCTGAAAATGGAGTACCTGACACGTCTCACTTTTTGAGTTCACTAAGCATATCTATAGACATCGATGATTATGAACGACTTTTACTGTAGGTGAAACACGGGAATCGCGAAAAAACATGTGATGTTCCATATATTTATGTTCACATAACTCAACACGACGTACGACGACACGGTTGGCGCAGTGGCTAAGCGATTAGCTTTCTGCGCTACGTGCCGCGGGTTCGATCCCCGCACGGAACAAATATTTGTATGATCTACAGATAGTTGTTTCGGGTCTGGTTGTATGTGCATGTGACATGTATGTTTGTAAACTGTACCCTCGATACAGGAGAAATCCTAGTGAGGGGCAATGTTTAAAAAAAAAATATGTATGGAACAGCTGTATTTTTTTTTGTGAAGGGACATTGAAGTAGAAAATTTATCTGTTCTACACGTGTAAATTAAAAAACAATTGGTTAGAATACGTCTTTTCAAACTTTGCCTAGAGATCGTGGTATGTGTAAAATTATGAAATTTTAAATTAGTTCCTGTAGCTAAACTACTGATTGGATTTGATTGTTTTTTTTTGTGTACGGTCACAGAACATGATACTAAATACGTGGTTCTATTTAAGAAAAAAATCCTAAGAAAAATGTCTTCTCTGTCTATGCACCTGTCCTCTTCTTATTACCTATGTCTATCATTCCAACTGAAAATCAGCGCTGGGTGTTCGTATGCCCAGCAAATGCTGAGTTGACAACCCATTTGGTACTGGCATTCCGACAGCACGTTGTTTTTATTGTTACCTTTTGCTTTTTTATTTTTACTTTTTTATGTTTGTGCACTGTGTTGTCTGATGTCTAGTCCAAATAAATGATTTTTCTTTCTTTCTTTCTTTCTTTCTTAATGTGATAACATCTGCGACACCCTGTATATACTGAGGTTATGGGCTGGATTTATTTATTTTATTTTATTTCTATAGCTAATGTAATCGCGAAATCTTGATTCTCGAAACGACCTCTTAAAGAGCGATGGACATTTTAATACTGATTTAGATTCTATAAAATATTAACAAATACCTAAAGAGCTAACAAAAAAAAGAATTTATATTTCAAGTTCTTGACCTTGAGACGCCTATCTTAAATCAAAATATAAATTATCCAGAGAAACCTAAAATGGTTCATTAAAAGATCAAAATACTATTTAATATTACGAAAGCTTTGAAGGATCGTAGAAGCCTGAAAAAATAGGCACTCCGAAAGTCTATTAATGGAGGCTTTCGTAATGAATTAGCAACGCAATTATTGGAAAGTGACTTTTTATTTCTAACCCGATTTAATTCTGAAGCTTTTCTTGGGCTTGTCTGAAGCCTTTGTTAGGTTTATATTTTTTTATATTTACGCTGTGATATTACATAAGTGGGCAGAAACTTAATCTCTAGTTTTCTATGAATACTAAGCGACCTCAGATTATAAAAATCGTGACGGTTAAGCCGAAACCTAGCTATCCCGCAGATCAGTCGATCAGCGAGGTTAAGCTGCGGTCGCCGCGGTCAGTCCATGGATGGGTGACCGTTTCTTGAAACCCCTCCGTGCCTCGGATAGCACGTTAAGCAGTTGGTCCCGGTTGTCATACGAATACCTTTGACAGTAATTAGTAGATTATGGAATTTCTTGACGGTATCTATGGAGTTTCTTGCCGGTATCTTCTCCAGGACCAACCCACTTGGAACCGTGCACCTAGAATCACGACGTTTTGAAAGTAGCTGTAAAGGCCCAGTTGAAATAAAAACTTTGACTTTGACTTTGATTACTGGCAGTCAGTTTTTTTAAAGTGGTACTTGTTATTTTGCTACGTTAAGCGACGTAGCAAAATATCAAGTCTCGGATTCCACTTTCGCCAGATTATTTTAATTTGAATAAAAACCTTTTATTTCTACACCATTTTAATGTATTAAAATTCGCGGTTACCACTAGAAATATTCCAGCTCGAATTCCAGAGAGCTTGCGTCTTTGAAAATAATAATATAATAACGCATACCAGAACTGTTTGCATTGGCATGCGAAACATATGCCAAGTATGCCAAATTAAATTATGAACAAGCTCTATTTTTGGAATTTTTAACTTATTTTTGTGATAACGTGCGAAGAGAATAAAATCATTTGAAACGTTGTGGTGACATTGGGCTTACACCTTAAGTTAATTTCTGTATTAATCAAAGGAGACCATTTTTTTTGTATGGAGAATAGGCCACCCGCAAATTCCAACGTATACGCACGAAACACACGTTATTTTAATCTTCATATTTTCTAGATTAAAGATGCAAAGTTATTCTAATACAGATCGATCGGAATTATAATATTCAGGACACTAGCTATAACCTATTGTCGACTGTCTTCTTCTTTCTGTCTGTTTTACACTGTTGCCATCCTAAAATAATGTCTTCTCTGTCTATGCACCTGTCCTCTTCTTATTACCTGTGTCTGTCATTCTAGTGTGTCTTGTTTTTGTGGCAAATAAATGATTTTTCTTTCTTTCTTTTTTCTTTTTGGGGAGGGAGGTTTTTGGGCAGTACCTTTATTATTATTTACAAGTTTATATTCACTAGCGATTATCGTAGCTACATAGCGAGGTTATGCAGTGCTTAACGCGGTCAGGCCTTGAATGGGTGACCGTTTCTTCGAAAATCGAGACTCCTTCGTGCCTCGGAAAGAACGTAAAGCAGTTGGTCTCAGTTGTCATACGAATACCTATGACAGTCGTTACGGGAGTCAGCAGCCCGAAAAGTCTAACAACTGGTCTAACCTTAGGGTATCAGTGTCTCCCAGTAATTGGGTGGCGGAGGTCATATTACAGTCTTCTATCACAATTTGTTACTGTTTTTTCTTCCGTTTCAATATCCACTTTTCTATTTCCTTTTTCGGTACCATTATATTGTCACCGTGGAAATAATTTGATTGAAAGGTTATGCGGAGGCGTTTTCCCGTACAATCACAATTTTACCGATAACTGGTATTGGGTTTCATGTGATAACGGGCGCGCCTTTGCCTTTTATAGCTACGAAATTTAGTTTATTTCGATGATGGATTTGTCAATTATCATACTGCTTGTTATTGCCTTATATACTTTCCTTCATATTATTTCTTTTAAGAAGGAGCTCTAATATACTCAAGCGAAGTAACCGTTTGTCGTGGTATGGGCATGTGATGAGGAGGGATGAAAATCATGTAACGAGAAGAGTTTTAAGTATGTATATGGATGGATGTAAGAGGCAGACCCAAGAAAAGATGGATGGATTGTGTGAAATTTGACATGGATTATAAGAATGTAAACTCTGAGATGACGTCTAATAGAGATGAATGGAAGGAGAAGACATATTGCGCCGACCCCAAATAAAATGGGATAAGGGGAAGAGAATGTGTATTTCTTTTAAGAAGGGCTTACATTCTTTCGTTTCTTTCGTGTCAAAATATTTTCTTTTTTATTCATTTAACACTTATACACGATATTTTTTTATGTAGTGCGTATAATTTGTATAGTGATTTAGTATCTGTTCCTAAATGCAACCGCAGTATTGGGATGCACTTTAAAACAATTACTAGATATAAATTAGAAGTATGTTGAGAAGCTGTATCTAGGTTCAATTAACAAAATTTTAAAAACTATACACTAGATTTATTTATGTTTCGTTCTTTTAACGATTATTATGAAAATAGGCACAACAACACGTTACTCAGTGAAGCGGTGGTTTTTATAAAAATAGCTGTTGTATCGTATTTCAAACGAAAGTTGTACACAGCTGCGGTGGCGGGCCTCGGGCTAAAGTTTTTCGCAAGGAACGTACTGTGGCAAGCGAGACAAGCGATCTTACTTTGAATGTGGCTGGATTAAAATCACCCGTTGTTATTGTCATTATTAAAATGGCGGATGTTTTAATGGCACATATTCAAAATATATCATCAGCTTATTAATCTTCTCACTGCGAAGACCCAAGTCTTTTCTCAGAAAGACGATCTGGGCCATATTTTACCACGCAAGCTCAGTTTGGATTGATGAATGTGATAGTCCTAGCATGTTTTATTCTAATACTCAAGTTTACCGACTATATTATAACAGATTCTTAAGATAAAATCAGCCGTTTAACATGAAATTTTATATGGGTAAACTGCCGTTTTCTTTCTGATCATCTGTTAAATTAACGGTGAAGGTGGTCCTAAGACAGCATACAAGTCCGGTTACCCAGGAAAGAGAGAAACAATGATTGAAATTACAAAACTTTTCACAGAATTATCAAGTGACGCATATTGTGGCCAAACTAAAAATAACCCTAAGTAATAAAATATTGCCACAGATTTTATATATTGAGCTTCCATAATGTTTTTGGGTAGGAGTGCCTCAAGGATCAATTTTAGGTCCATTAGCATTGTTGATATTAGTATAACGACTTGAGTTTAAAAAATGTTTCCATAATGATCGGAAGTAAAAAAAGTAGGTCAGATTTAAAGGTTGACATTGAAAGCTTTTTCGTAGATTAGAGTATAATTTTGGCACTAATTGTAAACTACATAATTATAGCCTGGGTTAATACGAGCTAATTACCCTCTTATACAAGTTGATAATCTCCGATCGTCAGAACATAGAAACGCTAGCAAAATGTATGGATTTGAAATGTCAAATCTAAAGATCACGTGACAGTCGACAACTCATCATATTTGATACATTGATATATTTATTGATTGTGATCATGATGATTGATATCAAATACAGTCAATTTATCTATCGTGTTTATTCTCCAGAAATCGATGATTATTATCTTGTCTACAGGCTCTGAATCTTCGGCCTTGGCCCACTATGGTGAAGTGACATTGTGTCGGGAGTAGGTAGGAGAGCGAGTAGTCTTGGTGAACGTGACATCGCCAAGAAATTGCAGGAGATCTAAGATGGTATGGATAATGTAAATCTGGCACTGCATCTGTCTGTAATTGGTAGGAGATCTCAAGGGAGGCCTAAAACCTGAATAAATGTAGTGCATAGAAATAGGGTAACATGCACGGATGTAGAGCCAAGTGGAGGAGAAAGATAAGGAAGGCTGACGAAACTAACATCGGGGATTGATAGTCGTGAAGAGAAAATGAGAGGTAAAATGTCTCTGCGGGATAAACATAAAATCTGCTCTGGATGACACTCTCTCATTCGCTTAAATCCTTTGAATCAAATAAACAAAATGTCCTCTTTCAAATGCTTGAGCATGATAGGCAAACCCGTTGTTCAAGTAAATTTGACCAAAGTGTAGTGCCTAGTACTAGGAGCGAGGATTATGTCCGAAACGCCTTAAGCTCGGCACTCGACTGACATTTGTGTCCGAGTTTCCCTGACACTGTAATCTGTCTGGTGTCTGTCTGGCAAAGGCTTAAGTGTGACCGAGTGGGTTTACTGTAAAATTGTTAAACATTATGATACTAGGAGTAGGATGAATTATTGGGATGAAATTGAAGATATAAATAATCTGACTAGGGTGGTGGTCAAGCGGTTTTTTCTGAACTATCATCAGAGCGGCTTTCATTTGATTGTAGCGCAGTACTAATAGAAGGTCCTTCCTTTCTAATCCCGATCTCTTTAAAGGATATTGTACTCATCATTATAAGCAACTTTGACTATGGGATAAACCAGGAAATGGCGAAAAAAATACTATTCCATACACTCGAGTAATATTGAATTATTTGTATGGAACAGCGATTTCTTTTTTTACGATTTCAGGATTGGTCCCATAATAAAAGTTGTTCATAATGAAGACTTCATTATGAACAACTTTTATTAATCCCTTAAAGGGATCGAGACTAAAAAGGTTGGATCTTATATAGTTATTTTGTTTGTTCTGAGACCAGATGTCTGTGTTTATGAGATTTTTATCTGTAAACGTACTTACGATATAGGAGAATTCGCAATATCCGATACCGAAAACAATAAAGATTGATTGACATTCAATACAGTTCATACTACAAAAAACAGTGTGTTATGTAATTGACACAATACAATGAAAAATGTCGAAGTAAAAGCTTTTACTGACTATCTAGAGTATCTAGATGTAGATAGGCCAATAAACTTTACTGCCAACTATAAAAAGTAAAAAGATAGAATTAAAACTACCATTGTTAACATAATAAATTTTATTTTCAAGATGAATAGCTGCAGCATTCATTTAATTATTTAATGTTCTGAAGTTGGCAGTATTGTTGGAATGGAAGTAAAACAATTTACTATTCAGGAAAATAAGTAAGTATTGTGATCGTTGGCAACTGACTAAGAAAGGAGCAAGATATTGCCAAAATTTAAGCTTATTGCACATTCGTCTTCTCTCTCTTCATCTTATGAAGTCTCTGGCTCTTTGCCAGATTCAGCTTTACGTATAGGATACATGCTCTTATAAGCAAATGTACGTCCATGGTTACGTAGGAAGCGACTAAAGGATTTGATTCTAGCACGCCCATGGTATTGTAATCAGTTGAAATTACTTATTAAGTTTTCTTAAGACGCCCTAAAATTTGATTTTCATTGCTTGATAATTAATTAGAATTTAATAACGAATTTTGGTGTTTGGTGATAAATACTTCTTAGGTGGTGTGGGAAAAACATCTACATCTTCAGATTACTCTGTGACATCATCAGCAGCAAAAGTTTAAGTTATTAAAAACTTATTACTGCTTAGAAAGTAAAAATATTGAAATCAGTTGTAATCTATAAAAAATAAAAAAGGATATTTTTTTACATAGTTACCTACCGAATTAGGGCATAAATGTCTTTTACGATATCACCAGGAAGACCAAAGGTGTTTTATTCTTTGTGCGGAAACTATACAAAGAATTGAGTTCACAAGCTTCTAGAATCACAATACAAAGAAAACACAATTCAGAACTTACAGTCAGCCAATAACTTTTTCATGAATAGATTTACGAGTATCTACAGAAAAAACAAATCCAAAATATACGGAAAAAGCGAGTTTCTCCTAACTTATCCCACGCCCAGATTACTGGCCTTCATATGAAGCATAACTTGGCCCATATGTTCCCCTTTTTTACTATAGTCTTTATGCAGATCTGTCCTTTGTCGAGGACACGAAATTATGGCACAGACAAAACTTTTGTAGCCATGTTATCCTTTTTTCTTTCTGTATAACGTTTAATGTTGGCATTTACCATATTCGGGCCAAGGACGATCTAATGGTTGTGTCTTTTTCGATATTCGGCTTATAGAGTTTCTATATCATTACGTTTGTATTTCTCGAAGGAATTTCACCATTCTGTGGCTCATTCATATTTTCACCTACAGCTAATATACAAGGTGCCGTAGATGGAAACCACGTATTTGGTATCATGTTCTGAAGTTGTACTCAAAAAATTTTAGATTTTTACGCAAGTTTTTATTTTCATCATATTTCACTCTGCTATCATTCGACTAGGTGAATGAACATCGAAGTAGAAATTTACGTCACATTTATCTGTTCTACTGACACGTGTAAAGAAAAATAATTTTGGTTCGAATAGTTTGGAGACTTTACAAACTTTGCCTAAAGACAATTGATAACTGTAACATTATGAATTTTTTATGTAGTTCCTGTGGCTAAACTACAGATTGGCTTTGATCGATTTCTTGTGTACGGTCCCAGAACGTGATACTGAATCTCTACTCAGCAGTTCATATTGAGAGAATCTAGCCAAAACCTAGATTTAGAATAAAAATAAAATATAATGTATAAACTAGCAATCGTTTTTAACTATGTACACACCTAACATACCAAATAATAACATAACATAACATAATGTAACATACCTATTAATAGGACCCATAGGTCCTATTAATAGGTCAACCGCTTAACTCTGACGGTTGATGTCTGAAATTGAGGTAGTTGCGCGGTGCGGGGGGAGGTGTGACACACGCCTACTATTGGCTAAGCTAAGCTTTATGGTGCGTATCATGAGCCCGTGACTGACATCTCGCGTCACACCTCTCCCGCACCGCGCAACTTCTTCATAAGCTCAGGCACCGACCTATAGTTACCTAAATAAAGAATTTTAAATATTAATTATTACCATCGCTGCATCGGAGTTACGCGGAGACCCGCTGGTCTGTTAAGATAATATCTTGTCAATTTCTTGGTACCCTACGAGACAAGCCTTCTAAAGTATTTTTAGAATCCATTACCACTAAGTCAAACTTTCTTAAAAGCGTATAAAAATTAATACAATTTATTTTAGTTGTAAAGGTTACCTTAATCCTCTTGTTATTTAGGAACTTTATCAACTTTTCGGGAGCTTTGCAAAGTTTTTAAAAGATAATTTTGGACATGACTACGTACTTTCTTCTTCCTACATTTTCTTTGTGAATAATCACGACTCCTAGCTGTGAAAAAGGGAGTGTATAAATTATAGAATACCTTGTTTTTTTACTTAATAAACGATTTACTTAATAAATAAGAGATCATACAGCGATTCCAAAATAAGCTCCTGCGAACTATAACAAAATCCCATGTTTTGTACCAAGTGAAGCCCTACACCGTGACCTGAAAATTCCAACTATAAGGAAAGAGATAAGAAACTTTACTGAATCCTATAAGAAAATAATTGATTGCCACCCAAACATCCTAGCAAACCATCTCATGAATGACTTGACAGGAGTCCATAGACTAAAACACAAACTACCTCAGGATCTATTACAGTAGGGCAAGAGGCTCTAAAATAAGAATTTTGGATGTGTCATAGGATATATGCCATGCAAGACATATTTACTGACCAAAAGTTACAGAATTTACTAGTGACAGATAGAAAGAGACAAGCACAAAAAAAAAACTTAGTTAACGGATATCTTATTGCTAATAGTTTTAAGTACATACTAAGAAATTATATCTAATAATTTAATGAAACAAACAAATACATTCAATAATTTAAATGTCATTGTAGGCTTCAAATTGGTCTTTATTATATGACTTATTATCTGGCTATGTATCCAGGGTGGCGATTTTGTCACATGCATCCTTTTGATTCTACTTATCATTATGAAGAACTTTTAATATGGTACCAAGTGTACCAACTCTGAAATTGTGAAAAAAATCGGCTGTCCCATACATTTTGTCGATTTATCATAAATATATGGAACAGTGGTGATTTTAGAGTTAGTCCAATAGTAAAAGTTGTTCATAATGTTAAGTGGAATCAACTCCTTATAGAAAGCAGGTGACTAAATCGTCACCCTGTATATTAATTATTTTGACATCATTAGACTTGAGCTATATCTTCACATAGAGTGCTTCCATGTAATACCTATAAAAGATTCTATCCAAAAAGATTTCTTTCTTGTTTCTTTTTCTTCTTTAGAAATAAGTAGTTTCATTGTGGTCATATTTTTGTAATAATTACATTACTATGTTTTCTGGTGTGTACATAAATAAAATAAATAAATTCATTCGATGGTCCTCTAAATATTTTTATTGCAATAAGTCCTAACATCAATGTAACAGATAAGTAATGGTCACGAAGTAGCTAATTTATGACCTTCCTTAATGAGCCTTCTATATTTATCTTCTCAGGAAACATTGGAGAAGCACTTCAGACACTTTATTTAACATGATCAACATTTCTCTTTGGCCTTTGCAAACACAAATGATAATTAATTAAATATTTTGATTCAGAGTACCAACTGCTTTGTTTGCTTGAATGGAGTGCAAAGACGTGTCTTTAGTAACATAGGAGTGACGATTGCAATATGACAAAGGGGACGAGTTTTGTGTTTCGTAGAAACTTTATGAAGCGAGTTTGTGAGTGAGAAAAGATGAAACAGAAATGTGGTATCCATTAGATGTGTGTGTGTGTTTTTTTTTTTGTGCTGACAATGTATATCCCGTGTCGAATAAATGTTTTCTATTCTATTATATCCTATGTGTGCGCCGCGCCGTGCGCCGATGCCGGCTTCGGCGTCATCGGCGTCATCGGCGTGGATGGTCGGAGGGATACGGTTGTTTTAGATACAATGCAGACATATACTAGTAAACTAAACACTAGAAATGTCTAAATATATGCTTATTGGTTTATTTCGACGTATTTGTTTACGCAAATTCAATAAAATACCATTTTTATATGACCATCAGGTATATAAAGAAAGAAACAAAGAAAGTAAGAAAATGATTTTATTTTTACACCCAGTATGACGCACAAAACTTAAATAAACCTATACCAAGATCACTTAATACTAAAAATTGTCATTGTTCTGCTTATATATTGTGTGTATTATGTATATTGTGCTTATATTTTGTGTGTGTTTGTATTGTGTATATGAGACAAATATGTTTATGCTGAAAATTTGTTATAGTATCCATACGTGAATGCTCACGTGATTTTCGACTAAGGGTACACGACCCATCTCTTCATGTCACGTCACTATTGTAGGAGGCAACTAAAGAATATTCATGAAATGAACAAAGGATATGGTGTTGTACAACAATGCAAATCCAAAAATACGCCGGACAAACGTTTAGATTAATAAAAATGTATAAGTGCCATTATTTGAGGGACGAGGTACTAAGCCCCTTTGTCACTGCGACCTATGAAGATCTATTGTGATGATAAGTACCATTACTATTAAATAATTAAATCCAGCCCATTACCACTGCTGGGCACGGGCTTCTTTTCAGAAAGAGATGGGCTAGGCCTTAGTCCACCACGCTGGCCTAGTGCGGGTTGACAGACTACACACACCATCAAGAACTTTCAGGCCTTCTCAGATTTGCAGGTTTCGTCACGATGTTTTCCTTCATCGTTATCGCAAGTGACAATGAAATTCTCATCCGCACATGAATCCGAAAAGAGGTGCGGCCCGGGTTTTAATTCAGACCCTCCTGCATGGAAGGCAAGTGTTCAACCACTAGGCTATCACTGCTATCTACGCCCTGCCTAGGCTACCATTACTATTACGAATAAAAAATGCTAAATAACAAGCTTTATTAATTTATTTTTTAGGAAGACATATCGCAACATTTCTAATTATAGTAGGCCATGTTACATGTCCTCACAATTACTTGCATAGTAACAGTTTTACTAGAGCACATAATATAATAAACTTAGTCACAAGTAAAAATATAGTATTAGTAATGTTTTTGACAGTTTTGTAAATATTAATATAAAGTATTTCTTGCACGGGTATACTAGTATTGAATACATCAAAATTAGTATCTTCTTCTTATGAGATAATAATAGTACTTTGGTAGACAATTCACGTAAAACACGATAAAATAATTTGTTATCTTATCGTACCTTCTTGTTTCCGCTTACCATAAATCTACTATAACTCCGATTTACGCCCACATGAAACACAATACAAATTCTTTGAATTTTGTAGTACCCAACCCCTTGAACATTACACTCGGTTGTATGTTGAGGGAAAAGATTAGAGATGGTACTTCGTATTCGTTGCGTAAGTTAGCAATGAGCGATTCCGAGATTTTTAAACCATCGAAAGAATCGTAAACGAATTTTCAATCGAGTCATCAATTGACTCGCTGTGTGGAAACAATCGAGATGTTTATCGATTGTTTCGAGTCGATTACTTGGGCCCAACGGCGAATATCAAATTACGAATGCCGCCAAATCGAGCTGAACGTGAAACGACTAGAGCGACCACGGCGACGAAATCGTAGCGTCGTAATGGTGAGTCGATTGATCACATACACTTTTGCGGGCAATTATTGTTTATATTTAGATATTTTGTAATATTTCGTCAAAAATGCCTTGTTGCTTTAAAAGACGGAGGGAGAGAGGGAGTTGCGAGGCGACAGTGCTTCGACTTTAGGTGACGAGAGAAAAAATCGCGAGAAATCGACATGTTTGAAAAATCGAAACAATCGAGTTTTATATCTCGTCATCGCGCATCGCTAGCAAAGTCTACCTACTCGTGAATTAAGGTGCCATCTGAAGGACCTTGAAGAGTTTTTGCCGTCTTCGATAACATGTTAGTTCTGAGAAACTGTAGTTAGTAGACCTTTGTTAGAGCTTATAAAGAAATAGGTATCAGGTCACCAGATATTGATGAAATTTTGTAACAGACTATGGATTTTTTAAACAGGGGTTCTAATATACAAGTTGGTGACGACGGTAGGACATTAAATGAAACCACGTGTTTGGTATAACGTTCTGTGACCGTACACGAAAAAATCTATCGAATTCAATCAGCCGTTTAGTCGCAGAAACTAATTTAAATTTTCTTAAGTTTGCAAATATCAATGATTGATATGTTTCTAACGTATCTTTATTTATATGTAGAATAGATAAAGATGACATACGTGTCTACTTCGATGTCCTTTTACCTAGACGAATGAGAGTATGGTGAAATATTATGCAAAAATAACATGCGTGAAAATCGTTGTTTTTTTTTTGTATACCTTCTGAACGGGTTATCAAATCCGTGGTTTCATTAATTTATTGTCGTACAGTTGTCGCTGCCCTGTATAGTTTAACTATGTCTATTATGATATTATTTAAATGCATGTCTTAGTTTAGACTGTTCGTATTCTAAACTATTAATGCATTTAGTTCCTACAGTTTTAGTATTGTTAGTTGAAATGCTGATTCAGTCAGTATAATTGCAATTATAATACGAATGTTGTTTCCAGGGAAATAAAATCCAGCTGTTGTAATACAAACGACTAGACTAGTTTTTGTCGAAACGATTTAAAGTAGTGCTTTGGCACAAATTGTTAGTTTCAATTCTTACTTGTGATATAATTTAATGACTATACAGTAAGTTATCAAAGATATTTATTTCGAAACCTTTTTTTTATTACTTTTAGTGTTTTACTAGTTACGTAGTTAGATCCATTATATCATCAAATACATCTTCTTACCAAACAAGACCATCATCAAAGTCTTTTATCGCCATCAATCTACCAGCATCATTAGCATTACCTTCAATTATTCACGCCCCAAATACCACACATTTAGTATACCTACCTACGTATAAATTATTATCATAAAAAATACATAGAATTTCCCAGCACCACGCTTATTTACTTATTTAGGTGACCGCAAAAATCAACGCCATATTTGAATACTGAAATGACCCTTTAATCCAAAGGTGTGGGCTACGAATACATTTCCTATTGAAACCGTGAAGAATTAAAACCCTTCGCGAAAACTGGATTTACTTAAAGCTGGTGGAAACTTCGTCCACGAGCTACAGTAATGTAGGAAGAGCGATTTAGATTGTTATCAACTGAATAATGTGACGTTGAAGGCACAAGGAAAATTTTTATTCGAAGAAAGAATTTAACGGAATACGAGTATTATTAAGGTCCTCAATGCAATTACGTCGATTGCTAATCAGAATTGTAAATGTTCGTATTAAAATGGTAAAGGGAATGGAAAAGGTTTAGAAATATATGGAAGGTAATATTTTTGATATAATAAAGAGAATCATATCATTAGATATCACGCTTGGCGTAGGATTAGCGATTGGATTTCTGAGTTACGTGTTGGTTCGATTTTCGCACAGAACACCTATTTGTATTGCCTACTGGGTTGTTTTATGTCTGGGTATGAGTGCAAGTGTACGAGTATTTTTGGAAACTGTGCCCACGATACATGAGAAATCCTGGTGAGGGGCCACCTTTTTTAATATCATCCAAGTTTTCATCCAACGACGTACACAGACGTGATAAACAACAGAAGAAAATAGTAAATTGCTAAGGAACCTGACAGAATACAGTGTATTTTTTTTATGCGATCTGTGTGTCACTGTGTGTATTCAAAGAAGAAAAAACCCAGCAACTTAATAAGAATGTATGCGTACTCTGAATTTCAAAGAAAAGAAAAGCGTTGTAGTACTTCATATATTTAATCACATCGACCGAAATAATCAATAAATCGGTCAACTCTAGACACAATGAGCCCTAAATCAAGTTATATAAAGCAACATTTACGTAGTAAGAGAAACGTTCTCAAGAAGCTTAATCTAATAAATATAAGATGAATAGAATCAAACGCTATTCAAGAATCGATAGGGGGTAAGGAAAGTGGACCCTTTGTTAGACTCTAATGTAATTAACCCAAAGGATCGACAATTCAAATCGAATTCGTGGTAATGAGGCAAAGAGGGAACTAAAGGTATTATACCGTTAATTGCCAATGATAAACACGGTACTAACGGCTCGATAGGTAAAGCTGTTAAAGGGTTGGCTTTCTACAGGCCACAGATTCAATTCTTTTATTTTAAACTGTTCCCATGAGGCAGAAAGATCTTAGTCCTAGTTGATTGGTAGTTTTTCTAAACAAATCTATAATCGATTTCGTACATATTGTTACTTCAAGTGCCTAGAATTGGAATACTATTATATGAGGTTATACAGGTATGGTTGTATAGGTACGAAGCAATATCAAAATAATATAGAACAAATTTATGGATATTGGCAATTCAAAATATCTCCCATCCATTACGGAAAGAAAACGTTGCTAATTCAAAATCGCTCCACAAATCGCTACTCCTAACATAACATAGCACCCACAACCTACATATTCAGTAGGGATCCTGCAACGGAGAACGCGGGTTAAATGAAATATGGTTTTAGGAGTTATAAGGACCCCACTTAAGGTTGCCTTGCTCCGAGCGTTTCAGCATGTAGAGAACAATAAGGGCCTTAAGTAAGGCAGATCAATAAACAAAAGAACTTGGACTATTAGCTTGATGAAGTGGCTTTGGGGACCTTGGAGTGGATTTATTGTAAAGCCATATGAGTAGAACAATTAGATGAGCAATCGTCTAAGTTGTTTGAAATGATGATTTGATTGTTTATATTGATGACGTTGTAATTCTTGATGGGTAATAGATTAAGAGTGGTTTGTTGGTATCGGTAATATTATTGTTGTCTTTGTTGTATCAGTTAGTGCCTTTTTAACCTTTACTTCCCAAGAAGGTCAGTTATCGGATTCTAGAGTAAAACATAAGCTATTTTTTATTTAATAAACACGTATTACCTCATTCTTATTGATTATTTTTATAATGTATATGAAAGTACGCCATGGCTTAAGTATCATAATAACTTAGCCAGTTCCCTGTCTTAAAAAAAACGAGATATTTTGCAATAACGTAGAAAATTAAAAGTTCTCCAGTGAATATTTAAAACAGTTGTATTTTCCTTACTCAACCGTATTTAGTACTATAAATAAAACGATCTATTTCAGTAATTGTGTTTGACACCAAACAATTTATCTTCAATTGAGTAAATCTCTGTGTTTGTCAATAGCTGTCGCTATAAGCTATTAATGTCATGGTGGAAACCGAGTCAATAGTATAACTATTATGTAAACAGTATTGAAATAAAGGAGAATAACAACTGCCTTATTGGTTTAATGGTCGTGGTGGTGCTGGAGGGTACTTGAGGTAGGACAAAGGTTGCGATGATGTTCGTTATCAGGGGTCATATCGCTATGTGCCTTGCTTGATTGGGCACGGCATAGATTATAAATTCACCCACAGACCTGTCTGTTTTTAGTTTGTGTTGCGGTCGGTAGAGTCTCATGGTTCGGTTCATTGCTGCTGGTGTGGCCAGTGTTTGGGATGGATACTGCTATTTTTAATGTATGTGTGTTATGTTTTTACAGGAATAAATTATTTTTCTTTCTTTCTTTATATCACTATATAGGAACGAGGTATGGTGTTCCTCCATTGAAAAGGGACGATCTGGCGGGCCGAAGCCTGACAATTGATGTCGGACACTTGTGTGTTAGATACTATAATCTTTTTACTTCCGTGATACAGGCTTCGTAATCTGATTGGTCGAATTCGTATTATATACGCCATTGTAGTTAGCTTGCTACGTAATTACTATTTTTGGCACTAGGTGTCGCTACGGTCGTAAGCGCAGCTGCTGAGCGTGGAATCCTGGGTTCGATTCCTGGGTTGGGTAAAGCGTTATTCAGTTTTTCTGTTAGGAACTTTTCAGTACCAGCACGAAGTTTGGAATTGTGCGCTGTAGAAGTCAATAGGGTCGCCCCCATGGGACTTAATAATGGCATCGACAAATTGTGAGTGTACAAAAGTAGGTACTCCTCTGCCGAACCTTTCGTGGGATACACGCGTGATGCTATGTTAGGATAATAACAAGAAATTGGTTTAGATAAACACAATATTACAAGTAATTTATTGCTATTGTAGTTCATATCGTTTGATTGTACTCTAGTAAGTTAAAATTGGTTTGGAATTTCGTATTGTTACCAATGGGCATCCATTTTCTTATTGGATTTGTTTCGATATTAATATTTGTTTGGTTATTGTTTACTTGAACTAATATTCGAGTAAATTCCGATTTAAGATAACGTTGGTATTTGAATGAGGGGTAAGCACACACTTTACTTGAAAAACTGTTTGTTATATAAGATCCTACCTTTCTAGTCCAGGGGGGCTAAAAAGGCCGCTTTAGATGAATCACAATATGATTCATATTACAAATGTCAAAATATCTACTTAATTGACAACTCTTAATGTCATCCGCATAAGGTTCATATTCAGTAATCATCTGTTTGACAATTACCATGCAGATCATTAGATGAATTGCTCAATGTGGCCTTTTTAGTTCCCCAGATCCCTTTAAGGGGTTATGGTACTCATCATTATGAACAATTTTTAAAATGGAAAATATATGAAAACTAAAAAAAAAAACTGCTGTTCCATACAAATAATTTAATATTACTCGACTATATTTATGGAACAGCAGATCTTTTTCGCGATTTCCAGAATTCAATCTCAAAAATTCCTTCCAGAATTATGGTTAAAGAACTTTATTTGCTCAAAAGAAATTACAATTTTCACTTCATGACATACAATTATTAATTCCAAATAAGATTGAGAATAATCCAGAAGTATTACCATTTTGGTGCAGCCGTGAAACCCACACGATTGTGCTATAATGACTTACCTACATATTTTATATAACCAAGTTACATAAAATATGGGTTGGCTCTTTCTTTGGCCAAAGAATTAGCATTGCCATTCAACGTGGCAATGCTGCCAGTCTTCTGGGCACGTTCCCGGATGACAGCGATGCGGAGGAGTACTTTGACGCCGCCTAAGTGTTCTCTCTTAGTTTTTATTTATTTTTAATTTTTAATTTATTTGTAAATATTTAGTCTATGTACCAAGTTATGTTTTTTTTTGGATTCTATTTGTTTCTTATTATTGCATGTGATGCCTCAATTTTGCAACCAAATAAATTATTTTTCTTTTTCTTTTAATTTATGCCATAATAATCGAATATTTTATCAAGTAATGTGCTAAAGTGATGATGTACGTTTTTTTCTATATTTTGTACGCCACCATAGGCAAACACTGTTTGCTCTTTGAACGCCAGACAAGCATGTTTCTACATTAAATAAGTTTATTCTATTCTATTAATCAGATCTCTTTTCAGGTATTTTTATTTTACTCTCATCATTTAATTATGGGACGGTTAAAATTTCAAGTTTTTTGTAATTTTTTTATAAGACTGCCCCTCTCTATGATTTCTCCTGTAACGAGGGTAATACAAACATACATGTCACATGCACACACACACCCAGACCCGGAACAATTATCTGTAGATCATACAAATAATTGCTCAGTGCGGGGATTGAACCCACGGCATGTAGCGTAGAAAGCTAATTGCTTAGCCACTGCGCCAACCGTGTCGTCAAACAAGCAAGAACCGCTTGGTACCTCTAAAACAGTAGTATTATACATGTATCACGGTATTATATAACTGACCAAACAATGATAGCAGCTCGTCCCAATCCTGTAAACATAAAAACAAAATGGCGAATGATGTTAAATTTCATTTTAAACCGTATGGAAGCGAGCTTATTGTGAAATTTTTTATTTTCCTGAATGGGTCTTGAAACCGTGTTATACGGGTAAAAAAGTATTTTCATCCTAAAAAAAGGAAATAATTTAATCAGTTCAGAGGTTTCCGAGTAATTCCCTGATGGAATTATAGAAACACGTTATACAAACGTACAGAAAATTGGGGGAATGGCTTAGAGAGTCAACAAAGTCACCTTCATCAAATATTACCGCATTGCTTAATGACACATACGTGTACGCATCAAAAAGAGAATATTTCTTGATGTTTTTAAAACATCCTGAACAAGACGACATTAAAACTTTTACAACGAAAAAAACTTTTAAAATCTCATCAGCACACGTACTTTAGGGATTTTTTTCACTCCAACAATTCCTTTCATTATAATTACAATCTTGGGGTGGATTTCGTGAATCTCTAGGGTGGGGTGGACCCCAGAATCCGGGTTTTGCTTTGAACGCCTCACACGACATGACCTTACCCCCACCCGCCCTCTAGGGTCCAAAATGAGATGGGGAGCAATTACAAACCAAGATATGGAAATTAAACCAAATAGCAGATACCACGTAAAATTGCTAGCCGTATAAAAATTATAAGGACGCGTAAATTTTGTTAAAGTTCATTTTAATGATAGCATTAATTCTGCCGAATAAGACTCTTTTTACTGTGGTCTGAAGTGGATTTCCGTCAGGGGAATCTTGGTTAAGTCATACTTATGTTTTTTATTCGCCCTGAGCCTTTTCTGGGGAAATTAAGATTTATGGTAAGGTTTCCCTTTTAGGCTTTAACTTCTGTCTTATATAAATGTGGAGGTATAGCTTCGTTTTATTCCTCATCAGGGTTATATGGAGCTAGTGGAGCAAACATGACGTATATTGCTGCCACTTGTCTTGAAGTTAAGTGACGGGCTTTCTCAGTGGAAGGGTATTGATTTATGCCGTTTGTTTCTCGGCTAAGAATACTGTTTCGTCCCACGGGAGATGTAACAGTAAGATCTATTTGTATATTTATAACTGGAAAATTTAGTTTCCCTAAGGGTTTTGGAAGTTAGATAATGGGAACTACGTGTCAAACTACTATGATGTGGATGAAGAAATTGGTCTTCAAAAGGTAAATCTAATTCTACAATTATAAATAGGCAACAGTATAAAACGCTGAATTAATAAAAACAAAACTAAAATAACCTAACCGTCGAAAACCCACGATTCCAACCAGAAAAAGAGCTGTAATTTTTGAACGGCTGAACAGATTTTCATAAAACATAGCTTCTTAGCTATTTTTCATCTTATGTTTCTTTATGTATCATCTTTGATACCCGATTAAACTACCTTTCAATAAAAAAAAACTGCATTGAAATAGGTCCATCTGTTTTGGAGCTACGATGCCATAGACAGATACACAGATACACAGGTCCACAGATGCACACTACAAACATAAAACACCCCTCTTTTTTGTCGGGGATTAATTAACCAAATTCAAATAGCTTACTGAACATATTTCTTCAATAACTCTTGCATGATTGAGAGGCATTATACAGTTTTTGCATGCTTGCAAAATTTCGATGAGTCGCTGCTACAAAAACTTTTCCTGAATATCACAAGGCCATTGAACACAGTGACTCTAAAACGGGCCATTCCGCAACCGGGCCAAGGCTTCATCATGTATTTGATGTATACCATATCGTTCGTCCTGCAAATCTTCCATACCATTTTTGAAGCAAATTTTGCGTCCGCCATCACTATAAGATCCCTACCCTTTATTATACGATAATGCGGTCGTGAATATAAAACCCCTTTTGTCTTTTATTTACAAAAGAAAAAGATAAAGATATGACATACGAATAAAGGAATCCTGGAATTCGTTGGAACGATTCCATTTCAACGGCTTTTTGTTAGGACCGTGGGATGGGGGATGATGATGAATACGGCGTTTTGTAGATATCATGTTTTTTATCTTTGATGCTGTGTGTTATTATTGCTTTGACGTTTTCCAATATACCTATTATAATGTCAAAATTTGCGTAAAACAAAACAAAAACCTTTATGAAAATCGTTGCTTTGGTAACCGTCAAAAACTCTGACTCCAACTACAAAAAGAACTGTAACTTTTAAACGGCCGAGCAGATTTTCATGAAACATAGCTAAGATCATGCCCTCTAAAAATAGCTTTTAATTAAAGAGAAATAAGCCACATATACACACTACAAAATTATAACTCTTTTTTGTCGGGGGTTAAAAATGAAATAAGTACACTAGTAGCATAAAGAATCGGATTTTTGCAATGGTGAAAAGAGCTGATTGCCAAATTAAAAAACAAGAAGCATATTTGGCTAATATGATATTTTCTTTCTTATTAAAATCTGACTTATGGTTGAGAAGTTATATAATAATTATTTCTCGTTTATTGTGAGTACATGTAGATCATATAAATATTTGTTTCCTGCGGGAATTGAACCCGCGGCAGATAGCGCAGATACACAAGTGCCTAGCCATTGTATCGACTAGGTATATCGTTTGTCTATCAGTCGTTTGCGTAAACCTACTTATTTTAAAATAAGGTAAATTTTTCATACTTACACTTACACAAAAATCATAACGGCTAGAAATAAACAAGTTATTGCAATTTACAACCGAGTAACTTGGTTCGGATAAAACCTGCAAAGTTATTGATTCCGTGTATTTTCTCTCGTTTTAGTTGCTAAATAATATTTTTCTTATCTACGTTGACCTTACAGTACCTAACCTTCAAAGTGCGAAGTTACGGGTACTTATTTTTTATGGTGTGACCTTTAATACCCCATAAAAACACATAAAAATCCGTCGCTAGTCGCTACTATTAATGTAGCGCGTGAAGGAAAAGTTGACAATGCAAGCACTCTATGATTTATAGGTAATGTGGGGTATTTCCCCTATGGTAAGTGGGGTCTATAACCTGATAATGGTATGTAACAAGCCATGGAATGGAACCAAATTGAATATTAACGGAACATATTATTATCTAATTTTCTTGTTTGTCGATACTTAGCTATTTTCTGAAATTACGTATAATCGTTGACAAGTTTGTTTGCGAAGCATTGGTAAAGTATAATCCTTGCCAAGTTTGTTTGCGAAGCGTTTGTGAAGTATTTACTTTCTTCATGTACAATGTACAAAGGCGGTCTTAATGCCGTAGGTATTCTTTACCACTACTCTCTGTTTTTTTTTTTTCCTTTAAATTGCCCCTCACTAGGATTACTTGGGTTATGAAATTTTGTTATTCACGAAGGAAGCAATTATTTATAATTTTATTAACTAGACGCAAATATGAATGAATTGTTCTATATTGTTTGTGACCATCCAGATAGGAGCGCAATAAATACCTATAGTCTGTCAAGAAAGTCATGAAAAGGATTGAGGGCGCCACTTGTATATTCTCTTGTTTATTTTTAATAATATATTAATGCCGAAAACATTTTTTTATCACAAAAAATCTACACAGAATAGTAAAATAAACACATCGTTGTACCCAAACTGACACCTACGGTACTTATTTAGGGTTGCGAGCGAAGAGGAATTTTAGTTCCTTCAAAATCCTTTTCATGACTTTCTTGACAGACTGTACATATCATTGGCATCATGTCGGGCTGAATTTTATCAAGCGGCTAAGGGTAAGGGTAAGGGTAAGCGGTTAAGGGTAATAAGGGTATGTATGTATGTTTGTCTGCCCCTTTTTAACACGCTTTTATTAGCTTCACCTGTAACTAACTAACTATGTAAGAAAAGTTTGGAAGTTAAATTTGCCCACTTCCCGCTTTCCGATTGAGCTGAAATTTTGCATACACGTTCAGTTTGGATGACTGAAGCGTGTTCTATAGTTTTTTTAAAACTATAATATTTTTTGATCATCATCGCATATAACTATCATCCATTGTCTGAATCTACCTACTGCTGATTATTCTCTTAGCTTATGCCACTTTCTTGGAAGAGCCTCCATCAGTGACAAAGCCTGAGATCGTCTGGCAGACCCTGGACATGCACTCTCGATACCACCATTGCTGATTGGCTAATCTTTCCATTATGGCGTGGACAATTCTCATCGGCCGACTCGACGAAAGAATTAACCATTTTCTTAAACTTTCCACACACACACCTTCACAGCCACTCTCATTCTTTCTTTCATATTTTATTTATTTTCTTTTTTCTTTGATTGTTTTTTTTTCTTTGATTGTTTCTTTTTCTTTCATTTTTTTATTTTTCTTTTATTTTTTATTTTTCTTTTATTTGTTTCTAATATACTCCTATATCCAACCCGACTTTACACGCACATTTTAAATTTTTTTTCAAAAACAATATCTTTTAAAAGGTGAAAGAACTTTATAAAAAATACAGTAACAAAAGAAATTGATTAAATTCATACAATTTCGTCTGTTTGTAATCAGCGTGTCGTTATCTCGAAGCGAGGAGTCTTGAAAATTTGTCACGCGTGTATGGAATAAATTATGTACAAGGGACAAAAGAAATAAGTATTCAGGATAGACAAAGTTTTCTTATAGGAAATTATGGGTGCTTTTGAGTAACAAATAAGTTCTTACTTTTGTAGTCCCGATCCCTTTAAGGGGTTATTGTACTCATCATTATGAACATCTTATACTATGAGACCAATCCTGAAATCGCAAAACAAAGTCTGCTGTTCCATATAAATACTTCAATATTACCTACTCTACAAAATGTATGGAACAGAATTTTTTTTTGCAGTTATAGTAAAAGTTGTTCATAATCATGAGAACAACACCTTCCTTCAATGTTTCCCTCGTTCAACCAGTCACCCTGTATATCTGGTGACCCTGTATAGGTAAACCAATCTCTTTATTAGAAAGAAAGAAAAAGAATTAATTTGGTTGCATTTGTTTGGAAAAATAGAGGCAAAAAGAAAAAGAGGAAGACCAAGAAGAAAGTACATTGATCAGCTGAAAGAAAAAGCGAATATAGAAACATATAAAGATTTAAAAGATTTGGCATTGGATAGGACCGAATGGAAATTGCTACACCGACAAGTGCTTCGCACTTAAATTTTGGATGGATGGCATTTGTTTGGTTGGGTGTTCGACTGTACACACGGCTATATATCAAGCTATACATTTCCAGTATAAGCAGACCTCGCTTTGTATAGGCTTTCCATACAATGAGAGGTCAGCTTATACTGGAAAATAGCTTGAAATGTAGTCATGCGTTCATGGGTACCTACTCTTTGAACTCTGTTCGTAGAGTCTGTATGTTTCAATTATATTATTCGTTTATTTGGAGTTTGTTGACAGTACAAAGGGACGGAATTAAAACCACACTGGGAACGATTTCGCAAATAATTTATTAATAAAATGGTTTCGTTCAGAAATCCGTGGCTTTAATAAAATTGGTCTTGGAAAATTGGAGTCGAGTTGTGGTTAGGCGCCGTCACTTCGAGTAAAATTCGCTTTTTCTAGATTGAAAAATAATCTTTTAAAAAAAATTAAAACCGACTTCAAAAATGTAAAACGTATAAAATAATTTTCTTAAAAAAACTTAACAGCTTCTGAAGTCGGTGCCGCTGCCAAGAATTAAAGGCCTTCAGCAGCTAATAGGTTCGTGAATATTTTTTTAATTGTCATTAATGTTCTTGGTCAAGGTTTTATACTTAAGTATAGGTCATTAATCATAGATTATAATGACTTAATTCTATATCGACTGGGTGACGATAAACGAGTCGTGGGCGTTATCGCCATTTTTAAAGTCGGGGGTTTAATGGCGCCCGATTTTATCGTAAAATTCAAGTTTTATTTTATTTTCAGTACTAATACTTTATTTTAGCTTTTATAGGTACGGTCTGAGGTGATAAGTTTTAGGTATAAAAGTAAATTGGAATGTACAATTGTACACCAAAGCCTGTGTTATTAAACGGCTCTTATTGGAGAGACTGATAGAGATGCCACCTTTTTTTTTAGCAAATAAAGTTATTTTTCTTTTTTTTAAGTAAAAAAGTAAGGTACAATGTGTGAAAATAGACATGCAATTTTTTCCATATTATTATGCTGTAAATTTTAAGTTTTTTCCTAATAGGAACATATAACAAATAGGTACTTCTTGTTATTGGTGATTTTTACATTCTATGACTAAATTAAGATATATAAATAAATTATTATTTATTAAGTTTTGGGACAGGTTATACGTAAAAAACCGCACTTTTTTTATTAAATAATAAAATAAAAACTTGAAATGTCAAAATAATAAAATAAAGCATTTTTACGTAGTTAAATTTATAGCTCTCTTATAGTATAAAGTACCCGAAATAACGAACCATACTTTATCATAAAGTACGAATGGCAACCCTATAGATACTGATCTTAAGTATGCTTTTGACAACTCTCAAAATCAAAGGATGTTTCCATTTTGACAGGTGCTTGAGATATATTAATCCCAAAGCTTTATCTAGAGCGATTTATTAATATGGGCTTAAGATCTTGTCCAGACGCAACGCTATGTCGTAGCGCATTCATTAATTCATTATTTAGTTCACAATAGACTTTGTTTGCAGATGTTTACGGATTCAATCAATTTTAAGTTCTCTTGCTGTGTCTAATAGACGCAGCAAAGGTGCCTTTAGAATCTCAGGGTATTGACGCCGAAGGTGCCGCTTTACAAGCCAAAATATCAAATCGCTTGATTGCATATGGACGCTATGTACGGATTCTTAATATTTTTATTATTATTTTTGTCTCTTGTCTGCTGATCTCACATGGGAATTACTCAAGCCGTTGTACCTTAAATATTATATTAGCGTTACTGGAATCGCGCGTAAATTGACTCATCAAGACAAGCTTTTATGTATTTTTTCTGCGAAAATGATATACACTTTCATATTTTTATGTTACCAGACGAGTTAATTTGTGTTCCAATTAGTAGAAAAGCTTTACGTAATGTCACGTTATTGACGTTATACATTTACTGGATATTTTTTATGTAGTGCGCAAAATTTGCAGAGTGATTCAGTGTCCGTTCCCAAATGCAACCGCAGTAATAAAATACACTCCAAACAAAATCAAAATTTGATTTTGTATGGCTTGCGCTTGTATATTATTCGTGTACTAAGTCGCATTTTTATTTTGTTTTAAAGTGTATCCCAATACTGCGGTCGCATTTAGGAACAGAGACTGAATCACTCTACAAATTATGCGCAGTACATAAATAAATATCCTGGAAACAAATTGGCAGGTACAACACTTTTAACAGGAAGCAAATATTTTTATATGCCTAGGTGTCTGACCTATTTCTGGGGGTGAAATAATATTCCAGGGCAAGGGGTGGGGGGAGAGAAACTTTTCTTTATGTATGCATGAAGTTTAATTTTCAGGTCCCGAGTTGACGTATTTTTGTCACTAAGTGTAATTACACGCCCTTGTAATATGTAATGTTTGTCAATTCAGTACAATTTGCCGGCGTTTCTAGTACGGTCAGTCAAAACGGTGGTCTATAAATATTAACAGAACTTCCTATCAAATGAAAACATCACTAAAGTTGAAACTTCTTTATTTTGACAACAGTATAATAGACCTTTTTACACGACTGCATGACGCAAAGGAGGGTAATGTGTTTATCAGCCTAAGTATGTATGTATGTCTGTTCCTTTGTGGCGCTCTAGAGACCAAACGCGTGGGCTGATTTGGATGATTCTTACATCAATAGATCTTGCGAGTGTCAATAAGGACATGACAGTAATCAAAATTCAATATGGCGGCAATCAGACGACATATTTTGAAGAAAAAAAAAGAAAGTCAACGAACTATTTTAAGTAGGGTATAATTAAATAGGTAGGTATTTAAAAACATCTTTAGGTTTCTCTTATAATTTTTCATTACGAATGACCATTTAGGACCTATAAAGATTTAAAGTTGGTTAGCAACCATATCTTTTACCTAGACCCTAAATGAGTGACCCTATTTAAACAAATGAGATATCCTTAGATACGTTTTAATAGCGCAAGACTAAGTGACACTGTATATATGGATTTTGAAAAACCCAACATGGCGGATTTTTGCCGCCGGTTTTACGAAGTTTGCCTATGCGACTTCTTAGTTGTGTCGTACTATACAGATGTGGATGATGATGGTTTAGTACCTATGATAGATACGACAAAATCTCTACATATCTCTACATAGTATAAAATAAAGTCGCTTTCCACGGCTGTCTGTCTGTATGTACGCTAACTCCACCTAAACCACGCAACAGATTTTGATGCAATTTTCACCATCAGTTAGACAATTTTTCACGGAAGGTTTATATGTATAATACTTTAATAATTAATGTAAGGATAGTAGAGAAATTACACCCGTGCGAAGCCGGGGACGGGTCGCTAGTAACCTATAATTAAATTATTTCAAAATTAATCAGATTACAATGGGGTACTCTGTTATCTATACTTATAATAATAGGTAACAATTATCATGTAAGTAAGTAATTACAATAATAATAATGTTTCTACAAATTAAATTAAATTACACTACCAAAAAACTTTCTCTGTGCGTAATTAGCGTTAATTATGAATAAAGTTTTAGAAATATTCGAATGAAAACCTTTTCCGAGTTCCAAGTCTAATGACTTTGTGGGTCGACAAAGAGCCCTTCCATTACTGCGGCTAAAGCCAGAATGTTCGTTGACGCGTCCAGAATATTTAAGTGTTAACAGTAGGCAGGAATGCCGATGTTCACGTAGGTACCTACGTGCGTATAGTACCTCTGTCTGTCCTCCCATAAGATAAGAGCTTCATGATAAGAGAATGGGATGCATGGGAAGAGCTCTGCGTGATAATCTATACATATAAAAACACTTGTCCTGACTGACTGACTGATCTATCAACGCACAGCCTGAACCGCTGGGAAACTTGAAATTTTGACAGTAGGTTCCTTTTAAGACGTAGGCATCCACTAAGAAGACATTTTTGGAAATTCCACCCCTAAGGGGGTAAAATAGGGGACGAAAATTTGTTTGAAATTCTGTTATGTTTCAATGAAATCCGTAATATCGACTTCAACGCGAGCAAAGCCGCGGGATACAGCTAGAATAATATAAGGTCACTAGATACCAGTGTCGAAGGGTGACAGTTTTAAAAGGGGAAGCCGTCCTAAAAATTGCTGCAATTAATGCTGCAAGAGAAAAATCCATACTGTCTCTTGTAATCTATATGTATACCTAGTAATGTCTGGAAGAGCTCGACCTAACTGAATAACATGCAATATTACGTTGGTCTATGCACTAACTAATTCCTAAAGGGAAGCCGATGGGAATCGGGTTGTATGGACTCTTCGCCACTGCTAGATACAGACGGTGTACCTAATTGAATAAAAGCAAATCCTGAATATAGGTATGTAGTTTATTTATAATTTAATACTGAATCTATTTCAGATCCAGCAGATCCAGCAGAATATCAGCGTCAGGTTTCATAGCCTGGCACATGCTGAGCTGGACACCCATTTGCTACAGCTCGGGACACACACTGAATAGGTGACGCGCAATAGGCGCAATAAAAAAATAAATCAGTTAGTCTTTTGGTTGAGCTTAGAAAAAAGAAAGAACGTTTATTAGACATCACAAAGTAACCGACACCGAAACAATAAAATGTAACATACAAAATATTAATAAAATTCAAAATAATTAACCTATAAGACAAAAAACAACAATTAAAATTAATTATAATAGTAAAACTATTCATAAACATACATAATTTTTTAATTCGGGAAAACAGACTCGGTGTCGTTATGGTGTGTCTAATAGCGATGCTGACTGCGTCATGCTCGTGAACGGTGCCGTCTGTCGGAACCTGTCAGCTTGTAACTGCCATGGAAATCTTATTCAGAAGCAAATCATTATTATCCTATTCTTATTTTTTATTCACATTAACTTACATTATTCTCGCAGCTCTTACCACAACATTGTACTGATCAAGATTGTAATCCATTTTTTAAAAGAGTTTCCATGGAATTTTTGCCTGTTCTTCTCCATAGGACTTACTATTTGAAACCGCGCACCTAGCCTAGAGTTTCGACATTTCATGACTGACTGTATCTGGTTTAAAGTGCCACAAACTTATCTGACCCGCAGCCTGATTACGGACGCAGCTGACAGTTTGCGACAAGCGTAAATTACACAATTGCTGCTGTCAAACATCATTTTTTGTATTGTACGTAATACCAAAATAATGTTTGACAGCACAATTGTACAATTTACGCCTGTCGCAAACTGTCAGCTGCGTCCGTAATCAGGCTGCCGGTTATGGCGAAGCTGCCGTCGCTTTTACCAATGTCATCTCCGTACAAAAATGTCATTTTGACGTCATTTCTGTTCTGTAACGACGTTAGTTCCAATTTTGGTCACCGGGTCAGATAATTTTGTGGCACTATAAATGAAATAAAGATCTATTCTATTCATCTTGACAGTTATTGTCATTGTCACTGTATTAGGTAGAGACCATTGTAGATAGGTATGCGTTATAGTA
Organism: Allophyes oxyacanthae; assembly: GCA_932294325.1. Taxonomy (NCBI): domain Eukaryota; kingdom Metazoa; phylum Arthropoda; class Insecta; order Lepidoptera; family Noctuidae; genus Allophyes; species Allophyes oxyacanthae. The sequence goes on along the minus strand of OW028629.1, from coordinate 2,610,266 downwards.
AAAAGTTTGTGTAAACATTTTCTATTTTTCGTGTAGAAAATACAGATAGCTCACTATCAAACTACGTGTCACTACATAAGTTACCGATGGCGGAAAAAGGTGAGATCATAATAATATATAAATAGTTCATGTATTTTACCTACGCTCCTAGATGAAGGTGGAAATAAATATATTTACTATACATATTTACATTTTACTCTTGCGTCGCGCATTTGTCATTCCTAACATGTTGTGATGTGATTTCCGATAGAGACGATAGTTCAGAAGTTCAGGTGTAAAACATTGGTGTCATTTGTCAAGCACATTGTTGAAAAAAACGTTAATGTATTGTAAAATCTATAAATACACAGAGTTTATAAAAATAATGACACAAAAAAATATTTAAAAAATGTCCGGTTTTTTAATGAAATCGAAATTATAATTTTTAGATTTTAATTTAAACTCTTTAAAGGTAGTCAGTTTTTAAATGTACAGCTTAAAAAAACCTTATCATTTTGGTTTACAATTACTTACAGTAATTATGTAATAAAAAATCAATGTAATATTATGAAAAGAAAGGTTTCTGTGAAAGTAATAAAGACAACATGTAACACAATTGATTGTTATAATTATAACCCATTGCTATCAAGAATGGGATGGAGGGTTGAACAAAAAAACGTTATTTGTAATCCAAAATATTGAAATAATATGACTTAAACACTATTTTACATTTATAGTTTTTTTTAAACACTTGCTTCTATTATCAGGTTTTTAAAAAGATTCCCGCGATTCGAGTATCCGGATCACTTTCCAAGAGTTCTTAACAGCCGACTCAGGGAGTTCTTAACAGAACTCAGACTTATCAGGAGGATGAGGAGCAGCGGCCACTTGAGTACAAGGGTCATTGAACGGATAAGACGCTCAGGAAGGGGAGAAAGTCTGTTTTATAAGTAGGTACATTTATATCCCCGACTTTCCGAAAAATATTGAAGGAGGTGATCATGTAATCGATTTTTACTTCAAATATCTGTCTGAAAAAATTCAGGTCATTGATATTCGTTATTTTTTCCATGAACACTTTAAAATAAGTATACATGTAGCAACATTCAAAAGTAAATTTTAGAAGAACTAGTTATTAAAATCTTCAAAAATTATTTCAATTTCTATCTATATATTAATACGTGAAGAGAAAACTTTGTACCCCTTTTTAAGCATATTGCGCGAACGGAGGAATTTGAGATTTGGCATAGTTAAAGTTTATTTGGAGAAGGAGTGCAGAAAGCTAAAATTACGGTCGAGTTTCGACCACTGAGCGATCACTAGTATATTATACGTGAAGAGAAAACTTTCAACCCCTTTTGCGCGCACGGAGGAGTGTGAGATTTGGCATAATAATAAATAATGAAGCATAAAGTTTATGAAGAAGGAATGCAGAAAGTTAAAATTTATTTATAATAAAGTTTAAATATTTCACAATTAATACTTTTTCATGTATACATTAAAATGTACACGCAACACGACAACACGATACGACACGACGTACAGTCACGAGCACTAGATGTTACTTAGGCAAGTAGGCACCTATTTTTGGATGGAATAGGATACTTCAACCATGGTAACGGGTCGGTTAGGTTACACCTGTGACCATAAATTAGAAACCTCTTCCCAAATCAGTATGTACCACGTTTTTATAACGTACAAAAAGTATAAAGTAATTTATTTTATAAAAATATTGTATGTTTTAAAACGAAAATACCTGGGGCGCATGATTTACAAGAAAAAGAAAGAAAGGAAACGTTTTTATTTTGTTGTTGTTTAGTTGTAATTTTTTGTTTGGTATTTGTTAGTTTTTTTGTATATAAACTGTTGTATGAGTGTTCTCAACGACAGCTAATACCCTCCTTACTATATGCGCCCCATGTTTTTAGTTTTGAATCTTATATTGTATTATCATAAGAAAAATATTTTATATAGACCATCTTACAAACGTGATATTCTTAAATTTAATAATTTTCTGCTTTTTTATAGTTTATATTTATGCAATATTTAAATAGATAATATTTCATTGCCACCCTGTCCTGAGCCATGTTAAAATTTTCAAGTCTCTAGCTCACCGGGAAGTTAGTTTAAAATCGATTGCAAAATTTATACCGAACAGATAGACAAGAAACCAAGTTTATAAAAACGTGGTACCGAAATGTAGAATATCAGGGAAGTCTATTTTCCGTTTCTCGCCCTAGCGTGCATTCGGACTTTCATAATTTGCATTGCACAATTTGACGCAATTTCTTCGGTCATATTTCTATACAGTTCGTCTTCTTCAAACCATTATGATCATCTTGTTGGAATTTCATCTCTTTTTATCAATATTCAATTTGTAGCTATACAGATCGATCCATTTACAATGGACTAAAAATATTTTTTGAGTATGTTACAACCACAGAACACAGAAAAGAGGTTAGAAAGGCGATCATACGGCGTTTGTACGGGAACCGATGTCGCCAGATGCGACCCCACCTTTTACTACCACCACACGTGCAGTTATACGCACAAGATTACACCAACACATGCAACATCATACAGAGCATTATAATTAGTCGGACCGCTATAAGCACCGCCCTGTCGACGGCTGGCGGGGCGTAAGGCCGCCCCACACGGACTAGCTTATTGGTCGCCCCTCTCGCGTCCCGCAGGCCCTCGGGGAGCATATTGGTCGATATTATTCTGCTCCCGCCTCCCGATGACAGTGGGAGGGCCTTGCGAGGCAACAGACTAAGCTAATTGGTCGATCGCAGAAGTCACTCACACAGAGACAGGTTGCATTGCCTATGTACTGTGCAAAAGCAATTTATTTTACATATACGCTAGTGATTTCAACGATATCGATATTTGGTATTTTATCATTTGAACAAAATTCAAAATGAAAAAGAAAGATTATAATTATACTCGTTTTGGTAGGTATTATTCAAATTTAATCCTACTAATATTGAATTTTATGAAATCCATCACATTAATAAAATGATAAAGGTATTGTAATAAATAGGAAGGGATATGAAGTATATGTAAAATAACTTTTTTTGCCAAACTACATAATATTTATATACCTTGAAACAAAATATATTTATTAAGAAATAACAAAATTAAATATCTACGAGTATTAAAAAAATATTATTTCTTAAACAGTTTACAATTAACCGATGGGCCCGTAGACGCGCGCTAAAAACTAATTATAGCCGAATCGGATGATTTAAAAAAATGCAAATAATGGCGGGGGGGGCTTAATAATACATATCGCTGCTTAAATTCGAAAGGGCCACAAATCAAAAAATCTCAAAATCTGTTTTATTGCAAAAATCGTATCAATTCTGTTTATATTTTTATATGCGAAAAAGACACCCAGTATTTTTGCATTATAAATTGTTGTTTCACACTACCGCCCTTTTTGCATTTTTAGGCTTTGGTGGCTAACTTCCGAGCAAAGCGGCCATATTGTTAGTTGCGACCCGGCAATTAGCGTGATCGCTCGTATTCTATGTGAAAAAGAGCCACATTTCCAAAAATATCTCAGTTTCATTGAAAATTTATAGATAAAGGTGCCATAATTTGGAATACGACCGTATCGAATTTAAAATACATGGAAGTATAACACTATTTTCATAAGCAAAAGTGCCGTGATTTGTATTGCGTTCGTTTTGAATTATAATAAAATTAGTTTTATTAATATTGTATGAATGAAAAGTGCAGTATTTGGAATCCTTCTGTTTTGCATATAAGATTACGGTGAATATGGTAGTATTTATTGAAACGAATATGCAATACATAGGTACCTATATTTTGTTTAGGTTGTTAATATCTATGGATAAAGTGTAAAACAAAAATTATAATAATTTGAATAAAACCAGTAGTAGGTATATTTGCTGAATACCAAATAAACGAGTATATACGGGGTGTAAGTGACATCGTAATGAAAATTGATACCATTCAGTACAGTCATGATTCTGGACACCTCAGCAAGTGAATTTCGGGTCGGCCTTTTAAGATTTTGTTCGTAGAATATTTAGGTACTTAGTTATAAGAACTGCGAACAAAACCGTATTTTTTTTGAAAAGATCTACCCATAATTCTTTCCCTGAGTTGTCCATAATCATGTGCTGAATCCATGGTATCAGTTTTCGTTACGATGTCACTTACATCCTGTATATCATAATTGGGTGGCTTGAGTGTTAAGTATGTCCCTACTTGTATTGTTTAAATTATAGTGGTACTTCATATGATCTTTGCTGTTCTTTTTTTAATATTGTGTAAATTCTGGTCGAATTTTAGCCGGGGCCGCTACTGCGTCCCCAGATATTATTGTTAATTTGTTTTATGAAAAGAGTTTCCATGGAGTTTCTTGCCAGTAGATCTTCTATAAATAACAAACTTTGACTTTGACTTTAAAATATTCGCCGATGTCTCTGGTCAAATAAGGTTTATTTTCGGCAAAATTGTTACGAAAATTGGTTTTAAAGTTTTCAATAATTTTATTATTGTGTTGCCGCGTCATCACGTTGTTGTACGTATTTACGCTTTGTTGTTATTTATTATTTAGCTAAGAACTTTATTTCTTTATTTATAGAATAGGTAGCCGAGCACTTCGGTTTTTAAATATCATCAAAACCAGAAACGAAGAATGTAAAACCACTTTAACCCGTAACGACACACAATTTAACTCAACTCCTAAATTTGTTTAGATTTGGGTACCTACACATTCTTCTTGAGTAGTTGTTTTATTTAGGTTTTTATGTGACATGGTTACCTATATTGCACAACAAATTCACTCAAAATACTTACTGGCTATCGTAAGACTAGCGAAAAAATAAAAACAGTAACATTTAATGTTTGTAGTAAAACTACTACAAACATTACTTGTTACTGTTACTGTTAGCCTGTATCATCCCACTGCTGGGCAAAGGTCTCCCCCCTTAATTTCCATGCTGTTCGATCATGTACCAATGATAACTAGTCCTTGTATGTGTCTAGTTCGTCCCGCAATCTCTTTCGCGGTCAATAACCAAACATTACCTAATTCTTTAAAATATTGTGAATTTTTCTATTTTAAAACTGTTTAATGGTTGATTTTATAGAATTTTATTGCAAGGTATTGCTACTATTAAGTTATAATTATTTGTTTTTAACATATTACACAAAACAATAAAGGAAAACATCAAATAAAACCTATTTTTAGTATGATTTGTGGCTTTTTATTCATTATAAGTCCCTTTTGTTTATAAAAATGTACCACAATGTTTATCATTATGGTATTTTTTTATAAGTAAAAGGGACTTATGTGATGTTTTACTTAACTGGGTAAATTTTATAGCAAATATCAAATTATAGGCGAATAGAGGCTTAAAATTAACATCCGATGATATATAGCATATAGGTATAATAAATAAAAATAAATAAAAAATAAACAAAAACAGCGTCCAAAACTTTGATGGGCTCTCCTGTAAAAAATGATTTTTCGACTTATGGCCCTTTTGAATTTAAGCAGCGATATATATAATAAAAAAATTATAAAAAAAATTGTGAAATTAAAAATTAATAAAAATGTAAATAAATGTTGATGAGTCATGCAAATGACGTCATTGGCCGCGCGGCCTATACGCGGTTGTACGAGTTAAAAAACTTATTCACTTACATTTCATTATTACCTATCTACTACAAAACATTTCCAAGAAATAATTTATCGATAAAGTACAATTTACGTCATTAGGTGAACACAGCACTAGAATAAGTGGTCACTTTGCGATCGTGACTTCCCGTTTGCCGCGCAATACATTTCGCGCTCATATCGTCAGAGCAAAAATTGCGAACGTACATTGCCGGCAATGTATATTTTTTAGAATTTAGTTTTTTAAATTATCACTACGATCATGTTTTAACAGTTTTTATCTAAAATATTATTATTATGAAGGATATTGAGACCTACTATGTATAGAAATTCCTTCTTTGGCTACACTTGACACTTGACTTCTTGCTCTGCTAGTAATTATTGCATAAGATGGCATTTTCGAGTATTTTATGAGCCGCTTTCTACAATACTCACTTCGTTGCAGTCCGTGAGTGACTAAACAGCGCGATCGCACGTTTTTTCGACACCTGAGCATTTGCTCAGGCTTGTGGCGCGCCTGCCCCGCCCACAAAGCCATTCTAACCTCTTTTCTGTGTTCTGTGGTTACAACCTTTATATTTTTTTAAATATAACACAAGTTCCGCCAAAATCATTAGTTTAGAAATTATGGTATTTTTTAAGTTTTTATTGTTATTTTAGAAGATTCTTTACCCTTGTCATGTAAATCACTCTAGATTTGAAAAAATATTTCTACACTACTGATTTTCGAAGAATTTATTATGTTGTGTTTATATGAAACAACGATATGCTAAACCTAAAAAAAAATTGGACCACTGTAAATGGGCCGCCCTGTATACATATACAGAGTTGGCTTTCTGCGTTTACTACATAACAAATAGTTCCTACTTAGTATTGCGAACTAGCTTCCCTTTCGTAACTCTTTTATACAAATATGTTGCCAGCGTCGCGACATAAACTTTATTGTTACGAATATTCTAGTTTTTGCGTTCATACTGCATATTTTGTTGCCAGAAAATACTAGAAATACAGAAGATATTTTAAGAATTTTACGCTTGCGACATTATTGTAGCTAATGAGGAATTGTACAGGGTGAGTGGTAAATCGAGGGAATCATTGAAGGAGGGTATGGTACTCATCATTATGAACAACTTTTACTATGGGACCAAAGCGGAAATCGCGAAAAAAAAATCAGCTGTTCCATACATTTTGTCGATTAATATTGAATTATTTGTATGGAACAGCTGATTTTATTTTCGCGATATCAGTTTCGGTCCCATAGTAAAAGTTGTTTATAATGATGAGTAGAACAACCTCCTTCAACGATTCCCTCGATTTACCAGTCACCCTGTATACAGCAGTGGCGAAGGATTTATATAACACGATTCCCATCGGCTTCCCTTTCTAAACGTGGCCAATAACAGTAGCTATCAATATTATGTATTAATAAATATTTGAAGGTAGGTAAGTTGCTTCATGAGTTCAAGCCACAGTTAAATTAATACTGCACAGCATGTGGCACGCCAAACCAAGCTATTTTTTGGACAGGTTCCCTTAATAAAAATATTCACTCTTCGCCACTGGTTTACACCCGGCATCAAATTCAACGATTTTACGATTTTTTGTAAAGTAACTAGTAAGAATAACATCATTAACAGTAGGTATGCCGTTATAGTACACGTCAAACTGACAGTAAATTCGGTTTGATTTTTTCGAGTAATCTTAGTTTGTTTTTTTTATGCACTCGTAACTTGGTATGTAATTTTGTACCACCCACATTTGTTGTGTAGTAAGCTTGATTTCTGAAAAGAGTATCCATGGAGTTTCTTGCCGGTATCTTCTCCAGGACCAACCCACTTGGAACCGTGAGCCTAGAATCACGACGTTTTGAAAGTGCCTGCAAAGGCCCAGTTGAAATAAAAATCTTTGACTTTGACTTTGACTTTGAATTATAAAACATACATACAGGATATTTTTTTATGTTGTGCACATAATTTGCAGATTGATTGAGAGTCCGTTCCCAAATGCGACCCACGCGACAGTACTCACGACACAGGAGAAATCTTAATGGGGCAACGTTTTTTAAAAAGAGGAGAAAGGGGAGAATTTTTCACATTCACAAATCCCTCCTTTTATTGGAATATACTAGGCCAAAATTACAAATACTTTTTAAAATAAATTTCGTACAAAAATATGCTACCAGCGTCATAAAGTTTATTGTTATGAATATTCTTCTAGTTTTTGCTTTTCTGCAGTTTTAGTGCTGTAGATATAGCCGTAAAATGTAAAACAGAGATGTGGTTTAATCTCTTTTTGAGGAAAATGTTGGAGCGAATTAATTTAGAGATGCTTATTTCCTTGGGGAACAGTGAAATAACTCGTTGTGTTGGATTTTTTTAAATATGTTTTGTACCATTATGCCGCTTGGTTCTCTATTGAAAGAAAGAAAGAAAGAAAGAAAGAAAGAAAAAAGTATTTATTTGACACAGCACAAAAACAATTTTAAAGATAAAGTAACAAAAAATAAAAGAATAAAACATGTAAAAGAAAAAAAATATTTATCTTAAATAACAAATGGGTTGTACGTCGCAGCTGTGTCAAAAAGGCTTCCGCTCAGCTTAAGCTGACGCGCTGCGAGCAGCCCGACAGCGCTGGTAGCGGTGGTATTGTGATAGGCAGTGCAATTTTAGCTTTCTGTAGGTACTCCTTCTCCATATAAACTTTAAATAACTTTTTTATAAATAGATACACGCCTATTTGGTCACACCAAATAAATTAAAAATCGAACATAGGTACCTACTTGTCTTCAAATGGTAAAAAAAATAAAAAAATATGAGCTAGATGGAAGTTTAGTCCGTGCCGTTGCCGTGGCGGTATTGAAACTTATCCAATTATAACGTAAAAGTAGGTCCCAGTTAACGTTAAAAATAACCTTAAATTATCCTGAATTATTCTTAAATTAAAAAGATAAATAATTAATATGCAGAACATTGACTTAAAGTACCCAAAATTGTTATTAATTCAATTTAGGAAAGGCCTTCAACTTACCTAACGGCCATTGATATAAAAACTCAAGATGCTCAATTTGGAAACGTGTCACCATAGCTCGTATGCAGTAAATTTACAGTTTGTACTACTTCTGTAAATAAAATAATCACGTTTACTCAACTAGAGCGAATACTAAGCGATCCCGTGATTTTTTAACGTACTTGACGTGATACTTTTAAAAGTTATGTTCGAATACTTATACAGGGTGGCGCAGATGTTATCACATTAAATGAAACCACGTATTATGGTATCATGTTCCGAACCCGTACTCAAAAAATCAAATATTTCTACGATATTTTTTTTTCAATAAATTTCTCTCTTCATTCATTCGTGTAGGTGAAGTGACATCGAAGTATAAATTTATGTCACCTTTATCTGTTCTACACGTGTAAATAAATATAATTTTAGTTAGGATACGTTGGACAATTTTTAAACTTTGGTTAGTGGTCGTGATATGTGTAAAATTATGAAATTTTAAATTAGTTCCTCTGGCTAAACTACTGATTGGATTCGATTGTTTTTTTGTGTTAGATCACAGAACGTGATACTAAATACATTAAAGGAGTACACGATATAGGCGCATTTTTTAATTGCTCGTTCTCAATAATTCACTGTATGTGCCTCTTGACGTTTTATATCAATGTATAAGGCAGAAATGATTTCAGTTGTAGGCTAAAATATAAATGTAGCCGTCTTGGCCGCGACGTCGCATGAATTTGAATTTTAGCTGAAAATCCGTTACAAAGCTTTTGATATTCATTTAAGTGACCGAGGAATAATTGCCAGTTCTTTGGATATGTATTGCGTCGCGGTTTTACTTTTGACGCACTAGGCTTTTTAAATGTACCACATACCGGATGTACCGTTTTTTTATTCATATTAAATTACATTATTCTCGCAGTTCTTACCACAACATTGTACTAATCAATCAATCTATTATAAAAGAGTTTCCATGGAGTTTCTTGCCGGTTCTTCTCTACAGGACCTACTATTGGGAACCGCGCACCTAGAGTTTCATTTGACATTTCATAAGTGCCTGTATCTGGTTTACATGAAATAAAGATATATTCTATTCTATTGATTTACTATAGCACTACCGTGCATTTGACGGTGCACGATTCAGAATATAGATTTGTCGCACGTCATATTATGACGTAGTGCGAATCATTCTGGATCATTCAAGTAGCGGTCCCGACAGTAAGAACAAAGGGTATTTTTTAAAACGCTTTTATTAGCTTCACCTGTAACTAATTAACTAACTATCCATGTAAAATAATCTTAGAAGTTATATTTGACCTACTTCCCGGTTTCCGTTTGAGCTGAAATTTTGCATACCTACAGGTTTAGTTTGGATGATAGTTTTTTTTTAAACTATAATATTAATTCTGAAAAACTAAGATGGAAAAAAATAAAGATCACGAAGTTCTGCACAAAATAAAAAATAGGAATTTTGTTGTAAGCTGGCTGCAATGTAAGTCTGTTTTATGTTTATGACTCGAAAATCGCGTGATGTAGCTTTATGGTAGGTAGTTGTTATAGTTTTAGTTTTTATGACTTTCAAACAACGTGACATGGACATTAAAAATTCGTTTCAACTAAAAAGACCTAACTGAATATTTTATAGCTGGTATTTTGTGATATACTGTAGATTTTACGAATTTACTGCAGTCAGGTATTTCGATATTGTGAGCCGTTTTATTTCACATTTTATGATATCCATTTCGGGAGTCAATTAACGGCGCCGGTGTATCTAAAATATTTTTTGGATTGGTACCTACTACTATTTACATATTTGTAGCTCTATTGATTGCGTACTATATAATATTGAGGACTTCAATGAATTACAATCAAAATGCTAGACAATTTTGAAGCATTATTCAAAATTTAAACTATGTGTTTCTATAAAAATCTATCAATAAGTTAATATTTTACTAAGTTTGTCGCGTCGCTACTTAAGATATACCTAACGCTTCTAACCCCTTTTATCTAGTATTTTATTACAATTAATTATTTGTTGAAAGAGATGGCGGAACGAACTTGATAACACTAACAACGAATGGTCCACACTGGCTCTAGATCGAAAGGCCTGGAAATCATGGGGGGAGGCCTTTGCCCAGCAGTGGGACAATGTAGGCTAACAGTAACAGTTTTTTTTTTTTTTCTTTTTAAAAAAAACGTTGCCCCTCACTAGGATTTCTCCTGTATCGAGGGTACAGTTTACAAACATACATGTCACATGCACACACCACCCAGACCCGAAACAACTATCTGTAGATCATACAAATACTTGTTCCGTGCGGGGATCGAACCCGCGGCACGTAGCGCAGAAGGCTAATCGCTTAACCACTGCGCCAACCGTGTCGTCAAATGTATATAACGAATATATGTTTCATAGTCGGGTAAAAGTAGATATAAAAACTAGTTGTCGCATTGAAGAAGAATTAAAGGGGGACTTCAGAAGCTGTTAAGTTTTTTAAGAAAACTAGTGGTCGTCCTGTGAACTCCTTCTCTATTATAAACTTTAACTATGCCAAATCTCTCACTCGCTGTCCGACCATGGACCATGCCCGGGTCGACGGCGCGTTGTGTTCCACGCGCGCCTCAAAGAACGTCAGCAAGATGACGGGGCCCCCCCTGTAGAGGGCCGAAGCCTGCCGGGGTCGCGGGACTTATCTCATTACCGTGACCCCGGAACGTAAAGGGCTATTGAAGGAACACCGTGGATTTTAGTCAGTACAAGTCTGACAGTCCCTCCCGCCCTGCCCGGGTGGGAGGACTCAATTGATGATTTTACCAGGCTAAAAAAAAAAAAATGCCAAATCTCTCATTCCTTTGGGGTACAAAGTTATGTCTTCACGTATTAATATATAGATATTTATAACCTAATAGATTAACTAACATAAGTACGTGAAATAAATAAAAACGCTCAGTAAACGCCGCGTTTTTCAAGCCCAGTGCGTAACCTATCCACTCCGAGGCTTTCTTTAATCCCCTTTGGTGGCAAAATAAAAGTCTCTACCTTGTCTCTTTTTTACTGTAATTTGTACATTTCACGCCACGACGAGTTTGCCACTTGAAATTCAACTTAGATTTTTTCTAGAAACTCCTTATTTAGGTACGAATGGCTACAATTTATTCATTCATAATCCAATTATTTTGTAGGTCAGGCTATGTAAAATGTTTTTGTATAATTTTAGTTTCTAAGAAATAAGAGAAAGAAAGGAATAAACTGGATTTATTAAATACCTACAACAACACCCACAGATCATAAATAATATACCAAAAACAAATAAACAGAATAAAAAATTATCACAATAATAAAACAAGATGGCCGAATGCTATCAAATAACAAAGCATTTATAACCCCCGACAAAAAAGAGGGATAAGTTAGTAGTGTGTATCTGTGAATGTCTGTGGCATTGTAGCTCCGTAACGGGTGGACCGATTACAAAGCATTTTTTTGAATTGAAATCTACGTTAATCGGAAATCATCTTAGCTATGTTTCATGAAAATATGTTCAGCCATTCAAAAGTTACAGCTCTTTTTCTAGTTGGAGTCGGGCGTTTTTGACGGTTAGGTTTTAAATCTACATTATAATATAAGATCTTTATTTGATGTAAACAAAATACAGGCACTTATGAAATGTCAAGACTCTAGGTGCGCGGTTCCAAATATCCTATCCTATGAAGAAGAACCACTTTTACTGTCACTTTTATTTTTATTTCATGCAAGCTTTCTCACTCCATGCTTAACATTCTACCCGAGATTCAAGATTCAACTGAGAGAAACAAATCGCTGCATTCGTTTACGATGCATTTGCAAACCGTGCATTTCTGTACCATATCTACTTACATCGTTAGAGTCGTACAAGATATTTATGTGAAGACGGTTTTATCTACTTGTCATGTTTTTGAATGATATGATTTAAAAATCCGAAATTTTGTGGGTAGATAATATTATGATTTTTCGTGACTTATCTTTCTGTCCAATGATATAAAACCATCACTCGGTTACAAAATAAATAGGTACATATAACTAAATAGAAATTATGTGACGCAGCAAAACGACTTCAAAATGGTGGCGCTACCTCTCCGCTGCGCGCGATGCGTTACAAACTTCACTGAACGTAACGAATTCTTTGATTATCTGGCTATCGAGTGGTGTTATTAAATTTTGAATGTATATGATAGATAAATAACTGCAACACCAAACTGTATCCCCCGATTTTGTTATCATCAGTTTTCTGAACTGCCTCCTACTATGGAAGCAAATTTAAAGACGCATTAACGTTAAAACATACCTACAATGGTAACACCATTATTATATGATGAGTGCTTCTTAACGCAGAAATAGTTTTCACTGTCGTAAACTCCACTGCTCAATAAAGGCCTCCTATTGACCGCCACAACGACAAGACGAATGAAGGTATTTAATTTCAGTGCTTTGTACCTACTCGCGAATAATCTTTGTTAACCTGATGTTTGCCAATAGTTCACGTCAACTTTACGCTATCGTTCCTTAACGTGATGTTTAGAATACGCAATGAAAGGGAAGGGTTCATTGATACATTCTAGGTATTCATCGCGAAATGTAAGCAATATGCTCTGTACGATATTATGTTAAATCTATGAATAGTTGAAGCGGGTTTGATGTAAATATGGTTATAAATTCGTGGTGAATTTCTGAGTATCGAGTTGGTAACAGGTGACCATTTTATTTTAAACGTTTCTGGTGCTGCTGTTTCGCTAGTATCGTGGGTAAAGTCTGGGCAATAAAGAAACACGCCAATTCACACTCCAGTTTTTGCCACGCTCTACGAAACTGTGGAATCAACTAGTAACAGCGGTTTTCCCGAACACATTCGACAGGGGGACCTTCAAGAAAAGAGCCTACAACATCCTAGAAGGTTGGCAACGCATCGGTGATTCCTCTGGTGTTGCGGATGTTCATGGGCGGCGGTGATCAGTGGAGTTATTATCAGGTGAACCACAAGATCGAAGGATAATAATTAAAAAAAAAACTTTCCATTACTGAGAAGGGTTAGGCCTAAGTCCACCACGCTGGCCTAGTGCGGGTTGGCGGACTACATACACCATCGAGAACTTTATGAAGCCCTCGCGATGTTTTCCTTCACCGTTATCGCAAGTGATAATCAAATTCTAATCCGCACATGAATCCGAAAAGACAGAGGTGCGGGCCGGAAAAAGGTTAAATGTAACCAACTGTCTTTTCAACTTCCGCAAGAAGAAAAAGAAAACAAACTGTAATTAAATTAATTCTGTATAGTTTTATACTAAAATACATCAAAATTTTCCTTCGTTTTGATAACCCCGTAGTTTTCGAGAAGCCTTCGCGAGTTGTTGTATAAATATTTTTATTTCGATCCCGGAACTTTCAAAGGAACCAGTCATTATATAAACACGCTTTACAGAATCCACTTCTTCGAGTTTTCAAGAAATCCTGTAGAGAAAATACAAAGCTATTAAAGTTCAACATTTTTAAATTAAAAACCTTCCGCTACAATTTTTCGTTTCTATCAGAAATAAAATGTAGGTACATTATTTGTTTGGAAAGTCAAATGCTTTGTAGACGTGATGTTTGCGCTGGATGGGAAAGGAAGAAAAGGAAAGAAAGGAAAGAAAAAAGAAAAAATATTATGGCTTCGATAGAATTGATTGAGTCCCGTCTGAAGTTGTCGTTAGAGGCGACAAAAGAACCAATATGGCTAATAAAAATTTACCTACCAGTAAAGCTCACAGAGTGCGTCGTCCCGTCGCCATTTTTTACCGACTTCAAAAAAAGAGAAGGTTCTCAATTTGACTGTATGTTTTTTTTGTATGTTTGTTACGCGATTAATGCGCCAATTACGGACCGATTTTGAAAATTGTTTCATTTGTTTGAAAAGGTATACTCTTCAGGTAGTCCAATTTAAATTTGGTGAAGATCTGATGAAGGTCTTCGTAGATAGACTATGGAACTCTAAATTGAATAACAACATATCACTCGTGATTCCTGTAATCGCATGTTTCTGTGTTGTTTATGCCACTCAAAATAGAAAAAAAGAACTAAAATGTAAAAACCGCCTTCAAAAAACTAAAAAGTGTAAAATAGTTAATTTCTTAAAAAAACTTAACAGCTTCTGAAGCGGGGCCTTTAATTCTTAAATTAATATTGAAGTGTTCGTAGCCTACAAAATTCAGAAACAGAAGAAAATTTGACGTTTAGATTTTTATTTGTTACGTTGAGTATACTCAACGAAACCAAATTAAGGGTTATCCCTTAATTTGGTTTCGTTGAGTTGATCGAGAATACCTACCAGCGCTGTGACATTTTCAATTTCTAAATGCCACAGCATTATGCTGAGATGGGAGCCATTTTTGGTCTCATCTAGGTTGCTTTAATTATAGCAATTCTTTTTTACTTTTGTTTTTTTCCTGGCGTGTCCAGTATAAATCAGTTTTCTTTTTTCTTTCTTCTATTGACAGCAGCGTCCGCTTAGCCAGCCTAGACTAGTCTAGCTTAGTCAGAGAAATCGTACTAAAACAATTCTATCTAATAGACGTGTATAATTAATAATAATAATTTTATAAGAGAGGCATGGCATAGTAAGTCTTTCCGCTCAAAATTGGAGCTGCCCGACTGGAGAAGTACCTCCACCTTCCAGAATATCGTAGCCTTATAACACTGCTCTTGTGCAGTGTTGTGATCCTAACGGTGAGCAAGGTCGCCAGTGCTCCTTGGGGAAGCGTTGTTACACTAACACGACGCTCTGGTAGAAGGTTCGGCAACGCACGAGTGTTGCCCCTGGTGTTGCAAGCGTCGATAGGTTACGGTAACCGCTTACCACATTACCACATTAGTAGTTTAAAAATCTAACTGGCTTTTGATAAAAGCTACAAGGTATAGTGCAAGGCTAAGAGAGTAAAGTATTCCTAATGCGAGGAAATTGCCAACAAACTGTAGGTAATTAAAAATCAACTAAGAGATGCGATGTACTAACAGAACTCATTTATTAGTTCTACGGTCTTACTTCGAAAGAACTCTTAACCTGTTGCTACTGCTACATGGGAACAATTATTAATTTATCCGCTGTTCCATATATTTGGTCGAGGAATATTAAATTATTTGTAAGGAACAGCTGTTTTTTTAAACATAGTTGGTAAATTTATTATAATTATGTAAGATTGAAGTCGCTTAGTATATTCCTAAAAAATGTTCTTTTTAGTAAATAAATTAAATTAGCATAAAATAAGCCAAAAAATACAAAAGCCTAGTAAACCTTATGATCACCGAGATAACCTTGAAACATAATCCAGTACGTTTTAAAGAACAAAATGTGCTTTAAAATATGCAACATTAATCCACGAAGTAAAATTAAGATAAATGCTCCCCTGCCGAGGCTGAACTTGGGACTCAGTAAAAAAGGTTTCTGACAAAGATTATTTTTGTAGAAGCCGTAGAAGGGACAGATGAAACAGGGATTAGGTATGTAAAGTGGGAATGATGACACTAAATCTTTATTCTGTGGCTCAATTTTGAAATTAACTTTCCGAGAGGCCTGAGCTCGTTTCCAAGGTCCAACCGTAATACTGGATATTTTTTTTTTGTACTGCTAAGGTGGCAAATAAGCTTACGGCCCGCCTGATGGTAAGCGGTTACCGTAACCTAAGGATGCTTGCAACACCAGGGGCATCCATCGCGCGTTGCCGACCGTACTAGCGTCGTGTTACGCTTTCCCAAGGAGCACTGGTGACCTTGCTCACCGTTAGGAACAACACTGCAAAGAGCAGTGTTCTTTGGATGTGATATTCTGCAAGTTAGGGGTACTTCCTCCGTCATAAACAATACATAAACATGGGATTATAGCAATTGCTAGTGTTTAGCTAATATCCATTGAAGAGTTCCATTGTCTATCTCTGAAGATTGTCTTCAAATTTTCAAAACTTTAGTCCGTTAAAAAAAAACATACTGTCGAATTGAGAACCTACAGATTTTTTGGACGCAAACAATGCTTTAGTGACGTGACGCGACGTTATAATTATGATTGTTGAAAACAAGTTTGATTCTAAATTGTGCTATACAGGATAATTTAAAAAAATTATCCTCTATAGCACTAGCTTCCGCCAATAAATTATGCGTGTCCCCCATACTAAGTCGAATTTTTGTTTTGTTTTAAAGTGTATCCGAATACTGCGATTGCATTTAGGAACAGAGACTGAATCACTCTACAAATTATGCGCGCTACATAAAAAAACATTCTTTATATCGTGTATTATGCTAATAGTTGGACATAACATAATGGACGTCATCACATAAGCCCAATTTATTTTCACTTTAACCCACTGCTAGTTCTGACTCTGTTCATTATAAATTGAGCACATTCTGCAAATAATGGAGCTTTGTCCAAAGGCTTCGTGTAAAGTCAACTCGGCCCGGGCAATGCTAAGTTTGCCCATGATATATAATTAAACTGGATGACTTTATTACCGTAAGGAAAATAATATGGCGTGTCAAGTACGTAGAGTAGAAGCTATATAATAATAACAAATAAAATAAAAAGCCTTTTCATTTCCTTAACAAAATAAAAAAAATAAAAAAGTGGATTAAGTATAGCCTAAATTAATTATAAAGTTAAGGCCCCTTTTTGGTTGTAGGCCTCCTCCAACTTCTTCCAAATTTTCCTATCCTTTGCCTTGGCTTTCCAGTTTTCTCGAGTAAGTTTTAAAATTTCATCAATCCAGCGTTCTCTTGGTCGTCCTCTAGCTCTGTGGCCGCTTGGGCCCGACCATGATGTTACATTTAGAAGCTATACTCCAGAGTAATTGTTTCATATCATTGAGTTTATCTATATATTAATACGTGAAGAGAAAACTTTGAACCCCTTTTTAAGCATATTGCGCGCACAGAGGAGTGTGAGATTTGGCATAGTTAAAGTTTACATGGAGCCTTAAGGAGTGCAGAAAGTTAAAATTTATATGTAATATAACGGTTGAATTTCGACCACTGGACGACCACTAGTCCATATTACCTAATTCGTGACAACTAATGCCGATTTAAATTAACATTTAGATTCATTATTCATTGAATAATCATTCATTTGATAATGTTAATTTGGTCCACCTAGTTGACTTTAGCCGATGCGTGGGAACAAATTCGCTACATACTGTATGTTTAAATTAATTCTAGCTTCAATTGTGTTTTCATTTGGAACTCATATACACACCCTGTATAACTTGTAGTTTTCAATGGCTGTAATTGCAGTTAAACGATTCGTCAATTTTAGCATTGGTCCAGAATCGTGAGTACAATTTGTCCCGGATTACCTCCCTCTACCTCCTTTAGCTAGCCTTCTGGCGGGAGGACTCACGGAAGCAACTTTGAGAGTAGTAATAGTAATAATACAATAATAATTAACACATAACCCCACGGGGAAAACGGGTTTATTAAGCAACTTATAGAAATTTACATTATAACTTGAAAGAAAGAAAAGAAAGAAAACAGTTTTATTCTGGACTCGCCAGGAACAAATAAAAGTACAAAAATAAAAATAATAAAACAAAAATAATAACAAAAGAAAAATAATAATTAAAGCAACCTGGACGAGACCAAAAATGGCCCCCATCTCAGCATAATGCTGTGACATCTAGAAATAGAAAATGTCACAGCGCTGGTATTCTGATGGGACCGTTCCAGTGATGCCACGGGCAACCAACATACAAAAATAAATATAGGTAATGCTAATTAAAGAATGTAATAATTAATCAATTAATGATACTTCAAATAACATGTCAAATACACTTAGTATTATTACGAAAATATATAGCGAGAGAAAAAAAAAAAAAAAAACGTGATTTAAATTGTCTTGAATAAGCCGCCGGGCTGAATGGGCTGAATTTATTTATTTATTATTATAATCAAAAATATCATAGTTTCGGTAAGTTTTTGCCACGCACCACGAAACTGTGGAATCAACTACCATCAGCGGTTTTCTCGAACACATATGACATGGAGACCTTCAAGAAAAGAGCCTACACCATCCTAAAAGGTCACCAACGCATCAGTGACTCCTCTGGTGTTGTGGATGTTCATGAGCGGCGGTGATCACTGATCACTTACCATAGGTGAACCGCATGCTCGTTTGCTCCCTATAATTAAATAAATCCAGCCCATTACTGTCCCACTGGGCACGGGCCTCTTCTCGGAATGAGAAGGGTTGGGCTTTAGTCCACCACGCTGGCCTAGTGATTGGTGGACTACACATACCACCGAGAACTTTATGGGACCCTCTCAGGTGTGCAGGTTTCCTCACGATGTTTTCCTTCACCGTTAACGCGACCTTCACCGTTAATAATAAAATTGCGGTCCGCACATAGTTTCGAAAAGTCAGGGGTGCGGGCCGGGCTTGAATTCAGACCGTCCTGCATGGAAAGCAAGCGTTCAACGGCTAGGCTATCACTGCTGTACACTCCCTATAACATAAAAAAATACATCTCACACGCAAACACTCCCGGATCCGGAGCACCTATTTGTAGGTCATACCAATGTTAGTTCCTTGCGGGAATCGAACGAGCGACGCATAGTTCAGAAAGCCAGGCCAATCGTGACGTCAAATATTGTGTTAATGTTACAAGCAAATAGGAGGATGCTGCTGCTATTTCTCCCGCCATTATCTCATAAGCACACACACAGTCACATTAGCTATCCTTATAATATTTATGCAAATAATAATATATTCATATTATGTATTAGTTTATTTTGGTATGTATCTTTATTATACGTAAGTCTATATTTTATTTTTATGTATTTTATTATATTCCTCATCGTTAGCTCCTTATCATCTACCTACCTTGTTTCCTGTAGTTACACACTGTGTCTTCTTTTCTTTTCACTCTTTCCTGTCGCAGGTCAGCTGGCAGAAATTTCTTTAGAAATAAGCAGTACTTTTGTACTTGATATCTTTACTTATTTTCTTTGTCATGTGTATGTGTGTACCTACATA
Organism: Allophyes oxyacanthae; assembly: GCA_932294325.1. NCBI lineage: Eukaryota > Metazoa > Arthropoda > Insecta > Lepidoptera > Noctuidae > Allophyes > Allophyes oxyacanthae. The sequence continues at coordinate 2,590,604 of OW028629.1, read as the reverse complement.
AATAATATATAAATAAGTCACATATGCCCAGAACCACCCACGTCACGAAAAGAGGCCCATATACGGAACCACGAGTCAACATTTAAATATAAGCTGAAAATAACGGAAAAAAATGTGTTTACATTCTATTCGGTTCCGCAAACAGAGACCGTAATCATTCGGTGCTGACCGGTGCCTCCTGAATTCATAATACCGGGTCCAAAAGACAATGGATGCGGGGATGTCACGCAATTCCTACTGTATGTATATGTACGGTTATTTCCTGTAAGGGTATGAGTAAAATTTCAAGTAGCATAACGTTTGGAGGAGTATAAACTGTGACAAAGATATTTTCTGCGTACTTCACAGAGTGGTCCTGGCACAGACGTTTCCAATTCAAATTCAAATCATTATTTAAAAAAAAATACATACTATAGTAGGATTTCCATTGGCCCCAAACTAGGCAAGCCTGTATCTTGGGAACCAATTAACTACACATGTCCACATTGGTTGAGATGATCGAATGTACTACATAATAATATTTTTATTTATGACTAACTGTACCCGAGGCTTAGCCCACGTGAAAATATTCTAAAAAAAAAAGTTCAAAATCTAAAACCCGACTAGGTACTGAAAAAGTATGAAACAAGAAAATATTAACACGACGTATTCATAGTGATTTTCAGAGGATACCCGTGGTCGATGCCACTTTGCCCTAAAGCTTATACAGTGTACAAACATACTTGTCACATGCACACACGCCCAGACCTATTTACGTAAAAATCACCTGACAGCGACCGGACAGCCACGCGACAGCAGACGGAGTGCGATCGGTCGCGAACTGACAAATAAAATCGTATATATTATTGGCATTCGTTTCCTTGTGGCTACTTGTCGGGTTTGCAGCGCCAAGTATGCACTTTTCAGTTCGTTTATTGTCCGCCAGAGGGCGAACCCGTAAGCGGTGGCTGTCGCGTCGCTATCAGTAAATACGTAATATCAAAGTGATGTTTGACAGCAGCTACTAGGCGATCTGTTGCAAACTGTCTGCTACAACGATAATTAGGGGGCTGGTAAAACTATTTGTAGGCCATAGAAATATTTGACCCTGCGGCAATCAGCGCTGGGCTCTCTGCGCCCAGCAAATGCTGAGCTGGCTAACCTTTCGGCATGGGCAATCTTGACGACACTAATCAATAGGATGACTATTTTACTTATTTTTTTTTTTTTTTTTTTTTTTTACTTTGTTCTTTGTCTGTCTTATTTTTTATTTGTATTTTTTTACTGTTTAAAGGTTTAAGTAATTTTTTTTATTTCTCTCTCGTGTGTTGTCAATGTCCGTGCTGAATAAATGTATTTTCTTTCTTTCTTTCTTCTTTCTTACATAGCGTCGATAAGCCAGTCGCTTAGCCAATGTGCTCACCGCGCCATTCTTCCTTAGTCCTGTGTAGTCTAGAGAGAGTTACAATTTCTCCCTGCATACTTATGCATATGGAGCATCATTCACACACAACCTGTATCATGCCACAGGCTGATCCACCGGCGTAACGAGTGATTTAAATTTCATGAGCCGCTTTGAGCCAGCATTGTTCGTTAATGCAATTTGTATTGCTTACCTATATGGGCGTGCGGTTTTTACGGATGTGTTAGTGTGAGAAGAATCTTTAATAGGTCTTTGGATTATTATCAGCTAAGCTCAATTGGACGGAGTTCGAAAATAATCCAACTCAACTTCTCGAAAAAGTTTTGAGATTTTTAATTGTATAACAAAGGTATAATATCATATTATATAAACATAAAAACTTGACTTCAAAATACCAAAAAGTACAAAAAAAAAACTTAACGACTTCTGAAGTCAGTGCCACTGCCAAGCTAGGTGCATTGAAGAATTAAAGGCCCCGACTTCAGAAGCTGTTCAGTTTTTTAAGAACATTATTTTATACTTTTTAGTTTATTGAAGTCAGTTTTTACTTATTTTTTAAGTTTGTTTCATTTTTCTACTTTGAGTGTCATAAACAATACATAAATATGCGATTACAGCAATCGCGAGTGATATGTTGTTATTCATTCAAGAGTTCCACTGTCTACCTCCGAAGGTCTTTATCAGATTTTTACCAAAAAAAGGGACCACCTCGAGAGTATAGATACCCTTTCAAACAAAAAAGAATTTTCAAAATCGGTCTGCAATTGATGGAGTACTTGCTTAACAATCATACAGTCGAATTGGGAATTTTCTCCTTTTTTTGAAGTCGATTCAAAATAGGCATTAACTCTTCTAGTGCGTCCAAGGTCCATTAGCGGGTAAAATACGCTGAGTTGCGACTCCAACATTAATCAATCAATGTTATACAGACCATTTCCACCTCTGATTTTATTTTCCAGGCCAGAAATAAAAGTGATAATTTATCCCAATCAATCGCTGTAAGCCTAGGATAGCCGCAATAGACTGAACTGCCTTCGATCTATTGCCCGCCACAAAAACATTCATAATTGCCTTTTTCCGAAAGTCGTTTGAAAGCCTAATCCCTGTAACAGCCATAGAATAAGTTGGAACAGAAGGTTCACGTCTATAATAATACATTGTTTGGAGTTTGGAAAGAATACCTAAACCCGAAAAGGGGTCCCCGTTATTATACTCATCATTTGTTCATTGTTTGTAGTTTGTATAGTGAATAAAAAAATAAATAATAACGTCTTTTAGTATGGAAGAAAACATGAAATCGGGAAAAAATTGTCTGCTGTTCCATACAAATAATTAAATATTACTCAACTAAATGTATCTCAGACGCATGAGTCATGCTCGTGAACGGGTGCCGTCTGTCGGGACTGGTCAGCTTATAACTGCCATGGCATTCTTATTTAAAGGCAAATCATTATTATCCTATTTTAATTTATTTTTATTCACATTAAATTACAATATTCTCGCAGCTCTTACCACAACATTGTACTTATCAAGATTGTAATCTGTTATTTTAAAAGAGTTTCCATGGAGTTTCTTGACGGTTCTTCTTCATAGAACCTAGTACGAGTATTTGGATCGCGCACTAGATTCTCGACATTTCATAAGTACCTGTATCTGGTTTACATGAAATAAAGATCTATTCTATTCTAGATAAAATCGAAAAACAAAACAGCAGTCCAACACCACTTGTTAAAATAAATAAACGGTCTTGTTCTGTCCTTGTTTCTTTTAGAAGGCTTTCAATTAATTTGATTGTTGCACTTAAGATTCATTGTGAGTGGTTGGGCGACTTTTATTTGAGTTTTAACACGCCTTTGAAGCGCTGCTGTCCTGCAAATTCTTTAGCAATTCTATCTCACTCCTTGACAATATTCATTCCAACGAGTCATGAGTGAAAACGCGTCGAGGGATTGTGACAAAAGAATGGGCAGCATTCTTTTGTTCGCTAATATCAACACTGCTGTCACCGATTTGTTTACCAAACGTGGTGATTATCTTCTTCATCGTTCCTTCACTGATGAGGATCGCGATCACATACAAAGCACTTCCAAGTCATACGGTCTTTCGTTGTGTGGACCGCTTTGTACATGCAGCTTCCGCCAGCTCTCCTTATTGCGTCCGATCATCTTGCCGGCACTCTGCCTTGTGCGTTTCTCTTCCAGCCGGCATACTGTTATGAGTTCTTCCAGACTATGCCCCGAAAACCACATGATATGTCCGAAAAAACCGAGGGCAGTTCGATTTCTGCCCTACTATAATTAAGACCTTGTAGTAAGCCTCCAGTACCTCTACCATGAGTTTTCCGTGCCGTCTAACGTTCACGTTCACATGCAATATTTGTATGGGAATTTTTTCAGCGCCTCTAGCGGTATAAATAGTGAACTAAATTCACTATACAAATATTGCATGTGAACGTGAACGTTAGACGGCACGGAAAACTCATGGTAGAGGTACTGGTTTATAGATTGGACCTTCTGCAATTGTTTATGTTGAGCCCCAACATTGACCCTTAGATTAAAAGGTTTAATCGTCCAACCCTCTGATTGACGCTCGAGTAAGCCTAATGGATAGTATTGACACATCCCAATTGCCGAGAATGGGCCTTGATGACGGGGTATGGTTGAGAGTAAAAAAATATTGCGGATAGTGGAGTACTACGTTTGGCATTATATATATTTGTGTGTTAGGCCAGCGGGACCCCTGTTAGTTTAACTTATTTTTGACAGCTGTGCCCACGCTACCGTGGTACTACCGTGGTACCGTGGTACCGTGCTACTGCATTGAGGATGGGCTGTGGAAATATTTTTGAAAAAAGTTAAGAAAGAAAGAAAGACTTTTCCTATGACGTCCTCATGATGCATATTATTTATTTGTGAAATTTCCCAATCGCCCGTTCCTCGCACACTGTCCGCGCTCACCGGCCTGTTGGAAGCTAAGCCTGACTGTGACGTGTTTGCGGACGGATGGAAGTCGCTAATGTTGGTATGCTTCGAGTACTGTGAGATGAGCGTATGAATGTTATTTGTAGTACCTATTAATAATGTGTAAAATTAATTTAATTATTTGGCCTGTGGCTGTTTTAATTATAATAAATAAATAAAATTCCTCATTCGGGATTTGCCCCGCCGGGCAATATGACCTCGCCTGGTCGGAGGATCCTCCCTTTTCAATGGAGGAACACCATACCTCGTTCCTCCACAAGTATTTAAGTAATAGGTAAAAAAGTTAATAAGTATATGTACAGACAACTCAAATACTTGAGCCCTTGTCACGTATAATTGTACGGTTATAATGAAACCGTAACTGAGGAATTATACGGAGATAACACCAGTAAAGGAATTTTATTATTAATAACATGTTGTCCTCTCTGGGACCTGTTAATCCTGTTTGTTGGGGTCAAAGACCTATATCCCTAAGGGTTGCAAAGGACAGACAGCAGGTGTCACATAATACTCACGATTCAAGAAGTGGACAATTGTTAGCTGAAAGTTCACTTAAAATATTTGAATACTGGGAATTTTTCATACGGGTCATCATGACCCAACCTGATTATCGACGTAACAATTTTCCACTATACTGACTCCGGTTTAAGTCCCTTGTTAAGAGGATTTTGGGGTCTATTAATAATAATAATAAAATGACCCTATTCCCGATGCCGGTGGCCTACTACTCTTTTATATTTTTAATTGTACTTATATATAAAAAAAATATAAAAAAAATAAGGGAATAATAATAACATTATGTGGCTCTCGTTGGGGGACTGGATCAAGGGCTTGATATAGAAAGCGGTACTCCTCGACACGGCACGCATTGTGAGGAGGTTCCTTTCTCTGCAGCCCTAGCTTGGACCCTGTTCCCGATACCAGTGGGCTACTACTGCTACTACTCTTTTATATTTTTAATGTTTTTACATATTGTTTTTTGGAAAAATATTTATAAATTTAAAAAAATAGGTATGGGATTAATGGAATAAAGGAAATAATAATAATAATTTTATTTTACGGTACCTACCAGTGGTACCCCGAGACACTGGAACTGGGACTGGACTTTTATAAGAATATCCCATCCTTTCTCCACCTGTGGGTGGTCTATGTTGACACCTATGACCATGTCACTATGTCATTGGGTGGCCTATATGTTCAGCAGTACCTACAGGCTGATATCTATACAATAAAGCTGAAGAACTTGTTTGTTTGAACGCGCTAATCTCTGGAACTACTAGTCGGATTTGATTTCTTTTGATGATGTTAAAATCTCGTAAAAAAGTGTACGAGATTTCTATTTTACGAGATTTTTATTTTAATTTTATGTAATGATCTTTTATGCTATTTTATTGAATTAATTTGATGGATTATAACAATTAATATTTATAACTAATGCAATAGTTTTAAAATATTTGTACGCTCGTCAGAGCAGAACACAGTGCACATTATATTCTTATATTATTTACCTTTATATTTACCTGTGTTTGTGTCAAATAAAGAATTTTGATTTGATTTGATTTGATTTGATTTACTCGTATCTCGTACGGAGACTGCTAACACGTAAAAGTACGAGATTTCTCGTAGATCTGGCAACGCTTTTTGGCGCGGAGTGGCGCGGGCGACGGACGCGGCGCGCTGTCACAGCCGATGTCGCAGTGTTACCAACTTCACGCGTTCGGCGCGTGATCATACGATTAGAGTAAAATAAATGAAGGGGTTGACAAAAAAATGCATCATCCGCCATCTTGTGGCGGCGGCCAGCAAAGCAAACTTTTATAATATTTATTGATAGTTTAAATAGATAAGTAATCAGCTTCTAGTCCTATTGTGAATGCAGTGTACACCTGTAAGTGACATATTTGCACAGGATCACATAGATAATGAACATTCCCGCTCTGTAAACTGTTGGAGTGCCTTATAAAAATAATAATTAGGTATAGATATAACACTCGGATAACGAACACCGAAATTGTTTTAAAATATTATATATAAAAATGTTGACATAATATCTTTTACATAATTTAGTACAGCCCTTATTGTACAAAAGTACAAATAAAGTGCCAGTGGGTCTTCAAATATTCCTTATTTGTATAAAGGCAAAGGTATTTTCAGTAATGAGCCTCCAACGTATTTGCGTAGGTTTGTTAGGACAAGAACTAGATTTATTCGCCAAGGGCTACGTCGTAATGAGGATTAAAAATGTTTTTCTTTATTTTTAATGTAAAAAACGAACTAAAAAGATTAAAACAAGATGTCAAGAAAAACGAATAAATATCCTTTACCAAAAATTATAAGGTAGACGGAGGCATATTTTACGGCGTTCGTTACATTATACAGCCTGTATCAGAAATGCGTGTCAGACCATCAAACTGAAAAACTTTCTCTATGGGACCAACATCGTAATTACAAAAAAAAAAACTGCTATCCCATAGGTTTGGGTCGAGTAGGTATTAAAGTTTTGTATACAGCGTGCCAAAGAAATTGACATACATACACTTAAAAAACATTAGCCTCTTACTGGGGCAGTCGGGTAAAAATACTGAACGATACTGCCTCATTAGTCTAGTGGTTGTAATTGCGGTTGTTGAGCGTGAAGTCTAGGGTTCGATTTATATTGAATAGGCTTACGTTTGACTTGTATTTCATTTGATGTTAAGTGATGATGCAGTCGAAGATGATGTACGCTTGCCTATAATGTAACCTATTCCAGAGGATGTTATGTTATTTTTGGATCAATTAATTAACTCGACAAGATATTAAGCTGATTAGACGAAGGAGTATTTAAGGCTTCCCTTAAACACTCCGGAAGCAATGAATCCGGGTCACCAACATAATAAACCTTAATATCTCGGTAACGAAGAATGATAGCTTATTGAAATAAAAAAAATAATTATAGAGCTATTTAATACTACTCAAATAATATGCTTCGAGAGCTGAAAATTGTATTGATAGAAGGATGCGAGAATATTCCCCAATATTGACACAGAAACTTTGTGCCGTATGAATCGCATGACATCTGTATTAACAATACACAGAGGTAATACAAAGTAATAAAATGACAGAAAATGAAATATGTGTAAAACATGGACATTAAAAAAAAATGCGATAAAATTTACGCTATTTTAATTTATGGGTTTTTACTAAGTAACAGGCAGCACATTAGACCGAGAGGACCACGGCCACCTAAACGATGGGTGGATGACATTCGGCGACACGCACGTCCGGATTGGATGGCAAGGGCTCAAGACCGCCAGGAGTGGAGGATTTTGGAGGAGGCCTACACCCAAAAATGGGTACAACATGGGCCGCAATGATGACGATGTTGATGATGACTAAGTAAAACAAATAATAACTAAGAAGTTTTATTAATTTTATTTGCGTAGTACCTATTCAATAATCTATGAAATACTTTTTATTTGATTATTCGAGATATTAAGGTTTATTATTATTGACCCGGATTCATTGACTCCGAGTGTACATTTCACAATAACACGTCCATCGAATATCTTTGATAACATCAAGGAAAATAACAATAACAAAATGTATATCCCAAACATTGAGTGGTCATAAAGGAAAATTAATTTTTACAAACAATACCCTGGCCAAGAAATGTTTTGGGACCACAAATACCTTTGGAACAATTTATTTTTTATGCGTACCTTACTAAAGGAAATAAATGCTAAAGCACCGGAGAGGCGGTCAATTTATATCGTACACTTTATTAAGAAGAAGATTTTGTATAAATCGACGGTATTTTTTCGAGTGAGAACCAAGAAAAGGCCTTCAATGTCCTTTAATAAAAGTAGGGCTTTTGGTCGCGGGTCAAGTTATAAACTGGATTATGTTTTGGTTAAGGCGGTATACGCTCTGTGTAGCTCGACGGATCATGAGGTTTTTATGGAAAATTAAGTCTGGCTTTAAGGGGCTATAGGTTCTTAAAGTGCCTATAATGAGCTCTAGAATTTTACATTTTTATAAGAGTATTTACAGTGTACAAATATGAAAAAAATTTATGATATTCATAAGTGTCTTATCTAGTGAAATCATAAATTCAATACACAATAATATTATGAATAACTTCACTCGATCGAAAAAAAATCTAATGATACCACCTTTTAAAAACGGATATTCAATTTTAGATTTACTTCTTTCACGTTTTAATTTTGGAAGCATTTAGTAAAGTGTTATTTAATAACTGAGTTAGTGGATTCATCAATAAATTTTTCAAACAGTATATATTATAATATGGCATTTTCATATCATTTTTTATACACAAATACGATAAAAAAATTATATCCTATTATTATATGTAGATATCTATTTTGAGTAGTGGATTGAACAGGGACGAATATTTTGTCAGTATCTCAGAATCTGTCAGTCAGTCTAAACATAGAAACAGTTGAAACCGATTGTATGTTGTATGTATTTTGCCTTACATCGTCTCACTGTAGTTGACATAAGGGATGCTGAAAGACAGGAGAATATTTTCTAGATCAACTTCGACATCTATCATCAAAATCATCGCTCCATGTCATATTTTGTACCGCATTTTGCGTCTCCATTCATACAAACAACGTAATGGCAAATTTGGCGAGTACCGTACTCGCTTAAGCACACCTTTCGGTCTTCTCGCCTCCTATTTGCCAACGCTTTGATGTCCAAATTGTTGGCAATTTTTTGTCAACCTAGCCTTTGTGAATCCAATAATGATTGAGTTTATTATGTAAATAAGGACTTTTTCAATTATTTTTGGGTTTCAAAGTGGTAGGTGTTGGCCCAGTTTTAAGAGTTGTTACAATTCGATTGAAAAAAGATATTTTTTCGTTCAAAGGTTCGGACGCAATTGACCGAAGTCATTAAACTGATGATGGCTAAAAAGACATCGTAAAAGACTTTTTATAACCGGAAATCCATTTAGCATTGTTGACTCTTTTATAGCATTTTACAAAAGGGTAAGTACTATCAGCAAGCTGCCATTTATAGCAAGTTGAACAACAAAGGAAAGTAGGTTGGCAGACAATGGCTTAGTACCTGTCAATAAATGTTGCCATCTTTGATATCCGGACTTACCGACATACTAGTTTTCAATAGAGATAAAGCCTTCGACAGTCGGCAATTGATCACCATCATCATCATCCACAGTATGGAATCTACCGACTGCTAAATATACAACGTGTATCAGAAATGCGTTATCATATTTAAGGGTGTGGATCAGATCATCAAACTGAACAACTTTCTCTATAGGACCAACATCGTAATCGCGAAAAAATTATCAGCTGTCCCATACGTTTGGGTCGAGTAGGTATTGAAGTTTTGTATGGGACAGCTGCTTAATTTTTTCAAAGAAAAAGTTCTATGACCATACACAAAAACACTTCACCTGAAAACCTTAAGTTTGATAAGTGTAACATAATTAAAAAAGAAAGATGTGACAAAACCATTTTTTGTTTAAAAACATTTAGTGTAATAATACACTATTATACACTTAAATAACATTAATTATATTATTATAACCAACTAATCAGTACTTCATGGTTGTAGTTAAGTTATTAAATATATAATAGTTCACGGAAATAAATTGATAAAATCTATCAATAGAAGCCTTTTGTTCATACATAATGATGTGGAATTTTCAATAATTGTCCACATATGGGACTCTCTCACGGTCACCAGTATTTTGGATCAAGAATAAGCATAATTTATTTTGTATGATAATGACTACATTATGTATGGTAGCATTTTCCAAATGCCACAGCATTATGCTGAGATGGGGGCTATTTTTGGTCTCATCCAGGTTACTTAATAATCGTTTTTCTATTGTTTTGTTTTTGTAACTTCATTTGTTCCTGGCGAGTCGAGAATAAAATTGTGTTCTTTCTTTTATATAAAACACTAACACTTTGTTATAAAACACTAGATTATTCTAAATACTAATGTAACCAGTCTAAATTACGTGTTGTGGCAGGTTACAAATGGTTATAAAATATTAAGCGTTCTAAAGGTGAACGCACATTTTGTCCACGCCGAACTCAACGTAGTTTTTTAATTTACTTTTATTCACATTAAATTACATTATTCTCGCAGCTCTTACCACAACATTGTACTAATTAAGATTGTAATATATTTTTTAAAAAAGTTTCCGTGGAGTTTTTTGCCGGTTCTTCTCCATAGGACCTACTATTTGGAACCGCGCACCTTGGAAACCTTTGGATCTTTGGAATCTCGACATTTCATAAGTGCCTGTATTTGGGTTACATGAAATAAAGATCTATTCTATTCTAATAAAAAGTATGATGTTAGAAAGATAATTAATTATTATGCTTTCTACACATAACAGGATATAAACTCATACCACTTTTAATAACCCAACCAGTATTAAAATACTTGACACAAAGTTACATAAGGTTCTTAATAATTCATGTAGCTGAAAATTTATGGATACTTCAAGCGAGTTTGAATGTTTTGGCTCACTGCCAAAGGCTCGACCTCTTCACTTAAGTCGAAGGATTTTGAAATTATTCACCATAGATTTTCATATTCATCTATGTAACATGTTCAGCCGAGCAAAGTTATAAGACGTCAAAATTAGAAAACACTAATCGACGCAACGTGTGTTGACGTACATGAAAAGGTAAAACTTTTCGCGTATTACGTGTTATAACGTTGGCCGGAGCTAGATCCTATGGTTCTGCGTTACAATACGTCAATTTCCCAAAAATCTAGCGCCACATTGCATAATATTCCTGTTTTATAAAAAAAGCAGAACGCCTCTAAACGTTCATCTAATTTGTATGGTACTGTACCATGTGTCGTAACACAAAAATCAAGGATATGCTTAGCTGACAACGTTAAATTGCTAAAGGAATTTTTTGTGGGAATTAATGTCTTGGGAAGTCTTGGCAGGCAATTTGTTGAAGGTATTAAGTAACTTTCGTGCTTATATTTTCGTTAGGCTTGCGTAAATTCTCTAGTGAATAGGGAATTTTAGACTGTAGCAGCTGCCTGCACGCATGACGCACGAACGATGATGCTAGCTGCCACAACTTGGAAGAATTAAAACCAACCACACCCACCTCGTTACAGCTAAAAATAGTTGACGCTTAACCTTACACACACATATTACCGCACATATAACCTTTCCAGTTGATTATGAGGTAATAAGAAGTAGATAAGCAATAATATCCACTACAATAATGCTACATTGATTGCCAATCTAAGGTGAATAACATACGAAGCGGTGCGGCGCCGCCTGCCGCGGCGGTGCGCGGTCGATCGGGTCGAAATATTGTACCGCTCTGTATAATCCACTGTGTCTTAGCATACGGCACCGCATCTCCGCGCGGAGCAGTGGTGGCGGTGGCGGTGGCGGTGACGATGCGGTGCCGTGTGCCACTTCTCGGCGGATTTCCGACAACGAAAATTTTGAGAAATATTTAAGTTTAAAACGGTGAGATATTAATAAAAAAAATTGTATCAAGGCAAGGAAATTTAATGAGAAAAAATAATTAAAAAACAATTGCGCTCTTTCCGCTCCTATTCAGTCCATGCGGCTCCAAGTCCAAATATGTCTGTGCAGCATGCGCTTTAACATCCATCCATGTTTCACAGCCACTCTGTCCAAGCAGTCTTCTTCAGGTCGTCAGGCTATCTGGCTGGGGGGCGTATCACACTAAGTTTGCCCCGTGATCCAATAGCTATCGGCCTTTCGAAAAACATGGCCAGTCAAGCAATCTACTAGCTAATTTCATTTCTCCAAAATCTCGGTACTAATCTCCCATCCATAAGTACCTAACAGTAAAAACGAGTTCGCAGGCTCCATCCGAAACAAGTTTTTTTTGGTTATAAATACCAATAACTTGTTTATTTCTAGCCGTTACGTTATTTCAGTGTAGATATGTTAACTTTGCAGGCTCCATCCGAACCAAGTACTCGGTTGTAGATAGCAATAACTTGTTTATTCAACGAAGGCGTGTGATATTTTGTGTACTTCCAACCTTTCGTTGTTAGGTCTATGTAAGCATATGTTATACAGATATCTTTGAAATGGAGTCATGGAGCAAAAGGCCGTTATATGTAGCTTGAATACCAAATGTTATCAACTAAACGTATTTATCCATTTCCATCGCATCGGGAGCGAACGAATGTTCCTTTTATGTGTCCTTTCTCATTATTTTTCAATTCGGTTCGTGGAAAAGCGACAAACGGTGGATGCCAATGTGAACTCGTAAAATTTGATACAGCCTCCTTCATCGGTTGGCGCCGTTTGGAGCCGGTCAATACTTGCCGTTAGCTGGATCGTGGAGTGAATAATGTTTTAAACGATTACTCTTATGATCTGGGTTTCGATCATGTGTAACATATGCTTGGGAGGGTAGAAATTAGATTCAATGAAAGAAAGAAAGAAAGAAAGAAATGAAGAATGAAAATCATTGACAACACACGAGAGAAGATTAAAGATTTTTTTTATTCTTTAGTTTTGTACGAGGCTTTCCATAATGGTATGTTAGCCTCATCGTAACAAACTTTATTAAAATTAACACAAATGTCGAGACACTAGGTGCGCGGTTCCAAATAGTAGGTCCTATGGAGGGGAACTGGTAAGAAGCTGTAGGGAAATTCTTTTAAAATAATAGAATATAATCTTGATTATTACAATTTTGTGGTAAGAGCTACGTGGATAATGTAGTTTAATATGAACTAGAGGTCGCCAAGTGGTCGAAATTCGACCGTAATTTTAGCTTTCTGCACTCCTCCTCCATATGAACTTTAACTATGTCAAATCTCACACTCCTCCGAGCGCGCAATATGCTTAAAAAGGGGTACAAAGCATTCCCTACCCGTATTAATATTATATAGATAAAAATAAGCATAGGATAATAATGATTTGCCTCTGAATAAAATTGACATGGCAGTTACAAGCTGACTAGTCCCGATGTATAGGTATGCTGTCAAGCATGGCCATGCCGAAAGGGTGGCCAGCTCAGCATTTGCTGGGCACGGACAGGCCAATGGTGATTTGCAGTTGGCACCCCTAGTCAATGAGAGTTGACACACTTCTTAAAAACACTTTATCGTAATTGAGATTGGAAACACTTGATAAAATTGCGCTACGTAGTGAAACATCGTTAGACTTTCGAGTCTCTTCGGCCGTTATCTTATATTTACATGATAACTGCTGAAAATTGCCCTCGTCATGAACGCAGCAACTAACAATAATATTGCCAAAATCACGATTTAATGACACTCTGCCATTGAGAGATCAAGGAATTCCTGACGACCATTAAAATATTACAGTCCCACTGCTGGGCACGTAGCTTATCTCAGAATGAGAAGGTTAGGCCTTAGTCTACCACGCTGGCCTGGTACTGGTTGGTGGATTACACACACCATTGAGAACTTTATGAGGCTCTCTCACGTGCAGGTTTCCTCACGATGTTTTTCTTCACTGTTAAATACAAGTGATAATCGAATTCTCGTGACGATCAATAGTATCAATTTACTTTGACGCGCTTTTCCCTGAAATATTTGTCTTCAAAACAATAAGTAAACAATATAAGTTATTAACTATAAGTTCTAAAATTTATACAAATATTAGTCTTAGACGGAAGACCTATATATAATTTGTGGTTGTAAGTGTAGACTAATTTAACAAAGTTTCTAGTACTGATTGAATTGATAAGTCAATATTAAACTTTATTGGTATGAAAATAAGTGTTAAAATACTTTTATTATGAAAGTTTGTTATAGTTGGACACAACTGATTTGGTATTTGATAGAATGTTTTAGTAGTATATTATTAAATATTTACACCCGTATAAATTTTTTCCGGTTCTACGATTGAGTCTCTTAGTCTAATACCTCTGCTGGAAAACTGGGTAATCTTTTCACTATGAGAGCATATTATCGGCATGGTAGGCAAAGTTGCAAAGCGATTCGCTTTCTCCGCTACGTATTGCGGGTTCGATTTCCGCACGGAACAATATTTGTATGGCCTACAGATACTTTTTGACCAATAACATTTTATTTCGTTTTTTTTAGTAGGGTTGTACTAGTGTTACAGTAAAATTTAATAGTAATGTTATAGATATTTACTAAATACCTACCTGTTGTCTGGTACTTTCAGTTTGTCATGCTCACTTAAATGGTTCGTTGATGGTGGCGCTGTGTCGGGTCGTTGAGTTCCCTTCATTATGGTTGAGCTTAGCGATGCTGACGCATGCGTCATGCTCGTGAACGGGTGCCGTCTGTCGGGACTGGTCAGCTTGTAACTGCCATGGCATTCTTATTTAAAGGCAAACCTATATCCTATTCTAATTTATTTTTATTCAATTAAATTACATTATTCTCGCAGCTCTTACCACAACATTGTACTAATTAAGATTGTAATCTACTATTTTAAAAGAGTTTCCGTGGAGTTTCTTGCCGGTTCTTCTCCGTAGGACCTACTATTTGGAACCGCGCACCTAGAGTCTCGACATTTCATAACTGCCTGTATTTGCCTACATGAAACAATCAAAGATCAAAGATATATATCTATTCTATTCTTTTATCCGAATGTTTTTGTAACCTTATTTAAAAATAAACATTAATAATGTAATACAACTTCTATAAACTTCTAAATTAAATATTTAAGACTAAACTGTAAACTGTTTAAGTAGATAAAAAACCAAATTAATTAATTTCACTTCAGATTTAGTTAAACATAACAACGTGTTAAACCCACACTACCCTTCACCTTAACTATCAAGAATATTAACATGAAAATGAATAGACGTCAAGCGTTTACAATTAATTTTAACCCATTAAATGTTCATACATGCCACAATAAATGTTCCGGCGTTTCAGGTACTAAGCAAGCTTCCCACGGTTACGGTAAACCACAAGTTCAAACTATTTGGAAAACCACCCACGCCTGTGTCGCAGTTAGATTATGTTTTTAAGTGATTTCTCGAACTTTCCGGTCCGGAAGTTCGGAGTGATTAATTAATGAACGGTGTGTTAAATGGAAAGATTAATCATTGATGAAGGCTGTGTTTTTGGGGTATGTGGAGTGAAAACGTTACCCTGTTATTTTGAGGGTAGAAGAAAAATAAAATGAGAGATAGAGCTTCAAAGACTACTAATAAAACAAGTGAAGACAGAAATAGGCCGGATAATATTATAATTGCTTTTTTTACAGACTAGTAAACGCAAAACGTAACGCTTTGTTCAAAAACGTCACTAATTTTGATTTCTTTTTTTAACGTACGTTTTGTAGATATTTTTAAGAAAGAAAGAAAGAAAATGTTTTTATTTCTACGCCCAGTATGACGCACAAAACATAAAAATATATATATATAAATACACAAAACATAAAATACTAAAAAAAAAACATTGTTCTGAGAGGCTTCTTTGGTCATTATTCTTTGGTCATTTTACTAGAAGATAATTTAAAAGCTTTTTACGAAAGTATATTCTTAATCTTACAGCTTTTAGATAGTGACTTACAGGTAGTTCTTCCGTGTTTGCTGTATGTACTATGTGCACGTGAGAATTGTCTATGAAATTCTACTGTGGCATCGTTTCATTTAAACCAAAACCAAACCAAATAGGTATATTATAATGTTGTTGATACTGTGTCTTTTTCTGATCCAATGGAAAAAGAAAGTGACAGATGCGTTTTGCTTAGTTTAGTGTTGCCAGAATACTCAATAGAATTAACATCCTTATTAAACCAGAACTAAACAAAATATAATAATAATAGATTAGAAACAGTACATTACACTCAGGAGCAATGAATCCGGGTCACCAACATAATAAACCTTATCTCGGAAACTAAGAATGGCTATCATTCTTAGTTTCCGAGATAAGGTTTATTATGTTTAGTATGTTATTCAAATAAAGAGTATTTTATAGACTATTTAATACTAGTCAAATAATATGCTTCGAGAGCTGAAAATTGCATTGATAGAGGAATGCGAGAATATTCTCCAACATCGCCTCAGTAACTTTGTATCATATGAATCGCATGACATCTGTATTGACAGCACACGGAATTAATACAAAGTACTAAAATGTGAGAAAATGAGGCAAAAAACATGGATATTTAAAAAAATTGCGATGAATTTACGTATTCTTAATTTATGTATTTTTAATAATTAAAACAAAGGATAACTAAGAAGTTTTATTAATTATATTTGAGTAGTATTAAATAGTCTATGAAATACTTTTTATTTGAATTAGCTCACATTCTTAGTTTCCGAGATATTAAGGCATATTATTGACCCGGATTCATTGCTCTCAAGTGTATTTTAGAGATGATTACACTAAGCAGAATATCTAATTTCTTTACAAATAATCCTCTGAAAGCTGAGACATACGCGTAAGAGTTGCATACCTATGTCGATGTCGCCTGCTCACGTATTAATGAAACTACGTGTTCTTGGTAACAAAATACCGTCTATCTAAATTACCGGGAATTCTACACGCCTTCCATTCTCTGTCATTACTACGTTTCATTAGAAACCTTATACAATGAAGCAGTCGAAAGTACGAAAGCTGAATTGAGGAATTTAGTAAGAAACAAGATTTACCCGTGGCGCCGCTCGTGTGTTTTTTATAATTGAGTGGAAAATAAGTAAGCTAGCGTTGAGCATTGAGTCAAAGTCAAAGATTTTTATTTAAACTGGGCCTTTGCAGGCACTTTCAAAACGTCGTGATTCTAGGTGCACGAATTCTATTGAACGAGTTCTATTGAATCAACGAACGGCATTTTAAAACAGCTTTTTTATCAGAAACGATAAATTCGTTTCGTTATGTCATTCCTAATAAAAAAATTCTACGAGCTTAAGATCGTGGAAAGTATGTCTGGCTTGGAAGGGAGAGCTTTGCAGACAAGTATTTATGATATCCCTATTAAAAATAACCTACCCGTCAAAAACCCCCGACTCCAACTAGAAAATGAGCTGTAACTTTTGAACAGCTGAACTGATTTTCATGAAACATAGCTAAGATGATACCCGATTAAACTAGCTTTCGATTAAAAAAATGCATTGAAATCGGTCCATCTGTTTTGGAGCTACGATGCCACAGACAGATACACACTACAAATTTATAACACCCCTCTTTTTTTCGGGGATTAAAAAAACAAAAAATAAATGCTTTAATCTATGGTTCTATCACTGCAGAGATTGTCCCTTTGTGAAATGATATAATTTTCTACATAACACGATGACAACATGACTTGAACATTATTTTACGAGAAGAATGCGAGAAAGAATTGTGTTTATTTTTTTGCGCCAAGAGGCGCAAATATGCGGCTCTCGGCGAGGGTTTCATGTTTGTACCATTTGGCGTTGAGACCATGGGTCCATGGGGACCAGAGGCGCGACAATTCTTTAAAGAACTTTCGTCGCGCCTCATCGAAGCCACTGAGGACAAGAGAGCTGGCACTCTGGCAGCTACCTCGGCCAACGAATTGGTTTAGCCATACAACGAGGTAACACTCCCAGCCTCCTAGGCAGTATTCCCAGCAGGAGTGCTCTGGAAGAGGTTTTTTCTTTGTAGATATACCTACCTAATATAAATTTGTTTAGTTATATTGGGTTTTGTATGTTTTAATAATAAATTATTAGTAATTTCTGGAATTCAATGACAATGTTCTGTAACCGCAGCATAAACGCAATAATTTATGCCGTAGGTATGAAGGGCAACCCTTTAAAGGATAAACGGGGCCCAAGTAAAGCATCCCTAAAGTTATATGTAATATTATAATGTTAGCTCGACACAGCTGTCTCACTCCAGTGGTCGTATTGCCAAGAGTTCCAAAATTCGATGCCCAGTTTCGGCAAATATTATTGGGTTTTCGTTTTTGGAAAATAATTCTCAGTCTCCGTTCGAATACCGTGCGCTCCTTTTGTATAATTTCGTACCTGGGAGGCAATACTCGTTTCCTGCGAGATCATCTCGGAATCGAGTTTGGATTTCGAGCGCTTTTTGACGTTTGTGATGGCTCGAATTCGAAATGTACAATCGACAAATTTTCCGGTCGACTATCCTTAAGGCTAAAATCGCTTGCGCCCGGCGTCCAAACACAGAGTTACTAACTCTAAGCGGGCCGCAGTCGATCAAAGCATTTTGTTTGCTAAATGTATCATCGCGAAGTGTCGTGACTGTACGCTTCGAACAGTAGGTACCTACCAGTCGAAGCAATTTCGAATTTGGAGTTTTTCTCCAATTCGAGAATACTTCGACTGCAAGAGGATTGCCCCCAGTCTTTCAGTTAACAACTTGCAAGAATAAATCAATTTAAAAAAAAGTAAAAATGGACTGCTTATTCTCACTGAGAAGATTACAATAATGACGTATGGAATAAGATTAAATAATCGAATTAACATTTTCTAGAGTCGGTTAAAAACTAACCGAGTGAACCTACGAGGCTGGCATAGTCACCAAAGGGAACGAAAGCTTCGCCAAAAAAAATATGTAAATAAAATATTTATACAATACATATTCATACAGACAGGCACACAAACCAACTTAATTTCACACGCATACAAACGTGATAATTTTTATTAAATTCAGAGACAAGTAAAACAAATTACACGTCGGGCCAAAATAAACTGCGCGATGTTAACATTATAATTCTGTTAGGATAAAGTGTTGTAATGCTGCGAATCTTGGCTTAACATGTATTCTGCTCACGGAATGAGGGCCGGATGTGTACCTAATATTTCGGCGGGATTTACTTGTATAGGATTTTTGCTTACCTTTTATTTTGGTACATATCTACTTGTAATTATCTATATATTAATACGTGAAGAGAAAACTTTGTACCCCTTTTTAAGCATATTGCGCGCACGTAGGAGTGTGAGATTTGGCATAGTTAATGTTTATATGGAGAAGGAGTGCAGAAAGCTAAAAATAAGTCTAACTTCGACCATTAGGTAATCACTCCTCATCATCATCATCATTGCAGCCCATGTTGTACCCATTTTTGGGTGTAGGCCTCCTCCAAATTCCTCAACTCCTGGCGGTCTTGAGCCCTTGCCATCTAATCCGGACCTGCGTGTCGCCGAATGTCATCCGCCCATCGTTTAGGTGGTCGTCCTCGCGGTCTGGTGTGCTGCCGTGGTCGCCATTCCAATGGTCTCCGCGTCCATCGTTCCTTTTCCATTCGGCGACCACTAGTTATATGAAATTCTCAATGTTAAAATGTAGTAGGTACTACTGGTCTTATGGTACGGAGTTCGTTATTCGGGTCAATAAATGTAAACGCTTTTGCCTGATCGTACTTTAATTACAGGCAGGACATTTAATATTTATTTAATTTATCGACAACTGCTTCCTGTATTTACAGTTTTCCAAAACGTACAGTGAACCAAATAATAATGTATTGGAATTAATGTTAATTGCTTCCGCCTAACATACGAGATTCTCAATCAATTTCCAGTTTTAAACGTCGCTTAAAAGAGCATTACCTATCTTCTCAAATATTATTGTAGTATGTTTTTTTTTTTTTTTTTTTTAGCCTGGTAAAATCTTCAAATGAGTCCTCCCACCCCGGGCAGGGCGGGAGGGACTGTCAGACTTGTACTGACTAAAATCCACGGTGTTCCTTCAATAGCCCTTTACGTTCCGGCGTCACGGTAATGAGATAAGTCCCGCGACCCCGGCAGGCTTCGGCCCTCTACAGGGGGTGCCCCGTCAATTGTAGTATGTATTAGTTTATTATTTAATGCTTTATGTACAGGTAAAAAAAACACTGCACAAAGGCGGACATAATGCCATAGGTATAGGCATTTATTGGTTATTTATGTTTATATTAAGTAAGTATAGTAGCGCCTAGAATCACGACGTTTTGAAAGTGCCTGCAAAGGCCCAGTTGAAATAAAAATCTTTGACTTGACTTGACTTGTATTTATCTTCTATTTAAGTACTGTTTATTTACTTTTTTTTTTTTTTTTTTTTTTATATCATTTGGGTTTAGTTATTAATATCTATCAATGTTCCGTATTCTAGTCTTTCCCTCTTAGTTCTTAGTTTACACACTGTGTCTACGTTTTTTTCTGTACCCTTTTCAGTCGCAGGTCTGCTGGCAGAAATTTCTTTTGAAATAAGCAGTACCTTTGTACTTAAGTGTTCCTTAATCTATGTATTTTTCTTTTTGTTGTGTGTACATAAATAATAAAATTAATTAATTCAGTTATATTTAAGATTATTATTTGGATGTATTTATGTGACTACGATTTTATTTTATGATACCTAAGTTGTAATGTACCTAATCGTATTATACGTTATATTTTATTTTGATAAAAATAAATCGCCCGGTTGGAACCATGGGCAACAGCTAGCTGTTTCTAATAACTTATGAAATTAAGACAGAAACTTAAAAAAATGATTAATGATTAATATCAACCTTTTTGCAAATTAAACAGATGTTTAATGTAAAAAGGCCGTATCAAATCCAATAAATCATTAAATAAATTGTTTCGTAACAAAACTAAATTAACAAATACAAAGTTTTCCTTAGATAAAAAAACGTGTGCCTGAACTAGGTAAACCTGTGTTTAAAGAAAGAAAGAAAGAAATAAAGTTTATTGGCACATAAATGCTAAAAACACAGAAAATAAAAATAACATAAAATCAGTAGTTGTGCCAAACGGGCCAGCAGCTCAGCATAATGTTGGGTGTCAGTACGTTAATACTGATTACCCAACGCTGGTTTTCAGCTGCAACCCAGGGTGCCATACGCTCGAAACAAAAAACAAAGATAAATCAAGGAGAAAAATGAAAAAAAAAAAACAGTATAATATAGTACGAATAGCAGCGAAGAAATTAAAGTAAGTAACTAGTTTAAAGGAAAGAAAGAAAGAAAAATCATTTATTTGCCACAATAACAAGACACACTAGAATGACAGACACAGGTAATAAGAAGAGGACAGGTGCATAGACAGAGAAGACATTATTTTAGGATGGCAACAGTGTAAAATTGAGTAGAAAAAATAATCATTTAAAAGAATAAAAAATATGTGGGTACGATTGCACCGACTGCGCATCACCTAAGGTGTTTAAGGTGAGAAGAACTAACACAGATTAAATAATCACATAGATTTTAACCCCCGACAAAAAATTGGGGTTTTATAAGTTAGTAGTGTGTATCTGTGTGATTGTCTGTGGCATCGTAGCTCCAAAACGGATTGACCGATTTCAATGCAATTTTAATTTAGTTTAATGCTCGTTTAATCAGAAATCATCGTAGCTATGTTTCATGAAAATCTGTTCAGGCGTTCAAAAGTTACAGCTCTTTTTTAAATTGTAGTCGGGGGTTTTTGACGGTTAGTAATTATACAATGTATAAAATAATCTATAGTATAGGTGAACAGTATAATTAAAACATTTGACATACTAACAAAGCCCCTAATCATTATTAAACATACGTATAATTATTATAGTTTGTGAACGGTAGTTTTAATTTCTGTTTTTTTATAATAGTCTCAATTTTGTGTAAAAGCCAGGATTATAATCAAGAGGTATCAATTATTTATATTCTTGAACAAGTTAATTAAGTTGGCCTATTTATTTGATGGTTTTGTACTAAATTAATCTAACCTTAGTTATTCTCTTTGATTAACTTTAACGAGCGCATTAAGTTCCTTGTATTACACAATTTCTTGGCTCAGATTAATCCTGGTTCAAGAGTGTAATAATAAAGATACGCGTTGTTTATTATTTTGGAAAATAAATAGCTTTATGCAGGGCCGGATTAACACTTAAAGGCAAAATAGGCCTATGGGCGTATAGGTTCATGGATGTTTAGGGGCCTCGAGGCTCAAGAAAAACAAACTTTTTGTTTAATTAGTCAGATCACAGAAGGACACCGGTTTCCCGGACACAATATATTTTTATTGTGTCTATGATTCGTCACTTGACAGGTTAAATACTAAATTTATTAGGTTAGGCAGTGTCTTTTTATGGAGTGCAACCACTGGTGCCATCTCTCATGGAGTGGTGCAGCGCTGATTCTCGGACAACACATATTGTGGCATTTGTTTCTAATTTTAATACTATTAACATAGGATAAGTTTTGTGTATTACTAACAAAATAAAACATTATAGTTTAAAAAAACTATAGAACACGCTTTAGTCATCCAAACTGAACGTGTATGCAAAATTTCAGCTCAATCGGAAACCGGGAAGTGGGTCAAATTTAACTTCCAAGATTTTCTATAGTTAGTTAAAGGTGAAGCTAATAAAAGCTTGTTAAAAATGAGTCTGGTTATTTGGAAATATACGATTTATTATTATTATAACATGTTTGTAGTTACTAATCCAGGAGTGTTTGAGAGTACATGCTAAATTGTATTTGTAAGGGAAAAACTTTGTCTTCAGCGAGGAGATTTTCGCTCACCATCATATTTTATTAATCCCTTGTCTCATGTAAATGTGCCACTTAACATTGTAAGTCATGGTTCGGGAGATAGCGGCTGGTACAAGCGTTTAAATAATTAAGAACACTGGGTCTATTTAGCCCCTTGTGGTTGCTACCGAGCAATATGTAGGTTCTCTCTGTGTACCCATGGGTTTGGTAAATGGATTATATAACGTCCAACCTTTCTAGTCCCGATCCCTTTAAGAGGATGTAGTCATCATTATGAACAACTTTTATTATGTACACCAACCAAGAAATCGAGAAAAAAAAACCCGTACATTTACGTCCTTATTTGTAAAATCTAGTAATTACACTGAATAAATTATACCTGTCCTTGTAATTTTTATGCTAATGAATAGACATGGCAATAGACTTAAGAGCCAGTTTGGTTAATTTTGGATTAGTTGAATAATATCGAATAATTTGTATGGATCAGCAAATTTCTTTTTCCCAATTTCAGGGTTGATCTCATAGTAAAATTGTTGCTTATAATAGTACTCATCTACTATAACCCCTTAAAGGGGTTGGTATTAAAAAGGTACAACCACCTTGTAATTGTGTATGAACATTTTAATAACAAACCGTATACCTGGGAGCACCATTCCAATCATTTGGAGACAAATTTAAAGAAAAAAATTAGTGATATTGCTATATAAAATACAGTTGCGAACAAATTTTTATAGAATATTATATTAATATTACCCATATTGACATGTGATATTAAACTTTGTATAATTTGTTACAGATATTCGTGAATATTTAAAAAGTAAGTATTTCTGAATTTTTAATAATATTATAGTATTATGCACGCTTATAAGCAGTGATAGCCTAGCGGTTGAACGCTCAACCAAGCAAGCGTTCAACCGCTAGGTCGTAACCAGTTCACGAGCATGACTCATGCGTCAGCATCACTAAGCTCAACCATAATGAAGGGAACTCAACGACCCGACACAACGCCACCATCAGCGAGACATATAAATGAGCATGACAGACTCATAGTGCCAGACAACAGGCAGGTATTTAGTTAATATCTATAACATTATTATTTACATCATGCTCACATTTCATATTATATTACGTTTTATCAAGATTACCTACGTCAAGAAAAATTCTTATTAAATTATGACAAAACAATTTTTATCATCTCTAAGGATAGGTCTATTATTTTTCCAGATGCTTGGCAAACGAAGTTTTTTGAATACATTTAGAAAATTGTTGTCTTTCAGAATAAAAATTGTTTATTTTTTTAAAAATATTGCCCCTCACTAGGATTTCTCCTGTATCGAGGGTACAGTTTACAAACATACATGTCACATGCACACACAACCAGACCCGAAACAACTATCTGTAGATCATAAAAATATTTGTACCGTGCGGGGATCGAACTCGCAGCACGGAGCGCAGAAAGCTAATTGCTTAGCCACTGCGCAAACCGTGTCGTCAAAATTTTAATTAGGAAAATACTAGCTATTTATAAAGGGCTATTGAAGGAACACCGTGGATTTTAGTCAGTACAAGTCTGACAGTCCCTCCCGCCCTGCCCGGGGTGGGAGGACTCATTTGATGATTTTACCACGCTAAAAAAAAAAAAAAAAGAGTACCTAGTAGATATACTTTTTAAATTTTTAACGATGTTCTCAATTCGATTGCATTTTTACGCGATAACTCAGCCAATTGCAGACCGATTTTGAAAATTCTTATTTTGTTTGAAAAGGAACCCCCGACTCCAACTACAAAAAGAGCTGCAACTTTTGAACGGCTGAACAGATTTTCATGAAACATAGCCAAGATGATACCCGATTAAACTAGCTTTCATTTAAAAATACTGCATTGAGATCGGTCCATTCATTTTGGAGCTATGATGACACAGATACACATATCCACAGATACACACTACAAACTTATAACATCCCTCTATTTTGTCAGGGGTTAAAAATCTATAAAAGTTGCAAAAGTTTTCAAGCAGTTGTTTATCAAAACCTGACTATATTATCTAATAATAACCATTCCGCTTTAACTAACTGAATAAACCAACAAAACCGCGGGCCGTAACTAGATGTGGTATTACCAAAATAATTGGCACCAACTAAAAGCGGCGCGCCTTTGTTGAAGCTCGCACTTGATTGTCGATCTTAATTAACGCGTTTTTTAACGCGCTAATTGTAATTTGTCAGTGTTAGGCGAGGTTAAAAGTAAATGGTAAGTGACAGTTAAATGTACTTACAGTTAACCTTTAGTTAGTCATAGACGTAGCTACATAGTTAGAGATAAACTACGATAACATGGCGCGCCCCTCCAAATTACTTCAATATTTCTAGTCACATCTCCTTACCGAGCAACAATTCCTTGGATTTATTTTTGTTTGACGGCCGTCTCAGTACGCACACATGCATTGTGAGTCTTGGTGGCGCTTTGGAAATACTTTCAAACGTTTTGAATTTTAATTTTCTCGCTTTCTAGACACAAAAATATAACGATTTTTTTATACACATTTCAATTAGTTATCTAATTCCCATCTCCTTTGAAATGCATTTTCGTGTAAATATAATGAGATCCACCCTATAAATAAGACTCCCACGCCAAAAATTCGGTTCATTTACATCAAAAAACAATACTTTGAAAATTATACTAGACAGTTCACGAACCATCAAATAGATTCCTCGACATGAATGTTGGCAAACGTGACAGTGGCGTGACGTCACAAGATAAAGACATTCACTATATTGATTTGTGGAGGGGAGCGCAATATGCGGAGTTATTTTCGGATGCTTGTATACTTTATGTGCTTATTTTTGTTGAAGAGCTTTTTGAGTCCACTTTGTTTGCGTTGTCTATCATTTATTTAGTTATCCACACTCATATCGTAAAGTTCTAATTATGAATGTAAAGTCATTCATGCACATGCAACTATAATAAAATTAAAAAGTTTTATTATGATACAGTTTTCCTAACAAAACAATGCTAGAAAATAACTTTTTTTTACATTATATTATTCGGTTCCACCAAGAAGTTTTCAAATCAATTTTTATAGCAGCCGCACATTGTCTATAGTGGCGCGAGCTAGGCGCACGTGCGGCGCGCTAGAGCGCATGCGCGTTGACTGCAGAGTTTCGGCGCCACTTTTATTTATTTACTTTAATAATGTGTTAACTACCCATTGCATGAGTATAGATAAAGTTTACATGAAATATGTATAATGTACTTTTTTATTAGCAGAGGTCTTTGTTAGGGGTTAATAATACATACTATCTCTAAGTTCCATAGTTAATAAAGAAAAGAAAGAAAGAAAAATCATTTATTTGCCACAAAAACAAGACACACTAGAATGACAGACACACTAGAAACTTAATGAATCTTACTATGCGACGAAATCAGATATCGCAAGAAATCTGCTGTAATTAAAAATTAAAGGCCAAGTTCGCTGACAATGTAAAAGCGCGGTTTAAATAAAACCGGCTGTTTACTAACACAAAAAATCTTTTTAAATCACCGATTTTGTCTTAATCATCTTTTATTTCGTCGGTGCACATAGCCCTTAGTCGAGCAATATTGAATTAATTTGTATGGAACCACAGATTTTTATATCGCGATTTCGGAATTTCATTTCATTTCAGTACCCGTGCCACTTCAAAACTTCGAAGCTTATCAAGTAATTTAACTAAAGTGTGATTTTCAATACAAAATATAGCTTAATATAGGAAATATTATTAAAATATTTTCAACGCACCAGGCGCGTTTGTCAGTACCTAGCGAAAATTTAGGACAACGCGCCTGGCGCGCTGGCGGCAGCAAAAGTGGCCCGTAGGCCTGTAATATTATTCGATGTTTGCTAGCGAGTAAATACTGTAAGCTCATAATAGATGTACTTACTGAATATTATAGCGCATACTTAGCGCTTGGACACTAAAGGCCTTATTAAAAAACCATAGGCTCATGATCCATCCTAACACTAACGATCCAGGAATTATCCTAGGTTCTAACTTCTGTTGGTGTTATTCATTTATCATAGTAATATTATAAAGAGAGAAGACCTGATTGACTGACTGACTGACTGACTTATCATCAACGCACAGCCGAAACTACTGAAGCTCACGAAATATTTGATATACAGAATGTCAGTCAATGAACGCATTCGTTCTCAAATGCGTTCTACGCGGACAAAATATTGCAGGTTACATCCGAACTAAGTTATTGTTTATTTTTAGCCGTTACGTTATTTCAGTGGAGAATATATTAACTAGGCTCCATCCGAACCAAGTACTCGGTTATAAATAGCAATAACTTGTTTATTTCTAGTCGTAACGTTTTTACAGTGTACGTTTGAGAACGAAGCCCCACTTGCCGTGTTTCACTTGCACTGGCAAGACATCAGATAGTCTGCCGACTTCATAAATTCAGCTATATAAAGAATTCAAGACTTCAGTAACTGTGGAAGCTTTTGAAACATGCATACCAACCAGCTCACTTGATTTAGGACGTACAGATATGAATGAAATTCTACCACGAGTATTGTCAGTACGTTAAGAGTAGTGGTGGGCCGTTGTTGAATTTTTAATGACGAAAGGCAATCCGTTTTCTGTGGACGAAACCAAGTCACAGAAGCGGTCGTCGTTGCAGCGGGTTTGAAAACGGCTGAAAGGACGAAACGTATTGAACGGAAACGCAATTCGAATAGCGATAAGGTTGCACGACTTTGACTGTCTCGGTCGCATTGCGTTGACAACTGGTTTTACTGGTAACAGATATTATTTTCGACTATAGGTATTTATTTCGTTGACATAATGTTCAATTTTGGCTAATGCAACTGTTGTGAGCGAATGGAACGATGATTCGCGACGAGTGTAACGATTGATTAATGTATTCTCGACTGTATTTTCTTAGCTATAAAGTACAAACTCACATCACACATTTCGACGACTGGTTCGCGCAACGAAGACTGTTTTGACAAGGAACTAAAAACGGTTCTATCGTCGCAGAACAGAAAACGGTTCTTAGAAACGGTTCGGAAAAGGAATGTAGCTGCAATGTACCTTTGCCTATTTGTGAGTGTCGTTTAGCAGTAGCGCGCTTTAGCTTAAGTTAGAGGACAAAGCATTTTCCGAGTCACTGAATATTGCAGCTTTCATGTTAGAACAGAAAATACGTACATTAAAAACCTACTTTTCCAATTCTGAAAATCCTTTGTTTTCCATTAATATTTTCAAACTGTCTCATTAGTCTAGCGGTGGCAATCGCGGTCTTGGGTTGGATTCCTAGAGTGGACAGATATGGGTGTTTTCTTTAAGGTAATTCTCAATTTTCTGGAGTCAGGATTTGTGCCTTGTGCCCTGAGGATGGCAAATAACGGTATCGGTGAAATGCGGGTGAATCACACTGCCTAACCCTTTTAAGAATCCAGGCGTGATGCTATGTTATACAGGTGTATATTTAAACAGGACACCTTTTAAGAGTGGTAGGGCATAGTGGGACACCGTTCAAAATTGGAGCTGCCCGACTGGGGAAGTACCTCCACCTTGCAGAATATCGTAGCCAAATAACACTGCTCGTTTTTAGTGTTGTGTTCCTAATGGTGAAGAAGGTCGCCAGTACTCCTTGGGGAAGCGTCGTGTTATACGATGCTAGTAGTAGGGTCGGCAACGCGCGAGTGATGCCCTTGGTGTTGCAAGTGTCCATAGGTTACGATAACCGCTTACCATCAGGCGGGCCGTATGCTTGATTGCCACTTTAGTGGTATAAATAAAAAAATAAACCTTTAAAGGGTTATTGTACTCATCATTATGAACAAATTTTTCTATGGGAACAAAATTGAAATCGCGAAAAAAAAAACTGCTATTCCATACAAAAATTTCAATATTACTCCACTAAATATATGGAACAGCTGATATTTTTTCCGCGATTTTAAGGTTGGTCCCATAGTAAAAGTTGTTCATAATTATGAGTACAATTACCCCTAAAGCAGGTGACCTGTTTGTTTATACAACCTGTACATTCATCATTTGTTTATCACAGACTCCAAAGTAGGTCAAATATTGGGTAAAGGTTTGTGAAGTTGATTTCCTGCAAACTATTTGGGATACGGAGCTGTTTAAGCCGATTACATCAAATCACTCCATAGCTTAGGGGCTTAAGCGGCGAATATTTACAGCGATAAAGTTTCGATATTCCCTCAAATATAAAATGAAGTCGTTATACCAGAATAGATTTTTATTTCATGTAAACCAGATACACGCACATACAGTCTGTCAAGAAAGTCATGAAAAGGATTTTGAAGGAACTAAGGCTTACATTCAGAGACGACAGAAACGAGTCTAAGCGTGAACTTACGCTTAGAGTTGAAAACTGCGGAAAGTTTCCGAAACTTTGGAAGTTTTCCGGAAGTTTACCTGAAATATTCCCGAAAACTTCCAAAACTGCGGCAGTTTTGGAAGTTTTCAGAAATTATTTTATACTTATAAAAACAGTAATTGGGGATACTTTGTGCATAAAATATGTTGCATTTAGCTAGATTTTAAATATTCGAACACAGCGAGCACAGGACGAGACGCGGGGTAGGGTACAAGTTAAAAATGAATATTTCCAAAACTTCCGTCATACTGCTCGGTGTTTAGATTATGCCCGTTGCCTTCGTATGATTTAAGCCGATTGAATAAAAAACGTTATTTCATCAATTAGCTTCAATAGGTATCATAAATAATTAAAATAATAATAGAAAATCTAATTAAATTAAAGGATCATTTTCATTTGACGTTACTGATTCTGAGTAATCCCAAAGCAACGAATTTGTTGATTTCATAAATAGAAAAACATAATTTGAAAACTTCCAAAGTTTCGGAAGTTTTGGAAGTTTTCAGGAAACTTTCCTCAGAAAAGGAAACTTTCCTGGAAGTTTTCAACTCTACTTACGCTTCCATATGTCAATTTTACGAACAAATTTTGACAGATGGAAGCGTAAGTTCACGCTTAGACTCCTTTCTGTCGTCTCTGAATGTAAGCCTAAGATTCTTCTTCGCTCGCAACCCTAAACAAGTACCGTAGGTGTTACTTTGGGTACAACGATGTGTTTATTTTACTATTCTGTGTAGATGTTTTGTGATAAAAAAATGTTTTCGGCATTAATATATTATAAATAAACAAGAGAATATACAAGTGGCGCCCTCAATCCTTTTCATGACTTTCTTGACAGACTATACGAAATATCGAGATTTTAGGTGCGCGGTTCACGGTAGGTTCTATCGGGAAGAATCGGCAAGAAACTCCATGGAAACTTTATAAGATAGTACCCTTAATACTCCCTTCACAGCTTCCGATTAGACAAGGTGCAATATACCCACATATTTTTTATTCTTTTAAATTATAATTTTTTCTACTCAATTTTACACTGTTGCCATCCTAAAATTATGTCTTCTCTGTCTATGCACCTGTCCTCTTCTTATTACCTGTGTCTGTCATTCTATGTAGTGTGTCTTGTTTTTGTGGCAAATAAATGATTTTTCTTTGTTTCTTTCTTTAAGGAACTTTTCAGATTTTATGCAAATGGATTTACAAGGTCTACCTCTCTAGTCTCGATCCCTTCTCATCATTATGAATATCTTTTACTATGGGCACAAACATGAAATCGCGAAAAAAATTCTGCGGTTCGGTGCCGAGTAATATTCAATTATTTGTATGGAATAACTGTGTTTTTTTTTGCGATTTCCGGGTTGTTTCCATTAAAAGTTGTTCATTATGATGAGTCCTATAACCCCGTATAAGGACCACCGCTGTAAGTAGGACCTTATAATACTGTTCTGTCTGTTTATATTTCCTTAATAACCTAACCTAACCGTCAAAAACCCCCGACTCCAACTAGAAAAAGAGCTGTACCTTTTGAACGGCTGAACAGATTTTCGTAAAACGTAGCTAAGATGATACCCGATTAAACTAGCTTTTAATTAAAAATAAGAAAGAAAGAAAGAAATTGAGTTTATTAGCACAATAAAAAACAAAGAACAAAAAACAAAGAAAACATAAAATGAGTTATTGTGCCAAAAGGCCGCAGCTCAGCATAATGTTAGGATGGATGTAATAACTGCATTGAATTCTGTCCATCCGTTTTGGAGCTACAATGCCACAGAAAGATACACAGATACACACTACAAACTCAATAACAGCCCTCTTTTTAGTCGGGGGTTAATAATGAGTCATAGTTTCTTTAAAAAAGCAAAAAGGTATAATACTAAATATTTTCTTTTTATTATAAGTTGGAAAATATCTTACTTACTTACTAAAACTTATCAAAGATAAGTTGCGAAGCTCGCCAAAGCCATCTTTATTAAAACTAGACTTAATTATAGACTAGGTAAATTTAATATTAGCACAAAAGACGGTTAATTTTATATTTTAATAACAGGTGCTTGTTAAATAAACCCTGTAGTTAAACAAAGAAGAGGTATAATACACTTGGGAGCACTGAATTCGGGTCACCAACATAAACCTTAATATCTCGCAAACTAAGAATAATAGCTTATTGAAATAAAAAGTAATTTATAGACGGTTTAATACTACTTAAATTAAATTAATAAATCTTCTTATATATATTAAGATATAGTATAATATATAAGTACAGATATTAAGGTATATATCGGTGGTGACCCAGATTTATTTCTCCCAAGTGTAATGTAAGGTGGTCGCGGGACTTATCTCATTACCGTGACCCCGGAACGTAAAGGGCTATTGAAGGAACACCGTGGATTTTAGTCAGTACAAGTCTGACAGTCCCTCCCGCCCTGCCCGGGGTGGGAGGAATCATTTGATGATTTTGCCAGGCTAAAAAAAAAAAGAAGTGTAATGTAAGGTAAAATATATTTTGACCTATTTTCATATTTATGTACCTAAGTTTTTATGGAAAAGAAGGAAAATTTGACTAGAAAAGTGTACATTTTTGATATTCATGTTTGACCTAATCACCAAACTTAGGCCTAAGTTTAGGTCTATAATAAAAGAGCTGAAGCTAGACCAGAAAAATCGCTTGTCTTCTGTTTGCCTGCACAGAATATTAAAATACTTTGGACACATTGCCCGCAGACACACCGATAACATCGAGAGACTTATTGTGACAGGCAAAATAGAAGGCAAGAGACCGAGAGGATGCAGCCCGAAGAGGTGGTCAAGCCAGATGTCGGACCAAATGGAAGTACCGGCGAATGTGGCACTCCATCAAGCCACAGACCGCAGCAAATGGAGAGCAAGCATCAGGAGGATCATGGGAAGGGGTCACGATACTCAACATTGAGGGACCGACATTGGAGGAGGAGGCCTAAGTTTACCAATAGTATACTTAACAGATGTTTAAAAGGAAAACGGCAGTTTATCCATATAAAAGTTCCTGTCAAATAGTCGATTTGATTCTTAACCGTCTGTTATATTGTCGGTGAACTTGGGCCTTAATCGGCAGTCAAAGTGGTGATCGCAGCTATTTGTAACAGTTTATGCTGTTTGTCCACTATCCGTACCATAACATGTCATGACCGTTATAGGAGTTTAATAGACACAAAAAAATGACGATCACGCACTTAATTAAAATTTTAAGCCTTCAAATGACAAAACGCAAATACTACTACTGCTACTGTTCTGTTCTGTTGTGTGTGTACTGTGTTGTGTGTGTTGTGTTGTGTTGTGTACTGTTGTACTATTACTATTGTTCTAGGCCACCGGTATCCTTGGCCACCGGCGTCCTCCTGTGATCCAGCAGGTCATATCATCAACTTAAAGTAGATTATTTTATTTGTTTATGAAACGAGCTGGAGCCACTGCACTGCCGGTGCCCAAACGGTCTAGGGACGTTTCTCCATACAAATCTATACGAAGAGTATTATTTTTGCATGATGCGCTCCTTTTACGGTCAATTAATTAAGGTACAGGGCCCTAATTCTGCTATTTCAATCACGAATGGTCACGTTATCCATGCACCTGTCCTCTTCTTATTATCTATGTCTATCATTCTAGTGTGTCTTGTATTTGTGGCAAATAAATTATTTTTCTTTCTTTCTTTCTTTCTTTCAATCGAACTGGGCCCCAAGTCTGCTAATTTCTGCTATCTCAATCGTACCAGAATGGTCTCGTAATTGTTGGTTTTTGCAGTATCGTTCAACCTATTTTGATTTCTATTGCATAGGTAATAGAAGTAAAAGTCGGTTATTTGCCAATTATTAAGTGTCGTTCTATAGATTTTGACTACTATTTCGTACGCAATAGAAGTGAAAATCGATTGAACGACATTGTAAAAACCATCAATTGAGATCATTCTGAAACGATTGAAATGGCAGAATTAGGGGCCCAGATAGTGGGCAGAAACCATTATTCTATTTAATATAAAATAATTTCGCTGTGTTGTGGATATAATTAGGACTCGGCGCGGCTGTCACTCCGGTGCCCAATTTTCTTGGCTGCACACCAAGCGAAATAATTTTAACTTGGCATTTTTATACAAAATTATTTGCTATTACGAATTTATTACTGTGACACTATTATTAAATTTTATGTACATGTTAATTTTAAAATGCTTACGATTTTGTTTGTATAGTTCATTTCAGAATATAAGGAATTTTAAAACGCTGTGCAATTATCCGGAATTCTCTTTGCTTCGAGATATTCTTTTAATAAACAAACGAGATACGGATTCTAAATGAAGTGTTAGTGAGTTTTTTGGTTTTACGTAGTGTGACTATAGTGTCGGATCTCCTTCTTGTGTCCACAAAATTCCTTCCAAACAAATCTAATTCAAAACAGGTACTCCGTACAAAAAACAATCTGCTGATCCATACAAATAATATTCGTTCCGTGCGGGGATCGACTCCGCTATACGCAGCGCAGAAAGCCCATCCCTTAGCCACTGTGCCAGCTGTGCCGTCAAATTGACAGCTCAACCACGAAGCTAAATAACCATGCTAATATTTTATACATTTCTTAATCCAATCTAAATTCATGTTGCCAGTACGCCACGATAAATGGCAAGCTGGTACCGGTGTGTGCAAAATTTAGGTAGTTACAGAGCCGGATTGGATACTAAAAAATCCACGATATTCTAACGTGGACTTTTTGGTTTTTCTTGTTGTTATTTTTATACTGTTCTGGGCAGTTTGTAATCCCTGAAGTATGAAAAAAGGTTGGTGCATTCAGGATTTAGAAAAACATCGTTAAAACTAGCGACCCGTCCCCGGTTTCGCACAGGTGTAATTTCTCCACTATTCTTACATTAAACATATAAGTTATTATACATATAAATCTTCCGGAAGAAATGCTCAAAATTATGGTGAAAACAGCATCAAAATCAGTTGCATGGTTTAGGAGGAATTAGCGGATATACACTTTCACTGACATTAATATTGACTGCCTGTCTTTATACTGTAATAGGGTATTTGCATCATTGTACAGACAGACAGACAGATGCGAAAAGCGACTTTATTTTATGTATAGAAGATAAAGAAGAAGATGTGATTAGTACCTAAAGCAGACGATCCCAGCAGGATTAGTACGACAAAACAAGGGAGAAAGAAAATCGGGAACAAAACCATCTATTTCCCGTTTACTCTTCCCATTTATTAAATGAACACGTTAAACTTCAACAAAAAATATCATAATGTATCATAAATATAACAAGT
This sequence comes from Allophyes oxyacanthae, assembly GCA_932294325.1. Lineage (NCBI taxonomy): Eukaryota > Metazoa > Arthropoda > Insecta > Lepidoptera > Noctuidae > Allophyes > Allophyes oxyacanthae. Next base: position 2,556,131 of record OW028629.1, on the reverse strand, counting down.
TTAGTGTCATATTAATAGACTAGGCTATTATTTAGCTACGTTAAATATGTAACTAAATATTATTAATCGGTCTCATTTCTCATAATTATACTCATAACTTTGCATAAAAAAACAAATCAAACGATTACAATAACATTGTTGTCAGTCCCGAAATTCCCGGTTTTATGAAATTTAACCCCACTATTTTCGGGACTGGAATAGGGCCGGGATCCCGGAATCAAATCCTCTACCTACCGTGCGAGCCCTGCAAGTCTAACTGCCTCATTGGTCCAGTGATCGCAAGCACGACTGTTGAGCGTAAGGTTCTTAGTTCGATTCTAGGGCCAGGCACAGTTATTGGATTTTCCTGTTAGGAAATTCTCAGTATTAGTTTCGTATTGTGGCCGGCAGATGGCTATAGACTCGTACCCCATTAAATGGGACTTCCTTTATGGAATTAAGGTGTGATGACCCACAAAATCTAATTCTTAAAAATAGTTCTAAGAAACCGGTCTCAGTTTCTGTCATCTAAAATTTATAGCAAGTAATATAATTTCGGCTTCTACTTTGACGGTAATACCCGAGATTTACCGAAGGCTCTCACAAAAAGTGGAGGCTTTCAAACATAATAGCATTACCTAGAAGGCTCTATGTGACAGTGAGCCAGGTCAAAATTTTGGCTTTGATACTAAATCTTGATAAGGTCAAGTTTTTATTTTAAATGATTAAGTGAACACATTATCTTCAGCGTTTTTGTTCGGCAAAGGTAAAATTTATGTCCAGATTTTACTGGAAATCCTTCTAAAAGACTGGAAATTTCTGCCGTGATTCATTAAAAGGCAGTAATCTGACAATTTACTGATTTTGAGTTCATTGGGCGTGATCAGTCTATCTAACCCCTGTTAGAATAGAATAGATCTTTATTTCATGTAAACCAGATACAGGCACTTATGAAATGTCGAGACTCTAGGTGCGCGGTTCCAAATAGTAGACCCTATGGAGAAGAACCGGCAAGAAACTCCATGGTAACTCTTTTCAAAAAATAGATTATAATCTTTATCAGTACAATGTTGTGGTAAGAGTTGCGAGAATAATGTAATTTAATGTGAATAAAAATAAGACTAGGATAATAATGATTTGCCTGTGAATAAGATTGCCATGGCAGTTACAAGCTGACCAGTTCCGACAGACGGCACCCGTTCCCTTTTTTCTGTATCTTATTTAGTTTTTAAGATATTAGCTTCCTTTTAGTGGATTATAAAATAATCAAATATAGACTGTTTTCGAGATTTTCTCAAAAGTCAGTGTTGTCAGAAAGCTTCCTTAGAAAGAATCACGCCATATTTATTATATTACCGCACCTTGTTGATTTTGTGGCATAGAAAGAGCTCTTAGCGTAGCGACGATACGATTGGCGCAGTGGCTAAGCGATTAGCTTTCTACGCTACGTGCCGTTGGTTCGATCCCCGCACAGAGCAATTATTTGTATGATCTACAGATAGTTGTTCCGGGTCTGGGTGTGTGTGCATTTGACATGTATGTTTGTAATCAGTACTCTCGATACAGGAAAAATCCTAGAGAGGCAAAGTATAAAAAAAAAACAACTAAATATACGGAACAGCGGATTTTTTTTTGGCGATTACTGATTTGTTCCCATAGTAAAAGCTGTTCATAATGAGTACAATCCCCTCCTTCAATGATTCCCTCGTTCTACAAGTCACCCTGTATATATTAACATTAATAATTTTATTCCTAAGACTCTCTTTGACCTTCAACTTCATCGTTCAAACAAAGTTCATACTAACCAATTCCGTTGGTTATTGATATTTTTCTTTTCAATACTAAATCCAAAGAATTTACATAATACTAAATATTCGTCTAGCGCAATCCAATGTTCAGTAAAAGTAAAAAATATATATAAATATAAATACTTTTCGTTTTATAGAGATATATAAATATTTGTGGATAAAAATGGGACAGAGACGTATTTGGACTATTTGGAGAAATAGTTTTTATGTGTGCAAGAAATCTTATTAGCTGTTTCATATACAGAAACTTTTTCTACGAAAATTTCTGAGACCTTTTAAGGGAAGAACCGGGATTGGAGGTCATTGGATGTCGACGTGTAAAAAAAATATAATTTTGTGAATGTTTTAGTTTAATATTGTATGTCTAGCTGTAATTTAGTTATTTGTTTTATTATTTTGTGTGTTTATCTGGATTCTATTCCCAGGTCAAGCAAATGTTATTAGAATTTTCTGTTAGGATTTTTTTCTGAAACATTGCCTTATGAAATGGCCATAGGCTCGCTTTATACATGATGACCTAATAAGTTTTACGAACTATGGGTCTAAATATCAAAAAAATATTTTTCTTAAATTAAAAAAGAATAAAAATAAAATCCATACTCGATAATGGAGGTCTACATACTGGGTGTAAGACTTCATAACGAAAACTGATACTAGGATTCAGTACATTATTCTAAACCCAAAGCAATAGAAATTAGTGCCAGATTTTTCAAAAAAAATTGAGTAATGTGTTTTTGTTTCTTTTTGTTTGTTTCATATATTTTTGTTTTTCTTGTTGTTTTGTTTTGTTTTTTATTTTTTATTTATGTATGTGGTGCCTTTATTTTGCATCCAAAGAAATTATTTTTCTTTCTTCTATCTTTCTTTCATTATTTTGTTATAAAAATGCTAAAAAAATTATAAAATTTCTAAACTACCAGTACACCCCTGTATTCTGCAATACAAGCATGACGAAGTAACGGTCTTAGAAAAATAGTGCGTATTTTCTCCATGTTTCTCCGACATTAACTACCCCATCCATCCCTGCACACATGGTGTGACCCTACGTAATAAATCGGTGTTGGGCGTCACGCGAGTGTTATTTTTCACCTCGTAAAATGTTTAGCTAGCCGGAGTACTATTTGACATGAAAAAGGGGTGACTCTCCTGTAATATCCAATGTTATTCAGGCTGTATATAATAATTATTATAAAAATTGTGTTCTATTCAACGCATGACTGGCTTGGACAGAATATCAGCAGTTGAGCATGCCTCGCGCTGCCAACTACTATGCTGAGTCCAAGACCTTGTTGTCTTTTACCTTCTTGTATGATGTATTTCCTTGCTACCTATGTAATTTCAATATATATAAAAAATTTAAACCTTCTATTCTGTTCTATTATACTAGTGGTCGCCTAGTGGTTGAAAATCGACCATAATTTTAGCTTTGTGCACTCCTTATCCATATAAACGTTAACTATGCCAAATCCCACACACCTTCGTGCGCGCAATATGCTTAAAAAGGGGTACAAAGTTTTCTCTTCACGTAGATTATCGGGTGCAAAAAGATCATCCATCTCTGTCCGGTCTACTTTTAGTCATAGTGTAAATTAATTACGAAAATTAAGCTACAGACCATTCGGTAAATTCCCGTATTCGAGAAATAACATAAGAATACCATGTATAAAGTTCCCGAACAATTATTATCCAAACAAAATCGTGCAGGTACAACGAATCAGACCTTGCAAACATCCGATCTCATTCTGGTAAGTTTCTACATAGAAATATTAATACTAACGTTATAGTCTGCTTCAGAAACTAAGCCGCGCAAACAAAGCTACTAACAAGTATCATGTATATTTAATTTCACTCAAGATGTTTCCCGCAATATACAAGAATACCTACAAGTAGCAACCTAAAACTAACTTTGGCATATCGATCTTGTAACAAGGATTGTAAGAGCCCTTTCACATTGTCCAATACGGTATCGAACGATTTTTTCTGTTGTGTCGGTATACACTCTTTAGAATTGCTCATGCTGTGATGCATATTTAGTCAGAAAGAAAAGATTGTAAAAGGGCTGACTGCTCAAGGTGCGATGGACTCTAAGGCCCGGACTCCACCAAAGCGGAGAGGAGTGGAGATATGTCTTAACAACCATTGGTATATCGTAATTTATACATCTCCTCTCTGCTTAGCATCAATAACAAAATCTTATTGGTGCTTACGAGAGTTACGACATATCTCCGCTCATCTCCGCTTTGGTGGAGTCCGGGCCTTATCGTCATTATTGCACCCCATGTGTGCAATGTAGACCTGCTTTTCGTGTTACCTAACTCGATATTAGATATTATACCCGATAAATAAATGTACATTATTTTACAGTTTATCAAAAAAGAGTAATTAGAATAATAGTAAAGGCACCTCTCGTAAATTCTCTTCCTCATATTAACTTTATCATCATAACTTTCTTTGAACTGACAGCTACATAATTATGTGATTATGCTTCGTTTTTACCCGACTGCTGCCCCAGAAAGAGGGTAATGTTTTTCGAATGTATGTATGTCTATTTCTTTGGCACGCTCTGTAGTCTAAACGGCTTAATAGATTTTAACATATGAGGTACCTATCGTTAGATTCGTCCTGTAGTGACATAGGGACATAATTATATATTTAATAAAAATGGCGTCAGTGCATCAAAAAAGATAGTGAAATAATAATTATTTCTTCAGAAATTTATTAGTTATTTTCTACTATTTTTTTGACAATTTTTTACGAGGCGTGGTATCGTATGAATACCTGATACCGATACCGGATCGTATAATGTGAAAACGCCTTTACTTTGTCAAGGCATGTTCTTTAATTTAGGCCTTCCATACCTGAGATTTCATTGTATTTCCCTCTAATGGAGTCGTAATACAATTTGTTGGTTTATTTGTCCAGGATTCCGCTACTTATATTATAACGGATAATGGTTTGTAGAAGTCGGAATTATTTGTTGGGGCCAGTGGCAAATTGATTAAGTATAACTTTGTAATTAAATTTTGCTGGACTCAGTTTGGTTACCATGTACTGATGGCTCCATATCAAGTTATACATTTTCAGTATAAGCTGACCTCTCATTATACAGAAAGCCTATACAATGCGAGGTGTAATCACTATGCTTAACGAACAGATAGGCGATGCTTATCCCAAAAAGCACCCAAGAGGACATTGCTCATATCTTAATAACCTTACTTAAACTCTCATGCGGTCATTGCACTTTAGTTCTACAGACAGCAAAATCTCCGCAAAATACAGCAGATTTAGCATACCATTCGCGTCTGCAGCAACAATGTATCCCTTTGTCTTGGTCTGGGCTCATTTGCTTTGAAGAATACCTTCGTGGACCGACCAACATCAGGTAGTGTAGCAGTATTTATATAATGTATCATCTCGCTTGTATTCCCTATTGGGGTAGACAGAGATGTACGGCAGAGAACACAACCGACCATGCCTTTATTACGTCCCATATCACATTTCCGAACTCCGAATTGCTCCCGTAAATTTTCTGTCAGAAAAATCAATAAAACTACTTTCCTTTATTTTCGAATAAGACAACATCATAATTACAATAAAATAAACCAACATCGTAATCGCGAAAAAATTATCAGCTGTCCCATACGTTTGGGTCGAGTAGGTATTGAAGTTTTGTATGGGACAGCTGATAATTTTTTCGCGATTACGATGTTGGTCCCATAGAGGAAGTGGTTTAGTTTGATGGTCTGATCCACATCCTTAAATATGCCCACGCATTTCTGATACACATTGTAGAGTGATGTCATAAACCTGTGTACCAGTGGCCACATAAGCTGCCAGGGTGTGCAGGACACGGAGACCACGTCGAAGCCTTGTTCCAGGTATAGTGTGGCGTACTTTATCACGTGTTTCTGTCTCGCTAGAAGCCAGTTGATCATCAGGCATATTGACTTGTCAACGCGCTTGTCTAAGCTGACAACAAAATAATTAAAACTATAGGAAGTATTTGTCAATACAGGGTATTTTTTTAAGTAGTACGCAAGGTTTGCTGAGTTCCAATATGTTCCTCATGCTCCTAACTATCCCACTATTCACTATCCACGTTATAAAACAAAACAAATCACAGAGATCCGACACATCACACGAATTGGGCCTCTTTTCCACTAAATTACATTTGGCAGTGATAAACTTTGGACCTCGAAAGTTTTGGGTCAAAATAAGGAAAATTTCAAAGCCGGATAGATCAACCGATTTGTGGGAACCGAAACGACTTTTTGAGATTTTAAGTTGGTTAAAGTTTACCCGGGTACTGAAACCGGATTTTCAGGTAAAATGTCTATTTTACTATGATCCAACAAGATTTGACGGCACGGTTGGCGCAGTGGCTAAGCGATTGGCTTTCTGCGCTACGTGCCGCGGGTTCGATCCCCGCACGGATCGAATATTTGTATGATCTACAGATAGCTGTTCTGGACATAAGCTGTAATGAACATCAGACTCTGGTAATAAACTTCAATACATCGAACTATCTTGTAAAAAATTGACTGATCTGAAGATGGGAGTCTTAATATCATGATGGGTATTTTTTTTACAAGGTAGCTCGAAGTTTAGGCTCTCAGGATCATTTTGAAGTAACATATTGAAAAAAAAAAATTGGTATTTTAAATTTTTATTTGATGCGCACCACGCTATTGCGCTATGTGGTATACTCTGGGTGCGGTTCGACTTGGTGCGCATTAAATTGGTGCGCTAAATGGCATGCCTCATTTTATTTATTTGTATAGATTGGGGCTCGCATACAGTCATACCAATTATTTAATAAAAATTCAATGGTCATAAAATATTGCCATACCACGCTTATCAGGTGAATTTGGTGATCGTAATTCATTAATTTATTAGCGCAAAGTAGGACGATCATTGCAAAAACCGATCGGTACTCACATAAACTCAAAACAAATCGTCAATTTGATCCCCAAAAGGTATCGCAGACGTGTACTTCCAAACAGTTCGAATATACATTCAAGAATATTACGGCGACATCGCATGACGTGTGGCGGGCGTGTGGCCAGCCTGTAGCGTGCGCCAGATGGGAGGACGGTCAACAAATAAGACACAATAAAAAAAAATGAATTTTCTTGCTTCGTATTTAGAGGTAATGTTTTGTTTTTATTTGAGAGGCACATCAAAGAATTGATTTATGTTCAAATTTTTTTGAATCGCGTGATTTGTTTTTGAAAGTGAAGTTTATCATGATATCATGCGTTTTAAGGATCACGATAAGATTTATTTATCATCACAAAAATAGCATGCTCAAATTTTTAAGTATTCATACAACTTGGTAAGCCAGGCAGCCTTTTAAATATGCATACAATTCGTGAAATATTTTTGGTCGGAATTTTCTCTTACTGTAGGCTAATTCACGTAACTAAAGAAGTGCAGTTGCCGCGCAGTTACAGTAAAATTTTGATCACAACAACACATTTGGTATTCTCTTAGCTTCAGTGAGATACGCTCGCTCCAAGTTCGAGCGTCACTGCAATAATGATTGGCGCGTCATAAATTTACGTGAACAAAACATTTTCTGCAAGAGTCCACATTGTCTATAATTTTGTAAATGTATGGCAAAATGCGTTTTGTCATTTTATAGCCTACTTTGGGCTATTTCTTCTTTTCCTTGCCTGGGAATCAAACCTAAGTCTTTAATATCAGCAGTTAATCCGTTCAATCTAAGTGGAAAAAGACGAAATAGTGCCTACTTAAATGAGCCGCGAATAAATTAATTACTTTGAATCTAACTTTTGACGTCACTGCTTTAAGATACTTAGAATAAAAATGTCTTCATTATCTTTACAATCTAGTCCTTAATGAGATGACTAAAATTCCGAGAAGATTTTAAATGACGCTATTTGATAGGCTTTAGACGAACGACTAAACTGTGTTTGTGTTAATAAAGAAGTGGCCTTAACGTTGCTGCTTTTAATAATGACAGGATTTTTTTCATGCGACATTATTTATTTATTTATTTAAACTCTTTATTGTACACCAGGTAATACAACAGGATCAGACATAAGTCAGGACATAAGCTAATGTACAATGGGCGGTCTTATCGCGCACAGCGATCTGATCCAGACAACCTTTGGATGGACATAACAGAAAAGAAATAGGTAACGGGCAGTCTTGGTGTACATGTTGGTACATTATTGTACTTAAATATTATAATATAACAGGTACACACTATTACGATTCAATAAAATATTGTAATATACAATCAAATACCAAAGTAATGTGGCTAAGCGATTAGCTTCCTACGCTACGTGCCGCGGCGCGGGTTCGATCCCCTCACGGAACATGTATTAGTATGATCTACAGATAGTTGATTCGGGTCTGGGTGTGTGTGCATGTGACATTTATGCTTGTAAACTGTATCCTCGATACAGGAGAAATCCTAGCGAAGGGTAACGTTTTTTTTTTTAAAAAATACCTTTATTTTCTCTATTTTTAAAGCATGTGGTTGGAAAGTTAAGAAATTTCTGTATAAGGCGGAAAGACATGATGTAATCATTTTTTTTTTTTTTTTACCTTTGTAGGTACATTTCCCCTTGATATGGTGACGAAATCCAAGGCCTCATACATTTTTCTCGCAGCTCTTACCTCAACATTGTACTGATCAAGATTGTAATGTATTATTTTAAAAGAGCTTTCCATGGAGTTTCATGTCAGTTCTTCTCCATAGGACCCATTTGGAACCACGTACCTACCTAGAGTCTCAACATTACATTTTTTATTTTTATTTTTTTTTATTAAAAACTTTGCCCCTCACTAGGATTTCTCCTGTATCGAGGGTACAGTTTACAAACATACATGTCACATGCACACACACCCAGACCCGAAACAACTATCTGTAGATCATACAAATACTTGTTCCGTGCGGGGATCGAACCCGAGGCACGTAGCGTAGAAGGCTAATCGCTTAGCCACTGCGCCAACCGTGTCGTCGTCATATGTGCCTGGATCTGGTTTACATAAAATAAAGATCTATTCCATTCTATTTTCGTTTATAAAGGCTACAATTTGACCAATTTGTCGTCGAGCCTCAAATCGATCGTGTGTCGGACCCTTTATCCTGCCAATTAAACTAAATGGGCTTGTTTTAAGGGTGGGTTCACCACAATAGTTCGATAGGCCCGAATTTGTAACCGCAAACTTTCGATTGGTCCGTAGGGTTAATATACTGGTGACACTGTTGACCAAGGGATTTCTATTTGTTTCTAATAATTATAACTTACTTTGCATTACATTTTAATGTTGTGTGAACTGTGTGTATTTTTTGTCACAAAAATTGTGTAAAATATTGAGAAAGAAGGAAAGAAAGAAAGAAAAAAAGTTTATTAGCACAACAAAAAAGAAATAAAACCAATCACAAAGAAAACATATAAAATAAAATGAGTTATTGTGCCAAAAGCCCGCAGCTCAGCATAATGTCAAATTTAAAATCAAATAGTTTTAAGTTTATTGTCTATCCGTACTTTTATTAAAAACCGCTAAACGATTTTCGAATCAACTTTTACTGTTACAACCTATTTTTGAAACCTCCATTCGTTTATCATGCAGACTCTACCGGGAAAAAAGGAAGCGTGGCCGGATATCGACTCTACTTCATTGAGGTATTTTATAGCAAACTTGTGGCGTTTTTGGGGCTTTCTCTTCATATCGATTCGAATATCTAAGGTGTTTAAAAGAAAGAAAGAAACTCAATTTAATAAACACACCACACATATTTTAATAAATAATATAAGCGTATAACAGTCTTTGAAAAGAAAAAAGAAAGAAAGAAAATAAATTTATTTTTTGCACACAGGACACCAAAATCACAAATAGCATGCATACCAGTGGCGAAGAGTCCATACAACCCGATTCCCATCGGCTTCCCTTTAGGAATTGGTTAGTTCATAGACCAACGTAATATTATATTATTTACTCATCCAACTGACAAAAAAAGGCTTGTTATTCAGTTAGGTCGAGCTCTTCCAGACATGACTATATATAATAAGCGACGGTATGGATTTTTGTCTTGCAGCAATTTTTAGAGAGCATTTTTGGGACAGCTTCCCCTTTTAAAACTGTCACCCTTCGCCACTGATGCATATATAACAAACATAAAAGAAATAACAGAAAATTACTTTATAATAAAACAACGAAGAAAGAAAGAAATAAAAATAAAAAAACAATGCATGGGAGTGTGTGTCCCTCATGTGCAAAAAAATGGGCATCGATCAGCTTGTTGTCATTGGCAACACCAATGACGCTGATTTTCATCGACGACCGACGTCCGTGTATCTCTGCTGAACCCTTTGAAGAATACAGGCATGATGTTATGTTATATGAAGAATTTCATGGTCAAGTCAGCAGCTCAAAGATCTGACAATTGGACTACAGAATATCCCCCAGTAATTGGGGTGTGGAGCTCCGATGGCAGACGCTTGCAGAATACTGATTCGGCCGCATCTAGTTATTGGCGGTCGATTCCGATATAGGCACTTTGAAATAAGCTTCTGGTGCTGATAACCTATAGAAACTAACAAGGGAATTGATGAAATTCATCATAGCATAGAATAGAATAGATCTTTATTTCATGTAAACCAGATAGGCATTTATGAAATGTCGAGACTTTAGGTGCGCGGTTCCAAATAGTAGGTCCTATACAGAAGAACCGGCAAGAAACTTCATGGAAACTCTTTTAAAATAATAGATTACAATTTTGATTACAGTGTTTAAGAGCTGCGAGAATAATGAAATTTAATGTGAATAAAAAATAAGAATAGGATAATAAAGATTTGCCTTTGAATAAGATTGCCAATTGATCGTAATAATACTTTTATTCCACAGACTGTAGTCTTTAATTTTTAATTTACTTTTTATTCGGTCACTCGGTGTTGCCACTCGATAACACGACCAGTGGGCGACTACCAATGTTTATAACGATTCGTTACGTTATCGTAAGCTTTGAATACCCATGATATTTTTTTTAAATACCATGCATTTTTTTTTCATTTTCTTGAAACAATGTATAAATTAATAATGTATAAATAATATAATGTAATTAATATTATATGTTGCGTAAAATTAAACAAAAATGCGATAAATGCATTGTAATTTTAACCCCCGATAAGTATCTATAAGTTTGTAGTAATATATCTGTGGATCTGTCTGTGGCATCGTAGTTCCAAAACGGATGGACTGATTACAATGTAGTTTTTTTAATCAAAAGCATATAGCTGTTGAGACCCTCAAGCGGCGCAAATAATGGTTGTTACAGATTTGAGCCATTTGGGGTCGAAACGCTCGGGTCATGGGGTCCGAGTGCGCGTCACCTTTTTAAGGAAATCTCGCGCCGTCTGGTCGACACTTCGCGTGACCAGAGGGCTGGGTCTTTCTTTGGCCAAAGAATTAGCATTGCCATTCAACGTGGCAATGCTGCCAGTCTTCTGGGCACGTTCCCGGATGACAGCGATGCGGAGGAGTACTTTGACGCCGCCTAAGTGTTCTCTCTTTGTTTTTATTTATCTTTAATTTTTAATTTATTTGTAAATATTTAGTCTATGTATGTAAATACCTTAGTTCTTAGCTTCCCAATAATAGTTCCTGTTTTCATCAAAAGCTAGTTTAATCAGGTATCATCTTGCTGTTTCACAAAAATCTGTTCAGCCGTTCAAAAGTTACAGCTCTTTTTCTAGTTGGAGTCGGGGGTGTTTGACGGTTCGGTTATATAATCAAAATTTGCTTACGTCAAAAACTTTCCTACTCGCTCCTCTGATCGTCGTATCGAATCTATGTATAGATTCAACCACTAGATTATTGTGGAGAATAATTTCTAGTGAGTAATTAATCAATACATACCCCCTTTGTTCTAGCTGTGTAAGATCAAAACCATACATTACCTATATTACGCATTTCATAACTTAGCTAATGGGTCATGATTCCCAGCCGTGTCTAGACATCAAGGTGCGTTTACACTGGAAGAGTATGTGATATAATACATTAACCTACTTCTTAGGGTGGGTTATATATATATATATATATAGTTAAAGTAAGAATTAAGATGGTGCAATCTTAATTCTTACTTTAACTATAACAAACATCGAAACTCCAGATAAAGTACCGGTCAAGCAAAAAATGAGTTACACCGCTTAACAATTGTTAGTCTAACGTCATAATTCTTTAACCGCCCACACTGCGCTGGTTATTGTTATTGTTAACTATCTGTAACTACTGTCAGCCGCGTCGAATATAACCTAATAACGTCTTGTCGCTTTTCAAACTTTTAATTTTAACTTTTACATTTTACATGACGGTTCAATAGTAGATAGTTAAATTCTTTAGTCATTGTTAATGTTACTGTTAAAGTTAACTTTGACAGTAACAATAACGTAGCCATTGGTGCAATCCACTCTTAGACTTCATTATGGTTGAGCATAGCTATGCTGCTGCATGCGTCATGCTCGTAAAGGGGTGCCGTCTGTTGGAACTGGTCAGCTTGTAACTGCCACGGCAATCTTATTCAGAGGCGAATCATTATCATCCTATATTTATTTTTTAGTCACATTAAATTACATTATTCTCGCAGCTCTTACCACAACATTGTACTGATCAAGATTGTAATCCATTATTTTAAAAGAGTTTCCATGGAATTTCTTATCGCTTCTTTTCCATAGGACCTACTAGTTGTACCTCTTAAAGAAAGTACTCTACTACCTGTACTGTACTAGCTTTACTTGACCAGTCTAAACGCGCCTTATAGGCCGTCAGACAATCTTGATCCTATTATAGTTAAATGCACTGAACGATAATAGATTAACGGCTGATAGTTAATTAAACTAGTATTTGCTAGTTATTAGATGGAGTATTAATAGTTAATGATTTATAGCTCAAGTTTATCTTTGTAATATTTTATTATTGTTATACTTAGTAATTGGATGAGTAGCTCAAGCTGTTACAATACAATATTGTGGTTAGTTCTGTGAAAAGGTCGGTATTAGTTTTGTAATATGTAAGCGTGTTTGTTATTATATTTTTAGATAACACTAACTGGTCAAAAAAAAACACCTTTTGTATGTAACATGAAAACTTTTGATTAGTTACACTAACACAGACACTCGGCTTTCTTTTAAATTCAAGTTAGGTAAGCACTTTCGTGATAAGATTTTTGCGGATTTATCACGACTTTGCTTCATCTTGATATTAAAATATATATTATTATGTATGTATATTAATTTTCTAGTATGTAGGTACGTGTATGTATAATCTACTATAATTTAGTGTAAGTTTAAGTGTATTGAATTACTTATGTTCTACTTATCTAATAATAATGACTTGTACATCTACCATGTTTTTTTCTCTGCATCACCCTAAGATTGTCTGAAAAGCATTAAATAAACAATAAATAATAAACACTACTCGCGAAGTTGCTTCGACGAAGTGCTGGTCGAAATTGACCGAAGTCCGAAGTGCACAACTATAATACACTCATGCTACCTCGCGAGGAGCCCCTTCACTCCTTTGACTCGGTCGCAAAGCATTAAATAAACAATAAATAATAAACACTACTCGCGAAGTTGCTTCGACGAAGTGCTGGTCGAAATTGACCGAAGTCCGAAGTGCACAACTATAATACACTCATGCTACCTCGCGAGGAGCCCCTTCACTCCTTTGACTCGGTCGCAAAGCATTAAATAAACAATAAATAATAAACACTACTCGCGAAGTTGCTTCGACGAAGTGCTGCAGGGCTATTGCGTATCTCCATTGACAGCTTAAAGTGAAGATCACTAGGCAAAGTGTCGAACGATGAACTGTCAAATTACTAATTTCGTAATGGCTAACTTCAGTGACCAACTAGGATGACGTCATGAGCACCGAATCTCGTTGATAGACACCGTAACGCATTTTGACAGTTGTTTTCGTATCGATAGTTTCTAATTGGTATTTTGTAAGCTACAGTGCTCATCAAATTGATAGCCAGTGACTTTGTCAAAAGTTTCGTGAAAGACACTACTAAAGAGCAGTGTTTTATAAAACATAAGTGATGATCACTATACATTATAGCAATCAAAACGTATCAATATCACTTGAATAATTGTTCCAAAAGTTAGTTTATTATTTTGTTGAGAAGCAATACTTCCATTTTAGCGGATTCGGCGTTAGATCTAGTGGAATTATTGGGTAATCGTTTCCTATTAGTTTCAGTAAATTTCTAGCGCACTGTTGACAAGTGGTTTTGTATATTTTCGTCATTCTTATGGCGCGTGCTATTTTGTTGGGTCTTGCCGAAGAGGAGAGAAGACAAAATCTTCTAAGAATTAAGAGGCGCCGCCTGCGCGATCTCAGTAATCCAGTGGAGTTACCAGAGAGAGAATTTATTGCAAATTTTCGCTTAAACAAAGCTGGATTCCAACAGGTTCTAGAAGAACTCAGTCCATACCTCCCAATAACTCGACGAAAAACAGCTGTTCGGAATGAACTAAAAGTAAGTGTTTCTTTAATATTTTCTCTGAAATAATAAGTTTAAAAATCCTTCTGAGAGCATGAGCTCTAAACAACAAAATGAACTTCTTCTATTGTATGAACAATAGAAGAAGTTCATTTTGTTAGGGTGTTGTGAAGCAATTTTGGTGAGGCCTATGTCCAGCAGTTTACCTACTGCACTCTAGGCTGAATTGATTAATTAAAGTAATAACCCCATATTACAACAGACACTGAGAATGAACAATTAACTCTTGAGTTTTACAAGAACCAGCCATAACATTTGATTATTTCTACAATTTGTAAGAATCCTAACATTATTTGTGTTATGTATATTGCAGGTGTTGGCAGCCTTAAACTTTTATGCCAATGGATCATACCAGCGGAATGTGGGTGCCTCTTATTTGTGCAATATGTCACAGCCTACATTTAGCAAGTGCTTACATGAGGTTACTGATGCATTGAATGTTCCGGAAGTTCTTATTAAGTACATAAAGTTCCCTTCAACCCAAAGCGATAGGGAAATCATAATGAGAGAGTAAGTTTAAATAAAGCATAATGTGTTTTAAATTAAGAGATTTACTACCTATTCATACTCTTATTACTTTTACAGATTTATGGAAAAATTTGGATTTCCGGGTATCATAGGATGCATTGATGGTACTCATGTAGCTTTGATCCGGCCCAAAGAGCATGAAGAATCATATTTTAATAGGAAAAATTATCATTCACTGAATGTTTTACTGGTAAGTACCTATTCATTAAGAACAAGTTAAAATTAATGTGCTATTTAGGCAAACAAATTAATAAAGATGGTTTCCACTAATTATGTTAGAGAAAGTATTGTTTACTTCCATAATTAATTTAGTAAAATAATTTTTATTTCAGATTTGTGATGCTAATTTAAACATTTTACATGTGGATGCATCATTTGGAGGTGCATCACATGATTCCTATGTCTGGAATCAATGCCATATAAAGTCGATGATTGAAAGTCTGGAAAGGAATAGGGAACGCTGTTGGCTATTAGGTATGTATGAATTTTCATTATAATTAATTTATAATTTGAGTTCACAATGAAATGTTAATTCAATATAATAATATTTTTATAGGTGATTCTGGATATGCACAACGCTCTTGGATGATGACACCTATCTTAGGCGCAGCTCCTGGTACACCAGAAGAATATTACACAAACCTGCATTGTAGTGTCAGGAACACTGTGGAGAGATGCATTGGAGTACTGAAAGCGCGTTGGCGGTGTTTGTTAGCACACAGAGTACTTCACTACGACCCAGTTACTACAGGCAAGATAGTGAATGCATGTGTTGTTCTACATAACATTGCCAATGCGCGGAATGTCCCAATGCCGGAGCTTCAGGGTGATGAAGGTGATCATCAGTACCAAGTCCGAGCAGAGGCAGCAAGAATAGAGGCAATTCCAGACTATACAAGGGATATGCTTGTGCGTAGACTATGGAATGCAAGGAGATAATTTTTTTTTTTGTTATTTATGATGTTCTGTGTAACATGATGATATTGTGTATTTTGTTGTTTCGTATATGTAGTATTTTGTACTCTATTGTGTTTGTTTTATAAGAGTATCCATGGAGTTTCTTGCCGGTATCTTCTCCATAGGACCAACCCACTTGGAACCGTGCATCTAGATTCACGTTTTAAAAGTGCCTACAAAGGCACCAGTTCAAATAAAAATCTTTCACTTTACTTTTTGTTTTAATTAAAGATAACAAATATAAAATAGGTAAGTTACACAAAATCACTTTTTACTATAATCCTAATTTATTTACTAATGGTGTCGATTCTGTGGTGCACTTTAACAGGACTAAACTACATTAAGGGCGTTTGCTTCTTTCCGTTTCAATAAAAAAAACAGTGACAGATGCGTTTAATCTAGTTTAGTAGGTACTATCAAAATGCGCAACAGAATCGACACCAATACCATAGTTTAACAAACTAACCTAACTTATAACAACTAACATGACAATATCTACTACATAGTTACACTAGACTTCATTACGTCTAGTGTAACCACGTACATCGTCTCGTATCTCCCGTATCAACTCTATCATCTTCTCCATGGCGGCCGCAATGCGTTGCTCGGCATCTACGCGGCCCTTCTCTACATCGATAGCCCAGCGAGGCACCCAATCATCTCGAAGATCTGAAATTTATATATTGCAAATGAAAGATTAGTACTTACTTTTACTCCAAATAGGTACGTAGGTGAATATTATTTGAGTCTCATTATTATATTACAACATTTTATTAGCTTGGATTACATTTTACTATATAGCTGGCATTTAGTATTCAGGATGATTGCTTAAACGAGGGACCTTATTATATCTTCTAGGTACCTATAGTTTGACATAAAATTACTAACTTCGCCTTTGTGACCTCAATCTTCGGGGAGAATGTGTAGAGTGCTGAGGATGAACGGAGTGCTGAGGATGAACAGAGTGCTGAGGATGAACAGAGTGCTGAGGATGAACAGAGTGCTGAGGAAGCCCTGAAAATAGCATTTTTATGAATTACTTTATTTATCTTTGGTTGATAAGCCAACGGTTCCTACAGATAAATAAAAATATTTTACTTACTATCTTCTCTTGGTGCAACTTCAACCTCTATCTGATAGTCCCGCTGAGATACTTCAATCTCTAGCCGCTCTTCCGACTGTACAGGTACAGTCGGAAGAGCGGCTGGAGATTGAGCCATCTCAGTAGCACTGTATGTGGATGGACTCTCTTCGAGCCATTCCTCGAGCATAGGAGGGTCAGATATGACATGAGGACTGAGGGGTCTGAGGGATGAGGGGTTGGGATGGGGTTCTGGGAGAGGGGAATCTGTTGACGGCACCTGAAAAAATAATTCAAGTTAGTTTTTATAATTACCATTTTGCAATATGTTGCCTATTAAGTAACTAATATCAATTCACAAACTTATTAAAACAAATGAGTCTTTATAACAAAATCAAACTAAGTACCTACCTAAGACCAATTTCAGAATAATAAAAGGTGATAAAATTGATAAGCCTGCAAGCATTGAATTTAAGATTTTAGGAATATTAAAATGCTGCAAATGAATCTCTATTGTTATTATGTCTCTCATGATGATATTGCCTATAGCTAGATGATAAATTATGAGTGAAGAGAGTGAACACATTGAATAAAGACTGCGGGTCTACCGCGTAACTAAAATTGTAATGAACATCGACATCGGTATTAAACTTCAATACGATCGTGAGAGCCTAAACTTTGAGCTAACTTGTAAACAATTTACCTATCATATAGTTGGGACTCCTATCTTCATGATCGGTAAAAAAAATACAAGTTATTTCAAAGTTTAGGCTCTCACGATCGTATTGAAGTTTAATACCGATGTCGATGTTCATTACAATTTTAGTTACGCGGTAGAC
Source organism: Allophyes oxyacanthae (assembly GCA_932294325.1). Taxonomy (NCBI): domain Eukaryota; kingdom Metazoa; phylum Arthropoda; class Insecta; order Lepidoptera; family Noctuidae; genus Allophyes; species Allophyes oxyacanthae. The sequence goes on along the minus strand of OW028629.1, from coordinate 2,538,395 downwards.
CCGCAGGTCATCGTCGACACAATCAAACAGCATGGAAATCAAGGGGGAGGCCTTTACCCAGCAGTGAGATGATCCAGGCTAACAGTAACAGGATTGTGTGAAAAACTAAAAAGATTTAAAAAAAGTAATCAATATAAGTACTAACAATAGGTAAGCGCACACCAGGCAAACCCTCTACCGCCACTGGACCAATGAGTGCCAGAACCCGCTGCTCTATTTCACTAAGAGGAACGAGTTTATTAGGTCCTCCACCAGTTGCCGACGCATTCCTTCTAGAGTCTGCTGCTTTTGTTTTCGTTTTGGCTTTAAACTCTATCCAGTACTAAGTATAAACAAAATAAAATAAACACAGCTTTAAATTTTTAGGATATAACAAATAAAATGTTCATATAGTAAAACTAAAAATAACTCACACAGCAACTTTAAAGGGTAAAATGTGCCCATATAAATCATTAGATTATAGAGTTTAAGTTTTTGATAAGTGTTTTAGTCCCAAAGCTCTCAAGTGTTCTCAAGTTTGTGACTCATAACTGCAGTGCTGCAGTGTATGGTGGCAAAAAATGGTTCTTTAGTATGAGAATGCAACATAAACAAGTGAATGAACAAAGAAAGAATGACTAGGTACTATTTTAAGTAGGTAGGTATAAGGTTGAGGAAAGAGAAAAATTGAAGTAAATTCATTTAACTTACTCTGCGCCATTGGTCTGGTGTTTTAGTGGAACCCACTGCCACCGAATTTAATGGTACCGCTATCGATTCCCAAGCTTGCCGTGTAGCCTGGTTAGATAGCGGCCCACCTGAGAAGCGACCTAAGGCGATGTCGGGATGAGTCTCTGCGAACTCCACGAGCAATTCGATTTGCCTTGGGGAAACTTTTCTTCGTGCAGGCATCTAAAAAAATTAATTACTAAGTTACGATTCCATTAGGATTGACATCACCGATATCCGAGATTTACCCATTTATTTATTTTTTAAATACGCGTTATATAATTTCCGTGTGCTAGAGTTAGACTTTCAAAGTTAATTAGGTACCTATGTCCTTAAAAAGAAAAATATTTTATTTTTGAAACAAGCGGTGGATGAAATTAGAAGAAACATAAATAATACACACCTTCTTACACAATATTGTTTGCTTTCACAATTTTTCCAAACTCACAATTTTTCCAAACACTCGCACAAAACACTTCTTATTCTTAGCAAGTTTGAATATTCAATAAGTTTAGCGCCAAATAAACAAATATGACAAATAAAAAGTGTCTAACGCGTATATACACCAATAAAAATAAAAAGTCTTCAAATCTTTCCAAAGTAATACTCGAATGGAATTCTTTAACTTGGCCGCATAATATCGATAAAAACTAGTGGTGTCAAGTGGAGTGACGAAAGGCACCGTAAACACACCGTAAATCACTTACCGCCCATTGTGATACGCGATACCAATGTTATGACAATCTCAGTTGACATCAAAGTTCGGTGTACAACTGAGCCTAGTTGGTCACTTGAAATGTCAAAAATAGCCAATAGCCCTGCTGGTCGAAATTGACCGAAGTCCGAAGTGCACAACTATAATACACTCATGCTACCTCGCGAGGAGCTCCTTTACTCCTTTGACTCGGTCGCAAAACCCGACAACGATCGGAAGTCACCCGAGGCGAGCCGAGGATCTTTTATTGTGTATAAATCTGTGCTATGCTAAATTGAGACGCCTGCGCTCTAGGAAACGAAAACGTCGTTAGAAATTTGCAGATCTGAGGGAGCCTCAATTTTATTTCGATGGTTTGTATTGTTCGCCAATCCGTACCAAGCCAACTTGATTGACTGAGGTCTTAACCCTTCTCATTGTGAGAAGGGGCCCGGGCCGAGTCCAGTCATAGCATAGACTCACACACACACAGACAGACAGACACACTGACGCAGGCATAGGACGACACAATTGGCGCAGTGGCTAAGCGATTAGCTTACTATGCTACGTGCCGCGGATTCGATCCCCGCACGGAGCATTTATTTGTATAGTTGTCGCCTTGTGGCCGAAATTCGACCATAATTTTAGCATTCTGCAATCCAATTACAATTTTCAATAAACTTAAACTATGCCAAATCTCACAATCCTTCGTGCACGCAATATTATGCTTAAAAAGGAATACAAAGTTTTCTCTTCACGTATTAATATATGTATAGATGATTGACAGATAGTCGTTCCGGATCTGGGTGTATGTGCATGTGACATGTAGGTATGTTTGTAAACTGCACCCACGATATAGGGGAAATACTAGTGAGGGGCAACGTTTGTAAAAAAAAGAAAGTAATAGGGCTTAATTATTAAAACCGTCATGCGGATGCCTCAGAGCGCAAGTTGAAAATGAATGGCGCACGAGTGAAATAACTTACCTAACCTATTCACGTGAATGAAATTCTTAGTTCACTGTTTACGACGCTCAAGGGATACGATGGCTTATTTGAACAAAGAACACGCGAAATATTCTCCAATATTCCGAAAATATTAAAATCTACAACATGTTTCTCATTGATTTCCATAAAAGAAAAGAAAATATATCAGGGTTGTCAGCAAAAGAAAATATTACAAGTTAAATAACTCAATTCGTGACTGGGTGACATTAAGAGTCAGCGGTGTACCGCGCAGTAATAAATAAAACGGGTGCACCCGCGCAAAATAAGCTAGGAAAAAGTGCGGTCTCAGTATGACGAATTTGATTTTAATCTGGAATTAGCATTATTAAAATTTGCAATTTTATGCTTTGTTTGTGATTTGGGAAGGTACGAAAAATATTTTTTTGTTTGTTATTTCATTTATTTTAGTCTCGTAGCTCGGTATTACACCTCGGTATTAGGACCTCCCTTTCCTGAAGAATGAAGTTATTTGTCACATGATTACCGTAAAGAGACAGTTCGTTGTATGTTATCTGTAGCCCTAATTTCAGCAGTCAGTCTACAGGCTGTTCATTCCCAGATTGGTTTCGCTGACCTTTCTTAAGAACACAGCATACTATATCCTTTACAAAGGTCACTAAACTAATAAAGTACAATCAATAGGTCAATGTTAAGGGCGTTTATAGGTTATTATTTTACTTTAATAATTACTTTAAATTTATGTTAATTGCTTATCAAAGGTTTTTTAAAATAGTTGACATATTTGATATTATAGGTAATTACTATTATTATTTCATGAAGGTCACTGAAAAATGTGACTTTGATATAATTTGGTCGTTTATTTTGGTCAATGTCAGAGGCCAGGAGGCTTTCTACTAACTCTCATAGTACGGCAGACATTGAACTGCCCAGACTTTCTAGTATGAGCTGACCTCGCACTGTATAGGCTTTTCGTACAATGAATGGTCAGCTTATACTGGAAATTTGTCAGTTTAATTTCTGCCTGTCCTTTCCTTGTGCTAAGGCATTATTTAGTACTTTCGCGTTTTGTATCAAAAGTCTGATTATTTTGACGACACGGTTGGCGCAGTGGCTATGCGATTAGCTTTCTGCGTTACGTGCCGCGGGTTCGATCCCCGCACGGAACAAGTATTCGTATGATCTACAGATACTTGTTTCAGGTCTACATGTGTGTGCATGTGACATGTATATTTGTAAACTGTACCCTCGATACAGGAGAAATACTAGTGAAAAAAAAGAAAATTGATTCTAATTAATTGTTATTTTGTATAGCTATTCCCAGCGGTATTTTTCGCTATTTCATGGTTTGTCCAATAGTAAAATTTGTTCATAATGATGAGTACAATAACTTCTTTTCGACTTTATGTACCCTTTTCGACTAACCCTGTATATAAATGGAAAAAAATAATTATAACCTAACCGTCAAAAACCCCCGACTTCAACTAGAAAAAGAGCTGTAACTTTTGAACGGCTGAACAGATTTTCATGAAACATAGCTAAGATGATACCTGAATAAACTAGCTTTCAATTAAAAAAAACTGCATTGCAATCAGTCTATCCGTTTTGGAGCTACGATGCCATAGACAGATACACAGATACACACTACAAACTTATAACACCTCTCTTTTTTGTCGGTTAAAAAGTAAAAGAATCTAAGTAGAAATTCTTCATTTACGTACTAAATTCAGCCGCACCCCAAGAATATCTATAACGAAAACAAATTTTATGAAATTTCAAAGTGAACTTTATCAGGCATATCGATAAATGTTCCAAGTAACCTTTTGTACCAGCCTTTGACAAAAGGTACCCGTAAAAGTTTCGCCGGCTCCCTATATTACGTGTCCGAGCCCGGACACCTGCATAACAAAATTTCAATTTATTTTATGGGCTGTCTCGGACACCCTGTATAGTAACACAGTTGTACCCAAAATGAAGAACTAAGGTTATTGTGCGCGAGAATGTTGCATTTTTTGGTTGATATACAGCGTGTTTTGGTTTTAGCGTGGAGTTTTTTAATGGTGGTGTATTTTTTGCAGTATCTCTTTTTAAGGATCTTAAAATAGGTTCTATTATTTTGATAGACAATTGCTGCGAGGAAAGCTTTAAAATGATGTAAGCATACATATTTTTGTTTTCCAATATTTCTTTAAGTCTTACTCCTAAAGCTGCTGTGGTCATGGTAAAATAAGAATAACCTAACCGTCAAAAACCTCCGACTCCAACTAGAAAAAGAGCTGTAACTTTTGAACGTCTGAACAGATTTTCATGAAACATAGCTAAGATGATATTCGATTAAACTAGCTTTCAATTAAAAAAAACTGTATTGAAATTGGTTCATCCGTTTTGGAGCTACGATTCTACAGACAGATACACAGATACACACTACAAACTTATAATACCCCTCTTTTTTTGTCAAAAACAACAAAAAATGTTAAAAATGCCGCCGTATTTTATTTTCTTATAAGAAATCCTACGAGGTAATAAAAGGTCGTTCGCCACTTAAATTACTTTGTTTCAAATATACACAGAAATTCTTGGGATTTTACATTAAAAAAAAAAACTAGTTTAAAACTCTTTGAGCTATCAGACGCTCTTTAGTTTTCCAATCTACTTGTCAAGTCTCATTAAAAGGGGTCTACATTTACAAAAAAAAAAAACCTAGTACTCATCCTAATCGAAGCAAGGTCGTACTTCTTTGAACTTAAGTATTGAATTAAAGTAAATAATATAGAGCGGGCAGTTAGAAAATAATCTTGTTCAGAACCGTTCAGTATGAAATATAACTGGTACAGTGACATTGCTTTATTGTTAGCAATTTTCACTTCGGAGAAGTGCACTTAAATTTAGTTGGAGGTATTATTTACTCTTTGCAATATTTTATGAAAGTGTAAGTATTATTATTATGAGGCATTTTCTCAATCGTTTTTAATAGAATTGTTGGTACCTCGTGACGTCAATGGGTACTAAGGTAAGGGTATTTTAAGTCTTTACTAAGGTCATAACTCATAACGTTGTCTTTTCAGTTATAGTTGGGTGTTGGAATGAATATTATAATTTCTTTAACTGTACTTTGAAATAAAAAAACAAAGTTGTGAAGCAGGTAACTTTGAGTAAAAAAATATTGTTTATTGTATACTTAAATTGTTTCAACTAATAGCTTAAAGTGTAACGTGATGATATTATGTTTTTTTTTCTCTAACATTGTGTAAATGCAAATCTTTTTTAAAAAAAAAATACCATAACCCCTTAAAAGAGTACCCATGGAGTTTTTTACCAGTAAATTCGCAACAGGAGAAAAAAAAATAAAAATAGGGCCACTTTAAAACGTGCACCTAAAATAACAACGTATTAAAAGTGCGTGCAAAGGCTCAGTTGAAAAAAACTCTTCGACTTTCACTTTGAATTTAAACATCACAATTCACATTCATCATCAGCCTATTAATGTTCCCACTGCAGACTTTGGCCTTCTCTGTGACAAAGGATTCATTTCATAATGAAATAAAAACATTCATTCATCTTATAAATACACCCAATTTATTTCTATGTATAAAAAGTATTTGTCAATAATAACTTCGCTCATTTTCATATACAAAGAAAACCTGACAAAAATGACTCGCCAACATTTAAACCCGTCATCAAAAGTATCGCCATTCCGAATCGTTTCCATTACTGCAGAGTACACTCCAGTATAATGAAGGGAATCAAAGGGAATAGACTCGTTGAGCCGCGAAATGAGACGGCATCCAGAAATGACAGACGTTTCGGATGATGTCTCTGGACGGTTTTGTTGTGGACACACAAGGGACGGCGGGGAAGCGAGCGTGTTGGCTGATTTGTTGTCGCGAAAAAACATCAACCTGTAGATTCTTTCACTGACGAATGAATATTTAAAAAACGGATGAACTTGAAAATTAAATGAATCTATATACTTATACAGAATGTTGAAGAAATTACGACATTAAATGAAACCACGTATCATGTTCTGAAGCCAGAAAGCACCAAACTGGATTGAGGGACAAACTTAATTTTGCCGTTGGAATACTGTTGTCCCGATACATAGATATAGGTCGCGGTCAGTTCACCAACTGCAAATAAGTTTATAATCGTTTTTTTGTAATGTAACTACAAATTTGCAGTTTTCGGATTTTTGCCTTTACTTATGCTATAAGACATTGCTTCTTGCCAAATTTCATGATTCTAGGTCAACGAGAAGAACCCTATAAATTTCGATTCCCTTGCAAGTGTCAAAATATGCGGCATAAACGACCGTATCTTTTGATTGCGTTGATTTAGAAGTTTGATTTTTTCACAGCTCCAAGGAATTGCAGACTTAAGTATTGGATATTAATTTCAACTTGATACCTCCACACGTTTCTGAGAAAACGGGTCTTGACAGACAGATAGACAGACGGACAACAAAGTGATCCTATAAGGGTTGCTTTTTAACCCCCGACGCAAAAAGAGGGGCGTCATAAGTTTAACGTGTCTGTCTGTGTGTCTGTGGTATCGTAGCTCCCAAACGGATGAACCGATTTTCGTTTAGTTTTTTTTGTGTCATAGATAATTTTATCCTGAGTGTTCTTAGCCCTGTTTTATGAAAATCTGTTCAGCCTTTCAAAAGTTACAGCTCTTTTTCTAGTTGGAGTCGGGGGTTTTTCACGATTAGGTTAATTCTTTTTGAGGTAAGGAACCCTAAAAATAAAGATCATCATCATCATCATTTTCCTGCCATTATCCAATTTTATTTGTGGTCGGCGCAATATCTCTTTTTCTTCCATTCATCTCAATCAGACGTCATTTCCAGATTTACCTACTTCCTTCACATTCATGTCATGTTTCACACAGTCCATCCATCTTTTCTTTGGTCTGCCTCTACTCTGATAGCCATCAACATTCATACTTTTTTTTTTTATCTTTGCCCTTCACTAGGATTTCTCCTGTATTGAGGGTACAGTTTACAAATATACATGTCACATGCACACACAACCAGACCCGAAACAACTATCTGTAGATCATACAAATATTTGTTCCGTGCGGGGATCGAACCCGCGGCACGTAGCGCAGAAAGCTAATCGCTTAGCCACTGCGCCAACCAAATCGTCGAACTTACAACCTATACATAAAGATATTACCATAATTTTCAAGAGAACGACTGAAGCCGTAATTTATAATTACGACAGTGACAGCAATAACCAAGATTCAGCCATCAATCGAATAACTCCCAACAAGTTCGCCCATCTCTCCCTCTGTAATCAGCCCCGTCAATACGACACGTAATTCGTGATGGGCTTAGGCTGAGGGTCGCTTTACACAGCACGATCTTTTATTCATTACGTTCTATGACGTCACGACATTCTGGAGACGTCGTCCCAGCGGGCTTGTCAATTGTCTCGTTAGATCAGTTATCTGTACGAAGATGGAACTTGCCTCTGCTTTAGATGATAGGTTAAGACAACCTATCGATTTTTGGATGGATAATGTATTGGGTAACGTGTGCTACTATCTTATCACCTTTGTAGTCCCGATCCCTTTAAGGGGTCCGGGGTCAGGGACCAAACAAAAAATTGTGAAAAAAAAAACAAGCTGGTCCAGAATAATAATTCAATATTACTCGAGTAAATAAATGTATGAGACAGCTGACTTTGTTTTGCGATTTCAGTCTTGGTTCCGTAGTAATAGTTGTTCATACTGATGAGAACAACAATCCCTTAAAGGGATCGGGACTAGTAAGATAGGACCTTGTAAAGGTTGTTACTAACATGTCTGGCCACCAGGATTCGGTTGCAAGTACTACATGGAGTATGTAACAACGAGAAAAGAAAAACAACAACAGAGGCAAGGGAAAAATATGGAAATAGAAAAAAAAAACAAATATATTCGAATTTCAAATTCAATCATAGGTATCAGTTTTTCTGATCGGCTCAGGCAGAAGTACAGGTTCTGTATGTACTAGGCACAGAGGGTGAGCACATTGCAATTTTCAGGGTAAAATCTCAAACTCTAGGCAGCTACTGTTAATTTCTAAACAGAAAAATTCCATAATATTTTGCCCAACCTGAGCACTCAGGACCTCGAGCTTAGCAGCAACACAAAACAGTTTTAGGCCTTGCTTGTTCTAGCTTGCCACCCGTGGCCGACGACTGCCCGTCGCCAGCAGCGTCTGTGTGCTATATTCGTAAATGTTCTAGAATGATCATTATCGCTAGACATGGGCGACATAGCTCAGAAAAAGAGCTGTTAGCTCTTTTAGCTTTACTATAGCTCAGTAGCTCAGACGCCGACCGCTAGTTCATTTGACTCACGCGTGTCGCAAATGATTATTCCGAAGCGAGCCGAATGAACTGTTCGGTGCATTCAGTGCCTCGATGAGTCGTGCCGGCCGCCGAGAGCTACGGAGCTAGTGATCTATGTAGCAAGTGAGTGGGTGAGCGAGAGTTACATCAATCGCTATCACTTTTTTGTCACTCGCTACCCAAGTCACTCACGCACGCACGGCGGCGCCGTGAGTGGACGACGGGGGCGTGCAAGAGTGACCGTTCTAGATCATTTACAAACAGCATACAGACACTGCGGGCGGCGCAGGCCGTCAGTCGTAGGCCGCGGGCGGCGAGCTAGAACGACGAAGGCCTAGCTACATATCAAGCTTTACATTTCCAGTATAAGCTGACCTCGCATTGTATAGACTTTCCGTACAATGAGCGATCAGCTTATACTGAAAATTGATCGCTTGATATGTAGCCGCGCTTACCTTTACATTCTCCCTATTGAGAAAACAAAAAAGGAACATTAATGTTTGTGGAATATTTCTGTGGTACCATATATGGCACATTTGTCATAACAATAAACATTACACGAATGGTTTATTCATGCTGAAATACTTACTGAAAACCACAGCCTGCTTTAAGTACGTACAACAGTGTTTTTTCACATAAAAGAAATATATTATATCCATTAAGAATACAGTACCTTATGGATATAAATAATAATAATAATTATTATTATTATGAGCCCGTAATGTCCCACTGCAGGGCAAAGGCCTCCCTTCCCTCTTTCCATTTCTCACGGTCGGTTGCGATCTGGGGCCAATCCTTTATGAAAATGTCCAGCTCATCCCGCCATCTCCTTTTGGGCCTGCCGCGCTGTCGTTTCCTGCCGTTCGGGACCCACTCTGTGGTTACTTTAGCCCATGGCTCCTCCGACATGCGGCAGACGTGGCCAGCCCAATTCCACTTCAATTTGGCAGCTGTTTGGCCTACGTCAGCAATTTGTGTTTTGGAACGAAGCATCGAGTTTTTTATGCGGTCCGTAAGTTTGACTCCCAGGATGCTTCGTTCCATAGCTCGTTGGCAAACCCCGAGTGCGGACTTCTGACGGAGCGTTAGTGACCATGTCTGCGATATAAATAATATAATAAAAAAATCAAAACTAATTGATTGTTAGTTTGTTACACAAAGTTTCAAGTCATTAATACAATATAAAAATGAATGATTGACGGTCCGTTTGGCACAGTGCTAAGCCATTGGATTTTTGCGCTGCGTGCCGCGGGTTCGATCCCCGCACGGCACAAATATTTTTATGGCCTACAGATAGTTGTTCCGGGTCTAGGTGTGTGTGCACAAGACATGTATGTTTGTAAACACTACCCATGATACAGGAGAAATCCTACTTAAGGGCTACATTGATAAAAAACACCCCCCCTGCCCCCTTTCCCTCCCCTTTGCCTCTTATTAGATGTACAAATATCTTTTGAAAGAAAATTTATTATTACCAGAGTGGTCGGTCTGTGGTCGAAATTCGACCGTCATTTTAGCTTTCTGCACTCTTTCTTCATATAAACTTGAACTATGCCAAATCTCATACTCCTCCGTGCGCGCAATATGCATAAAAAGGGGTACAAAGTTTTCTCTTCACGTATATGTAGATTATTAAAAGGTATATTTGGTCAGTTCTGTAACCAAATAAAGACCATGTTCATTGACAATAAGACATTACACTAATATTATGAAGAGAATAGAATGAAAAAAAAAAAAAAAAAAAAAAAACAATTCTTCAAATGTATCAGCGACCGTATTTCCTGTCAATGCTCGTACGCACAACTCAACGCATACATTCCCACATTTTATTGTTTTACCTTGTTCTCCAGACTTTTGTAAGCTGCTTGCTTATACAGTGGACACACACGTGGTACAATATTTCCCGGATCAAATAACAGATAGTCATTCCAAATTAAATTCAAGAATCAGTTTCTTTTCATAGTCAGTAAGCTCACCATTTTTTTACGCGCAATATTAAGTACAAGTAGGTTTATATCATCGAATACGATGCGCCTGCGGCTATTCAGAAAGTTTTTGTATCTGTGGTCTCTGAACCACGCCCCTTTTTGATTTGAGTCTCCCCTGGCAGGCAGCCCCTGTACGAACTTTCCTGACATTTTTTGATCACCCCATCAGTATTTGGCCAATCCAATTTAACTCATCTGATTCGACAAAAACGGTAAATAATTACCTTTTGTAATAAAATTACGTGGGAAACATCGTTTTACAATTCAAAAAGACTAACTGATATTTTATATTTGTATGACAAATTAAGTACTTTAGATAAAATTAAAAGGTTATGCAAGTTTTGCATTGTTTGAGTTTTTATATAAAAATATTTATGTATATCTGTATATAGGTGTAATTAAATATTTTATACAGACTGTAATACAAGTACAGTCTGTATAAAATATTTAATTACATTCCTGTTATAGCATAGTGTCGCTGGTTGGTCTTTCTACAAATTTGATGAATTTTTAATTTTTATGTAGCCTCTGCTTTCGTTTTTTTATTGAATGCTTTATGCACAGGTAAAAACACACTGCACAAAGGCGGACAATTACATCGTACAAATACACACATACATGTACACACACATGTACATGTTGTTGTTGGTGTTGTGTTATTGTCTACATGTTGTTGTTATATTGTGTGTTGTGTTGTTGTTACATTGTATTTTCTAAATGTAAATAATCTAATTATTCCGATTGTATAATTATTTGTAATTTTATTTTTTATTTTCATTCTGACGTGCAATCTTATTGTTGCCAATAAATTGAAAATGACTATGAAGCGATATGACACGAAGGCAGACGATAATGTTGAGAGGACGATATTAGATGACACGGAGGTCATGACTGCATGCTTCGGGCAAAAGATCACCAGGAATGAAGGAAGAACGGTAGATCCCTATATCCAAGATTGGATCTCAAAAGGTCCCCATGATTATGTTGTCATTGCTCATAGATAGGTGTAGCCAGTAGTTTTCGACAACAGAACAACTGTCTTGTGACCAAAGAATGACTGTCAAATGTTTCCGTGCGCCTAGAACGACGACGTTTTGAAAGTGCCTGCAAAGGCCCAGTTGAAATAAAAATCTTTGACTTTTGACTTCGACTTTTCGTGGAAAAAAGACAATATTTAATGGTCAATAGTAATGGTCTTTTGGCGGAATGAAACTGCAAATAATCTATGGCGTAGATAATATAATCAGAAGTAAACTATTCGGCGAGTCATTAGTCAAACCCTCCAAAGGCTCGTGTTATTCATATATTGTCAATATTGTCATCAATGATTTATAAGAGATTGCAACGCAAACAAGACCTTGAAGATAAGAAATGTGGCCTTGAATGACGTCAATTATGTTTTTTGTCCCTTTCTTTTCGGTAATTTTCGGCTTCCCATAGTCTCAAATTAACCTGGTTGAGTTCCGAGAAACGTCGAGTACAAAATCATTAGATGGAGTATAATCTTCCTACTCAAAACTGTGACGATTACGAAATTTTAATCAATTTAATTCCACAAATATTTCTCAAAAATATCAGCCTTTATAACAATAAAATGTAATAAATAACAAAACAAATGTATCATAAATTTTACTTTTTATTCGGAATGAGGAAACAATGGATTGATATAAATACCGGCTCAGAGTAGCTTATTCATTATATTTACAACCACGCTAGCAAATGCAATTGCTCCTCCAATATTTTGGAAGTATAATTCGTAAAAAGTCATGTCATTTGTAATATTAAATTATATTCAAAGTGTATAAATTTGGAATAGAGCCGACTTCGAGAGGGTTAATTTGGTTTATTAAGTTTGCCTGCACAAATTTTCAAGGTAAGTAATCAAGTTATTTTATTCTGGACTATCTTTAAGTTGCTGAACCACAGGTTCGGTTCCCGCACGGGGCAAATATTTTTATGGCCTACAGGTTTCCGGGTCAGGGTGTGTGCATGTGACATGTATGTATGTAAACTGTACTCACAATACAGGAGAAATCCTAAATATTAAAAACAAGACCGAATGAATCTAACCATGTTTCATGTTTGTTGTCCTTAGTTGCTTTAGCACCAACAGAAAAATCGCATATAAGAAACTGGTATTCCATACAAATAATTCAAACTCGACTAAATGTATGAAACAGCTGAATTTCTGTCGCGTTTTCGGGGTTGATCCCATAGTAAAATGTGCATAATACTGAGAACAATTACCCCTTAAAGGGATCGGGAATACAAATGTAGGACCTTATTTAGGAACGGTCAACTTTAAAAGAAAACTTAAACTTTATTATGATTTAAAATCACCCCTCAACTTGTTTTAATTTCAAGCTATTCAATTGGTTGGTACGAGTATAATACTGTTTCTCTCATTCAAGGTGCAACATCCAAAGTATTTCGTCCCTAAGTTTTCTTACCAGAAATCATGTATTCAGAATTTGCTACATCCAGAATAAACACCATCCAGACAGGCTACACATATTTGGCTTTGATGCAATTTACTGCTTATATGTTTCCACCACAAGCTGTTGTTAATGGTAAGTTTATATTTCTTAATCAATACTTATAAATCATTGCCTATATATTCAGCTGTGAAGTGAGACGTGTTATGATGAGCAAATAAAACAGCATCAATACGCTGTTTTATTTGATTATCATGATGAAGCATACAATACTATACAATAATACACATTATTGCACACTAGAAATAGAAGAAAAGATACTATAACTAGAAAAATAGACGAACAAAAGGCATAATATGAGATTAATATTATAGACTTGGTAACCATTGTGCTGATAGTTGTAATAGCTTAGTGACTAATGTTGTTAATATTACTAATGATAAATAAAAGACTATAACTCTTCAAATCAATAATTATGACTTTGAAGACATAGACATCATTACTAGATCGACATATTCTTTGAAAATGCCTTATACACACAGCATCGTAAAAATTGCTGAAGTATCATCGTAAGACGGTGATCAAATACCTTATATTTTTTTATCAATCATGTACCTAATTATTGTCTAAATATTAACTCGTCTGATTTAAAACATAAATTAGGAACAAAATTCTCTTTCCAGATAAAGCTAGTTTCGACTACATAGTAGTCGGCGCGGGGACTGCCGGTAGTGTGATAGCTAACAGATTGACAGAAGATGAACATATCAATGTTCTTCTGATCGAAGCTGGAGGTGATTCTCCCATGGAATCTATTGTAAGTAATCATTTTATGAACCTGATCCTTTATGAGAATATGAGGACATGGATCTAGTACGCAGAAGCACTTTACTTTGACTTTAATCCGAACTGGGATTGGGAAAAGGGGACTTTCCACGGCTGCACTGTAAAAATGGAAACTATCTCCGGGGATGTATGGCTATTGTATGAGATACAAGCTAAAGTAAATAAGTTTTATTGTAATATTGGTAGACACTTGTCAACGGAAAATAAGGTGCCTGGCTATTAATTTAAATAATTGTTTTATTAGCTTCACAATTTTATTGCGTCATACTTATGGGTTTCTTTAAAAATACTACAGTCTGTTTTATGTACCCAAAAACGCCGAATATAATAAAACGTCTTTACGTTAATTCCAAGCTACCTACTACATCATTATAGTTTAACTGGAAAATAAAGCAAGGAACAAAAATAAAATTTGGAATTAAAAGAAAATAAAATACAATAGTTGCAATACAATATAATTTAAATACCACTAGTTATATATATTTATCATTCGATCCTACTTTCATGTTGAAACCTACAAAAATATAACATCTGTAGTTTGTACACATGAAAGCAATAAAAAGTTTGAGTTTTAGTTTGAGTTTGAGCATCCGCAATAAAGATTTTTTTAAACTAGCAACACTACCTTTTTAGCTTATTAAACAAGTGACCATTAGTAGCTGAAAACAATACTAATGTTTGCGTTTTGTAACTCACTTTCTCACTAAGAATATTGTGTTTCCTTAACAGATACCAGGAGGCATTATTTTCCTGAAAAGTTCTCGGTATGACTGGAATTATACTGCGGAAGTCGATGAGTATTCAAAGAAGTGTCATCAAAAATCGTTTTTTGAACCGAGCCTCGGAAAAATGTTAGGAGGCACTGGTGCTCTCAACTATATGCTCTACTCTCGAGGACATTCCACAGATTATGACAACTGGGCCAATATAACTAATGATTCTACTTGGGAATGGGAAAACGTACTTCCGTACTTCAAGAAAAGTGAAAGAATTGAGGTCCCTGATATTCTTCAATCAGCTGATATAACTAATCACGGTACTGATGGACTAGTGGGACTAACAAAGGATGATCGCGATAACGTATATGATATCTTAGAAAGCTTAAATGAATTAGGTCATGATATAGTTAATGATCCAGTTAGCGGGCTCGGATATTCCAAGACGTTGCTCCAGATGACACCAGCTGGCCGACAGAGTACTAGTTACACGTTTTTGAGACCAGCTAAAGACCGTAAAAACCTGCATTTGTTAAAGAACACTTTAGTCACTAAAATTAATTTCGACGAAAACAATAACGCTGTAGGTGTTGAAGCAATCTTAGAAAATGGCGGTACTATAACTATAACTGCCACTAAAGAAATTATAGTGTCGGCTGGTACGTTCAATTCCGCGAAGCTACTTATGTTATCAGGAATCGGCCCTAAAAAAGACTTAGAAAGCAAGAAGATCGACGTTATATCCGATCTCCCAGTTGGAAAGAATTTGCAAGACCATGTTGGAGTTGCTTTACTCCATGCTATGGAGAAAAATGTTGAAGAACCTGTAATAAATCCTAACATATATCCAGCTTCGGCTATAATGGGCTATACAGCTTTAGACAAATCTCAGAAATATCCAAACTATGAGTCTTTATTATTTTTATCGCATGCAAAATTAATTTTATACTTTTGTAGCTTTATTTATAGACTAAGTCACGAAATCGTTGATAAGGGCTACACGTCCATGATAGAAGGAATGGGTTTGTTCAGCGAAATTGTCAATTTACAACCCCTGTCAAGAGGGGAAGTTACGTTGAGGAGCGTAGACCCAATGGAACCTCCAGTGATTAATATTAATTACTTTTCCAATGAGGCTGACCTTGAAAACCTGGTAAAATACATTAAAGATTATATTCCTATCGGGAATACTACACATTTTAAGAATATTGGAGCAGAATTGATTGATCCTATGTCAGGGAACTGCGATGAATTTGAAAAGGGTAGCGATGAGTATTGGAAATGCTATGCTTCCTGTATGTTTACTGGACTAAGTAACTTTAGTGGAACTTGCGCGATGGGCAGTGTTGTTGATGGTAGATTGAGGGTTAAAGGTGTGCAGCGCCTAAGGGTTGCAGATGCCAGTATCATGCCTGTTATTACACGAGGAAATATCAACGCTCCTGTGATTATGATAGCTGAAAAAGCTGCTGATTTTATTAAAGAAGACCGACAGAAATAATGTTAGTTTTAAGTAATTTTGCATTAGTAATGGCCTAATGGGCTGGAATAACTTTAAAATGTTCAATTTTAATTCTATAAAAATGTTGTTAATCATGTTTGCATAACTACCAAACCGTTGTAATAGAAATCTACATGTTTTATTATTTCATACCTCAGTATCCAGTTCTTAGATATTGTTGACGTGGATTTATAATTATGTTTTGAAACTATTATGATTAATATTGTCTTCTTGAGGTTTCCAAAAAACACGTTTTGTTTATAAATTATGACAATTTATACATAATTAAAATTACTATACCCATTGTGCATTGTTTTACACTGTTATTGTATGTTTTTTTTATGTTGGTTTGCAATAAAGCATATTTCTGTTCTATTCTATTATCTCGAACTTGACTCTCGAATAATGTAAAATATAAAATAAACTTTAAAAAAGTAAAAACCGATTAAAAAAAACTAAAAAGTATAAAATAATTTTCTTAAAAAACTTAACAGCTTCTCGACTCACACAACATTCGTAGCAACAGAGAAAATAAACTCGGCAAAAAACCCTTCAAACATAAATAGAGCTAAACACCGTATACGTATTTACTATTCAACAAAGGGTTAACGTTTATTGCCCCTCGACCGTTGAATACACCGCAGAACCGGATTTATCCAGATATCCACGCTGTTGACGACCTCGCTAAACCAGTCCAAACCGCTCCGCGCCGGATAGGACCGGTAAATAGCTAGAAAATGGCGGAAATTATCAGCAATGTCACACGGATTTCGGATTTTCGTACTTAAGTTTTGGTAAGTATATTGGAGAGTATTTTCAAAATGGACGTACCAAAAAAACTTAAGATGCACATTTTCATCAATTACTAATAAGTAGTAAAGATACAATCACTGAACAGAGAGTAATTAATGGTAGTGATGCAATAGTTACTTTTGCTAAGCTTAGAAATCTCGCTGTTTATAAAAAAATAAAAAGGAACAGTTCTCTATTTTGTGAGCGTCTACTTGTGAAATTTCGAGATTCTAGGTATGCAGTTCCAAATAGTAGGTCCTATGGAGAAGAACCGGCAAGAAACTCAACGGAAACTCTTTTAAAATAATAGATTACAATCTTGATTAGTACAAGGTTATGGTAAGAGCTGCGAGAATAATGTAATTTAATGTGAATAAAAATGAATTAGAATAGGATAATAATGATTTGTCTTTAAATAAGGATGCCATGGCAGTTACAAGCTGACCAGTTCCGACAGACGGCTCCCGTTCACGAGCATGACTCATGCGTCAGCATCGCTGAGCTCAAGCATAATGAAGGCCACCCCACACCAGACCAGCTGTGAGGTAACCACAGGCCTTACACCTTCCTCATTCTCTAAATACGCCCGTGTCCATCCGTGGGCCGAAATATTATAGGAAAAAAGCATGATCTTATATTTGTTATTTGTACTTCTTTAAATTTATATTTATTTAAAAATAAAACATTAATTACAAATATAAAAGAGTTAGCCCACCGGCATCGGGAACAGGGTCCAAGCTACCGGTGGTTAGGGCTCTAGAGAGAGAAACCTCCTCACAATGCGTGCCGTGTCAAGGAGTACCGCTTTCCGCATCAAGCCCTTGATCCAGCCCCCCAACGACAGCCACATAAGAACAGGTCGAGGCTCTTGGCAATTAAGCCATTGGCCGTAACAACTATCGGCACAATGACTGCTGAGCAGTGGCGAAGAGTCCATACAACCCGATTCCCATCGGCTTCCCTTTAGGAATTAGTTAGTACATAGACCAACGTAATATGACATTATTTATTCATGCAACTGACGAAAAAAAAGGCTTGTTATTCAGTTAGGTCGAGCTCTTCCAGACATGACTATAATAGGTATATAGATTACAAGAGACGGTATGGATTTTTGTCTTGCAATAATTTGTAAAGGCCATTTTTAGGACGGCTTCCCCTTTTAAAACTGTCACCCTTCGCTACTGGCTGAGTCCACATCCCACATGTCGACCACCTAGTGTGGCACACTAGGTGGTCGACATGTGTCAAGGTATTTGATTTGTTTAGCTTTTTCGGCTTTCACGATGAACGGGATGGTCCTGCCTCACACTAGGTTAACACCTGTATCTCAAGAGGCAGAAGGGGAGGAAAGGGGGGGGGGGGTTGTTTTTATAAATGTTGCCCCACACATTCAATCCCAATCATTAATTTTTATTTTGTATGAGATGACTTGAAACTTTGTATAACGATCACTTAGTTTTAAGTTATGTATATCCTTGAAATATTGTTTTCCTAATGGATATAATATATTTCTTTTATGAGTAAAAACACTCTTGTACTTAATGCAGGCCGTGGTTTTCAGTAAGTGTTTCAGCATGAATAAACCATTCGTGTAATGTCTATTATTATGAAAAATGTGCCATATATGGTACCGCACAAATATTCCACAAATATTACATATATTATATAATATTATTATATATATATATATATATATATTATAGACGCAAAAAGAGGGGTGTTATAAGTTTAACGTGTCTGTCTGTGGTATCGTAGCTCTCAAACGGATGAACCAATTTTCGTTTAGTTTTTTTTTGTGTCATAGATAATTTTATCCCAAGTGTTCTTAGCCATGTTTCATGAAAATCTGTTTAGCCGTTCAAAAGCTACTGCTCTTTTTCTAGTTGGAGTCGGGGGTTTTTAACGGTTAGGTTATTGTTTACATAATCGGGAGAATGTAAAGGGGGCTACATAATCAAGCTATACATTTTCAGATTGAGTTGTCCTCTTATTATTCGGAAGTCTATTCAATGCGAGGTCAGCTTATACTACTTATACTCAGCTTAAGCCCATCACGAATTACGTGTCGTATTGACAGGGCTGATTACGGAAGGAGAGATGGACGAACATGATGCGAGAAATTTGATTGGTGGCTGAATAGTGGTTATTGCTGTAAAACTGTCGTAAATCTAAATTATGGCTTCAGTCGTCCTCTTGATTATTATTGGAAATTTTGATTCTTTTCCATTTACATTAATAATAATAAATGTATTTAAAACTGTAAAAAATATGTATTTAAAATGAATAAAGGAGATATTAAGAAATATTTATTTTCATGATAAATAGACTCATAACAAATTTATAATACAAATAAAAAAAAATACTTATCAACATTAACCACACACACACACATTATTGGAAAAACGCATTACACCTGCGCAGCGAATTTAACAAATTTTTGTAGAGAGGAAAATTCGGCCCCGAGGAAGACTCGAACCTGCTGCCTTCTGGTTCAGTACAGCCGCTCTTAACAACCAAGCCACTGCGACTCCTGTTCGTAAAATCAAATTTCTCCTTCACACTTTACTGTCTAATCGTGGTGTACAAAACCAAAAGTTCGCACGTTAAAGTCCTGCTCGCAATCAAATTTTTCTTTTCACATTTTTTTACAATCATTTTGTAGTTTTCGTTGCCCTTGTTTCTCACCAAATATGATGAAATGATAACAAGCTAAATTAACTTTAAAACTAGCATTAATTCTGTAGGTCTTCTTTAATAAAATCAGCAGCTTTTTCAGCTATCATAATCACAGGAGCGTTGGTATTCCCTCGTGTAATAACAGGCATGATACTGGCATCTACAACCCTTAGGCGCTGTACACCTTTCACCCTCAATCTACCATCAACAACACTGCCCATCGCGCAAGTTCCACTAAAGTTACTCAGTCCAGTAAACATACAGGAAGCATAGCATTTCCAATACTCATCGCTACCCTTTTCAAATTCATCGCAGTTCCCTGACATAGGATCAATCAATTCTGCTCCAATATTCTTAAAATGTGTAGTATTCCCGATAGGAATATAGTCTTTAATGTATTTTACCAGGTTTTCAAGGTCAGCCTCATTGGAAAAGTAATTAATATTAATCACTGGAGGGTCCATTGGGTCTATGCTCCTCAACGTAACTTCCCCTCTTGACAGGGGTTGTAAATTGACAATTTCGCTGAACAAACCCATTCCTTCTATCATGGATGTGTAGGTCTTATCAACTACTTCGTGACTTAGTCTGTAACCAAAGCTACAAAAGAACAAAATTAATTTTGCATGTGCTAAAAATAACATGAACTCATAGTCTGGATATTTCTGAGATTTGTCTAAAGCTGTATAGCCCATTATAGGCGAAGCTGCATATATGTTAGGGTTTATTACAGGTGGTCCAACATTTTTCTCCATAGTATGGATCAAAGCAACTCCAACATGGTCTTGTAAATTTTTTCCAACTGGGAGATCGGATATAACGTTGATCTTCTTGCTTTCTAAGTCTTTTTTAGGGCCGATTCCTGATAACATAAGTAGCTTCGCGGAATTGAACGTACCAGCCGAAACTATAATTTCTTTAGTTGCAGTTATAGTTATAGTACCGCCATTTTCTAAGATTGCTTCAACACCTACAGCGTTATTGTTTTCGTCGAAATTAATTTTAGTGACTAAAGTGTTCTTTAACAAATGAAGATTTTTACGGTCTTTAGCTGGTTTCAAAAACGCGTAACTACTACTCTGTCGGCCAGCTGGTGTTATCTGAATCAACGACTTGGCATACCCGAGCCCGCTAACCGGATCATTTACTATATCATGACCTAATTCATTGAATCCTTCTAAGATATCATTTACATTATCGCGATCATCCTTTGTTAGTCCCACTAGTCCATCAGTACCGTGATTAGTTATATCAGGTGATTGAAGGATATCAGGAACTTCAATTCTTTCACTTTTCTTGAAGTATGGAAGTACGTTTCCCCATTCCCAAGTAGAATCATTAGTTATATTGGCCCAGTTGTCATAATCTGTGGAATGTCCTCGAGAGTAGAGCATATAGTTGAGAGCACTAGTGCCTCCTAACATTTTTCCGAGACTCGGTTCAAAATAAGGTTTTTGATGACACTTCTTTGAATACTCATCGATTTCTGCAGTATAATTCCAGTCGAACCTAGACCTTTTCAGGAAAATAGTGCCTCCTGGTATCTGTTAAGGAAATACAATATTTTTAATGAGAATGTGAGTTGTTGTTTGATTGTGTGTTGAGTCATTAATTAATGAAACGCAAGCATCAGTATTTTTCTCGGCTACAGATGGCCGCTCGATTAATGACTAAATACGCTAGTGTTGTTAGTTTAAAAAAATATTTATTGCAGCTGCTCTATGCTTAGTTTTCCAATTAACCTATAATGATGTAGTAGGTAACTTGTAATTTACGTAAAGGCCTTTTTATTTGTTTCGTTCGTTTTCTAAGGTTATATGCCACTATCTAAGGCTGACTGTGGTATTTTGAAATAAACCCACAAAAATGACACAATTCTAATGCTAATAAAATAATTATTTAAATTGATAGGCAAGCACCTTATTTTCTTTTGACAGGTTTCCGCCAATATTACAATATGACCTATTTGCTTTTGCTTGTATCTCATACAATAGCCATACGTCCCCGGAGATAGTTTCCATTTTAACAGTGCAGCCGTGGAAAGTCCCCTTTCCCAATACGGATTAAAGTCCTCGAAAGTGCTTCTGCGTGCTAGATCTGTTCTCATATCACCAAAACATATCATTTATAGAATCGGGTTCATAAAATGATTACTTACAATAGATTCCATGGGAGTATCACCACCAGCTTCGATCAGGAGAACATTGATATTTTCATCTTCTGTCAATCTGTTAGCTATCACACTACCGGCAGTCCCCGCGCCGACTACTATGAAGTCGAAACTAGCTTTATCTGGAAAGAGAATTTTGTTCCTAATTTAGGTTTTGTCAGACGAGTTAATATTAAGACAGTAATTACGTACATCATTAGTAAAAAAAATAAAAATTATAATGTTTTTGATCACCATCTTACGATAAACTACTTCAGCAATTTTGACGGTGCTGTGTGTATTAGGTATTTTCAGTGAACAACTAGTAGCATAAGTCGATCAAATGTTGATGTCTGAAAGTTAGTCTCCAAAGTCATAATTCTCTTCAAAAACTCTTCAAGTCATATTGATTTGAAGAGTTTGAGTCTAATATCATTAGTTAGTAATATTAACAACATTAGTCACTAAGCTATGCGTCATTACAACTATCAGCACAATGGTTACCAAGTGTCACATGCACACACAACCAGACCCGAAACAACTATCTGTAGATCATACAAATATTTGTTCCGTGCGGGGATCGAACCCGCGGCACGTAGCGCAGAAGGCTAATCGCTTAGCCACTGCGGCAACGGTGTCGTCAATATTTTTAATGTTTCTCATCATAACACGTCTCACTTCACAGCTGAATATAGGCATAGGCAATAATAGGAATTGATTAAGAAATATAAACTTACCATTAACAACAGCTTGTGGTGGAAACATATAAGCAGTTAATTGCATCAAGCCCAAAAATGTGTAGCCTGTCTGGATGGTGTTTATTCTGGATGTAGCAAATTCTGAATACATGATTTCTGATAAGAAAACTTAGGGAAGAAATACTTTTGTTGCTGCACCTTGAATGAGAGAAACAGTATTATATCAACCAATTGAATAGCTTGAAATTAAAATAAGTTGAGAAGTGATTTTAATTCACTGTAAAGTTTAAAAGTTTTCTTTTAAAGTTAGGACCATTCTAAATAAGGTCCTGCCTTTCTAGTTCCAATCCCTTTAAAGGGTTATTGTTCTCATTATTATGCACATTATACTGTGGGACCAACCCCGAAATTCAGCTGTTCCATACATTTGGTCGAGTAATAATGAATTATTTGTATGGAAAAGCAGTTTCATTTTTGCGATTATTCCTGTTGGTGCTAAAGCAGCCAAGGACAACAAACATGAAACATGGTTATATTCATTCGGTCTTTTTTATATTTAGGACTTCGCCTGTATTGTGAGTACAGTTTACAAACATACATGTCACATGCACACACACGCAGATCCGGAACAACTATCTGTAGGCCATATAAATATTCGTTCCGTGGCATCGAACCTGCAACACGTAGCGCAGAAAGCCAATGGCTTAGCCACTGCGCCAACCGTATCGTCAAACGTTAATCGCACACGCACACTTTCTGACCTGGAAACCTGTAGGCCATAAAAATATTTGCCCCGTGCGGGAACCGAACCTGTGACTCGTGGTTCAGCAACTTAAAGATAGTCCAGAATAAAATATCTTGATTACTTACCTTGAAAGTTTGCGCAGGCAAACTTAATAAACCAAATTAACCCTCTCGAAGTCGGCTCTATTCCAAATTCATACACTTTGAATATAATTTAATATTACAAATGACATGACTTATGAATTAAACTTCCAAAATATTGGAGGAGCAGTTGCATTTGCTAGCGTGGTTGTAAATATAATGAATAAGCTAGAGTATGATCCGGTATTTATATCAATCCATTGTTTCCTCATTCCGAATTAAAAGTAAAATTTATGATACATTTGTTTTGTTTTTATTACATTTTATTGTTATACAGGCTGATGTTTTTGGGAAATGTTTGAGGAATTAAATTGTTTAAAATTTCGTAATCGTCACAGTTTTCTGTAGGAAGAATGTACTCCATCTAATGGTTTTGTACTCGACCTTCGGAACTCAACCAGGTTGAGTTGAGACTATGGGAAACCGAGAATTACCGTAAAGAAAGAGACAAAAACGTAAGTGACGTCAATCAAGGCCACATTTCTTATGTTCAAATTAAAAATTCCTTAAAGTTGTAGAAAGTCCAACCAGCGATACTACGGTTTAACAGGAAAATAAAAATACATGCTGTATTTAATTACCTATTCACAGATAAACATCAATGTTTACCAAAAAAAAAAACTCTAACAATAGAAAACTTACATAGCCTTTACTTTTATCTAAAGTACTTAATATTTCATATAAATAATAAACTGTCAGTTCAAATCAGTTGTTTTTAATTTAATAACGATGTTTCCCACGTAATTTTATTAAAAAGGGTAATATATTTACCGTTAAATTTGTAGAATTCAGATGTTTCATTCAGTTCAGCTTTTGTCAAGTTAGTTGAATTGGATTGTCCAAATACTAGTATAGAATATATCTTTATTTCATGTAAACCAGATACAGGCACTTATGAAATGTCGAGACTCTAGGTGCACGGTTCGTAATAGTAGGTCCTATGGAGAAGAATCAGCAAGAAAATCCATGGAAACTCTTTTAAAATAATAGATTACAATCTTGATCAGTACAATGTTGTGGTAAGAGCTGCGAGAATAATGTCAATAAAAAAAATAAGAATAGGATAATTATTATTTGCCTCTGACTAAGATTTCCATGGCATTTACAAGGTGATCAGTTCCGACAGACGGCACCCGTTCGCGAGCATGACGCATGCGTCAGCATCGCCAAGCTCAACCACAATAAAGGGAACTCAACGACTCGACACACAACGCCACAATCAGCGAGACATTTTAGTGAGCATGACAGACTCATAGTACCAGCCAACAGGTAGGTATTTAGTAAATATCTATAACAATATTACTTACATCATACTCACATTTAACAAGATTTTAATACGCTTTTATTAGCTTCACCTGTAACTATGTAAAAAAAACTTGAAAGTTAAATTGAGCTGAAATTTTGCATAAACGTTTAGTTTGGATGACAAAAGCGTATGTTTTAGTTTTTTTTAAAACTATATATAATATTATTTATGGATTCAAACTCACATCAAAAAGGGGCGTTGTTTAGAGTCCACACATACAAAAACTTTCTTAATAGCCGCAGGCGCAGGGAACCTACTTGTACTTTATATAGCGCGTGAAAAAATGGTGAGCTTGCTGAATATGAGTAGAAACTGATTCTTGAAATGATTTTGGAATGAGTATCTGTTATTTGACTCGGGAAATATTGTACCCCATGTGTGTCCCTGTATAAATAAATAAGTCATTGCTATTTAAAACCGAGTACTTGGTTCGGAGGGGCTAGTAGCTACATATAGCTACCGCGCAGATCAGTCGATCAGCGAGGTTAAGCTAACCTTAGATCTATAGGTCTAACCTTAGGGTATCAGTGTCTCCCAGATCAGATGGCAGTCGCTCTGTATAGAATACTGTTACTCAGCCGCATCTGGTTAGACTGAGAGCCGACCCCAACGTAGTTGGGATACAGGCCAGGCAGATGATGATACTTAGTTCGGATGGAGCCTGAAAAGTATTTTTTTTTCTCTGTAAGTGATTAGTAATTGCGCACGCGTTCAAATTTACTGGTCCCTAATTGCATTCGTACTAAGCAAGAAATCTTTTTGATGCATGGTAATAGTACTTGCGCAAGCCACTTCGTATCGTCTGCAAGTGGCCTAAGGATGTGTGCGTGTGTGTAAATGAATTGTTAACACAAGTGGGTTGTCGACCAAGTTTAGCAAATTAATTTTCTACATTTACTCCTATTTGCTTATCCTTGAGCTCAATTTCAGCGTTGGGCTCATATAGAGTAGAGTACAATAAACAATTTGCCAGAGGATACGCGTGTTTCTTAAGTTGATCTTTGTCTATCTGAATTTAAGAAAGCTGTTACAATTACAGCCTTCTACCAATCTAAAACTATTTTAAACCACTATTGATTATCACTGCCAAGCTGTAAATTTTTTCGCGATGATAGGTTTGGTCCGGTAGTATAAGTTGTTCATAATGATGTTTACAATAATTCCTTAAAGGGATCGGGCCTAGAGAGGCTGTACCTTGTTTAATATTAGATGATAAATTAATATCATATTTTTGTCCGCTATGTAAGTTTATAGCTATTCGATAGCATTGATTCCTTCTATATTATTATTGGTAGGTAGAAGAAATATAACTAAAAGATAAAGTCGCAAGATAGTGTCTATCATCGGGCCCGTACACACGGGCTACTTTTAGCATCGGCGACTAGCGATTTTGCGTTAACATCGATGCTGCATCGCGTTTTAGCGACTCGCTGCGTCCGATCGCGGTTGCTAAATCGCGCGATTTAGCGACTACATCGATACTGCATCGCGTTTTAGCGACTCGCTGCGTCCGATCGCGGTTGCTAAAAGTATCGCGAGTGAACGGGGTAGCGATCGATCGCTGCATCTAGCTTCCGATCGCTAGTCGCCGATGCTAAAAGTAGCTCGTGTGAACGGGCCTCCGAGTCGCTAGTGGGCTGATTTTTCAGTCAGATAACTTTATCCGAGAGAATAAATTTTAATTGTTGACAATATCTTTCCTATACAAAATCTGTCAAGTGTCAAATAAATTCGTAGGATCAAACATTATGTGGCAATTGAAAAATCTGCCCTAAATCATCCAAATTTCTTAAGCAAAGTTACATTGGACAAGTGG
The DNA here is from genome assembly GCA_932294325.1 of Allophyes oxyacanthae. Classification (NCBI taxonomy): domain Eukaryota; kingdom Metazoa; phylum Arthropoda; class Insecta; order Lepidoptera; family Noctuidae; genus Allophyes; species Allophyes oxyacanthae. The sequence goes on along the minus strand of OW028629.1, from coordinate 2,511,885 downwards.
AATACACCGTGTGAACGGGGTACCGATCGAACGCTGCATCTAGCTTCCGAAAAGCGACTGAATCGCTAGTCGCCGATGCTAAAAGTAGCTCGTGTGAACGGGCCCATCCATATTTCCAGCCGCGGGATTACTGGAAGAAATGGCATTAGAAATAATTAGTTCCATTGTGCTCATTATGTCTTAACATTTTTATTACCATGTTTCCTTGTGTGCACTTATAGAAATAAAATATATATTTAAAACACAACAAGCCAAGCCGCCATACATCTTTAAAAAATATAAGAAAAGATAAAGAACAATACAGAAAAGGAACACGGCACCCGCTTTGTACAATTCATTAGCCACGAAAAATATTAGCATACACTCAACGCGGCTAAAATACAAACGTTATTCTTAAAAAAATGAGTCAAAGTAGGTTTTAGTCGGAAATTTGCATGCTTGCTTTGATGTATGGTGCAAAGTCAAAATGTATGAGCGTGTGTCAAAGTTAAAAGTTACAAGTCAAAATATTTTTTTCAACTGAAACTGAACTAAACTATTTTTAACCCCCGACAAAAAAGAGGGAGTTTATAGTGTGTATCTGTGGATCTATGAATCTGTGTCTGTGGCATCGTAGCTCTAAAACAGAAGGACTGATTTCAATGCAGTTTAGTTTAATCGGGTATCATATTAGCTATGTTTCATGAAATTCTGTTCTGTCGTTCAAAAGTTACAGCTCTTTTTCTAGTTGGAGTCGGGAGTTTTCGACGGTTAGGTTATCCAATACAGTATGTTTTAAACATAAAAATCAGTCAACTTTTGGAGGAGGAAATAGGGGAATTATACAAAACCTTGATTTTGAGGATTTTATTAGACAACTATCTTCAGCACAACATTGTACTGATCAAGATTGAAATCTATTATTTTAAAGGAGTTCCATGGAGTTTCTTGCCGGTTCATCTCCATAGGATCTACTATTTGGAACCGTGCACCTAGAGTCTCGACATTTTATAAGTGCCTGTATCTGGTTTACATGAAATTAAGATCTATTCTATTCGTTCGCGCGACCGACGCGACGTACATGACTGACATTAGAGTAGAAGGAATTCAAGCCTAAGGAGTAATTCAGGCCTTAAATATTACTTACAATAATTCCGCTTTGAACTCATCACTTGCACCGTTTCCCGTATACAGTGTGAGTATAAATTATTACTCGTAATTTACCGTTACAATGCTGCATATGACCCGCTCCTGTGCACTGTTAAGTAATATCAAAAATATAGAATGTATATTGAATTTAATAACTTTTGAAAACTGCGCGGTGAATTTAAGTGGTAAGCTTTTTTGTATGCAGAATTGTACAGGTTAAAACGAATTTAGTTGCCAACGTTTTGTTGCCAAAAATTTTGTACAAATGCAGCTAGTTCTCGGAAATAAAATGGCCACTTCGTCAGGTATAGTTTGTTTTATTAAGCGTATGAACGTTTACGATAACATATTTTGTAGTATTATATTTCAATTGATTCAATTGATTTTTCGATATTTCTTGAATAATTGAATTATTAAAGCATATTATAAAAAACTAGTGACTCGTCCCCAGCTTCGCACGGCTGCAATTTCTCTACTATCCATACATTAAATATCAAAGTATTAAATATGTAAACCGTTCGTGAAAAATTATCTAACTGATAGTGAAAACCGCATCAAAATCAGTTGCGTGGTTTAGGAGGAGTTAGCGGATATACAGACAGACAGACGCGGAAAGCGACTTCAAAAAACTGAAATGTATAAAATAATTTCTATTTTATTTTATTTATTGAAAAATTCACAAATTGACACATAATTGGCATAGTCCCACAAAACCGTGTATTCGGTTTGACTGTGGGATCTGTGAGTCTAAACATATTAGTTAAGGCATCCAGACGTACGTACACACGTACGTTACGTATTATCACATATTACTTATATAGTATCTTAATAATTTTCTTTTAAAAACACCTTTTTTGGGCTCGTGTCTTATGAAAGTATACTATTAAAATTTACAGCTTCTGAAGTCGGTGCTACTGCCAAACTGAGGTGCGTTGCAGAATTAAAGGCTTCGATTCCAGAAGCAGTTTTTTTTTTCATGGAATTTATTTTATACGTTTAACTAATTTGAAGTCTGTTTTTACTTTATAGAATACAAAATAGGTTGAACGTCAACAATTACGAGACCATTCTGGCAGGATTGAGATAGCAGAAATTAGCAGACTTGGGGCCCAGTTCTATTGCTATCGTTATGATCTGAAATTAAAGGCAAAATTTACATATTATCATTCCTTTCTCTATCTATTAATACGTAAAGAAAAAACTTTGTACCCCTTTGGAAGTACATTGCGCGCACGGAAGAGTGTGAGATTTGGCATAGGTCAAGTTTATATGGAGAAGGAGTGCAGAAACATAATAGTACATTATGGTACAAGTGTGTAATGTTGGTTGCGCTGAGGCGCCATTGAGACCCGAGCCGTTAGGTGAGGGTCTTAAGAGAGCCGAGGACGGTAATCATCAATACACACGTGTATCATACGACGTTTTTCAACACACTTGTGAAGAAAATAATACTAAAAAGCCATTTTATTTAGTTGTGAAATTTTTTTCGCAATGGCGGGAAAAATTAATCAGTTTTCCTATGCGCGCGCATCTAGCAGATCGGCCATTGACTAAAAGAATGAGGTTTCTTTTTTTTGGCTTTTCTCGGATAGCGTTTTAGCCACGTACAAAATGGGTAATTCAAAGTTTTCTTTATCACAGAAAAAACATATTTATATTTGAGTGAAAGTTGTATATATAATATTAAAAACGTACAAGTTGAAATTTATCGATTTAAATACGAAGTTGCATGAAACTAGCAAGCTATAGGTAGGTACATTAATTTATTTGTACTATTGAACACGATCTTTTTTGTTTCGAAACTTTTTTAAAAACAAAGCAGCTCAACCAATTTAAAAAAAAAACCTATAACTCACTTGTGAATTATAGTAAAGAAAAAGTCACAGTTTGATTACAGGTGTCATTATGTGCCTAATTGCGTTGAAATTAGAGCCATTTTATGAGCAAGTGTGTTGAAAAAATATATTTATAATATTACGGTCAAATTGCGACCACTCGGTGACCTCTACTTTTAATTGTTGTCTGACAGGTTTTGTTTGCTTTTTTAGCAAGTAATTTCATTTATTTATATTGTTTACGTACTGTATTGACGTCATAGCGTTACGGAGATATAATTATGATTATTATCTTTTTTATCTATCTATTCTTTTTTCTTTGTTATGGGAACTCATTTGGAACTATAATATTGCTTTATTTTGTACACGTGAGCACAATGTAACCACTACTAAAGGGATTAGTACTTTTCTGTCAAAAGACATTTATTATTACAATATATAATTTATAGCTTATTGGGCATCCGAGCTTGCCTTACACCTGATGGCAAATGATCACCGCCGCTCATGAACATCCGCAACACCAGAGGAGTCACCGATGCGTTGCCGACCTTTTAGGATGGTGTTAGGATAAAGGGAAGGAAAGGAGAAAGGGTTGTCAAAAACCACACAAAATAATATTATCGTCCAAGTAAAGTGAGCTATTAGCTGAGTGGACAATTTTTCTGCTCGTATAATATTTCTTTTGCTTTTTTTACTCAATTGCGATACGTTTTCACAACAAAGGTTATTTTTATTTATCTGTTATGTCTGAGGGTTACTTATGGTTACTCTGGTTTGAGTGAAATGGGATTTGTGCGTTGCTATGGTAATTGTAACCTGTTTATAAGGGTTAAACCCGGGATTATCTTAATTTCCCGACTTTGTACAAAAGATTTCTTATTTAAAAATTGCTTGAAATTGTGGCTGATAAGTTGTTAACTTATTTACGTCTAAGAGGATATTTTTTTACAGAATAAGAAATTAGTATGTCAGAGGAAGTATGAAACTGGCACCGGTGACAGAAAAGTTGAGAAGTAACCGTTGGTCGTGGTATGGGCATGTGATGAGGAAGGATGAAAATCATGTAACAAGAAGAGTCTTAAGTATGTATGTGGATGGATGTAAGAGAAGGGGCAGACCCAAGAAAAGATGGGATAAGGGTAGGAGAATCAAGAGGATTTTTTTTTTACGTTACGTACGTTAATTTAGAATTATCGCTAATGTTATATAAACACGCATACCTCTGCTTGATTAATATGACAGTTGCTGTCGCAAATAAACGTCCTATTCCGTATCCTCTTATGAAAACGTCTATAAGCGAGAAAGAGATGCATTGTTTGTTGGTAACTATGGCTGTCAGATTTTTCTTACGTAATCAAGGTCGGGTCTGAATGACGTTGCTTCATACGCCATTTGTGAACAGATATGAAGATATTTTTGTACTATATTTTTACAAGACACTTGTAATTGGATTAAATCAATGAATAAATAATGAGAAGATAAATTTACTTGGCAAGAACCTAAATTATTTGTTCAAGGTCAAAGGCTAGACTAGGCTAGATTAAAAAAGGCTAGGCAAATAATTTCTCCGAAGAATATCTGGACCAAATAACCTAACCGTCAAAAACCCGCGACTCCAACTAGAAAAAGAGCTGTAACTTCTGAACGGCTGAACAAATTTTCATAAAACATAGCTAAGACGATACCCGATTAACCTGGCTTTCAATTAAAAAAACTGCATTGAAATCGTTCCATCCGTGTTGGAGCTACGATGCCACAGACAGATACATAGATACACAGATCCAGAGATACACACTACAAACTTATAACACCCCTCTTTTTTGTCGGGGGTTAATAAATGGTGCGATCAAAGTAATTCAACAGTTTTTCGTAATTAGCACGGAACCCTAAAAATAATGAAAAGCCTTATCCCTGAGGGTATAAATAAAATGGCGGCACATAGACTCAACTCATATACCTAATTCGGCAGCTGTCATTGCCTTTTGTTGTGCGGTATTATGATATAAGCGGCAGCGGGACAATATATCGTTGGGTACCACAGAGCAGTAAGCAATTGGAGTAATAACGTTTGTTGGCCATGACGTGGTTCCTGGTTAAAAAAATGCTGGTACATATCTTCACGTGCTTGTCATAAAATACTAGAAATCGAGTAAGTCAGAAGAAAAGGTAGCAAAATCCTGCTCGCTAATATTCCTGCGATCCCAATACAGTTGGTCGATGTACTAATAGTAAGATAACCGAAACTGGACGATTATGGGCTAATCTTCATGCTCACGATACGTATGTTCCTTACAAATACACGTGACGTGAAGAAAATCACCACATTTACCTATGTACGGTAGCGCCAGTCCCCAATCGGAGAGGTGTTTCTTCCGCCACGCACCCTCTAATTAGGCGAGCATAATAATAATAATTCATCCCATTACTGTGACACTGCTGGACCTGGATACTATCGTATGTCAATTCTTCTAATATCAACTGACAATAAGAGTCTCAATTGCCATATCGAAAGAAGAAGAAGACAATAAAAGTGACATTCAAATCGAAATGCGAGATGTTCTTAAAGATTGAATTGATGGAGTAGTTTAATAATTGGAGAAAATTATTAAGTTTTATAATATGCGTAATATTTATTGTAAAGTCCATTTGTTATCTACTCTGTGGTACGTAATTTAGGCAACAATGTAAACCGCGGTATGTGGTTGCGCAACCAAAAGAGTAATTAACGCTAAAATTTGGTGGTCCTAAATAAATTGATAGATAGTGTTTTGGTATCTGGTACAATTATGAAGGATCGATTGGGTCCAATGGATAAATTATTTTCTATAGATTTATTTTGGCCCATTTCTCCTCCCCAAGCTAAAAGGTAGCTAGTGTTCTAAGTGAAACGGTCAAGAGCGGGTGAATGAGAAAAGAGGGGATTTTAAAGAAGCACGTTTTAAAAATAAAGCAGAACTTAATATATATTTGGAGGATAAATAATTAGTTTTTTTTTTTCATGTGTACCCCAGGTAGGTTTTTTTCATGGGTACCCCATAAAAATTGGTCACTTCTTTCCTCGGTTGTAATGTCAGGTTCAATCTTTACAACTGACAACAAAATTAATCTAACTAATCTCTACATTCATACCATCGTATTGTGAACACCTAATTTGTTGTTCTTCTAGCTTGTTGTTATTGGGATAATACTTTAGAAACTGGTCTTGCGCTCACATGAACATTAACATCTGTACTCGTAATGAGAATTTTGCAACTTAGGGAATGCACAATATAAAAGCTTTTTCTTCTTTTTTCGTGCCAGCACGAGTTCTCACGAAGAATTGCTCATGCCGTGGTGGAAAGATTAGCCGGTCAGGGAGGTTCGCAACGGCGCTAACGGCTCACATTGCGCAGGATGTGCATAGATAGGTTGTGACGAGTGACATAGTCCTCCATTATCATTTCATTACTATCAATCTTCTTCATCACCGGCCACTTCATACTTCCAAATTTCAATTTGTATTAAGAACGGTAGAATAGAATAGAATAGATCTTTATTTCATGTAAACCAGATACAGGCACTTATGAAATGTCGAGACTCTAGGTGCACGGTTCCAAATAGTAGATCCTATGGAGAAGAACCGGCAAGAAACTCCATGGAAACTCTTTTCAAATAAATAATAGATCTTGACAATCTTTATCAGTACAATGTTGTGGTAAGATCTGCGAGAATAATGCAATTCAATGCGAATACAAATAAAACTAGGATAATAATGAATTGCCTCTGAATAAGATTGCCATGGCAGTTACGAGCTGACCAGTTAGTGACCAGAGGTACTCCGGATCATCATTTTTTATGTTCTTTTTCGTCTTTCCTTCTCCAGCCCTCATAAGACTTACACACAGCTGTTGTGACAACAACTTTTTTATAATAAATAATTATATTACAATGTCAAATAATTCCACATGTACTTACCTACTATGTGTAATGTGTTTTCCACAGTTTTTAGTAAGATCAAGATATTATAACAAGAATTATAATTATGTTCCTACTAAGAAGTTACTAATAATCCCGTTTTCCTCATTAAAATGTTTTTATGTTAATTATGAAATTGTCAACGTTGTTTCCGTGAGTCCTCCATCCAGAGGGCTAGCTGATGATCGTAGAAGGAGATACTCTGTGACAAGGTATCGTCAGGGAGGCTGATTTCGATCACCCATAAAAACAACTAAAGGAGCTACTACTGAACATCCAATTGCTACAATTGATTCCACTTCTAAAAATAGCAACATAAATACAAGGAGTGTTCTGTTTTTTGCCGTGAAGTCCCCGTAACAATAAGAAGAGACTATTTTCCTTAATCTGGTGACAAAATCTTATCCGCTCATCCCTTAAGCTACCAGACCTTTGTGAAGAGTATCGACAAAGTGGTAGTTAACTCGAATATAGCAGCGTTCCCATGAGACTTTTATTTTTATATTGATTAACTTAGCCAACTGCTACACAGACTTTCAATTAAGTGATCGAGGACTTTAAATGGTCAGTCTAGCTACTTGTACGTTTTTGTTAAAGTTTTCACAGATTGAAACCAAAATTAGGGCTGTCAAGTCTATTAGTCGTAGGGTATGTGGAATTAATATTGTCCAATTTCAAACGATCCAACTACGGTGATGAATATGTATTATCTATTGGAAGCCATGTGTTAAATATAAATTGAAATGGGATTTGAATTTTAAATTACATTGTTCCTGAATGGGAAACGGTAACTATAATTAGTTTTATGGTCGTAAACGCCAGCTGTAAACTGAGTTATCATTAAACTATTTTTTTTTGTTGAAAGATAATCTCTAATGACAATAACAACGGTACTCTTCAATAGATAATAGCAAATTACTCACGATTGCTGTAATATGTGTATGTATTGTTCATGCCACTCGAAATAGAAAAAAAATTAAAAACTTAAAAATAAATAAAAACCGTCTTCATTATATTAATACGTATAAACTATTTTTTATAAAAATCTTAACAGCTTCTGCAGTCGGGGCCTTTAATTCTTCAATGCACCTTAATGTAGCAGTGGCACCAACTTCAGAAGCTGTTAAGGTTTTGATAAAATATATTTCGCCATTATGCCAAAGAATCCTATTCATCTAGCCATTGTAATTTTATTCTTGATGTTTTTTCTGGAATGTGTTTTTAATTTTACTTTTTTGTATCGTAGAGTATTTTTTTTTCAATTTTTCCCTAAGGATGTTTCCTTGTGATCCTTTATCGAGGTCCTGTTTTTTTCTATACGTTTCAGTTTTTAATACAATTTCATCGATATACAGAGATTTTTGACAGGAACCCTAATCGTGCTTTTCATAAGAAATCCAAATCCCGCATTTAAAAAAATTACCGAATCAAAAGCCACTAGACTGATGATACTCAATAAAAATATATTAAAAACGATAGAATAACAGAAGAATACCACAATCTAGCCAAACTGCAATTACGTGCGGATACTTGCGGATACTTGCGGATACTTGCGGATACTTGCGGTATTGAATCCAATGTAGGTAATTGAACAGATGCGGTAAAAGATACGGGCTCACTCATATTTCAAACCACAAGAGTTATCTTATTATTTTTACAAAATCTGAAGAGTATAAAAGATATAAAGGTAATCCCGATAAAGCCAAAGGTCTCATTGTTGTAGTCAACAACAAAAGAAATAGGGTGGGACTAAATGAAAATTTGCTTTAAGTAATATTAGGAATATCGATGGCCAAAAATAAAATCTTTTTGTCGGTGTCATAAGGGAAAGAAACATTGGAGCAGGGTATTTTACTTATCATCATGAACAACTTTTACTATGGGACTAAACAGGATATCGCGAAGAAAAAAATCGGCTTTTCCATATTAAATAATTAAATATTACTCGACATTATGTACGGAACAGGTGATTTTTTTGGCGATTTTATGGTTGGTCCCATAGTAAAAGTTATTCTTAATTATGACTACAAAATTCTGGTTAGTCATCCTGTATAATGAATGAAAATATAAGAAAACCTTAATTTATTTATTAAAACACCATTACAGTAACCCTAAGTCGATGCATAAAGGAATAAATATTATACAATTTATGGAATATATTTTACATTTTGGTAGTTAACTATTACTTTGGAGTGTTGGAATTTGCTCTGCTCATGAATACATAAGTCACGTAAGTACATCACACATTAAGTGAAAGTTGTTTTTTTTTGAAACAACTAAAATAATATGCTAACTTCAAGTGGTCAAAATATATGGCAAAGCAGGTAACTTTAAAACAGGAAAAACAATTTTAACGTGGTTTACACGGAATTCTATTTTGTGTGGAAGTGAGAACCGTTATTAAGTCTGACAATTTTTTATTTCAGTAAACTACTTTGATTTCATTAGACCCAGTTTGGGCGCCAGTAACATTCTATTAGCACCCAACGTGGGGCATGTTCTGGCAAATTCAATTTGGGACCTCGAATATGTTGGCTGGTCTTTTGGCATCATGTTTACTTACGCAATAATGAGTAATTTATTTATGATGTTATTTCGCACCGACGGATTGTCCGGTTTTAATTTCACATCAGGATACTTATTGGATGGCTTACAGGGACATGTTCCGAACTTTGTTGACATTGTTTAAATATTGAATTTGTTATAGCAACAGTGACAATATTAACAATTCCAGTGTTGGTTTGTATTCCTGACTGTTTTTTTTATAAACACAAATGTTAGGTTTCCGGACAATACAACAGTATTCTTAGCTTATGTGAAAGTCGAAAGGAGTTTGTTATACTCATCATTATGAACAACTTTTACTATGGGACCAACCATGAAAATTTCAGGGTTGGTCCCATATTAAAATGTCTGTTGACAATGTTCATAATTATGACTACAATAAACCCTGTTCAGTTTGTTAGAAGAAGTTTTTGGCTTGACTTCTTTAAAACATTTTTAGACTACGTTACTCGACCGACTCGACTCGACTCATTCGTTAGTCTACTGCGTTTTTTCTCTCCTATAACCAATAAGTTATCTGACACTGTTTATTTTTGTACCAGGACTTTGAGAATGATAACTAACCAAACAATTCAATTTATCATTTTGTTTGTTAAAACACCGATAAATTGTAACACAACAAAAGCCAGTTAATCCGCAGAACTGTTGAACTCCTGATGCGGAGGGTAGTCGCAATTTTTAACGGATCGACGGCCCAGAAAATTAATATCATGTTGGTAGTAGAAACATCAGACTGTCAACTGATCCTTATTAGAATTCATGAGAAATGCTTTGTTTAATGTTTCCGTGACAACTGTGTTGAGAAATGGAAATTAAATGTGGTTTGTGGCGGGTAGTTTATAGTTATGGACAATAGTGAAGAAATAACACACAGGAATAGTATAACTTGTTTTATTTTCACAAGGCACACAGTACTTTTAGGCACTAGTTAGGTACTACTCAGCTTCACATGCGGGAACAGACTGATCTCTCCAATAATTTAATCGTTATAATTTTAACAATTTATAACTGCCAATCGGGCGATCGCGTGACTTTTAGTCAAATGATGGACTAGTATCTTAAACAAGTATTATCATTAATAAATTCAGGTTAAATTATTCAATTCTATAATTATTATACACCATTTAATGATTAACTGTTATGCTAACTGATTTCTTAAATTAATATTTATTCATATTACAACGACCGGAAGTTTATTTTAAATACATTATAATTATAATATTGTTTACATTCGTCCATCCTGACTTAAAAGTCGCGTCCTCGCGATATAATAAAATACAATAAATACTTCATTATACAATATCAATAACAATCAAAGAGACAGTCTGGATAAGTAATTCTCTATTTTTCATTATACGATAATATAACACTTTACAACATAAATTACACAATACATAAAAAAAACAATTCAATACTAGCACTAAAGATGTTTCCTCATCATCTCTTTTATAAAGTAATCATTTTCAGAAACCATTTACGTATAATTCAACAATACCAGCAAATTTTTCTTTTGTTAATCATTCATAATTCGTTTCCCATACTACCGTACTATGATAACGTGATAACGTACTATCATACTAACAGGACATTTTTTTTTTGTGTTATTCTGCCATACTAGTTAATCACTTACGTGTCGTTCTACCATACTAAACACTGACGTGTCTTCCTACCATACTAAACACTGACGTGTCTTCCTACCATACTAAACACTGACGTGTCTTCCTACCATACTAAACACTGACGTGTCTTCCTACCATACTAAACACTGACGTGTCTTCCTACCATACTACCATATTATCTATTAATTCAATACAAAAATGATATTTAACTGCTCATGAATTAGATCTAAAACTATTTCAATAGTCTCGACACTACAAAAATAATATCACTGGTCTTCTCCAATATCTCTACTCCACTAAAATAGAGTTGTCATCACTATCCTCTATTTCATCTACCGATTGATATACGAGCCAGGGATGAATTTTGTCAACAGGGAATATACCTACATATTTTTGTTTACCCTTTTTCTTAGTAATTGGTGTATCTTCGACTTCATAACGATCATTCGGTAAAACTTTGGTTATGCGATAAGGACCCAAACATTTAGCTACTAACTTTTTACTTTTACCCTTTTCACCTACTTCTCTTTCGACCCTTACTAACTGTCCTTCAGTAAATTGACGCGGGGGAATTCTAGATTTATCATATATTTGCTTCTGCTTTTCCTGTATAGACGTTATTTTATCTAAAGCTTCATTTCTATTTTTTTCTATTGTATCTATGTTGTTATCATCACAGTCTGGAATTGACATAACTAATCCACTTTCTGTAGATCCTTTGAGCCGTAATCCGAATAATAATTGAGCGGGCGTTTTACCTACCGCTCTATTTATAGTGTTATTTAGTCCCCATTGAACCTGTAGTAAATATTCATCCCACAATCTTTCGTCCTTACCATAGATCATAGATGTTAACGAATCCAACACAGTTCTGTTGTATCGTTCTATTTGGCCGTTTGCACGAGGGGTAGCAACAGCATTCAAGACGTGTTTGATACCTTTTTCTGACAAAATTTTTTAAATTTAGAGCTTGTAAACGTGGTGCCCCTGTCTGTTATTAATCTAGTAGGTATACCGAATAAACTGAAATACTCTTTGAATACTGAAATAGTTGTATGGGTTTTTGTGTTTTTAACTGGTTTTAAAATAATAAATTTTGTGAAAGCATCTATAATACCTAATATATATTTATTATGTTTCTTACTTTGATTAAAAGGACCCAAGTGGTCGGCATGCAAGGTGTGAAAAGGTTCGGATACTTTTGGGATTGGATGCAGAAACCCAGACCTCTTGCCGCCAGGCAGCTTCCCATGAGCGCATTGAATGCAGGCTTGACAATATTTTTTAACTATCTTATTAATTTTCGGAAACCAATAATTAGTTTTAATTTTATCGAGGGTCTTTTCATACGAAAAGTGACCGATGTCGTCATGACAAGAGCGTAATACTTGCCATCGAACACCTTTCGGCACATACCATCTAAGTCCATCATCCGTTATTTTATAAACCAACCCACGTTTTATTGTAAAATTTTGTTTCATGTAGGTAATAGTATCAGATTCATTATCATCTAAGATCCGTTTAATTCTTTGCGTCTCGTCATCACTCATCTGAACTGTAGCTAACCAATCTAATGTTATATGGAAGACTTGTAAATCAACTGGGTCGGTACTAGGTACATTATCTTGCACGGGGTTCCGGCTTAACGCGTCTACATGACTCATGGAGGACCCTGGTTTGTATACTATATTGAAATCGAATTCCTGAATCATACTCCACCAGCGAGCAACACGAGGAATCATATCCCTTTTGGTAAAAGTAGCTCTTAAGGAATTACAATCAGTAACTATTATAAATTCTATTCCTATGAGGTAAGACCTAAATTTTGTCAAACTGTTTACTACGGCTAAAGTCTCCAATTCATATGATGAAAAGTGCTGCTCTTCCGGTGAAGTACGTCTACTAAAATAGGCAACCGGCTTCATACTATTATCTTGTTGTTTTTGTAAGATCATACCACCTACCCCATGTTTACTCGCATCAGTATGTAGTTCAGTACTGGCGTTAGGATCATACAATGTCAACACTGGTCGAGATACTAATCTAGTTTTTAATTGGAGGAATGCGTTTTCTTGATTTTTGTCCCATACCCAGGGAGTATTTTTCTTTAGCAACTGTGTCAATGGTCGTGCTATTAAAGCAAAATCCTTAATAAACCGCCTAAAGAAACTTGCCAAGCCCAAGAATTGTCTTACATTATGAACATCTTTGGGAGTAGGAAACTTATTCACAGCGTCTATTTTTCCCTTGCCAGGCTTAATTCCATTTCCAGATACCTCAAACCCAAGATATTCGATCTTTGAGTGGAAAAAGTTACATTTTGAAAGTTTTAATGTTAGACCTGCACTACGGATTTTATCAAAAACCGATTCTAATTTAACTAATCCATCTTTGAAAGAAACTGAAGGGACAAGTACGTCATCCATGTATACGACTACTGTATCGAATCTCATTTTATCAAGAACCTTATTAATGGTCCGCTGGAAAACTGCCGGGGCGTTTGTCAAACCGAATGGCATGCGATTAAATTCAAATTGCCCTTCAGGTGTGACAAAAGCGGTTTTCTCCTTATCACGCTCAGATAATTCTATTTGATAGTATCCGGACGCAAGATCCAAGGTTGTATAGAGTTTAAACCCTGCTAACCTATCCATCTGATCTTCTATTCTTGGCAGAGGGTAGTGTTGCTTGATAGTTTTCCGATTTAAAGCCCGGTAATCTACACATAGCCTTTTTTCGCCATTCTTTTTTTGTACCAATATTATTGGACTTGCAAAAGGCGAACAAGATTCTTTTATAATACCACATTGTAATAGTTCATCGGTTATACACCTAACCTCCTGTTTTTCTTTGTGTGATAACCTGTAGGGTCTGTAAACTACAGGCTGGGGATCCATTAGATCAATGTTCATTTTCTCTATATTGGTGCAACCTAATTCAGACAATTTAGTAGCGAAACATGGTCGATAACGATTTATGACATCCAGCAGTTGTAATTTCTCATCTCTATTAAGACTTTCGTCTAAACACAGATCATTCAAATTAAAAGGTTCATAAGTACTATCAATCTTATTCACAATGGAATATTGTGGAGTCTTCACTTGCAAAATCTGACCTCTGGCTATTAACTGATCTTTATTGTAGTTAACAACATTCAAAGAAATATTATCAACCAACAGTACACCTTTGCCATTATCAATTGAATATAAACCGCCCTCTATGCTATGTTCATGATTAGGTATGGATCTAAAGCTTTCGAACACTAATATTGGACCGGTTATATTTTGTGATGAATAAACGTCTATACAAGAACTTCCAGGTTGAATAGAGCAACAATCCTTTGCGAAAAGTTTAATTAAGCTAATACTCTCCTTAATTTCTCGGGAAATTATCAGCTCATTACTAGTTTTAATGATCTTCACTCCTTGTGCTTCAGTAAACGACTGACCAATCAACAAGGGATGTTTTAAGAAATGATCAGGAACGATAATTATATTTAATTCAACAATAACATCTTGAATCTCTAAAACAACGGGGCAACTACCAATCGCATGAACTATTGCTCCACCGAAACCTTTCATAGCTACTAAACTTGAGCTATCCCATGTTCCTAATATTTCTAAAGCATCGCTTAATCTAATAAGGGTACATTCACTACCGGAATCTATATAACCAAGTTTTTCACGTCCGTTAATTTTTAAAGTTTGAACGTATTTATCGTTAGACTGAGAATTAGTACAAGAGATTTCCAAAACCGATTTTATCTCCTCCTTCTTGCGATAACATTCATTGGCTTCATGCCCTATTATGGAACAGTTTGTACACTTTTTCAGTGGTTTAGTGCACTTGTTCATAACATGACCTTCCTCTTTACAATTAAAACACCTGACGTTATTTGTTTTATAATTTACAGGTGTTTTGCTGTCTTTATTTGGAAATTTCTTCACTAATGTTCTTTGGGCATCGTTTCGCCTACCTATACTTTTTGCATTACGTAAATATGCTAAAAGTTTATCAGGATCGTTAAATTGAGCCGCCTCAGCTCCTAATCTAATGGACCTATCATCTATGCCAAAGATTATACATTCCACTGCTCTTTTTCCTTTAATCTCACACCTATTTAACAATGCAATTTTTTCGTAATAATAGTCCTCTAACGATTCTCCAAATTTAGCCCTTTTATCCAGCATATCCGATAACATTTGCCCATAATTTTCGTCAGCAGGAAAAGCTGCTTTGAGCTTTTCTTGCCACTCACTCCAACTATAATTAACTGTAGTGAGACCCTCATACCACCGCTTTGCATTACCGACGAGTTTAGGAATCGTGTTATGAATGACCTGCCTATCAGTCCATCCGTATATACTGGCTATTTCATTAACTTTATGGATCCAATTCGTAATATTTTGATTTTTAGATGAAGGGTCGAACTCGGGTACAACATTAAAATTACTTAGTTTTTCACGCCCCCTATTCGTTATTTGGTCAAGAAATTCAGTAAACTTGGAAAACATGTCCGACTCACGTGCGCCGCTGCGTCTGGTTGGAGAGCGTGTGCGACGGCGACTTCGTCGACCTCCGCCTCTTCGATGAGAGCTGCTACTTCTGCTGCGATGCAACCGCGACCTTTGGCTGCGACTGGAGCGCTCCTCTCCTCGTCGATCCACGCTTCGGCTGCGACACCTCGACCGCAACCTCCGGCTGCGACTGGAGCGCACGACGCTCTGTCGATGCAAGCTACGGCTGCGACTTCGGGGTGCTATACTTCGTCTCGGTGTCTCGAGGCGACGACTGCTCTGCTGGCCCAGCACCGGTGACATCGCCGTCGGTACCAAACTTCTACCATCTTCGTTATTCATTTTCGTAGACCTGATATTATAAAACATATGGACAGAGCGATTCTTTAAGCTAGTTTTATGTATAAAATAATACAGATCTTAGGTTATGGCGCAAGACCCGATATTATATCATACTGCAGTCGTGGTAGCTTTGACAATATTAACTTATAGTAGGTGGTCAATATAAGAAACTGTAAAGCCTCGAAAGATTCAACCTTATGACAATAATGTAACTCACGAGGTCTCGTCAAACAAAGCAAAATACCGAAATCCAAATGTTGCATGGTTAATAATAATTAGGTACTTTATTCAACAATATAATATGGTTTAATACTAAGCAGACTACCAATTACTCAGATTAGATTACAATTACATACTTTAAGACTGATAGAATTTCTGAAATTAATAGTAACTACTTACGTGCAGTAATCCCACTTCTGAACTGAAGAAATAACACACAGGAATAGTATAACTTGTTTTATTTTCACAAGGCACACAGTACTTTTAGGCACTAGTTAGGTACTACTCAGCTTCACATGCGGGAACAGACTGATCTCTCCAATAATTTAATCGTTATAATTTTAACAATTTATAACTGCCAATCGGGCGATCGCGTGACTTTTAGTCAAATGATGGACTAGTATCTTAAACAAGTATTATCATTAATAAATTCAGGTTAAATTATTCAATTCTATAATTATTATACACCATTTAATGATTAACTGTTATGCTAACTGATTTCTTAAATTAATATTTATTCATATTACAACGACCGGAAGTTTATTTTAAATACATTATAATTATAATATTGTTTACAATAGTGATCTTATATCATTCTCTGTTACAGTCTCGGGGATGGAATTTTGTTGGGAAATGGTGATAGGATTGTTGTCTGACTAAACAGCGTCATCCTTGAACTGTGTGTGTACTTACAGTAGAAGACATTTACATTTATTGTATATAAATAAAGCATTTGATTAAATATAAACTGGTTTTATTAATAGAAGAACATAAAAATATTAAATAACAAATTGCTACACGTCACTGAGCCGGTGAGAGAGTAAAACAAAAGATGTTAGCATAGACAAGACAATACTTGTTGTAATGGCAGCTTATAATTTATGCGTTCATACCAACACCCTCTCCTGAACGCAAACCCATTCCAACTGTGAGATGGCGAAGCTTCGGTCGATGTAGTCCCTTTGTCAACGCATCCGCCAACATGAACTCGGTGCTTATGTACTCCACATGTATCTCCTTGGCAGCAACCTTTTCTTTCACGAAGTTGTAGCGAACATCAATATGTTTGCTACGAGCATGGTAGACATTTGAGCCTGAAAGACTGATAGCGCTTTTATTATCACAGTATATAGTCATTGGAGTACCTGAAATATTATGCCAGATCTTATCGTTAAGTTGCCTCAGCCAGATCGCCTCTTGAACAGCTGATGCCAGAGACACTGTGGCTTGTTTTCTAGAGTTCCAACTTATACATGCACCCTGAAATATAAATAAATAACCAGTGCAGGATCTTCGATCTGTAATATCGCTGGCCCAATCTGCATCACAATAACCAACTATGTTTTTGTTATCCTTTTTAAATGTAAGTTTCAAATCAATAGTTCCTTTCAAGTAACGAAATATTCTCTTGACAGCAATCCAATGTTGCATTGTTGGATTGTTATTAAATCTACTAACATTATTAACAGCATAGGCTATGTCAGGCCGAGTACCTTGCGACAAGTACAATAGGCAGCCCACAGTTTCTTGATAAGATACATAACCTTTTTTTTAACAGGTGAATCTATGACACTCCAAGTGTTATTTTCAATTAAAGATTTATATTCAGATTCGATGGCCTGTTTCCATAATTCAGAATTTTCACTGTTTAATGCTTCAGTGTGATCTTGTGGGTCATCATCCAATAAACTCATTGTAGTTTCTGAATTAATGCATAAAAAAGACTTAGGATCTGAACTGTTGTTCTTTTCTGATACTGATACTTCTCCTTTTCGTCTCTGTGAGTCTCGACGAGGTCTGAGATTTACATGACATATTTCAGGAGAACTGGTATTAATATTTGATGAATCTGTAGGTATGTATGTCCCATCATTAGGATCGTCATAATAACTAGAACTATTAGAGTCCGATTCATAATTTACTTCTTCATTATGTGATTGTGTTTGTTTATCTGTCTCAAAATATACTATGCAATCATTCTTTTCACTGCAGTTGTTAGATTTTCTTGTGAATGTGCTTACATTCTTCTTTTCTATTCTATTTTTCTCTTCCACTGATTCCTTGCACTTCTTATCAGTGGTTTCGGTACAACTGGTATTTTTAATTATTTTATTTTGGTTGACAGTTTGTTCTAAAAATACTACATCTCTACTCATTGTTACTTGCTTGGTTTTCTTATCTATAAAGCGATATCCTTTAGTGCATTCGCTATAACCAATAAATATTAACTTACGAGATTTAGCGTCTAATTTGTGACGCTTTTCTTTTGGTATGTGTACCATTGCTTGGCATCCAAAGACTTTCATATGACTTAGGTCAGGCTTGGATCCAGTCCATCGTTCCTCAGGGGTGATATCAGACAGTGAGCGAGTTGGTGAGCGATTGATGATGTAGGCAGCAGTTGCTATTGCTTCTCCCCAATACTCCTTCTGTAATGAAGCATTAAGTAACATACATTTAGCTCGTTCTATAAGAGTGCGATTCATTCGCTCGCTTATACCATTTTGCTGAGGTGTGTATGGAACAGTTGTTTGGTGTACTATGCCAAATTTCTTCAGACATTTATCAAACTGACTGTTTATATACTCTCTTCCATTATCACTGCGAAGTATTTTTATTTTACAGTCCAACTCAGTTTCTACTTTATTTTTAAATTCCAGAAATTTTTCTAATACTTCTGATTTACACTTGAGAAAGTAAACAGATACCTTTCTAGAGAAGTCATCTATGAATGTTAAGAAATACCTAGCACCCCCGAGTGACTGATTCTCCATAGGTCCACATAGGTCTGAGTGGATGAGCTCTAGCAAGCTTGTTGCCCGGGAGCCTTCATTTTTGAATGGTTGCCTGGTTTGTTTTGCCTCCAGACAAGATGTACATATGTAGTCCTCATCTTGTTGACATATCTTCACACCAAGAGTACATTCTGGAATCTTATTAATATCATTAAAATTAAGGTGACCTAGTCTTTGGTGCCATAAATACTTATCTTCAGCTGTAGCTGCCATTGCCTGCCCACTTTGGTAGGTTAGTAATTTGTAAGTATTATTTACTAACTTTGCATTGGCCACTATCTGATTATTCCTGTTCTTTATTGAGCAACCGGCACTGTCAAATTCAACTTTATTGCCATTCACTATAATCTTGCTCACAGAAAGTAAATTTGTGGATAGAGTAGGAATAAATAATACATTATTTACCTGAATACAGTCAGGTTCTGCTGTAATTTTATTTGGTACCTGGATATTTACAGTGCCACAGCTTTGCACAGTGAGAACTTTATTGTTTGCAATCCTGATACTTTGTACAGGCGGTGCAGTTTCATTCTCTAGCCAATCACGGTTCATTGTCATGTGGACTGAAGCTCCGGGAGTCCACATACCAACTGCTGGCATCATTCACAGATGTAGCTGAAAAAGCTGCAACAAAACCATTTTTAGTACCTTTATCTTCCTTGTTTTTATTTTTAAACCAACATTGCTCTCCCATATGCCCATATTTGTTACAGTTGAAGCAACGGGGGCCTTTTGGTTTTCCTGAGTGACTGTCTTTATGTTGAGTGTTGTTTATGAATTTCTTAGACTTTGCATAAAAAGCTGTTGTACTTTCTGATACTGTTTTGACTTCTTGTAATAACTTTGTTTTTATCATATCAGCACAAATTTTTATGCCTGAGCTTTCTATACCCATAATCATAGGCTTATATTCATCTGACAATCCGGCCAACATTAGAGTTCCGAGCCACTCATCATCCACATTGAATCCTATTCCTCTCAATTTATGTGCTGTTGACATCAATTTGTTAATATATTCTTCTATATTTGTACTAGATTCTAGATTAGTCGTAATCAAATCTCTAAGAAGCCCCACTTTACGGAGCAGACCAGTGTCTTCAAATGCTTTTAATAAGTTGTCCCATACCTGTTTTGCTGTTTTTGCGTCTTGAACATGCACGTATAATTGTGGATCTATCAATAAAATTATTTTTGATCTGGCTTTAGTATCCTTTTTTGTATCACATGTATCAGACAATATACATTCCCACAGTTCTTCGTGTTGTAAATAAGCCTCCATCGCAAATTTCCAAGTCGAAAAATTGTCTCGTCCAGTCAATTTCTGTATTGTTAATGTGTTTAAAGCCATTTTGTAGCGTTTCGGACACAAAACTGAAAAAGAATTTTTTTTGTTTTTGCGGACTTTGAGGTTATACCTACCTTTTCACTGAACTTATTTTTTATTACAGCTTTATTTTCAAAAAAATCATATCAGTACGGGACGGCCCATAACCTATTGTATATAAATAAAGCATTTGATTAAATATAAACTGGTTTTATTAATAGAAGAACATAAAAATATTAAATAACAAATTGCTACACGTCACTGAGCCGGTGAGAGAGTAAAACAAAAGATGTTAGCATAGACAAGACAATACTTGTTGTAATGGCAGCTTATAATTTATGCGTTCATACCAACAACATTTTACCTTTAGGGAATTTCAGGCATAGTATGATTGGCATGCTGGTATCATTCTAAGTATTAATTTAATCAATTTTTCTTACCCTACTTCAATGGTAAATTCCGTATTTGTAAGAATTCTTTATAACAATTATTTATATTTATATTGATTACTTTGTTAGTTACTCTATTCTTCAATTCCTGCTATGTTTTTTTCGTACCTTTTTCGTAGTGTTTTTTTTAACTCAAGGGTTGTCTGGCAGAAAATGCCTCGTGGCATTAAGTCCACCTTAAGCTTTGAGACCTTAAGTAACATTTTTTAAATAAAACCAAATAAATAAATATCCATGATAATTATATAAATTTTCTGGATATGCGTAGAAAGCCCTCTTTACAAGTTTTTAAACTGTCATGGTCACTGAAGTGGTACCGGACCCGAACGCACAAAACGTAACAGAAGGAAGGTAGACCGTTATGTCTGCCAATAAACACCCACCCGCAAATACTTTTAGTTTATACGTGACCATGGCGTTTGCAACAGTGCCGAAATATCGGAAGCTCGAAACAATCTATAAACATCGTAAATACCCAGTTCTTAACTCTAATACCCCTCTTTACGTTTAAATTATTGTGTTGTATGATTTTATCAAAGTACAGGGATTCTATTTCGTCTAAACGGTGTGTAAAGCGATTATGCTAATAACAATGCTAATATGTATTTTTACCCTGTTTACCGAAATCCTGCCCACGAAAATAAGTTAAAACAATATTCCTTATTACCATACATACCTATTGGAGGATGTTTTGGAGCACTTTGTATCCAAAGGAGGTTGTTATTAGGGATTTTGTCGCCCAATAACAATCCTATATGAGAGCGTGCCTATTTGCAAACAAGTATTGAGACAATTTGCCGTTTTTCTCATAAAATATTTATCTAGAACATAGAAAATTGAAGTATCTTGTATGAAGAGAATTTTCCTTTATATGAATACATTAAAACTTGAAGACTAGACATTTTTTTGGGAATGATCTGTATTGATATATTCAGCTTATCGCATAGTGTTTTCCACACACTTTCCGCATTAAATCTACCCAAAATAGGTTCTTCGGGTTGTCAATCCCCCTGACTGAGACCGTACCACGCTACATTTACCGATTCATTGTATCTACTCAAAGACTCGTATAATTGGCGCTTTATTTGAGCGAAGAATAGTTGATACGCAGAATCTATCAGCTATAGATAAAGCAACTAAATATTAGAACCTCAACTGGAAATAAAAAATGCCATACAGAATTGCAAAGCTTGTAGTCATCACTATCATAAAACTAAACTGATAGTCGTCATGAAGGGTTGAGTTCCTGCACTATTATCCAATTGATAATTTCAACTCTCATTTCCATTTTCTCTCGATGGCTAAAATTCTAAACCATATTCCAAATTCCAACTAACATATATCTAGATGACATCATAATCTTCACAACGACAATTACCATTACAAATTCGGAACTATCTCTGCTCAAAGATTAATACCCTAAAATTTGCTCTAATTAAAACCAAGCTCCTTCTAACAAAAGCCAGGGAAGCCACAATTTATGCCAGCCGAGTGGACCGGGAAATTAATCTGGTTGGTTGTAAACAACCGCAGTGGCGTTTGCTCCGCTACCCATAACTGCAGGATGGCAAAAAGTGCACCGGAGGATTGTGTTTACTGGTTGTTCGTTTAGCGGATTTTTGGAAATTTTGTACTCTGTAATCCCCGAAGGCCTTCAATTTACAAATCACGTCTTAGGTCTCAGTGTGACTAACTAATTGTAACGTGGATCTACGAGACACAATATAAGTTTTATTGTTTCTACAAATGCGGGTATTTAACCGGCTAAGGAAACCTGCAGCTAGGCTTGTTCTGATCATTGTAAAATATGATTTTAAATATATCTAGTGTATAATTATCTGGTATTATCAGTCTATCTTGAACTCTGTTATTGGTCAAAATTCATAGAGCATTAGTATTAGCGCTAACGCCACCGCAGACACATTACATTAACTTTTGTCACAGCGTCTCCGTTAGTGTGAATGGCTGTTATCGTTGACACATTAAATCCCTTCATCCCAAAAACCCTTTTCATGATCAGAAGAGGTCCATAATCAGCAGTGGGACAGTAAGGGACTGGATTTATACAAAATTGTAACAAGTATGTAACACGACAGTTAGCTATGGTTCGGTTTTGTCTAGGAAATCAGGGGAGCTCCATCCGCGCGGCGTTTGTTTTCAGTGTGATATTTATTTTATTTTATCGGTTTTTCTGGAATCCGTCAACTCTTAGTTTTGTGATTAAGCAATGAAAACTGATCTTACAACTGGCGCCCAACGTGGGCCGCCAATAGTAAGGTCAATTTTTGCTAGAATCCGTCAACTCTTAGTTTTGTAATAAAGCAATCAAAAACTTATCTTACAAAATGAGACAGTGTTAGTGTTAACACTAACGCCCGTGTGTATAAAGGCCTAATCATGGCTACATCCAAAAGTTTTTCTGTCACAGAAACCTAATGACACCTTTGTTCAACTTGAAGCTCGAATTCAAATATACAGAGGGATCAAAGCAATGCTTGTTAAACTGGACTAAAAGGACACAGTATGGTAATGATAAAAACGGGACACCCATTCTTTGTTTGACGACCTAAATATCCCTAGTGGGGGCATCCACCTAAGTCTGCCCTCTGTATTAAGGTCGCGGATCCCATTCCCATACCGGGAAACTATTTGAAAGGCTTTTCAATATAAGGTTTCCGATATTGTGTTTATCTATTTTTGGGGCCTACCACCATCACTTATACAGGATAAGTTTTCATGTAGTGCGCATAATTTGTGGAGTGATTCAGTCTCTGGTCCTAAATGCAACCGCAGTATTGGGATACATTTTAAAACAAAACCAAAATTCGGCTTAGTATAGGGGACACGCATAATTTACTAGCGCAAGCCATACAAAATCAGTTTTATTTTGCTTTGGAGTGAATTTTTGTACTGCGGTTGCATTTGGGAACGAACACTGAAACACTGAAAATTTTGCGCAATATTATACATAAAAAAATATCCAGTATAAATCGGTACAATCTAATCTAGGTAACCTTTTGATGTAACGCACTAGTATTTGTTTTGTTTATAGATTTTAATAATATAGGATCCCTAGATCGTGTTACAATAATTAGTAACGAAGCAGAATTTCAACCGCAATTGGCACGCATGGACGATATGTTAGGGTAGATAAAACCGCATTATACAGTGACACTGTCAGTCCTGATGCTTCACTAATTGCATTGCGTGTACATCCAGGTCATTGATACTCCTTTAACGGACTGGCATATTACTGTAGTGGTCGCAATCACAGCTGCTGAACATGAGGTCGTAAACCTCATGAGGTCGTAATCTGAATCGCTTAAATTTTGACAGATAAAGAATGTTCATTGCGTTATTACAATTGTCGAGGGGAGTGATTTTTAAAGCAAACTGCGCAATGTACAGTCGGGAAATTTTCCGGTCGACCATCCTTAAGTCTAAAATCCTTTGCCCCCGGCGTCCAAACGCAGAGTTACTAACTCTAAGCGGGCCGCAGTCATTCAAAGCATTTTGTTTGCGAAATGTATCACCGCAACGTATCGTGACATTATATTATTGAACCGTCAAAATTTTATCGATTGGGATTACAATCATGTATCACAAGTACAGCTAGGCTCGATTTAAGAATGTTGTTAGGTTTTTCTTTTAGAAAAAATTCTGTAACATGTTTGGTCCTAATAAGGAGCGCTATTTCTGTTTGCCTGGCACAATTTCAAATACCAGACTGCTTCTCAATATTCATAACAATATAAACCCAATATTTCAATCTAAAAATATATTAGGTCTTGAATTTCTTTCGATCAATCAAATTAGCCTATCGCAGTCCGCAGCTGGATAGACCTCTTTTAATATGCTTGGATCTCCGCCACCCATATTAAATTGTATAATTTACTGTTTGAAATACATAGCAAAATTACAGGTATATTATCTTATGAACCAAATGATTAATGAGGACATTATTTCTAATGCCCGGCCGGTATTAAAACAGATCGAATTGGGCAATTTATATAATGGGTATCTATTGATGTCAAAACCCTTTTTATCACTTTGCCCGGCCAATTTATTATTTTCATTGGTTGTTATCGTATTGCCCTGTCAGTTTGGGCATTATCAAACTGACTGGGCATTATTAATAATGTCCTACCTATAATATGGTCCATAAAATATACAAGGTGGAGAGGATAAATTATAACACACATTCTTTAATACTTTCTATAACCGTATAGTACGACAAAAAAGAAGTTAAATCGATGTAGCTGATCGAACAACCAATGGCAGTCGCTCGCTTAGATAATTTTAAAACTTATTGCGTCAGCGTAAAGATCATGTTTTACTGCAGTACTAATAAACATTCGTGGTCTTGAAGTCGAACTCAGGTCGGAAGTGATCGGGTTTACGA
Organism: Allophyes oxyacanthae; assembly: GCA_932294325.1. Classification (NCBI taxonomy): domain Eukaryota; kingdom Metazoa; phylum Arthropoda; class Insecta; order Lepidoptera; family Noctuidae; genus Allophyes; species Allophyes oxyacanthae. The sequence continues at coordinate 2,486,736 of OW028629.1, read as the reverse complement.
ACTTTGCCGATTCAACACTTAGTTGTGTCGTACTGTATAAAACCAAAAATATATGACGACTACATATGTTTCTTTTTCCTCCTCATTAATTCATTCGTTTTGGTGATCGTTGAAGCGGGATTAAATGTCAGCGGTATCTGTGTTACACGTTTTAATAAATATCGGTTTAATCTAAACATAAATGTTTAATTCCCGAACTCATAAAAAAGGTAGAGGGAATCTACCAGCATCAAATAATTTTCGAGGCATTTTGTTATAAGTTTTTAATATGAACGTATTCACTTCGTACTAGAACGTCTCTAAATCATGTCTTTTTTTTGTCTGCTGAACGACCTAACAAGTAAACAATTTTGGGCTATAGCGACAATTTCACACGAGACACTTCAAATATAAATTTGTATGATGTCAGTGTACTGTCCATTGTAACGTCATGGTACGAAAATGAGTGGATGAAATATCTGTTAGCAGCACAATTGCAGCTTTTATTCCGTCCACTTAAATAAAATCCTTTAACTGAGACATCCTGGTACGAATAAGCCGAACTATTCATTTCAAGCCTTAAACATAACTGCAATAAGAGACGCTAGTAGGCATCCAGATCACAAACTTACCAAACTCCGCCTACAGGCTTTGATTTATGTATAAAATGAAAATTCCAAGGTTTCCAGTGATCTGAGATGTAAAACTTCAGAGATGGTAGATTCAAGCTATTATACGCATGAGTGTAGACAGGATTTATTAGTAGAAGGGGAAAAATGATTTATTTGACGAAGCTAATTTATTTTCACACTTTTTGTTTGTGTGATTGCGAATGGTGGATGGATTAGCAAAACTTGAAGACAGACACATATTTCTACAACGTGTTATTTATTTAACTCAATACCTCATACAACTCAATTAAAAAATTCGTTAAAAGTTTAATTCGATGACCAAAACTTGACTATTATTTTTAAGAAAATAGATTTCAGGCTAGCATTTCTTACTGTATTTAAAATTGATACTTATTGTCTTGAAATAAACAATTATTATTAGGTATATAACATTCCATTTATAACATTACATATTTTATAAGAACAACAGATAAAGTAGCATTAACTTATATATATTAGATTATGAATTGGCCGGTTTCCTTATTGTGGCTGCCGGAAATTGGTTCTACAACGGTTATAAGCCCCAACAGGAAGCGACGATATTCGGGGAATTACCGTAAATATTTATTTTGTTTATCTACTAGTACTGCTTATTTATTTGTATATTAAAAAGATATTGTTTCTGTTTTTGAATTGATTACATAATATAAACTTCGTAATATAGTACATTTTTATTTTGTCGGCACGGGTGGCGCAGTACTTTCTACGCTACGTGCTGCAAGTTCGATCCCCGCATGGAGCAATTATTTGTATGATCTACAGATAGTTGTTCCGGGTCTGGGTGTGTCTGCATGTTTGTAAACTGTAACCTCGATACAGGAGAAAACATATTGAGGCAAGCTTTAAAAATAAATGCACCCTGTGTCCGATGCCGGTGGTCTACTACTCTTTTATATATTATATATCAATCATTTAATAGAAATGACGATCTCCAGTAAGAGTTCGTCCATAAAGTCATTAAAAAGTACGCAGAAGGTCACGAACGTAGACTTCATCATGTGAACGTCGAGGCAGTCCAGCTCCTCGACCACACGGACATAGTTAGAAGACATAAAAGAACAAAACCGTTCGAGTTAGTGTTTAGTGATAGTGAATAAGTGTAATGTAGTACAAGTGCTACCTATTAAAGAACACATGAACAAAGTGTCTTCGTCTTAGCACACACAATAAGAAAAGTGCTATTGGACACAATCTTACTTTAATTTAATTACATGGTTTAAGTTATAATTAAATTACTTATTAGCGTAATTACAAGGCTAGATTGTAGTAAGATTAGGGTGCATCCTAGGATGTACCTTAGGACAAGAGAAAAAAAAAACTTAACTTCTTCTTTTATATAATTATACAGATAGTGTAAATCATAATAATAATTTCACTTTCCCTTTCACAAGGATGAACTTACGACAGTGTAAAAATCGTAAAAATAAATGCTAAAACATCTACATAAACATACGTATGTAAAAACTACAATGGGAGATAATTATTGTAATTGAATAATTGCAAATGCTTGGGAAAATATAATAATTTAATCGTATATTGTAATGATACCTATTTGCTATTAACTACTATTATTAATATTCGTGTTATAATATTATCTATCTATATGATGTATCTTACACGTAATTTTGTATTTTTTAAATTTTACGATCATGTATTTTAAATTGCGAAAAATGACGGTGAATAAATGTCGTGAGAAAAGGATATGGTAACGTAATGAATTGTAATTTGTAGTTTAATTTGGTATGTATATTTAAATTCAAAATTCAAAGGCAAAAAAAAAACAGCGATTACAATGTCTTTACAAAGATCTCTGTCTTGTTCAAGGTTCCTTCATTAAATCTGCATACAAGTGAAACTGTCTCCGTCTTATTTTATTTCTATAAACATCCAAACAGTAAATAAACTCGTTAGTGAAACACGAATCCAGCAAATCAGCGCAGGGACAATTGCACCTGGCGATTTTTGCCAGGCAACCTTATCACATTATCTATACGTACCTACTGAATGTGTATCGAAATGTACCTCGTTTACATTAATTTCCTCTCACGTTTACAGCACCAAGATTAAAACGATTTAATAATATAATTTCTACATTCGTTTAACACAAAATTTATGAAACAAATTATCTGGACAAATATTATTACGTAATTAATTGGGATTCGATTTATCAACTGTAATTAAGTATTGGAAAATTTCGGATTAATTAACAAATTAATGTGTTTCATTTTGTTTCAAACTTTTTCTTAATAATTATGGTTATTATGGTCAAATTATGTATCATCATCAAATTAGCTTTTCACATTTTACTGCTGGAATTTTTTTCACAATATTAATTTAATATCAAGCTATCAAAAATGAGGGCGAAGAAAGGTTGAAGGTTTTTTTTTAATTCTATAATTTTCCATGTGTTTTGTACATTATAGGTCTTAAAACTAGCTTGTGTTTCAAACACTTACTCCATAATTGAGACATTCTGCTTTGCATTTGAATACTGTAATTGTCGTTATTGGACCAACATTTTGAACCAGCAATATTTCCGGTTGACCATCCTTAAGGCTAAATTCGTTTGCGCCCGGCATCCAATCTGCATTGAAATCGGTCCATCTGTTTTGGAGCTACGATGCCACAGACAGATTCACAGATACACGTATATCCACAGAAACACAGATACACACTATAAACTTATAACGCCCCTCTTTTTTGTCGGGGGTTAATAAACGGACTGACGTTGTTGACATTAGGTATCGTGATAAATAACAAAGCAAGATCTTAGAATATACTTAGTCAAAGTTCACTTTTGCCTAGACGACTCCAATGTTATAAATTGGACATAGAATAGAATAGAATAGAATAGAAGATTATTATTTGTCTTTCAAATTACATAGGTAGCAAAGAGATACATCATATAAGAAGGTAAAAGACAAAAAGGTCTTGGACTCAGCATAATAGCTGGCAGCGCGAGGCATGCACAACTGCTGATATTCTGTCCAAGCCAGTCATGCGTTGAATAGAACACAATTTTTATAGTAATAAATAGGTATATCTATACATAAAAATGCCGTAATATAATGTAAACAATGAAATGGATGTACCGCAAACTCTATAATTGAGTCCCAGAAACCAATGATTGCTTCATTAATAACCATCTGTGGCAATGTGATTTAAACGTACCAAGTGATAAAGGTAATATAGGTGGTGGTAAATCGTTCCAGTACTTAGAAGCAGCAATTTTGAAGCGACCATTGGTTTTGACTAAGGAGTGCCTGGGCAAGACTAGTAGGCGATTGCGTGATCTCGTTTCGTATGTGTGTACGTCAGATGACCATATAAGTTTATCGTACAGATATGACGGGACGGAAGCTGTTTTTTGAATAACGTCTTGAGGAAACACGAAAGTTAATTAGTCATAATAGTTATTAGTTAGTTAGTCATAGTTTTAGCAACTAATCATACAACTATGCGTTCAATGTAGACTACCCCTGTACCTATTTACTAAGTAATTTGAAGTAAAAGAAACTTACTTAACACTTTTTACTTGTTTCAGGTCGCTACTGAGGCAGAAAACTATCGAAGTAAGTGGAAATCCAATTATTGAGAATTAATCTGTAGATTTATCAATAAGTCGTTGGGCGCCAATATCGTTAATTTGCCAATTATCTTTATTGGCGCCTTAACGTGGGACTCACTGAAAAAGTATGTTTCGGTTCGAGAACGCAGTGAAATTCACGAATCAGTTCATATTGGATTCAAAATGGTTTTTTTTTTTTTTTTTTTTTTTAATTTAGTTATAGCCTTGCTAGTTTAAAATCATTTACACTGATACATACATAAATAGTGTTTAAAGTTACTTACCAGGACATTGGTAACATAAAAAGTTATTGGTTGACAGTTCTTTTAGTAAAACCCCTACATCTGTTTTATCTGGTTACAGAAAGATCTGTCTTTAATTAAATAAAAAATGTTTTCTCAAACTCACTGTTGACTTCATAACGTGTTTGTGGCGATAGTCGCCGTAAATTCAGGATGAAATACGAAAACTCTTAGATTATACCTACATATCCTTCATCATTTAATAAAAAGATACCCCTTCGGCTTCTAACTGGAACGTGACTTTTCAAACATCACGGTCAAAAACAGAGTCAGTCAAACCAGTACTAACCAAGAATTTCCAGAAAAATCCTGGCATGAAACGAAAAAAGGTAGAAAAAATGTCACACGAAATATCAGGGGAAAATCTGACGCTGTCGTATGAATAGTTCTTCAGTCTGCCGAAGTGTCATTGAAAGCGGCTGTGGGTCTTTCAATTCAAAAATGAACTGTGGCGTGTAAGGGATAAGGTTGCCTTTGGTTTGGTGATGGCAACTAATTATCGCGACCGTCTGGCTTGGAAGAAAGAAGTGGAAGAAGCCAGCAAAATCATGCGCGACGATAACCTATAATTATAAGGAGACGATTAACGGAGGGCTTCTTTAGTGATGTGGTTGTGATTTTATCGATTATGCTATATTTATAGTACTTTTACTCCTGAAGATTACTGAAATCAATAGTATTTGTAATCGTGTAAAGTTATTTACTCGACTATTTCTAGGCTATTTTTAAGCGACATTTTTTTATTTTTTTTTATTATAATTGTTTTTCGATAAACAAAAAATATAAAAAAATGTCGCTTAGTACAAATGGCCTTTCATCTTTCATATTGATCGTCGCCTCAGTGCTTATTTGTTCAATCCACCAACGGTTATATTTTATAGTGTTTTTTTGGCGCTATTTTGAAAACAATGCTTTATTTTAACCTTTAGGCCCGTCGGATGGCGCTAAAAATTAATTATACCCGAATGGGATGGTTTCTAAAAAATGCAAATGGCTTTATAATAAATAAATAATAAATAATAAAAAATTCAAAAACATATAAAAAAAAGTGAAATCGTAATCCTTATGAAATTTCCTATTGGAATTTTATAAGTTTATATACTGACGAAAAAAAAAAAAAAAAAAAAAAAAAAAAGAGACTATGTCCTCAAGCAAATTTCAGCAGGTGGTGATGGCAACTTTGGACCGGAGTAGGTGGAGGCAGATTGTCCGCTTGAAGGGGTCCAGTGACCACGATCCTCAGTAATGAGGGACCGACTGAAGAGAGAGATTTATTGACGTCATGGGCCGCGCGGCCTATAAGGCATTTTACTTTTGAATATTACATTATTGATTCATAGGGCACTATGTAATAAGAAAAGTTGACAAATCAAAAGCTATAAAATGCACCTATTGGTGGATTGAACAAATAAGGATTGAGGCAACGTCATATTTATCTTGAGTAGTGCTTACTTACGGTTGAGTTTTTTTTTAGTTCTTAACTATTTGTCTATCGTATTACTAAAAGATATTATGTAAATTACAAGTAATTATTTATTTTTATTACCTAGCTACTTTTGAATTGTTACTAGAACAATGCTAAGGATTTTATTTTTATTCTGTGAGATTTTTCTAATCTAATAAATGCTATCAAATTTGTTATAATTAAAACTAGTGATAGCCTAGCGGTTAAACGCTCGCCAGGGTCTGAGTTCGAACCCGATTCGCACAGAATTCATGTGCGGATCAGAATTTGTTTATCACTCGCGATAACGGTGAAGGAAATCTGTGCAACTGAGAGAGTCTCATGTTCTCGATAGCGGGTTTAGTCCGCGAACCCGCACCGGGCCAGCGTGGTGGACTATGGCCTAACCCTTCTCATTTTGAAAAGAGGCCTGTGCCTAGCTGTGGGATAGTAATGGGCTAGATTTACTAGACTGACAACTACTTTTAAAGTTTCAAGCAAGTAAGTTCGTTTTTGTATACTTAAAAGATTATTTTAAAATATATCGATATGTTCTTGACCGATGTCGACACTACCATTGCCCTACAAATCTTGACCGGCTGTGGTCGCTTACAAAGACTTGTTACGGTCATGCATACAATAATACTTGAAGTTAAGCCCCGCTCTATTGATCGTGAACTTTGACATGTATGATTCATGTATGGGTTATTAACTGTCTTCTGTCCGTATGTTTATTAACCCCCGACAAAAAAGAGGGGTGTTATAAGTTTGTAGTTTGTAATGGATATCTGTGTATCTATCTGTGGCATCGTAGCTCCAAAACGGATGACCCGACTTCATTGGTTTTTTTAAAATGAATAGCTACTTTAATCGGGTATCATCTTAGGTATGATTCATGGAAATCTGTTTAGGCGTTCAAAAGTTACAGCTTTTTTTCTAGTTGGGGTCGGGGGTTTTTGTCGGTCAGGTTATTTATAAATGTAGGTATTACGTCATATCTTCAGCATACCTCAACCGATTTGTATGATAATTTTTGTTTTGAAACAAAAAAAATATTAATTTTCATCCTCGGTTTTTTCTTTTTTTTTAAGTTTTTGTTTGTGTTTTATTTTCTTGTTTTTTAAAAACGTTGTCACTAGTATTTCTCCTGTATCGAGGGTACAGTTCACAAACATACATGTCATATGCAGAAACACCCAGACCCGGAACAACTATCTGTAGATCATACAAATATTTGCTCCGTGCGGGGATCGAACCCGCAACACGTAGCGCAGAAAGCTAATCGCTTAGCCACTGCGCCAACCGTGTCATCAAACGTATTACAACCGTATTACATTATGACTTCACATACCTATTAAATGTGATAAAATCTTATAATTATAGTAATCTAGATATTAGTTTTTCTGTCCATTTAATTATATTAAAATTTGTTAAATAATGAGCATGTAAATTTGTTGTTTCACACAATTTTGTAATTACTGTTAGTTAATTATGCGGTAGTTTTGATCGTAACAACAGATTTTTGAATAAAAATCGCTTTATCAATTTGTTCACTCATTACCTATGCATTTGTAGATCCATTACCTATGTTTAAGTATTTATTTAATATTAATAATTTAATTTAAGGCGAAGTTGTTTTACCCGACTGCGCCAGAAAGAGGGTTATGTTTTTCGAGTGTATGTATATTTCTGTGTGACCCTCTGTAGCCTAAACGGCTTGATGGATTTAAGCTTGAGAGGTGTCATTAGATTCGTCTTAATGTGGAAGTGACACTGGCTATATCCAAATTATAAAAAAATTATGGCCTATTTTAGGCGCCATATTAATTGTCTTTATAAAAAAAATCTTCAAAACCTATCGTGTGGCTAATCAAAATAAAGGGTTTTATAAACAGCTTACAAACATATACAACATATATGTTTAAATATGTTTTGGAATGAGAAATGCTAACTAAAAGGTGTAAAATAAATAAAAAGTTATAAAAAAAAACAACCCGACTGGTTAAAAAGAGAGACCGGCTCAAATCTTCCCAATAATGGGTCCATAGTTGCTATGTTCCATATTATAATTCTACGGGGCTTGTTTTTTCTTTCCTGTTTTTATTTAAAGTTATCAGTCGAGTTTTTTGATTTTTTTAACTAAAATTTTTTTAGATTGCCAAACTTTTAGAATCTGATCTATTTTATAACATGAATCCATACATCAAACATAGAATTTATCTTGTACATTTTTCATTTCCAATATCGTTTTCAAAGCACTTCATCTCCATGCATCCAAATTGAATATCGTATTTCAAACAACAAACACCGAAACAACGTTAGGCGCTGGCAGAGGAACAACAAATTAATTTTAACTGGCAAGTCCGTAGATATTCCCGAGCAACTGCGGAGAATAAAGGATGAATGCAAGACAAACTGCCGGTGGCTAGGAGTCAAAGTTGGGACGTCGATTGGCAGGATTGTTGGTGAATTCTTAGAAGGTAGTTTGTTACTTATTAGATGCATTTAGCAATGGATTGTTTAGCATGCTCTGTTTATTTTGTTTGTTCATTCCAGTGTTTGTGGAATTTATAGCGGGTTTGTATCTTTGGTATCCTAAAAATGGTTAGAATATAACCTTTAAGTAACCTTAAATAAAATGTTTCTTTCTTTATAGATGCATGTATAATATGAAATATTAATGTTCAACAATTCACAGATCTCTTTCATTGATCTGAAAAAAAAATAATTACTCAATTAATACAACTAATGTATGTAAGTTATTAACAGTTAAGTTATTAATTATAGATAGCTTTATATGAAGTTTGTACTATGAATTAATTGTGAACTGGTGACCCAGCATGGGCGCCAATAAAGGCTATGGGCGTACAACGTGGGACCTAAGTAATCAGTGAAATCATTAATCATACATAAAATATTACTAAATTTGAATTAGTTGAGCGTTTCTACATAGGTTGACTTGGTTATGACTTTTTTATAGGATTTTATTGCAATAAATAAACGATTAGGTAGATATTATAATACATTTACATTATTTTCTACTTCTGAGTATAATAGTAAATTGCAGCTATTAAATTACGGGCCATTGACTTTTTATTACGGATTAAACAGTGAATATGCCGAAAATGACTTAACCTCCTCATTTATAGACCTAATTATGTATAAAATATACACTATAACACTCCTCAAAATAAGTGTTGGATAAGTACGTACGATATACCCGCGCACAGGTAAGTAAGCTTGTATTTAGGGTGGTTTAAGAAAAATCATACAAATATCTACCGCGCGATCACTGATGTGAGTTACGGAATACGGCAACTGCAGGTTAAACTATAAAAAGAAGGTATATTTTGGTGTTCATTCACATTATTATACTGATAAAGACACAGTGTAGCGGAAATATCGGTGCCGGCGATAACATAGCGAAAAAACAACAGTTAATAATTATGAAGATGATACATATTTTAGAAGTGTCGTCCACTCATGTTAGAGTCCGTTACGGTCTTGTCACTGACTCCAGTTTAATGTTCAGACGATTTCTATAGTTAATATTATCGTACGTAGATGACGTAATGTCGAGTCATTGCGTGTAAACATTATGTATAATATTATCAGACATGCCACATTCATGTTCCCACATGAATATAATCTGGTATCTTGATAGCATTATTCGACATCAATTAAGACTAAATGCCGTGATTCAGAATATTATGTTAATGTACTGACGTCATGTTATCGTGATATCACATAAATCTTTGTATAGACTTTCATACCTGCTCTATCTCACGAGAGATGCAATATAGACCCCTTCCGTTGGCCGGAAATTGAGCTGACCGGAGGCGCTTGGTGCACCAAAATGTTTATGTGTTCGAAGACCAAAGGAGTGATTTCGATGTAAAGCAAGATCTGACTAAAAGCAGACCGCCTGCCAATATCCAATTTATAAATCTAAATCTGAGATGGTATGGACATGTAAAGAGAACACCATCGGATTACGTAGGAAACCTGGAACCTACAACCAGGTGATGCGATGTAGTTTATAAAGATATGATGACAGACATGTGGTATCCGGCAATCCACACTGTGCTCGCGTGGTGTATTGTGGCTTAGTCCGTTTCTTAGCCAAAAAGTCTGCGACCCAGCATCATTAATAAGCTGATGATGATGAATCCAAGCTAATCCATTTCCCAAGTTGTTCCGCGGGTTAGGTTTAAAACTGGTATATTTCTAACGTTGATACTGCTTGTACTTTCTGTTCGTTATAGTCACGAAACAATGTTCAGTTTAAATGTATCTAACAGACAACATAATTACAGCAAACTAATGTAACTGCAGTGGAACTGCGAGTGTCAAAGTTCGACCGACATCGCCCGAGTTTCAGTAACTACGCTGATTACGATATCCATTCCAATTAGTTCTGCTGCACGTTTTTTGAGATTTGAGGTTGATTAGAATGAAAGTAGATAGTAATAGTAGCAGAATGGAGGTAATAGTTTTACGAGGAATCAAATCTTGCATTTGTTATTGTTTTACCCGCTTTCTTTTATTTCATGGAGATCTGGGGGGCTAAAAAGGCCGCTTTAGATGAATCACAATATGATTCATATTACAAATGTCAAAATATCTACTTAATTGACGACACTTAATGTCATCCGCATAAGGTGCATATTCAGTAATCATCTGTTTGACAGTTACTATGCAGATCCGCGGGTCTACCGCGTAACTAAAATTGTAATGAACATCGACATCGGTATTAAACTTCAATACGATCGTGAGAGCCTAAACTTTGAGCTAACTTGTATTTTTTTTACCGATCATGAAGATAGGAGTCCCAACTATATGATAGGTATTTTTTTTACAAGTTAGCTCAAAGTTTAGGCTCTCACGGTCGTATTGACGTTTAATACCGATGTCGATGTTCATTACAATTTTAGTTACGCGGTAGACCCGCAGTAGATGAATTGCTCAATGTGGCCTTTTTAAGCCCCTGTATACAATTGCCACAATCTAATAGCATTGTTGTCCCACGTTGGGCGCCGCTGATTTCAACGAAGGCAATTATGCTCAAAGAAATACGAACTATGATAATAGGAAACTCAAGCAAGCCATAACATCAACTCACTTCTTCAACCCATTTTTATACAGTCTCAATTTTTTGTGTTCCAAGTTGAAATAAAACATTCTTAGACAGTGTTGCTACATGAAGGTTGAAACGGTATTTTGAGACTAACCTAAGCTAAGCCGCATTTCAATATTTTACCGACCTTAACGTGTTGGTTAAAGGCACGACTTGTGAATCTATTTAGAAAGAAATTTAGTTTCTGAAAAGAATAGCTTACTACAGTTACTACCATTGATAATTTTTTGAATTAGTAGGGTATGAGGTTGACCGATAAATACCGATACCAGACCGACGAGAATATAGGTGATGATTAGAGTGTTTTTTTAAGGTTACAATAGAAATAATGTCCTAGTTAAAGTTCGTTTAGTACGTATCTATATATACCATTTGGAAGTTAGTACCTAGTTACGACCAGATCTAACAATTGTTCGGTTCAATATCCAAAGTGTGTTCCACTGGGCTCTGTCGAAGTTATTAGTTATGGAAGTTTGACGTCATCGGTTGCAACTGGAAGTTGGTTAAGACATATTGCTTTTACTGTTCAACAAGGGGATTCAGCTTTGTAACATTATAAACTTTACCGGTTGAACTATAGTTTAAATTAAATATAACCACCACTTAAGTCTAGTTTATGGAAGGATGGCTCCCGGGAATGACTTTCTGCGTTCGGATTTTGAGTCCTTAGGCCCTACTGTGGAGGACCGAAGTGTGGTGTTCCTTGATTGAAAAGGGAGGACCTCCGACCAGGCGAGATGATATTGCCTGGTTGGCCGAAGCCCGATGGTTGATGTCGGACAGTTGTATATGTGTTAGATACGATATTCTTTTTCCCTGCGTGACGCAGGCCTCGTAATCTGATTGGTCGAATTCATATAAACGCGCCACTGTAGTTAGCTTGCTGCCTTGCTAGTAGTTATTCTATGTGGCGATAGATGTCGCTACAAGTTTTGTTTATCAATATTGATACGTATCGACTGCGTTCGGCGTTTCGATTGGTTAAGAGAAACGGGCCAATGAAACCCAGAATGCAGTCGATAAGTTAAATCGATATTGTTTAGAAACTTATGCTAGGAACTCTTGACTGTCAAAACGACTTTAAAAACTGTCAGTGACATCTGAAAGCAGAATAAATTGTGTGTAACATGGATACAGAAAAGCTGTGACATGTACAATGTACATTATGTTAGTTTGTTCCGAATTCACTGTTTCACTGTCTACGGATGTTTACAAACTTATGCATACAGTCATACAACCGATGCGATGGTAATGTTAAGTAGTCTTGATCCGGGTAAAGCTCTACACAGCAGTGGCGAAGAGTCCATACAACCCGATTCCCATCAGCTTCCCTTTAGGAATTGGTTAGTGCATAGTCCAACGTAATATTATATTATTTACTCATCCAACTGACAAAAAAAGGCTTGTTATTCAGTTAGGTTGAGCTCTTCCAGACATGACTATATATAGATTACAAGAGACGATATGGATTTTTGTCTTAAAGCAATTTTTAGAGGGCATTTTTGGGACGGCTTCCCCTTTTAAAACTGTCACCCTTCGCCACTGCTACATAGTATAAAATAAAGTCGTTTTCCGCGTCTGTCTGTATATCCGCTAACTCCTCTTAAACCACGCAACGGAATTTGATGCGGTTTTCACCATCAGTTAGATAATTTTTCACAGAAGGTTTATATGTATAATACTTTCATATTTAATGTAATGATAGTAGATAAATTGCACCCGTGTGAAGCCGGGAACGGGTCGCTAGTAATGTATATAATTGCATTACACAAAATGTGAATAAACCATAAAGTTATTATTAGTGGTAATAGAGGAACACAGTGTGCGAGTGAGAAACCGATCTTTACGAAAATCCTACGTGCGAAAAAGAGACACAATTAAATGTTCGTAGGACCGATTTGAAACAATTTATGAACTAGTAGGTACCTGTCAAAATAAGATCTCGTATTATTTTATGATTTTCTTCACAATCGTTCTGTATTTTATTGGATAAATATCAATAATCGAAAAGGTTTCGTGTCCTGTGTTAGACTGCAGTGTAACTTACAGCAATAATGCAAATAAAGATACCTTTTACAGGTAAATACCGTACAGTGCAATATTACTTTCAGAGTGCATATTTCCATAGAAAATATTTCTAAAATTATTTAGTAATACGTTTATAACATGCAGTAAGCCCTCTATTTTCTAAATAATATATTATTTTAAATAATTATGTGTAAGATAAAAAAATATTGTGTTCGTGAAAATGTGAAAATTAAACCGTTTGGCATAGGTTGTGTGTACAAAATCTATCGATATGTCGATATTTCCAAATTAATTTTTCGTACTACCTAGCTTCGTCCATTGCATAACTTGAGAGTTATTGTTAATCCTTGCTTATTTGTATATTGAAAGGTTGATTTAGTCCGGCCCCGCACATTGTCAGAAAATCATAGTCGGAATATTTCTGACGCACTGGAGGGCACTCGACACTATTCACACCATGTTTGTACTATTACAACATTTTAATAGTACGTACATAGCCCATACCCGCATTTTGTACTAGCCCCACAGATGACAGAATTTTCCGAATCGTACGTCCGCTTCTACAAGATGCAAACTTACGATTCCGAAGATTCTGATTCTGTCGCACATTAAAATGCATAAAATAGCGCTATTTCCAGACAAAGAGTAGCCTGGTGAAAAAAATAACTTCATTATATTGACTGGCTAACTTCATAACTTCCAGGTTTCCGGACCACATTTCTCGGCCTGTGTCAGTGTACAAATACAGGGACCTATCACCAAAACCTTCAACATCAAAACCGAAACGTCTGACGTCAAGAAATAATGAATATGATAATGAATGATTACATAATGTTTACAATAAATTTTCTTTTTACTTACCTATTCGTCACTTTCGTGACGTTAATAATTTTGCCATCCTAATATAAACCTCTATTACGTAACTTTTAATATTTTAAAATGACAGATTAAATATGTCAAATATGGTATTTTAGTATAAAGAACATTTGAAAGATTTAATTGGTAATTTTAAAAGATTATAAGTTAGGTACATAATTTAGCCTAGCAGATTCTAAATGATATTCCACTCCTTATTAGTATAGCCGATTTTGATATCGATATTGCAGGGATATTGTCAATTCGGTGATATTATAATTTCACAATAACACGGCCATATCGATAATGCGGAGACGTCAAAGTCACATCCCTAAACTTCACACACATGTCGTTACTAACATAAATACTAAAATTCCAACTACAGCTCTGTTTCTAGACCTAAGCAAAGCATTTGATTTCGTACATCATACTAAACTCGTTGATAAATTGGACAGAAATGGCATTAGGGGTATAGCTCTAGAGTGGTTTAAATCATATTTATCTAACAGAACACAAATTACAAGAGTCACAAAATTTAATAATAAAATTAATAGTTTAGTTAACTTTGATTCCCAACCTCAATTTAATTATTTTGGAGTTCCCCAGGGCAGCATCCTGGGACCACTGCTATTTCTTGTCTATATAAACGACCTCCCACAGACAATAAAACATGATTGTGTTATGTTTGCAGATGATACCACAATAATCATTGGCTGTGACAATGAGGATACATACGAGTCAGATATAAATAACACTTTAGACAGTATAATCAAATGGTTAGATATTAACGCCCTTAAAATAAATATAGAAAAAACTAAACTACTACATTTTAAAACACAGAAGAGTAAACCCTTACACATAAACGTAACTTATCAAAATCAGATAGTCGAAAAAGTACAAAAAACAAAATTTCTAGGTATCACTCTCGACGAAAACTTCACATGGAAGGAACATGTTGATGACATATGCACAAAAATAAATAGATTTGTATTTGCTATAAGAAAAGTCAAAAATGAAACATCCAAGCAAACAGCCATAATGGTATATCACGCCTACGTTTGTTCCATAATCCGGTATGGTATAGTTGTCTGGGGAAACTCTTCAGAACTACTAAGGGTATTAATAGCTCAAAAAAGATGCATTCGCGCAATCTTTAATATGGACTGGACTGATTCTTGCCGACCGGTGTATAAATCACAGAACCTTTTAACTGTACCAAGTATTTATATCTATGAAATAGCCAAATTTGTAAAATGTAACTCTTCACTTTTCGATTTTAAAAATAACATCAACAAACGAAAAGTCACTCACTTGACTTTAAAAATGCCTGTACCTAGATTAGAACTATTTAGGCGCAGTTGCGTGTATATGGCGCCTCTTATTTATAATTCGTTGCCAAAATGGATTGTTGATCTACCCTATAAAAAGTTCTGTATCATATTGCGGAAATGGTTAATATCTGAGAGCTTCTACTCAATTGAGGAATATTTAAAAAAATATTCACGTCATTCCTACCATTATAGGATTGCATTGTAAGCTCTATAAGATGATATTTGTTTACTAGAGTATTTTACTACCTATATTAATTAATATAATTACATTTAATATTTAATTTAAATCCAATTGATTATCTAATAATTTATAATTTTAATGTATTCTTTTATTATATTTGCATGCCATTATTATATGGCGGAATGTGTTTGCACTAAGATAAAATATAATGTACCATCTTTTATACCGCATTTTAAGCAAATAAACTGATTTGATTTGATTTGATTTGAAATGCGCTAACATACGTATTTCTTTTTTGGTCTCGCGATAATGAAGACAGTGTTCCTCTCATAAAGTTATTATTAGTGGTAATAGAGGAACACTGTCTTCATTATCGCGAGACCAAAAAAGAAATACGTATGTTAGCGCATTTGACATGTGTGTGAAGTTTAGGGATGTGACTTTGACGTCTCCGCATTATCGATATGGCCGTGTTATTGTGAAATTATAATATCACTGAATTGACAATATCCCTGCAATATCGATATCAAAATCGGCTATACTAATAAGGAGTGGAATATCATTTAGAATCTGCTAGGCTAAATTATGTACCTAACTTATAATCTTTTAAAATTACCAATTAAATCTTTCAAATGTGCTTTATACTAAAATACCATAAACTTTTTTACTTCTTCAGAATTTAAAAAAAAGAATAGATCTTTATTTCATGTAAACCAGATACAGGCACTTATGAAATGTCGAGACTCTAGGTGCACGGTTCGAAATAGTAGATCCTATGGAGAAGAACCGGCAAGAAACTCCATGGAAACTCTTTTCAAATAAATAATAGATCTTGACAATCTTTATCAGTACAATGTTGTGGTAAGATCTGCGAGAATAATGCAATTCAATGCGAATACAAATAAAACTAGGATAATAATGAATTGCCTCTGAATAAGATTGCCATGGCAGTTACGAGCTGACCAGTTCCGACAGACGGCACCCGTTCACGAGCATGACGCATGTGTCAGCCTCGCCAAGCTCGACCACAATGAAGGGAACTCAACGACCCGACACACAACGCCACCATCAGCGAGACATTTTAGTGAGCATGACAAACTCATAGTACCAGACAACATGTAGGTAGGTATTTAGTAAATATATCTATAACATTATTACTTACATCATGCTCACAGTTTACAAGTTTTTGTATGCATTTGAATTTACAATTATATAAGATTAGGTATTAAAATAAAACATTTGGTACACCAAAAATAATTTCAAAATATAAAAATTAATAGGGACATTATACACAATGTCACAAAATAAGTTTGTAAACCAATTAAATACTCAATTTAATCACCAATATAAATAAATTACTCCATCGTAATAATAGTAAAGATTAATGCGATTAATCGCATTTTAATTATGTAAATACCTACATACAAAATTTCAGACAGTGCCAGAGGGTCGCAGTGTGCAGGACGGAATCGTACGCCAGACATCTTTATCTTCGATGTACTGATTTATGGTGTAATAGGCTTTGGACATTAAAGTTTGCTTAATAAATGCTTTAAACTTTATATCTGGTAATTCAGTAATGCAAGTTGGAATTTTGTTATAGAACCTAACACTGTTTCCCATAAACGACTTGCTAGTTTTGCTAAGTCTAATACCAGGTACAACTAGCTTGTTTCTATTGCGAGTATTCAAGTTATGTATGTCACTTAACTTATCAAAATTAACTATATTTGACATATTTAATCTGTCATTTAAAAATATTAAAAGTTACGTAATAGAGGTTTTTATTAGGATGGCAAAATTATTAACGTCACGAAAGTGACGAATAGGTAAGTAAAAAGAAAAGGACATGGCTAAATAGAGTATGGGCGATTGCCCTAGCAATGTATAAATATCGTACCTAGTAATATATAATGCTGAATAGCTGAATATTAGTATTTCGTATGAAAAAACTTTCAGGAACTTTTCATATCGTTACAATCCTAATAACAAAATCGTAAAAAATTCTACGTCAATATAGCGACATCTATCGCCACATAGAATAACTACTTAGCAAGAAACCAAAGCTAACTACAGTGGCGCGAAAATATGTATTTTAACAATCACATTACGAAGCCTGCAAGGAAAAAGATTATCATATCTAACACATATACAACTGTCCGACATCAACCGTCGGGCTTCGACCCGCCAGGCAATATCACCTCGCCTGGTCGGAGGATCCTCCATTTTCAATGGAGGAACACCATACCTCGTTCCTCCACAGTCAATAGGTATACAAACTTCCTAGGTAGGTAAAAGAAAACGATTTCGCCACAGACAGATTTCGCTATGAAAGTTAGCTAGTCGTTTGTTTACAAACTTCAATAATTAGGTAAAATAAAAGATTTTGCGAGGAAAATCACTTAGCTTAGATTATTGATTGTTTGTCGCAGCCGCTCGGCCGCGACAACCAATCAATAATCTAATCATATTATAATATCTACGCACTAATTAAACAAAGACACATAAAATATTGAAATAAAACAACAACAATGAGATTTATTAATTTATTACGTAGGTACATGCATGTGATATGATTGTAGTAAATGGGGAATATGTTTGTATGTATTTACTATTCATAATCTCACAAGAACATCATCTAAAAATGAAGTGCCAGAAAACGTGTTTTGGTGTCTCGCCATCCCAAATAGCAGCAATCAGCAGCAGCCAACAGTTCTGTTCCCCACAATACATTGATGTAATATATTATACTATTGTAGTCTTTGGATGTAATATGCAAGTATGTCCTCTGCTCTGAGGGATTATTTGTAGTTTCGCTTAGATTTCATTCAGCCTCTTAAAAGTTAAGGCCTCAAACTCAAACTCAAACTCTTTATTGCTTTCATGTGTATCTAGTTACAGGTGTTATATTTTTATAGGTTTCAACAGCACCACCACCTAAATCCACCCTCCTAAATCCATCCTCGATCCACCTAAATGAATGATTCTATCAAAACCCGATAAACAATAAGTCACAATAACTCCGATAAACAGCGATGGTCAAAAGTAAAAATCCAAAATACTGTGAAAGCACAACGAACAAATCAAACGAACGGCAGAGCGATCGAATGACGTCTGACTGACGTTTGTTTTTTTTTTCATAGTGTTGGATGGGATTATACTCGGAGTGTAACAGAATCGATTATGTACCTAATCAAATAGGTCGAAAGAAAAATATCTACAAATTGTTCTTGGCGATCCTTATTCAGTCAACATTCTTCGACTTATAATAGTTACCTAAATTGTGATAGTTATTGGATCATTTTATTAGATTAAACAAAGAGTTTAACACGTTATGTTCATAAGCTTTCGGGTATTTTTTTATTTGGTTTCAATCGAACCATCGGAATCGAGAAGAATCGATTGTTACTTTTTAGTGCCGACACTATTAAAGTGCCGTTCCTTTCCACATTTTGCCAATCATTTCTAGAAATCGGATGAAGGCAATCCAAGAAATCAACGTTTTGAGACGTATTAAGATACAAAATTAAATAATATAATAATTGATACTGTTTATTTAGCTTACACAAATATCTTTATACATCCACATTTTTTGTAAAACGGAACGTCCTAGGGTATCGGGTATAATAGTGTTCTGTGGTCATAAAAAATAAGTAAAACACTTTTAATTTTTTGAAAAGTTCACGAAAGTTCTAGGAGAATAACAAACACGTAATAATTAATGAATGAATATTTGAATGTCACGAGCTAGTAAGAAATTTCTATACATGTTAAGGGCAGTAGTTTAGCCATGTCCTTTATTGTAAACATTATGTAATCATTCATTATCATATTCATTATTTCTTGACGTCAGACGTTTCGGTTTTGATGTTGAAGGTTTTGGTGATAGGTCCCTGTATTTGTACACTGACACAGGCCGAGAAATGTGGTCCGGAAACCTGGAAGGTATGAAGTTAGCCAGTCAATATAATTAAGTTATTTTTTTCACCAGGCTACTCTTTGTCTGGAAATAGCGCTATTTTATGCATTTTAATGTGCGACAGAATCAGAATCTTCGGAATCGTAAGTTTGCTTCTTGTAGAAGCGGACGTACGATTCGGAAAATTCTGTCATCTGTGGGGCTAGTACAAAATGCGGGTATGGGCTATGTACGTACTATTAAAATGTAATAGTACAAACATGGTGTGAATAGTGTCGAGTGCCCTCCGGTGCGTCAGAAATATTCCGACTATGATTTTCTGACAATGTGCGGGGCCGGACTAAATCAACCTTTCAATATACAAATAAGCAAGGATTAACAATAACTCTCAAGTTATGCAATGGACGAAGCTAGGTAGTACGAAAAATTAATTTGGAAATATCGACATATCGATAGATTTTCTACACACAACCTATGCCAAACGGTTTAATTTTCACATTTTCACGAACACAATATTTTTTTATCTTACACATAATTATTTAAAATAATATATTATTTAGAAAATAGAGGGCTTACTGCATGTTATAAACGTTTTACTAAATAATTTTAGGAATATTTTCTATGGAAATATGCACTCTGAAAGTAATATTGCACTGTACGGTATTTACCTGTAAAAGGTCTCTTTATTTGCATTATTGCTGTAAGTTACACTGCAGTCTAACACAGGACACGAAACCTTTTCGATTATTGATATTTATCCAATAAAATACAGAACGATTGTGAAGAAAATCATAAAATAATACGAGATCTTATTTTGACAGGTACCTACTAGTTCATAAATTGTTTCAAATCGGTCCTACGAACATTTAATTGTGTCTCTTTTTCGCACGTAGGATTTTCGTAAAGATCGGTTTCTCACTCGCACACTGTGTTCCTCTATTACCACTAATAATAACTTTATGGTTCCTCTATTACCACTAGTAATAATAACTTTATGGAATAAACCATAAAGTTATTATTCACTAGTATTAATAACTTTATGGAATAAACCATGGTGGAGGTCTTGAAGGTATTAAAATAATGCTTTATGTTCGACATTCGATAATTTTTTGGCTTCCATATTACAAGTTGTTACTTAATGTGGAAGTCAAGAGTCATTTCGCAGTGTGACAATTTTTTTTGTGCCAATTAAACTTTTTTTTTGCTGTTATTATTTTCTTCTACGTTTTAATTCCTTAAATTATCCCTTATTAAGATAATTGTAGTATAACGAAAAAACTGAAACTGAAACGCAAAAAACTGCCTACATGTGTGTGTAGAACTGGATGGGTGGGGAAACGCGTAAGAAAATTTAGTAAAAAGATTACAAATTGGATTCGTAAAAAACGTAAAAAAAAAATGTTTCTTTAAATTTCAATATCTCGATTATCAGTCGATTCCCAGGTATGGCTGAGTACAAATTATATCATGGGTTACATCCGTTATGTCTCATGATTTAGTGACTAAGATTTAATTACCAGAGATACACCAAAAACGTATCGTATACTAATGAAGAAGTTTGTACAGCAAAATTACTAATTACTACTACAAACAGTTAACGTGGAATACGGTTTTATTGAAAATGCATTTAAATGTAACCACAAATAACGCAACGTTTAGCGTCAGCGATGTTAATAATCATTAATGGTTTAATATTTTACTAACAGGTATTTACTCTAAAATTGGGTGTAAATGTAAAATGGAGATTTGGCTTTAGGTAGGTGTTTATTTGTAGTTTACTGATAAGCTTATGTTTAGTGTGCGCTATTTGTTTCCTATAATAATGTGATAAAGAAGATGCTACCTATTTTGTCGTAGTCTCCTTTTACCCATGAGTGGGGTGGCGTAATACCATCCCATGGAAATAAAGAAAGAAATAACTGTTGATGATGTAAAATGAGACACACTCGTTGCACAGATGAGAAATTTAATTATAGATTAGCTTCATACACTTCTACAAGTTTATCACAAGCGACGCCATATTCGAGAGAACGCTTCTCACACAATAGACAATGTACCATAGATGACATTTATCTTTATTAAAAATAAAGCCCACTATCTATAATATTTTATTTTGAGAAAAAGGTATTTACATACATAGACTAAATATTTACAAATAAATTAAAGATAAATAAAAACAAATAGGGAACACTTAGGCGGCGTCAAAGTACTCCTCCGCATCGCTGTCATCCGGGAACGTGCCCAGAAGACTGGCAGCATTGCCACGTTGAATGGCAATGCTAATTCTTTGGCCAAAGAAAGAGCCAGCCCTCTGGTCACGCGAAGTGTCGACCAGACGGCGAGAGATTAAATTAGATTAAGCCCACTATTAATTACTAAATCTCCCATTCATAGATATCTAACAATAACATCTTATTCAGACTTCAGACTAGACAACACAATGCACAAACAGAGAAAAAAAACAAAGATTACCCAAAAACAATGTGCTGTTGGTATGCCAGCACCAAATGGGTTACCATCTCAGCGTTTGCTGGGCATAAGAATACCTTGCGCTGATTTTCACTTGGCACCCTTGCCATGACACATGGACGCATATAATAATTGAAGTAAAAGCTTGTCGTAGCAACTTTTAATAGAGTGTAAGAGCTTTTATTTCAAATAAACCAAATACTTAAAAACACTTTTGAAATGTTATGGACTAGGTTCCAAAAATGTTGGTCCTATGGAGAAGAATGGGCAAGAATCTCCAGGAATATAGGAATTTTAAAATGGTCGTTAGAATTTTGGATACTACATTTTACGTAGTAGAAGTATATGAGAACAAATGCCCGACATTGTTCAAGAGACAAATATTAAAAGTGTACTTATGTCCAATAAATCCCATGTTCCCCAAATGTGGCCCAAAGTTCCATGTAATAAATAAATAATAATGAAGATGTTTTTGATAAAAAAGAACTTACTTTAATAACATAACAAGTACCAATTAACCACACGCCCAACATCTGTCTACCTCATCGAGGCACACGCCGTGAAGATGTGGCAGTTACAAACGATGACGTGTTTTGAAAATAAACGGGTCGTGTCTCTTCTGTTGTTCCAAACTCCCCTCTGTTGACTGAACGTAAATATGTACGGGTAGACGTATCTGCTATATTATAGTATTTGTTGTTGCCGAGTAGTTATGTTTATGTTGACGATAACTTTGATATGTCAATTGTTTTCTTGTGTATTCTAGCGGTTTCTATCTCAAGTGTTTGGTATAGTAGTTGTAGCTAGGCTAGGAGACCAATTTCTAGTGTTATTCTAATGAAAATGGAAGATTATTCAGTCGACCGAGGTGATCTAAACTAACATGAGCGCCATGACATACTATTGTCGGTGCAAATTTGTGCGGAACTATCGTCATCTCAAAATTCTGTCGCGGAGCTCATGTTACACTAGATGGTTGTAATTCCTAAGGGGTTGCAAGTGAATCTCAATTAATTAGGACTTGTAGAAGAAATCCTTTAAAATGAAATCCTAGACAAAGAAGTAGAGAAACTAAAACCTACATGAAAAAATAAGACACCAATCCATTCTTTGTTACTTCAGTACAAAAGTTCCGAAGTAAAATGCTTTACAAAAATACACAAGCGGTTTTGAAAACAGTGGTGTTTTAATCAAAAACACAGGATGCGAAGCGGCTACTGCATTTTTCAAACAAGAATACCGAACTAGTGTTTGGGTATATCCATTAAAAGTGGGGGTTAGGTCAAAACCGGCCAACTACAGGCTGCAAAATAAAAACAACCACCTCGATAAAACGCCAAAAGTATAAACGTTGGTTTTGGTGGGACTACAGTTTTAGCTCCATCGAGCCAAAATTTAAGTATTAAGCATTTTCAGTAGCAATTTCCATTCAGTCCCATCCAATGCCAAATCTTTTCAATCTTTATATGTTTCCACATTTGGTTTTTCTTTCAGCTGATCAATGTAGTTTCTTTTTGGTCTTCCTCTTTTTCTTTTTGCCTCTATTTTCCCTTCTTTAATATTGTGCAAGTGACCAATCATCCTTCCTCTTCTTTCTTCTGTGTTTCATGATTTGTCTTTTCTCTTATACCCGTTTAAGTATTTTTTTAGTGGTCACTTATTCTGTCTCGCACCTACAGCTATTCTAACAAAACAATACAGTCTATCAGTAGTAAGCGATCATAAGCTTTAGGGCAACGTTGCATACGACCACGGCTATCCTCTGAATATCACTATGAATATGTATTAATATTTTCTTGTTTTATACCTTTTCAGTACCTACTCAGGTTTTAGTTTCTGAACTAAATTTTTTAATAAAAACAAAATATCGCTTCCATTAGTAGCATCATTTTTAAACTCTACAATTCACAACAAAATAAACCAGCCACAAACAATATTTTATGGAATAACTGGACCATAAAACCCACTGTCCATCTAGAACAACCAACAAATATATCCAGGCCGCATCCACTCCGTGCATTACGTTGTTCTAAGCCCCGAGTGCATATATTTCGTTGCGAATCCTTGTTGCGCTGCTGCAGGCTATAACTTATGTTTATTTGGACCAACTGTTGGTGCCTTTTCAATTGTGAACCACTTCTGCTATTTGCAGTGCAAGGTAATTACGACCTGGAAATTATAGTTTTTATCTTTATAAGTGGTGAAGATTATTCTCATGAAGACCTTCGGAGATAGACAATGGAACTCTTGAATGAATAACAGCATATCACTCGCGATTGCTGTAAGCGCATGAATATGTATAATTATTTCACTCAAAATAGAAAAATAATTAACTTTTAAAAAAAGGAAAAACCGGAAAGTTAAAATGTAAATTTTCTTAAAAAACTTATCAGCTTCTGAATTCGGTGCCTTTAATTCTTCAATGCACCTAGCTTGCCAATGGCACTGATTTCGGAAGCTGTTATGTTTTTTAAGACATAAATTTTATACTTTTTGGATTTTTGAAGTCGGTTTTTACTTTTTTTCAATTTATTTTTCACTCAAAATTCTGATGCTTGTCCAGAATCATGTACTCAGAATCCATAGTATCAAGTTTCGTTACGATATCACTTACAGCCTGTATAACGCTTGGAGAATACAGCTTGTGATGCGGTGTTGTTTTTTTAATAATAATTATAAAAAAAATTGTATGAGACAAGAAAACAAAACGAAGAACCTCACAAATGGCTGCTGAGTTTGTGAGTACTTGACCAGTGGGTAACCTTTAATTCACATTTCTGGATATTATCAATATCTAAAATGCCCTTACAAAACCCGAAGGGAATTGACCGGGCTTATACTTAAGACAAGGCTTAGTTGCCGCTGAACTAAGTTTACCTGACATTTTATCAATTTGAAGGACTTATGTAATTTATCGTCATAGTACATAATTTTCTGAGTAATTTATCCGTGTCTTTAGTTTAGAAGCGAATCAATCATAGATATTTGAAGAAAAGCTAAATAAGTCGTAAGGAAATCGATCGGAAGTCTTCGCAAGATTGTAAAAATATCATATTTAGGGAAACTGTTTGAAAAACCAAAAGCATACAGGGTTTTCTTTAAAACCATTTTTTTCTATAACTTTGCCCCTGAGAGTTTATAAATATACATCTCACATGCACCCAGACCCACAACTATCTGTAGATCACACAAATATTTGTGCCGTGTGGGGATGGAATCTGCGGCAGGTAGCGTTGGAAGCTAATCGCTTAGCCACTGCGCCATCCGTGCCGTATTTTGATTTAATATACAGATTTTGAATCACCTTGTATATCATAGAGCCTGTGCAATACATACACTTTGTACACCAAAACCACCAAAAGGCATCCTTTTTTTAAATTTTGGTACGGAACACTAAAAAAAATGTACTTAAAATACAGAAAATAGCATGTAGGTAACCTAATTAAAACCGAAAAAGCAGGCTAACTTTATAACGTGTAAAAATAAATTCAACTTCATCAAACGATAGTCAACCTTATTTTTATAGCGTAAGGTAGAAAACTGTATGACATTGGTAGTATATTTAAAATATTTGCAATCCATAATTGAATAACCCAATTAATGGGCGAAGAAGCTCCAACCAAGTGTTCACTTAGAGAAATGTTTTAATTAAATAATTTATATACAGGATTATTTGTAATTTACCAGCAATGCTTTAAGGGGTGAAAATAGTCATCAATGTGAACTACTTTTACTATAGCGGAAATCACGAAAATAAAAATTTATGAATTAATTTTAGCTTTCTGCACTCCTTCGCTATATCTTTAAATGCCAAATCTCACACTCCTCCGTGTGTGCAATATAATATGTTGATAAATATTATAGTTTAAAAAAAACGAAAGAAAACGCTTTTGTCATCCAAACTAAACGTGTATGCAAAATTTCAGCTCAATCAGAAACCGGGAAGTGGGTCAAATTTAACTTCCAAGGTTTTTTTACATAGTTAGTTACAAGTGAAGCTAATAAAAGCGTTTTAAAAAGGGGTACAAAGTTTTCTCTTCTAGATTATATTTTTTAATTTGTTACATTATTATTATTTATTTTATCTGTTTTTTATTATGTTTTGTTTTTCCGTGTTGGTTTTATTGTGATGGCTAATAAAAGTTTCTTCCTTTTTTTTATTCACTGCTGGGACATAGTCTTTTCTAAGAAAGATGTACGCTCTAGCGAACGATAGTTATATTACATAGTAATCGCGAAAAAATAATCAGTTGTCCCATACAAAACTTCAATATCTACTCGACCCAAACGTATGGGACAGCTGATAATTTTTCGCGATTACCATTTTGGTCCCATAGGGAAAGTTGTTCAGTTTGATGGTCTGATCCACACCCCTAAATATGACTACGCATTTATGATACGCGTAGTGTACAGGAAATTTTTGATGTAGTGCGCAAAATTTTCCGAGTTATTCAGTGTCCGTTCCCAAATGGAACCCCAGTATAAAAATTCACTCCAAAACAAAATAAAAATTTGATTTTGTATGGCTTGCGCAAGTAAATTATGCGTGTCCCACATACGAAGTCGAGTTTTCATTTTCTCCTAAAGTGTATCCAAATACTGCGATTGCGTTTAGGAACAGAGACTGAATCACTCTACAAATTATGCGCACTACATAAAAAAATATACTGTATATGACTTACTACGCATTTCTGATACACGTTGTATAAATATTAATGTGTAAACAATTTTAGTGATGTATTTGTTTTATAGTTCTCATAACTGCTCTAATGAATACTTGTAAGGTTCTTGCTAGACTTGCTATTGTAAGTCTACGCACTATGTTATTATAGAATTTCTCGGGCCTGCCTAAAGTGCTTTTAGATCAAACTAACATTGTTGAATCTAGAACAATATAATTTAGAAGTAGGTTTGTTTAATGTTTAGTTCGAACGTACTCGTATGTATAATATTACTGTAGTATTTCATGACCACTGTGTTATACAGGAATTTTTTTTGTTCAAAAAATTCACTCCAAAACAAAATAAAAAAAAATAATTTTGTATGGCTTGCGCTAGTAAATTATGCGTGTCCCTAAGTTGAATTTTCATTTTGTTTTAAAGTGTATCCCAATACTGCGGTTGCATTTCGGAACAGAGACTGAATCACTCTACAAATTATGCGCACTACATAAAAAACTATCCAGTAGATATATCTTACACTACATGGAAAAAACATTGCAGGCTCAATTCGAACCAAGTACTCGGTTGTATATAGCAATAACTTGTTTATTTCTAGCCGTTACGTTGTTTCAGTGTATGAAATCCGGATTTTTGCAAAAATCCTAGGACGATTGAAAAAGGTCGGATGGTTGGCAACAAACAAAGATTTTCGCAATCATTTATTTCTAGTTAGTCTCCGGGAAATTAATACTTACAGAGGTCGCTTAGTGGTCGTAATAAATAAATAATATTATATATATATTTTAGGCTTATGCACTCCTTCTCCATATACCTAAATAAACTTTAACTATGCCAAATCTCACAATTCTCCGTGTGCGCAATATGCTTAAAAAGGGGTACAAAGTTTTCTCTTCACGTATTATTAAATACGTCATGATTAAATTAATCTTTCTGCTTATTTTACAAGAATTAATGAAACACTTTACGAAAATTCTGCTGTCTGAAAGTTACACTATCAGATGCCATTATCTTTTGTGAAATCTATCAAAAGCAATTTTAATTAAAATATTATTCAATCACGACGAATTAATTTTAATCAGATTGTAAAGAGTAATATTTTGTTTGTTTGTTGAACAGATAGATGGATAAATTATACAGGGTTATTTTGCAATTGTCCGATACCTATTTGTGTTGTGATAAAGTATACTTATGTTAATTAAACTTTCTAACTTATTTCTTTTTCTTTCTTTAGCTTAGCTGTTGTCTGTGGAGCAATTCAAAAATAAGACAACATTGTCTTTATAAATTGGATATTGATATAATTATTAATCTTGGAAGTATTCAACCGAAAATTCTACAAGTTCAATAATAACGTTACGCATAATCAAAAATGCATTTGGAATTAATTTGATTGTTAATTTTTAAGTCATCTTAAATTTTCCTGTAGCACTGTCCTGTTTCTTTTTGAACAATGCTGTGCACACAGTTTTAGGAATACTGTCCTGTTCGGAACTAGCTACCTCTTTTATAATTATGTATATGTATAATTGACGGTGTTTTGTTTTGTGTGCCAATAAATAAATAAATAAATATTACTCGCCATACAAAATCAATGTATTTTTTCGTTAGAATAGTCATTCTAGATACCGTTATGTGGGTTTAATTACAGGTACTGCGCCACCATAGAACTTTTTGTTAGTCATTCAAATCAAATCAAATCTTTATTGCATTCCATAATGTAAAGTTAAAACAGATGGTAGGCTTAATCTAGGGATCAATTATGGACCCTGTAGGGCACAGCATGGTTTGGTAGGAGAGAGGAAAAGCTGCTTTTTTAATACTCTATTTATTTTGATATAGTTGTTATTTATTTTTTCACTGTTGCCTGATATATTTTATGACAACAAATGATAAAACAACCTTGTATAAATAAATTTAATTTTTCCTCCAAACTCATTTGAGTTTTATTTTATTGGTAACTTTGACTTGTCTAGAAGGCAAGACTAAATTCTTAAAATACTAAGGAAAAGTTATTTACATTTTAAATTTCTCCAAGTAGTCTACGCTTAAAAGTCTTTGCCCTCATTTTAAATACAATTAGCATATTTCCAGAAATTTCCCTTTTTATCTATACAAATAAATAAAATTGAAGTGTCTGTTTGGAATGTCAAAATAACAACTTTTTACTAAATGCATATGAAAGTATATACGGGAATAATAAAACAAACAATTTATTTTTTGTCTTTCTGTCAATTTGTTCCGGCTAATCTCCGAAACGGATGGACCGATTTTGATGGGACTTTCACTGGTAGATAGCGGATGGTTTAAGGAGTAAGTTAGGCTACTTGTACTTAACCTTTAGGCCCGTGGGCCCGCGCTAAAAACAAATTATAGCAGAATCGGATGATTTTTAAAAAATCCAAATTATGGCGGGGGGCTTAATAATAAATAAATAATAATAATAATAAAAAAATGAGGTGAAAAAAAAAAAGTAAATGAATTGTAAATGACGTCATGGGCCGCACGGCCTTTACGAGATTCTTCTTCCGAAAAATAAATTCCACGCAGACGTAGTCGTGGCCACAGCTAGTAACAAATAAGAACGTTTAACTATTTACTAAGGGATTGCTAAGCAAAACATCCCATCGTTCAAAGGAAAAGATTTTCTAGATAGTTTTTATTCATACCAGCCTAATTTCACATTAGCGACTTACGACCGAATTTTAAAACGAAATTCAACTTACAGGATGCTGTTTAGTCTCATACTGTCACTAGTAGCTACAGAATTACCTTTAATACAGTTTTAATGTCCAAAGCAATTTAAAAAACAAAACAAACATCGAATATCGTCCTTTTTGGACCCGACAACCGGTCTAACCTTAGGGTATCAGTATCTCTCAGTAATTGGGTGGTCCATAGGACTACTTCTAGTATTTGGAACCGCGCACCTAGAGTCTCGAAATTTCGTGCCTGTATCTGGTTTACATCATGAAATAAATATCTATTCTATTCTACAACTGTCTGGCTCTAAGAGTTGGTATAACCCCCCACCCCCCCACCCCCCCACCCCTTGATATAAATACTATAGTCATGCCAGTCATTCTTTGATCCCACAATTCCGAAATAATAAAGTGGGTACATGACAAGCGATTTCGCTGTCGCGTAAAATTACCTTTAGTTATAATTCACGTGGGAACGTGTTGGGTCTGTGAATTTGTTGGTATAATAGCAACTGTCATGTCATCTAGAACGTGTTACACAGACACCAAAGAAATAAAGGTTTTTCGAATGTTCTTGATTCAACGAGACATTTAATGTAAGACAAGATGATATTTTTGACTTGTGGTTAGGTATATTCTGGAATTTCATCTCAGGGTTACAAACTAAATATAAATTAAATACCTATATTGATTTGTTGATATTAAAAGAAAGTAAAAAAAAATAATTATTTTTACACAAATAAAAAAGCATAACAACATAAAAAATAAATACACAGACACCAAAGAAATTTGGGATATTTGTTTTTTTTTTTAATTTTTTGCTTATGGTTATATTCTGGCCTTCAATCTCCTCAGGGTTATTAACAAAATTTTAATTAAACATATCGATTTGTTGATATTTAATGAAAAAAAAAAACAAAATTCACACAAATAAAAATGATGCACAACATAAAAAATAAAAATCATGAAATTACAAAAATAAAAATCAAGAAACAAGGATTTTTGCAAAAAAAAAATATTACTATTTGCGGTTGGTTGCCTATTCGCGGTTTGCACTCCGGAACTCGTTTGTTCCAAACAGCTAAATTATTTCATGTTTAATTAAACATTCTATGAATACGTAGACTAAAGTTGGTACCATAATAATTTCCAGATTCGAGGCCACAATAATTTTTTCAACACACTTGCTCATAAAATGGCTCTAATTTCACCGCAATTAGGCACATAATGACACCTGTAATCAAACTGTGACTTTTTCTTTACTATTATTCACAAGTGAGTTATAGGTTTTTTTTTTTTTATTGGTTGAGTTGCTTTGTTTTTAAAAAAGTTTCGAAACAAAAAAGATCGTGTTCAATAGTACAAATAAATTAATGTACCTACCTATTGCTTGCTAGTTTCATGCAACTTCGTATTTAAATAGATAAATTTCAACTTGTACGTTTTTAATAAATACAACTTTCACTCAAATGTAACTTTTGTTTTTTCTGTGATAAAGAAAACTTTGAATTACCCATTTTGTACGTGGCTAAAACGCTATCCGAGAAAAGCCAAAAAAAAAGAAACCTCATTCTTTTAGTCTATGGCCGATCTGTTAGATGCGCGCGCATAGGAAAACAGATTAATTTCTCCCGCCATTGCGAAAAAATTTTCACAACTCGTTTTCACTGTTGAAATCATAGTTATTTTCTTCACAAGTGTGTTGAAAAACGTCGTATGATACACGTATGTATTGATGATTACCGTCCTCGGCTCTCTTAAGACCCTCACCTAACGGCTCGGGTCCCAATGGCGCCTCAGCGGTAATCACCAACATTACACACTTGTACCATAATGTACTATAACAATACAGGTACCTAGGTACATACTTAACACTCAAGCCACCCAATTATGAAAACAAGAGAAGCATCATTAAAATTAGCTTATAAAGACAGGAAGCAGCAGGTCACCAGGGAAGCCGCATGTGCAGAAGAGAATCAGTTCCATGCGTCTCCTCTGCGTCTGCGTCTGCGTTCAACATAGCCTTTGCACATATAATAGGCTTCCAGTTTTAAACTTTTTATCAGTAAGATCGGTAATACTTTTAGGCAGTTTGTTATAGAAGCGTACACCGTTCCTAGAAATGATTTTTATGATGTGTCTAACGATATCTATTGCTGATAACGGGAACATAAGAATTACATTACACTTTACAATTTGTTTCACCAGACAGTTTAGACAAACACGAGGTTTTCACTGGAGGGCGACGATTTGCATTCTCAAAACACTTTATAAACAAATAAAACTGAAACTAGTGTTGGTAATAATCACGAAACAGCTTTGAAACATTTGGCGTGTGGATGCCAGATAACATCTAGATTAAAAACACTCCAAACGGTACTTTATAAAGGTACTCTGGCGCAGTTTGGTTTAGATACTGATCTTTAGTAAATAGAACTCGAAATAGTGTGATAGACTCTTTGGTTAAATCCTTGGAGTGATTTTTCATGTATTTAATCCCTGATAAAAAAGAGGGGTGATATAAATTTGTAGTGTGTATCCGTGTATGTCTGTGGCATCGTAGCTCCAAAACGGATAGACCGATTTCAATGCAGTTTTTCTTAATTGAAAGCTAGTTTAATCGGGTATCATTTTAGCTATGTTTCATGAAAATCTGTTCAGTCGTTCAGAAGTTACAGCTCTTTTTCTAGTTCGACTAACTCTAAGCGGGCCGCAGTCGTACAAAGCATTTTGTTTGCGAAATGTATCACCGCGAAGTATCGTGACTGTACCTAATTCTCTCAAATTCAATTCATTGGAAGCTTCATTCTCATACTCAGCTCAACCGTCACCAAAATCACGTCACATATAAGTGTATCAAGTAATTAATTTTCATATTTGTTAGTAAATCACTGAAGGCAGCGCTGTGTAACGTCGAAGTTTCCGAAGCGCATATTTGGAGTCAAAATTGTTCTGATTATGCGAATTTCCTCGGGGTGCGCTGCGCTTAGAAATAATAAAGTATCTTTGCTATGTTCCGCTGCGGTAACCAGATTATAATTAAGTATTTTAGGGTTGGATGTTTTGTAAGAGCGTGCGCTCATGAGTAAGACTATTGTTAGTTAGATTAGTCTGACAACAGACTCGTCTGACTATGAGATGTCTGACAGTGGCGACGAGTCCATACAACCCGATTATCATCGGCTTCCCTTTAGGAATTAGTTAGTGCGCAGACCAAGGTAATAAATTATTTACTCATCCAACTGACAAAAAAAGGCTTGTTATTCAGTTAGGTCGAGCTCTTCCAGACATGACTTGACTATATATAGATTACAAGAGACGTTTAAAAAAGAGACGTTTAAAATAATTATTGTTTTTCTTTTGTTATTATTTTTATGTTTCATTTATTTTTATTTTTGTACTTATGTAATATAATTTGTTCCTGGCGAGTCCAGAATAAATCTGTTTTCTTTCTTTTTAAAATGAAATCGACCGTTTATACAAAATTTCATATTTAAACATCTGATTTTGCTCTAATCGTCTGTTATATTGTCGGTGAACTTGGGCCTTAGTGCAGAACCTTAACCTACTGATCTAACCTTGCATTCTAGTTTGTAAACAAAACTAGCTTGTTACATTAACCCAGTACGAATGCACTAATCCGCCATCAGGCTTGACTGCGTCGCATTGCAGTATCTATGCGGTCTGTCGTAAGCCGCTCGCTCCTTACCAGTTTACTTACAAATTCTGCTGATTCAGTAAAATATAGTTTGATATTAAATTCTGTAAAAGTAAATTAAGTTTAAATTCTGCCTCTGTAATTTTCTTCGTCGCAACAACTGAATTCTTTAATAACTGTTAAACGTATGGGACAGCTGATTATTTTTTCGTGATTACGATGTTGGTCCTATAGAGAAAGTGGTTCAGTTTGATGGTCTGATCCACACCCTTAAATATGACCACGCATTTTTGATACACGTTGTGTAATAAATTATCATTCCAAAAAATCCATAACCATAATCCTTATATTATAATCTACGTCTCAAACTTAAGGACGGGTTTGCAAAATGGATAGGTATCGAATCGCACTAATCGCACCACTACATTGACACGGCTCAAATACTCACACACGCGCCCGGATAGCTGCGGGAATAACTAATTTCGATACTTTGAAAGTAAATTTTTTGTTTTGTCATATTTTATATTTTTGTAATATGTAGGTATTATATTTTTATTGTCGGACTGGATGGAGTGACCTGATGGTGTACTTCGTTGACTGCTACTGGAACTCCTAGATGAGTAGACCTAGATGTGCCGAGTTTGGGCTCGTTTTGTTAGTTATGATGAGGACTTACCTCTGGACATGATGGAGTGACCTGAAAGTCTACTTCGGTGACTGCTACTGGAACTCCTAGATGACTAGAGCTAGGTGTGCCGAGTTTGGGCTCGTTTTGTTAGTTATGATAAAAACTTTCCTCCGGACTTGATGGAGTTACCTGAAAGTCTACTTTGGTGACTGCTACTGGAACTCCTAGATGAGTAGAGCTAGGTGTGCTGAGTTTGGGCTTGTTTTGTTAGTTATGATGAGAACTTACCTCCGGACTAAATAGTGACCTGAAATTCTACTTCGGTGACTGCTGACGTACTGGAACTCCTAGATGAGTAGACCTAGATGTGCCGAGTTTGGGCTCGTTTTGTTAGTTATGATGAGGACTTACCTCTGGACATGATGGAGTGACCTGAAAGTCTACTTCGGTGACTGCTACTGGAACTCCTAGATGACTAGAGCTAGGTGTGCCGAGTTTGGGCTCGTTTTGTTAGTTATGATAAAAACTTTCCTCCGGACTTGATGGAGTTACCTGAAAGTCTACTTTGGTGACTGCTACTGGAACTCCTAGATGAGTAGAGCTAGGTGTGCTGAGTTTGGGCTTGTTTTGTTAGTTATGATGAGAACTTACCTCCGGACTAAATAGTGACCTGAAATTCTACTTCGGTGACTGCTGACGTACTGGAACTCCTAGATGAGTAGAGCTAGGTGTGCCGAGTTTGGGCTCGTTTTGTTAGTTATGGTGAGAAATTAGTGAACGAACGAACGTGAGTGAGTGAGCGAGTGAGTGAGTGAGTGATCGATCGATCGATCGATCGTCACGTCATCATAATGATGATGATCATGATGATGACGACCATTATGATGATGATGATGACCATGATGATGATGATCATGATCATGATAACAATGATGATCATGATGATGACTATGATGATGATGATCACGGTCATGATGACCATGATGATGATGATGATCATGATAACCATGATGATGATCATGATAAACATGATGATGATCATGATAACCATGATGATGATCATGATAATGACTATGATGATGATGATCATGGTCATGATGACCATGATGATGACTATGATGATGATCATGGTCATGATGATCATGGTCATCATGACCATGATCATCATCATCACCATTGTCATCATGACCATCATCATCATCATCATGATCATCATCATGGTTATCACGACCATCATCATCATCATCATGATCATCATCATGGTTATCATAATCATCATCATGTTTATCATCATGGTTATCATGATCATCATCATGTTTATCATGATCATCATCATGTTTATCATCATGTCCATCATGACCATGATCATCATCATGATCATCATGACCATTACCATCATCGCCATGGTCATCATGACCATGATCATCATCATAGTCCTCATGACCTCATGACCATGACCATCATCATCATCCATCCTGCCGCTCTACCGCGTACCTAATATGGTAATAACATCGACACTTGTAATAAACTTCAATACGATCGTGAGAGTCAAAGCTTGCTTCCTTGTAAAAAAATACCGATCATGAAGATAGGAGTCCCAACTTACTGATCGGTATTTTTTTTTACAGAGTAGCTCGAAGTTTAGGCTCTCACGATAGTATTGAAGTTTATTACCAGAGTCTGATGTTCATTACCATTTTGTTACGCGGTAGACCCATGGATGATCATCATCATGGTCATCATGATCATGATCATCATCATCATGGTCATCATGACCATGATCATCATCATCATGTTTTTCATGATCATCATCATCATGGTCATCATGACCGTGATCATCATCATGATCATCATGACCATGACCATCATCGCCATGGTCATCATGACCATGATCATCATCATAGTCCTCATGAACATCATCATGACAATGACAATCTCATCATCATGGTCATCATGACCATGATCATCATCATCATAGTCATCATCATGATCATCATTGTTATCATGATCATGGTCATCATCATCATAGTCATCATTCATGATTATGACCATGATGATGATGACCATGATGATGATGACCATGATCATCATCATTATGATGACGTGACGATCGATCGATCACTCACTCACTCACTCACACTCACTCACTTACTCACTCACGTTCGTTCGTTCACTAAGTTCTCATCATAACTAACAAAACGAGCCCAAACTCGGTGCACCTAGGTCTACTCATCTAGGAGTTCCAGTAGCTGTCATTTGAAGTAGACTTTCAGGTCACTCCATCTAGTCCGGAGGTAAGTTCTCATCATAACTAACAAAACGAGCCCAAACTCGGCACACCTAGCTCTACTCGTCTAGGAGTTCCAGTAGCAGTCACCAAAGTAAACCTTCAGGTCACACCAGTAAGTCCTAGACGAATGTGAATTTATAATCCTATAATTACGTCTAGCAAAAAAAAAAACAAAAAAATCCAAGTTGCGTAAAGTATCTAGTTTGGTGTTGTCAAATCTCTTGTATTCGTACAGCGATCTTTTTTACACGAGCTGCTGCTTACAAGCGACACAGAGTCCACTCACGACGGCGGCCGAGCCCGGACTGAGATTGCATTAGAAATTGTTGTGAAGTAAATCAAGACAGTGACCAAATAAAATAACCCTTATTGCCAACCATTAAGATTCACATATAATGGCAAATTATGTGAAAAAGATAGACGCGATTTTAATTTTTTTCTGAGACTATTTGTAATATTTTGATTAATTTTTTCACCACTATTTTGAGTTGAACATATACCCGTACCTATGGTAATTTTTTTTTTTTTAAATTACGTTCTTAATAGAAGGCATATTGAGCTAAACTCAACCCGATATCGTCAATTTCATGTGAAGAGGTAACGGAAAATCGTTTTTTCAATATAATAAACCGTCATTTTTAAGAAAAACGTCAGCAATTTTTATAGATGAAAGACTAATCTATCTGTGGTTATTATTAGTTTACTTTAATTTAGTTTCATTTTGTCGTAACATTGACCGAAAATCTGCTTATTTTTGTTAGATTTGTGAATACGTCCTTAATACTGCGGCACTCCGCTCAATTCATAAAGGGGCTCTTAAAGCCACCTAAACTAATGAGACTGATAGTCTGTGATCGCACTGACAAGGGACTGATCCAATCAGCTTTGATCAAACTCGCGGTACCATTATAGTAACTGGTTTCAGCATCTTAAATGGGTTGTCAAACAATTCATATTCAAAAGCGTTTATTCAAAATACACTATAGTTTCTGTGGTTTTTGGTTCCTGATATTTTAGCTGGGAAGAGGAATTATTATTATCGATCTAAAGAAAGAAAGAAAGAAAAAGAAAGAAAAGAACATTTATTCGGCACAGACACATTGACAACATAAGAGAGAAAAGATAAAAAAAAAAAATGAACATACACACACATGAACACACACACACACATATGAACACTATTAGGCTTATTCAAAAGAGAATAGAATAGATCTTTATTTCATGTAAACCAGATACAGGCACTTATGAAATGTCGAGACTCTAGGTGCACGGTATTGGCGACAACAGTCCTGTCAGTGATGATAGAAGATTATTCTATACATTAATACGTGAGGAGAAAACTTTGTACCCCTTTTTAAGCATATTGCGCGAACAGAGGAGTGTGAGATTAGAGTTTATATGGAGAAGGAATGCAAAAAGCTAAAATGTATATTTATTATTACGGTCGAATTTCAACCATTGCGCGATAACTAGTTTTTATTAAAACAAGAAGACATATTTGAAAAATCTACGCCTTCTGCTGTTTTCGTTCTAAATTCAACTTTTATTTCGAACGTCACCAAACGGTTTAAAAAAAACCCTGTATTGACGTTCTAACCTGCAAATAGCACTACTCTAAATAAATTCCATTTCATCCCAAATAAAATGTATCCAAGCCTACCGCAACACTGACTCTTTTCCATTCTATATCTATTTCTGCCGAATCTACTCCGATTACATTGAATTATTGAGCAGCTAATGTGTTGTTCCGAAGTAACAGTGATTTTTGGTTTAGTATAAATAACTTAGTGTTTGCTATGTGATATTTGGTACCCTATAAACGTTGCGGTAAAGAACTGGAATCTGTTATTATGCGGAGTAACTATCAACTAGCTCGCGAAGTTTCCAAGTGTAATTTTGTAAATTGGCGTTTTATTAGTCATAATCGCTATGAGTTTATTGGTAAAATCGCAATATACTACCTAACTAACACCCGCAGCCAGATTACGGACGCAGCTGACAGTTTGCGACAAGCGTAAATTGCACAATTGCTGCTGTCAAACATCATTTTTTGTATTGTACGTAATACGAAAATGATGTTTGACAGCAACAATTGTACAATTTACACCTGTCGCAAACTGTCAGCTGCGTCCGTAATCAGGCTGCCGGTTTCTCTAAGGGTTTAATTATGTACAGACGGAAAGAC
Source organism: Allophyes oxyacanthae (assembly GCA_932294325.1). Lineage (NCBI taxonomy): Eukaryota > Metazoa > Arthropoda > Insecta > Lepidoptera > Noctuidae > Allophyes > Allophyes oxyacanthae. The sequence continues at coordinate 2,448,710 of OW028629.1, read as the reverse complement.
GCGCGGCGCGCAATTCGTCGTGTCGCTCTCTCTCTCTCGTTCTCCATGAACGGAGATACGCGCCTTTCCCCGCGTTGCGTGCCGCTTTGCGCTCCGCACGACTTTCCGTCTCTCCATAATTGAGCTCTAAGGCTCAAGTGATACAATTAGTTGTTGAATTGATTCTTGATGTTGGTCAACCTATCTTAACAGCTAACCTGAGATTTAAAATTATCTGAGATTTAACTACCCTTGCAAAAACCGGAGATTAATTATTTACTTAATATTTTTTCATTAGTATTTTAGTTTACCTAACATTGTGATCACTTAAAATGTTCCTAGACGTAGTGACTGAAAAAGTTATTGGTAATATCAGCTTACTGTCTGGTAACAACGCCAGTAGAACTAAAGTAAATCAGCAAGAACCTGAATTTATAAATACTTCATTCTTACTAAGTAGTTAGGTACTATGCGATGTAACGAATTTCGATTTTCTTCAGTAACATTAGCAATTTAGTATTCCGAATAGCGGGAATAGTAGATTTTGTTTTAGAAAACAAAGTTTGGTCAACTCTGTCAGCGTAGTGCGGTTTTCAGGCCAGCCCCACAGTTTTTGTATTGAAATTTTCAGTGTGTATTTTTAACCAGTTATTGAGGGTCAACAAACGGTTTTTTTTCTAACCCACAGCGGCTATCAAACAGTGAGTTGTGATTTTTAGCAATTTAGATCTATGAATGACTTCCCTGATTGAGTCTAAAATTTGTGAATAGAGTTTTGCGAACTGCAACGAAAACTGGAACAGAGTTTCCCTTTTTAACCCCCTACAAAACGTAGGGGGTGTTATAAGTATGTAGTATGTATCTGTGTATCTGTGTATATATGCCCCTGTAAAGTTTACATATTGGCGCTTTAATAATTTTGCTTTTCGAGTGTCGATATATAAACTTATTTTTAAATAATACATTCAAGGCAGTTTTTAGTGTTACAGGGATCTGCTGACCTCCAAACTAGAAAGTACCTGTATCTTGGAGGTCAGAAGGTAACCTAACTGTAAAGGTTCTATCTGCAAGATTTCATATCAGACACTTCTTGAAACAGAAATTTAAACGGTTCTTCTCCATAGGATCTACTATTTGGAACCGCGCACCTAGAGTCTCGACATTTCATAAGTGCCTGTATCTGGTTTACATGAAATAAAGATCTATTCTATTCTATTCTAAACACATTCCGTCGGATAAGTTGTGGATAAACAATCTGCCAGTTTATCAGCAAGTGGAGAAATTAACTTTAATCATTTTAATTGAAAGCAAGGGTTGCAGAAGTTAAGAAATTAATAAATTCACCAAAATTCCCGTTACTTATAAAGTTGTGATCCAATTAAAGTTTCCAGCTACGAGTGAACGTATTAAGAGGTAATTAGCAAGTCACAGATGTCATATACAGGGTTACTGGTAATATGACGGCAATCCGTTATGGGGATGTAGGAGAGATCATTTGCAACCAAATGACTTCTGATGACTCCTACGCAAATGTCAACCATTTTCGAGTAATATGTCATTTTATATTTTTTGAAGATATTTACAGTATACAACTTTGAACATTGATAAAAAAAAAGCCAATGCATACAATATTTTTATATTAATGTTATCTGTTTGCTAACATTTCAGTACATAATATTCAATGATAAAATGACAATTATCTGCAATAGTTTTGAAATCAGAGCTACAAATCGTTACGCATTTCATAATTTTGAGCAGGTCTTGTGACTAAAATGGTCGATTTCTGCAAAATAACACAGAGGTACTTTATCGGCAGAATATTTCGAAAACATGTACAACTTTTCAGCTATCCAACGAGATACAATAATTTAACAGAAATCAGAAATTGAAACAGAATACAATTATTGTGATAAAGACAAAATCAACTGCAACCAAAATTGCATGCTGTCCTCCGCCTGAGGGGGGCGGAGGGGTGTGCCGGACGCCTACCGGCTAAACTGACCACGGTGGTCCACTTCGGCACCTACAGATGGGTTTCGGTTACTCTTAGAAAACCGCGCCGAACCTAACCTAACCTAACCTAACCAAAACTTAAGCTTTAACTTTTTTTTTTTTTACTTTGTGAGAACCCATCATAGGGCTGTCCTCCACCTGGGGGGGGGGGAGGCGTGTGCCGGACATTGGGGTTAAGTCTGGGCATCTTGCTAGGAATTGGGCCTCCTCTGCCGATCCATCGATTAGGAAAGTTGGCGTCTAACCATTGGCGGACAGTGATTCTCCAGTGTCAAGTTACACCAAGTAAAAAAAAATATGCTTAAGTTAGGTTAGGTTTTGGTTAGGTTAGGTTAGGTTAGGTTCGGCGCGATTTTCTAAGAGTACCCGAAACTCATCTGTAGGTGATGAAGTGGACCACCGTGGTGAGTTTAGCCGGTAGGAGTCCGGCACACCCCTCCGCCCCCCTCAGGCGGAGGACAGCATGCAATTTTGGTTGAAGTTGATTTTGTCTTTATCACAATAATTGTATTCTGTTCACTCAATTTCTGATTTCTGTTAGATTATTGTATCTCGTTGGATAGCTGAAAAGTTGTACATGTTTTCAAAATATTCTGCCGATAAAGTACTTCTGTGTTATTTTGCAGAAATCGACCATTTTAGTCACACGACCTGCTCAAAATTATGAAATGCGTAACGATTTGTAGCTCTGATTTCAAAACTATTGCAGATAATTGTCATTTTATCATTGAATATTATGTACTGAAATGTTAGCAAACAGATAATATTAATATAAAAATGTTGTATGCATTGGCTTTTTTTTATCAATGTTCAAAGTTGTATAATGTAAATATCTTCAAAAAATATAAAATGACATATTACTCGAAAATGGTTGACATTTGCGTAGGAGTCATCAGGAGTCATTTGGTTGCAAATGATCTCTCCTACATCCCCATAACGGATTGCCGTCATATTACCAGTAACCCTGTATTCTACAAATATAGGAGATAGGCAGAGTTTAGGGTGCTGTAGTTGAAAAAGATTTTTAAGGAGTGTTCATAATGTTTCAGCTCCCATAGGTAGCTATAATTCACGAAGAATAAACTAGATAAGGACACGGCAAATTATTTGTTTTCAGACAAATCCACGGTGACTCCAAGTTTTTTCTTTTTATTAGCTTGGTGATATCCCCTTCTGGATGTTCTCCGCCTGAGCGGGCGGAGGAGTGTGCCGGACTCTTACCAACCAAACTCACTACGGTGGTTCACTTTCAGTGCCTAGTGGACTTCGGATTGTAGCGACATCTATCGCCACATAGAATAACTACTTAGCAATAAAGAAAGAAATAAGATTTATTGGTCAACACAATACATACTTAAATCACACCATATACAGTATAGAAACAAAATAGCCGGGAGTGACACAGCAATAATTGCACATTAAAGCAGGCCTACTTCCGCACATAAATGTAAGCTATGACATTAAATTAGGCTCGGTGTGGTAGACAAATAGACAGTAAGCCAACTATAGTGGTGCGAAAATATGAATTCGATCAATCAGATTACGAGGCCTTCATCGCGCAAAGAAAAAGATAATCGTATCTAAGATAATACAACTGTCCGACATCAACCGTCGGGCTTCGGCCCGCCAGGCAATATCACTTCGCCTGGTCGGAGGATACTCCCTTTTCAATGGAGGAGCACCATACCTCGGTCCTCCACAGGATACTCATAAAAACTACGCCAAACCACACCACTGTGCCACGCCTGTTATCCAAACTGCACGGTTCCCCCTTAGGCAGGTCACGACTCACGGGGGAGACTGTAAAGAGGGCCCTTGTTACCCTCACTATAGAGTACATGGCGACAACCACAATTCAATTCAATTTCAACTTATTTCATAAATATTTACAATATAAAACACCTTCCAATGGTCCCAAACTAGGCTAGACCTGTATCTTGGGCACCTTTGGAGGTAGTTGACAATAAATAATTATTAGAGGTACATAAACTTAAATACAAAAAATGTGTTAGAAAATAAGGCTTAGGACTATGTTAGTAGCACTTCACTTTGCACTATATGTCACAATACAATACAACACAACACAATATACAACAACACAATACAACAACACACAATACAACAATACAATACACAATACACAACAATATACAATACGACAACAATACAATACAATACGATATACAATATTTGTTTATACCCCTTAGTTAGCAATCAAGCGAACCGCCCGCCTGATGGTAACCGTATCCTATGGACGCTTGAAATACCAGGGGGGCATCACTCGCGGGCGCGCGTTGCCGTCCCTACTACTAGCGTCATGTTGGCAGTAAACCTAGCCAATGGACGCTTCTCCAAGGAGCAATTGCGACCTTGCTAACCGTTAATACATACATACTACCTTATAGGTAATTTTCTTCAGCAAATATAAACTGATCATCATCCAATCATAACAATATTCGATATTTTACTGGCCAGTTTACCTTTGAAGGAAAATCCCTGCCATAAGTATAAATGAGATTATAAGCAACTTGTCCCTTGCCAGTAAGTTGGCATTATCGGCTGTCCAATATGATTGTGTCGGAAAAGTTATAACTTGTGTCCGGCTGCCAGTCATGCCAACTTGACGAAAAGATATAAGTTATGATGTAGGCAGTAACGACATGATTTGTACGATTTTTGTTTTACTATTTTACAAATTGAAATCATTGTTTAGAAATTATTTGAAAATATAATATTTACGGTTTCCTACAGGATCTTGAACGTTTCTTTTTAACTCCCGGCAAAATAGAGGGGTGTTATAAGTTTGTATTATGTATCTGTGAATCTGTGTATTTGTGTATCTGTCTATGGCATTGTAGCTCCGAAACGGACGGACTGATTTCAATGCATTTTTTTTTAATTGAAAGCTAGTTTAATCGGGTATCATCTTAGTTATGTTTCAAGAAAATTTATTCAGCCGTTCAAAGTTACAGATCTTTTTCTAGTTGGAGTCGGGTTTTTGACGGTTAGGTTATGTTTTATGACGACAAAATATTTATTAGGTATATTTCCAGTCGGAATTTTGAAATTAATTATATTCGGATTTATTCCATCGCTTGTGTTAAAAGAAGTATTATAGAATTTTAGTACAGAAATTCCCTTTGAAAGATTTTTATTGCGTTAAACTCTTTTTTTATAGCGGTATGAAGCTTTTTACGCCCTTAGTATTCCTTATTCTCAATCCGTTTGTGTGAAAATGGGCCTTGTCACACGGATAGACGGACAGCAAAGTGATCCTATTTAATAAGTAATTTTGAATAAATTTTATCTTATCTTATCTAATGCCTCAAGCTATCACTTTGTTGTCATGCGGATCACTAAAACAGGGTTCAATATCAAGGTTGGCTTGTTCCAGTTTTGTAGAATTTTGCGGATCTACCGCGTAACTAAAATGGTAATGAACATCGACTCTGGTAATAAACTTCAATACGATCGTGAGAGACTAAACTTTGAGCTATCTTGGAAAAAAATTGCCGATCGTGAAGTTAGGGCTCCAATTTTCATGATTGGTATTTTTTTTTAATATATCTCAGAGTTTAGTCTCTCCCGATCGTATTGAAGTTCATTACCAGAATCGATGTTCATTTCCATTTTAGTTACGTGATAGACCCCCAGTTCTAGTTGGAATTGAGGTGAAAAAAAAGTAGTTACTCTACATTTATAATTACTAATATTATAAAGAGGTAACTGTCATAGCAAGCTTATTCTGAGGCGAATGACTCTTGTGACTTGTCCTATTTCAATTTACCTAGAAATTCCGTTCTCTTATGTAGGTAGTTTGAGAATATCAAATTTAGTCTTTTTGAATATTCTTTTTTAAAAACATTCGGTATCGCAATGGAATTCATAGCGTTCGTTGTTGGTTTATAATATTGAACGAATTTTATTAAATTATTATTTCATATGAGAGAACGTGCCAATTTTATTGGTTTCAGTTACAGGCAGAACTATAATTGTTTCGTAAATGTTTTTATTTTTATGGAAAACAACAAAATTTCAATGCCGCGATACGAGAATTTGTAATATGATTGAAAATGTGTTTGATGAATGACATATCTACAATATCAGTATTTTCCATAGAAATAATAAGTAGGGCTCTCCTACAACGTATTTTCACAATGTATTGACAGTATTTTGTTATTTAGAAACATGAAAATATTGTGAAAAAGTAACGTAAAATTTTCCTAACAATAACCTAACCATTAAAATCCCCGATTCCAACTAGAAAAAAAGCTGTAACTTTTGAACGGCTGAACAGATTTTTATGAAACATAGCTAAGATGATACCCGAATAAACTAGCTTTCAATTAAAAAAAGAAAACTGCATTGAAAATACACACGACAAACTTATAACGGGCTCTTTTTAGTCGGGGAACAAACAAATACTTATCTGGGAATCGAACTCAAGACCTCAGGCTTAGCAGCCGTTCCTACAAATATCTATGAGGCAGAGCGGTGGTTTGAATTAGTAATTAGATATCCAAAACTTTTGCAATTATAAAATTGATTGGATATATTCCTACACAGAGTTAATGAAGCGAAGAAATAATTCCAGGAATACCATGAAATAATTATATACACTAGAAAAGCCGCAAATAAAGCTAATAATTAGAACATGTAAACCTCTAAAAAGAAAAGAAAGAAAGAAAGAAAATGTTTTTATTTCTACGCCCAGTATTAGGTATGTATCTAGACAGAAAACACTTTTATTCTGGACTCGCCAGGAACAAATAAATTACAAAAGCACAAAAATAAAAATAACAAAAATAATAACAAAAAAAAAACAATAATTAAAGCAACCTGGACCGAGACCACCAAAAATGGCCCCCATCTCAGCATAATGCTGTGACATTTAGAAATAGATCTATCTTGTATTTATGTTTAAAACCTTATCGTGGGTAACATTTTTATTGTTTCCTTGCTGACTCCCCTTCATAGGCTGTTCTCCGCCTGGGGGGAGCTACGTAGCTCCTCACGATTTCTCAAGATTTCTCCTGTGTCGTAAGCAACTTTAATATTATTATTTTTTTCTTTATTTATGTAAACACAAGGAAACATGCTAATAAAAATGTTACAGACATATGAGCACAATGGAACTACTTATTTGTAATGAAATTTCTATTTATTGCCTTGTTGAGAAGCCATCATGGGTTACGCTCAACCTGGAGGTGGTGGTGTGAACTCCTACCGGCTGAACTCAACACGGTGCGTCCGCTTCTGGCCTAACCACAAATATTTGGTCTGTGCTGGATTCCAACCCCCTACGCCACGCAGAATGTCAATCACTTAGCCATGGTACCAACTGTGTCGTCATAGAATTATGTTTCCTTGTTTAATGGGCGGTGGTTACAAAGGAATTTATATAAACTAGTAGTCGCCTAGTGGTCGACATTCGACCGTAATTTTAACTTTCTGCACTCCTTCTCCATATAAACTTTAACTATGCCAAATCTCACACTCTTGCGTGCGCGCAATACCCTTAAGGGGTACAAAGTTTTATCTTCACGTATTAATACGAGTATATAGATGTTATTTTAATATGGTAAGCTTATATAACCACAGATTTTCATTTATGTCAGATCAAAATAAAAATAATTGCCGATATTCCAAATGTGTCCAAAACCCAATAATTATGGCTAAAATAAAACGAACAGATTTGCGGATTTCAACAATCAATATTTGCTTAATTTGAACTGATTTGGCTAAATGAATACATTTGGGTATTACCAATAATATTGGTCAATTAATACCTTTTGAAAATTAATATGTAGATCCTACTAAAGCATTTGACAAACATTGCATACGAGTTTCGGTGATTATTATGATAGCGTGACAACAATCAGCTTATCTTAATTACCTGTGGCATTACACTGATTTTATAATGTAACTTAATTTATTTACTAGCTGTGCCCGGCTTCGTCCGCCTTGAATTTAAGAAAATATTTTTTTCTTTAAATTACCCAAAACTAAAAGTACCTTCTAACATCAGCTTTTTGCCAGTGAAAGTTCCGTAAAAATACGTCCAGCCATTTCGGAGATTAGCCGGAACAAACAAGAAAGACATTTTTTTTTTAATGCCGTATATACTTTCATCATAATATGTATTTAGTAAAAAGCTGTTTTGACATTAAAAACAGACTTTTAAATTTTATTTATTTGTATAAATTATACAGAGTGGTGACGACGTTACGACATTAAATTAAACCACGTATTTGATATCACGTTCTGAAGTTGTACACAAAAATCTACTACTTTCATGCATGTTATTTTTGCATAATATTTCACTTTATATTCGTCTAGGTGAAGGGACATCGAAATAGAACCTTATGTCGTCTTTATCTATCCTATACTCGTACGTGTAAATAAAGATCGTTTGGTTCGAACATGTTAGAAACTTTTCAAACATCGCCTAAAGATCGTAATTAGCAAAAAGTATACAGGGTTGTGTCGACGTTACAATTAAATAATGCCACGTATTTGGTATCACGTTCTGTGATCCCATCCAACTAAAATTTAAGTGCTAGGCCCTTGTCGGTGTAGTAATTTCCATTCAGTCCTATCCAATGCCAAATCTTTTAAATCTTTATATTCGCTTTTTCTTTCAGCTGATCAATGTAGTTTCTTCTTGGTCTTCCTCTTTTTCTTTTTGCCTCTATTTTTCCTTGTATAATGTTGGTAATGAACTTATCGTGCCTAATCAAGTGACCAATCATGCTTCCTTAGCATTGGAAAAGTCAAATAACGTTCTGTGATAGTACACAAAACAATTTATCAAATCCAATCAGTAGCCTTTAAATTAATTTAAATTAGTGTAAATTTAAATTACTTTAAAGGCTAAACTACTTATTTGACTTTTTTTGTGTACTATCACATATTGTGATTGCAATGTAGAAATAAAAGTGAATATATTATATCTATAAATAAAAGTAAATACATCAAAAATCGTGAGCCCCCAAAGTAAGATGCATTACAAGAAAGATAACGGCATAATTTAACACAAAAACACACCGAGAACTCGGATTAAGGTTAGAGAAACAAATCTTGTTGTTTCATAAATTTTCAATTTCATACGCAGTGGTAGGTACTTTCTTTTACGAAGTCAGTCATTGGCGTAAGTGTCAAGAATTAGCGTTTTCTTCATTCATTCATTCTTTATTGTACACGAAAAGAGATAAAACAAATACAATTGAGATGGTATGTACACAGGCGAGGTTAACCCGAGTTTTCTACCAGCAAACCTTTGAGTGATAGAGAAAGAATGATAGTAAATGAGGGTACAGTCAAGTGCACAACTTTAAATACCTATTACAAACTAAAATTTATAATACCTACTATAAATATATTATATGTATAATAAATAATACCTAAATATTAATACAGTGATATACCTACATAAATATGTATATATAGATTATACTATATAAATATAATCCATTATTCAGAAAAGTAATGCTCCTTTACCCTCCTCTTGAAAACGTTCAGAGAAGGACTGTCACGTTTTCATTTTTAACATGACATCCATAGGTCGCTGGTTCAAATCCGGCTCAAAGGACCACTTCGCAAGTTTGAAATAAAATGCGAGACAGAAAAATACACTGAAAACATTGATAAAAGACACAACGTGCGGTCAATGTTAGTAAGAAAAAACAATATGGAGTCTTAAAAGTAAAACAAGGTGTGGCCAAATTAATAAAGAAAAAAAAATCGGCTAAAGACAAAAATTGTATGTTCATGAACTGAACAGTAATGTGTACAGTATGGCAAGGTGAATCATACGAAGCAGTGACCAAAATTTTTTTTTGTTCATTGTCTCTCACACTTGCCTCATCGAGCCTTTAAGGGCCCATCCACACTTGATACTTTTAGCAGCAGAATCGTGCGTTTTCGCGTTCTTTATCCACTTTTTGTAAGCAAAAGGCAGCCAACGAACGCGTAAACGCATGATTCTGCTGCTAACAATATCCAGTGTGAACGAACGCAAATGTGTAACCGTACTTTAGGTGAGGCATAAAGAACCTCTGACGTATTAAAAAAGTTAAAATAAGCGTAACGCTCTAAGGACGTTCCATAGTGGGACACGGGCCTCGGGTTAGGGTGATGGGGCATCTAGAGAGGGCTTGCTGTGTCTGTGTTGTATTACTAATATAGGGACGAGCGAGGGACCAGGCGCCGCCGCTTGAGTGGTTCGAAATATTGTATATACCGCTCTATAGGTGATTCTTCGAGTCTTGGCACACGGCACCACGTCGCCGTGCTGTGTACTAGCGGTGAAGCGGTGCCGTGTGCCAAGACTCAGCGGATTACCTATATTCCTGTAGAATTTTTCGATCCGCTCGACCGCGCACCACCGCTGCTGGCACGCCGCACCACTTTCTTATTTTTTTTATTTTTTTTTATTTAATATTTATACTATACACTTAAATCACTAAGCCCCACCAACGAAAACGCAGGTTTATCTGTGGTGGTATTCGCCTAAGGGTTGATTTTTCAATCGCCTAATAATGTTTTATCCATGAAATTTTCCCGTTTGACAGATTTTGTATAGAAAAGCTGTCAAAAATTCAAATTTATTCCCTCGAATAAAGTTATCTGGATATTGAAATATAAGCCCTCAGTTGAGTTACAAAATTATCATCTGTATAACCTTAACCCAACTATATTGTAGTCGGCTACTAGAGTTACCAGAAGCAGCTAAGTGCTATTAATTTACAGAGCTATGTTACCTAAAAAATTATCGTAATAGACAATGACAGCGTCTAGTTGTCAGTTTTCGGGCTGTTAATGCCCGTGACGGCTGTCATTAGTATTCATAAATGACAACCAGAACCGACTGCCCCAGTGAGGCACTGAGGAATATTGATGTGTTAATACCGGTCATTCATCCAAGGAGCTGCGCCAAGCACATTTTAACCTTGCAAGAACTTCGATATGCTACGAACCCGCCTAAAGGAGACTGGGCGAAGGTGGTCTATGGACCAATAGCGATGCGGTAATGGTATTTGTGTTGGGACACCTCAACTATACCCTTGTGCAAAGGGGCATCAAAATCGGCCCCGGCAGTTTTGAGAAAAATTATACTTTCAGCATAGTAAGATTTTAGTACATTTTTTGTTTGAAAAAATTGTAATCGTTTATTCTGAGTTTATATATACATAATAGCTTTGTAAAACCATTGTTAGAATATATTTGTATGTTAAATGTCAAATTAAAAAAGGATTTTTTCCATACCAGCGTTTGAAAAATCTGATAAGAGCCTATCAGTTTCTCGTTATTACTTAGCGCTTTCGTGTGTTTTACCGATGCCGTCAGAGTTTAAATGGAATACCGATTTTGTCTTACGATTTCAATACGGCTCGATAGTGATTTGGACTATTTGTTGTGTTGAAATAATGTTTCTACCCAGAGCTGGTGTTGTTTGTTTGGTCTGCCACCGTTCTATGCAAAAAACCCACCAAAGAAGATTAATAACACGTAATTTATTTGAATACAATATGAAAGAAACTAACCGTTTACGAATTAGTGTGGTTCCGTGTGAGGTTAGTTCATTTTATTTGTCTGCAATATATTACTATATACTCGTAGTATACTGTATGATACCTGTCTTGGCTAGATATGAAGAAACAATATTACGTCCAGCTGAATTTCTAAATTCCATTATCATAGATAAGATCATAATATGTGAATTGTAAAATAATAACCTAACAGTCAAAAACCCCCGACTCCAACTAGAAAAAGAGCTGTTACTTTTTAACGGCTAAATAGATTTTCATGAAATATAGTTAAGATGATACCCGATTTAACTAGCATTCATTCATTATTCTTTTTCAGAATATGGTGTCTGGTAGTCGCCATATTGAATTTTGATTACTTTCATGTCTTTAGAGGCACTCGCAAGATTAAGACAAATCGTCAAAATTGGCCCACGCGTTTGGTGTCTAGAGCGAACAAATATACATACATAGGTACATACATACTAATGAACACATTACCCACCTTTGCGTCGCGCAGTAGGGTAAAAAGGAAAAACACAAAAACACTTCGTAAATACTCTGCTTCGCTTCTTCCTTCCAATATTACTCGGCCGTCAATTCAGGCGTAGACAGATGTATAATATTATAAAAAAAAATGTTTTATTGCCCTGATAAACACATTTATAAAGTTAGCATTATCTGCAAAAGTATACATAACTACACACCTCTATACTATTTTTCTATCTTGTGATCTAATGCTGCAAGTAGTTTTCCTGAATATTTCTTATTTTATGGTTATTTTAATATTTTAAGGAAGGCTACCTAGAAAATACTATAAACCTAGAAAACCTACGTGAAACCTACGTATCTGAAAAATACCTTAAAATCTGTACGAACAATACAGCAATTGAGGAATTGAGGTAGCTAAGACTTCGTCTAGCAGAAAAGCACATTAATGACACATAATACATTTATATAAACTCAGAAATACCCGACTATAACATTTTTCAAACAAAAAATGTACTAAAAACTTAATATTCTAAAAGTTAATTTTTCTCAAAACTGCCGGGGCCGATTTTGATGCCCCTTTGCACAAGGGTATAGTTGAGGTGTCCCAACACAAATATCATTACCGCATCGCTATTGGTCCATAGACCACTTCCCATATGAATTTGCCCAGTGTCCTTTTTCCGCAATGGGCTACCACCTATCACTTGTACCTCACATCCTCCAGAAATAAAGTGGCCACAACAGGCAAAGTACAACAATCTAAGGTATTTCACCGACATTCGCCCCACCTGGCATTAGAGCATAAATTCGAACAGCAAGAATAACGTATTCCTTTATAAATTCTATAAAACTTCAGCATTTGATTCCTTCAGATTTTATATTAATAGCGAGTTGGATGTTGGGATCGATTTTAGATTTGAAGTTGCAATTGCATTGACGTAACTGGTGTAGAATCGGCAATTATTCTCGAAATATGTTTGGTGGGTCAAAAACTTGACAATAGTCCACTTTTTCGATCGTGTGGATTTCTTAGTGAAATTGATCAGGTGTAGGCAGTGAGCAACGTTCGCAACGGGCTAACTGCCCAGCGTAAGTCAGGTGAAAGCGATGAAATTAAACAATCGTCTTCACATTAAAATTATAATAAAAAGTAATTAAATAACAAGGTAATAAGGCGTGTTTCCACGTTGGCGTTAGTTAGGTACTGATTTGATGGGGGCCCGTCTTGCTGTACCGCGCCGATCGCTCCCCTCACCTCAGCCCGCGGAACTTTTACTTATGACGTATATAAGTACTTATGTTCACGCGTGGACATCAGGCTTAGGTATTATCACTCGAAGAGGCTCTTTCGGCGCACTCTTATTCACTTACGAACTGCTATGGATAAATACTCCAAGGTTTACATCATCATAGAAATGTTTCGGTTCACGCGACATGACATTAATCCCTACAGTGTTCCTTAAACCAATATTGTACAATTCTTAACTATAATGGGTGTAAGTGACATAGGCTGACATTCAGAGGCGACAGAAACGAGTCTAAGCGTGATCTTACGCTTTCATCTGTCAAAATTTGTTCGTAAGTTTGACAGATGGAAGCGTAAGTTTACGCTTAGACTCGTTTCTGTCGTCTCTGAATGTCAGCCTTAGTATCGAAACCTGATACCATGAATTCAGTTCATGTTTCTCCTGATTGATTTCCCTGATGACATGATAATGATGATCAGCGAAAGGAAAGAGCGTCGGTCTTTAAAAAAAGAACGATTTTGTTCACAGTTTTTATTAACTAAAAATATTGAGAAAATGTCGTAAATTTCAGAAAAAAACGGCATAGCAAGGAGGTACAACTCTCTTATTTTAAAGTGAGTGTCTGTAGGTGCATCACAGACACACACCTTGTGGCTACAGCTCTGGTCCTCTCCAAGTATGTTTGTATTCTCAAGTCACATAAAGTATAATCAGCGCGTGCCTCTTCATTTCTCCACCAGCTTAGAGATTTCCTTCCCTGAATCGTATAAGTTGTATTAAATTAGGATAAAACACATTGGGTGTGGGCAGCGAACTTAGAAAAGAGTATTTCCTTTTGTTAATAGAGAAAAATCTGCAGAAGTACAAGTTTTTATTCTTTTCTCGAAGCATGAGGTCTTATATAAGGTCTTTTTTTAATAATGCAAAATAATTTAGAAGGTAAATCTATAGGATACAAAGATATTTTTTGCAAAAAAAAATATATAAATAATTTTTTATACTTTTTCCAAATTAATTAAAATAATTGATGTTTCCGTTTGCATAAAACCTTTATTTCTCTATGATTATGAATGGTGCTAAGTTGATGAACTCGACCACATGACCTAGTGGGCTCGACTACTCTGACACACACACGAATCGCGTCGCCGCGCCGTCCGATCTAAGTGCTTACATAATTTATTAATCTACTGCAGCTTTAATTTGATATTTGAAATGAATTCTATACTATTCATAGAGCGGAGCTTTAAAATATTTGGAATAGGACCTTATATGAGAATTTCGTATGCCGTGATGGGAATATGAGCGAGTCAGCATGCTAGGATGGGCCTGACTGCAGGCTGTTTCTTACTGCGTACAGTACAGCGTTCATAGAATAAATGAATTTGCAAGCTCCATCCGAACCAAGTTATTCGGTTGTAAATAGCAATAACTTATTTATTTCTAGCCGCTATGTTATTTCAGTGTGGATATGTGCACTTTGTAGGCTTCATCAGAACCAAGTGCTCGGTTGTAAATAGCATTGACTAAACGCAGCAATGAAAGGGGTTGAGCGGTTGAGCCTATTTACGAGCTGTAGTCAACTACTGACTTGACGGCACCATTGGCGCAGTAGCTAAGCGGTTGGATTTCTGCTCTGCGGGTCGCGGGTTCGATTCCCGCATGGGTCAATTTCTTTGTAATCTACAGATAGTTGTTCCGGTCTGGGTGTACCTATGTGCTTGTGAGTTTTGTATATGTAAACGCACCCACGATATGATAGAAATAATAGTGTCGACCAATGTGTAAAAACAAAGCTTATTTTAGAAAAAGTAAAAAGTAAATAAATATTTATATTACTTGAGATAATCTTGAAGCGATCCTGAAGAGTGTCTTCAGACATTGACAAGAGGGATCACCTTACTTCAAACAATACCATCCTAAATTAAATATTCAGTTATCAAATTTTAATTAACCAACTTAGTTATTAAAATTTTAAATAAATTACTTTATCTTGGTTTCGTGTCTCTTAATTGACAGCTTTATAAATATTAAATATCTTAATTAATATCAAAAACACTGCAATATAATTAAAGTCTTAAGTTTATGAAATCTTTGATAGATTAAGGGCTATATTCACCGACAAAATAATAGACGGTTAAGATAAAAACGGGCGGTTAAAGCTCAATTTTTGTATATTTTTTAACTGTCTGTTTATTTCGTTGGTGAACATGACTTCTAGGGCACGTTTGGCGCAGTGGTTGAGCGATCAACTGCTGTGCTTCGTATCACTGGTTCGATCCCCGCACGGTACAAATATTTGTATGGCCTACAGATAGATATAGGTAGGTACTGTAATATTTTTTGTTTTTTTTTTTTTTTATAACATTGCCTCTCACTAGGATTCCTCCCGTATCGAGGGTATACCTTACAAACATACATGTCACATGCACACACAACCAGACCCGAAACAACTATCTGTAGATCATACAAATATTTGTTCCGTGCGGGGATCGAACCTTCGGCACGTAGCGCAGAAGGCTAACCGCTTAGCCACTGCTCCAACCGTGTCGTCAATAATAAATCCAGCCCATTATATTCCCATTGCTGGGCACGGGCCTCTTCTCAGAATGAGAAGGGTTAGGCCTTAGTCCACCCCGCCTGGTACTGGTTGGCGGACTACACACACCATCGACAACTTTATGGAGTCCTGTCAAGTGCGCAGGTTTGCACACCATGTTTACCATCACCGTTATACCGTTTTTTTTTCATTGTCGGTTAAATTATAGTTTACAACCTAATCTTATTACAATCTATCCTTGTAATTATCGTAATAAGTAATTTAATTATAACTTAAACTATGAAATTAAATTATACTAAGATTGTTTCCAATAGCACTTTTCTTATTGTCTCTGTTAAGGTAAAAACATTAAATTAAATTCATTTCTTTCAGGTAAAACCCATATTACATATAAAATTAATCACGTCTTTAACAGAATAAAATTACAATACATTAAATTAAAATATCAATACAATTGGAATAGCAAATTAAATTATAACAGAATTAAAATTATCAATTATTATGAATGATAGGTTGATTGAGTTAAAATGTAAAGAGACTTTGTTCATGTGTTCTTTAATAAGTTAACGTAAGTGAAAATAAAAAAAAACTAAAATATTATTTCAGTAATAAATATATTTCAAGAGGCTCTATCCCCCGATATCACTGGATCGAAAACTGATTAAGATTGACAAGGGATTGGGTTTCTCAATTTGTGAATTGTTTGGGTAGAGTTATTTACTTAGTCCTATCCATTTTAATGGTTCTAAAAATGTAGATTTTATCTAGCAATGTTATATTTGATGATTAGACGAACTTACCGTTAGGTACGTGAAGTTCGATCACAATTACTCGAATACTCGAAGAGCTTCGTTCGAAGATATTAGCATAAACAGTCGCGCTAATTCTGTACAGTATATAACGTAAAGGGCTATTGAAGGAACACCGTGGATTTTAGTCAGTACAAGTCTGACAGTCCCTCCCGCCCTGCCCGGGGTGGGAGGAATCATTTGATGATTTTACCACGCTAAAAAAAAAAAAAAAAAAAAAAAAAAAAAAAAAAAAAAAACTGCAGTATCACACAACTAAGAAGTAACATTGGTCTACCTGTTCGAACAACCAATGGCAGTCGCTCGTTTAAATACTTGTACAACTTATTGCGTCAGCGTAAAGATCATGTTTTACTGCAGTACTAATAAACATTCGTGGTCTTGAAGACGCGCGCAGTTCGGAACTGATCGGTTTTACGAAGTTTGCCGATGCGACTTCTTAGTTGTCTTGTACTATACACGCCAAAAAATTCTAAGTATTTTCGTCTCTTTCTAACAGACAAAATTAATAATAAATCAAAAAACCCGACTGCTGGAAATATAAAAAGTAAACTTTAAATATAAACTGAAAAGAAATAAACAAGCCCAGTTGAATTCTAATGCGGAACATAGCGACCTTAACAGTCGGGACCCATTATTGAGAAGATTTGAGCCGGTCTCGATTTTTCATGGAATTCCGCATTATAATATTATTCATCATAGGTTGCATTTGGGAACGGACACTGAATCATACTGCAAATTTTGCGCACTACATAAAAAAATATCCTGTATAATACAGACGTACAGACACGTATACTTATGTAATTAGCTGTCAAATTTGTTCAAATGACATGGATTTACATTGATTGGCCCTTCTGTCGATCATCTGCCATCTGCTATAAAGCGACAATTCAATTCAGGGCACGTCGAGGCGAGTTGATCTCGTTCTATTACAAGGTCTGCGGGGAAATCGGTCGCAGGTACATAAACAACTCAATTGTGTATTGTTCGGCCAGTTTGAGGTCAATTTTGTTTAGTGGTTTTATCCTGATGAAGGCTGCAGTGGGCAGACAAATTGGCCGTTGGAATAAAATGAAAAGAAAATGCCCTCATACCGCCTATATTATGTTACTGCAGTCGACGACGGACTTCGGCTAAAGATGTTATATTATCGGTATGTGCGTTCCGTAGCGCCTTTAAAACTACAGATAAAACAACAAAGTTTACATGGAAAAAAAAAAAAAAATCCTGTAAGAACACGACACATACATTAATAAATATTCTAGTTTAAAAAAAACTACAGAACACGCTTTAGTCATCCAAACTTAACGTGTATGCAAAATTTCAGCTCAATCCAAAACTGGGAAGTGGGTCAAATTTAACTTCCAAGATTTTTTTACATAGTTAGTTACAGGTGAAGCTAATAAAAGCGTTTTAAAAATAGCAGTATCCATACCAAACACTGGCCACACCAGCAAGAATGAACCGAACCATGTGACTATACCGACCGCAACACGAACTAAAAACATAAATAGGTCTGTGGGTGAATTTATAATCTATGCCGTGCCCAATCAAGCAAGGCATACAAAGTTATCAATCAGTTTTCAGACGAGTTTGTAAGGAAAAATTAGTTTGATTATTCCTAAGTGTAAGGCCTAACCTGATTCTAATAAGAGATCCGTGCCCCAGCAGTGGGACAGTAATGGGCTGAATTTGTAATACGCAAAAATAAAAAAATGGAAAATCCGACTTAATAAAACTAAAAAGTATAATAATATAATTTTCTTAAATAACTTATCAGCTTCTAAAGTCGGTACCACTGCCAAGCTAAGGTGCATTAAACAATTAAAGGCTTCAGAAGTTGTTAAGTTTTTTAAGAAAATTATTTCATAATTTTTAGGTTATTGAAGTCGGTTTTTCCTTTTTTTTAAAGTTTATTTTATTTTTCTATTTTGAGTGGCATATAAAATACATAGACATGTGATTACAGCAACCGCGAAAGATTTGATGTTATTGTCTATCTCCGAAGGTCTTTATCAGATCTTCACCAAATTTAAATGGGACCACCTGTGGCAAATACTCTTAGAAACAAAAAAAGAACCATTAGTCGTTTCACAATTTGGTCAACCAAATTGAGAACCTCCTCCTTTATTGAAGTCGGTTAAAAAAACAAAAGAATATGGAATATCATTTCGTAAACATCTTTCGTCTACTCCATATTGATTTAAAAAACCGGCCAAGTGCGAGTCGAACTCGAGCACGAAGGGTTCCGTACCATTATATATAAAAACGGCGAAAAAATCATGTTTGTTGTTTAGGAGCCCCATTAAATACTTATTTTATTGTATTTTTTAGTATTTTTGTTGTTATAGCGGCAACAGAAATACATCACCAGCGAAAATTTCAACTGTCTAACTATCACGGTTCATGTGATACAGCCTGGTGACAGACGGACAGCGGAGTCTTAGTAATAGGGTCCCGTTTTACCCTTTGGGTACGGAACCCTAAAAAGTAAACAGAGAAATATGAAATGTTATCAACGCCAACAGCATCCCTCTTGAAACCACCTGTGTCTTCGAACATCGCTCATCCCCCGCGGTGGTTCTATTTATGACGTGAAGCTTTGTTTCTTTTTTCCTTTTAATGGAGGCACAGATTGAAGGCCTTTTACACAAAACATATTATATTACGCTCAAACTGTTGAAATGTTACGAGATAAGACATTTTATTCTAATATTGAATTATTAATATGTAGATATAAATAATCTGGCAATCTTTGTTTACTGACAATTGGATTTCTGATATTTAATGTGACACTTTATAATATCTATTATCTACACTATTGCATTAATAATATCGTCACTGGAAAGCCAAAACTAATAAAGCGCCAATTCGTTGCCAAACTAACTTAAACTTTACAGAGGCACATTTTAAAGTTTAAGTTAGTTTGGCAACGAATTGGCGCTTTAGTAGTTTTGGCTTTCCACTGACGATATATATATTATTTTTGACATTATTAGATATTGGCACATTAGGCACATTTCATTAAATCGATTCTAATAAATATAACGATATTAAATGTTCACGCTTAGAGCACCATGTGTTTTTCAGTGTGACGCGAATCAGATTCAATAGCATACAATAAAAAACGTAATAATACCCAAATAATACCTTTTAGAACATTGAAATTGGTGAACAGTAAACATAATAAAATCTCTTGGCGTGTTGAAATAACATGATAGTCAAGGACTTTCATAGGAAATTGCTGGCGTGATAACACGACAGATATGAATTTTCATACTGACATTACCGGCCGCTGTGAATTTCTTTTAAGTTTTATTTTGTTTGAACCACTACTAGAATTTCAATTATATCGAAGAATGTTCTCTAATGGCGCCTTCAAATTAGCAGCAAAGTGCGACCCTTTTCTGGCTCGTAGCTACATAGCTACCGCGCAGATCAGTCGATCAGCGAGGTTAAGCTGCGGTTACCGCGGTCAGTCCCTGGATGGGTTACCGTTTCTTCGAACATCGAGACTCCTCCGTGCCTCGGATAGCACGTTAAACGGTTGGTACCGGTTGTCATACGATACGAATACCTTTGACAGTCGTTACGGCAGTCAACAACCCAAAAAGTCTGACAACCGGTCTAACTTTAGATTATCAGTGTCTCCCAGTAATTGGGTGGTGGAGGTCAGATGGCAGTCGCTCTGTATGAAATACTGATATTCAGCCGCAGCTGGTTAGACTGGGAGCCGACCCCAACGCAGTTGGGATAAAGGCCAGGCAGATGTTAAGTTACGCTATGTAAAAAGAAACAAATAAAATACCTACATTTATTCAGCACAGACAGTGACAACACACGAGAGAAAAAAAAAAGATAACATGAATTTGAATTAAATTTGAATAAAACAGACACACGAAAGAAAAATAATTAAAAGAACAAAAATAAAACTAAAAGTAGTAGTAGTAGTTTAGTTTTTGGGTTAATCGACTTGCCAATTTTTCTGGTGGGAAATAGCCAGTTCCTTTTCGACGATACTAGGTGCTAGGCGTAGATAAAAGTCAGTCATTCAGTTAATCAGCTTGCGGATTCCTTTTATTATTTGGTGTTCGTTCTCCATCTTACAGAAAATCACGAAGCAGTTTCTTAGTCCTCACACACACACACAAATATTGACATACTACACATAAATACACATACAAGTGTACAAAATTAGTGGTGGGAAAGAGCACTAGCGAATTCCCGTCGGCTCTGCCCTAATTAAATGGCAAAAATCGACTCGACTCGGCTTGACCTAGTTGCGGGACAATTGAGTAGACGCGAAATTGTTGGGCTGACTCGCCAACGCGACTATGTTGTAGGATATAGCGGTTATTGTAATTGTGTTATGTTGTTCATGTATTTATCGAGTGACCGTCTTTGATCAGGGGTGCCAACTGAAAATCAGCCATTACCGTGACCCCGGAACGTAAACATTACCGTGACCCCGGAACGTAAAGGGCTATTGAAGGAACACCGTGGATTTTAGTCAGTACAAGTCTGACAGTCCCTCCCGCCCTGCCCGGGGTGGGAGGACTCATTTGATGATTTTACCACGCTAAAAAAAAAAAAAAAACTGAAAATCAGCGCTGGGCTCTTCGCGCCCAGCAAATGCTGAGCTAGCTACCCTTTCCGCATGGGCATGCTTGACAACAATATACAATAGGATGACTATTTTACTTCTTTTTATTTTGTTCTCAGTGTCTGTATTTTTTTTTTTTTTACTGTTTAAAGGTTTAGTTAATTTTTATTTTATTTCTCTCTCGTATGTTGTCACTGTCCGTGCTGAATAAATGTATTTTCTTTCTTCTTTCTTTCTTGATTGCATAAGTTACAGTCAGCAGATAAATCGGAGTTTTAGGAGCCAGTACTTGTAGGCATCATACATTAGCAGTAGAAGTTGGTTAATTTATTGGAGCACACAGAAAGAACCACATATTGAGTTAAAAGTCAAATAGTTCACACGTCACAATGATAAACTCCGATTCCATTTATTCAATTTATAATTTAATACAATTTAAATATTTGTACGCCTTCAATGGTATAACATGTAGCTCTATGAATATGTAACACCATTGCATGCACGTCATTGTAATTTACACATGTTACAGCAAATAAATATATCTTTATCTTTATCGTTGAAAATTGTAGTAATTCTTTCCCTTGACAAGTGTGTTTCACAGTTAATATCGGACTCTTCATATATTGTTTAATACGTTATAATTGTTGATACAATATTTGTGACGCATGAGCTTTAAGTAAGTTACGGAGTTTGCAAATATATGTGTGGTTGCTGAGACCGTACAGGAGTAATACTGCGAGAACTGTCTAATCAACTAATCGACTCTCCATTTGGATTATTATTGGACATTATAATAGTGGTATCGATCAGCACGCCGCGCCGTGCAATGATTGTTGACGTTACCATCCCACATGATGAGAACCTCGTAAAAGCCGAAAAAGATATACAAATCAAATATCTGGGACTTGACTCGCGAGGTTGTCGATATAGATGTACCGGCTAATGGCATAATTGCCAAGAGTCTCGACCAACACCTCGAGAGGCTCTCGCTGGGTGGCTGGATCAAGGACCTAGTTCAGAAAGCAATACTCATCGACACGGCGCCCATTGTTAGGAGGTTCCTCTCTCTAGAGCCTTGACCACTGGTAAGTTGGACCCTGTTCCCGAAGCCAGCTGGTTCTTATTTTTTATGTTTTTAAATGTGTATTTTATTTATTATTTTATGAGCTAGAAACTTTAAACATAGCTCAGAATTGGATATTAATGAAATATTAACTTTTTATATTATATTTTTAGTTAATATATTATTTATATTAACTAAAAAGCAGTATTTTTATACACCCCAAAAAAACTTTATCTGTTGCATGGGCCCCACGTTTTTAGTTTAAAATCAAATATTTTCGTAAAATAAATTATTTTATACTTTTTATTCTTAGTTCGTTTTATATAAGTGGTATACTATAATTATAATTATTTATATTTTTGATAAAAACTCGCTAGTCGCCTTCGTACAAGGCAAACACTAAAGCAAAATGTGCCGTTGTAGGCAATCTGTAACATACTCGTATAGTAATTAGCTAGATTTTAGTACCGTCAACCTTGTTGCAGCTGCCGACATTATATTCAAGCGGCTTTAAATTTAATATACAATAACGTATGTGGGTGCACAAGCAGGGCCTCCCCGACAGCCGATACCTAACTACGTTCGACAAAACCTAGGAAGTCAGCCCCGTCGCCAACTTTGTTGACAGCTGATATTATGACAACTGTTATATTGACGTGTAAATGCTGATTCATCCCTAGAGCCTGTAAATATCCACCGCTGAATATAGACTTTCCAACAGACCTCTTCTCAGAATGAAGAGGGTTAGGCCGTAGTCCACCACGCTAACTTAGTGCGGTTTGGCGGACTATACACACCATCAAGAACTTTATGAGGCCCTCTCAGATGTGCAGGTTTCCGCACAATGTTTTCCTTCACCGTTAACTTAACCGTGTGTAACATGGGTTCCTGCTCGCCCGGAAACGACAGGCTTCCCATGTACAAAGATAAAGAAGAATGTGTACCTAATTGTTCCAGCTGCGAGATGGTCACACAAATAAAACAACTTCAGTACACTTAAAGATATAATTTATTTAAATAGGCATTTGGTATGTTGCAGATGTTGACATTGTAGTTACCCACTATATAGTTACTTGTACGAGTTAGTACTTAAGAATAACTAATAAAAGTTTTTGAGGTTATCTAGGAACACATGTTAAATTTAAGTGGCACTCGCTGACACAAAACAACTTGTCTGCGGTAAACTCTCTAAATTGCAGCACTACCTATCCCTACGACATAAGTCTTGGGATCGACTGTGATCAACCCAAGTGTCAATAAGTAGTACTGCAAAGTTAGAGCTCGGTGACAACCTAGGTTGCTAAACCCAATCTAAAATATAAGTTCCACCAAGATTTCCTTTGCAGCTATGCCACCAGAACACACTAAGAATTTAACCTTATAATTGTTTTAGCCAATCAAATTATCTAACGTAAGAATAAAAACCACACATAATACTTTGAAACATAGCTCAACGGTAAAGAAGGTTCTGGTTTAATTACAGAAAAATGTAGTCTAAAAGACTATGCAATAATATTATATTTTCCTAACATGCTGTGGGAGTTCTACTACCCATTTCTATAAGAAAGCATGAACAGTTGTGAACAATTTGTAAACCACTCATATAAATAGGTACCAATTTACACCAATATATACCACCAACCTAACATTATTTTAATGTTAGATTATCTTGATTCTAAGTTAATAATAAAAATAGATCCAACCTCAAGCTGTAGCTGTAGAAGCAGAAAGTGCAGTTCAAACCATGTAATGATTGCCACGCGACATGCCAACGTGGTCAGTGTGCAAAGCTTCATGTACTTAAGCATCTTTCCTTTCAATAACGGCAACAAGCGATTTCCATCTTATTTAATAAATATGCAACAGCAGCCTGAAAGTCACAGAAACAACCATGTTAGAACAAAGCATTATAATGACTTTGTGAAATGGCGTTTGAACAAAAGCAAAGCAACTCACCATACATAAGGTATTTCACTGCATAATATAAATTTATTGGACGATTCACAACATTAATAATTTATATGGGAACTAGCCCATTTTCTCAGTGCTACAAATCCATTTTTAATTTCCTGAGACTAGGAACAAATTATTAGGGAATAATAAATCTGCGTGTGAGCACTTCACGTCTCTTGGGAAAAGGAAAGTCACAAGCGCGACCACCCTCAGATCTAAAATCTACCAACGATTTTGACAGTTTATGAAATCTATGGTAACTATCAAGCTATGACTTTATAAAATTAATGAAAACAAACTGAGAAAAACCCCGTATCTAAATCAATGAAATGAGAATAATAATTCTACATTTCTTGAAGTTTGAAACCACAAATAAACTAACAACCTGACAAAATCATGTACCTCCAAGATAACCAAAATTCTACCATTTGGCAGACTATAAACTACCATTGGTAACATTGAGACAACTGTTTTCACATGAGTTGTCAAAAGACAACCAATCAGCTATCAACGAATATTCCACATCAGAAACTTAAGCCAATGTCAAGCGGCCACGAAATTCGTCTTTATGAGCGCGCTTTTTGAAATTCGCACAGATTACACAACGTTACACGTGATCCGCACATAATTTCGAAAAGTCAGAGGTGCAGGATGGTTTTGAACTCAGAAGGGTTTCTGCATGGAAGCCAAGCTTCAACCGCTAGGCTATCACAGATTTACCCATACAAGCTATAAAAACCTTCTCAATACTTGTGCAAGTACCGAAGTGGCTGTGCCAAGTTCTTCGATACAGTGCATTCAAAGCAGTTTGTAATAAGAAAGTTCTAGTTCGTACAACTTCGGAACTATTCGTGTCGGTTCGGGCCGTGTCTACCAGAGCAGCAAGAGAATGCACCAGTCGTTTTATTTACTCATGAATTCTCGTCAATTAAAATAAAGTGAAGAATTGTTCTTTGTGTAATTAAGACAATAAAATTAGTGTCTTCGTGTCTTCCGTTTTTGTTATTTTTGTAAATATTTTGAAGTTCGTTTTGTATTTTAGGGTAAATTATTTTAATACTGTTACCCATGGTTTCACTTTCATTCTAGGGGAATTTCTTTCTGTACCGAGGATAAAAGTAGATACTTTTACCCTCGGTATTTCTGTGTCAAATTTAATCCAAGTCGGCGGGTCCAACGCGTAACTAAATTGGTAATGAACATCGATTCTGGTTATAAACTTCAATCGTAAGCATTTCATAAGTGCTTGTATCTGGTTTACATGAAATAAAGATCTATTCTATTCTATTTAGATTATAATTACTAAAATAGTACAATGGGCGGTTTTATCGCTATCGGCAATTTTTTACAAACAACCTTTGGATGGACAATTTAGCATGTAAAAAACAAGGGACTACCCTTGTTTTTTACATGCTATGTAAGGCAGAATGTAGCTTTATAAATATTTTTAATAGCAAATCAATCATTTGCCTAGCCTTTTCCCAACCACTTTGGGATCGGCTCCCAGTCTAATCACAAATGAATAAATATTCTACAGTACACACTTGAGTATGATACAAGCGTCTACATAAATACACCGTATTTCTTGACTTCAACTTGACGGCCAAAATTTCCAAAGTTAATGTAATGTTAAAAGCTTTTTTAAAAGGTAATACTGAAAAATAAGCAGTCCAGCTGAATAACAGTAAATTTTTCAGGCGCGTAAAGTTTTAGTGTTATATAAGAGGTTTTAATATTTTTTATACAGGGTTATTTGTAATTCACCGGCAATGCTTTAAGGAGTGAAAGTATTCATAAATATGAACAACTTTTACTATGGGACCAACCCTGAAATCACGACAAAAAAACTTTTCATACTAAAGATCAACGTTGCTGAATAAAAATGTGTGAAAATTTAGAATATTTTTTCGTGATTTCTGATCTGATACATTATTATGGTTAAGTCTCATTTTTTATCCCATGTTTTTAACATTATAAAAAAACCTGCCCATTACTGTACCACTGCTGGGCACGGGCCTCTTCTCAGAATGAGAAGGGTTAGGCCTTGTCCACCAAGCTGGCCTAATGCGGATTGGCGAACTAAGTACACACACCATCGATAACTTTATGAGGCTCTCTCAGATGTGCAGGTTTCCTCACGATTTTTTCCATTACCGTTAACGCAAGTGACAATCAAATTCTGGTCCGCAGGTCTACCGCGTAACTAAAATGGTAATGAACATCGACTCTGGTAATAAACTTCAATACGATCGAGAGAGACAAAACTTTCAGCTACCTCGTAAATTTTTTACCGATCACGAAGATCCGAGTCCCATCTATAAGATTGGTAATTTTTTTGACAAGGTTGCTCGAAGACTCTCACGATCGTATTGAAGTTTATTACCAGAGTCGATGTTCATTACCATTTTAGATACGTGTTAGACCCGCAGTACATGAAATCGAAATTCAGAGGAACACAAAACAGTTTTTTTTTTAATTTTGTGTGGAATACGCAATGGAAGTAATATACCTATAGGTATTTTTTAATATTACTTTTTTGTAACCAAAAGTAAAATTCACAGTTTCTGAACAAAACTATACCGTAATAATCCGCAAACACTACAGTCCGCGAAATTCAAAAGAATACCATTACACTGCACTGCAACATTCAAATCCATTCATAATTCGCGTTGAAAAAACATCTATGAAAACAAGAGCAAAATGAAACAAAGGAAAAACGATAATCGTGACGTTTAATGTTCTATTGTTTTGTATGGAAACGTTTACGTTTAACGGAAAGGCTGTGTCGTTATGACTGGGGTGTAGAGGCTGTCATATACGATCGGATACGATGAGGCTAACCACCTACAGGCCTTGCCTGACCGGATGAAAATAGAAAGAAAAGAAAAAGAAAGAAAGAAAAATCATTTATTTGCCACAAAAACAAGACACACTAGAATGACAGACACAGGTAATAAGAAGAGGACAGGTGCATAGACAGAGAAAATGTGTACCACGTTTGGTATAAGTTCAATTAATGAGATTTTATTTAGCTTTGAAATAAAGTACAATGGTCAAAAAAAACTATGTGCTTCGGCAATCTTCGTTTTTCCGATTTAGTACCTATAAATATGCAACCAATGTCTGAAGATCCGCGTCTCGTTGGTTACTCGCGAGATAGGAAGCTGTACCTATTATTTATAATATTAATTTATCGCTATATATTAAACATCATCATTGTACGTTCGTATTTTCGAAGTTAGACGAGGCGCATATCTTTAATCATAGTACTGTACAATATACCTGCTCCCTTCCATGTAGTATATAATAATATATAGTACATAATATATAATATGACTTCTTCAAAACCTTGTACGACCGTTATGACCCAAGTCAAATAACATTGCTATAAAATGCCTCAACACGTAGCTATATGCTACGAGAGTGTAGCTGGCGTAGCCACAGCGCGACCGCTACGTGCTACGTCGTAGCAAAAGTGTAATTTGATTCTCAAGAAAATCTTAATTTCATTTTTCATATTTTTTTCTCCTTTGGTGTAAAATGACATTCTGTGGTAAAATTGTATGAGTTTTCATGGAAAAATATACCCCTTACATGTTGGAATTAAATCATTTTAATTTGAAATCCGGATCCACATTTAAGTCAAGTCAAAGATTTTTATTTCAACTGAGCCTTTGCAGGCACTTTCAAAACGTCGTGATTCTAGGCGCATGGTTCCAAGTGGGTTGGTATACTCGGTATACTCTTTTCATAAATGAAGCTTACAACAAATGTGGGAGCGGCCCCGGCTAAAACTCGACCTGAATTTACGCAATATTACATTAAATATGTATCATTTGCTCGATCTCACCTAAGAGGGCCTCATAAAGTCCTCAATAGTGTATGAAGTCCGCCAACCCGCACTAGGCTAGTATGATGGACTAAGGCCTAACCCTTCTTATTCCGAGAAGAGGCTCGTGTCTAGCAGTGGGACAGTACTGGGCAGGAACTTTTTTAACACGCTTTTATTAGCTTCACCTGTAACTAACTATGTAAGAAAATCTTGGAAGTTTTTGACCCACTTCCCGGTTTCCAATTGAGCTGAAATTTTGCATTCATGTTCAGTTTGGATGACTAAAGCGTGTTCTATAGTTTTTTTAAACTATATTTTTTTTATCTTTTCTTCGTAAAGCATATTGTATCAAATCAAATAAAAAACCACTCAGTCGCTACTTCCAATACTCTTCACAAATATTTACTCGAAGCCATTACACGAGCTGTTGGCACAATAATAACGTTTACAGACAATAAACCGATCTAGCTAGGATCTAGGCAATCTAGAACTTAACTTTCATTCGGAACGCGAGGACAGTGTAAACGACTGAGTGAAATGGCGAAGCAATATAGCAGTAGTGGCTCCCAAACTAGCGGGCGGTTAAATGTAATTCGGTTGGGTATTATGAAAGTTACTTGTTAAAGAATTTCTAGCAAACAAAGCCTATAGAAAAATAAATAAAGAAAGAAAAGTCATTTGACGACACGGTTGGCGCAGTGGCTAAGCGATTAGCCTTCTGCGCTACGTGCCGCGGGTTCGATCCCCACACAGAACAAATATTTGTTTGATCTACAGATAGTTGTTTCGGGTCTGGTTGTGTGTGCATGTGACATGTATGTTTGTAAACTGTACCCTCGTACAGGAGAAATCCTAGTGAGGGGCAATGTTTTTAAAAAAAAAAATATTAGCCCCAAATACAAGACAAATTAGTTTTTTTTTTTTAATTCACAAAACTGATGTTCAATCTCAGTTACAATAAATTCCAGCTAATTACACGTTATTTTAATTGACATCTACTAGATGTGAATACAGCTTGCATAAACTTAAGTTAAGATAAAGGTAAGTAATTCAATAAATTACTACTACACTTAAAAATATTTGGACTATATTGAGTTGGCCAAGGATAGCATAATGAATGATAGACATAGGTACTATGAAGAGGACAGGTGCATTAAAAACGTTTGTTTATGAATTTATTGCTTGTTTATTAATAAATAGGTATTTTTTTTAACTTCATACGAGTTCCGCCGTTTTCGTAGCCCCATATCTATTATAAAGGGTAAATACACATGTATTTGTTCGCAGAGGCGCGCCGTGGCCTCAGTATTGCTAGGGTCACAGTGAATACTTTTCCGATACATTTACCCATGTAAGCCGGTAATTCTACACTGATTTGTATGGGTTTTACATACAGATTTAAAAGAATAAATGGGCTTAGGTTTATTTGTTTTATGTTTTTCATGATCGTATTTCCTACTGATATCAAAATCATATAACTTTTATTTGTATGATTACATATGTTTTTGGTACATTTACTACAGGTTAGTGTAAATCAAAGTACAATCAAAGTAATAGTATCTACTTCACGTTTCACCATTTTTGGTGTGCAAAAAAAGGCCTACAGGCCCTCGATTTTTTCAATTTAACATTGCACTTAAATTGAAATCATCGAGGACTCAATTGTGGAGAGGCGAAAAATCGCGCGGCGCGCAAAGCGGCGTGTCGCTCTCTCGCTCGCTCTCCATAAATGGAGATACGCGCCTTTTTCCGCGTTGCGCGCCGCTTTGCGCTCCGCGCAACGTTCCGCCTCTCCATAATTGAGCCCTTAAAAAACTGATGACACGGTTGGCGCAGTGGCTAAGCGATTAACTTTATGCGCTACGTGCCACAGGTTCGATCCTCACACGGAACCAATATTTGTATGATCTACAGATAGTTGTCTTCCTCAGATTTACACAAAATTTAAATGGGACCACCTCGAGAGCCACCCTTTCAATAGAAAAAAGAATTTTAAACATCGGTCTGCAATTGGCGGAGTTTTCGCGTAACAAACATACAAAAAAGACATACAGTCGAATTGAGAACCTCCTCCTTTTGTTGAAGTCGGTTAAAAAAGTAAATAAACGCGATGTTTCTGCTACGAACTAGGTGTAGTATAATTTATTATTACAGCACACAAACTCCATCAACATTCATTGTAGACATGGCCTAGTTATGATGACATGGTTATTATGCATTCACCGTTAGTAATTTTAACTTTAAAATGATGTGTCTGACGTAACATTAACATCCCGCTATTTTCCCATGGGGGTAGACAGAAACTACATAACGTCACGTGCTACAATCCTAACATACTTTATATTATTTTTGATGAATAGAGTTTGGTTAAAAAAACGTGAAAAAATTCATAACTCGAAAACATGATCATCTGCCTGGCCTGTATCCCAACTACATTGGGGTCGGCTCCCAGTCTAACCAGATGCGGCTGAGTAACAGTATTTTATACAGAGCGACTGCCATCTGACCTCCACCACCCAATTACTGGGAGACACTGATACCCTAAGGTTAGACCGGTTGTCAGACTTTTTTTTGGGTTGCTGACTCCCGTAACGACTGTCAAAGGTATTCGTATGACAACCGGGACCAACTGCTTCACGTGCTATCCGTGGCACGGAGGTGTCTCGATATTCGAAGAAATGGTCACCCATCCAGGGACTGACCGCGGCAACCGCAGCTTAACCTCGCTGATCGACTGATCTGCGCGGTAGCTATGTAGCTACGAGCCCCTCAACTCGAAAACATACATGGGAAAAATTGTGGATAATACATGGGGTGATTCACTCTCTACTTCTGGATTTCCACTTGACTTTTTTTAGTCATCTCTACATAGTATAATATAGTCGCTTTCCGCGTCTGTCTGTCTATCTGTATATCCGCTAGCCGCTCCTAACCCACGCAACAGATTTTGATGCAGTTTTCACCATCATTTTGTGCATTCGGAAGGTTTATATGTATAATACTTTGATATTTAATGTAAGGATAGTAGAGAAATTGCATCCGTGCGAAGCCATGGACGGGTCGCTAGTCCTGTATAAGTACAAACAAAAGATCGGCATAGAAGGGTTGGGATAACAATCCAATTTGCATTAAAAAACCTGACGCTGGTGACACTGTCCGACCTTGGATGCGAACCCGGGACCTCACGCACAAGTCACAACCCACATAAATCCAAAACCTAGCCACTTTAAATTTAACTATCCATTTCACTACAGCTTAGTCGTTTTCAAAACAATTAAACATAGAGCCACGTCTAATGCACTTAATTCGACACGTATTCGGGATAGGATCGTACGTGTCCCGCACAAAACCGTACGTGATCGTGCGAGTACTGCGCGAGAGTCGCACGTGACCCCACGTTCCACTTGCGATGACATGCAATGTAACGGAAAATATCTATATTCTATCACAATAGATCAGATAATATGCGCGTACGAATGTATATACAATGAATATCATAAGTAAAGTAGACTTTATTGTTTCTGATTGAGTAGGTGCAGTTGTTATATTTAATGTTAGTGTTAGATCCATCAAACAGCCAATTTTGGGCAGACAATAATTTTAATTAAAATATACTATAGGAAGAAAAAGGAAGACTAGATAACATTAAACAATATACTTCTTTTTACATTTTAGAAATTCCTTGATTGTATAGAAATATTTTTCTGGTAGCCATTTTTTTAATGTACCTACACGAAACCATCTTAAGGGTATTTTGTTGATATGCGTGGTCATATTTAAGGGTGTGGATTAGACCATTAAACTGAACAACTTTCTCTATGGGACCAACATCGTAATCTTAACTAAACATTTTACAGAACTTACAGCTGTTTTGTAAAGCAGCTAGCCGTTTTATATTGCGGCGGATTGTACAATTCAGCTGCCGTTTTGTAATGTGGCTGATTCTACAATATGACTTCGATAGCTCTATCCAATTTGAGGCCTTTGGTGGCCTGGTGGCGTGTTTGCAAAACACACATTGCATAATAATGGCGCGGGACCTTGATTGATGATGATTTTCATTTACACACTAATACAGGGTGGGAATGATTAGAGTACCATCGATAATGGAATATATGTCGGACCCTCTTATTAAGCTTCGTGTTTAGACATAGTGGGCAGGTATTGGGATACGGGCGATAGAGTAAACTCCTTTAAATTTCCACAATTTATTATACAGTCACAGTCTCAGTTCACAGTATAACTATGTCAGGAAATACAGTGAAGACTAATATGGTACCGAGATGAACACAACAGTGAGCAGTTCCTAGGCTAGTAGGTGCCGTGACGGCGTCCCAAAGGACATTGTTGAGCTTTAGACGGCGCACCCATACCCAGACTCTGCACAACGCCTTATCAGCGTTTGTATTTCTTTGTTCATTGATGGACTAAGGGCCGAATGCGACATTTTATACATATTTAGATAAGATATATACAGGGTGATGACGACATTACGACCATAAATGAAACCACGTATCACGTTCTGAAGCCGTGCACAAAAATTCAACGATTTTCAAGCATAATAGTATAATTTTTGCATACCTAATATTTCACTCTACTCTCATTCGTCTGGGAGTAAAGTGATGTCCCTTAGATGTCCCTTCAACTAGACTCTAGGTGAAAGGACATCTAAGTAGAAACTTATGTCATCTTTATCTATTCTTTTCGTGTAAATAAAGATTATTTTGGTAAGAACAAGTCAGAGACTCACTTAGAGATCGTGATATGTGTAAAATTAACAAAATTTTAATTAGTTCCTGTGGACTTAACTATTGATTGGATTTGATAGATATTTTGTGTACGGTCACAGAACGTGATACCAAATACGTGGTTTCATTTATTGTCGTAACGTCGTCAACACCCTGTATATTGTACAAAATAAACCAAAAAGACTTGTCTGTTATCAAAGCTATGTTGAATACTTAGCAAAATAAGTCGAGCATTGATTATTTATCTTCAATATAAAAAAAAAAACAACAATTCGCGTATTCTTAACCCTAAAATCACAAGCAATATATTATTATCTATTCAAATAGCAAGAGCTTTTGTTGTGTCATCGATGGATATGTAATGCGGATTGACTACTTTATTGAGATCCGGGAGATCCGCTTGTCAACATCATCTGACGTGCCCCATATACATACATACGGGGGCTTGGGGTGCCCATACGTTTGTGTTGTAATGGGATACGGGTTTGAATTGTCGGATATGGACATTTCTGCTTATATTGCGATTTTGGAACGGTAAAATTTTGTCTATGGTGCAGTAAAAAGGGAGCGTAAATGTAGGGATCAAGTTGTGAGTTTTTTTTTTTATGGAGCCATATTTGTGATTTTCATGCTGTTTATAAAATGGATTGAGAAATTTTGTGTGCCTGATTAGCCTTCTGCGCTACGTGCCGCGGGTTCGATCCCCACACAGAACAAATATTTGTATGATCTACAGATAGTTGTTTCGGGTCTGGTTGTGTGTGCATGTGACATGTATGTTTGTAAACTGTACCCTCGTACAGGAGAAATCCTAGTGAGGGGCAATGTTTTTAAAAAAAAAAATATTAGCCCCAAATACAAGACAAATTAGTTTTTTTTTTTTAATTCACAAAACTGATGTTCAATCTCAGTTACAATAAATTCCAGCTAATTACACGTTATTTTAATTGACATCTACTAGATGTGAATACAGCTTGCATAAACTTAAGTTAAGATAAAGGTAAGTAATTCAATAAATTACTACTACACTTAAAAATATTTGGACTATATTGAGTTGGCCAAGGATAGCATAATGAATGATAGACATAGGTACTATGAAGAGGACAGGTGCATTAAAAACGTTTGTTTATGAATTTATTGCTTGTTTATTAATAAATAGGTATTTTTTTTAACTTCATACGAGTTCCGCCGTTTTCGTAGCCCCATATCTATTATAAAGGGTAAATACACATGTATTTGTTCGCAGAGGCGCGCCGTGGCCTCAGTATTGCTAGGGTCACAGTGAATACTTTTCCGATACATTTACCCATGTAAGCCGGTAATTCTACACTGATTTGTATGGGTTTTACATACAGATTTAAAAGAATAAA
This sequence comes from Allophyes oxyacanthae, assembly GCA_932294325.1. NCBI lineage: Eukaryota > Metazoa > Arthropoda > Insecta > Lepidoptera > Noctuidae > Allophyes > Allophyes oxyacanthae. Next base: position 2,414,517 of record OW028629.1, on the reverse strand, counting down.
TGGGCTTAGGTTTATTTGTTTTATGTTTTTCATGATCGTATTTCCTACTGATATCAAAATCATATAACTTTTATTTGTATGATTACATATGTTTTTGGTACATTTACTACAGGTTAGTGTAAATCAAAGTACAATCAAAGTAATAGTATCTACTTCACGTTTCACCATTTTTGGTGTGCAAAAAAAGGCCTACAGGCCCTCGATTTTTTCAATTTAACATTGCACTTAAATTGAAATCATCGAGGACTCAATTGTGGAGAGGCGAAAAATCGCGCGGCGCGCAAAGCGGCGTGTCGCTCTCTCGCTCGCTCTCCATAAATGGAGATACGCGCCTTTTTCCGCGTTGCGCGCCGCTTTGCGCTCCGCGCAACGTTCCGCCTCTCCATAATTGAGCCCTTAAAAAACTGATGACACGGTTGGCGCAGTGGCTAAGCGATTAACTTTATGCGCTACGTGCCACAGGTTCGATCCTCACACGGAACCAATATTTGTATGATCTACAGATAGTTGTCTTCCTCAGATTTACACAAAATTTAAATGGGACCACCTCGAGAGCCACCCTTTCAATAGAAAAAAGAATTTTAAACATCGGTCTGCAATTGGCGGAGTTTTCGCGTAACAAACATACAAAAAAGACATACAGTCGAATTGAGAACCTCCTCCTTTTGTTGAAGTCGGTTAAAAAAGTAAATAAACGCGATGTTTCTGCTACGAACTAGGTGTAGTATAATTTATTATTACAGCACACAAACTCCATCAACATTCATTGTAGACATGGCCTAGTTATGATGACATGGTTATTATGCATTCACCGTTAGTAATTTTAACTTTAAAATGATGTGTCTGACGTAACATTAACATCCCGCTATTTTCCCATGGGGGTAGACAGAAACTACATAACGTCACGTGCTACAATCCTAACATACTTTATATTATTTTTGATGAATAGAGTTTGGTTAAAAAAACGTGAAAAAATTCATAACTCGAAAACATGATCATCTGCCTGGCCTGTATCCCAACTACATTGGGGTCGGCTCCCAGTCTAACCAGATGCGGCTGAGTAACAGTATTTTATACAGAGCGACTGCCATCTGACCTCCACCACCCAATTACTGGGAGACACTGATACCCTAAGGTTAGACCGGTTGTCAGACTTTTTTTTGGGTTGCTGACTCCCGTAACGACTGTCAAAGGTATTCGTATGACAACCGGGACCAACTGCTTCACGTGCTATCCGTGGCACGGAGGTGTCTCGATATTCGAAGAAATGGTCACCCATCCAGGGACTGACCGCGGCAACCGCAGCTTAACCTCGCTGATCGACTGATCTGCGCGGTAGCTATGTAGCTACGAGCCCCTCAACTCGAAAACATACATGGGAAAAATTGTGGATAATACATGGGGTGATTCACTCTCTACTTCTGGATTTCCACTTGACTTTTTTTAGTCATCTCTACATAGTATAATATAGTCGCTTTCCGCGTCTGTCTGTCTATCTGTATATCCGCTAGCCGCTCCTAACCCACGCAACAGATTTTGATGCAGTTTTCACCATCATTTTGTGCATTCGGAAGGTTTATATGTATAATACTTTGATATTTAATGTAAGGATAGTAGAGAAATTGCATCCGTGCGAAGCCATGGACGGGTCGCTAGTCCTGTATAAGTACAAACAAAAGATCGGCATAGAAGGGTTGGGATAACAATCCAATTTGCATTAAAAAACCTGACGCTGGTGACACTGTCCGACCTTGGATGCGAACCCGGGACCTCACGCACAAGTCACAACCCACATAAATCCAAAACCTAGCCACTTTAAATTTAACTATCCATTTCACTACAGCTTAGTCGTTTTCAAAACAATTAAACATAGAGCCACGTCTAATGCACTTAATTCGACACGTATTCGGGATAGGATCGTACGTGTCCCGCACAAAACCGTACGTGATCGTGCGAGTACTGCGCGAGAGTCGCACGTGACCCCACGTTCCACTTGCGATGACATGCAATGTAACGGAAAATATCTATATTCTATCACAATAGATCAGATAATATGCGCGTACGAATGTATATACAATGAATATCATAAGTAAAGTAGACTTTATTGTTTCTGATTGAGTAGGTGCAGTTGTTATATTTAATGTTAGTGTTAGATCCATCAAACAGCCAATTTTGGGCAGACAATAATTTTAATTAAAATATACTATAGGAAGAAAAAGGAAGACTAGATAACATTAAACAATATACTTCTTTTTACATTTTAGAAATTCCTTGATTGTATAGAAATATTTTTCTGGTAGCCATTTTTTTAATGTACCTACACGAAACCATCTTAAGGGTATTTTGTTGATATGCGTGGTCATATTTAAGGGTGTGGATTAGACCATTAAACTGAACAACTTTCTCTATGGGACCAACATCGTAATCTTAACTAAACATTTTACAGAACTTACAGCTGTTTTGTAAAGCAGCTAGCCGTTTTATATTGCGGCGGATTGTACAATTCAGCTGCCGTTTTGTAATGTGGCTGATTCTACAATATGACTTCGATAGCTCTATCCAATTTGAGGCCTTTGGTGGCCTGGTGGCGTGTTTGCAAAACACACATTGCATAATAATGGCGCGGGACCTTGATTGATGATGATTTTCATTTACACACTAATACAGGGTGGGAATGATTAGAGTACCATCGATAATGGAATATATGTCGGACCCTCTTATTAAGCTTCGTGTTTAGACATAGTGGGCAGGTATTGGGATACGGGCGATAGAGTAAACTCCTTTAAATTTCCACAATTTATTATACAGTCACAGTCTCAGTTCACAGTATAACTATGTCAGGAAATACAGTGAAGACTAATATGGTACCGAGATGAACACAACAGTGAGCAGTTCCTAGGCTAGTAGGTGCCGTGACGGCGTCCCAAAGGACATTGTTGAGCTTTAGACGGCGCACCCATACCCAGACTCTGCACAACGCCTTATCAGCGTTTGTATTTCTTTGTTCATTGATGGACTAAGGGCCGAATGCGACATTTTATACATATTTAGATAAGATATATACAGGGTGATGACGACATTACGACCATAAATGAAACCACGTATCACGTTCTGAAGCCGTGCACAAAAATTCAACGATTTTCAAGCATAATAGTATAATTTTTGCATACCTAATATTTCACTCTACTCTCATTCGTCTGGGAGTAAAGTGATGTCCCTTAGATGTCCCTTCAACTAGACTCTAGGTGAAAGGACATCTAAGTAGAAACTTATGTCATCTTTATCTATTCTTTTCGTGTAAATAAAGATTATTTTGGTAAGAACAAGTCAGAGACTCACTTAGAGATCGTGATATGTGTAAAATTAACAAAATTTTAATTAGTTCCTGTGGACTTAACTATTGATTGGATTTGATAGATATTTTGTGTACGGTCACAGAACGTGATACCAAATACGTGGTTTCATTTATTGTCGTAACGTCGTCAACATCCTGTATATTGTACAAAATAAACCAAAAAGACTTGTCTGTTATCAAAGCTATGTTGAATACTTAGCAAAATAAGTCGAGCATTGATTATTTATCTTCAATATAAAAAAAAAAACAACAATTCGCGTATTCTTAACCCTAAAATCACAAGCAATATATTATTATCTATTCAAATAGCAAGAGCTTTTGTTGTGTCATCGATGGATATGTAATGCGGATTGACTACTTTATTGAGATCCGGGAGATCCGCTTGTCAACATCATCTGACGTGCCCCATATACATACATACGGGGGCTTGGGGTGCCCATACGTTTGTGTTGTAATGGGATACGGGTTTGAATTGTCGGATATGGACATTTCTGCTTATATTGCGATTTTGGAACGGTAAAATTTTGTCTATGGTGCAGTAAAAAGGGAGCGTAAATGTAGGGATCAAGTTGTGAGTTTTTTTTTTTATGGAGCCATATTTGTGATTTTCATGCTGTTTATAAAATGGATTGAGAAATTTTGTGTGTTCGTCCCATTTGTAGAAAGTAAGGCTGAATCCCAACAGTGGGAACGTTAAAATATTAGAATAGAATAGATCTTTATTTCATGTAAACCAGATACAGGCACTTATGAAATGTCGAGACTCTAGGTGCACGGTTCCAAATAGTAGGTCCTATGGAGAAGAACCGGCAAGAAGCTCCATGGTAACTCTTTTAAAATAATAGATTACAATCTTGATTGGTACAATGTTGTGGTAAGAGCTGCGAGTATAATGTAATTAATGTGAATAAAAATAAGACTAGGACAATAATGATTTGCCTCTGAATAAGATTGCCATGGCATGCCAGTATGAATGGGTCGGCACAACCGAGAAAGTACTACCCACCCACAGAAGCAGTATGGATACTGTTGCGTTTCGTTCGGTGAGTGTGGAGCGCTGGAGACCCAATTCCTCCCTTAGTCCCCTTCCTTCTCCTTTCCTTCCCTTTTTCCTAAAACTATCCTATAAAGTCGGCAACGCATCGGTGACTCCTCTAGTATTGCGGATGTTCATGGGCAGCGGTGATCACTTACCATCAGTTGAACCGCAAGTTCGTTTGCCCTCTATACTATAAAAAAACCCTTTTGAAACTACAGGCTTAACGGGTAACTGTTCACATAAAAAAAGGGTTATTTATCTAAATTAAGTAGATACTTGACTACAAGTTTAAAAGACTTTTATAAGAAGAATAAAAGAAAAAAGCCTCGTCACGTTTCCAATGAAGAAACTAGTCGGGCGCTAGCTAATGCAAATTGAAATAAATTCCTTTAAGAAAATCAGATACCTACTAGCAAAAAATATTTAAAATTACTAAGATAAAAAACGTAAAAATTTATCTTACATAATAACGACTTTAGTTATTCAATGAAGATGGGATGGGTGGCAAGAGCCTCGCCAAGTAACGACACATAGAGCTAAGTTCATCGACAATTAAGTAACCGGTGTTTTCGTAATCGTATCAATAACCATCATCATCATCAGCCTGTAGCAGTCCACTGCTGGACATAGGCTCCTCCAATCGCACGCCATCTAGCTCGATCCTAGACTATTCTCATCCACCTATTACCAGCCACACTGCGAAGATCGTCGCTCTACCTAGCCTGATGGCATCCTACCCTAAGTTTTCCGATTCACGGTTTCCACTCAAGAACACGTCTACCCTAACGGTCATTGGTTCTACGGCTAATATGGCCGGCCCATTCTGTGAAAGAAAGAAAGAAAGTAAAAGAGTTTATTAGCACAATAAAAAATTAATAAAACCAATAACAAAGAAAACATAAAATGAATTGTGCCAAAAGGCCGCAGCTCAGCATAATGTAAGGAGACAGTGATAGTGGCCACCTGACGCTGGTTTTCAGCTGCAACCCACGAGTGCCATACGCTCGAAACTATCAATATTATATTATAATAGGTATACTTATTACAAAATAAATACTATACATAAATTATTATTACTACAAAATAAATAATACCATACCAAGTACATAAATAAATAAGGTCCCCAATAAAGTCCCCATAAAATATTGGTGGCTGTCGATTACTCTGGTACTCTGTCTGATCACCTCATTTCAGATTCGATCCTTCAGAGAGACTTCTGGCCCAGACTTTAAATTTGTGGACCAGCTGTACTGTGAGTGTGCACGTCTCGGCTCCGTAAGTCATGACTGGTAGGATGCACTGATTGAAGACCAAGGCCCGAGTTCACCAACAATGTAACAGACGATTAAGACAAAATCTGCCGTTTAACATGAACTTTTGTATGGATTAACGGTTGTTTTTATTAACCCCCGACAAATAGAGGAGTGTTTTAAGTTTATAGTGTGTATCTGTGTGTCTGTATGTGGCATCGTAGTTCCAAAACGGATGGACCGATTTCAATGCAGTTTTTTTTTATGAAAGCTAGTTTAATCGAGCATCATCTTAGCTATATTTCATGAAAATCTGTTTAGCCGTTCAAATGTTACAGTTTTTTTTCTAGTTGGAGTCGGGGGTTTTGACGGTTAGGATAGATTTATTTACTATACCTACATAATCAACGAAAAAATAGAAGGTCGCCTCAGTAAACCAGAAAAAAATATCCGGGAAAAATCTGTGTTTCTAGCTGCAAGAAAACGTTATTTTGTTTACTCATAATCTCATATTCCTACCCTTAATAAACAGGAGCTAGTTATATCTCAAAGAACTTCGTGTATTGAATACTAAATATTAGTCCACTGTTATTGAGCTGTGCTTCGTACGAAGAGAAATATACAGGAAAGAAACGTTACTTTACCAAATTAAGTTGATTCCTGTTTATCTTTGGGTAAGCGAAGCTGTTCACATTTGACTTAATATCATAAAATAACATACTATCACGTTTTATTCTCCAAACATTATGAAGACTGTTGAATAGTATTGGCCATCGATAATCAACTACTGATAGTTTTGATAGACTATCGATAGCGTGGTACGCGGCAATACTATTGACATATAGCAATACTATCTGTGGAGGTATCTTCTCCAGGACCATACCACTTAGAACCGTGCGCCTAGAATCATGACGTTGTGAAAGTGCCTGCAAAGGCCCAGTTGAAATAAAAATCTTTGACTTTGACTTTGAGAACGAGGTATGGTGTTCCATTGAAAAGGCAGGATTCTTCGATCAGGCGAGGTCATATTGCCTGGCGGGCCGAAACTCGACAGTTGATGTCGGACAGTTGTATATGTGGTAGATAGTAATGGACACTTAAAGTGACTATACCTACTATCAATAGTATTGACAGTAGTTACATAAAAAACTATCAATACGAGTACCTCCGCCATCGATAGTGTAACTGATTTTCAAGGTCAACTATCAATAAGTGAACTATAGGCGACTGTGCTTATCGAATTAAATGAGGAATCAAATTAAAGCTTTCTAGGCATGGCACCAAGAATCTTTAACAATATTCCTAGAACAATGAGAGAAAAAAATGATTTTAATGAATTTAAAAATTCATTTCAAAAATTTCTGCTTCAAAAATCATATTACTCTGTAAATGATTACCTATCTGATAAGGATGACTGTGCAATAATTAATTGGTTTCGGTCTGTCTGAGTTAAGTGATTTATTATAGTTTTATTTAATATCTAAGTACCTAATTACTATTAATTTAAATTTGTACGCCACTAAAGGCATAGCGATCCCTATAATTTATATTTTTTAACAACCATTTATATCTATATATGTTTTACAAATAACAATTTTGACTTTGACTTTGAAATGTTTTTTACCTAAGTTGAAATTCAGGACAAATCCCGCAATACATTCCACCATGGCCACATTAGACCCAGCGATTGCGTTGATTGAAAATGATCCATGCCGGTGCGTACTACGCAAGAATGGATATCAGTTGGATCGGATCACCCGCCCAAAGTAATCGCAGTTGCCGCGTATTATTGTTCGGTACATTATTTGATTTACATAGGGATGCCGATGAAGTGTGAAATGCTGATAGGCAGCTGTCTGTGGTAAGGTTAATCAGACGCATCTGAACTTCCTCAAAAATATGTCTTTGATCAATGTTTCAGTTAAAAATAAATACTTCAAAAAAAATTAAACTGACTTCTGAAAACTAAAAGGTATGAAATTTTCATACAAAACTTAACGGCTTATGAAGTCGGTGCGACTGCCAAATTTGTGAATCGATTTTACATAACAGCCTCTGAAGTCTTGGTCTTTAATTCTTCAATGCAAGGTGCATTGAAGAATTAAAGACCAAGACTTCAGAAGCTGTTATGTAAAATCGATTCACAAATAGAGAAGATATAGCCAACAAACAAACAATTTCGAATTGAGAACCTCCTTGTATTTTGAAGTCGGTTAAAAATGACTACACTCCCGTTCTCACAAATTATAATTGCTATACACAACAAAGCAGTTAGGTAGATCGTTTCTTCGGGCCTTTTATTATCAGATCTAAAATTTCGACATCACAAAATTTCAATTTCTTGAAATTCTGTACATAGTTTGAAATATAAGCTCCGGCTTATAATTTCCTCGGAAAATGTTCGAGAATTGTATTCTGAATCCATTTGTAACTTCAGATACTATACCGTGTCTAAAACGTAATTCTTAGTAGGCAATTCTACTAAACGAGGAGGTATATTACAGAAGGCCTACCCTTAATAATACGCGATAACGATCTCATCATTAGGTTTCATGAAGGGTTGCACGAAAAGAACCTCCCCAATTGCCGGTAGGTAAGTAAGGCACGCCCTGGTCACGTAACGAAACTTCCCGATTGGTTACATCCGCTACCATGTGAACTATTCCAATATGAGTGCACATGATAACATAACAAGAAGAAGTTTATTAAGCCATGTATTCACTAGGCAACAATTGACGCACAACATGTCGCTCAACATGTACTTGGTCCAACATAATGAGCGACGACGTAGATCTCTTGTATAACAACGTTATTTGTACATGATCAGTCATCGAAAACATATCCCCTGAAGAGCTAGTGCTGGGGGCCTAAAAAGGCCACGTTTAACAATTCACCTACGAATCTTTATGATTTATCATCAAACAGATGATTGCTGAATATGAACCTTACGCGTATGATAATAAGAGTCATTAATTAAGGGGACATATTGACATGTATAATATGAATCATAGCACGATTCATTTAAAGCGGCCTTATTAGGCCTCCTGATCACAGCGGAGAATTTTCAAATTTCTTCATTAAAAAAAAACGAATAAATGTTATTATTGCAGAGACAATAAAATATGTTCAGTGAACTTCGTGTGACTGATGGGTCTGACGGATCATTTTGTAATTTTACCCGAATGAGTTCAATAAATGAGATATATATTATTACAGAAAATGGAACCCGTAATAGTATATCGAAACAAAATACAAAATTTCGTTAATATTAGTGTTACTCTCAGAGGTTAACTTTGGCATTTGGAGATTCGTATACTTCGCTGTACTATTTAGTTGAAAGCGGGTGGCATTTAAACCAATTTGTTGGCATCTTTCAACGTTAATAAACTCCGTTGCCTTTGGAAACTCGCCCTTCTTCAAATAATTCTATTGTCTGTCTGAAATGAAGTTTCTGGTAATGTTTATCCTTTGAAAATCATGTTTATTTCTAATAAGCTCCATTGGAAAGCTATCCAACTTTTTCATAAAATAACATCCAATGCTTCTGTGTTTTGTCTTGGTCTCGCTGACTTGAAAGGTCACACGCCAAAACAATATAAAAACATTTTAACTATAATAATTAGTTTGTAGGACGATTTATAACAAAGAACCCTCTAATTCACGAAGAGTTAGGTAGAAGTGTACTATTGTAAACCCACATTTTGTCAATGCTGTTATTAAGTCCCATGTAAGCCTATTGCCATCTAACAGGCACAAATCCAACTCCAGGCTGTTACTGAGAATTTTCCAACAGAAAAATCCTATAATACTTTTTTCGACCTAGGAACCGCGCCGCGACCACTACACTACACAAAATATTATTTTTATCTATAAGTAAATTTCAAAGTTCAATTGCTTTGGAGTCTGAACGAAATTTTGTAGAAGCTACGTTACATACAGCAAGATATTGAATTTGAAGAATACAATTCAATGCATAGTGGTGAAATGAAACGCGTACTATCGAGTATTTAATTTATATTTCTCTTTGGCGCAATACACACGGAGTGGATATAGCACGGAAGTGACACGGACATATGCGTGTCTCGTCACTTCTGTGTACTTGGCGTATAATTATGACGCGTGGCAATATTAGTATGGGATATCTTGAAGGGACAAACAGGCAATGGACAAACGCGACGGCGAATCAACAAGGTCTGTTCTCCATGTCTCGTTTTTAGATTACGTGGAATGAAACAGGTACTATCGAGTATTTTATATAGTTTTCACTTTGACGCAAAACACACAGAGTGGACATAGCACAGAAGTGACACGGACATATTATGCGTGTCTCGTCACTTCTGTGATAGTTAGAAGCTAGTTAGCGTATAATTATGCCACGAGTATTATTAGTATGGGATATCTTGAAAGGACACGCGAATCTACTATGACCGTCCTCCATGTCTGTTTTCTATGACATAAACAGCGCAAGGTGTCGTGTCGATTTTAACGAATACAAATATTTCACACGCCATTTCCTCGAATACAAATCTATAAATAAATCTAGATTGCTCGTATAAATAATGTTTTGAGTGCTTCACATATAAAAAGAGAAGGGTGATAGAAAAAAAATGCTCCCACTCAGCTTTTTCGTATAAAACGGGAATTCACGAGCTGTATCGAGACTATGGATGTGTTTCTCAAATATTTCGTGTAAAGCCTCATGATGTTTTTTATTTATTTATGTTTGTGTGTTTTTATTTTAATACTTATTTCAAAATATTATACAAGATCCCACCTTTCAAATCCAGATCACTTTAAGAGGATAATATGCATTACAAATAGGTACATTAAATGAATAAAAAATAAAATACTCACAATACTATGCATTTGAAACACACACACATATATTAAATTATATACATATTCTTTTGTTCATGGTTAAAGTCTGTGGTCAAACTTAGCAGAGGTTAATATTATTTGTCTTTAATGTTTAATGAATAATAAACATAATTATCTATATTATATTAATACGTGAATAGAAAACTTTGTACCCCTTTTTAAGCATATTGCGCGCACGGAGAAGTGTGAGAATTGACATAGTTAAAGTTTATACAGAGAAGGAGTGCCGAAACCTAAAATCTATTTATAATATTACGGTCGAATTGCGACCACTAGGCGACCTCTAGTTTGTTTAAATTTTTGCGCATTATTGAGGAATCTTTTAAATTATATGAATGTCATTCAATGTCTAATCATTCACTGTCTAGTCAAGATATCAAATGTCTCTCTAATAAAAAATTTAAAGTACTTTGAAAAAGTTAGATAGGTTTCTAATCCTAGGGACCGTATCAATCTCTTTTTGTCAATACCCAATACGTTTTATATTATTTAAAGTATTCTTTTAAGTAAAAAAATTAGACCATTATGTATTGAGAATTCTTTATGTAAGAACATTATGTGACCTCAAGACATAGCATCACGCGTGTATCCTCAAAGGGTTTGGCAGAGAAACTGTTGAACACTCACATTTTGGCGAAGCCGCTATTAAGATCCATCAAATAGATGACGAGCCTATTGCAATCCACCTGGGACAGTTCTAAATCACTATTTATGCCCTTTTACATTCACTGCTGAATATGGGGCTCGGAGATCGCTTTAACAGCGCTATGCTGCCCATCCACCTGGGATGATGGAGACAAGATGGCATTTTTTTTACCATGGTACCCATAAACTACACCGATAAAAAGTTTAATTCTAAAATAAACAAACAACGAAAAATATTTATTTAAAAAAAAAGAGCCGATAACAAAAAGAATCGATAAAAGCTTTATTAAATAATTATTTAGGACGAGCAAAAGAAGTAAAAGATTTATTTAAAAAAAGAATCGAAATCAAAAAGTACCAATGAAAGGTTTTATTTAATAAAATCGTTAATAAGTATAATTCTAGAACGAGCAACAATGAAAATTATTTATTTTAAAAAAAGAACTGAATACAAAAAGAACCGTTAAAAGTTTTTATTTAATTAAATCGCTATAGGACTTGTCGAAAGTTTGAGAACATTACCGCATGCAGTACCTTCCATTGGAACGCATAATGTTCTCGGGTAGGCAGCACTTCCTATTTTACGCCATTACAAAGGTAAGATGAGAGGGGGAATATTCGAAAAAGTTTATTAACATTTGGGTAACACTGGCTTTTGAGAATGGGAATTGGCCCGTAGTTACCGTACAGGCTAAATTGAATTTAGGTGAGCGAGAATTTTGCGGATCTTAGGCAAAGGTTTTGTTAAGGTGTGGGTTCGTATCTCGTTTGCCGTTTATGGCGGCTGTAAGAAGTAAATTTTAATCTAGTATTAGACTACAGAGTTTAGTACCGTTAGTCTTTATCACAACCACACCCTTATTTTGCTACGATCTGTATTTCAATGTGACAAGACATATACAGTGCCACAAACTTATCTCAATTCAATTCAATTCAAAATATTTATTTCGGACTATACATCCATAGAAGTTGTATCTGACCCGGTGACCAAAATTGGAACTAACGTCGCTACGGAACAAAAACGAAAAATGACTTCCAAATGTCATTTTTGTACGGAGATGACATTAGTAAAAGCGACGGCAGCGACGCCATGACCGGCAGCCTGATTACGGACGCAGCTGACAGTTTGTGACAGGCGTAAATTGCACAATTGCTGCTGTCAAACCTAATTTTTTGTATTGTACATAATACCAAAATGATGTTTGACAGCAACAATTGTACAATTTACGCCTGTCGCAAACTGTCAGCTTCGTCCGTAATCAGGCTGTATGTCAGATAAGTTTGTGGCACTATACCTACTATTTGGTACCGCACAAGCCTCGACATTTCACATCGAAGACATAAGTGCGTTTAGATGAAATAAAGACATCATCTACGTATATTCTATTCTTTGATAAAGGGAATATGGCCACATAGTCTAAAGGCTACTCAGAAGTATGTAATACAGTAAAGCGGGTCTACCGCGTAACTAAAATGGCAATGAATATCGATTCTGGTAATAAACTTCAATACAATCGTGAGAGACTAAACTTCGAGCCGTCTTACATTTTTTTTACCGATCATAAATGTTGGGACTCCCATCTTCATGATCGGTAGTAGTAGTAGGTAGTAGGTAGGTTATTATTAGGTATTTTAGTTACTTTGGGTCTACTTAAGTATATTAACCTCACCTAATATTAGTAATGACTAGTGCATCTACTATGTTTTTTGTCCCTGCATCACCCTAAGGTTGTCTGGCAGAGAATGCCTTAGGCATTAAGACCGACTTTATGCATATTTGTATGAAAAGGATTAAATAAATAAATAAATACAGAATTTCCCTAAGTATGTATTTGACCCTAATTCAGTGTTCAGATGATAATTGTTACTATAACTACTAAAAACAACGTTGGACCTAATGCTCCTATTATTAAAACGAATTTTCAACGCAATAAAGAAAATACACTCAAAACAAAAGGAAGCATATTTACAAACACCACTTAACGAGCTCATTGTTCCCGGAATAACCACAAAAGCGTCAGGCTAACGATCACGATAGTAGTGGCTGAAATAGGCTACGATTTGCTGGCTCATCGTCTATTAGCGTCAATCAACACGCAAAAAGGGGAAACAGCTAATGAAATACTACACAGTAAATAGCCTTTGTAAAACGTACCTATTATTTATTCATGTATTTAGATTTTCTATGCGTTTAATATAAAGCGAACAGAACATTTTTGTAAAGTGATTTTTTTATATTTACCTATTCCAATATTTTTTGTATAGAAATTGAATCAGCAGTTTTGTGATTTTTGTCTGTGCAAGAACGGCTGTTAGATTTTGATGAGACTTTAATTGATAAATACCTACCTAGTGGATGACCTTAGTCCAAATATTAAGATGATTCAATCTCAAATAAGAACTCGAAATAAAAGCATGATCTCCGCGGATGAGGTCGTGTTAGCTATTTTATTTAGTGTACCTTTGATGCTGGATTGATTACCAAGGTGCAAAGAAGCGTAAACTAAAATATGTAAAAAATAATGCTTTGAATCTGTAAGATAATAAACCAACGTCCCTGGTAGGCAGAGACCCAAATTACTTTTTCCAACAGAAAGTCGTTTCAAGTAGAGTTTTACGATTTGCACGAGTCAATAACTGGTCTCATCGAAGCTGATCCCTATAAATATGGAGGCAGACATAGAAATTTATTTTTATTTTTGACCTATTATGAGTTGCATATTAGTTGACAAAGCTGCGACGTACAAACTCTAAACGATTTTGTTTTTTACTATTATACTTTTTTTTGTGTGTTGTGTCAATTTTTTTATTCCTTTCTTCTCTCATTACTGTTAATCCTGTGCACTATAACATCTATAGTGCAATGAGTAGAGTTCACACTCTCTCAATATTTATTGTAGGACGAAGCCTAACGGTTCGGCTGTTACCTGGTATTTTACTTCCTATTAAGTAAAACATTATGTCCGAAAACTCCCTGCTTAATTGTATTTTCTAATACATTTCCTGCCTAATTAAAATTAACGATCGCAAAATGATGCGTCCATTCTCATCAACGGTACGGCATTAGATGTTACGACTTACGCTTCTCCATAACATTATAAATAGATACTACGTTTGGAAAATTACAACACGAGTTTGTGAGTTTCGAACGAAATAATTATTACACAGATATCTTTTCGCACATTTTGATTAGGAGCCAACGGAGCATGATCTGCTGGAGAATTAATTAATTTCGATAATTATATTAATGTACTTACAAAATTGTTTTTATGGATGAAACGCAAAATTAAGTTTTGAAACGGAAGGCAGAAATTTTTAAAGATTTTTTTTTCCTTTCTTCTAGATAAATATGTACAGGCTACTTACTAAAATTACTTCGAACGATGTAATTTCTTCTTTTTTCAATCTTATGATGTGACTTTTCGATTCAAAAGTAATTTTAAAAAACTGAAGTTGAGTAAGCTTGACATTTAATTTTGTGTGCCATTTACATCAGCTAGAAACTAATAATTCAAACAAAGATTATTTTAGTGGTCCTATCGTTACAGACTGAAGGCATGTGCCATTTCAAAAGGCTTTGACTTCTAATCTCTACTCTTATAACGAAACCAACTGTTAGGTGTCATTAGGAGGGTTAATTATAATAAATATTCATGTTACTTCCTCGCGGAACTCACACAAGAGTAAAGATTCAATCTTAACTGTTTATATATTATTATAATCATGCAAAAGTACTGTGTTTATTCTTCCTAGTCCAAAAAATCGAGGACTTTGTACAGAACTGGCCTATGCCAGAGAGGGTTAATTGATTGTTTTGCATTGATTATATTATATTCACTTGTACTTTATGTATTTATAAGAAACTAAAGATTTGATTTGATTGATCTTATTAGTGGTCAATAAAATACTATGACTATAAGTAACCTATTTTTTGCCGGTAACATGGACATATTATACAACTTTATGGTCACGATGACATTTCCACAATAAGCGTAGTAAAAAAAAAACTATACAAATATGTAAAAATATCTTTAACATTGAAAACCCTACGCTCAAAATTCTCATGCACGCACACACACAACGCGTATCCAAATACTCGCAAACGTCACAATTTGCATACGTGTGAGTGAACATCTACAAGGGCTGTCACTTTATCGCGCCGAATATAAAACAAGGTTGTTCCAGAACTGACTACATAATAAACAAAGTTTTTGTTGACGATAAAAAAGAACCGTTTTCAGGGTTGAACGTCGAGAAAGCGGTCGATTGCTTTTATCAAGATTGTTCGGAAACTATTGGACTTTTGTCGGTTAGTTGAAACTGGAAAATTGTTATAAAGGAATTTTTGCGGAGTTTTGTTTTTAAACAAAGGGATTGTGAAGTTTAATTGTGCGGCCGGTGGTTCTTTGATCGGGATAAAGTCTGTTTCGATAGAAACTTTTACATTTTCTTTTTTAGTTTACTCTTTGATGTAGATTTTAGTATTTTTATTAAACAGCTTTATTTAACTAAATTTTTATATTGATTTGGGAAAGAGTATCTATGGAATTTTATTTACAGTGTTTTTATTCATTTATTGCACAGACATATAATACCAGTAGCAAACCAAACATGAATCCATTAGATGGGTAGGATTCTTTATCCCTTTTGTACTAAGCGACAACTGGATAATAGTATCTCGTTCTTTTACGTGTTGTCACAGAAACTCATTCATAGACAAAATTTGACGTGTAGCTTATTCATCCCGCGCCGTCATAATAATAAGACACATAAGTTCAATTGCATTTTATAGATTAAATCGCGTTTAAATGAAAAATATTACTTGTTTGGGATGTAATAGATAGTAGATTATTATAATAAAATGGTGAAGTGCTCTGCGTACCGGTGTGACAGTGCTAGCTATGACAAAACACCGGGATTGACCTTTCATAAGTAATTCCCTATGTGTGCGTAATGGCTACGTAATTTTCACCGAATGTTTGGTCTGCTACTGGTACCTATCATATTTATGTCTGTGATTTGTTGCGTATATTTAGTTACAAATGAGTGTCCATATCTCTTTCGGGTGCCGTAAGGAATAACATTACCAGAATGAGGAATAGTAGCATCATGTATACAGCATGGCACGAATTTTTGGAGCATATTTACACTTAAGTTTTCTAAGTAATATTTTTTCTTTGTGTAAGATTGTTTTGGAAACATTAATATTTCTAACACCCCTGACACAGTTTACAAATAATTTCCCATCATAATATTTTGAAGAATAATGTTCCTGATCGTATTATAATTTATTCACAAATGCTAAACTTTGTTAATAAGGCCGGAAAACTTGATCACTTGCGCTTTTAAAACCAATAAATTTTGTTTCGTGTTGCTCAGCATTTTTGTTAAGGAAACTTTTGTGTTTATTTATTAAATTATTAAATTTTCATGTTGATCTGGGATAAAGAAATTGTGTATTAACTTTTTGAGTTTCGATATCTAAACAACTCGGTTCTGGTGTGAACATAACTCGACCATTACTTACATTTTCGACCTTCTTTGATTGATAGAAATTAGTTTTTTTTATATACTAGGTACTAAAATGCCGCCTCACTTGTAGGCCGAGTTAGGGCCAGCCCCAACAGGGTCCTGGAACATGATAGCTGACAGAGAGAATTGTCCATACCATACTTCACTGCTGTCAGTTACATGTTTAAGAACAATGTAGGTATGTTTAGATTATTATTATTTTTACTAACACTTAGGTATAAGAAAATAGTTACGAGTATTAACCCTATGAGCCTTGTTCTCGAATTAAAGATTTTCTATTCTATTCGAAAGTGGCAAACAAACATACGGAGCGCCTGATAGTAAGTTTATAAAGTCGTTTAGAAAAAAATCTCCAAGCAATATTATTATTAAGTACCAACTGACCAATAAACCTTACTTCTTCTTCACCGAAGAAAAATCATTGTAGGTTAATTATAAAGGCGACCTCTACTTCCCGTCACAAAGGCACCGCTTGCATACTAACGACACTTACGTCCCTGTCTACCCACTAACACGTAGGGATGAATAACGAGCTGACTTTAAACATTCTTCATTAATTATGCTCGAACATATTGAGGGGTAGCAGGGTTAGCGGACATCGTAAAACGATTTTGTTCCATATTGCAGCTAACTTTTGCATGGGTTACAATATAATACACCAATCCAATCCAATGGTTGCCTGGAAGAAATCGCTTTATGCGATAAGGCCGCCCATTGTACTTTAATATTGTAATCTCCTTACTTACAAAATTGTTATATTCAGGTGTACTATAAAGTATATAATAAATAAATAAATAATACACGAAAGAAAAGAAAAGATACAATACCTACAAAGAAAAAGAAAGAAGAAAAATAGAAAGAAATTATATATCTTTGCGAGTTATTTATTCTAAGAATAGAAAAAGTTTGACGCTTAGGTGCTCAGTTTTATATTTCTATTACCCGACTGCGCGACGCAAAGGAGGGTAATTATTTATAATTATTATTATATGTGTATTATAATTCTTCTGATACCAGTAAAGTACACAAAACTAAGTAAAAAAAAAAATTAATAAACTTTAAAATAATAAGTAAAAACTGAATTCAAAAAATGTTATAATATTTTTTTTTTTAATAGACATAACAGCTTCTGAAGTCGGGGCCTTTAATTCCTCAATGCACCTTAGTTTAGCAGTGGCACCGACTTCAGAAGCTGATAAGTTTTTTAAGAAAATTATTTTAAACTTTTTAGTTCTTTGAAGAGGATTTTTACTTTTTTTTAATCATTTGATAGGAATTTCTATTAAACTTTATAGACCACTTTTTTGGCCGATCGTGCACACGGCTATTTCAAGCTATACATTTCCAGTATGAGTTGACCTCGTATTATATCGGGTTTCCGTACAATGAGAGGTCAGCTTATACTCAAAATGTATAGCTTGATGTAGCTGTGCGTACATAGAATTCCAAAAATACAAGTTTATAGGAATCGAAGAAAATCTTTTTCCTAATTTCAATTTTATCCAAAAATAAAGAAAAGTAGATTTTAAGAATAACATTATAACTTAGTCCATTATTTGAGCCCACGCAACGAAAATTAAGTCTGAATAAAGTATAAATGTCCAACGATATTCTAAAAATATTATTACAAAAGAGATCTAAATTAACACGGGAACTTTACAATTCCCTTAGAGTATAAAAAGTATAGAGTGTGTTTGTGCTGTGAGATCGCTCTATACTAGCGATGGGTCGTCGACGCATTTCTGGTTAACAAAACTAGACCGTCCATTTTCGTTCATGGACGAGTCCATCGACTAGTTGAATTTGTCGACTAGTTAACGCAGCTCGGCTGTCCAATAAACTTCGCGACGATGTCTAGTCTATCTACGGGTTGACGTGGTCGTGAAGTAGCACGAGTCAACATTGAACGGTAGACTAGTCTTATTACCACGTTTATTTGAAATTAAATACAATTTCGAAAGAAAATTGCTAATCACGTGATTATTTTTCATAAAAAAAATCGTTCAAAATAACAAAATATCCGGCCCTCTCAAATATCAACCCTGTTTCAGTTGATTTAGAGTTCAAATTGATTGGATCGACAATGTTATTTCAAAGAACGAATGAACTTGTGTTGAATTAAACTATTAACCGATTTCGTTCACGCGTCATCGTCGTTTTTCCCGTCGATAGGAACGTTGTGGACTATCAATTTAGCCGTCTACGAAATCGACTAGTCGATTGAGTGACAGTGAACCGTCCATGCGTTGATTGTACGTGGACGGTCGATTTAACTAGTCCGTTCATTCAATGCTCATCGCTACTTTATACATTTATACTTTAAGTATCTACCCTCTTTCGAGCCTTTTTTTCCGGATTTCAACGTTAAATGAGTTGTGGACCTTTAAGGTATAACAGATAAACTTTTTACCAAGGGATTGTATTATTTTTATTACTCCCGCGCTGTACTTTGGTGAAACAACCTTTTCATGGTAGACATAAAAGTCAACGGATGAGATTTGAAGAGAAAAGCTCTTAAGACAAGAACAAATTGGCAGGCTAACAGGACATATAAGGTACTTTCGTGTCACTTGTTGGTCGCTCCGCAGAATTACAAGCTGTTTGCGACTGTAATGATTGGAGCAATAGTCGCTGTCAAATAATCAGTTGCAGAATATCGTAGATAAATAACATTGCTCTTTTGCTATGTTGTGTTCCTAACGGTGAGAAAGGTCACCAGTGCTCCTTCTAGGGTCGGCAACGCGTGAGTAATGCCCCTGGTGTTGTGTACTACACCACAGCAAAGAGTAACACCGAGCCTGCCACGCATCGCACAAACTATCGGTAGCCTGATCCGTCGATTATTGTTGTTGTACTTCTTTGTTGTTTATGTCTTATCCTTTCTGTGTGTGTAATTTTTATTGATTTTTTATTTTATTTTATTGTGTGTTGGTTTTTGTGATGTCTAATAAATGTATTTTCTTTCTTTCTTTCTTTGATCTGGGCGTGTAGAGTTAGAAGCTTGGCTCTACATGAGATCTGATAACTTTTTGACAGTGCGAGTCATATGGTCTTGTCTTGTCAACTGATGTTGAAAATGTTTTTGGTGGGATATACTTTTATCATCAAAATTTTATTGACGCCTCGCATAGCTATCGCAATGCTATCATACCTTGGAGTACCCAAAGAGTCAGTACCTACGTATATCTGACAGTATAATATAGTCAGCTGACGAATTCATTATTTTGCATAACAAAACCACTGCGAGTAAGACGAAGAAGAAACAATAACCTCGCTTCCTAGGGTTGCTAGTGTAATTAATTGCACAATTGTTGGAATATAATTGTGAGATGGGTGCAGCTTGAAACTGTTATCTTTTATGACACTAATAATTATAATGAAAGAGAGGACTATGGCTTTAATATACAATATATTTTTTTATGTAGTGCGCATATTTTGCAGAGTGATTCAGTGTCCATTCAGCAACCGCAGTACTAAAATTCACTCCAAAACAAAATTAGATTTTGTATGGCTTGCGCTAGTAAATTATGCATGTCCTCCATACTAAGTCGAATTTTCATTTTGTTCTAAAGTGTACCGTTACTGCGGTTGCATTTAGGAACAGAGACTGAATCGCTCTATAAATTATGCGCAATACTTATCTGATCATCGATGTGGAATGTTAGATGTAGAAGTCTAGATCTAAAAGAAGTAAAACTACCAACGAGTCTTAAAAACAAAATAAAAGTTTCTGAATATAAAGTAGAGACTGAAGTTGAAGAACTAAAAACCGTTTTAAGAAAGTATTTAACTCAGTTCAGAATTACGGAATTCTGAACTGAGTTAAATAATTAAAAAAACAGTTTTTTAAACTTTTAAATATTCTGGAAACGGGTCTCGTTTCCAAATGGCTAGTATTTGTTGAGACACGATGAAATAACTTTTCCACGTCTTTAGTTACAAAATAAACATAGCATCACGCTTGTGTTCCCCGAAGAGTAAGGTAGAGATGTGCAATTAGATATTTTGATATTTACTTCAGGCGAATAACACATGGAGCGGTCCGGCGCCCTCTGCCGCGGCTTTGTGCGCTCGAACGGATTGAAAATGCTCCGCACGACGACATGTCGACTCGACGGATAATCAGGGTGGCAAATTATCAAGATAGTTATGTTCATTGATAACTATCCGATAATATTAAGTATCCCTTGTTTCTGTGATCTAAGATATTATACGATTACGATTATTATAAGATATTATATATATTACGGAACAAGTATTTGTATAATCTACAGATAGTTGTTTCGGGTCTGGTTGTGTGTGCATGTGACATGTATGTTTGTAAACTGTACCCTCGATACAGGAGAAATCCTAGTGACAATGTTTTATTAAAAAAAATATATATATAGGTATACAGAATTGCAAACAGACTGTGGCTGAAAACCACCGTTTGGTGATCAGTATTACCGTACTGATACCCAGCATTATGCTGAGCTGCTAGCTCTTTTGGCTCTAATCTACTGATTTTATATTATTTTCAGCTAGCAACTATATTTCTTTCTTTCTTTCAGACAAAATCGTTATTATCAGGATAATTACCCTTCGCAACCCTGCAGATTACCCACAGAGTGTTACAAGATTCGGCCGCGCACTGTCGCGGCAGGCGGCGGCTCATCGCTCCGTATGTTATTCGCCATAAAAGTTAGCTACAGCGCCTGACATGGCGCACAGTCCTTATTCAGCCAAAGGAAGTTCATTAATTCGTGGTAGCCTATTTTGGTCGAGCGCCGAGCAAAACCTCGGCTGGGGCCAAACAATAAATGTTTTCATAAGAAAAATTAAGGTCGGTTAAACATAACTGCACTTAGCCATTCACAGTGAAAAGGTTAACTTGCGTTTGAAGATGAATAATTAAAATTAAGTTTTTATGACAGAGTATGAAAGAAAAATCTTGGGTATCCAAATGAGTAGGTATCTGGATTTTTTTTAATACGTTTCCCCTCCCTTTTGGGTTTCTCCTGTATTGTGGGTACAGTTTACATGCACACACACTCAGACCCGTTTTATAACTCTATAATTTTTTGTAAATGTTATTCTTTAAATGGCTTAGAAACTACTTTCTGTATGAACAGGGCCCAGATGCACTGATAGAACCTAGCTATAATCAATAATTGACTACTTACAGTACCTCTACCATGAGTTTTCCGTGCCCTCTAACGCTATCGTTCACATTCAATATTTGTATAGTGACTTTAGTTCACTATTTATACCACTAGAGGCGCTAAAAAAATTCCCATACAAATATTGCATGTGAACGTGAACGTTAGACGGCACGGAAAACTCATGGTAGAGGTACAGGTCTTGTAATAAATAAACCGGGCTAATATGAGCCCCGCGGCATAATTTTGTCGTCGCATTAGTCTCGTCTTGTCATGACGACAAAAAAAAATTCGTGATATATTTCTTTTCGTTCTTTTATGGGTGTTCACGCACCGAACGCGTGAAGTTGGCAACACTGACAGCGGCCTTCACAGCGCGCCGCGTCGCCCGCGCCACTCCGCGCCGGCCATCTTTTTTACAACATCACTGAGCGCAGACCTGCGCACCTAATTATATTTCCTTGTTATTCAATGCTAATATTATCTACAATAAAGTAAAATGTAAACCATAGCTGCTACAAGCTTATTATTTAGCATCCTTAACAATGGGCTTGTTATCATAGTTATAGAATCCAGAGATACAAAGCTTCCTTACACGGTCTTCAGGTCAAAATAAAACTTGAATTAATAACCTCCCCTAATTCTCCTCCCGCAGGTCTGCTGGAAGAAATTTCTTTTGTGAAATAAGCAGTACCTTTGTACTTTGTTCTCCTATTTAATGTTTTCTGTAATTATTATATAAATAAAATCTATTTTATCTGTAAACAATAAACAGCACTTCCCACCAGTTACCGTATAGTTCACTTTACTAACCGATCGGTTTTCAGTAACCTACTTCTGACTGAATGCATCCATGAAATAAGTTGCAGCAGAAATATGAGAGGCATCTCGTAAAAGCAAACTTTGCAACTGCAAACTGCGACGAATCGCCGGATTTACACCTCTCGGTATATTTTTGATGTTATTTTGGGACATACGGGTGTGGTACATGGCTAACAATGAGGAATATTTTTGCTGGGTAACGGTCAGAAAAAATAAAAAAAAATAAAAAAAAATTAGAAATAAGTAGTTCCATTGTGCTCATTTGTCTGTAACATTTTTATTACCATGTTTCCTTGTGTGTACATAAATAAATAAAATAAATAAATAAATAAATAAAAAGTTTTTTTTTTGTATTCAAAGTTAAGGCAACATATGCAAAAAAAATACACATAGTTATTATACAGGGTGCTCCAAATGTTATCACATTAAATGAAACCACGTATTTAGTATCACGTTCTGTGACCGTACACAAAACACACCCATTCAAATAAAATGGGATAAGGAGAATGATGAAGATGATGATAGTTTTGGGTTTTTAGTTAGTTTGCTTACGGTCTCCTTGGGTAGTCCGTTTAGTAAATAGTAATAATAAATTCATTTATTTCAGGTTAAGTCAGACCCATAGCACACAAACACAATTATATAATCAATTATATTAATTTAAAAATATAATTATACATTAAATCTCTTTTCTCTTTCTTTTCTTTCTCTTTCTTTTTTAAAAACGTTGCCCCTCACTAGGATTTCTCCTGTATCCAGGGTACAGTTTACAAACATACATGTCACACACACACAACCAGACCCGAAACAACTATCTGCAGATCATACAAATATTTGTTCCGTGCGGGGATCGAACCCGCACCACGTAGCGCAGAAAGCTAATCGCTTAACCACTGCGCCAACCGTGCCGTCAAAAAATAAAATAAAATAAAATAACATAAAGAGAAAAATTAAGATAAATTAAAATAAGATACAAATTAGAAAATAAAAAAAAAATAGCATAGACATCACGCCTGCGCTCCCTGAGGGTAGGTATGTGTATAATATCTTACATAAATAAATATCAAATAATAAGTCGAGGCGCTACAACAACGCGGCAGCCCCAACAGCACCCTGAAAACATTGTTGTATTATCATTCTTTCTAACAGTGTGTCCATCATAAAGTTCCAACACATCGCTATGTAAATGTCACTGCATTTAGACATGTGCACACAGAATTTAGTCACGAAATGATGTTTGCACAAAAGCTTTGGAGTGTCGTATCTGTCATATGTCCGTTCAAATGTTTCTAGCTGTTTTAATCTACGGCATTAGACTAATATGAAGTATGTTTTTCGAATCTAGATTTCATTTTTTGTATGTATGTTCCCGTTCTTCTTATGGTATGATAAAGTCTGTTGGATATATTATGTGTTTATTAAATAGTGTATTCCACATATAAGGTCCTACCTTTCTATTCCCGATCCCTTATAGTGGTTATTGTACTCAACATTATGAACAATTTTTATTAAGGACCAACACTGAAATCGCGAAATAAAATCAGCTGTTCCATACATGTACTAGAAACGTAGGACTCAGTACAAAAAAAAACTCAAAATATTTAAAGTATGATAAGTTTGTATCACTTATTACCCAATATTAAAATACCTTATGGGCTTACCACCATTATTTACAAAACCATAATATTCTTTCTTCTTTTTTTAAGAAAACGTGGTGACGACACAATATTCTAAAAATTTTAAGATTCTTTGTAGGTACTAAAAAATACACGTGATTTTGAGTGGGGGCGGGAGGGGGGTAAGTCTTAAACCTCACCACGTGTCACCAAGGGGGAGGGGGGGGGGGGTTAAAAATGCTTAAAAAA
Organism: Allophyes oxyacanthae; assembly: GCA_932294325.1. Classification (NCBI taxonomy): domain Eukaryota; kingdom Metazoa; phylum Arthropoda; class Insecta; order Lepidoptera; family Noctuidae; genus Allophyes; species Allophyes oxyacanthae. Next base: position 2,389,993 of record OW028629.1, on the reverse strand, counting down.
ATCATCACGTGATTAATGAACGGCCCCTATACTAAAAGCGGCCTACTATAAACTAATAATAACAACAGTAAGTAAGCGATACCCCGCAAGGTCGGGAGACCGCAAGGCCGTTTAATGTAAATCGATAGCCCAGTGTCGGGTACTGGCATGCGATATTCCGTACCCTTAAGTACGAGTATGTGGCCTTTGCGGCTTCGCTCCCTTGAGCTCCTCAAGACCCTTGTCCTACAACTTTTTTTAAATACCAGGGACAAGGGTTTGGCAAGAAATTTGTATAATTTTATCGTGATGATCGGTTCCTATTCAACAACGAATCATTTTGCTTACTAACATACTCGTAGGTCTAAAATTCAAAATAGAAAATCCACTTTTTAAACAGTATAGTTTTTTATGTAGTGCGCATAAATTGTAGATTGATTCAGGCTCTGTTTCTAAATGCAATCGCAGTATTGGGATACACTTTAAAACAAAACGTAAATTCGACTTAGTATGGGGGATACGATGGCACAGATCAGGGAAATATGGCATGAAAAGGAGGAGGCCTATACTGAGCAGTGGGTAGAAACAGGCTGTCAATGATGATGATGATGGGGGACACGCATAATTGACAGCCATACAAAATTAATTTTTAGGCGAGTTAGAAAAAAATGTCACAGCTCTGACCTACATGGAGGCTATAAACACTTAGGAAATTAGGAAAGTATAAAAATAACTGTTGGCGGAACAATGTTAACCAAACCAATAAACAAATTAACTGTCAAGTGTGTTTCTTCTACGCAGGAAGGAAGGAAACATTTTCATTTTCAGATTATTTGAAATACCTTTGTAATATGACAGGGTCGACATGTCCAACCACCCGATGAGACATGTCGTGTCACAACATGTTGGTAACAGATACGCGGAAAAACAATACAAAATTGTGTGACAATTATTTTGTGGAAAGAACGATTCGATCGCCTACTAGACTCGGACCTGCCACGTTCTCGGGGATAGCTAGGAACTCAGCAGGGCAGAAATTGAACTGCCCAGACATTTTCAGTATGAGCTGACCTCGCACTGTATACCTACACTTTTCGAACAATGAAAGGTCAGCTTCCACTGGAAATTTCTGACCAGTTAAATTTTTGCCCTGATATAAAGAAAGAAAGAAGAAAGATAATCACAAAAACCAACATACAATAAAATAAAATAAAAAATCAATAAAAATTACTACGCACACAGAAAGGATAAGACATAAACAACAAAGAAGTACAACAACAATAATCGACGGTACTGAGCTGCCGATAGTTTGTGCGCTGCGTGGCAGGCTCGGTGTGGGAATGCGTGTGTGATAGGCCTCAGCTCTGCATATTGCTGCATGTAACTGCAGCTCTGATTTTCAGCTGAAGCTTTTGTAAGCCCCCTGGTTCAGTACAACAGCCGCTCTTCTCAACTCACTCCGAGCTACTGTGATCTTTGCTCATAGAATCGAATTTTACTTCCACATTTTATTCGTCTTATACTGACGGTGGCGACATCTATTAGAAGCAATTACAGTTATCTAACCGACATGATTAACATTACAGTCAATTCAGTGTTTGGGTTTTTAAGTTTGTATGGTACAGCAGAGAATTTTTTCGCATTTACGATTTTGGTCATATAGAGAAAGTTGTTCAATTTGATGGTCTGATCCACACCCTTAAATATGACCACGCATTTCTGATACATGTTGTATAGATCATGGGATCGCTGTAGCACGGTTGGCAAGCGTGGCTGATGTACTCAACCAGAAGGTTGCAGGTTCACAAATAATTATAAATTCCCTTCGCAGGCGTAATGCGTTCTTCAAATATAAATTAAAATAAAATGTTATAGTTTAAAAAAAAACTATAGAACACGCTTTAGTCATTCAAACTGAACGTGTACGCAAAATTTCAGCTCAATCGGAAACCGGGAAGTGGGTCAAATTTAACTTCCAAGATTTTCTTACATAGTTGGTTAGTTAGTTAGTTACAGGTGAAGCTAATAAAAGCGTGTTAATAATACGCGTCCTTTCTTTTTATACGGAACCCTAAATTACACTAACAAACTAAAGAAACTTTAACAATATCTATGTCACATTGTTAAAGCACAAATGTCGGGTATACAAAACATCAAAAGAAAATTATATTCACCCTACGTTGTTGTGCTGGTAAACGCCCCGACGTTTTGATCCTGCCTCATGTGCTCTGTGACACTACAAAGAACAGACCCTTTGAACTAAATACCTAATTATGAGTAAATTTAAAATATTCACATCGTTTGTTGTGAATTTGGTTGTGAATATACTATGTATGTTTTGGGTTGGCGACGGAAATAGAGTTTTTGTTTTGTAATGGGAACATTAAATTCAATGTCAAAGTGTTGTTATTATAATTATGTATTTATTGTGTTAAAAATGTTCTCATGTAAGTGAAAGTAATTTCTTTTTGAGAAATAAAATTCTTTAACATTAAATTACTTAAAAATAACTTTAAATTACTTAAGCAAAATAACTTAGGGTTGCCAACTTTTTCTACTGGATTTCAGAGATGGTCAATAAAGAGTAGGTACACAATTATAAAAAAAAACTTTTAGTTTTTATTTTGTTATGGCTGACACTAATGAACTTTGAGCCAAAAAATACTTTCTTTTAGAGTACGGTTGAGAGTACGTTCTCATTGGTATAGTAGTCTGCGGTTGCTGAGCGTGAGGTACTAGATCCGATTCCCGGGTCAGGCAAAGTATTATTGAATTTTTCTGTAAGAATATTCTCAGTAGCAGCAAGCTGCTACATGGGCAATTTTTTTTACACAACCCATTCCCAATCTCGAGAAGTTGGAATTGAGAAGTGTAGAAAATAATAAACGTGTATGCAAAATTTCATCTCAATCGGTTGAGGATATCTGCATTAAAATTGAGTTGCAAGATTTGACTCGAACATAGTAATACATACAAACATTGCAAGTTAAATAAAAGCTTATAATATTAGATTATTGATTGGTTTCCGTGGCCGCTCCAACTAGATACCACCGCCGCGCGCCGCCGCCAGCATACTAGTAATAAATCCAGCCCATTACTGTCCCACTGCTGGGCACGGGCCTCTTCTCAGAATGAGAAGGGTTAGGCCTTAGTCCGTCCGTAAAAAGTCAGTGTACTAGTAAAATGCGGCAAACAATACTACGCCGAAGTCGGCGTACTCGGATGACTCAGTCAGATACCGTTGACGTGTCGCTTGCTCTCTTCACGCACACACACACACACACACACATATAAATACACGCTACGATATTAAGTTGACGAATTCAAAGAGCCATTTTTCTTAGGTAGAGCGGTATCTAGTTGGAGCGGCCGCAGAAACCAATCAATAATCTAAGCTTATAATAAAAATAAGTCAATGGAAAGCTGGGGCGACACGACCAGTGGGCCAAAATTCCTTTCAAACTGTGCCAGCGCCAAAATTTCGCGGTTAATTTAACTTTGTACATTTACTTACAGATGTTACAACTTTGGAGATCATAATCGGGGAATCAGGGTGATTCTCTCAAAACAAAAACACATTGTTGTGAGACAAAGACTTAATGAGATTTGATAATTCGATTTCTGTACGTATCAAGATAAGTTCTATAATTTAAGGCTGCACTAGTCAACGGCCCGAACTCGATGATGGGCGGGGCTAAAATGCATACTATGTCAAAATATGCGTTTCTCCATATTTCGTATTTTTGTGATCTTGACGCAGTATATCAATATGTACCTATGTATTTTTTATGGTTTATATTTATGTATGTATCTATGTATTTATTCCTGGATCTTAAATTTTATTTTTTCTTTCAAATGATCCTTTATTTTACGTTGCACCCACCATGTTTGTCTCTGCATCACCCTAAGGTAGACTGGCAGAAAATGCCTATGGCATTAAGTCCGCCTTTGTGCGGGTTGTTTTTTTATCTGGGCATTAAGCATTAAATAAATAAATAATAAAATAGGTGTTTTTCCTTTGTTTAAGATTCTAATTTCAAATATGCACCTCAATATAAATACGATTTAGCCTACACGACTAATAATTATGTATTTTTATGTTTACAAATTTATTTCTAATAATATGTCCACTGGCACAATTTTAGCGTCTTGTGCCAACATAGGTGCACGCGGGGACAATTCGAGTGAAATGCACGATGATTTTATAGAATAACCTAATCGTCAAAAACCCCCGACGCGACTTCAACTAGAAAAAGAGCTGTAACTTTTGAACGGCTGAACAGATTTTCATGAAACATAGCTAACTAAACTGCTGGTGCTGCCAATGACAACAAGCTTATCGATGCCCATTTTTTTGCACATGAGGGACACAGACTCCCATGCTATGCTTGGTTTTTTTAATTTTTCTTTCTTTCTTCAATGTTTTATTATAAAGTAATTTTCTGGTTTTTTATGTTTGATAAATATGCTTGCTATTGTGATTTTGGAGTCCTGTGTGCAAAAAATAAATTTATTTTCTTTCCTTCTTTCTAACTAGCCATTTAAAAAACTGCATTGAAATCGGTTCATTCGTTATGAAGCTACGATGCCACAGACAGATACACAGATCCACAGATACACACTACAAACTTATAACACCCCTCTTTTTTGTCGGGGGTTAATAATAAGCATCCAAAAGACAGAAATCTGCGACTATTCTGTAAATCTTTTAAAAAACTAGTTAGAAGTCATTGGGTCATAAATATCCCAAACTGCTTTCCGGGTCTTTAAATAAATCTACCATGTGACGTTTAACCCACTATTTGCCGCTTTGGAACAAATATTGCCTTCTAATAGACCTTTTGAATTGCCTTTTAATCTTTTAAATTACTGCTGCAATTTGGGGGTTAAATCAAGTGGGTATAGATTGGTTTTAATTGTTGTTTTAGGAAAGTAAGAAAGTTATAGAGTTGAACATTGATAAATAAAACAGATTCACAGCATCTCAAAAGCGCCCTAGAAAAATACGCGCTCAAACTCGGTATCTCCTCTGTTGTTGCGGATGTTCGTAGGCGGCAGTGCACTGATCACTTAGGGCTCAAATAAGGAGAGGCGGAGAGTCGCGCGGCTCGTAAAGCGGCATGTCACTCTCTCGCTCGCTCTCCATGAACGGAGATACGAGCAAAGGCGCGTATCGCAAAGCTCTCCATAATTTAGCCCTTTCCATCAGACGAACCGTACGCTCGTTTGTTTGTTTATAATATTATAAAAGAACTAGCGACCCGTCCCCAGCTTCGCACGGGTGCAATTTCTCTACTATCCTTACATTAAATATCAAAGTATTATACTTATAAACCTACCGTGAAAAATTATCTAACTGATGGTGAAAACTGCATCAGAATCCCTTGCGTGGTTTAGAAGGAGTTAGCGGATATTCAGACAGACAGACAGACAGACAGACGCGGAAAGCGACTTCCATTTTATACTATGTTGAGATAACACATTTCGGTATGTACCAAAAATAATAATATATTAGTGTGTATGCATTTAGATGCACGATTCATGAAGTTCCTCCATTGAAAAGGGAGGATCCTTGGACCAGGCAAGATAATATTGCCTGGCGGGCCCAAGCCCGACGATTGATGTCGGACTGTTGTATATGTCATACGATGATCATTTTACTTGCGTGATTCAGGCTTCTTAATCTGATTGGTCGAATTCGTATTGTATATGCCCAATATAGTTGTTAGCTTGCCAAGCTGCTACGTAGTTTCTTATTGTAGTGCTAGATGTCGCTACAAGGTCCTAAATAGACTGACAAAAATACATACTCTTAAAAAAAGCTTAGTAGATTAAAATTGATGAACGCAGTATGCCAACCTGAGATGCTCTGGCGCATCCTAGACAGTCAACATCGATATCGCCAGCATTGCTGACCACTAAAAGAAAAACTAGCGACCCCTATCCCATGTCGTCACGACAAAATAGAAAGAAAGAAGAAAGAAAACAGTTTTATTCAGTACTCGCCAGGAATAAATGAAATTACAAAAATAAAACGTAAAAATAACAAACAAAACAAAAAAACAACACAAAAACAATAATAAAAAATAAAAACAACAATAAAGCAACCTGGACGAGACCAAAAATGGTCCCCATCTCAGCATAGGGACATTTAGAAATAGAAAATGTCACAGCGCTGGTATTCTGATGGGACCGTTGCAGTGATGCCACGGGCAACCACAAAACAAATAAATAAATATAGGTATTACTTATTAAAAAATAAGTTAAATAATAAGATTAAAACGCAGTATCAATTTGAACTTAACCCAATTACAGAAAAACAAAACAAGCACAAAGCGACATAAAACGATATTTGATATACAAAACATTACCCAAAAACAAACGATCATTTACATTTATCTCGAACCATTGAACGAATTGTAAGTAACAAATAAGTAATAACGTATACGGAACTCATAAAACTAAAGTGTAACTGGGATCCGTAATGATGCTCAAAAAACCTTTTCTTGAATGTTGGGCACGAATAAACGTAATCGCGGTCTTAATAAATTTATTGTATATACTGGTTTATGGGCCGATGTATTTGATTTTTTATTTGTATAAGCAGCAGAAAAAGCTTAGACCCATTTAACTGGCAATACATATGAAGATATATTTAAACAGGACACCTGTAACAAGATTGGACAGAACCAGGAATGAGTATATTAGAAAGAAAGAAATAAGGTTTATTGGACAATACAGGAACGGAAAACCTGGGAGTGACATAACAATAATTGCACATAGCAGCAGGCTTACTTCGGCACATAAAATGCTATGACATTATATTAGGCTCGGTGTGGTATTGCTTGACCAAAAGGCCTCAGCTCAGCATATGCTGCAGTAACATTACAGCGCTGATTTTCAGCTGAATCCTAAGGTGGCTGACACAACAAGTTTCCATGGAGATGTATAGGCAATATAGGAATATTAGAGGAAGTATGAAAGTGGCTCCAGTTATAGAAAAGCTGTAAAGTAACCAGCTATCGTGGTATGGAAATGTAATGCGGAGAGATGAGAATTATTCATTAGAAGAGTAGTAAATTTAAGTGAATTTTTATACGATTACGAATCATCGACAAGTTGACCAGAAATCGCGTAAAAGATTTTTTATTTTTTTATTGTCTGAATAAGAAAAGTCTGCCTTATCATTTTCTTCTTCTTTAGCTTTCGTCGACCAAAACATTTGCTGTAGACCTCCTTCAATCCTCTCCATCTCCTTCTGTCTTGGGTCCACATCGAGTTGCTGCTCGCTGTTATTTTGATGTCATCTTTCCATCTCATTTGCAGTCTCTCTCTAGGTCTTTTCTGATTCCAAGGTCTCCATTCTAAGGCTCTTTTACACCACGGGTCTTGCTTTTTGGTAAGATGCCAACCATTGCCCACTTCAACCTTTCCATTCTTTTCACAATGCCTTACAGAACAATTTATTGCTGGTCCTTTTTTACGCGTAAAACTACCAATCTGTCATTTAACTTAGTTAAACTCATCAATACACTTTAAACGAACGTTTAAGCACACTCACCAAAGTAATTGTCAGCTGATATATTTATTGCAGGTTCGAATCCCGGGTTGGTCCGTGATTTATAGTGACCTCCAACGTCTGGGCTTTTTGGACACTTTGTTTTTACAGTAAAAGAATGAATCGGTTTTGGGAGCTATTATTTCTGGTAACAAAAAGGTATTTTTATTTGTTATTTTTTATAGGGCGGGATTTTTTTAATTCAGGTTTTCGTTTTTTTAGGTCGAGATGCGGTTGTTTGCCCTTCGTAGGCACTTGTATAAGTAATTTCAATGCCTTCAACATCGAAGCAATTTTTATCAGTACCTATTTATTAACGCGGAACATGAGATTCATAATTATTGTTTATCAAAGCAAAACAATAAACAAATGAATTAATTTATTAATATATCGTTCTAGTTGGATTCCTAGCAGCACACCTAGTTGTAAGCGGATAGCACATATGTATAAATAAATAAATAAATCCAGCTCATTACTGTCCCACTGCTGGGCACGGGCCTCTTCTCAGAATGAAAAGGGTTAGGCCTTAGTCCACCACGCTAGCCTAGTGCGGTTTGGCGAACTACACACACCATCCAGAACTTTATGAGGCCCTCTCAGATGTGCAGGTTTCCTCACGATGTTTTCCTTCACCGTTATCGCAAGTGATAAGTAATCAAATTCTAATCCGCACATGAATCCGAAAAGTCAGAGGTGCGGGCCGGGTTTGAACTCAAACCCTCCTGCACGGAAGGCAATCTTTCAACTGTTAGGCTATCACTGCGCACGTATTTATAGCTTAATTTTTTTTATTTAAATTAATAATGTAACTACGGATTGCTACCTCATTACTCGTTGGCAAGAATCATGGAACTCGTTTCCCTAATTTGTATAATTTAATCATGCAACTTTCATGTTTTTTTTTTCGAATATTCGTATTTGGATTAAAAAATATAAATAGAAAAGCTGCAAAGTAACCGACTGTCGTGGTATGGACATGTAATGCGGAGAGATGAAAATCATGTTATAAGAAGAGTTGTAAGTATGAATGTGGATGGCTATCAGAGTAGGGGCAGACCAAAGAAAAGATGGATGGACTGTGTGAAACATGACATGAATGAGAAGGAAGTAAATCTGGAAATGACGTCTGATAGAGATGAATGGAAGAAAAAGACATATTGCGCCGACCCCAAATAAAATGGGATAAGGGCAGGAGAATGATGAATGATGATATTCGTATTTGGATTATGTAGGTCGCCAGCCAAGCCTTTTCCAAGTATGTTCGGGTTCGGCTTTCATGTTAACCAACGTTTACCTAAATGTAAATATAAATTAATAATTGTTTTTCCCAGCGCCGCCCATATTGTCGACACAAAAAAATCGACGTACGTTGACGTGTGTTCTGCTTAGCAAAACTATTGATTCGTGATATGACACTTTCAACCATAAACTTCGAATATTTTCGCTTCCCTCAATAAATCTATGCTTTCAACTGTTACGGCGCAGGAATTTAGCGAATAGAATTTACTATGGACTCTTAGCGTTACAAAACGTAGTGGAAATAAATGTACATATTTTCATCATTTTTCATCATTACGGGCTGTGGTCGAAATTCGCCGTAACACTTCACCGTAACGTTTCAAAAAATTTGAACGTTATTGAGGCTCTTTTGTCTAAAAGTATAGGTAATTCTATAAACATAAAATATAAAAAATGTTTCTGCACTCCTTCTCAATTTTTTTATGTAACTTCTTAAAAATTGAGTTTTTTTTTCTTTTTTTTTTTTTCTCGAGTAGTCATGAGCTGGTCAACCTTCTGGTGCCCGCTTATCGTTGAATTTTGGGACATGGTGTATAAACTTTAACTATGCCAAATCTCACACTCCTCCGTGCGCGCAATATGCTTAAAAAAGGGGTTCAACGTTTTCTCTTCACGTATAATATACAGGATATTTTTTTGTGTAGTGTGAAAAATTTACAGAATGATTCAGTGTTCGTTCCCAAATGCAACCGCAGTACTAAAATTCACTCCAAAATAAAATGAAAATTTGATTGTGTATGGGTTGCGCTAGTAATTTATGCGTGCCCCCCATACTAAGTCGAATTTTCGTTTTATTTTAAAGTGTATCCCAATACTGCGGTGGCATTTAGGAACAGAGACTTGAATCACTCTTCGAATTAAGCGCACTACATAAAACAATATCCTGTATAGATTCCTTAGATTACTGCTCTTGTGTGAGCCCCTCCTTCCACAATCATTTCCTTCCATTATCTCAATGTGTTGCCAGGGTCGGCTTTCCAACTATGTCTTCTCCACTTCGCTCCGTCTCACCACATGGGTCAGCAATTAAATTAATGTTTATCGCCTCAACCCTGCGTAACTTAGGACCAACCCTAGTTAGAACTATTCAAACCAGTTTGACAGGTTCGTACGTAATAATTCATATGGCCCAGCCCTATTTATTCATAGGTGAGCGAACGGTATCCCGGTCTAACCATTATTTATCCCGGATAAGTTAGGATGGAGGTCGCAGGTCTTGCTGGCGTACGACAGGTTTATCCAGATTTATCTGTGGAAATGAGACCGCTTGAGACTTTTTTAGACCTACGATCAGCCTCTTTTTGGTTTTGAGAGGTACTAATGAAATATAATAAATTTCCTTTTTGTCCCAACGAGTTTTGCCAAATCCCGTTTTGAAGGAAAAAAATAGAGGCTACGTATTCCAAGTACTGGTTTTTGCTGAAAAAACTCGATGTCTGTTGTTTAGGATTCTTATTGGTAATCCCCGAAAAAAACATGTTACCTATCTATAGATTTTTTTTTTCAACAAACCTACACTACACAAGCGTTTTCCTAGATATTGACGAGGACATTTTGCTTACCTATAGGTAGGCAGGCACAGTAAAAAAAAGATAGGTACCCCCAGGGTACGAGATGCATAAAGATTTCTCAGTTTCTTTTTATTTATTTTTATTAGTATGTATAATAGCTTGTAAATTTGTGCCCAAGTGTATATCTTGTATATTTTTAATTATCGGCTATGTCTGACTTTATTGTTATCATCTCAGTTGAAGAACCCGGTTGTCTCTAAAAACTTCCGTGAAATGTCAAATAAATGGAACCGCTGTTTTGCTTGGAATACCAGATTTTTAAAAGATTTAATTCGAAAGCGATAGACAACAAAGATTAATTTATCATGGATAGAATAGAATAGGATAGATTTTTATTTTATGTAAACCAGATACAGGCACTTATGATATGTCGCGACTCTAGGTGCGCGGTTCCAAATAGTAGGTCCTATGGAGAAGAACTGGCAAGAAACTCCATGAAAACACTTTTAAAATAATAGATTGCAATCTTGTTTAAGTACGTTGTGGTAAGAGCTACGTGAATAATGTAATTTAATGTGAATAAAAAATAAGAATAAGATATTATTGATTTGCCTCTGAATAAGATTGCCATGGCAGTTACAAGCTGACCGGTCCCGACAGATAACATCAACTTATCATCGTTTCGCACCCTCCATTTTAGAATAATTTAATTCTATATACATTTACGTGCACAGAACATAAATGTTCGTATGTAAAGCGTTATGACACAAAACGGCGGAAACCGCTTATTTTCCTGATCCCGACATGTTAATATACAAGTGTATACTTGTACATACAAAACGTATACTTGTACGTACTTGTTCATACAAAATGAAAGTACTGTAGATTAAATGATTCTGAAAAAAAACGGACCGCTAGTATAAACGGACCGTTAGATAACACATTACCGATAATGTTTCCAAAACACTTAATGGGTCATTTTAGAAGACCTTTAAAATTAAAAGCGTTTTATATTGAATTAAGACGCCTTTTAGCGAGCGGCCTAACAAAATATGGGGTTTATAATCTATGGTGGCAAAACGTCAATTAATATAAACGTTACATGGGACGATTTGGGTAAACTCGGGAATCCGGGGATATAAATTAATTTTGTCTTATATTTTCAGCTTTAAAGAATAGGTCACTTCATAATCTTCTTTGTTTTTAAACGACTTCAAAAAGGGAGGAGGTTCTCAGTTTGAATGTATGTTTTTTTTGTTTGATTATGCAGGTATCTTCGCTTTTAATTATTGTATGAATATTCTCCCGAGGTGATTCCTTTTAAATTTGGTAAATATCTATGAATATCTTTGGAGATAGACAATGGAACTAATGGATAACAATAAATCACTCAGGATTGCTGTATTAATATTTCATATAATTATGTATATTTACACTTTATGCACAATGTTCAGAGGACTTAATGCCTTAGGCATTTTCTACCAGTCAACCTAAATTACCTAGATTAATATTTTATATAATAATAGGAACATGCTACGCACCTTATTTTATTTACGAAAGTAATTTTTAACTTTGCTTTATTTTACGTCCGTTCTACCTGACTCTCTTGGCAAGACTGACTTTTTGATGATGAATATGTGTGGCAATCGCTACGCCTCCCGTCCACTATTCATGGTGGGGCGTAGAAGGGTGACTATGCGCAATAATTCAGTGTTGCGAAAAAGAACATAATTGAGTATTACACTCCAATAATATAATTTTATTATAGTTTATTATAGAATTTGACTTACAACAGGTCACTACACAGTCAAATTTAATGTCTTCTCATTTACCAAAATCCGACAAAAACTTCCGACTTTTTGCAAGCGAGAAAAAAGTCCCCAAACTCAACACAAAATACTGAGCGTAATTCTCAAATACCAGAACAATTCTGAAGACAGGCTTAGTTCGGTTCCCCGTTAAATGGACCGTTAGAGAACGTAATCCTGGCTTACAGTAATAACTGTTAACTGATATAAATTGAGTCGGGGTTTTTGAGGGATTTTTAGATTAGACTTTCTGTTCAACGGATGGTTAATTTCTATTAAGCAACGAAGTTAAACTATTAAGGCTTAGTTGGTAGTTTGTCAAATAGTATTCAGAGATTTTCAACTTTTCTGTTATATCAGTAGGATTTTTTTTCCACTATCCTAGATTACGTCATAGCATTAATTGCAGCAATTTTTAGAGGGCATTTTTGGGACGGCCTCCCCTTTTAAAACTGTTACTGATGCTTTGCAAACTGATTGGTGAATCCAACTTAATTGTTATTGTTATTAGGATAATGTTGCTGTGTATAATCACATCATCGGATTGTCATCTCGTCAGCTGCATGAGACTCAAAAAATCCAACCGCAATGATAAAACTGTACACCAAAATGAAAAGGCCACAGAAATGATACCTAAAACTATACACTATCTTGTCCGTGCACCTACCATACTTTTTTCTCTGCATCACCCTTAGGTTGACTGGTAGAAAATGCCTACGGCATTAAGTCCGCCTCTGTACTTAGTGCATAAAGTATAAATAAATAAATACACCGGAATGAATTAAATTATCATTTTGCAGTACCGTTTTCAGATACGTCATGAATTTTTCCTACTCGGGAAATTGACCTATTTATACCCTTATATACCTACAACACAATTGCCGAGGAAAAAGTAACCGTAAAAAAAAGTGCCAAAAATACTCTCATTAAAAATGTTGATACAAAAATTATTGCAGTACAAACTGTAACCTCAGTAATGATAAATGGAAATAAAAGATATAATTTAGCATGAAAACCATCAAAATGTCTGTCAAAGCCAAAGTTGGCGGAATCCCGGCCATCGTGCCGTGTCGACGCGAAATTACAATGACTACTAAAATGAAACAGCTCCACAGTTTTACATGTACAGCGACATATTGGGACTAGATGTGGCAAAGTGGTGCTAAAAAGGTATATCACGCTTATGATCCTAAGGCTTAGGCCTAAACATTGACCTACCTACTATAAACATTGGGTCCGACCCTAAGAATATGGCTATGTAGTGTATATTACGAGCCCCAATGCAAAATAGTTCGTCTAGTATGGAAAGTAGTGCAAAGCGTAAAATATAGAAAGTAAATATTGGTAAAATAATTAAGAACGTTTAATAAAAAGTAAACCACAATTTGAGGAACATTTTAAAGTTTATTTTAACATAACTGAAATTCTTTCATGACTTTAAATAACATAAAAAATTTAAAAAAATAGTCTTAAAAACATAACGCAAAAGTATTCGTCTACCCTTGTCACTCACGCAAAATAGTTCGTCTACCACTTAGTTGTGTCGCCTTTGCTCTCGATGACAGCTTTAATGCGAAGAGGCATGGTTGCAACCAACGCTGCACACTCCTCAGGCGTAATTGACTCCCAGACAGCCAAGAGTTTAGCCTTTAAGTCGCTCTTCGATCTTGAAGGATTTTTACGGAGAACTTTTTTCATTTTCCACCATAGGGTTTCGATCGGCGACAAGTCCGGGCTGTTAGATGGCCATTCGATTGTAGGGATGCTTTTCGCCAGTAGCCACGTCTTTGTTGTCCTTGCAGTATGGCAGGAAGCACCATCCTGTTGAAAAATGAAGGAATCTTGATGCTTAAGTGACGGAATCGAGGGCAGTAAATTCTCTTCCAAAAGGTTTTGATACCTTGCAGCATTGATAGAACCATCCACAAACTGCATACCACCAACACCTTGTGCAGACATGCAGTCCCATATCATAAGAGACGCCGGAAACTTCACTTTGCGTTTGAGACAATCAGTATGAAATGCCTCATTTTTGTTCCGAATCACTTTTTTCCTTTCATCGCCGACTGTCACTTCAAATTTGGACTCGTCACTCCAAATGATACTACGCCACTGATCGGAAGTCCAATTTAAATGATCATGAGCAAACTTCAACCTCTTTTTCTTTTGTACAGCAGTCAACAGTTTCTCCTTAGCGGTGTAAAATCCGTAACCCATTCTTTTTAGGACTCTTTTGCAAGTATCAACTGAGCCGTCTTTGTGAATCATATCCTTCCATTGGTGAGTTCTCGAGCTCGAGCACGACGATTATTTTTGATAATTTTCTTCAGGATTCTGTTTTCTACTGCACTTGTGATGCGTGGTCGACCAGTTTTCTTCAAACAAGAAGTCGTTCTATTCTTTTTATAGTGCTGAATGATAGATTGGACTGTAGTCCTGGGAAGTATCAAGTCTTTAGATATTTGGTAACTTGATTTGCCAGCATCAACCCCACAAACTATTCGCTTTCGAAGCTCTTCACACATGGGTTTGCCACGACCCATTGTTATTTGAAAACTAATGAAAAAAACTGAAATTTTCAGAATTTATACTGTCTCACTTAACAAATGACACAGAATTACTTTTACAAATTTAAATTATGCAACATAATTGTACAAAGAAGGAATAATCTTATTTAACTCACCGATAGACGAACTCTTTTGCATCGATTAACAATTAGACGAACAATTTTGCTTATAACTTCTTCGAATTTAAAACAGGATATGTATAAATTTAAAAAGCTAAAGTAGTTTATTTGTTCATAATTAAAAAATGGCATAAGTAACGCGACATGTGATAGTAGAACAGCTTAATATTTTATATAGATATACAAAAATAATGAAGTTAGAAAAAATCTCACAGAGAAAATTTCACACTAGACGAACTATTTTGCATCGGGGCTCGTATATAAAAAAATGATGTATAAATAGTTATAAGTAACTATGCTTAATTTACTTTTTTAGTATAATTATCTTGTCCGTGCACCTACCATACTTTTTTCTCTGCATCACCCTTAGGTTGACTAGTAGAAAATGCCTAAGGCATTAAGGCTTACATTCAGAGACGACAGAAACGAGTCTAAGCGTGAACTTACGCTTCCATCTGTCAAAATTTGTTAGTTAGTTTGACAGATGGAAGCGTAAATTCACGCTTAGACTCGTTTCTGTCGTCTCTGAATGTAAGCCTAAGTCCGCCTCTGTACATAGTGCATAAAGTATAAATAAATAATAAATAAATAAAAGAGTTCCAAAACGAAAAAAGAGTTCCAATCGTGCGCCAGTGTTTGTTTTGTCAACCAACATAATACACATCTAAAATGCCGTACTGTATTGTGAAAAAGATGAATAAGCTGATAATAGTAGTAGTAGTAGTAGTAGAGTGCCCAGTAAAATTAAGCTGTGTACTAATGACGATACGGTTTGAATTAGGATGTTATAGTTTTTTATATTTCTTTAAATGTACCTACGCTTATGTAGGTTGACTCGGGACACATTTTTCGTGAATTTTGTTCAAGACCCGCCATCAATGAGCGTAAATTAATAAGTTTATACATTGCGACTTAGTAATATTTTGCCAATGATATCACGAAACAAAACATAACAATATGTAGCGATACCTAGTGCTACATGAAATAGCTACTAACAACACGGCAATAGGGGACCATCCATAAAGTAAGTCACACGTTAAGGGGGGGAGGGGGACGACGAAGTGTGACATTATGTGACAAGGGGTGGGACCTAAGTTTCGTGACGTCACATTTCAAAATAAAATTAAAAAAATATTTATATGGAAATAAAAATCATTTCAGAACTTCTGTTTTAATTTAATAATTTGTAGAAGTAAAATTGCAAAATATGTGACGTCACACTAGGGACGGGGTCTCACAAATGTGATCAACTGTGACAAGGACGGGGGAGGGGTAAAAAAATCACGAAATTAGTGTGACGTACTTTATGGATGACCCCTAGCCTACGTCAGCGCCGCCTATCAGATTAAAGCGGCAACTCAGATCAATAAATAAAAGATATAAATATATATATAAGAGATAAATTTTATTGTTATCACGTCTATATGCGGGCAGAGTCCCACAAAGTGTTAGGTAACACTATATTTAATAAGGGAATTGGGAAATACAATCTCTGCCAAATACATCGAGCTGACACAGACGAGCTATCTCTTTGAACCACGTCCAGACCCTCTGGACGTGGTTCAAAGAGTAATTCAAGTAATTTTATGACGGGCCGATAATATTCCAGTGACACTCGAACTTGACGCGAGCGTATCTGACAGTGATCGCTGAAGCAAAGAGAATACCAAATGTGACGTTTCGATCAAAATTTTACTGCAACTACGCGGCAACTGCACTTCTTTAGTTACATGTATTAGCCCACAGTTCAATAGCCGACACAAACTTTTATAGCTCTTCCATTCACTACACATCCGCACCACATTCACAATTTTCGCTTTGTGCGACTACGACAAAGCCAACCACTATCTATTGTTAAATTTTTAACAGCCTTCTGCCATTTTAGCCGGCTTTGTAAGCCTTTTTGTGGGTAACGTTATAATCCCGAAATTTTCCCTAATCTTGGTGTCATCCTGTTGTTTGATGTTGTTGCGTGTTTGTATGGCTTATCCTTTGTACAGGATTTCCAGTAATTATTTTGCTGTAGTGCTTCATCTTCAAAATTATTGTATGCCCAAAATAGGCTGATTGATATACTTAACACTAATATAAGATATGTATAACAACTGTACTTACTTAATCAGAAACAATAAAGTCTACTTTACTATCTCCAAATGGTTCCATCTTTAGGAGAGAATTTTTTGGACTTGGGTTAGCTTTATCTCAAAGATTTTTATGCTCTCTTTTGTGTTGAAACGAAATGCATATTTCGTGAGTTTCTTTTTAACCCCCGAAAAAAGAAATAGAGGTGTATTTTTTTTTGGTGTGTATCTGTGGATCTACGTATCTGTGTATATGTTTCAGGCATCGTAGCTCCAAAACAGACGGACCGATTTCAATGCAGTTTGTTTAATTGAAAGCTAGTTTAATCGTGTATCATCTTAGCTATGTTGCATGAAAATTTGTACAGCCGTTCAAAAGTTACAGCTTTTTTCTAGTTGGAGTTGGGGGTTTTTGACGGTTAGGTTTATTTATGAGTGTGTTTCTTTTTTTCCAAACTTTACTTAATAACATTTAATTTTAGATTTTATATGTATTGCAGGGCATTAAGGCAAATAACACACGCTGATGACGTATTTGTACATAATAACTGATGAGGTAATAGAAAAAAAAAACAAAAAACTTATATGCAATGATTATAGAGGTACACTTTTTGACAAAAGAACCTCAATAACATTCAAACATAAAGATTTAATTAACTGTGGTCGAAATTCAACCACTGGGTGACCACTAGTCCACATAAATATCTGATATTTCAGCGACGGATTTAGAGAGAATACGCGAGATTGCTAAGCTGCTTATTGTGACGTAAAAATAGAAATATAAAAATGGCTACCTACTGTGACAACAGATTATACGCAGTGCCCAATTGAAATATCTACTTTTCAAAGGTGAATATTTTTTATATATTTTATATATTTTATTTTATATGTTTTTCTGAAATTAGGAAAAGATATTGTCTTTTGCAAACATTGATGTCGATTTTAAATAACTGACAATCGGTCTAATCTTTGGGTATCAGTGTCTCCCATTAATTGCTCCGTGTAAAATACTGATATTCCCGCATCTGGTTAGACTGGGAGCCGACCCCATCGTAGTTGGGAAACGCTAGGCGGATGATGAAAAAATGCCGCTTGCCTATTTATACTACAACTGAAAAATATACCAGTACTAAACAGTAGGAAAAAAATGTGCGGAGAAAGCCTTTATAAAAATAAAAATATTTAAATCTTTGAATACAGTTTTTTTTTTTTTTTTCATTAACCTAGTATACCTCATAAGATGCACCGTATTCTTATTACAATTTAGCCTTGTAATTGGGTTAATAAATAATTTAATTCTAACTTAAATTATTAAACTGTATACAAAGAATGTGTCCAATAGCACTTTTCTTATTGTCTCTGTTAAGACGACGACACTTTGTTCATGTGTTCTTTAATGGGTAGCACTTGTACTACATTACACTTATTCACTATCACTAAACACTAACTCGAACGGGTGCCGTCTGTCGGAACTGGTCAGCTCGTAACTGCCATGGCAATCTTATTCAGAGGAAATTCATTATTATCCCAGTCTTATTTGTATTCGCATTGAATTGCATTATTCTCGCAGTTCTTACCACAACATTGCACTGATACATATTGTAATCTATATTATTTATTTGAAAAGAGTTACCATGGCGTTTCTTGCCGGTTCTTCTCCATAGGATCTACTATTTGGAACCGCGCACCTAGTCTAGACATTTCATAAGTGCCTGTATTTGGTTTACATGAAATAAAGATCTTTTCTATTCTATTCTAACGGGTTTGTTCATCTATGTCTTCTAACTTTGTCCGTGTGGTCAAGAAGCTGGAGTGCCTCGACGTTTACATGATGAAGGAATCAACGTTCGTGACTTTCCGCGTACTTTTTAATTATTTTATGGATGAACTCTACTCAATCTGTACTCTAAGGATACAATATCTAAAGCAGAATATCTTTGTTTCAGATATGGCGATACTGAGTCGAGTATTGAGAAAGGATTACATCTCCTAATACATTTTTGGTAAGTTTGAATATATAGGTATTTTAGTTTCTTTAGTAGATAACATCCCTTCTTTGACCCTGTATCTCTATTATTGATGAATTTACAAATCTATACCGACTCATTCAAAAAAATACGGCTATGATGCAAGTAAAATCGCGGGCTACATCTTGTACCAAAATAATAAACTATACCTACTATACTTTTTTTTAAACCGTCATCCATATCGCAAAACGAACCAGCACGTAGTGTTGCCACTGTCAAAATAGTATTACTGATATGACATTGATTGATGTTGGCAACACAATCTGTTGGACATTTTTATTGTTTTGTTGTTTTAAAAGCTGTCGTTTGTGAAGTTTGTAAAAAAGCTGTTACCAGCCGATTAGCGAGATAATTTACTATTGAAAAAGAATTTCCATGGAGTTTCTTGCCGGTTCTTCTCCATAGGACCTAATATTTGGAACTGCGCATCTAGAGTCTCGTCATTTCATAAGTGCCTGTATCTGGTTTCCATGAAATAAAAATTATTCTATTCTACCCGACACTATACGTATTTAAGTGGGTAGGCAGCACTCAAAGTCCCATGTATAAGTACCTAAGTGATAAATAATATTGCATGACGTTGACGGATGGCGACAAATAATTGAACTGATACGAATTTGATGCCTGTGTGATATATTTTTGAATTATTTTTTGTAATCCGTATGTCATAACCGGGATCCAGCAGAATATCAGCGTCAGGTGTCATAGCCTGGCACATGCTGAGCTGGACACCCATTTACTACAGCTTGGGACACACACTGATTAGGTGATGCGCAGTCGCAGATACACACATATTTTTTATTATTTTAAATTATTATTTTTTCTACTCAATTTTACATTGTTGCCATCCTAAAATAATGTCTTCTCTGTCTATGCACCTGTCCTCTTCTTATTACCTGTATCTGTCATTCCAGTGTGTCTTGTTTTTGTGGCAAATAAATGAATTTTCTTTCTTTTCTTTCTTTTCTTTCTTTTCTTTCTTTTCTTTCTTTCTTTTAATTATTGATTTAAATTTTCTTACGAGTTATGAAGATAGGAGTCCCAACTTCATGACTGGTAATTTTTTTATAAGGTAGCTGGAAGTTTAGTCTCTCACGATCACATTGAAGTTTATTACCAGAGTCGAAGTTCATTACCATTTTAGTTACGTCGTCATTACCAGAGTCGATGTTCATTACCAGTTTAGGTACGCGGTAGACCCATCGTTCTGGTGGGGTGCTATAATCATGCACGGCGAGCCGATGAGGTGAGTCGGTGCTGATCTATTTACCAGAGTGATAGGTAGGCAGTAGATGTGTGCGCCGATGCCCGCGGCGGCGTCATCGGTGGCATCGGCGTGGATGGTGAAAATCTTATTAAAAACAAAACATTGCAGACTTATTCGCCAAATGACTGTGACAGACGACGTTATCGGCAAAACGCGCTATTTAAATTATGGTCATATAAAAATGGTATTTTATTGAATTTGCGTAAACAAATACGTCGGAGTAAATCAATAAGCATATATTTAGACATTTCTAGTGTTTAGTTTACTAGTATATGTCTGCATTGTATCTAAAACAACCGTATCCGTCCGACCATCCACGCCGATGACGCAGAAGCCGGCATCGGCGCACACATCTAGTAGGTAGGTATTTTCGTTTCAAATGATACACCATAAAAAGTGACTAACAGGAACCTAGCTTTGCCATATCGTGACGATGTCCCATAACCATGTGGCGACACTCCCCTATGATAAAATTGTTTATATTTATGACGATATAAAAAGTGATAGTTTGTGCTCTATGTACCTATAGGGTTCAAGGTTATTAATCGTTGGTTTTTGAAATAGATGGCGTTAGAAGTAGATTTGTGCGTACTGAGACTGCCGTCAAACAAAAATAAATCCAAGGATTTGTTGCTCGGTAAGGAGATGCGACTAGAAACATTGAAACCACACACCTACAGTCTACACTTTCACTCACATATACTCACACACATACTTACACCCACTCATACACACATCTGATTCAATTTAAGGCGCGTCAGTGAGGTAACGAATTTGTCGATTTGGCTTCCTCCACCCGCGCAACCCGCGCGACCCCCTGTAATATTACGGAAACCGCTCGGATCATGTCAACGCGAGCATCGCGCCAGACACTAAAAAACTATATAATAAATAGAGGTGGCAATGTAAAATATATATTTGTAGATTGTTTCACTTATAGGTCTATATAGTAACAGAGTTACTACTAGAAAATTAATACCAATAACAGTGGTACAATCACTACAATGATGAATGATTTTATAAAAAAGGGAAATAAAAAATTTATGCTTCGTCAACGAGCTTCCGAGCAAAAAATGCCCATTACACTTGCCGAGTTGTTAGATGATTTGGTATTAACTAATTATAACTTGCTCTTTTATTTGAAGAATTGCTTGATTCATTTAATATTCACTCATATAAATATATCACGATTATTAGATATTAATACCTAGCATTAAAAAAAGTAAAAACCGACTTCAAAAAACTAAACAGTGTAAATAATTTTCTTAAATTCTTCAATGCACCTAGCTTGGCAGTGGCAACGACTTCAGAAGCTGATAAGTTTTTTAAGAAAATTATATGTCCGGGTTAAGATAAACTTTATATGTATTATACTTTTTAGTTTTTTGAAGTCGGTTTATACTATTTTTTTACGTTTATTTTATATTTCTATTTTGAGTAGCTTAAACAATTCATAATCATGCGATTACAGAAATCGCAAGTGACATGCTGTTATTCATTCAAGAGTTCCATTGTATATCTCCGAAGTTCTTCATCAAATCTTCAACAAATTTAAATGCCATCTTGAGAGTACCCTTTGAAATAAAAAAAGAATTTTCAAAATCGGTATGCAATTGGCGGAGTAATAGCGTAACAAACATACAAAAAAAAAACATACAGTCGAATTGAGAATTTTCTTTTTTGGAAGTCGATTAAAAATGGGAATAGCAGTGTTGGTGAATAGTAATATATAAAGTATAATCGATAAGAATTAAAATAAAACTAGGTTGGTACATAGTATTTATTATTATATATAGTAAAGGAATAGTATAAAGAAAAACAACAGTAGGACGGCGCCTTTGATCTCGCCGACAACGTCAAGACAGTGTGGCGATAGTGCATGGAGGCTAGGGTTGTTACAAGTAGTGTAGTGGTTTTCTACGCTACGTGCCGCGGGTTCGATACGCGCACGGAACAAATATTAGTCTGGGTGTGTGTGCATGTGAGATAATGTCTGTAAACTATACCCACGATACAGGAGAAATACTAGAGAGGGATAATGTTATATTAAAAAAAAAAAAAAATTTTAGATCAACATCGTCATCAACATATTATTACTTACTATTTTAAACGTTGATTATGACAAATTATCAATTCATTAATAGAAGGTAGCTCTGAATTTTGGTCACGTAGTCACGTGGTCACGGTTTATATGAATAGACCTCACCAAAACATGAAGTTTGATTACCAACATGATGGGACTGCGTCCCATAGTTTGGGAGATATAAACTTTCAAAGTTTTAGTCACGTGGTCACATAGATCTCACCAAAACATGAAGTTTGAATACCAACATGATGGGACTCCGTCCCATAGTTTAGAGCTTTCAAACATTCGGTCACGTTCACGTGGTCACATACTGAATTTAAATTTATGTTTATAGAAAACATCAAAAAGATGGTCTCTATATTTTTAGACAAAGTATATTTTAGAAGATGAAACACAATTTGTATTGACTTGACAGATAAAGTGACAGATCAGTAGACTCTATCTATATCTGATTTTACTAAAATAATAATATTTCATATATGTACTCAAAAAAAATCAAAATATGTTTATAGAAGTACATGCCATACTACTGAGGCAAGTTATATAGGTTGCCCCCTCTACACAATATTGTGTCTAGAGAGCAAAATAAATTCTGAATTTATAAATCGAACGCGATAGCCTCGATCGACACGGGTATCACGTCCGAGAGCCAGCGGCAGACTGCCGCCCGTCGCCCGAACACGACCCTTCAGCTGAAAATTGGCACAGATTTACGTTTAAATTCAAGGAAAAATTGAAAAATGACTTTTTTTTTTATGTTAAACGTTGGACTTATAAATAAAAGAATTATTTATCTATTGCTGCAAATCAGAAATAAATTAAGCTTCAAGTTCCGAAGAAGATGAAGGTTTAAATTCTGATTTAGGTGTTTTATAATCGCCAATTACTATAGTATAATCTACTTAAAAAAAATATTTGAAACGTTGGATTTGAAGTAGAGATCTTGAACTTTAAGACTGTATTTTTTTTTTATTTGTATATGGTATAATTGCGGAGGAGATGGCGATGTAAAACGGCGTTTTGGTCAGGGTACTGCCTTAAGTTAATATTAATGCATGTGGCTTTAGCATAAAAATTATACGTTTTGCTTTTTATATAACACGTTTTGCTATGGAGGAGCGGACTCTCCTAATACAGGCACTATCTGCTTAAAAGGAGGATCCAATCAAAATATTTTGTTTAATACCTGTACCTGTTTTACCAATTTTTTTTTTTTTTTTTTAAACTTTATTTTGGAGGGGCTCGCCATGTTATCGTAGTTTATCTCGGTATTGAAGTATCGTCACTCGGGGAGGATATTTTAGTGCACCCAAAATTTCAATTTATACAGTGAGTTGTAAGTGACTTCGTGTGGTGTATATAACATTATACTTTTAAAAATCGCATTAGATATATTATGAAAATTATATTACCTTGTAATGCGTATAATGTAAATTTCTTCTTTTTAAGTAGTTTTAAAGTACCTTTGGGTCGTTGAAAGTACTGCTTATGACTTCAAGTTTTAAGAAGTATTAAAATATTAATAAATTATTGTGTACTAGACCCAAGTTTCAAGTTCATCTGTAGGAGAATAAGAAAGCTCTAAATAATAACCTAACCGTTAAAACCCCCGACTCCAACTAGAAAAAGAGCTGTAACTTTTGAACGGCTGAACATATTTTCATAAAACATAGCTAAGATGATACACGATTAAACTAGCTTTCAATTTTTAAAAAATGCATTGAAATCGGTCTATCCGTTTTGGAGCTACGATGACACGGACATATACACAGATCCACAGATACACAGATACACACTACGAACTTATAACACCCCTCTTTTTTGTCAGGGGTTAAAAATATTGAACTGTTATGGTCGCAAGCGTGACTGCAGAGCATGAGATCTTAGATTCGATTCCCAGTTCAGCCAGGGTTTTTCTATTGAAAAATTATCAGGCATAGGTGATCTATCTTAGCTATAGTTTACCCACTGGCCTTATGGGTTATTGTACTTAATTGCAATAGTGTTTGAACCTTGCGAAAGGGAGGTCCTACAAACATTATTGCAAATTGTTTTTGACTTGGAAAAGTATCCCTGGAGCAGTATTTAAGAGAGGTAGATAGCGGGATTCCCCGCTCAAAATTGGAGCATGCCAGACTGGGGAAGTACCTCCATCGTGCGTCACTGCCGGGGTGCCAACTGAAAATCAGTGTTGAGCTCTCCGCGCCCAGCAAATGCTGAGCTGGCTACCCTTTCGGCATGGCATGCTTGACAGCAGCTATATAGGTACCTACCTATTTCAAAGTATTTTATTTCGTTATTATGTTGTCAATATGTCTGTGCCGAATAAATGTTCTTTTCTTTCTTTCTTTCTCACCTTGCAGAATATCGTAGCCAAATAACACTGTTATTTCGCAGTATTGTGTTCCTAACGGTGAGCAAGGTTGCCAGTGCTCCTTAGGGAAGCACGTGGCAATAACACGACGCTAGTAGTAGGGTCGGCAACGCGCGAGTAATGCCCCTGGTGTTGCAAGCGTCCATAGGTTACGGTTACCGCTTATCAGGCGGGCCGTAAGCTTGTTTGCCACATTATCATCATCTGCCTGGCCTTTATCCCAACACAGTTGGAGTGCAGATGCGGCTGAATAACAGTATTTTATATGGAGCGACTGCCATCTGACCTCCGCCACCCAATTACTGGGAGACACTAAGGTTAGACCGGTTGTCAGACTTTTTGGGTTGCCGACTCCCGTAACGACTGTCAAAGGTATTCGTATGAATATTTTTATTTGTATAAAACTAAAGTTTGCCACATAAGTGATATAAAACAAGCTGCTACAGGTACTTTCTTTACATTATTAAGTAAATTTTGTAAGTACACTTTATAATTTTCTATTTTTGTAAAGAATTATATTTAGCAGGTACCTAATTAGTAACCAAGTAAATCAGTTTTGCATGCCGTTTATACGGCGAGATATGCTGTACAAATTACAACATAAATTGAACACCAACTGTTACCATATTTCATGCAAATAAATATTCTTATTCACAGGGACGGATACCGATATTTTAGAAATATCGATATTCGGCTGTAAAATACCGATATTTTACAAATATATCGGTATATTCAAGTATCGGTAAAATATAGATACAAAATATCGGTTTTTTAAGTACCGGTATTAAGTTATCGGTATTTATATCGATACTCAATACCGATTTTAATATCGGTATTGATACAAATATAGACAAATTAAAGTATCGATATTTATGTACTGAAATTAAATATCGGTACCGATATCGATAAAAAAATACCAGTATATCGGTATTATATCGATATTTTTATATCGGTATAAATAAATATCGGTAATCCGGTCCCTGCTTATTCATCTTATTCTATTACTAAAAGCACGACATGATAACCATAAACAAAGCCATGAAAATATTTTATAACGTAAGCATGTTGAGTTCGCCTAATTTAAGTACTTTAACCACATTTCGAGTTCAAATTCAAGACATTTTCTCTCAAATATGTCCTTGAATTCTAAATGACATTACTGGAGGCCTCAGACACGTTGATCCATCTCAAGGGACGTGAGGCTCATATAACTAATTGTTTTAGATGAACGATGAAAATATAATGTGTTACTTGCCTTTTATAGGTTCTATAACAATAGAGAATTTGCATCTAAATAAAAATAAGAAATTATGTTCAAAAATCAATAATGAAAGAGTTATTAAAAAATTATACCTTTTTTACAAATTATCTTTATTATAAATTACGTAAAACGGAACGTTATTTCAAACACCATCATCGAGTTTATGACGTCACTCCTTCATGTTTCCTTGGTAACCATATTCACACGCTATGAACGAGCGATGCCATGACTTCATGTCACGTGACTTTATTTTGGCGCGACTTTCGAAAGTCATATTTTTTATTTGTGATATTTTAATAAATTTTGTTTGTTTTTTTGTTTTTACTAAATTTATTCAAGCCTGCAATCTTTATTATAAATAAAAAATAAAAATACAAGATCTAAAATTTCTAGTCCCGATCCCTTTAAGAGGTTATTGTACTCATCATTATGAACAACCTTATACTATGGGACCAACGCTCAAATCGTGAAAGAAAAAACTGCTGTTCCATGCAATTGATTAAATATTACTGGACTAAATACCTACATAGAATAGCAGATTATTTTTCGATTTCTATGTTGGTCCCATAGTAAAAATTGTTCATAACGATGATTCTAACCTCTTAAAGGGATCGGGGCTAAAAAGTGGATCTTGTATTCACAATTTCTTGTCAAATGTATAGCAAGTCTGTTATTTCAATCATGTCAGAATGGTCCCGTAATTGTTGGTTTTTGCAATGTCGTTCAAGCTATTTTGGCTTCTATTGCATAAGTAACAGAAGTACAAGTCGGTTATTTGCCAGTTATTAAGTGTCGTTCTATAGATTTTGACTACTATCTCCTACGCAATAGAAGTCAAAATAGGTTGAATGACACTGCAAAAACCAACAATATGAAACCATTCTGACACGATTGAGACACGATTGATGTAGCGGAATTAGGGCCCAAGTAACTTCATATGGCATACCACGCTTCCTAAGGGAATTTTTTCCTCGATCTAATAAATTAAAGTGATTAATTAAGTAATTGGTCGGCCTTGCCTAGTACCAATCTATTAATCTGATTGGCTCTACATTTTCGGGTGTACCTAACCTAAAACTTATGTAGGAAACACAATAGATAATAAATTATCCTATATCCACACGTACGTTTTTTTTCTTTTAGGCTGTGCGCTCACTTCGCATTTTGTCAGGAATTTCTGTTATAAAAATTCTACCGCGCACTGGAAACCTAGTACTTTCCAGTACGCGGTAGAATTTTTATATTAGATTAGATTTTTTATTTTTAGAGTAGTCTCTGCGCATACTTTTGTACTAGACCCCGCGGAAGGTAAAAAATGTGACCCCGTATATATTTAGTATCAAAAACTAATATGCATCCTACATTAAAATGAATTTTTAATTCTTTTTTAGATTTTTTTTTCTAATAAAATATTTTTTTAGTACAATAATTTCTATTTCTTCAAATTTTTTGGATGTTGAATTGGATTAGAAATTAGTCTTTTATGATTTATCCCCATAATTACAAATTCCAATAATTTACTAGCATCTGAAGCCTCATTCAAATATTTTCTTACCCAATCTATTGCCTCAATAATTTTTTATTTACGGTTTTAATTAAGATAACCTTAATAAAAAAATAAAAAAATATAAGTTCTATTTTATTAAATTCTTAATTAATTTAATTCTCAATATTTATAAATATAGGATCAACTCCATTTTATTTCTGATTCCTTACATCCCATTCATAACCAGTACCTATATACGATACATTATTCCTTCAATATCACGCGATTTAATAAAATATTTCTTTCCATGAAATGTATAACACTGATGATGCAAATGAATGCTTCAATTCTTTTATGGATATCTTTATGCTGCTTTATAATTTATGCTTTCCATATCGACAGCTGAGAATTCAGGTGAAAAGAAAAACTCAATGGGTATCCCGTGGAGTAAAGAAATGCAGCAAAATGAAAAGACTACTGCAGTGGAACTACAGATTTAAACCTAATGAATTGAATAAAAGTAAATTTAAAGCCTATACTAAACTCTATAAAAAAATTATCAAACTTACACAACGCGCACAAAACAATTATAATATAAAAATCTCAGTAAACAAAACTAAGGCAGCTTGGGCTATAATTAATAAATCAAAAATGAATGCTCCAAATAATATGATCTCATCCATAAACATTGGAGATAAAAAAATTACTAATCCGCAAGAAATTGCTAAATCTTTTAACAATTTTTTTATTGATAAAATTAAACCTATACCGGGGTGTGGTAATAAAATAACTTCAAATATTAATAATTTTAATAAATCTATGTTTATGGCACCAAGTTCGCCTAACGACATAATAATTATCATAAGATCCCTAAAAAACACCGCTAGTGTTGGTCACGACGAAGTATCTACAAAAATTTTGAAATATGTTGCTTACACAATCTGTGATCATGTAAGTCATATTTTGAACACATGTATCATTGCGGGAACTTACCCAGAAAACTTAAAAATTTCTATTATAAAACCTCTATTTAAAAAAAACGATAGGCAATTTATGGACTGCTATAGACCAATTGCACTTTTATCTATTTTCTCAAAAATATTTGAAAAATATATTTATGACCAAATTTATAAGTTTTTAGAAAAATATGATATTTTAACAAACGAGCAAAAAGGTTTTCGTAAGAACAAAACCATCAACATGGCAATTTTTGATTTTATTAAATATATAATAACAAATGTAGATAACAGAATACCCGTATGCTCCATATATTGTGATCTAACACAAGCCTTCGACTACGTAAACCACGACATCTTACTTAATAAATTAGAGGCGTACGGTATTAGAGGAAATATACTACAGCTTATGGAAACCTATCTAAAAAATAGAAAGCAGTACACTGAGATAACCAGAATAAATTTCGAGAAAAAAAGAGAAGAAATATTTAAATCAGACGAACGCACAGTCAAGTACGGCGTACCTCAAGGAAGCGTATTAGGGCCTTTGCTTTTTATCATATACATAAATGATTTACCAAAAGTAACCAAATACCCCATGACACTATTTGCTGATGACAGCACTGTAGTCATAGATTCCAAAAGTAAGAGTACCTATGAAAAAGACATAAATGATACCATCGAGTCATTAATCAGTTGGATGAGTAACAATAATCTAAAAATAAATTTAGCTAAAACTAAAATAATGTGGTTCAGTCAACGCTTAGTAACTCCTAAAATTAATATAAACTACCTAGGGACTGAACTAACCACAGTTGACACAACGAAATTTTTAGGTGTTACAATGGATAAAAATATTAATTGGAAAGCGCACACTGAGGAACTTAATAAAAGGATAAGTTCTTCTGCCTACGCCCTCTATAAACTTGCATCGATCATAAATAATGAGGCCCTTCTCTCGGCATACCATGGTATTGTCGGTTCCCTGTTAAGATTTGGGGTAATATTTTGGGGAAACTCCACAAACAAAGAAATGATATTTAAGTCTCAAAAAAGATGCATCAGAGCAATGTTTGGACTTGATGTCATCGATAGCTGTAGACCATATTTTATAAAATTTAAACTTTTAACTCTCCCTTCTTTATTCATTTATGAGATAGCTATCTTTGTAAAAACTAACCCTAAACTTTTCAATCGTCTCTCGGATGTAGTTAGTCGTAACCGTAGGGATAACGACAGACTATGCATAGTTAGATCCAACACAGCACTAATGCACAAAAGCATTTTATGTTTAGCACCGATAATATTTAATAAAATACCGAAATCTATTAAACAATTAAACCTAAAATCTTTTAAACATAATCTAAAAAAATACTTAATTGCCAAATGTTACTATACTTTAACGGATTTTTTAAATGAATAACACTAATATTGTGACATTTTGTTTTCTGTGTTGTAATTTCTGGCTGTTGTAAATGTTATAATTAAGATGTTAGATTAGATGTACATAACCGTAATGTTTTCTATAACATTTTGTTTAATTTTGTGTGTTATATTTTATTTGATTAGTTTATTTTTGCATTGTAAGTCATGTTAATAGTGCAATATTTGCTTTGATTTTGTATAATGAACATTCTCCCTTATTTTGTACGCCATACTATGTGGCAGAACATGTAGATCCTACAAAATGTAACACCTTACATTACAAGTTTTAAATTTGTACTGTATACTCATGTTCTAACAAATAAAAATCTTATCTTATCTTATCTTATCTTATCTTAACTCGAGTTTAACCGAGGTCAGATTTCTGACACAGTCCATCATCTCAGTTTTCACAATTTTTTCTGCTAACTGCCTTCAAAGTCCACTACGAGAAAGTATTCCCTACCAAAACACCTTTTTCCATGACCTAAAAACCTCAGACCGCCCGAATTATTTATGTTTACTTTTCAACCCATAAACACAAAACCGTTATTTTACCTTCTATAATAACTTATGTAATCACAACGCAAACCCTTTATTAGAACAGGAACTTATAAATAAACAGAAATGCTAAAAACTCGCGTGAAACGAACGGTTAATCTTAATTGATGTAATTGACGTGTGCCATGTGACCTCAGTATTAAAACGCGAAGGGCAGATCGATACTACCCACTGACCTTATTAAGGCACAATATTTTCACGAACGAAATGGGCTGGAGCGAGGAGCTATCAGACGCACAACTCTCGTAATTAAAAATGTTCAAAATATAGTCATCAATTTTGCTCTTTTTTTTTTTTTTTCTTTTTATATTCTATACTTAAGGATAATTGAAACATCGACAATCTCAGTAGGTGCAATTAGTCTCTTCAGAGGGTAGCCTGGTGATCTGTAACACAAGTTTTATCTATCACAGACACCAGTCTCTATTTAAATATTATTTACTGTGACTCTGTATATGTATAGTGCCGATCTAGTATCAATGTCATAAATGGTATTCTCATTTCTCCTACACTAACAAACAACGTAAAACGTGATATTATAATTGTAATGATGATGGGGGGGGTCCACGGATAGGGGGGGTCGAAAGTTGATTGAAGACAAATCGGTATTCTGCTAACATTTTGTGTGTGTGCGCATGTGACATGTATATTTGTAAACTGTACCTACCATCGATACAGGAGAAATCCTAGTGAGGGGCAATGTTTAAAATAAAAATATCTAGTATTCTTATCCATACATAAGCGTCAAAAATTAGATTGAAATGAGTCTGTAAGAAGATTGAATTTAAATCATACTGAAATCGAACTGAACTTTAAGAGTAGAATACCGCTTTTTTGTCAATTCATAATTTATTCTCAGTTCGGTCTACTTTCAGTCATAGTGTAAATCAATTACGAGAATTGGGCTTCTGAGCTCAGTAATCCCATTACTAGCACCTATACTCATAGCTTAGACATTCACACAGCCTATTCTCTACAACAATAACGTGTCTTGGCCACAAACATAATACTAGTAGCAGACCAAACATGCGCTGAAAATTACGTAGCTATTACGCATACATAGGGACTTACTTATGAAAGGTCAATCACGGTGTTTTGTCGTAGCTAGCACTGTCACACCGGCAAGCACAGCACTTCACCAATTTATTATAATATTCTACTATCTATTACATCCCAAACAAGTAATATTTTTCATTTAAACGCGATTTAATCTATAAAATGCTATTGAACTTAAGTGTCTTATTATTATGACGGTGCGGGATAAACAAGCTACGCGTGCTTAAAACGTACTTAACACGTTCACTGCGTTACGTGGCGAATTAAACCTCGTACGACGTCCGCACTCAGTGCGCGGCCGAAAAAGCTATTCCTCTCGCTCGTGCGCATTGAATTTCTACTACAAATTTCGTTGTATGAGTGAAATGACTAAGAGGTTTGGAGACCTTCTTCAGTAGTATTTAATTTTTGAATAAAAACGTACGAGATATTATTCGCCTCGTACCGACCGAATAGTTAATGTTTACTTTACGTGCGGTACAGGGTGCATAGAGCCTCGTAACGATCTCGTACGAGGCAGGTCGATAAATCTGGGCATTGTTGTGACTGTGTCGATAAGTGACGGACGTAATTAATTATGGATGTAAAAAAAACTATACACAGGAAGAGATCGAGGAAGATTTTAGAATTATCTTTTATTAAAACATAATGTTACTAGGCCAAAATCCATTTTGCTCTACACTTCTTTAGTGTTTACTCGTGCTTCTCATCAGCTGGTAGTACCATATTTTTATACTAGTCCTAGTTCAGGGCATACATTCCAAGAACTAACCACCATTGTGGCACCGAGGTCACCACCCCATACTTATGATAATGATAACAAAGTAAGTGATTCCATTCTTGATTTGTCAACTACCCCCAAATCGACGGTGAAAGTAGTAACGAAAGAAAAATTACTACACTATCGCATAATCAGAATGTTAGTGTTAGTTTTCCTTGTCAAAGTCATAGAAAACATTATAATTCAAAAGAAGCTTTCTTTTTTAAATAAATGCTCCTCGATAATTTTGTTTCTTGTTTTGTTCACATCCCTATTTATTTATCGATATTTTGGAATAAGATGCGATACGCGGTTGAGCTCGCCTCGTATTTTGATTTCTTTGGGTGCGGGGCGGGGTGTGAATCATCTCGTAATATGTTTTATGGGATTACTATGTCAGTTTTGAACCAAACCTCGGGCGTGCTGACATATATAATATACAGACAATACACTATTTAATGGTATAATCCAAAATAAAATCCAAGCAGTTTTCATGAAGATATTCTAGTTTAAAGTAACAGTACCGTACGAGATGCTTTTGACCTAGCTCCGCACTGGAAAAAAGTCTAGTACGACACGATTTTTGCCTCGTAACGCACCAGTTCGAGGGTACCCAAAATTACTGTACGCAGTGAACGTGTTATAGATTCCAAGTTGTCAGATATTTCAAGCTGCTGACTATCCGTAACAATTGTCATTCGTTTGACAACGAGACCAACTGCTTGAGGTGCTCTACGAGGCACGGAGGGTGATATGTAAAAAACGGTCATCCATCCAAGAACTGACCCCAGCACGTGCAGCTTAACCTTGCAGATCGACCCCATGTATCTTCGCTGTAGGCATTTAGCTGCGAAGCCGCTCCACTATTATCAATATCCCATCATAAAAATATATTAAGGATATTACCGAAGAAGCTTGCACACGAGATTAATAATAACATTAGGAGATAAGAGAAATTGCCCCGAGTGTATCACAGCGGGATTAGTCTAATAAATTATTGGATATACGCACTTTAGTCTCTGTCAGAATTTGAGGTCAAACTGGCTAGATAAGGAACATTAATATAGGAGACCATCAAATGGTCCTCCAAGCCGGATATTTTGTTGAAAGAGGAGAATTGGTTCTTGCTATTGAAATTTATTGGATAGTAAAGTTCTTCGGTATTGTATTCTCTCGACTTATTGCAAAGGCTGCTTTCCGATTGAATATTTTCAGCTCATTGTTAGGGCCTTTACACATGAGTATTAGCACTAGCGTAAAATTCAACGCGGCCTTATCGCGGTGTTAGGCTGCGTTAAGATGACACGGGCCCGCTAAGCGCACGCCACGCGCGTCAGCACCCTCGTCTAACTCGATTTGAAATTTTTAGTATATAATTTGAGTCTTAAGACACATCAATAGATCTCAAATTGCATTTATCGAAGTCCAACCGCACATGCCACGCGCCCGCCTCGCAACCGCCTCACGCCAATCCCGCGCCCACCCCGTACACGCGTTGCACCCACTGGTCCCGTACGCCTTGCGCTATTTTGCTATAATATACGCTGATTTTGCGCGTGCCGAGCGTGGGTGTAAGGTGGGCACAACGCCTTTGCGCCCTTAGTGCTGTCGTCGTTTTGAGCAAGTTATTTATACTTTATGCACTATGTACAGAGGCAGACTTAGCCTTAGGCATTTTCTACCAGTCAACCTAAAGCCGGACTTCCACTGGCATCGGATCGGGCTCCGTACGGATTTCGTTTAACTCGCAATGGTAAACTTCATAGAAGTGCTTCCACCAACAAAGAGTCTAGCGGAGAAGACTGAGGGTAATGCAGAGAAAAAAGGATGATAGGTCCATGGACAAGATAATTTTACTGAAATAAACGTTCCGTTTGATGTATCTAAGTTAGTGACATTATATAACCTAACCTTACCTTCAAAAACCCCCTACTCCAACTAGAAAACGAGCTGTAACTTTTGAATGGCTGAACAGATTTTCATGAAACATAGCTGAGATGATAGTCGATTAAATTAGCTTACGATGCCATAGACAGATACACAGATACACACTACAAACTCATAACACCCCACTTTTTAATCCGGGTTTAAAAAGGCCTATTTTCTCCTAAGCCTCTGATAAGTAGTCAGTGAAAATGAGCCTGAGTCAACTACTAACTCCAACTTAACTCTATTATGGGATAGATATAAAATAACCCTTTCTTACCAGTTTAGTAAAATTAGATCTACTAAAACCATCTCACTTAAATTCCTCTTTACAGCGAGCCCTAAACTTAAATATTATGGAACCAACCCACGTAAAATACATTTACTTGTGTAAGCAAATCATGGCCTGGCCTAAACGGTAAGGCCTAAGTATACTAACTGAATGGATAAGTAGGTCTTCGTTTTATCACGCTTTTAGATGCTAGAGGCATGTTGTAGGCCTTCAGAAATTGTAGTTGTCTTAGATACCCGATCTTAGGAAATACATAAGCATTTGGTACCCCCTTACTAATAAAAATGATGTAGATATAAAATTATCTATTTATGGTCTTATTAAAATAATGTAAAATATTTTAGTAGGTAAATCTATAGGCACTACAAACACACATAATAGCAAAAAAAAAAAAAAAAACGTTTTCAAAATTCATTAAAATAATTTATGTTTCTGTTTGCATAATTTATTCCTCTATGGTTATGAATGGCAATAAGGCGACGTAGTATGGGGGACACGCATATTTTCAAATTTTTATTTAGTACTGCGGTTGCATTTAGGAACAGAGACTGTATCACTCTACAAATTATGCGCACTACATAAAAAATTGTCCTATATAAGAAAAGTCCCTATTGTCTTAGTTTTTCTCATAACTTTCGCCTTACAAAATATTGTATCCTAATCTGAGTCAGATACCCGTTTCTCTAAACACATTATTTTTCGCACACGGTATTGGATCTCGCGACAAATCTGCGTTGTTGGAGATAAAACTAACATTACCGCCGGCGTCATACCTTATGTGGAGTTTACGTAGCGCCGTCTGCTTCATGGACACCATGAAAAACGATAAACTTGGGATATGTCCTGCAAGAAGGGTATCCGAACACAACTACATTTTAAGGTATTTTAGTAGCAATATTAGACGAAAGAGTTTCCGTTTCTCTCTGTCAATAAGATGGTCCAATTATTGACGAATAACGTGGAAAAATGTGTCCATAATTTATATTGCGATAATTAAATAAAGTGATTTCCTTAATATCTCACATTATAATTTGTTTATTTTCAATTATTTATTTATTACATTTGGGAAAACAAACAGTAGTATATTAAGTATAAGCAGTGTTGTCTTAAAATTAAACTTCTTAAATATACTACCCACAACATTTTCCTCTCTCTCTTTATATGACAACACTGAATAGCCGTCACCCACAGACATTCAGTGTTGTCATATAAAGAGTAAAATTAAATTTGAATTGATTTTGGCAAGTGGGAGAAAATGGCATCGGCTCTTTCAAAGCCTGACTCTTTCATACACACTCTCCCCTACTGGGTCCCACAGAATATCGACGTTAAGTAGCAGTATGCATACTGTTGCGTTTCGTTCGGTGAGTGTGGAGCGCCGGAGGCCCAATTCCTCCCTCAGTCCCTTCCTTCTTCTTTCCCTTACCTTTTCCTAACACCATCCTAAAAGGTCGGCAACGCATCGGTGACTCCTCTGGTGTGGCGACGGTGATCACTTACCATCAGGTGAACCGCAAGCCCGAATGCCGCAATACTATATAAAAAAAAAGATTCTTTAAATCATAAATCCCCATAAAACATGGTCACCGCAGCCATTGAACCGTTATGAACGTGCGTGTCATCTGAAAAACCATTCTGCGGTTGAAAGAGGGCCGTAATGTCTTCTTTGCTTCGTGTGATATTGGCCCTAAAATTCGCCATATATCTTTTTATGGTCACACTAGTTACATGTGTAAGTACGCTGTAATTTTTTAAGTGTGATTGCATCATTTTTGGGTTTTCTATATCGCTTTAGGAGGAAATGTTAGTATATTTTATTAATGGTGAATAGTATTTTGTGATAATAATATAAACTGGTGGTTGCGCAGTGGTCGAAATTCGACCGTAATTTTAGCTTTCTGCACTCCTTCTCCATATAAACATTAACTATGCCAAATCTCACACTCCTCCGTGCGCGCAGTATGCTTCAAAAGGTGTACAAAGTTTTCCCTTCACTTTTTAATACATAGATTAGCTCAATGTTAGGTTCGGGCCTCTTCTCAAAATAAGAAGGGTTAAGGCCTTAGTCCACCACGCTGGCCTGGTACTGGTTGGCAGACTACACACACCATCCAAAACTTTACGGAGTCCTCTCAGATGTGCAAGTTTCCTCACGATGTTTTCCTTCACTGTTAACGCAAGTGATGACCAAATTCTGATACGCTCATAAATTCTAAAAGTCAGAGAGAGTTTCGAACTCAAACTCTCCTGCACAAAAAGCAAGGGTTCAACCGCTAGGGTATCGTTGTTATACGATGCTATGTGAGATTTTTTTGGATAATTTTATGGCAATATTTTCCTAGAAAACATGGGAACATCTAACAGTTCGAACTGGGCTCTCACGATTAATTACACATATTGATATATTGATTTATTCTTCTCAGAGACCAGGCCCGAGTCCCGGCAGGGCTGATGATGATTTACCTTTATTTATCCCCAAGTTGGAACAACTTTTTATATAGTTCTAATTCATTATTGAATTACTCGACCAGCACACGAAATCTAGAACATTTTAGGTCATAATTACAGAACATTTGAAACTAAAATCGTAGTCCATATTTATTACCTAATTACTGAACCCGATAGTTAATTTAATTGCTGCTATTCACCCTGTAATTATTACGCGCTGGTTTTATTAAAATAATTGTTAGTCATTATTTTACTTGAAAAAGTATCGTTCATTCTTTTGTTTTATTTTTTTGACGAGATTACTTTACTTCGTAAGAATAATTAAATATAATTAAATTAAGTTTTGGTCATGTCTGTCTAGATTTTAAATTCTGTTTATAAGCTCAGAGCTTTAGGTACATTGTCAAATGGCTTTAAACTTTATTTAAAATGGATATTAGGGAGAATTGTTTTTAGTTTTAGATTTTTATCAAGAAGAAAATTGAAGAGGAAATCTTGTTGTGATATTTACTTTTACTTCTGGGGGACAATTCTTGTGCAATTGAGGTAGTTTCGAATTCGAGAAAAGTTAGAATTCAAACTTTTCTCGAGCGGTAATATGTCGGAAAACTCAAACCCGACATTTCTCGAAGGAAAGCACCTTTAATTGCTTCGTCTGGTCGGTACAGTTCGAGATACATTTCGAATTCGAACCCTCATAAACATCAAATAGCGCTCGAAGTGCAAACTCGATTCCTAGATGATCTCGCAGAAAACGAGAATCGCTTCCCCTACATACTTATATTAATGAGTCATCCGATCGCATCTGGTTTTGGTTCTAGGTCTAATAAAGTGTTACTGATTAGGTTTTCGATAACTTCGCCTATCCCAGGCCGTTAAATACCATCATCGACACATACAACGTATATTAGAAATGCATGGTCATATCAAACTGAACAAGTGTCTGATGGTATTTCACGAAGTTATCTTGGAGCCGTTGTTTTATTGAAACAAACAAACTTAGGCGCGTCTGCTGCGCCTTACATCCATACATCCACATTTTTATCATTATTTATTTATAACATTATAGTAGTATTATGGGTTAATAACTTTGTTTTATGGACCTTAATTCGGAACCCTTCAAAGAACCAGCTACATAAATGTATTTTCCATTCAATTTCGTCAAGAATCCAAACCAAGTGAGCGGGTAAGTCTAATATTACTTCGAGTCTACCGTTCATAACAACTTTAACTTTAACTTTTGAAACGATTATGTAGCCCAACTTTATCGTACTTCTAAAATGGAGTGTCTTAAAAAAAGTTTTTTTTTTTTACCCAAAATCCCCGTCTGAAAAACATGAAAGCTTATGGAGGAAGTGAGAAAGTTTATAATAAGTTTGTATCAACAATCGAGATGTTAAGGACGCGTTACATTTTTACGCGTCGATTCGTTTTCGATCGGTTGGAAGCTGATGTTTAAAAGTTAGACTTTTGGTGTTTTCTTTTAATTTTGTTTTTATTTTTGTGTTGGAGAAAACATGTTTATTTATACAGGATATTTTTTTATGTAGTGCGCATAATTTGTAGAGTGATTCAGTCTCTGTTCTTAAATGCAACCGCAGTATTGGGATACTACTTTAAAACATAATAAAAGGTTAAGGACCACTGCTCTAGATGTAATATTAGTTAGGTAGTCAAATCAAATTAAATCAATTTATTTGCTTAAAATGCGGTATAAAAGATGGTACATTATATCTTATCTGAGTGCAAACGCATTCCGCCATATAATAATGGCATGCAAATATAATAAAAGAATACATTCAAATTATAAATTATTAGACAACAATAATTTTTTTATTCTATTTTTTATGAGATATAGGTAATATCTCTATCACAATTTCACAGACATATTAGAACCAATTGGATTTAAATTAAATATTAAATGTAATTATATATTTAATATAGGTAGTAACATACTCTAGTACATCATAGTAATAGTAGTAGTAATATTTTGTTCTTTCATTTATTATTTCCTGGTGAGTCCAGAATAAAACTGTATTCTTTCTTCTTTCTTTCAATTCTGCTCGTAATTTTGACCATGTCTAACTTTTTCTTTTCTCCCGCAATTTATATTCAAAACCTGAAATTACGTCATTACACGTAGTGGCCTCCAACCCACAAATGAATAGCGTATAAGAGAAAAAACGTAGCCCTAATGTAAATTAAACACCCACTTTGTACCTGAAATGGACGTCTAGGTTGTAGGATAAACGAAATTGACTAGCCAGGGTTGCCAGCTTTCTTTTCCAGAGAATCATACAAGTTGAATGGGGGACTAGATTGCTTTTTCTGGATGAAAATAAACTTCTTAGACGTTAGACGCAGAGGTTTCCTAAACGAAATTTTTGGATCCCAAGTTTTCTATTTCAATTATATCACAATAGTTTCATAATGACATCATAATTGAACATTTTGACAGATTTTTTGTGTCAAATCTGTCAAATTATGCAATTATAATGTCAGTGTGATACTATTCTAACACAATTGAAATGGCAGACTTGGGGTCCTGGGCACTAGTGTTTATTATGCTCCTTTACATTCCCTTAATTCGTGATTCACTTTTATATTACGCTTATGCACGGCCGCATTCAATATTGCAAGCCTTATATAGTTAACAAGCGATCCGTCCCTGGCTTCGCACGAGTGCAATTTCTCTACTATCCTTACATTAAATATGTAAGTATTATACATATAAACCATTCGGAAGAAATGCTCAAAATAATGGTGAAAACCGCATCAAAATCTTTTGCGTGGTTTAGTAGGAATTAGCGGATATACGTACAGCCGCGGAAAGCGACTTTATTTTATACTATGTACAGATAGAGAAGAGATATCAATAACAAGTGCATCAGATGGAAATTTAAGTAACAACAAGTTGAAAGTTTGCCTGGCAATTAAGTCACGAATCACGTTATGGGTGGGGAGATAGTCGGTTTAAAATCGCAGTTGTTGACAACCCTACATATCCACAATAACTGGCCTTATACAATATTGTTCAATGTGTTTATAACACAAGCAGGTTCAACGCGGAACCGTAAACAAGTTAAATAAAAGTTTAGTTTCCATACGTGTTCGTTTTAACCGATTTATGAACTGAAAACGAATTTTAAAGTTTAATATAATATACACAACTACTTTGTTTTAAAAACTTTGTTATTTTTGTACAGAAAGTGTGGAACGTGGATAACGGATATAGACGTAGAGTGGACGTTTGTAGTGGAACTTGTCTTTTTCATAATACCTATTTCACGTATACATACGTCAATATTGTGACTATGGATAAAACGATTTGCTGTTTTTGTAGGAATTAAAAAATGGCTGGAAATAAACAAGTTATTCCTATTAACAACCGAGTACCTACTTGGTTGGGATGGAGCCTGCAAAGTTAAATTTATTTATACATAAATAACGTAACGGCTAAAAATAAACAAGTTATTGGTAATTACAACCGAAAAACTTGGTTATACGCAATAAACGTAATGATTTGATTGGCGCAGTGGTTGAGTGATTGGCTTGCTGCGCTACATGTTGCGGGTTTGATTTCCCGTACGGAATAATATGTAGGTATGGCGTACAGTTATTTGTGCTGGGTCGGGGTCTGTGTGCATGTGGTGTATTGTATTGTGAACTGTACACAGACCAGTCTGTGACTGTTGTTCAGACCATCAAACTGAACGACTTTATGGCACCAACATCGTAATCGAGAAAAAATTATCAGGTGTCCCATACGAAATTTGTGAGGGACACCAGCTGGTTATTTTTTCGCGATTACGATGTTGGTCCCATAGAGAAAGATGTTCCGTTTGATGGTCTGATCCACACCCTTAAATATGACCACGCATTTCTGATACACGCTGTATACAAATAGAATAATAACCTAACCGTCAAAAACCCCCGACTCCAACTAGAAAAAGAGGTGTAACTTTTGAACGGCTAAACAGATTTTCATGAAACATAGCTAAGATGATACCCGACTAAACTAGCTTTCAAGTAAAAACAACTGCATTGAAATCGGTCCATCCGTTTTGGAGTTACGATGCCACAGACAGATACACAAATACACAGATACACACTACAAACTTATAATAGCACCCCTCTTTTTTGTAGGAGGTTAGAAATAAGACGGTCCAGCCACATCAAGTTATTTCTCTTTCATTTTATCTGCTATTGTTGGAGCTACATCACGTATCTTGGTCGTTATTCTTCCACCCACCTTGGCACGTGGTGGAAGGTAAAGGAGAAAGTTCTCACTGAAGTTTTGTAAGTACTATTTAGTACTTTTAGTATTGAGTTGTCTCTGAAAATAGTATTAGTATCTAGTCATAAAGGAAATTTTTCGTTAGTTTTTTTTTAAATACAGGGTGTAAGTGACATCGTAACGAAAACTGAAACCGGATGCAGTATGTGATTCTGGACCTAACGGAGAAAGAATTTCGCGTCGATTTATCCAAAAAATTTACGTTTTTATACGCAATATTTTTAGTCAGTTATAAAAACTGCGAACAAAATCGTAAAAAAATATAAAAGACTGACGCAGAATTCTTTCGATTATGTTTCCAAAATGATGTACTGAATCCATGGTATCAGCTTTCGTTACGATGTCACTTACACCCTGTATAATGTGTTAAAAAGCAATACGGCCCGCGTGATGGTAAGCGGTTATAACCTATGGACGCTTGCAACACCAGGGGCATCACTGACGCGTTGCCGACCCTACGACTATAACGTCTTGTTGTCTAGGGATCCTACTGCCCACATGCCGCGTCCTCAATTTATTAGGAACACAACACTGCAAAAGAGCAGTATTATTTGGCTACGATATTCTGCAAGGCGGAGGTACTTCCCCAGTTGAGCAGATCCAATTTTGAACGGAAAGTCCCGCTATACCCGCCCTACCTCTCATAAAACTTTTGTTACTGGAATGATCTATACCAATTTGAAGTTGTATGATTACATGGCAGAAAAAGAAGGCAGAGGCGATTGCTTCAACGACAAGAGATGAAAGAATTTTTATAGAATTTTATCGTAATAAAAAACAGGCGATCCCGAATTAATGAAATAAAAATTAAAACATAATCCAATTAGGAAATATTTTTTCTCTATTAATCTAGAAAAGTACTATATATTGGTATTATATTATACGTGTAGAAAAAACTTTCTACCCCTTTTTAAGCATATTGCGCGGGAAGGACGAGTAAGAAATTTGGCACAGTTAAAGTTTATATGGAGAAGGAGTGCAGAATGCTAATATTTATATATAAAATGAATTAGAAATAAAGAAAATTAATAAAAAAAGACATTACACATGCTAACATGCGTTTGACACACACACACACATAATTATAATTATGCATACATAAATTATTATTTGTACGATAGACTCGTTTGCCCACTATATTATAAAAAAAAGATAAAAAAGAGTAATATTGAATTATTTATAATTATTTTTCGCGATTTCTGTGTTACATGGTCCCGTAGTAAAAGTTGTTCATAATGATGAGTACATTAACATCTTAAAGGGATCGGGACTCTCTAGTCCTTGAATGGTTGTTTTTATTTATTATTATTTATTTTCAGCCTGTGTTGTCCCACTGCAGGGCAAAGGCCTACCTCTCCTTTTTCCACTCACTTCTGGTTTTTGTTAGTACGGACCAATTTTTTCGGTAGGAGTCAAGCTCGTCCCGCCATCTTCGCTTCGGTCTGCCGTGATGCCGTTTTTTTTACTTATTATTTAGCTTGTTTTATTTAAAATTAACTTCCGCCAGCGGCTTCGCCCGCGTGATATCTTTATAAATTATAGCCTATGTTACTTAGTGATAATATAGCATTCTGTTGGTGAAAGAATTTTTAAAATCCATTCAGTAGTTTTTGAGTTTATCCATTATAAAAAAACAAACACAAAAAATCTAATCTTTTCTCTTGATTATTATTTTTAGTTCAGAATAATCGCTGTAACTTATGTCATGCGACCTACCCGTTAACACTACAAGGATTTTCAGTAGTTTATTAAGTTATGTTTCCTCTCTGAAATTCAAAAGGCTATTGTTCAACGAAATTGAATCGTTCCACTAAATATTAAAAGCTTTTACTTAAATTCAATTTTCCCTTTGTTACAGAACACCAATGCGTCGGTTGACGAGCAGTCTCCAGGTATGCGACGGCACGAGGAAATGACCAACATCACAGCAAAATGGACCATAAATATTGGACGACATGGATGAGAATCGCGTGCATACCACTCGCACTGCTCACCACCACTGTCGCAGACTTCACGACAGAATGCCAGAGGCCTTGTGACTGCAGATGGCAATCCGGGAATAAAGCTGCAATTTGCTCAAACTCTAGCTTAAAAATTATCCCAGCTAATCTTAGTAACGATATTCAAATACTCGATCTTTCAAATAACAATCTGCAACAGCTACATCAAGAAGCATTTAAGAAAGTTGGTCTGAGTAACCTAAAGAAACTCTTTCTCAAAGAGTGCAGCATCGAAGTGGTTCACAAAACTGCGTTCATAACTCTCGCAATCATGATAGAACTAGATTTGTCGAAGAACAAAATCCGATCACTCCACCCCGATACGTTCAAAGGCACCGAGAAACTGAGATTAATAAACTTAAGCAACAACTTTATCGATAAGTTGGAGGACGGTATATTTCGCAACTTGAAGTTTCTGCAGAAAGTTGAAGCGAGCAATAATAGAATACACCGCATAGGAACTAAAGCGTTCGTCAACTTACCGCAGTTGAAAATATTACGGTTTAATGGGAATAATTTGAGTCATATGAAACCCGAAACTTTGATGGGATTGAGAAACTTATCCGGGTTGGATTTACACAACAATCCATGGCGTTGCGATTGCAACCTCCAAACGTTCCGAGATTGGGTTATCAGTCACAATCTGTACACCCCTCCTACATCAT
Organism: Allophyes oxyacanthae; assembly: GCA_932294325.1. Taxonomy (NCBI): domain Eukaryota; kingdom Metazoa; phylum Arthropoda; class Insecta; order Lepidoptera; family Noctuidae; genus Allophyes; species Allophyes oxyacanthae. The sequence goes on along the minus strand of OW028629.1, from coordinate 2,346,187 downwards.
GCGCTGAGCCAACATCTGTACAAGACAAACTTTGGAATGAATTAGACTCGTCTAACTTCGCGTGCCGGCCGACAATACTCGAGCCCGTCCCAGACGCAACGGTCAAAAGTTACGATGAAAACGTGACTCTGACTTGTAAAGTAGTCGGGAATCCACCACCTGAAGTTAGCTGGCGATTTAACGGTAAAACTATTGAGATGAAAGCGTTCGGAGAGATAAGATACACAGTAGCTGAGAATACTATGGATTTGATACGATGGGTGAATCTCACTATCATATATGCAAGATATAGCGACAGAGGGAACTATACATGTGTTGCTGAGAACCCGGGGGGTCGAGATGAGAAGACCTTAATATTAGTTCTCTCAAAATATGGAGGTATTGGTACTATAGCTGGTATGGACACTGATTCCTTCGCAATATTAGTTGGCTGTCTGACAGCAATTGTAATTATATTTGGCGCAGCGTTAGTCATTTGTTATTTTACGACGACAAACAATGAAATTAAAAGACTGATTAAGAACGATGCCCGTTCTTCTAATGGGGAGGTGTTAATAGAAGGCTCTGTTGCCTCTGAAACGGAGAAAGGTATGAAGACGGATGTGAATCCTGTGACGAAGCCACCTAGAAAGTATGAGGCGCCACCGTCCTTTACGAGTGAAGGGACAGAAATGTCCGAACTGAATAGGACTTTACTAGACAACGAATCTGTTTTAGGTAAGCAATTGAATTGTATTATTTTATTTCTTGTATATTGGAAGAATAGTTAAATTATTATCAATGTAGGCGTATTACATTGATAATAATTTATCACTTTTTTTGTGTAATGAAAAATTTGTACTCCAGCAGGTCTCGAATTTACGACCTTTTGGTTCAGTAGCTCGGTCGCTCATCTTAACCGAGCTACCGTGATCCCGCTCGCAGAATCAAATTTTACTTCCACATTATTTTTTATTTCACTGTCACAACTAACATTGCAGTTAATTCAATGTTATATACATAGAGACATTCTACCTAACTTAATTTATATTGGAAGAAGGCATTATGCTAAACCGAATTTAACAATTTCGAGTTCGAATTCAGATTTTTCATTTTCGATTTCTGTCGAATTTTTCTTTCCACAATTTAGTTTAGTTTAGTTTAATAGTTTGATTCCAAAATCAGACAAAGTTATTTTATTTTTACGTTGATAATGGAGAACAAAATACATAAAAATAAATCCTATTTATTGTACACCGTAAAAGAAAACATAAAAAAACACACAATGTTTTTTTGTTAAAATTAAACTTAGGCATTTTTAAAGGGAAAAATTTCGAAAAGTCGAAATTACTATAAAAACATATAATAACGCTGGTTGACTTTATTTAATGCTTCTTAGTAACCAAAAACTATCTAACTTGTCTAACTTGTGTGTTTGTCTTCTCTGTCTATGCACCTGTCCTCTTCTTATTACCTATGTCTATCATTCTAGTGTGTCTTGTTTTTGTGGCAAATAAATGATTTTTCTTTCTTTCTTTTTTCTTTCAACTTTTTAATAAAAAAGAGCACAGAACCATCTAACTTTTTAATAAAATGGAGCGACAACATAGCTAGCAAAACACTTCACAGATAAACAAAGGCATTCACACTACAAGTCTTTTGCGAATTACTCTCACAAGCGAAGTGGCCACCGGGGCATACATTCTAAGGTAACATGCAGTCCTGGTACAACAATATTGAGTTCACTCCTATATTAAGCCAGCAGCACAGATGCGACTTATTTTAGATACAAGTATTTGAAATACAGGAGGTTCCAAGATACAAAATACGTATTTTTATCTTATATCTGAAATCTTTTTTTTTTTTTTCATTTCGAATCTTGTATTTAGATACGTTTTTTTAGTATCTTAGTATTTTGTAAATAATAAGTTTGATATGATACTTTTACTAATTATTACACATGCAATTTTTTACATTACGGCACCCCATCATATATACAAAACTAAACAAACCCTTAAAATTTTAATTTATCAATCTATATCAAAAGACTTGGTCTAGTTACTTTTGTCTGTCGTTGTAGCTGCGCTGCCTTGCCGCGCTATTTTTATTTCATGTGTGTCAAATTTCTAAAGTTATATTACTATGTAAAAATTATAATTTAATAATAATATTTTTACATAATAATTTAGCTTTAGCAATTTGACACACATAAATAAAAATGGCGCGGCGAAGGCAGATGTTTTCTTTCAAAAAGTATTTTATTTTTAAAAAGTATTTACAAATTACGTATTTTATATCTAGTATCTGTTAATATCTTAAATATTTTACTTATAAGTATCTTGTAACTTGTATTCCAGATAGGTACTTTTTATGAGGTACCTTATACATCTATGTACATATACCTATATATATACATGTATGTCTAGCAGAACGTTGAGCAAAAGCTGGATATTGAATTCAGAGGTGCTGATGTCAAAGAACTGTGGCATGCAATATGTGTCAGGTGTTTTCGAGCCAAATAAGGTGTTTGCAGACGAACAGCTAAAGTTTCGGGAAATGCATATCGTCACTGGAAAGGCAAAATTACTTAACCGCCACATTGGGCTACATACATATTCGGAAGCAGCGATTTTTTATGCATCGATCTATTTAGGTAGCATTGTAATCGAAGCACTTTTATGGATAACTGAAGCGCCACAAAAGTGCTTCGATTGCAATGCTACCCAAATAGATGAATGCAGAAAAAATCGCTGATTTCGAATACTCAATACTCAATATTTATTGCGTTCCACAATGTAATTTTCTTAGGTGGTAAAATAACAATTATTTCGATCATTATGGACCCTGTTGGGCACAGCAATGTAGGAGAGAGGAAGCACTATGTGTCTTTTATTGTATAAAATTATACATGTAAGAATTATAATTATATATATTATTTTTTTTATATGTTTGTATCTCAATATGCAATTTGACAGTTAAATAATTTTGCTTTTCCAGTGACGATATAGTTCTTCTATTACCGCTTTCTAGCTCTCACATAGAAATTGCTCATGTCATGGCAACTTTTCTATTCTATTCTTATTGGAAAGATTACCTAACCACAAGGAAATAACGAAGTTTGTAGGCTCCATTTCAACAAAGTTACTCGGTTGTAAGTAGCAATAACTTGTTTGTTTCTAGCCATTCAGTTGTTTCAGTGTAGATATTTTAACTTTGCAGGCTGCATCCTAACCAAGAACTTGTTTATTTTTAGCCGTTATATTTTATCAGTGCAGTCAGCAAGGATCTTAATGACACTGCTAGACGTAGTCAGGTATAGAATAGAATAGGAAGGATAGAAAACATTTCAACGATACATGACAAAAATCGTCAGCGCATTAAAAAATAAAAATTGAAACAAAGAGATCACAAAGAAACAAAAATAACAAACACGAATAAAAAAATTAACACGAGATTTTACTGCACTGATGACCACGCTCATATCGAAAGGGTTACCAGCTCAGCATTTGCTGGGTGTGAAACACCCAGCGCTGGTTTTCAGTTGGCACCCTGCAGCGAGTCACGGACACTGCTGTCTTGACGAGGGTCTGTCCGAGCACTCCATGTTTGACGTCCCTGGACGGCACGTCTTTGGCAGTCTTCGGCTGATGCTGATGATGATCAAAATCTACTCGAGACAGCTTATCGCACTACATCAATACTGCATCCATCCTAATATGTTTTTAGTACAAGTCGGATCATACCACTCATAATATCCTGATCTCTTGGTACAAGATATCCAAAAGCATTTACGAAAACTCGTGGAACATAAGAAAAAGTTTTAAATTAAATTCTCAAGTCAAAGTATTATGGACATTCGAGTTTTAAACTTATTAAACCAAGCTAAATGTCAACGGACCGAAAACAAATTTTCGATAATTATCCGTACCACGACGTTAAGACATAAAAGCGGAAAGTTTACGTCGAAAACGAAATTACAATAGTAATTAAAGTCTAAACATCAAAAGTTAGTAAAATCGGTTTAAACTTAACAAAACTATAGTTATGAAATAGCTTGTCTACGTAAAGCCAAAGGTTGCTAAACATTAGAATAATACATAACATTCACTCATCAAAAATGTGCATTACTTTTATACATTTGTTTACGTTTTCTACCTTACTTATATTTTTTAATATTTATTTATTGCTCACCAGAAAGTGATGAAAAGGTGTAATATTTAAGAAAGAAAGAGAAAGAAAACAATTTTATTTTAGACTCGAATAGAAAATAATACAAGAAAGACATAAAAATATTAATAAAATAAATAAATTATTATGCAACATGTACGAGACGAAAAATGGCCCCCATCTCCATAATGTTGCGACATTTGGAAAATGTCACAGCGCTGGTATTCTGTTGGAAATAGAAAAAGAGATGTACAATGGGCGGTCTTATCGCACTTGGCGATTTGTGCCATACAACCTTGTATATAAGGCATGGAAACAAAATATCGTCATATAACGTAACCGTCAAAAACCCCCGACTCCAACTAGAAAAAGAGCTGTAACTTTTGAACGGCTGAACAGATTTACATGAAACATAGCTAAGATGATTCCCGATTAAACTAGCTTTTAATTAAAAAAGCTGCATTGAAATCTGTACATCCCTTTTAGAGCTACGACGCCACATACAGATAAGCAGATACTCACTACAAACTTATAAAACCGCTCTTTTTTGTCGGGGGTTAAAAATACCAGTACCTTCTTTCTACTTCAAAGTATGACCTATCAGCTATCTATCCCTATCTACAGGATCAATAAAGAGTTTTATAAAACCGTAAAGTTGATTTTCCCCACTTCGCCTCACGGCCACAGATCAGGCGCCAAGATAAAAGAGGGTGCAAACTCAACCCCACCCTGATAACAATTAGGTACTTGAGCAATACAAATTACCCACTATGGTCCGTTGGATAAACCTTTTGTTTATTATTTCCTTAATTTCTCTCCGCTGTTCTGTTTCTAGTAAACAAATTAAATGTTCAACTGATAAAATTATTCCGAATAAACTTTTGGTACGAATTCAAACGAATGCTTTGATCTTGCAATTTGTATAATCAAAGTTGTTTTACGTGAACAGAAATTAAGAATAATATTTTTGTATTTTACTAAATGACTGGTAATAGGTCCTGAAATACAATGTTCTAAATAAACTTTAAGGAATCTCTTATTATTTTACCTGTAATGGAAGTTTATTTACAGTACTGACAGAATGTTCTAGTTTGTTAGTCAAAATAACAAAGTAATGAAATTAGCTTATTCTGTTATAGCTAATACTGAGTTGTAATTTTGTACAAAGTATTTAATATGATTTATAAACGAAATATCGTTGGTATAAGAATACAATGTTATACTTTTCATTGCTTCTAAATCGTTCCTTTCTCATAATTAAAATGTCAGCAACGGTCAATAGGTATGGCTAGTATACTATATTTATACATGGGTATATTAACTAAACACGACACCTGCTTTATTGTTCCCATCATTATGAACAACTTTTACTATAGGACCAACACTGAAATCGCGAAAAAAAAAAAAAGGAAGAAAAAGTACTTATTTGACACAGCACAAAAACGATTTCAAAGTTAACTTAACAGAAAAAAAAACGTGAAAAAACAAAAAATAATTTTAAATAAAATGCATTATACGTCGCAGCTGTGTCAAAAAGCTGTTCCATACATTTAATCACCAAAATACAAATGGCAATTTTTTTTGCCATTTAAATTTTGGTCGCATAGTAAAAGTGGTTCATAATGATGAGTACAATATCCGCTTAAAGCAGGTGTTGTGTAAATATACAGCCTGTATAGCTGCTGTTTAAGTATAGGGCTACCACAACTAGTCCAATACATGAATAAGGATAAAATATTCGTCAATAATGTTAACAAATATAATTAACAATATAGTCCTCCTCATCGGTTTCGATGACGGCGACCCTGCTATAAATTATTTTCTAGCGTGAGCCCTAATATGGCTCGCTAGACCAAACTTAGTTTTAAAAACCCGATCACAAGACACGCAATATAGTTGGCCCGCAGAGTTATAGGTGTATGTATAGGAGGGCTTAGGTCTCTCCTTGAGTGTTTTGCGTCTATCGTCAAGAGCCACGAGACGACTTTCCTCGAACGTCTTTACCTTTTTGTAGATGGTAGAACGCCAAGACGACCTTTGCGAAGCGAGCTCCTCCCAGCATGTAGGGTCAATAGCGCAAGCGTTTAGGTGTCTCCTGAACACATCCTTATAGCGCAAATGCTGACCACCATGCTTCCGTTTCCCCTCCGCCATCTCAGAGTAGAAGATTGCTTTGGGTAACCGGTGGTCTTCCATGCGAAGAACGTGACCACACCACCGAAGTTGTCGCTGCATGAGTAGAGCTTCCATGCCATACATTTCGGAGCGACGCAAGATCTCAGCATTGGACACACGGTCTTGCCATTTGATCTTCATGATGGATCTAAGACATCTCAGATGGTATGTGTCAAGCTTCTTTATATCTGACTTATAGAGGCACCAGGCCTCTGCGCCATATAAAAGGACAGGTATGATTAGCGCCTTATAAACACTAATTTTTGTCTCGAGCTTTAGATCATGAGACTTCCAGACACGATCAGCAAGTCGTCCAAAATTGGCAGCGGCGTTTGCAATGCGCGATGGTATCTCCGAAGCTAGGGTATTATCATGCCTGATATTGCTTCCCAGATATTTGAAGTGTGATACCTCCTCTAGTGGTTTCCCATCTAGATTCAGTGATGCTTTGTCACCTTCGCAGCCCCGTGGTGGTTGCTTAAGGACTTGCGTCTTGGAAGCACTGATAACCAAGCCAAATCGTTGACAAGATTGATGTAGTGCGTCAACATAGCTTTGGAGATGCGCCATACTGTCAGACATGAGGCACACATCGTCCGCGTAGAGAATCTCCAATATAGTGATCTTTTGCACTTTGGACTTCACCCTGAACCTTGCCACATCAAACACGCCTTTTTCAGTCCGGACATTAAGTCGAATTTGGTCGTTACAGCACTGGAGCGCGTCTCTCATGACAACTGCGAAGTATATTGCAAAGAGTGTGGGCGCCATGACGCAACCTTGTTTAACTCCACCCGTAACATGGATCTCCTCAGAAAGTTCGTTTTCATGCTGAACCTGCGCTTTCATGCCTACAATTAACAATATGAACATAATGAATACGCATTGTTACAATCCATGTTCCATTATTTCCTTTGTTTCATTTTTCTACCTATATTCCTTCCAGAAAGAACTGAATAATAAAAAACAAAAACAAACGTCTCTACATTCCCAATTCTTTCTCCATCACACACTCAAACAGATTTCAAAATTTCCAAAGGGAACCCGTCTTATTTATTTTCCTGTTTCCGGCCATAAATATCAGAAAACGACAGGAAACATCGTATTCGGATCAAAAATTCATACTGCCATACGCGGCGTATTCGAGCTAAAATATCTTTATAATTGCTTGATACCCTTTGCTATAGAATATGAAATTTAATGACTCTTACTTTGTGGAGACAATTGAGAACTCCGACCGAAATTTTTATTCGGTGAAAGTTGGGTGCCCTCGAAATGTCAACACTCAGCTTGTTTTTGAGGCTATACAGTTATGGTAATGACGTTGAGGGTCTCGGTAAAAATATTTGGATTGTCAGTATTGTTTTCTTCCTGATTTTGGATGAGGATTTTGGATTTTGGCTCTTTTTTGTCAAAATAGGAGATGTGTTACTGAGTTTATCAAAGGATTATTCTGATAAGGATTACATCTAGCTTAACAATTATTAAGGTTTCAATCCATTGGATTCTACTTTTAAGTAGACCAGACCTTGGAAACTGACTCTTGACACAATACTAATGAATTTGTCATCAATAAACTTATTATCTGTGTAACTGGAAAAATGTGGTCTATTATAAATACAATTTTGATTAAATATGCGAAACCTAAAACTTATTCTTTCTATTTTGTCAACAGCATCAACTGAGGACAACAGCCGGCACCAAGAACTGGAATTACCAAAAATTTCCCACGAAACTTTGCTCATGGACCGTTTAGCCCAGGAGCATCAAGCGTATCCACCAGACCTCTTGTCTTTCCCCCTCAGAGGCACCCAAGTCTCCCCAGCCGGTGGAACTTCACAAGACACAGAAAGTCCAATCAAATCTCCAGGATACGGAGTAGCAGCTATCAACCCTGCCCTTTACAGCAGGTTTCATGGCCAAAACTTCCAAGGATCAATCCCTCTAATCAGCTCCAAGGGTTACGTCACATTACCAAGAAGACCAAGAATGGTTCCTGACAGTAGCCTTCGTCCACAAGTATTCTCCACTCTAAACGGGGTCATACCTTATTATGATACGTTCAATATGAGGTTTTTCAACCATGGTGGGAATTACTACAGTTTAAACAAAAGTGAGATGGATTTGGGTCCTGTAGGCAAGATGCCTACGTACCCTGATGAAGACGAGCCTGCCCCATCTCCAGCGCCGGGCACTCCTCATGCTACCATACCTAGAAATAGCTTGAGTTCTCCAAACATCCACAACCAGCTCCTGACTTTGCAAGCCATGTCTGTCAACCAGATCATAAAGTCAGAACAGAGGCCTTTGAAGGTGACCCTTGCAGAACCCGAGGGTTTGCTGAAGAGTCGAGACTTTAGGTCAGGTTATTCGGTGAATGTTGTAAGTGGAACCTTAGGTAGGTCCAGGACTGCTCCAAAACCGCCTCCTAAGCCGAGAAAGAAGAGTTCTTGTGAAGTGAAGGAACAGTTTTTGATGAACGCTGGTGAAAATGCCACGCAAGTGTAGATTAATATATTGGTGATGTACGAAATGTTTATATACTTAGAATTGTTTAGAAGGCAAATCGAATTTGGTATACGTAATGATGAAAATGAAATCATTATGGATATTTTTTAAATTCGGCGTCCGAGTTCTGTGATGACACTTTATAGAGTAGGCCTACGTCTAATATGGGACTATGGTAGGCTATTTTGATTAATTAATTATTATTTTCAAAAGGGGCCTAATTCTTAGTTTCAATAAATTTTGCTTCATTTGACGAATCCTAAGTTATAACTTGTTTATCTAGTTTTGTTCCTATTCCTTTTAATCTAGGGTCAGTCTGTTTGTATTCCTACAAATCTGCATCTTTATAAGCTGGCACCTTGAGTCCAATAAATCAGGATACTAAGTGGCATATTCTCTATATAACATTGCTGTTATTGGGTGTAAAATTGGAACACCTGTAGGCAACATTAAGGTTTCTACTGTCATTTAGTTCTAAAGATCTACTTTAATATAAACGCCTTTAAAATCTCTTTCAATAATAGCAACCATAATGGCCCTAATGATACTATTATCGTTCTGCTGATAGTTTTCTGCTTAATGGCCACGTTTCTCTTAGACGCGACGTAATTTCGATCGTTTGGGGCATCAAGAAGATATAATAGTAAAATTTAATGCTCTTGATATCAATGGAGATATTATTTAAGAATTTGAACCACGAAAAGTCTTTAATTATCTAGTGCAAAGAATTATCAATGCAGATATTTAAAGTAATTTTGTGTAATTCAATACACGCAAAGCCTAAATATAGTTTGGTTACTGAATCCATTTCAGGAAATTCGCTAAACTGACGATCGATTTAGTCAAAGAAAATTTAATTTAATATCAAGACATTAAGACTCAATTTTAAATGCAGTAAGTCATGCTAGGCTCAATACTATTTTGTTAAAAATAATAGTTAATAGAAATTAGTTTTATTTATTAAATTATGCAGTTAACTAGATATTCTAATTGGGATGTGTGAGTTTTGCGTTAATTAAATTACACGTTGTAATACATAGTGTCGATTCTGTGAGAAATACACATAGACATAGACTTAGTTGTTATTTTTTTGTTGTTGTTTTTTTTATAAAGATTTTCAATTTTACTTTTTTGTGTGAAATAAATTGTTTTTCTTTCTTTTACATAAATAATATAATCTATCTGAATCTATCAATCAAAAGTCTGAACGCTGACAGACAAAGACCACGTGAAACACATTGTTTTAAAAAAATTGCCCACCGCAGTCCCTTGCTGGACATCGGCCTCTCCCAAATAGCACTCCAACGTGAATTTACCATTGTTCGTAAGTAATTTTAAGTGAAATTCTGACCACCCTATGAAAATAAATGGAATATTCCCATTTTTATACTAAATTCGATTTGTCTTCTAGAATATGGGTAGCTATAACCTAAGAATCGAAGTTGGTACTAGAGGCATACTACGAGCTCTTATTATAGCAGGACTGAAATTGAATAGCCAGACATTTCTGGAATAAGCTGACCTTTCATTGTACGAAAAACCTTTACAATACGAGGTCAGCGCATACTGGAAATGTCTGGGCAGTTCAATTTCAGGCCTGCTATTAGAGTTCATAGTAAGTTTACTGGAGTTTATATTTACTATGTTAATTTTATAATTATTATTATGTTACAAGATCGAATCTTAGTATTTTATAAGTTAAATTGTTTAACATGTTTAAACTTAAATATGTTTCAAAATATAATTTGTTTTTTTTTACTAACATTGTAACTATTTAAAAAGAAATGTACGACCACTAAAACTATAGTTAAGTATAATATAAGGCGATCATGTAAAAAGTTATATATCTAGCATTTAAACTGACTTCACGAGGATTTGATAATGGGATAAAAGCTTAAAGAATTGCTCTTCTTCAAGTAATAGACAAAAGAAAAGTAATAGGCCTATTAGTTTCAATCTTTTAAGTAAAAAGAAAACTTCGCAAAGTACTGAGAATAAAGATACCCTTAAGAAATCCGTCAATGAAAACATTTTCTTATATTCTTTATTCATTTTTATATATTTTTTTTTTTTTAATATCCTTTCATGTATTAACAACAAAAATCACAATTTTGTACCTATTTATAATTACTTAACTCAATAAGTAATTAGCGTTAATTTTAACGATTATTATTTAAGCCGCCATTATGATTTGTCCCCAGACAATGTCATCGAGTCAATGACTTGTAAAGAATTGACAAATTGGAAAGTCACGTAATACAAAAATGGATTTAAAGAAAAGTCAAGTCTCCAGTCTAATAAATTACAGTTTCCAGCCTGAATAAAATTAACCTAGCCTTCAACATTAACAGTAGATTATTGATTCATGAATCAACAACCAAAATCACTTTATTTCAACTTCGCTTACTCTTTGATTTATAACATGAAAAATTTCACCCTTTTAATTGAAAAACACGATGTTACAAATTGAGATTCAATATTAACGGGCAAATACGTAGCGGGAGCTGTACGGCCACAGAATAAAAAGATACAGTAGGTTAACATAACATAGAACGCGATAACAACACCCATATAGATGTTAAATGAAATAAAGATATTGTAAAAGCTGCATCACACAAAACGGTACACTAGAGAGCACCTACTAAATCTTGGGCAGCTTGCAAAGCAAATAACATCGTCTATGTAACAATATTTTTTTACACGTGATACTTTACCATTTATGTCTGATCGAAATAGATATTTAATATGTATTGACACCACAATTATTGCCGATCGGAAAGAAAAAAATCTCAGTACGATATTCATACTACAAATTCACAAGGTCGTTCGAGTTTGAAGTTTCTTGTAGGTTGTTGAGGTTACGTTTATGCTACGGTTAGACTATGCAGGCGACCTTAACATTTAAACAGTTGCGTGTATGCCATTTTAAAGCTCATACAATCACTAATATAGCCGTTTGGTTTTATATAAGATTACTTTTTTATATTGAAAATAGTGCACGACCATTAAGAAGCGACGGCTTAAAAATGGTTAAGTACAAAAATTACATGGCACATATTTGACCTTTAATTTTGAAGTCCTTCCCAATCCTGGTATCAAATTGAAACAAAATTAGTACAATATATAGATACAAAAATGACTTTAAAAATGACTGACAGAACAAAGATGGTTTAAAGCGTATTTTATTTAAGAACGAAATTGGTAAAACATTTATTACGTAACCATTTTTGTTTCGTCGTTCCTCAATTTAAACTTATACTTCTACATCTTTCTACTCTGTGGTTGTAGCGAGCCCATGTGAAAGAGCGAACGCGCCTGTGAATGTCAATGTTTGATAACGTTGAAAATAAGCCTTCCCTCATATTTATAAGCTAGTTATCGCTTAGGTTTTTTGGCATGTTTTTGTTTGTTACAAGAGATAAGAAAATGCAACTAAATTGCGAAGTATAATTACGGGTAAAACAGATTCAGTTTGCTTGTGTATATTCTAATAAACAAATGAACAATCAAGTAATTAGCGAATCTTGCATTCAAATCTATAAAGTTTGAGGGAATAACATTATATTTTGACACGTAAAGGTGTCTACAAACTAGTCTCTTATGATAGATCGAATCATTATTAACAGGTAAAAAATTCAGACTGATAAATAATTATGAAAGTCAAAATCAGTACGTAAGGTCAATCAAATCAGTAAGCACCTTAAATACACTTAAAATGCGTTACCTCCTCTTAGTCGGGCAAAAAGCATTTCTAGTAAACAAGAGAATAGGTAATGTTATCGGTCCGAAAGCGGATCACCGTCTCTGCATAATGGGTCTAAGTGAGGAGTTTAAAAGCGTTCGACCACAATACTGGGCTAGGATAGACGGGAAACTGTGCTAGATAAACCGATAGGAAAATCAAAGTAGCTTAAGAGGAAACGCGGGCGAAGTGTTGTCTATACAAACGTATTTCCTGATTTTCTCTCTGGATTTCATAACTATGGCATTGTTTTTGATATATGAGATAGGTATCGACCACTAGCATGTCTCTACGTTTAGCTTTTTTGGATTAGTTACTTCCTTTAGGAGGTGTGACCCCCCAAAATTCTATTAAATTACTTAGTTTGAACGCTATCAACAGATCGTTTAATATGCAAAGTTTAACAGTGTATTTCAAAAAAGTAAATCATACAGACATAGAACAATATTTTCCAATACAGTAGGTGTAAAAATACATCAAAATCAGTCAACTTTTGGAGGAGGAAATAGGGTCGTATTCTTGAAGTCGTACTCTGTTCGGAAGTGATCGGTTTTACGAAGTCTGTCAATACGAATTCTTAGTTGTGTTGTACCGTAACAGTTACTTCAAGAAATGTCAGTGCTATTAAATATTTTTTATTTATTTATTCTGTTTCCTTGTTTATAGTAGTTGTGAATTTCATGTATTTTTTAAGTAACTCTTCAAATATGATTGTATCTCTAACCTCTTCATCAAAGGTAGACAATTTATTAAGTCAATTGCTTTTACATAACTGATTATCTTTCAGGGAAGGCTTATCACTAATATATAAAGCTTCATATATTATATTAATTACTCTGTCTAATTCATGTAATATGAATTCCGAAAATTCTTGAAAACATTATCCATCAGATAAAGTTTCTTTTTCCTTTTTAACTATTATGTTACTAATTATTTCTCTTTATTAAATATTATGTAGGCGAGTATCACGGATGTTATAATTTTTAAAATGGAAACCATAATATTAATCTTAAGTATTCTTAATAATTATGTTAAAATTGATACTTCATAAAAATTTGTTTTAAACATTTACCCCCTTACTAAAAAAACTTATGATTTTTAAATTTGGATATGCCGTTTTATGAGGCTATGAGACGTGCACAAGATCGAGTTGCATAGGGCAAAATCAACAAGTCTGGGGGGCTAAAAAGGCCGCTTTAGGTGAATCATAACAAGATTCATATTACGAATGTCAAAATATCTACATAATTGACGACTCTTAATGTCATCCACATAAGGTTCATATTCAGTAATCATCTGTTTGACAGTTATTATGCAGATCATTAGATGAATTGCTGAATGTGGCCTTTTAGGCCCCCTGATCACGATCCTCAACAATGACAGACCGATAGAAAAGAAGAAGAATCATAGTTTTTTAAATAAGGGGATTACAGTTTAGTAATAATATTCATTATTGGTGCTTACGAGAATAATAAAATGAATTGCGTAAATATAACCATCCATGCTTTCTTTTTAGATGGATTATTTAGGAACATAGAAAACGCAATTCTCTTCCTAATATATTATTTGTTACATTTGTCATATGACAAATGGTTTGAAGGTGAGAATGACAGTTAATGGGATTATTTTAGATGGTTATCCTCGTGAAGTAGTCAGGGATATTTGAGGCGAAGAAAAGGGATTTCCGTGACATCTATATTTATGAAAATCCTTTCTCATAAACTGAGTTTCACTTTCAGATATAACTACGGTTACTTCTAAATTATGTGAGAGATAAATTCTCTGGCTGTTTTGAATAAAACCTCATTATTTTTGACCGCCCAAATGATCAGCAAGATTCTATTTTTAAATCATAAATAAAACAAAATACAGCTAATATACAGGGGGTGATTTTAACCGTTCTATTTTCAAATTAGTTTTTTTTTTTAACTTTTGAAATAACATGCCTAATTTTCATGTCATGCGGCCTAAGCTTTCTGTGTTCCTACATTTTCTGACGCTTTTATGGTTAAAAATGTAGCCTGTATATACATAGTGTAAACTGTATAAAGGTATATTTAAACTTTTCGTAATAAATTAACAAAAATAAACATAGCTAAAACAAAATTGTTTATAGATTGCGGCGTAGAAGACAGATACAGGAAAACTTTAATAAAACGTGCCTGAATTTGAAACATACACAGGAGTACGGGTCTATTTTCTGTCCCATTAGCTTTTTCCATTCTGATTTAGTTCTTATCGAGTTCAAAGGCAATTCTTTCTTTGACACTTTCAGCATTATTCATGGAAACGACGTTATATATTCATATTAACGTAGAAATGAGTTGTGGAAGTTCCACTGGAAATTAAAGCATTTTTTTACTTAAGTACCTACGTACCTACACTGTATGGAATCTGTGTGTTAACAGACGATGCAATTTTTTAATAAGAAATACAAGAGTAATGCCTTTATCTGTCTCCTATGCCTTTGCTAGATAAATGAAGTTTTGAAATTGTTTATTGAATGTATAAATGTAAATACTAGATAATTCGAAATTATTTATAAAGTGATGAAATATATGGTGTGTTGTGGAACTATGGACGGACCAATAGTGTGGAGTGAGATGCGAATGGTTTACTATAATAACGACGAAAATAAATACAATTTGAAATAAAAATAAATGTGTTTTATTCTAAACATCCTGTACCTACAGATACTGCCATCCACAGCGACGCGCCGACAGCATTATGTATACTGTGACACGCCCCATCCTTTCTCCTAATCGCTTACAGTGCAAGTGTGCAATTTTCTATTTTTACACACTAATAATAAATTTATACAATGTGTCTGTACCTCTACCATGAGTTTTCCGTGCCGTCTAACGTTCACGTTTACATGCAATATTTGTATGGGAATTTTTTCAGCGCCTCTAGCGGTATAAATAGTAAACTAAAGTCACTATACAAATATTGCATGTGAACGTGAATGTTAGACAGCACGGAAAACTCATGGTAGAGGTACTGGTGTCCGACCTGTTAAGGCGAAACAATATGATCAATTTTATCGACAAATCCACCATAATAAGGCATTTTCCCCTACTGTATTTTTTTGGAAAACAATTAAAAAGTAAAAAATACAACAAAAGATTTTCAGTTTTAAGTTTCCAGTATTTTTTTAAGGTTTTAATGGGAGTTTTTGATAAACTTTTTTGTTTGATCTTATTGCTTACATTTGTAGCTATCGAACGAAACAACTTTTATGCCTGTAAGACCGCTAATATCGGTAGATATATGGCAAAATAAATCTTGTCATTGCACTTACCATCCTTTTTACTCTGCATCACGTATAGGTTGACTGGTAGAAAATGAATTATCCAATCACGAGAAAGCATCACAGTCAACTGGAAAAGATGCTCGCGAAAAATAGTGGGGCGCGTCTTATTCTTATAACACTGTCTATACAAGGTGACTGGTTGAACGAGGGAAACATTGAAGGAGGGTATTGTACTCATCATTATGAACAACTTTTACTATGGGAACAACACTGAAATCCCAAAAAAATATCTGCTTTTCTGTACATTTAGTCGAGTAGATAATATTGAATTAATGGAACAGCAGATTTTTTTAGGGTTCCGTACCTAAAAGGTAAAACGAGACCCTATTACTAAGACTCCGCTGTCCGTGCGTCTGTCCGTCTGTCTGTCCGTCTGTCACCAGGCTGTATCTCATGAACGGTGATACTTAGATAGTTGAAATTTTCACAGATGATGTATTTCTGTTGCTGCTATAACAACAAATACTTTAAAACAGAATAAAATAAATATTTAAGGGGGCTCCCATACAACTTACGTGATTTTTGTTTTGCCGTTTTTATAGATAATGGTACGGAACACTTCGTGCGCGAGCCCAACTCGCACTTGGCCGGTTTTTTTTAGAGTTAAGGGACAAGCAACACTTTGTAGATTTTTGATGAAAATTAATAAATAGGTACCTATATTTGTAAATATTGCAAATCCTGGATTAAGTTTAAATTCGATTCATTATTTTATGTACATTATCATTTTAATGATACAAAGTCGGTTTTAATTGGGTACCTATTAATGATAATTAACTTAAGCTTATAACTTATTATGCCAAAGTATGTTTGTAATATTTTTGTTGCGGACGCCTGGTAGTTCTAGTTACAAATAAGAATCATAATAATTGTATATTCTAATCAAAAGTTGTATAATGACGCAAGTTAGTCTTTACAAACTGGTTCCATAAAATAAGAATACCATAGAATACGCTGGTTACAGAACTCCATTATATCTTAAAATAATGTCCGTCAGACACGCACTAGACCAATTTTATTCCTAAACTAAAATTAATGGACGTATTTTGCGTATCTCTTATATAATAATAAACCTAGGTATTATTACTATTACCTAATTCACATTATCGTTACTAAGAAGAAAAGAGCTTCTGGTGTTGCCACTTAATTAATTTAATTATGTTTTGTTTAGCAGAACAATGATTTAGTATCAAGTGGTCTTGGTGTAACGTTTTAGTGCGTCATGCTGGGCGTAAAAATAAAAACTCTTTCTTTCTTCCACGAGTGAGGAGTGACGAAACATGAGATCATCTAGGACCACCTTCTTTTTTTTTATTTGCGTGGTGAGAACCCTTCGTGGCGTATTTTCGCTTGGGCGGAGGGATTTGCGCCACCTTGATTACGTAAGAAAAATCCGATAGCCACAGCAACCAATAAACAGTTCATCTCTTTCTCGCTTACAGACGTTTTCATAAGAGGATATGGAATAGGACGTTTATTTGCGACAACAACTGATATATTTATGTGTAATCAGGCATCCGGACTCTTACCGGTTAAATGCACCACTTATAGTTGTTTTTTAAAAAAAGAACTTTAATTTGTCACTGGCATAAAAAAAATTCAACCTGTTTTTTAAACAATGAAAAACATTAAATTCTTTTCTGATAAAAAAGCCGTTTTAAAAAACGATTCATTAATTCAATGACCACCAATAGAAAAGTGGTCATAGATCCACATCTAATACTGACATAGAAGGTCTCACGCTGGGAAACAAGAAAAAAAAAAAAACAAATTTCCCATCAAAATATGATACGCATAAAAAATTCATCGTCATCACCATTATTTCGCGGTCTAATTACGAGGCAACAAAGGTGGACGGTGGTAACGTAATACCCAGAGGGATGGCCGTGTTGCCAGCATGAATCGAAAAATACCATACAAATAACCTAACCGTCAGAATCCCCCGACTTCAACTAGAAAAAGAGCTGTAGCTTTTGAACGGCTCAACAGATTTTCATGAAATATACCTGAGATGATAGTCGATATTAGCTTACGATGCCATAGACAGATACACAGATACACACTACAAACTCATAACACCCCACTTTTTGGTCCAGATTTAAAAAGGACGTCTTTCTCCTAACCCTCTGATAAGTAGTCAGTGAAAAAAAACTGCATTGAAATCAGTCCATTTATTTTGGAGCTATGATGGTATCGACAGATACACAGATACAGACTACAAACTCACAACACCCCTCACTTTTTTTTGTCGTGGGTTAAATAGAAAGAAGAAAGAAAGAAAGAAAGAAAAAAGTAATTATTTGACACAGCACAAAAACAATTTTAAAGATAAAGTAACAAAAAATAAAAGAATAAAACATGTAAAAGAAAAAAAGAAAAAATATTTATCTAAAATAACAAATGGGTTGTACGTCGCAGCTGTGTCAAAAAGGCTTCCGCTCAGCTTAAGCTGACGCGCTGCGAGCAGCCCGACAGCGCTGGTTTTCAGCGGGAGCCACATCGAGTGACGTTATGTGTGCCTCCGTGTACAGAAAATATATTAATTGAATATGAATTAAATAAATAACAATTATAAAAGAACTTGTGTGTGTTGAAGTGATTATTGTATGAAAATAAAACGTGAAGGTAACATTTTACTATTGTACTATATCTAAAATAGTAATTGAGTGAGGGTAACTACATAATAATTTTTAAAAAACAACGTGTGTTATGATAAATTAGTGTAGTTAAATTTAATGATAGACCGAAATATCTTCATCAACTAGTATTATGGTTAAGAACAATAATTGCCTTAAATTTTAATTGATGTCAAAATAACTTATCATGTCATCGATTTATATATTTTTTATCAAAAATTATCGATACAAAACACTTGTATAGTTTAAAGAAGATAATAAATACCTTATAATGAAGCAAATTTCTCTCACCTGGCAACCCAACATACGTCACATTAAGCCATGAATCACATTTACGTCCGCGCCGTAATTAACTTATGTTGCTATAACATCGTGTTACATTGCATGTTATTTTGCTACAATTGTTGTTGCTCGGTTACTTGTATCTACGTTATATTAAATACAGCGTGTATGGTCAAGTTAATTGGATTTATTTGTGTTGCCGAAATTTCATTTGGGCGGTAACATGTTTAGACTTTTGAAAATAAATAAAAATCATCATGGTGGATTTTTGAAGCCATGAAAGAATGAATGAAGAAGACATGAAAATATTCTTTTTACTCTCGTTTTTATTTTGGTTTCCATAATGAAGGGCAAAGGAGACGATTCCAAAAATATAACCCACTAAAAGTTAGAGATAACTTACTTCATTAATTAAACTATAAAGTAGAAAATAAAATAATAATAAATAAAAAATAATAACAAAAAACTCGACTGCAAAAAAAACTTAACTAAAAATATGGAAACAAGATGAAAAGAAAAACAAATATTGTTTACCAAAAAACATGCAATCGGATTTTTATGTTTAGTCATATACAAAACTGTAACCCACTGAAAGCTGATCTGAAGATTAGGACATCTGTATCTATGCGAGAGACTGCTGATAAAAAATTGCTTGCAATATCGTATGATGTACCTACGTAAGCACAGTGGGCCGAGCACGAACAGTTTGACGTATGGTAACGTAAACGTAAGCGAATTTTGATTATAAAATACAATGAATCTATCGCATTTTTGTTACATTTTATGCAACATACACACTTGTTTCATGAAAATGTAAAAGTACTGCATGTATTTTCAAAAAATATCATGGATTAATCGAGTTGTTTTTTTTTAACACGCTTTTATTAGCTTCACATGACATGTAACTAAATAACTATGTAAGAAAATCTTGGAAGTTAAATTTGGCCCACTTCCCAGTTTCTGAATGAGTTGAAATTTTGCATACACGTTCAGTTTGGATGACTAAAGCGTGTTCTATAGTTTTTTTAAACTATAATATTTTATTTATACAAAATTTGCTTACGTTTACGTTACCATACGTCAAAACATTCGTGCTCGGCCCACTGAAAGACTTCACAAATCATAGATTAAAACCATCCTGAAACAGAACAGGCACTCCAAACAAATTACGAAACACTTCCTAAACGCTCAAGCATTAATTCTAATTTGCAACAAAAACATGTTTTAATTCAATCTGCTCTTTCTCGACCAAATTAGCCGCTGGCCTAAATTGCCTATTCTTCTGCCTCCCCCAAAATGTCGGCTGTCGTGAGTATAATCATATCTTTTGCGACCTCTGATTTATAACTTCCGTCACCGTTTTTCACGTATTTTTAAGCTTTTTATGGTAATTTAGAGGTTTTGAACACGGTCTGCGAATAAAGGGTCATCGTCCTGTATAATTAAGGGTATAATGGACCGTTGATGGGTTTAAAGGCTACTTTTAAGCGTCACAAATAACAGGGATGCATGAGACCTGTTTTAGAACCATTTATTTATTTCTTTATTATACACCTGTAAAACAAATATACACACAAAACTTGCACGTATAAAGGTAAATTGTACAGTCGGCGGCCTTATCGCACACGGCGATTTCTTCCAGGCAACCTTTGGATGGACAAGAGTGAAATGAACATGACAATTTTATGAGTTTCATTATTGAAAGCTAAATAAATTTTATATATATTTATTTTATAATATAATATTGGCTAAAGTGTAGAACTGGTGAACGAAGGTCCTGAGTTTGAATCCCGCCTACATTTATTGATGCCCATTCCTACCACAAGCTTCATTCATTTATAAGATTTGGGAACATAGGTAGGTACTTATTTGTAAGTGCTAAAATATAGCTTTTTAACCCGACAAAAAAGAGGGGTGTTATAAGTTTGTAGTGTGAATCAGTGTATTTATGTGTCTGTGTATCTGTGTACCTGCGTATCTGTCTGTGGCATCACAGCTCCAAAACAGATCGACCGATTTCAATGCAGTTTTTTTAATCGAAAGCTAGTTTATTCGGGTAACATCTAAACTATGTTTCATGAAAATCTGTTCAGCCGTTCAAAAGTCAACTCCGTGTGCTCTTTTTCTAGTTGGAGTCGGGGGTTTTTTTTTTAAGTAAACTGTTCCCCTCACTAGTATTTCTCTGTATAAACATACATTTGTCATGCACACACACCCATACCCGAAACAACTATCTGTAGATCATACAAATATTTGCTCCGTGCGGGGTTCGAACCCGCAGCACGTAGCGCAGAAAGCTAATCGCTTAGCCACTGTGCCAACCGTGTCGTGTGTGTCGTGTAGTATCGTGTCGTGTGTCGTCGTGTCGTTTTTAAGGGTTAAGTTTATATAATAATTGTTATTTACCGAAATAAAACGATAACTTAAAATGTTAAGCTATCCAAGTGAATATAGTCTATTTCTGACCAAAACACAGTAAATTCCATTATCTATTAATGTTTTTTCACTGACCGAAGCCATTACCGAACTCCCAAAAGCATAACGTGTTTACCATCATTCATTTTCCACATAACCTAAAACTGACTAACAAAATAGCGGCTAATGGAACAATATCTATTGTCATCTATCTATATAGGAAATCATAATGGTTTCCTAATGGTACCCATAAACCATACTGATCTTGGAATAAAAAGGCTTCAGTTGTGATATCTCACGTGAGTTGGAGGGTTATTCTGACGCCAAGATGTCGTTTACCCTCCCTTTTACTCTTGTTATCAAACACATGAATGTAGAATTGGGGTGCGGAGAAATAACCTCCAAAATTGTCGTACATATGTTATTTTGAACTAACAACGTAAAAAAATGTAGTAATTTAAATACGTCAGCTGTGGTACACTTGTTCGTCAAATTATGGCAATGTTGTTTGGATAATTTTTAAACGTGATTTCTAAATGTTTATATTTGTTTTTGGAAGTTTCAGTTATCCCTAAGTTTGTCAGCTATAAAATTCTTAAGTTTATTTTAACATTCGTTGAAAACCCTTTCAATTATCTGACTTAAACGAAATTATGCCGTAGAAGCTAAAAATACCCTTTATGTATAATTTTTAATCTACTCCAAAATAGATGGAGGTTCTCAATTTGTCTGTACCTAAGTTTTTTTTTTTTTTCAACAATATTTTCGCCAATTGTGATCCAATTTTAATGATTCTTTTTTGTTTGAAAGAATAATCTCCCAAGGTGGTCCTACTTAATTAATTAAATTACCTAATTAATTTTGTGAAGATCTAATGAAGATCTTCGGAAATAGACAATGGAACTCTTCAATGGATAACAGAAAGTCACTTGCAATTACTGTAATCGCATGTTTATGTATTGTTTATGCCATTCAAAATGATGATGATGATGATGATGTTAGCCTATATCATCCCACTGCTGAGCAAAGGCCTCCCCCCATGACTTCCAGGTCTTCCGGTTCAGAGCCAGTGTGGACCATTCTTTATTAGTTCTATCTAGCTCGTCTCTCCATCTCCTTCGTGGTCTGCCGCGACGCCGTCTAGCTGTGTCAGGGCTCCACATGACAATTTTGACAATTTTGGCCCACAGCTCATCAGGCATACGGCAGATGTGGCCAGCCCAATCCATTCAAAATAGAAAAAAAAAAAACCTTTAAAAAAGTACAAACTGACTTCTTCAATGCACCTAAGCTTGACAGTGGCACTGACTTCAGAAGCTGTTAAATGTTTATAGAAAATTATTTTATACGTTTTAGTTTTTTGAAGTCGGTTTTTACTTTTTATAAAAGTTTATTTTATTAATATCTTAGAACAACAATATATTGCTTTCAAGAATCTTAACGGAGCTGAAACTCTACTTGAAGGAATGGTTCAAAAGGTATTCGTGCCTTGATAGGCCACTTTCAACTATCGTTATAATAAATAGAGTTTAAGTGCTACCAAGCAAATAAAAAGTCAACTTCAGATTGCCGATTAAAAATATGACTTACTAAGGGCCAAGTTCACCGATAACATATCAGTCGAGGCTTTACTTAAATCTATGAATAAAAACAGTAAATGAGTACCTACGTAACTTTCAAATTCTAATATATTTATTATTGTCGATTTTTTATTTATTGATTTGATAATTTTAATTAGAAATATTTATTACTGTGTGATAATTTAGTCAAGTAAAAAGCCGTATTTTTTATCTTATCGTATCAATTAAAATAACAAGAATACTTGTTGTTTTAATTGATACGATAAGATAAAAAAATCGGTTTTTTACATTATTAGTAATATTTATATTATTAGAATTTTGGTCCGCCGTTGACGGCTAGACATAGCGTTCATCTGGTGATTTTCTCATAACCATCTGTTATATTGTCGGTAAACTTGGCCCTAACGCCACCACTATTACGTTTATGACCCAATAATTAAAAATGTCGCCGTAAACTCAAAATTCTTAAGAAAGTAATTTATATTCAAGCTCGTAAAAGTTTACGAGGTGAGAATAGGCAAATAAAAAATCTGACTGAATAACTAACTGACTTTTTAATTAAACGGTGCAGTTAAAATTTGACTGCTAATTTAACTGGTTGACGTAAAAATTTGAAGAGTTCTTCTATTCAATGCCCGGAAGTGGGGTTACATACAAAATTTCAAGTTTGACCTGGGCTATATGGATCTAACCTTCAGTTAGATTATATATATATAAATATAGAGGATATTATTTTTTTATATAGTGCGCATAATTTGTAGAGTTATTCAGTCTCTGTTCCTAAATGCAACCGCAGTATTGGGATACGCTTTAAAACAAAACGAAAATTCGACTTAGTATGAGGCAGAGGGACATGTATAATTTACTAGCGCAAGCATTTCGTTTTGGAGTGAATTTTAGCGCTGCGTTTTGATTTAGAAACGGACACGAAATCACGCTAAAAATTAGGCGCACTACATAAAAAAAAAATCCTGTATATTATAGGTTTATTAAAAGTTTCCCGATGTGACTTCTTAGTTAGAAGTCGCGTCGGCAAACTTCGTAAAACCGATCATTTCCGAACTGCGCACGACTTCAAGACCACGAATGTTTATTAGTACTGCAGTAAAACATGATCTTTACGCTGATGCAATAAGTTGTAAAATTATATAAGCGAGCGACTGCCATTGGCTGTTCGATCACGTACATCGATGTAACTTCTTAGTTGTGTCGTCGTGTAATTCTAATGTACTAGTGGTCGTCCAGAGATCAAAATTCAAAGTCAAAGTCAAAAGTCAAACGTTCGACCGTAATTTTAGCTTTCTGCACTCCTTCTCCATATAAACTTTAACTATGCCAAATCTCACACTCCTCCGTGCGCGCAATATGCTTAAAAAGGGGTTCAAAGATTTCTCTTCACGTATTAATATATAGCATAAGAATTTTCTAACAAAAATGTTTTTATCAATGTAGCTGTTTGGAACAAACATCATTATTTTAATTCGGTTTCAACTCTTGGCTTTTCAAGCAATAACTACGTAGTTTGTACAGAGATCTTCTATTAAGTGGAAACTAAGTTAAAACCAGTGCAAGGTAGCTGAGTGACTGTTGTGAGAACTGCTATTGTAGAACTTGGAAGCTGCCGAAGCACGCTTCATGTTTCAAACTGCAACTTTGGACTGACTATTCAGGTAAATTCATGCTATTTTCATTTCAGTAACAATAATTCAGTTCGAAACACTGACTTTAGAAGTACTAATTGAACACAGAATCGACGTTAAGTAGCAGTAGGTATAATAAGAAGTATATTTTTTTAGATTCTCTATGCTATGGCCGTACATATAACATTAAATGTACGTCTCTGTGAGACCTAGGTCCAAAGTTATGGTTGTTAGACAATCTGGATATCGAAATAAGTAAATTGGATACTCAAATTGCTCTATCTTTCAGGGTGTAGGGATTGGACCCCTTATGGGGGGTATTTTTATCGATAAAATTAAGCGTATACATACATATACCGGCCTTAAAGTTTTATTACTACGAACCCGGACATATTGTATAGGTACTGTTACGTTTCGTTCGGTGAGTGTGGAGCGCTGAAGGCCCAATTCCTCCCTTAGGCCCCTTCCCTCCGTTTCCTAACACCATCCTAAAAGGTCGGCAACGCATCGGTGACTCCTCTGGTATTGCGGATGATCATGGGGTTGATAACTTACTTTTTCCAATTTCATGTATAGGTACTAGACATGTGCGCCGATGCCGGCTTCGGCGTCATCGGCGTCATCGGCGTGGATGGTCGGACGGATATGGTTGTTTTAGATACAATGCAGACATATACTAGTCAACTAAACACTAGAAATATCTAAATATATGCTTATTGGTTTATTACGACGTATTTGTTTACGCAAATTCAATAAAATACCATTTTTATATGACCATAATTTAAATAGCACGTTTTGTCGATAACTTCGTCCGTCACAGTCATTTGGCGAATAGGTATGCAATATTTTGATTTTAATAAGATTTTCACATTCCACGCCGATGACGCCGCTGCGGGCATCGGCGCACACCTCTAATAGGTACAATTACAATGTTCAACCTTTCTAGTCCCGATCTTTTTATGGGTTTATTATATTCATCATTATCAACAAATTCTATACGGGACCAAAGGAGAAATCACGAAAAAAAAATCTGCTTTTCGATACATTTAGTTAAGTAAAATTGAATTATGTATTTGTATATTTTTTTTTCGTGATTTGTGGGTTGGTCCCATAGTAAAAGTTGTTCATAATTATGAGTACAATAACCCCGTTTTGGCTTTACATACCCTTTCCGACTTTCCTGTGTAATATGTGAAATACGTATATGTGGGCTTTATTTTAATTAAAAATAGTTTAGGAAATGGTAACATTAATATGCGATTGTAGATTTTTCAAGTTGGTAACTCTAATAAAAAAAAGACAGGAAAAGGGAGTTCGGTCATAAAAAACGTACAGAAAAGTCTTACAGGTGTTTTAAATATTAAAGAAGAGATTAGCAGAAGAAGACTATTTTATTTGAACCTCAAGCCCTATCTGGATACTACATAAATATTTCAATAAATAAATAATTTATTATTATACAATACATAGCGCATACGTTTATTATACAAACCATCTATACGAAGCTTCGCTAATCACCTTTGTTTACAAATGAAATTGATGTTTATATAAACATCGTTACATTTCTGTTTGTACGTATCTAATATTTGTGTAAGTGTTTCATTTCAGTTATGTATTTGTTTCCGCTTCCAAGGAAAATTATCTTGAGGATAGCGATGAGTAAATATACATATTTTTATACATGGTACGGGGAAACTTCCGGCTTCTGACTTTTAAGAGGGTTGTGTCCAGGGAGGGGAGGTTGTGTTCTTGTCCACTAAAACCCCGGAAATGTCAACTATATTAGGTCTTCTTTTAATATTGCAAGATATTTTAAAGCTAAGCTCTATGAATAGTATAGAATTAATTTCAAATATCAAATTACAGCTAAGTAGATTCAAAAATAATGTAGGGCTAAGTATGGGAGGCGCGACGACGCGATGCGTGTGTGTGTCAGAGTAGCCGAGCTCACCGGGTCATATATGGTCGAGTTAGACCTTAGTGCCATTCATATAATCATAGAAGAATAAAGGTTTTATGCAAAGGGAAATGTCAATTATTTTAATTAATTTTGTTTTTTTTTTAATATTCTTTGAACCCTTTAATATATTTACCTACAAAATAAAATATTTGCATTATTACTTAACTGACAGTTTGGTCTCTAGCTTTAGTCATAAAGTTCTAGATGGTGTGTGCAGGCTGCCAACCCGCACTAGGCCAGCGTGGTGGACTAAGGCCTAACCCTTTTCATTCTGAGAAGAGGCCCGTGCCCATCAGTGGGACAGTAATGGGCTGGATTTATTTATTTTTACAGTGTTGGTCCCATAGGGAAAGTTATTTACGTATTACCGATGACGATACCGATGTCATTGATTCGTTTGTATTTACGATATTTTGGTAAATATCTTCAACTGTCTGTTCCAAATTCGTCACATCACCAAACCGTTATATTTGGTGATCATTTACGAAGTTGTGGTAACGGCCTGAGATTTCCCTATAGAGGATCATTAATATGCTGTTACTGAGATAGCGGAACATGAGGCTGGGGTCGTTTGTTGGCGATTTATTAATAAATTACTGAAAATAATACTAAAGTTAACTTTTCCGAATACTTAATGTGATACATCTTAGTGCCTATGTCTAATAGTGGTATCAATAGTGGTAATAATAGTCCGATAGGCATTAAGGGCCCCGCCGTAGTCGGTAGCAAAGACATCCTCTTATTTAACCGACTTCAAAAAGAAGGAGGTTCTCAATTCGTCTGTATGTTTTCTTGTTTTTCTTCAGAGATCTCGTCGACAATTTCGAACCGATTTCACTCATTCTTTTTGTTTACAAAAGTATTCTCCCGAGGTAGTACTCATTTAAATTTGGTGCAGATCTGATGAACACCTTTGAAGATAGAAACTTGGACTCTTCAATGGATAACAGCAAATCACATTCAATTGCTGTAATGGCATCTTTATGTATTGTTTATGCCACTCAAAATATAAAAAAAAATATAAAAAAAAACCAAATTAAAAAAACGAAATCATAAAAAATAATTTTCTTATAAAAACTTAACAGCTTTTGTAGTCGGGCCTTCAATTCTTCACTGCACCTTAACTTGGCAGTGGCACCGACTTCAGAACATGTTCGTTACCATGCGTACAGTCATTTGATAACGTATCCGAAAATACTTAAAATTAACAATTTTTTTTTAACTATATATTGCTCCTCACTAGGATTTCTCCTGTATCGAGGGTACAGTTTACAAACATACATGTCACATGCACACACAACCAGACCCGAAGCAACTATCTGTAGATCATACAAATATTTGTTCCGTGCGGGGATCGAACTCGCGGCACGTAGCGTAGAAAGCTAATTGCTTAACCACTGCGCCAACCGTGTCGTCAAATAAATGACATGTAAAACTGATTGAAAAAACCCCGTTTCCCGCTTACCCTGGGACCTGAACACAAACATAACGTAATATACTATAACCGGGACTGACGGTAGTCCCGAGGGGCACCGGATGTGCCAACACGACGACCGGGACAACATGAAATAATTATGAAAACTACGAGATTCGCACTGTTTAAGATTTAATGTCAAGCCTTGGAAACCAGAGAGCCAGTCTGACCATGTAGAATTTAATTCAGTAAATCCAGTTTGTATATCTGAAAAGGAAGTGTTCTGGGAATCTAGCGTTTACTTTGATATATTGACTCCCGTGTAAGGCAAAATATTATTGTCCCTTTTCATTGTATAAAACGATAACCTAACCGTCAAAAACCCCTGACTTCAACTAGATAAACAGCTGTAATTTTTGAACGGCTGAATATATTTTTATAAAACATAGCTAAGATGATTGCCGATTAAGCTAGCTTTCAATTACAACAACTGCATTGAAATCAGTCCGTCCATTTTGGAGCTACGATGCCACAGAGAGACACACAGATACACACTACAAACTTATGACACCCCACTTTGTCGTTTGGGGTTAAAAACGAACAGAGAGAGGAAATGTTGTCATTCGGGCCTCCCCAAGTGACTCTCTTTAAACCTTCGAAATGCAGCCTACCTCCAGAGGGAGAGGTCGGGGTGTGTGGGATTTTTACTCAACAAAACCACCTTGGTGCAGTGGTAGTTAACATCAGCACACACGGAGAAGCACCGGAAACTCCAGTGGACCGCGCCGGTGCTCCTATGCAGCGCCAGATGACGTCACGACAGAAAACTGAAATCATCTTTTCTAACATCCTCGCAGTGTTCAAAGCAGCACTTGACCATGATGGTATACCTCAGTACGTCCAGCATACTATGGGCAATCCCTTTACAAACCTTACCCGCTAGCAAACTTTTCCAGCTTGGAGAACTTTATCTTGTCATAAGACATAAATATAAGGTGTTAAAAAATTAAGTCAAAGTCAAAGTCAAAGTCAAAAGTAAAAATATCAGCTGTTCCATACATTTAGTCGAGTAATATTGAATAATTTGTATTGAACAGCTGATATTTTTTTCGCGATTCACGTTTCGTCCCATAGTAAAAGTTGTTCATAATAATGAGTAGGTACAACAACTCCACGAAATTTATAAAGTAAATTTTTCAACACCTTATACATATATAAATTTCCAATCAACTGGTCATAAAAAATCTATAGACATAGTTACCACAAGTATTGTACAAGTACGCGTTCAACTTAAATAAAAATAGAAATAGAAAACATTTATTCGAATGACATACATCGTCAGTACAAAAATAAAATAAAATTGAAACACAGAGATCACAAAGAAACAAAAATAATAATCAGAAATAATAACAAACACGGATAAAAAATATACAGTAGATGTTACTGCACTGACGACACGCCGATCTCAACGTGTTCCACAAAAAGGCGCTCCTGCTGGTAGAAAATCAGCATTTCTGAACAAAGGAAATTGAGGAATCCGTGCGTCTATGTACGTACAGCCTAGAATACAGAGAAATAGGGCTAAAGGGACTTTACATTCAAAATTGGAGCTGCCCGACTGAGGAAGTAGGTAATAGAATAGAATAGATCTTTATTTCATGTAGGTAAACCAAATACAGGCACTTATGAAATGTCGAGACTCTAGGTGCGCGGTTCTAAATAGTAGGTCCTATGGAGAAGAACTTACAAGAAACTCCATGGAAACTCTTTTCAAATATTAAATTACAATCTTGATTATTATAATGTTGTAGTAAGAGCTGCGAGAATAATGTAATTTAATGTGAATAAAAATAAATTAGAATAGGATAATCTATATATTAATACGTGAAGAGAAAACTTTGTACCTTGCAGAATATCATAGCCAAATAACACAGCTCTTTTGCAGTGTTGTGTTCCTAACGATGAGCAAAGTCGCCAGTACTCCTTGGGAACTGCTAAAGTTGTGTTTGGCAATAGAGACCCATAATATGTTTGTTTGTAATGAATTAACACAAAGACTGCTGGACCGATTTTAAAAATTCTTTCACAAGCAGAATGCTATATTATCACTGAGTAACTTATGATATAATTTATAAAGATATTATGCGGGCGAAGCCGCTGGCGGGAGCTATATTAAATAAAACTTTTCACCTCCGACCTAAAAATCGTAGGCCCAAGATCACGTAGCGAGCAGGTCCCATTTGCTGACGTCACCGAATTGCAGCTTTATCTGAATACGTGCCTAGAATCGCGCGCTAACACTGTGTAGTGGGTACACACGACTTGACCATTTTTTTACTTTTATGGGCTGTGATACCTACCTGTTTTTGTAGTAATGGGTACTAGTTTCCTAGTACTTTTTTGTATCATGCTGGTTTCTACATTTTTTGGAAAATTCTGTTATACGTGCAATATTAGAGATTTTTTTATGCTTAGGTGGAAAACATGCCTACAGACCATCTATTGGTAAGCGCTCACCGTAACATGGACGCTTGCAACACCAGGGCCATCACTCAAGCATTGCCGACTTTGTAGAAATAGTTCTAGGCCTTATTAGAAGAATCCCATGCTATAGTCTCTTGGGAAGACCTCGTTGGGGAGGTGATTCTACAACTTGAGGGAAAAAACTCCTTTAAAACCGCAGAGTACAAACCACCAAACCCATTGTGACTCTAGGGTGATGTAATTACCATGTAGATATTTCAAGAACAAGTCATAAATCAAGTATAATAGATTCGATTGGACATAACTACCTAGTTCTAATAGTTTAATTCAATTTGGGGCAGACTAAAGTGATTTATCAATTTATAGTTTGGCTAATGATTAATTTTGTAAGCTAGGCTATATAGTATTTAGTCTAGTCAATAAAGTATAAATCAAACCAAACGTGCGTACCTATTATTATATTGTTACAGTATGACTGGCACATAGCAGTGATAGCCTAGCGGTTGTATATTTGCCTTCCATACAAGAGGTTCTAAGTTCAAACCTGGCCCACACCTCTGGCTTTTCGAATTTATCTGCGGATCACAATTTGATTATCACTTGCGTTAACGGTGAAGGAAAACATTGTGAGGAAACCTGCACACCTGACAGGGCCTCATAAAGTTCTCGATGGTGTGTACTCTACCAGCCCGCACCAGGCCAGCGTGGTGGACCAAGGCCTAAAGGTAGATACTAGCGTGTCGTGGCGTGTCGCACCATAGCCAATCAAAATTCGTTGTGACATGACGCATTACTGAACAGATTCGTTTGATTAGTTAACCAGGATTAATGTTTAGTGATAAGTCATTAAGATAAAATGCCCTAAATTTTATTGAGCCCCAGAAACCAATGATTCAGAAGAATTTTCATAATGAAGAATCATTTTACGAAGACACATCGCTTAGTGATAGCTGCGTGGCTCGAAACATCGCGTCGCCTAGCTAGGACAAATGTATAGCGATCAATATTCATGGACTCATGTTTATTGAATGTCGTATCTCTAATAAAGATTGAAATTGACGACCACATATGGTTAAAAGCAAAAATTAACATTGAAACCTCGACAATAACGCAAACAAGGCTATCCATCACACCGCAACGCAACACGAAATCGGTTTTAGTATTTGCATAAGTAATTTGATCGAAGTTCGACGTTGGCTCGGAATGACTTTAAAAACTATAACGTAACTTTGTTTGGGATTATTTCGTTATAAATATGTAATGAGGTTTTGTCTCCGTTCAAAATGTCTGTCTTAAAGACTTCGTGTTCTTGAATATAAAGCAAGAAAGAAAATACATTTAATAAAAATAATAAAAGCAACACACACAAAAATAAAATAAAAAATCAATAAAAATTACGCACACAGAAAGGATAAGACATAAACAACAAAAGAAGTACAACAACAATAATCGACGGTATCAGGCTACCGATAGTTCGTGTGATACGTGGCAGGCTCGGTGTGGTAATGCGTGTCTAATAGGCCTCAGCGCAGCATATTGCTGCATGTAACTGCAGCGCTGATTTTCAGCTGAAGCCTAAGGTGTCAGACGAACTATATACATTAATCTTTAGTAATATAATACATAAATATTAATACATCAATATACTTACAAACTTTATATTATTTCACAGGATTTGTAAACTTACAAAACTTGCAATTATCTCCCTACGTTAGAACCAGCGGAAGTGAAAGTGCTTAGAAAAGACTGGAATGGGATGAAGTACGAAGCTTAGGATACATCGCGATGGTGGATGATCTAAGGATCATAAGACTACACGGAAATAAAACGACTTTTCAAGGGTCCGAACCAAGTTATTCGGTTTTATATAACAAAAACTTGTTTAATTGTAGCCGTTACGTTATTTCGGTGTAGATATGTTGACTTTGTAGGCTCCATCCGAACCAAGTACTCGGTTGTAAAAAGCAGTAGGTAAATTAAATAAAACTTCAACACCTACTCGACCCAAATGTATGGGACAGCTGATTATTTTTTCGCGATTACGATGTTGGTCCCATAGAGAAGAAAAAAGAAAGAAAGAAAAGAAAAAAGTATTTATTTGACACAGCACAAAAACAATTTTAAAGATAAAGTAACAAAAAATAATAGAATAAAACATGTAAAAGAAAAAAATATTTATCTAAAATAACAAATGGGTTGTACGTCGCAGCTGTGTCAAAAAGGCTTCCGCTCAGCTTAAGCTGACGCGCTGCGAGCAGCCCGACAGCGCTGGAAAGAAAGAGAAAGAGAAAGTAGAGATAGTTGTTCAGTTTGGTGGTCTGATCCACACCCTTAAATATGTCCACGCATTTCTTATACACGTTGTTTAAAGAGATAAACACTAAACGCCTCAAGACAAGAACATTTCGACGTGTAAATGGATCCCCAAGTGGACTTCTTCCCCAACATTATCTCTCACGGTACCATGCATTATGCATGCGAAACGTAGACCAACTTCTCTGTACCTAGACGTTGTAAAATGGCTTTAGTTAACACATTTTGAGCTCATTTTTAAAGTTCCGTAGAAGTTTAAAGTTTCAATTTTGTCTTGTGGTAAAGTTTTTGCATTTTTAGGAAAATCTACATCTGCTGGAAAAATAACCGTTACTGTACTCTGCGTGTACTTTTTAACCCCCGGAAAAAAGAGGGGTGTTATTAGTTTGTAGTGTGTATCTGTCTGTGGCATCGTAGCTCCAAAACTGATAGACCAATTTCAATGCAGTTTTTTTAATTGAAAGCTTGTTTAATCGGGTATCATCTTACT
Organism: Allophyes oxyacanthae; assembly: GCA_932294325.1. Classification (NCBI taxonomy): domain Eukaryota; kingdom Metazoa; phylum Arthropoda; class Insecta; order Lepidoptera; family Noctuidae; genus Allophyes; species Allophyes oxyacanthae. The sequence continues at coordinate 2,313,089 of OW028629.1, read as the reverse complement.
ATGTTTCATGAAAATTTTCTCAGCCGTTCAAAAGTTACATAATGATGGTGTGGAAAAGCATCTCCAAGTAGGGTTATCAGACGTCCGGATTTGTCCGGACTTTCAGCCTTCCGTCCGAACATGGTCTGACTTTTTAATTTGTCTAGATTTTTGACTTAGATGAAAAAGAATTGAATGAATGAAAAATGAAATTTTCGCAAGATGTAATTTTAAATTAGTTCCTGTGGCTGAACTACTGATTGGATTTGATTGTTTTTTTGTGTACGGTCACAGAACATGATACTAAATACGTGGTTTCATTTAATGTGATAACACCTGCGCCACCCTGTATAGTTTGAAATGGGTACAGAAAAAAAAATCTGTTTACGGAACGGTTCCATAAACTGTTTTTTTTTCCAGTCGGTCGAATCGTTTATATGAGTCGCCGTTACCATTTTTGCACCGTTTACCTGTTTTTGCTATTTACTGGGAACGCTTATATCAATGTCACCTTCAGTATTCTTCTTCAGGATTCCTGCAAGGTATTGAATAAAATGTTTTTTAAATTTTTGCTAAACACTAAGATGAAATATATTTTGTATCGTGGGTACAGTTTACAAACATACATGTCACATGCACACACACCCAGACCCGGAACAACTATCTGTAGGTCATACAAATATTTGTTCCGTGCGGGGATCGAACCCGCGATTGAACCCTCTAAAGAAATGATTTTACTGCCACTACACGACAACCGAAGCTTGCAGATATAAGTTTTTAAACTGTCATGGTCACCCAACCCATCTTCATCATGGTCTTGGTTTGGATGCTTGCAGACTCCATCCAAACCAAGTTACTCAGTTGTAGATACCAATAACTTGTTTATTTCTAGCAATTTTCTTTCTTTTCTTTCAGTATGCTGGCTTCATCCTAACCAAAAACTTGTTTCTTTTGAGCCGTTACGTTTCTTCAAATCTTAAATAAATTTAATGAAATTGCCAAATTATACAAAATATTTTTTTATGTATTGCGCAAAATTTGCAGAGTGATTCAGTGTCTATTCCCAAATGCAACCGCAGTACTAAAATTCACTCCAAAACAAAATAAAATTTGATTTTGTATGGCTTGCGCTAGTAATTAATCGCGTCACCCATACTAAGTCGAATTTTCGTTCTGTTTTAAAGTGTATCCCAATACTGCGGCTGCATTTGGGAACAGAGACTGAATCACTCTACAAATTATGCGCACTACATATAAAAAATATCCTGTGTGTGCGCGTTAAACTAGCATAAAAATGAACTAGAAGATAGATAAAAAACTTGAGTAAAACAAAATGCCCTTTTATATTTTTCTCAAACCATTATTATAAAATATAAAAAATATAACATAAAATTCTCATACAAATCGCCTCGAAAGCCTCGGTCGCCAGTTTTATCAAGCAAATTAACATATTTTGCTGAACTTCAGCCGACTTCTACATTTATAAAACATAAGTTTCTATTGTTATGGACCGGCTTTACGAAACTTTAAAGTTTTCTATTATGGCTGCAGAAAATCCTTTTTTGAATTGCAATTGTAAGTTGTTACTTGGTCAGGATTGGAATTGGATGGAAGTTAAATTTAGTATGTATGGATGCAGTGGGTGTTTTAAATAATAAAATTGTTTATTAGTGTTTAGTACAAGTCTGTCAAGAAAGTCATGAAAAGGATTTTGAAGGAACTAAAATTCTTCTTCGCTCGCAACCCTAAATAAGTACCGTAGGTGTCAGTTTGGGTACAACGATGTGTTTATTTTACTATTCTGTGTAGATTTTTGGTGAAAAAAAAATGTTTTCGGCATTAATATATTAAAAATAAACAAGAGAATATACAAGTGGCGCCTTCAATCCTTTTCATGACTTTCTTGACAGACTATAGTTAGGTATAAGCAAAATTCTTGTTTCTAACAACCTTTCTTTCCCTATGGACTTTTTTGTCTGAAATAAATGTTTTTTTTTTATTATTTTTTTATTTTTTATAGTACAATTTGTTTGAAATTGTTGGTTAGGTATGTGGAACAGACGGCTACTTATCAAGCTGTACATTTCCAGTATAAGCTGACCTCGCATTGTATAGGTTTTCGGTATAATGAGAGGTTAGCTTATAATAAAAATGCATAACTTGATAAGTAGCTGTGCATATGTATTGTATTTTTTTTTAGCTTGGTCAATGCCTTCAGACTCTTTTGAGCTTTTCACTTTTTTTAATATCCTTTCGATAAGTGTAAATCGTAAAACGCAACAGATAATGTCATTGTCGTATTATCATTACCACCTTGTATAAATTACCACTACATAAACAGCATACTTGTCTCATCTTCAATCAAAGCACGCAATGTATACTGAAGCAAGCGATAGTATACGTAATATAATTATTTGTATTACTACTCCCCAGTGGCTACTATTGAGAATAGTCTAACATACAATTACGTCAATACATAGGATGTTAGTAATATATTATGTACAAGTTGTGCTCGCGACGTCGTCCACGTGGAAATTAACAAAAAAATAAATGTACGCGTCCCACCAATCTTTTTTCTTTAATTTCTAAAATAATAGTAGCGTAAGTTACTCCTTATAAAATCAGCTATCTGCCAGTGAAAGTCCCGTAAATATCGGTACAGTCGTTTCGGAGATTAGCCGGAATAAACAGAAAGGCAATTTTTTTTTTTAAATTACCCTAGGTATATACTTTCAAGTCCATTTAGTAAAAAGCTATTATTTTGACATTATAAACAGATACGTTTTTTATTAATTTGCATTGTATGTACAGATTGTTTATTTTATAGTGATCTGTATTCATTTAACTTCTAGTTACTAGGTACAAAATTTTTTAAATGCCACAGCATTATGCTGAGCTACGCCATTTTTAGTGTCATTCAGGTTGCTTTAATTATTGTTTATCTTTGTTTTTTTTCGTACTTTCATTTGTTCCTGGCGAGTCCAGAATAAAACTGTTTTCTCTCTTTCTTTCTTTAGGAGAAGTCCAAGTATAAAAAAAGATGTGTAAAAATTACACTGAAAAATTGTTGCCCAGTGATTAGTCTTGGAAAGCTGAAAATAAACAAAAAAAATTAGCTGAACAAAAATATTCATGTATCGTTCACCTTTTCTCTGTAACTGTAATCCAACATGCTTAAATTTAATCCAATGTTACCGCTACAAAAACATTAATACGGTGTCCGTTTTAAGCCTCCTAAAAACCCGACAGACACGTCCATTAAAAACAAAACAGCATTATTAAACGATCAGAAAAAGCTTCCACTAATTTAAAACAATACCCCATACATTGCCGGCAAACAGGATCATGTTTCACCATCTAACACAAAACAAGCAATGTACGTCATGTATGAGTTTTTTCTCACTTTTTTGCGCCAGATCCATTCTCTGGGGAAGCTTTGTGGAGAACCTACAAAGTGAATTCCTGTGCCTATACAGAATTCTGTTTGTATGGAAAATTCTGTGGATTTCTCATTGTATTCTGGCGAATTTTATTGAGAATCTGAAGGTATTTTCGTCTATTGTATTCATGATTGAACAATGTGGCAATTCTTTGGTCCTATTTTGGTAAATGAATGCAGTGTAGAATTGGGAGAATATATTATTAAGTACCGTTATCTGTAAAAATGTATTTCCTTTTTCCACAGTGCTTTCCATACCAATTTTTCCTAACGGGGAACCGTTTTTAACCGACTTCAAAAAAAAGAGGAGATTTTTACTTGATGACTCCGCCAATAGCAGACCGATTTTAAAAATTCATTTTTGTTTGAAAGGGTATACTCTCGAGGTAGTCCCATTTAAATTTGGTGGAGATCTGATGATGACCTTCGGAGATAGACAAAGGAACTCTTGAAGAATAACAGCATATCACACGCGATTGCTGTAATCGCATGTTTATGTATTGTTTATGCCACACAAAATAGAAAAATAAAATAAACTTTAAAATATCTTTTTTTTCTTTAAATTTTCTTAAAAAACTTAACAGCTTCGTAAAGTCTGCACCTAGACTTAAGAAGCTGTTAAGTTTTATAAGAAAATTAATTTATACCGTTTAGCTTTTTAAAGTCGGTATTTACATTTTTTTTAAAGTTTGTTAATTTTATTTATTTATCTGCATAACTACTTGTAACTGATGACAATTTTATGCGCTAGTAGAGAACTGTGCATCTCGAATTTTATATCAATGGAACTTTGCTACATAATTGTCTCTTGCGACACACAGCCTATTCAAAACCAAGGATGGGCAACAATAAACAAAGTTATAACATAAGTTTATAATCATCCTGTTAATTTGTACAGTCAGGCTCGGAAATTCTGAGTACGGTACACTTAATTAACATTTTGTGGCTGTTATAGCCATTTTCTACGAAACGAAGCACAGTTTGCGGTCTTTAGGTACTGTAATGGCAACAATGAATGACATCGGATTCTGTTTGATTTCGTAGAATGATTTGTTTTGTCTGAGTGTACAATTTAGTGCGGTTCTCGTTGGGTTGGAGTGTATTGTAAATAATTGGTGATTGATTGAAATTAATGAATGGATTTATTTATTTATTTTTATTTAAAATTATACAGGGTGCTGCAGATTTTATCACATTAAATGAAACCGCGTATTTAGTATCACGTTCTGAGACCGTACACAAAAAACCAATCAAATCCAGTCTGTAGTTTAACTACAGGAACTACATAAAAATTCCATAATTTTACACTTATCACGATCTTTAGGCAAAATTTTTAGATTCTCCAATCTATATTAACCAAAATTAATTTTATTTACACATGTAGAACAGATAATTTTAACATAAATTTCTACTTCGCTGTTCCATCACCTAGACGAATGATAGCACAGTGAAATATGATGCAAAAAAACTTGGGGAACAATCACAGATTTTTTGAGTACGGTTTCAGATCATGATTTCAAATACGTGGTTTCATTTAATGTGATAACTTCTGCGCCACCCTGTATATGTCTTAAGGCGATGAATTGAATAGCGGTAATCTCAATTTTTCTCAGCAATTACAAAACATTGGGAAATGATATTCATATATCTAGGGGAGAGTGTATATGAAAGAACCAGGCTTTGAAAGAGCCGAAGCAGTTTTCTCCCACTTGCCAAAATCAATTCAAATTTATTTTACTCTTTATATATGACAAAACTGAATAGCTGTGACCCACAGACATTCAGTGTTGTCATATAAAGAGTAAAATTAAATTTGAATTGATTTTGGCAAGTGGGAGAAAATTGCTACGGCTCTTTTAAAACCTGGCTCTTTCATACACACTCTCCCCTACTTCATTTATCATGTCTTTGACATCAGTCATTAGTATGATCTACAGATAGTTGTTTCTGGTCTGGGTGTTTGTGCATTTCAGTTGTATGTTGATGAACTATACCCTCGATACAGGAGATAGTAAGGAACAAAGATTATTAAAGAAACCAATAATCTCTAGCTAGAATAGAATAGAATATATCTTTATTTCGTGTAAAACAAATACAAATATAACTTATGAAATGTCGAGACTCTAGGTGCGCGGTTCCAAATATTAGGTCCTATGGAGAAGAACCGGCAAGAAACTCCACGGAAACTCTTTTAAAATATTAGATTACAATCTTGATTTGTACAATTTTGTGGTAAGAGCTGCGAGAATAATGTAATTATATGTGAATAAATAAAATAAATATTATAGTTGTTTAAAAAAAGAAAACGCTTTTTTCATCCGAACTAAACGTGTATGCAAAATTTCAGCTCAATCGGAAACCGGGAAGTGGGCCAAATTTAACTTCCAAGATTTTTTTACATAGTTAGTTAGTTACAGGTGAAGCTAATAAAAGCCTTTTAAAAATAGGAATAGGATGATAATGATTTGCCTTTGAATAAGATTGCCATGGCAGTTACAAGCTGACCATCCGACAGACGGCACCCGTTCACGAGCAAAACGCATGTTACCTATTCAATTTTCTTAATATCATTCACATTAGGTAAAAAGTCACGAACATTCACAGGATCTCAACCGCATCTTCAACACCATTTAAAAGAGATTTGAATGCTACATCGGCAGTTGTCGGTGATAGTCGGTTATAGTCGGCGGTAGTCGGCGATAGTCGTCGCCTGCTGTAACTGCGAGAATAACAGATATTGAGCTGCGACACCAGTGCATGAAACTACCTCCACACATACGCTCGATATGATAGAACGTAGCGTGGCAAGGTTTTATTTTTTGAAAATTGTATGGTGGGCCAAATTGCATGAAAATTGGATAATCAGATAGGGAATTTAATCTAGATTGCGAAACAAGAACTTCTTCATATAGGTTTCAAAATAAAATATCGAGAAATCTTAGTTTTAATGCGTAGGTAGCGGCAGTGAAATTCCGCTCGCGATGGCCCTCGACGCTTGATTGAATAAATGAATACGTCGCGTTTGTTATGGGACATGCAACCGCGACGCTTGAGAGGTTATGTGGTTTCCTACAGAAAAACCTAGTCCCTACTAGCAAAAACCGGAAGTGAGTGGAAAAAGAGAGGGAGGCCTTCGCCCTGCAATGGTGTTCCATTGCAGGGCGAAGGCAAAGGTATTGTTATACAGCCTGAAAATAATAAATAATAATATGTGATCGATGGGTGGTACACAAGTATACGGCCCGCCTGATGGTAAGCGGTTACCGTAACCTATGGACACTTGCAACACCAGGGGCATCACTTGCGCGTTGCCGACCCTACTACTGGCGTCGTGTTGGCAGTAGGCCCCCTTCCGCCGTGGACCCTTTCCCAAGGAGCACCGGCGACCTTGCTCACCGTTAGCAACACAATACTGCGAAAGAGCAGTGCTATTTGACTACAATATTCTGCAAGGTGGAGGTACTTCCCCAGTCGAGCAGCTCCAATTTTGAGTGGAAAGTCCCGCTATGCCCTAAAAAGTAATTCCGTTCTGAATATGCAAAAGAAAATAGAAGTTTTATTATTTTTGATGAACCGTGCACATTTACGTTCTACCGTGCAATTCTTAGTCGGCACAGAGCGCGCCAGTGGTAGCGTTTAATGGTAGCAATTACACTGTCTGTGAGTTGTATCGCTTTTTAGTAACAACTGTTGCAAAAATTAACTTTGGTTAGTCAAGTTTGTTTTCAGTTTCACTGGATGATAAACCTTTATCTTAGTTCCGTTTTCTGTTGTTTGTACTAAGTAAGAATCTAACTATTTTGCGTGGTGTACATTCTACATTCTTTGTTAATATTTCATTTATAATTTTGACATAGTACCTACCACTCGCGAAGGGTGACAGTTTTAAAAGGGGAAGCTGTCTCAAAAATGCCCTCTAAAAATTGCTGCAATTCAGCTGTAAGACAAAAATCCATACCGTCTCTTGTAATCTCTATTTTTCTCTTGTAGTCATGAATAACAAACCATATTACGTTGGTCTATGCACTAACCAATTCCTAAAGGGAAGCCGATGGGAATCGGGTTGGATGGACTCTTCGCCACTGTGTACCTGCCCATATTTGCAAAGAAATAAATTATTTTGAATTTTATTCTTTTTTTTATTTTCGTATTTTGTATTATGATGAAAATAACTTAATTGGCGAAAAAATGCGCAATACTAGGTACAGTAGAGAATTCTCGTTTCGAAGGCTCACTTCGGGTCGCTGAGCCAGGGGTGTAAGTAAGAGTAAGTATGAACAGATTATGATATAATTGGCACTGTTATTAAATTTGTCTAGTAGAAAGCAGTCGTGTATTAATACGGCAAAGCCATTAATAAACTAAAGATATCTTACGATCCTACTAATATTGTTTCCTGCCTATGCCAATTATCTGTTTAAAAAAATAACAGACACTTTCATTCACCGCAAACCTTGCTTTTTATTTTGATAAATAACAGTTGGTCTCATTCTTACTAACTAGATTGACGCTTGCTAGAAAGAGAGACACCTAGTATTTATTATATAAAGAGATATAAGTACTTATTTGGTAGGATATAGTGTGGTAGTATGAAAATAACAGGCTGATATTAAACCTTGGGTATTATAGTATTGACATTTTTTTTTTACATTATTAATTTTGACCTAATTTATTACTTACCATTTATTGATTTATTGTACATAATTATTTTTTATTTAAATGACATTTAAACTAGCTCACGATGATGGAGATTACTCATTTGTACACCTCTTTAGGTATAACATGTTTGGACTATAAATTGTATTTTAACATCTAAAATATTATCCTATACTTATACTTAGGACTGTATGATCACACATGTTTATGCAAATAAATTATTTGATTTGATTTTATATTTAGTAACAGATATTTCATCCTGTTATTTTTGTGTAACAATAACAGAGATAACAGGTAACACAATTGACTGTTATAACCTATCGCTCTAGCTAGAGCTACGTGTATTTAATTAGTAGAAGTGGCTCGCGGTTGTTCTAATGAATATAAATAAATAAACATTACATTGACTCCATAGAACACTACACTTAGTGTCCCGGGGGACTCATCTGGCCATAATTTCTATTTTTTAGTGTTATAATAAACTGAAAAGAAATTAGCACTACGCATTACTGTGCGCTGCGTGTTTTCTGCGCGTAGCTTCATAATGGGATTTCTTGCTTGATGATCTTTGATGACCAATTTGTTTGCGAAGTCTGGTGGATGTCTCAATATGCCACCGAAAGAGGCATTAATTAGTAGTTGATGAATAGAATAGATCTTTATTTCATGTAAACTAAATCGTTGAAAAACAGCGCTGGGGGCGTTCAGCATATTGCTGAGGTATTGGAACGCGAATAACGCGTTCCACAGCAATATGCTGAACGATGACCTATTTGTTACACAAATGCGACGCATAATGAGTTCAAAGAATCCAAGAATCCTATTCATTGAGCCCACAGTCATTTAATATTAGTAATTGTTATTATTTTATTTTTGGGACGTGTTTTTAATTTTTTACTTTTTTTTTGTCTTCATTTTTTACTTTTTATTTGTGTCGTAATTTGTGTAAAAATAAATTGCTTTTCTTTCTTTCAAATACAGGGACTTATGAAATGTCGAGAGTGCGCGGTTCCAAATAGTAGGTCCTATGGAGAAGAACCGGCAAGAAACTCCATGGTAACTCTTTTAAAATAATAGATTACAATCTTAATTAGTACATAAGAGAGATGAGAAAGATTTGATCCTTAGGATTGATTGACCCTATCGATTGGTGCCATAAAAGTCCTGTACTTTTATGGCACCAATCAAAATTTATGCTATTTTTTCGGATTTCAGTCGGTTCGATTCCCGGGTGTGGCAAGCGTATTTTCAAAAATCTTTAAATGCAGTTTTGTTTGTATTTAAAAATAAAGGAATGTTTCCTTTGAGTAAAATTTACTGTCTTCAGTATTTAGAGTACTTTTCCTCCAGGTACGCTTCGAAAATTCCATCCTGTATAGATTTCGTCGAGACCAGAATCGGCGCTTTTATTTCATTTACTAAATCACGGAACAATATCACAAAGTATCACAGAAAACAATTTATAACTGGACGTCTCACTATCCAATTGTTCTGTGCGATTGGAATGGAAACTGGACCAGTTCCAAATTGTCAGCAAACTGTATTACTTCGACATCACAGTATTAAATAGTATTTCTTCGGCATTTTTGTACTGGTCAACTCGTAGCTGCTACAACATCTTTTTTATTTTTTTCCCGACGAAAAAGAGGGGTGTTATAAGTTTGTAGTGTGTATCTGTGGATATGTGTATCTGTGTATCTGTCTGTGGCATCCTAGCTCCAAAACGGATGGACCGATTTTAATGCAGTTTTTTTTTTTGAAAGCTAGTTTAATCGGGTATCATCTTAACTATTGTTTCATGAAAATCTGTTCCTGTGCATTTGGGAACGGACACTGAATCATTCTGCAAATTTTGCAAAATATCCTGTATAGTATATGTTATAATGGGTAGATTTTTGAGTTGCCATAAAATAATTATAAGACCTACTGTATCACCAAAACTCACACTAAGAAATACTTTCACTTTCACTTTGACTTTGCAGTGGAAAGATTAGCCATTTAGCAATGTTGTTATGGACGCTGTCCAAGATGCGTCCTGAATTCGTTTCTCGTGGAGCATTCCTTGCACCATTTAAACTTGATCCAACAAGATCCATTGAAAATCCCGAAAGTAAAATTCAAATGAACAAGTCTTTACAATCCATTGCCATCTCCATTATCGACATTCTCAAGTGACATAGCAGATAGCAATGGATTGAAATACCCATCGACAAAGAAGTGAGATGAAAAACGTTTGTTGAACCCGCGATTGCGAAGACTTTTAAAGTCGGGACACGTTCCAACATGTTTCCAAGACAAACAAGGAAAACTTTACCTGACGTGCTCTGCAAGCCATCTCTTGGTATTTTAAACAACAGGATAATTTGGGGAAAATGGAAAACAAAGGCGAAACCTGGCAGGGATTATAGCGGGCAGGTAGAAAAAAAATATTGGGTATAATGTAAAGTCACAACAAAGAGATTTAATAAGTAACCAGAGTCACCAGGTAAATATGAAGTTGAACTATACAGGATAATTTTTTATGTAGTGCGCAAAATTTTCAGAGTGATTCAGTGTCCATTCCCAAATGCAACCGCAGTACAAAAATTCACTCCAAAACAAAATAAAAATTTGATTTTGTATGGCTTACGCCTATCTATAGATCATACAAATAATTGCTCCGTGCGGGGATGGAACCCGCGGCACGTAAACGCAGAAAACCAATCGCTTAGTTACAGTGCAGTGCTACAAACTTATCTGACCCGCAGCCTGATTACGGACGCAGCTGACAGTTTGCGACAGGCGTAAATTGTACAATTGTACAATTGTTGCTGTCAAACATCATTTTGGTATTACGTACAATACAAAAAATGATGTTTGACAGCAGCAATTGTGTAATTTACGCCTGTAGCAATCTGTCAGCTGCGTCTGTAATCAGGCTGCCGGTTATGGCGTCGCTGCCTTCGCTTTTACCAATGACATCTCCCTACAAAAATGACATTTTGAAGTCATTTTTGTTCAGTAGCGACGTCAGTTCTAATTTAGGTTACCGAGTCAGATACGTTTGTGGCACTGTAGGGTATTATTTAGCATGTTTAGTCATTATTTGTAATCTGTATCTTGCTTGATTGGGCACGGCATAGATTATAAATTCATTTATGTTTTTAATTTGTGTTGCGGTCGGTATATTCGGTTCATTGTTGCTGATGTGGCAAACATTTAGTATGGATTCTGCTATTTTAATGTATGTGTGTCGTGTTTCTGAAGAAATAAATTATTTTTCGTTCTTTTCGTCAAATTTAGGATATTTACGCTGCTAATGGTCAGGCTCAACAAGACTCTGTAACAATTTATGCTATGTATGGATTTAATGAGTACTTCGTTTTTGGCGTAATGGTCAGACCCTCAATTACTTGTTATTTACTGTAAGCTGTGAAGTTACCTTGTATAAATAAATAAATCAATGATGCTTGAAACCACTACATCAATAAGTCAATTAATGTCTGAAACCTAATATACTTCAGCATTTATCATACTACCCTCAAGTGTCAAGAAATCTGCTGCTACATCCAGACGGTTCCCTAGTGACGTCATTACACAACCTCCTAGGATTTCTTCTATTTCTGAAAGACGTGACACGGCTATATATACGCTTTTAAAAATATTTTATGATCCCTAAGGGATCGAAGGGTTATTTATTTTAAGCCCCCGGCGAAAAAGAGGTGTGTTAAAAGTTTATAGCCTGTCTATGGTATTACAGCTTCTGAACGGATAAACCGATTTCAATGCAGTTTTTTTTAATTGAAAGCTAGTTTAATCAGTTATCATGTTAGGTATGATTTATGAAAATCGGTTCAGCCGTTCAAAAGTTACAGTTCTTTTACTAGTTTTTTCGTTTTCGTTTGAAAGGTGTCTTATTCGAGAGTTTTCTTAGCTATGTTACAAGAAAATCTGCTGAGCCGTTTGAAGATCATCCACCTCTTTTCTAGTTGATGAAGAGGTAATTCTATTTGGAGTCGGAGGTTTTGACGCAACAGTATGCATAATGCTACTTATCGTCGATATTCTGTGGGAGGGTACTTCCCCGGTCGTGCCGACCCATTCATGCTGGCATGCCAGCAAGACACTACTACCACCAAAAATACATACCTACTTATTAATACTTATACGTTAAACGATCTTGAATAGAATGAAATAGATCTTTATTTCATGTAAACCAAATACAGGCACTTATGAAATGTCGAGACTCTAGGTGCGCGGTTCCAAATAGTAGGTCCTACGGAGAAGTACCGGCAAGAAATTCAACGGAATCTCTTTTAAAATAATAGATTACAATCTTGAGATCTTGAGCTGTTTACAACAACACCCTGTTATCTTCACCTGGTCATCCGTCCATCCGTCCATCTAGTAGGGAATCGTCCTACAGTCCTCTTTCCGGTCGAAAATGCCAAAAATACTGTACCAGAAAAAAAAAACTACAATAACTTTTTACACGTAAACCCGGCTAGGTATCAATATCTGTCATTTCAATGCAAATCGTGGCACGCGCACCAATTGAATTTCTACCATCCAATCCAATTCATATTCAGCTTTGCCTGATGCAACTGGTTTTATTTTAACTTTCTGGCCAATGTAAAATATTCAAATACGTTTTTTTCATGATACCGGATTGAAATAGTCAATCTGCTTACGGTCGAATCGTTTTTTGCCAGATTATATGAATTTTTAAATATAGGGATTTTTTTATGATACGCAAGTTTTTTTTTTCAATAATATATTATATAGGTAGGTTGTGTAAATTACTTAGATCTCGTTGTAATTTGTATTTTTACAAATATTAATATTGTTGCAACCCTCGATATGGGCAGCCTGCTGATACTTAAAATTGTTAAACACAAAAAATGAAGCATATAAATGACTAATCAATTATTGACTAAGCACTGTTGCTACGACGTAGCTGACGCGATGCTGCTACGACGGCGAAACTGGCTAGCTACGATTTCGTAGCAGGTGAGGGAACCGCGGAACTTCACTGCAGCGAAGCGACACATTGATCCTTATTCTAAGGTTAAACTTAGGACCATGTTCACTGACATTATAACAGATATTTAAAATGAAATTGGCCATTTACACATACAAAAATTCATGTTTTTATTAAACCGCTAATTTTGTCCTAATCGTCTGTTATGTTATCAGTGAACGTGGGCCTGAATTGTCTTCGGTTTAATAGAAAATTAACACTTTTGTCAGGTCAACTCTAGGTTAAAAGGTAACCCGAGTTGACGCGAATTCGAATTGTATGTTTAAATATTTAATTAAGTAGTTACACCATATTCTACCTTTACAGGCATGGGAAATATCTATATAAGTTTTTAAACTCAAACTAACACACAATTAATTATAAGTTCCATTATGTCCTTCCATTAAGTTGTACAAATATTATTGCAGGTAATAAGCAGATAAGTAATTTAACATTCAAAATATGTAATATAGAATATTAACATGAATTATTTCAAAGAGTGGAAGTGAGCCTTATACGTTTTATCTACACACATAAAAATGTCTAGGGATCAAAGTCATTTTTTCCAAATATTTTCTTCCTATTAAAATTGAATAAAAATTTCAATGAAAATTGATGAGGTGAAATAAATTCCTATATCTAAACTTACGAAGTACCGATTTATATAATTCTGCCCACTACAAAGAAACGAAGCTTATGAAATAAGTTTCTTGTTTTTTATCAAGAAAAACATATCATCTCTTTGTGCACGACACCTGTCTTTTAAACTCTTTGGAAAAGTTTAAAGTCGCCGCAGCTGAGGGATTCCAACCGAGTATCGATGTACGAACCTTACAATTCGCGTGTTGAATAAGAACTTTTTACTTTCGTGTTCATCGGTATTGGTAAGCGCTTGACATGAAGACTTTGAAACTTGAAACTTATCCAACTTCTAGATACTTAGTTATAGTTTTAGTATTTATTTATTTATGAAGCTTGAGCTAGCTTTCAAGAGTACTAACAGCCCAAACACATTTAATAATAATAAGTGAGGAGGTTCCTCTCTCTGGAGCCTTAGCCACCGGTAGCTTGGACCCTGTTCCCGATGCCGGTTGGTTCCTATTTTTTATGTTTTTAAAAGTATATTTTATAAAATTTTATAATATGTATTTAAAAATGTAAAAAGTATGTATATAGAATCCGAAAAAGATAAACAAACCAAATATCTGGACTTGACTCGCGAGGTTGTCGACATGTGCGATGTGGACTTAGCAGTCAAAGTGCCGTAGTTGTTACGGTCAATGGCTAAATTACCAAGAGGCTCGATCAACATCTTATGAGGCTCTCGTTGGGGGGCTGGATTAAGGGCTTGATACAGAAAGCGGTACTCCTCGACACGGCACGCATTATGAGGAGGTCATTTCTCGAGCCGTAGGATCCTGAACCCGATACCGGTAGGCTACTACTACTATTGTTTTATAGGTATTTTAAAATATTTTTATATATAAATATATATATATATATATATTGTAAAAGTATTTATTAAATTAAAAAAGTATGTGTAATAATAATTGAATAAAGGAAATAATAATAACACAATACTTCAACACCTACTCGACCCAAATATATGGGACAGCTGATAATTTTTTCGTGATTATCATGTTGGTCCCATAGAGAATGTTGTTCAGTTTGATGGTCTGATCCACACCCTTAAATATGACCACGCATTGCTGATACACGTTGTATACAGGATATTTTTTTATGTAGTGCTCTTAATTTGTTATGTGGTTCAATCTGTTCCTAAATGCAACCGCAGTATTGGGATACACTTTAAAACAAAACAAAAATCCGACTTAGTATCGGACACGCATAATTTACTAGCGCAAGCCATACAAAATCAAATTTTTATTTTGTTTTGGATTGAATTTTAGTGCTGCGGTTGTATTTGGGAACGGACACTGAATAACTCTGCAAGTTTTGTGCGCTACGTAAAAAAATATCGTGTATTATATAATATATTGTAATAAACTTACGTTTATATTGTTCGCGAGTGACAAGTGACTGAAACAAGCAAGATACTTCACAACTTCTTAAATTTTTACCCGAAGTACGCACAAAGCACTCAATGTTTCAAGAACATCTTAAGTCCAATGTTTTGTAAAAGCCACATTCGGCAACTTTTATTTAAAACGAGTTTTTTATCTGTGGCTTAAAAGTACTTGTCGCGTTTTTGTATTCATTACATTCTGTTAGGACAAATACGCAGGCAATTTTTACAATTGATTGCCAATTTTTTATATACAATAAAAGTACAAATATAAAACTAAGCACTCAGGCGTCAAAGTAGGTACTCCTTCTCACTGCTATCAACTGCCAGCGTGCCTAGAAGACATTGCCACATTAAATCGCAATGAATATTCTTTGACCAAAGAATAAGCCAGCCTTCGCGTCACATGTAGCGTCGACATATTTTATTATATGTTTTAGATAATTGGACTGTGTACATAGTTAATTTCAATTAGATATAAATAAAGATATTGCATTGACGACACGGTTGGCGCAGTGGCTAAGCGATTAGCCTTCTACGCTACGTGCCGCAGGTTCGATCCCCGCACGGAACAAGTATTTGTAAGATCTACAGATAGTTGTTTCGGGTCTGGGTGGTGTGTGCATGTGACATGTATGTTTGTAAACTGTACCCTCGATACAGGAGAAATTCTAGTGAAGGGCAACGTTTCAAAAAAAAAAAAAAAACTTATATTTTATTTTTCCTATAAAATTGTTACTGATAATTACAACAACTAAGTAAACTTTACTTAATGCTTCTTGTTGTCACATATAGCACGAGAATCTATATATATTAAGTACCTAATACGTGAAGAGAAAACTTTGTACCCCTTTTTAAACATATTTCGCGGACGGAGAACTTTAAGTATATAAGGAGGAGTGCAGAAAGCTAAAATTTATTATATTATTATGGTCGAATTTCGACTACTAGGTGACCAATAGTATTAATAATTACAACAACCGAAGTAAAGTTTACTAAATGCTTTTAGTTGTCACATAATATTAATATAGCATGAGAATAATTTATTTTTCATCCCACCATCTCGGAAAGAGTATTTTTAATCTTCAATATCTGAGTGGAAAAGCCGTTTTTATTCTCTAGAGGATAAAGTAAATTTTCATCCCACCATCTCGGAAAAAGTATTTTTAATCTTCAATATCTGAGTGGAAAAGCCGTTTTTATTCTCTAGAGGATAAAGTAAATTGAATTTAGAACATCGTGTGCACTAAGTTTGTGAATTAAACTTTTTTTTTTGCATTTAGTCATTTCCTCGCTGAGGTGGAATGAAAAGTTACGTGTTGCACTCGAGTGCAAAGATTTTTCACCTCGTGCTCTTTTGATTCCCTCGCTAACGCTCAGGATTCTAATTTTGAATCACTCGCTGCGCTCGTGATTCAATTTTAGAATCCTTCGCTTGCTCGGTCATCAAAATTGAACACGCGGTTAAAAAGCAACTTTGCACTCTTGTATAACAAATAACTATTATTTATTTATTCAACTTTACATGGACAACATTACAGTGAATACCAATACGTTGCACAGTTAAAAACAAAAATAACGTAATTATGTAAAAAAAATATTAAATAAAAGATAGGAACAAAAATAACGATAATTACAGTAAACAATAGGATACAAAACATTGAACAGACATCACCATTTAGATAGGCAACTACTCTACTCATCTCTTATCCATCTCCTCACAGAATCTCAAACATTCACGACACACATCTATCCATCCCATCGCAAACAAATCACACTCTGGCGATGATGTCAGAAGGGCATTCAGCATTGTAATTTATGTAATTACAACGATATTTTTTTCTCGGTTACCCACTGTAATTATATTAGCATGTACTAAAAACAATTATTAATATTTTATTTTCTCTTTAAATAAAGTTATGTGCCTTCAGTACATACCACATATGGGTGTGAGAGGCCTAACACTGTGGTCACAGACCCGATTTCCCAGCGTGTTTGAAATTATCATGTTTCGGGCAATACATCATTTTATGGGAGACCTATATGTGGACATAGGTGTCTCCTAAAATGATGTATTAAATAGCTGGACCATGTACCTTCCACTTTTTGCTTATGTAAGTATTTATGTAGGTACATAAGCAGTCAACTAGACGGAACCTAATATAAAACTGCGTTTTATTGCTAGCTTATTTTTTCAAGTGTATTTTAGGAAATTCACATGCTGTATTATTTGCTCCGGCAAGAAAAACAATATTGCAACAAATTAACATTCGATGTGCGAATTACAAATTGTCCAATGAATTCGTAAACCGCCAAAAAAGTTGATAGGAAATGCAGCTTCGATGATCCAGCAGCTGCCAAGCGTGCGTATTTGGGTTCAGCTCCCAGCTCTAGTAGTACGGTGTTCTGTTCAAAACTTTTTAATTATAGACTCGGGCTTGGGAGTTTTGTTTAGGAAGTTATTACTAACATGCTCCTCTATCACATAACATGCCTTCGATAAACACGTCGACTTTTCTCTCTTGTTTGAGAATAATCCAGAAGAACGTACGTTAAGGCCATGGCACACTAGCTTCATTTTGCAGCAGAATCGCGCGTTTTCAAGTTCAGTTGCTGTCTTTTGCTTACTAGGCTGAGGCCTCATTAGTGCATTGCGTTGCGTTGTCGCAGCGTCATTTTACATAATATTTTTTAGGGATATGCCACATTAGGCGTTGCGTCGTCGAATGCGACGTTTCAACCGATCGACGGACGAGAGACTAAGCGGGGGGAGGGTGATGCTCTGTGCTGTCAAAGCTCCAGTGCAACGACGAGCAGTGTTCCACTGCTAGAGGAGCACACTAGACGTAGGAACGTAAACGACATTTTTTTAACACGATCAATTTTAGAACACGTTTGTGCCGATTCATTATCAAATGAAGACTGAAATCCATACTGAGACGCTGCACTGCGATGGCGTGCATCGCCCTCTTGCGTTGTCACATCGTGCGTCGTCGCAACGCAGGTTTGACATACAATGCGTTGGTCCGTTGCGACGACGCAACACAAGGTACTGATGAGGCCTCAGCCTTCTGAAAACGCGTGATTCTACTGCAGAATGTAACTAGTGTGTTATGACCCTTACACACTAATCTGCCGGCAACAGTGTGAGTGATGTTGTTCCGCGTCTGATTGCAACATCGTCAATTATGTTTAACGGCTACAGGAGCAGGGTTGTCAAAACAAACAAGAACTGTGACACACGGAATTTTCTGCCTATCTGATGTAGTTCGAGGGTTTTTGATAATTAATGTTCTTATCATTATTTATTTTATTTATTTAATGCTTTATGCACAGGTAAAAATAACACTGCACAAAGGCGGACTTAATGCCATAGGCATTTTCTGCCAGTCTACCTTAGGGTGATGCAGAGACAAACATGGTGGGTGCAACGTAAAATAAACGAAAATTGGAAAGAAAAATAAAATTCAAGATCAAGTAATAAATACATAGATACATACATATATTATTATAAACCATAAAAGAAAACATACATATTGATATACTGCGTCAAAATACACAAAAATACGAAATAGTGAAAAACGAATCCAGCAAGTCATCGCTGGGCCAATTCTGCCAACTTCCCCCGAATTACTTGTATAAACAACTTTTACCATGGGTCCAAAGCTGAAATCATGAAAAAAAAACCAGCTGGTCTTTACATTTAGTCAAGTAATACTGAATTATTTATATGGAATAGCATATTTTATTCATGATTTCATGTTTGGTTCTATAATAACATTTGTATAAAATGAGCCCTTGAACTACTTCTAGTTAACCCATTAAAGAACCTTTTCACCAACAAAACCCTGTACACAATTATGTCAATCTTCTGTTTTTCGCACTACCGTTTTTTTCTAATTTTATGCGCAATAGACCTTAAAACAACATAAAATAAATATTATAGTTTAAAAATAAAACTAAAGAAAACGCTTTTGTCATCCAAACTAAACGTGTATGCAAAATTTCAGCTCAATCGGCAACCGGGAAGTGGGTCAAATTTAACTTCCAAGATTTTTGTACATAGTTAGTTACAGGTGAAGCTAATAAAAGCATTTTAAAAACAAACTAAACAACTGCAACAATTCCATCGAATATTTTAAATATTTTCTATTCTATGGATATATTGGTCACACTATCGATATTCGCAATTCCTTCTGATACACTTCTGTAGGGTACTCCACCAAGGTATTAATCGTTGGTGAACTTATTAAATAGAATAAAACTTCTTGTTGTTAAGCGAGAGTCGGCTAAGGGAAGAGTTATGCAGGTAAAAGGAAAAGTTATGAATTTTATGATGACATAATATAATTCATAATATTTTTTATTCTTTTAAATTATTATTTTTTCTACTCAATTTTACACTGTTGCCATCCTAAGAAAAATGTATTCTCTGTCTATGCACCTGTCCTCTTCTTATTACCTATGTCTATCATTCTAGTGTGTCTTGTTTTTTGTGGCAAATAAATGATTTTTCTTTCTTTCTTTTCTTTCTTTCATTCATACATAAAGCTCTACAGCCGTCAAATTTCTTCCCTATCGTATTCCGAATCCTTGGAAATTATAAAAAAGCAAACAATTTTTGTACCAGTTACTCATCCTTGTAACATCTGCTTCATTTCACCATTGTCACTCAAAACGCCCACTAAAGTCACAAATGCAAGTGCCAGCCCTACTCACATGTAACATTTTATCGCTAGCACCCTTATGAGGCGGTCGTCATGTGAGAATTTACGGCTACGTCTTACAACTACTTTATTTCGCGCCAAATAAGTGTTTTATTGTACCCTCTCGTTGAGAACAATTGTCGACATGATAGTAAATTGTACTTACAGTCTTGTTCAAATCGAAAAACAATGGATTCATAAAGTTGTCCTGCTTTTTTTATACATTTCCATACAATAATTACTATTTCAGGGAAAGTTAATAAATAAATAAATCCAGCTCATTACTGTCTCACTGCTGGGGGGCCTCTTCTCAGAATGAGAAGGGTTAGGCCTTAGTCCACTACGCCAGCGTAGGCCAGCTTAGTGCGGGTTGGTGGACTACACACACCATCGAGAACTATTTAACGCTGCCTCCGACGAATATACCTACATTGTAATAATTATAATTTCCAAAGATTTTCACTACAATCTTACTGTTGTATCGATGGTCAGTCGGCCGTTTACTGGAGCCTTTATAAACAAGATAAATATATTTTAAAAGTATGCCTAAATTCCACAATATGTCAACTGATTTATCAGCTCTAAATATCCGTTCTCCGTCGACAAAAATCTTTAGTTGATACCATTTTTACTCATCTTTATTCCCCTACCACAGACACAGTTGACGGACCTTGTTATCGCTTCAGTAATAACTGTTTGTACTACAAACATCAGAACATTATTATGTAGCTCACTATAACTACAGTACAAATTACGTGTCCTTTGTAGCAGTGAACAAAGGTTTCCGCGGAGTGTCACTACATAGTAATTTTATCAACTTTATAGTTTTTATTTGTAGGTTTCTGCATAACTATTCTGTAAGAATATCTCGCAACTCGATTCGAATCTCACCTTTATTGTCAATTGATATTTGACGGATTGGCATATATGGCATATATACACATACGTCCCAATAGATCTTCGCAGGTCGCAGTGACAAAGAGGCTTAATACCCTACCTCTTCTAAAGTAATATTATTAATAAGGCAGCGAGTGTAATATCAACCAAAACCGGTTCTTTTGTTTTTTAATTCATATTTTATTTATTTATTTTTTGTATACGTAGGCACACATACCGTCACTCGATGTGGCTCCCGCTGAAAACCAGCGCTGTCAGGTTGTTCGCAGCGCGGCAGCATATTAATATGCTGAGCGAAAGCCTTTTTGACACAGCTGCTACGGACAATCCATTTTATTTATGATATATTTTAATTTTTGTGTAACATGTTTTTATTTTATGTATCAATCTTTAAAATCGTTTTTGTACTGAGTCAAATAAATAGTTTTTCTTTCTCTCTTTCTTCAAAACTGGGATTTTATGGGTTCTTTTTAAAATCAAATCAAAAAAATCAACTCAAATCATTTATTTGCCGTAATATGGGTATACATGGGGTGGTACATATAATAAAAGTTCTTAGACCATATCCTACCTTACACACCTTACCTTACCTTATCCTTTTACAGGTGTGCAAATATTAATATAATTCACTTGCGATAAAAGTAAACTATATAAATACAAATGTAGGTATTTGAAAAATGAAAAAAACCAATAATATTAATTGTAATAGAAGACATTATTTTTATTGGTGTACCATTCATATAGGTAATCGTAATAACCTGTTCTAGAGATAAATCTTCAGTTTAACTTAAAAATGGTCATAATTTAAGTTTTTTATTTTTACAATTTACTCATATAAATATTGATTCGTCAACAAATTTTTTGTAACATACTGTATTTGAGCCATGTAATCCCGTTAACATTTTAATTCAACCTTAAAACAACTTTAACATCAAACATAAAATCTGTTTGTACAAATCGCCGTTTCGCTCAACACTGGATTGTGGACAAAGTTCTAAAAGTAATTTATAACTAAGTAATGGAGCCCATCTTAAAGTTAACACTTCGAATTTAACCTTTTAAGGCTTTGTCTTTCAGTCGCTGATTTAAACTTTTCACGTTAAAAGTATCTATATTCGTTGGGTGACACTTGCTCCGTATTGATACACACTAGCTGCCCCCATGAAGTCTGACGTACAACAGTTTTTATTAGGTAAATATGTATCTATTGAGATGTGCTGGAGGAGAATGTTGCGCATTCCCTGGACAGCAAGGAGGACGACTGTACATTACTCAGTAATTTTCTATTTTTGTAAGTAAGTTATTTTTCTTAGTAAACTGTGTAATTATATTTTTTTGCTAAAATAATTTTATTTGTAATTTTTTGTTTTTGTAAGTAAACTTTATATTTTTCCATTTTCTAAATTTATATATATTTTTTAATTTATAGTTAGCAGGTACATAATTACTACTGATTAGTAACCAGGTAAATCAGTTTTGCATGCTGTTTATACGGCGAGATATGCTGTACAAATTACAACATAATAACACCGATGTAACCATTATGTCATGCAAATAAATAGTCTTATTCTTATTCAGGTAAACTCAAAGTGACCAATAGGTAGTCACTCATCTGCCTTCAACGGGTCCTTGAGTACTTCGATCATATAGCCCAGAAAGACGACAACCTTCAAAAGCTGATCATCGGGAAGATACAAGAACAGAGACCACGAGGACGCAGTCCTATGCGCTGGTACGACCAAATCCGTACCATACTCAACACTAATATGCCCGAAGCCATACATGCTGCCGGAAACCGGACCGGCCCTCTAATTATCGATGTAGCAAACAGTTTGGGACAGGCGTAAATCGCGCGGTAGCAGCTGTCAAACATCACTTTGGTATTACGTACGCCGATAGCGACGCGACAGCCACCGCTTACGGGTTCGCCGGCTGACGGACAATAAACGAACTAAAAAGTGCATACTGTGCATACAAACGCGTCAAGTAGCCACAGGCGGACGAATGTACGCATAATACGAATTTGTTTTACCGCTCGCGACCGATCGCGTCATCATCAAGCAAAGAATTTTCTGTGGAGGGATTAAGACTCTAAAGATTGAGGAAGAGGTACCTATTATTTCATTTTATGTTTGTAATTAATTTTGTTCCCAAAATTACTCTTGCCAAAATATCACATCGTCCCGATAAAAGGCAAGCCAAAACATTTATCACTGTATATTTTGAACCCCCGACAAACAAAAAGAGTGGTGTTTTAAGTTTGTAGTGTGTGTATATGTGTATCTGTCTGAGGCATCGTAGCTCTAAAACGGATGGATCAATTTCAATGCAGTTTTGTTTCCTTGAAAGTTAGTTTAATCGGGAATTATCTTAGCTATGTTTCATGAAAACCTGTTCAGTCGTTCAAAAGTTACAACTCTTTTTCTAGTTGGAGTCGGAGGTTTTTGACGGTTACGTTAAGTATTGATTGGTTCTTACTTGCAGGCAATATCTGCCAGATACATTTCTTAATTCACCCATTTTTTTGGCATTTAATCGCATTATTACAAAATATATTTTGTTTTCCTTACTCGCTCGTAAATTGTGTCATCATTGACATGGGTACGAAACATAAAAATATATCATATAAAATCGCTGTAAATATGTTCAAAAATGTATGGTACCCATACTTTGTTACCACCTTCTACGTATGAAAGAACACTCCATAAGAAAACCCATAGACGATGATAATATCTTAACGTGCCTATAAATGTGCCAATTTTGCACTTGACTGTATTATGTCATATTTTATGGGGGAGATATCAACGTTATGGTATGCTTCTTGAATGGAAGCCAACGAATCTTATACAATATATGCACATATATATATGATTTATATAAGATCGCCATATTGATTTGAGGGCCGAGCACGATGTTTTGACATATGGTAACGTAAACGTAAGCAAATTTTGATTATAAATTACGATGAATCTATCGGATTTTTATTCAATTTTATGCAACAAACACCCTTGTTTCATGAAAATGAAAAAATATTGCATATATTTCCAAAAAAAATATCATGGATTAACCGTGTATTTTTGGTTCTGATTACGTTTACGTTACGATACGTCCAAACATTCGTGCTCAGCCCACTGGTCGTCACGAGCGCGGCTGTGTCCTGTGTTCGGATTATTATTCAAAGTCAAAGTCAAAGTCAAAGTTTTTTTATTTAAACTGGGCCTTTGCAGGCACTTTCAAAACGTCGTGATTCTAGGTGCATGGTTTCCTAGTATACCTATAGATATTGTTCTTATGAGTAAGTATGTGTGTATTGTTTCCTTTCCTGTAATTATCTCACTAAATTATCATGTATATTGTTTATTTATCCATATAGCGCTACTGACTGGTGTTGGGGTCCAAATGATAGCACAAACTGAAGTTATAATGTTTATTGTCCACACACAGGTGGAAAGAACATAAAACTAGGTTTAACTTTAGTTAAGTACCGCGATATTACATAAAGTGTCGGCGCGAGCGCGTATAGCAACAGATCGCTCGCCCGGCTTGTCGCACACTGGCGCGCAGAAACTAGCGCGCCCTCTAGCGGGGAACATTCCAGGGTTGCCTGGCTCGGTTTAGGGAGTCCCACACGCTATATCCACTGTTATACTTATATCATATTTATCATGACTTATTTTTTTTTACACGCGTATTTTTAACACGCTTTTATTAGCTTCACCTGTAACTAACTAACTAAGTAAGAAAATCTTGGAAGTTAAATTTGACCCACTTCCCGGTTTTCGATTGAGCTGAAATTTTGGATACACGTTCAGTTTGAATGACTAAAGCGTGTTCTATAGTTCTTTTTTTAAACTATAATACTTTATTTTTATACAGGCGCGGAAAGAGACTTTAAAATATTTTATACTATGTAGAGATAAATATTTGAAATAACTAGATAGTAGTATTCAGTAAATTATTTTTATTTCTTTACTAAACCATCGTGTTTTCTTACCAACAAAATAATGACCTCTAGCTTCGTCGAGAATTACAAGACTACGTCGAGGAAACCCGACTCTACTTAGCATTGTAGTGATAAGTCTTAAAGAACAGACAACTTTTTACTTCCAGTACACTTAGGAACAAAATAAACAAGACCTGCTTAAGTTTTGAGATGGCTTTAGTACTAGGAATTCAGAATTTATTACTGCTAGTTATGGGTGCTTTGTTGATAGCAGTTTTAGTAGAGATAAACTATGATAACATGGCGCGCCTCACCAAGATTCAAAACGTTTGAAAGTATTTACAAAGCGCCACCAAGACTCACAACGCATGTGTGCGTACTGAGACGGCCGTCAAACAAATATAAATCCAAGGATTTGTTGCTCGGTAAGGAGATGTGACTAGAAACATTGAAACAGAAATTTGGAGGGGCGCGTACTTTATCTCTAAAAAAATTATCTGATTAACGATTATGGGCTGATTGTTCAATCACCAGAAACTTTATCCGAGGGAATAAATTTGAATTTTTGACAGCTTCTCTATACAAAATCTTTCAAATGTCAAATTATTAATAAATCGTGATTAAAAAAACTGATTAATGAATTTTTAAATGAAACACGACATTACCCTACTTTTTAAATTGAAAGCTTGTTTTATTGGTACCAACTTAGCTATGTTTCATGAAAATCTGTTCAGTCGTTTAAAAGTTACAGCTCGTTTTCTAGTTGGAGTCAGGGGTTTTTGACGGTTAGGTTATTAAATATCAAATCTAATTGTATGTTAGTAAGTAATAAAATCCGTTCCATCTACTTGACAGGTAGTAAACACGAAAGAAGTAAACATAACGCGTCGCATGTGGTCAATCTATTCTACAGGGATGGATTTAGGCGAACGAAAACACCGGGGAAAAAAATAGGGTTGAATCGAGGAGAAAATATATATATTGGTACATATATAGTATATATTTTATTTTTATGTATTTTATTATATTCCTCATCGTTAGCTTCTTATCATCTACCTACCTTGTTTCCTTTAGTTACACACTGTGTCTTCTTTTCTTTTCTCTCTTTCCTGTCGCAGGTCTGCTGGCAGAAATTTCTTTAGAAATAAGCAGTACCTTTGTACTTGATATCTTTACTTATTTTCTTTGTCATGTGTATGTGTGTACATAAATAATAAATAAAATAAAATAAATATTTGTAAGAACTCAATTAAATCTAGTGAGATACTTTGTCCAGCTGTGGGATATGACAGGCTAGAAGTAACAGTACGTAAGCAAGGGGTAGATTTTTTTTTGACATGATCAACTGCCATTTTGTGCAGGATATTTTTTTATGTACTGAGCATAAAAAAAAAAAAAAAAATGAGTTTTTCAGTCTCCGTTCTTAAATGCAACCGTAGTATTGGGATACACTTTAAAACAAAACGAAAATTTGACTTAGTATGGGGGACATGCATAATTTACTAGCGCAAGTCATACAAAATCAAAGTTTTATTTTGTTTTGGAGTGAATTTTAGTACTCGGTTGCATTTGGGAACGGACACTAAATCACTGCAAATTTTGCGCACTAGATAAAAAAATATCCTAAGTTACTTGTGTTGTTTAACTTAAAGTGATATTTTTTTTTCTGTTAATGTTAATGCAGATCCAACTTTACTAATAGATATTAATGTAAATATGTTATTTTAAAAGAGTACCCATGGAGTTTCTTGCCAGTATCTTCTGCATAGTACCAACCCACTTGGAACCGTGCACTTAGAATCACGACATTTTGAATGTGCTTGCAAAGGCTCAGTTGAAAAAAAACTTTTACTTTGACTTTGACCATATTAAATATATAACCTTGCCAATAAACGAACTCAGCGGCCCAACATTAACATTTTATCAAAAAGTTTATAATTATCGCACCTTAAATTATAATTAACGTTACACACGAAATATAGACTACGTAAAAGTTCAATGGATTTCATAATAAACTTCAGATGTCCTGACTTTCCAGGCGTAAAATTAATTTCAAACACCGCCGTGTAAAATCTTAATACACGTGTAAAATCTTAACAAGATCCAGCCATAAATATTTCTAGGCACCCAGACTGCCGGGCGCTCCAAAACTTTGTTTTATCATGTTGTAAAGTGTTTCTTCGCAGAGTAAACTTACAGTTAAATTACGCGTCTAATTTTATAAACATCAGTGAAACCTAGAGAATGACGAAAAATAAAATATTCAGAACGGACACATAGACAACACAAGAGAGAGAAGAATTAAGAAACAAAAAAAAAAAAAAACAACAAAAAAACAAAAAATACCGGTCATAAAGCCGGGAAAAAATCCGGTACTAAATACCGGTAATTTTGTTTTGATAGCTCGTAATTTAGTCTCCCATGATCGTAATGCTGTTTATCGAGCAGATCGGTAAGGTTAGGTTAAAACTGAGATAAAAAGCGCGTGAGCCGAGCGAGCGCTTGATCTGAAGTTGGCCGTAGTTTCTAGATTAGAGGACCCTGAGCAGATCGTTGGAAACTATCAGCTGTTTCGTAAAGCGGCTAGGCACTTTTTAATATGGCGGATTCTACAATTTGGCTGCGACAGATACACTCTCATATTTCTAATCTATTCTATTCTATGTAGGGTTAATGAAAAATGGGAATTCGACCTGAGAATTAGGGGATTAACCTACTTACTACGACAACGAAGTCACGAAAGAAAGTTAGTAGGTAAGTATGAATTAAGTACCTATATTTTCTCCCCTAATATTGTAATGGCAACTCATAAAGATTAAGTACAAAAATCCCACCCTTCTTTCCCTTGTCATCACAATCTTAATCGACTGTCAATCATCATATCATCGATATAATATATCCTCGTCATTCCGGCAGTAAAGGTCGAAAGTGACAACTGAATCTACCTGTTACCTTTTTACTGGATTTTCACTGACATAATGATGAAGGTGTACCTAACAGGTGTCATGACAAAAAAGTTCACAGATGACATCGTTTTTGTAAGTCTTATTAATATCTAATTATTACACTTTGAAATACGGAACTGAATAAATTTTAATATCTATAGTTAAGTACGACACTACTAACCGCCCATTGTACAAACTTAAAATGATTAATTGTAATTATCTATATATTAATACGTGAAGAGAAAACTTTGAACCCCTTTTTAAGCATAATGCGCGCACGGAGGAGTGTGAGAGTTGGCATAGTCAGTTTTTATGGAGAAGGAGTGCAGAAAGCTAAAATTAGATAAGTATGTTAATTGCTCCTTTTTTATCAGGTCTACAATTAATATTAATGGCTTCGCCGCTGTTGTTATTTAGCTGATCGGTGGGATTCCCCAATGATGCAGAGGTGGATGCAGCTCCACACTGTATTTTAAAATATGAGTTTATGTCTGTACCTACTTACACTAGGATCAAGTAAATTGTTAGTAACACTATGGACTTGGTCTGAAATAAAACAACAAAGAAAGAAATTAAATTAATAAATTTGTTGTGTTTGCGTGTTTTGATCCTGTTTTAATTATTTGCATCTTAAAAGTATTTTAATTTATGTTATGTGTTTGCACAACTAATAATAAGGTAGAATATGACGGACTGTTCAATAACCTATTTTTACAACCCTGTAACTCATATTCATGCAAATAAAAGATTCTTATTCTTATTCTTATTAATCAATTAATTGGTATTATTTGTGGGATAAAAGAAACCTTAGATTATTGATTATACTTCATGGTTTTTGTTCCAAATCCGTCCCCAAAACTTTGGTCGATGGTTAGCCCATTAATGGTCGTGGAACTTTGAAACAATCACGATATAACGAGGTGATTATACGCGTAGTCCCGATCTTATGATTAACAGTAATATGAAGGTAGGCTGTCGTTGTTGAATCAACGGGTTTTCTTTCTTGGAAGTATAATTTTCTGTGCTATGACGTTTCTTTTCACTTTCTGAAAGGAACAGTGACAATAACCCTACGGCTAAGACATCGGACTGACGATGAAGAGGTCGTAAGTTCAAACCCCAACGGTCTTATTACAGAACAAACATAATTTACATCTCATCATATTAATCAAAATCTTGTAAGGTACAATAATTTCTTTAAAGTCATGATGACTTTAATGATGAATAGTGATTAGTCCGAGCTTGGTCTAAACTAGGGTCTTAGTAGACCTCGGAGAAAACAGATTTTGTATTAAAGTCGGATTTAAACCAAGGTCTTAGTTTGATACCCGCTACCTAATCACGATGCACGCTCGTAATCGGAATCGACTAAATTTTGACACTACAACAGTGTTCATTGCGTTGCTCAAATTGTAGGGCGTAGTGGTTTTAAAAGCATACCGCGCAATGTAGTTTGTTGGACTGTCAAAATTTAATCGATTCCGATTGCGAGTGTGTATCGTGATTATTGCTGGTCTTGTTAGGTTTGGTCTAAACTCAGGTTTAAAATGTCACAACTTTTGTAATGAGACCCCAACTGTCGCAATATTGATGTGGGCTCATTGCTATCATGAACATAAATTTTTAGGTTAATTAAATACAGGCGTCAGCTGGAATAGAACCCATATTGCTAGTAGGTAATATTCAAAAATGGAAGGATCGACAAAAAAATACAGGTTTCAAGTTTTTTTTTTACAGCGCTGCCGTCGGTTGTATTTTTCCTGTATCGTGGGTACAGTTTACAAACATACATGTCACATACACACACACCCAGACCCGGAACAACTATCTGTAGATCGTACAAATATTTGTTCCGTGCGTTGATCGAACCCGCGACACGTAGCGTAGAAAGCCAATCACAAGCCACTGCGCCATTCCGTCGAATATGTAGATTATAAGTAAGTGTTTTATAAAGAAATACTTTAAAAAAAAAAAAACAATATTTCTCTAAAGAAATACTAAACAGATTGCGTAGGTAATTAATAAAATATTACAGTTAACAAAATTAATTATAATTAGCGGCCCAGACTCTGTCATTATTCATAAATTAATTCAACTTATTACATTACTATTTTGACGTTTAGCTTAACGTCATGGCGTCAACGGAAGTTGACGTAGGTACAAACGCCTCATATAGACGTTTTGATTTTCTCACAAGATATGTATACAATTCTATTGTGAGTGACGTACAAAATTTAAATAAGTAAATATTATAGCTTAAAAAAAAAAAACTAAAGAAAACGCTTTTGTCATCCAAACTAAACGTGTATGCAAAATTTCAGCTCAATCGGAAACCGGGAAGTGGGTCAAATTTAACTTCCAAGTTTTTTTTTACAAAAAAGCGTTTTAAAAAGAGAGAAAAATTGCGTAGCCCATTGCGGCTTCAGATTGCAGACCGCAGACTGCAACCGCAGACTGCTACCGCAGACTGCTACCGCAGACTGCAACCGCAGACTGCAAGCGCAGACTGCTACCGCAGACTGCAACTGCAGACTGCAACCGCAGACAGCGATTTCAGGGTTGGTCCCATAGCCCGTTACAGGTATCGGAACTGAAAAGGTAGAACCTTGTATTATAAAAATGTGAAAGTAAGTCGTGTCTCTCTGTCTGTTTGTTACCATTTCACGACTAAATGGCTGTTTAGATTAAGACAAGGAAATTCTGTGCATCACTAGAAAAGACGTAGAGTATTTTTTTCAAAAATCGTATTTCCCTATTTCCATGCTACTCTATACATATAATAACAGTACAGTGTACGTACGTATGGATCAACCAAAACAAACAATCCAAACAAAATATTTAAATAATTTTGGGAAAAAGTACTTGACACGATACTGAAGCCGAAACAGAAGTTTTAAGAATTTTGGTCTGTTTGTCTGTAGGTATGTTCGTTTGTCTGTTTATATGTCCGATCTTCATGCCAATACTACTGGACAGATTTAGTTTAAATTTTGCAGTAATGTCTGTTAAAGGACTGGTCAACATATAAGCTATAAATTATCACGCTATTAACTAAGGGGGATGAGGTAAAGTGCATTATATCTGTTTAATAATAAGAGCTATCACTTCATTATTAGGAAGTCAACGCGGACAAAGTCGCGGGCACAGCTAGTCTTAAATAATTCTATCTCGTAAATACATTTTTCATCCTAAACAGTAATATAAGGCTGGCCACAGACTGAAATACAGGTAAACGCTTTACCTAAGATTGGCAGCCTTTGTTCAGACTGTCAACGACGAAACACAATAGGCTGAAATATAGAAGAATGCTTCCTTTTATTCCATAGCATTTTTGTGTTGGAAATAATAGGAAAATAATTTAATTTCCAGTATTTAAGTTGTTCGTACGGGTGGCGCAGTGGTTAAGTGATTGGCTTTTTGCGCTACTTGTCGCGGGTTCGATTACCGCATGGAACAAATACAACAATAACACAACAACAACAACACGTTGCGTTGTGGTTGCAATGTGGTCGGTATCGTCCACTCGGTTCAATTTGAGGACAGAAAGTGGTTCGTGTGAATTAAACTATTCATTTTCATATACCTACATTAGCGCCCGCCCACGTCTCGTCGTTGTGGTGTGGTTGTGGTACATGTGTAACAGGCCTTAATCTAGCAAAAAACAAAACACCACATAAATTGAATAAATAAGTAATAATAGACTTCCATTTTCACCATTTCCTCGTACACTTGAAAACAATAAAAGATAAGGAAATATTTTATTTTCTAGAAATGGTAGTCTTTGGTCACAGACCTGTCGCTATGTCTGTACCTTGGGCTTAGGGCTGCCAAATATAACAGAGAAAATCGGACTAAACTGTCGATTATTTTGTACCTAAAAAAATTCAGAGAGCTCTCAGCTTCGTGGCTATATTGATTTATCTAAGAGGCAATCGGATGGGTAAGTGGAACGTCAAGACGTGACAAGTTAAATTGTCGGGCGTCCCACTTCCCCCCCCCCCCCCCCAACCGCTCGCGCGCCGAGCTGAGTTCGAAACGAAAACTTGCGCAAGTACTAATGATTAGTACCTACTTATTTGGGTCAATATCTGTAAATGATTTTTTTTGTCAATTTTGGTGGCTAAATATTTTCTCCAGTTTTTTGAGAAAAATAATTTCTTTTCTCATACCAGGTTCTTATTTTCTCAAAAAACTGAAGAAAATATTTAGCCACCAAAATTGACAAAAAAATTCATTTACAGATATTGACCCATTTATGACAGCGTTAAAATGCATCGCGTCACTCACACTCACCACTAAACTGCTAAACATGCTTACGGCTCGCCTGATGGTAAGCGGTTACTGTAACCTGACGCTTGTAACACCATCTCGCTCAATGCCGACCCTACCTAGCGTCGTGTTGTTAGTAAGGGGGACCCCTACTGCCAACACGACGCTTCCCCAAGGAGCACTGGCGACCTTGGTCACCGTTAGGAACACTACTGCAAAAGAGCAGTGTTATTTGGCTACGATATTCTCATATACGATATTCTGTAAACTCCCGCTATAGGTGGTTACCTCTCTTAAACATGATGAATTTTGATGCACAGCAATAGTACTTGCGCAAGCTACTTGGCATCCTCTACAAGATGTTTAATTATCTGAGTGCACATTTTATACAATATAGCGGGCGACAGGCGGTTGAGGGTTGTGGAAGCAGGAGACGCTGAATAAGGCCGCGTACAGACTTAACGTTTTCTATCAGCTCTGTGTCGCCTCGAAA
Organism: Allophyes oxyacanthae; assembly: GCA_932294325.1. Taxonomy (NCBI): domain Eukaryota; kingdom Metazoa; phylum Arthropoda; class Insecta; order Lepidoptera; family Noctuidae; genus Allophyes; species Allophyes oxyacanthae. The sequence goes on along the minus strand of OW028629.1, from coordinate 2,280,737 downwards.
TCGGCATGCGTCACGTGTTGTTCAAGAGGTTATTAGGATTTTGGGTGCTAGGTTAATGACAGCTTATTTTGAATTCTCTCAACAAACACCGTGTACGCGCAGCCTACGCTCAGCGACCGCGTAGCCCACGCATCTGATTATACCTAAGTCACGTTCGGTTTGAACTCGTGAAACATTTCTCTAGCCAGACTTTTGTCAACCCTATTAAAACACTACAGTAATATTTCCTTCCTAGAAATTTCTTTTGATAAAGCGGTTATTCGTCGCCATCTTAGAGTAAAAAATAATACATTTTATAAAACAAGCTTTTGTCCTACCTGAAACACGGTGACAATGGAAGAGAATTTTATAAAAGCAAAGTATATAGAAGTAAAATAAACTTGGTAAAGTATTATCAAGTTTGTAAACTGCGGAGTGGAGTGACAGCTTAATAAGATCCATCATGGCTGCTTAACTTGAGTGTAGGTAGATCATCTGCGGCCCTTCATCTTAGCGTGTCGATGGCAAATTAAATAAGATAAGATAAGATAAGATAAGATATTCTAATAAATAATAAATAATAAATAATAATAATAATAATATTAGGTCTAATTTTAATAATGCAACATATTTTAAAGCTAGACTCTTTAAATGGTACAGAATTCAGAAATCAAATATCAAATTAAAGCTGCAGTAGATTATGTAGGCATTAAGATCGGGCGGCGCGGCGACGCGATGCGTGTGTGTGTCAGAGTAGCCGAGCCCGCCCGGTCATGTGGGCGAGTTCATGACCTTAGTGCCATTAAGAATCATAGAGGAATAAGGTTTCATGCAAACGGAAATATCAATAATTAAACTCAAACTCAAAATTTTATTGCGTTCCATAATGTGTTACAAAGGTGGACTATAAAATATAAAATTGATCATTATGGACCCTGTCGGGCACAGCAAAAATTAGGAGAGAGGAAGAGGGCTGCGTTGCAAAAATTTGATTACCTTGAAATTTTGATTGATTTTGAAAACATAAGGAAAAATGTTAATATTATTATTTTACAAAATCTACAAAGAGACTTTGTATCCTATGATTTACCTCCTAAAATATTTTGCATTATTGTAGTGGAAAACGGGAGTGCGGCCAACAAAGCAAACACAAATTCAAAACCAAATACAAACTCCTGTCAGTACGAAACGAAGCGTCATGTTGTTAGAACGTCACATGTGATGTCATTTTATTTATTATTCATGGCTCTCAAGAAAATTTGGTAAATCAGTATAATCCGTATGAAACTGTGTACTGGCCCCCGTATTTCTACAGCAGCGTTGTCACGCACACATTGCGAAATGCCGACCGCATAATGCTTGTCCGGCGCGCTCCATCTGCCTTTTGTTCTGTAATCTGTGGTTCTAGAAATAAGATTGGATTATTGGTTAATTACTTTCGCATATTGATAAGCATTAGAATAAATTTTTTTCGCTGTAACTAAAGACACAGATACAATTAACATTTAAATCATTTAAAACTAAACAATATACCTTATCGCTTATTATAGTTTGTTCAATTACTGCACAAATATTTACAAAGTAAACATTATTAAAATTTAAATAAATTCCATAAATTATTGCAGTACAGAATATACCAATATGCTAGTGTAATAAATTTTATATCAAATATTTTAAAAGCGATAAAACGATACAAAACATTGATAAGGTAGCAATAAAAGCTATTGAAATTTCAAAAATTGCTTACATATAATATTGTCTGAGAATGCATTTTAAATTTTGTATGGATATAAAAGTAAGAAAAAAAAAAATTTATTTGGTAATATATATAATAAGCGCATAAGAATAGAATAGAATAGAATAGAATAGATCTTTATTTCATGTAAACCAGATACAGGCACTTATGAAATGTCGAGACTCTACGTGCACGGTTCCAAATAGTAGATCCTATGGAGAAGAACCGGCAAGAAACTCCATGGAAACTCTTTTCAAATAAATAATAGATCTTGACAATCTTTATCAGTACAATGTTATGGTAAGATCTGCGAGAATAATGCAATTCAATGCGAATATAAATAAAACTAGGATAATAATGAATTGCCTCTGAATAAGATTGCCATGGCAGTTACGAGCTGACCAGTTCCGACAGACGGCACCCGTTCACGAGCATGACGAGCGAGACGAGCATAAAATAATATATATAAAATAATATATATAATAAGCGCAATGACATTTTACAAATAGACGGGCCATACACCAACATTAATGCTCTACAAAATGGCGTAAACTTTACTATAGCTACATAGCAGTACATATAATTATACAGTGCGCGAAGAAAGGGAAAGAAAATGAAAACCACCATACGCCATGTCGGTTGTTAGAAAAAGATGAATATAGACGTTTAGTCACGTGGCATTAGCTGCTGCATGCTCATTCTCTCAGTCGGTGCAGGGCATTAACCTTGCATTTATCTTGCCAATATAGAGCGCGGGCAACGCGTCTATTTGTAAAATGTCATTGGTATAAGCGACCCATACCTACTAATTAAAAACAAAACAAAAAAGTTAAACACGTGTCATTTCATTATAAATATTGCATCAGCCTGGAAACCAGTGTGGAAGTGCTGAATCTGCTCAACGTGACGCACGCTGGCGACCGGACGACGGCATCGAATTTATGTACTTCACTTTTGGTTCTAATATCGAACAACTGTCACCTATTTTAATTTATTGTAATCTTTTCTATTAAATCTGTTGCAGTAATCTCGGTTTTTTTTGCAACTTGCCTGCCGCACTGTCATAATTAATAGAATAGAATATTTGTTTATTTGCATAGAATGTACTTACATAAATAAAGGTGTTAACAAACTTTTCTGATCCTAGTACATTCTACCTTAATTTAGGCATGCAAACATAACGACGTTTATGACGTATAATTGAGATGGTATGTACACAGGCGAGCTTAACCCAAATTTGAGTTTTCTACCAGCAAACCTTTGAGTGATAGAGAAAGCACAATGGTAAATGAGGGTACAGTCAAGTGCACAACTATAAATACCTATTATAAATTAAAATATAATAAGCTAATATTTTATATATAATAAATAAAACCTAAATATAAATACAATGATATACCTACATAAATATATATGTATATAATATATACATAATACATTATTCAGACAAGTAATGCTCCTTCACCCTCCTCTTGAAAACGTTGAGAGAAGGACTGTCACGTATAGAGTGGTATTTATTGTTGAAATTATGAAATTATTTCAGAAATTATACAATCTTTACTGATGGTATACATATCCCAGTGTTTTTTAAATTTTGGTTGTATTGTTTTTGCACAGTTTTACTACGCAAACCGGTATTTTAATCTGACCGACTCACTCGAGTACGCCTATTCTTGCGTAGTATGTTTTGCCGCATTTTATTAGTACGCCGGCGGAATCTAGTTGGAGCGGCTGCGACAACCAATCAATAATCTAAGCTTTTAGCATTAGAATTACGCATTTTCGGGTTCGTTGGCTGCCTTTTGCTTACAAAAAGCGAATAGCGAACGCGAAAACGCGATTCTGCTGCTAAAAGTATCAGATGTGTGGATGGGCTGTAAGTGGTCTGCTTTGGTGTAATGTTTTAGTTGTTTAGTGCGTCATACTATGCGTAAAAATAAAAAGATTTTCTTTCTTTCTTTCTTTTATATATAAAAGTTTCAGTTCTACCCTATTGTGTAGGTATAAAAAATTATATTTTGAATGAGATGGTTCATTCACCTAAAATTCCCATCCATTTGCGGGGCTTATCTACATAATACTAAAACAAAATGAATCATCATTATCACGCATATGCCTATAAATTCCTTTGTCCAGACATGTTTTATGATCCATAATTTAGGCAGCCTAGTCCAATCTAAAATTACGGACGCGGCCATAAAAATTGGCTTTCGAAATTAAACTTTATAACGTAAATAACCTAACCGTCAGAAAGCCCCGACTCCAACTAGAAAAAGAGCTGTAACTTTTGAACAGATTATTATGAAATATAGCTAAGACGATACCCGATTAAACTAGCTTTCAATTAAAAAAACTGCATTGAAATTGGTCCACCCGTTTTGGAGCTACGATAGACCGAAACAGATAGACCGATTTCAATGCATTTTTTTTTAATTGAAAGCTGCTGGTATCATCTTAGCTATGTTTCATGAAAATCTGTTCAGCCGTTCAAAAGTTACAGCTCTTTTTCTAGTTGGAGTCGGGGGTTTTTGACGGTTGGGTTATGATAAAAATTAAACCAAAACGCTCGAGTAAAACCGCGAGCAACAGCTATAATGTTATATTAATGAATTCCCTCCATCATCAAACTAGCAATAAACTAATTTAAATGTAACAATCTCTAAGTTACTAAGTACAATTAATGTTAATTTATACCCTACTTAACTCCAACTTAATGTGTTTCACAAATCTTTGTGGTATTTTGGTGCATGTTTCCCGTTTGCGGGATCGTATGCAATGTATAATGTTCTAGTTACATTTTAGGTTGGTTAAATTTTACGAGATTTGTTTAGCATTCAAAAGGTGCTGAGAATAAATTTTGTTGCGGTTTTTCTTTGGTAAGTTGTATATGCTCCGTCGCTGCGCCATGTATACGGAGGACTAATTTTAATGAGATTTTTGTAGAAACGGCAACTAAACGTATTATATTAAGTACATACTTGATCTCAACCTAATAAAACCCCAACAAACTGTCATCTAGTGCACGCTGTACTGTTACTGTTAGCCTGTATGATCCCACTGCTGGACAAAGGCCTCCCCCGTTGATTTCCACGGACACTGCACAATACTATAAAATTAAATACCGTCTGCCCGACTTCTCGGGGATCGCATGCCACACGTCATGTAGCATTAGGCCTACGTGGTAAATACAGCAGTTACGCAGTAACTACAGCGGCTACGCTGTAACTACAGCAACTACGCTGTAACTACAGCAGCTACGCTGTAACTACAGCAGCTACTTGGTAACTATAGCAGCTACTACAGCGGCTACGCGGTAACTTCAGCGGCTACGTGGTAAGTACAGTGGCTACGCGGTAACTACAGCAGCTACTACAGCGGCTACGTGATAAGTACAGCGGCTACGCGGTATTTAGAGCAGCGAGGTGGAAACTACAGCGGCTACGCGGTTACTACGTCAGCTACGCGGTAATTCCGTAGCTACGGCTACGCAGTTGTAGTAAACCGAGAATTTGGCTACACAACGTAACAGTAAGGGCTAGGGTTATATAACACACCGTCGGCCTAATAATATGTTAACCTGTGAAATCCATTTTTGCAGTAAAACAATTATCTACCTAATTATAGGTACAGTCCGATAAGCAGATTATATTAGGCTGACGATATCAATTATTATTTACAGTAATTTAATTTAAAAAATGGAATATTATTTTGCGGAAAAGATGCCCGATTTATTCTCAAACTTAGTAAAATTTTGTTACCTATTTCTTACCGAACACTGAAACTTGTTTCCCAAAAGAATAAAGTATTAAAAACGTTGATAAAGCCAATACTGCATTACCCTAGAGTTAAGCACAGTGCAGCAAGTTCTGAAGGTTATATCTCACATTAAGTGCACTTAAAATGCCGTCATAAAGTCAATCAATTATCAATCAATTATGCGCTTAAATTATGGCGTCAATATATTTTTGGTATTTGTTGTTGGTTAAAGTTCGTCTGATAGAGTGTAGTTGTGAGTTGTGACCCAGTAGAGCCGCCTTACGAACTGCCATGCGTTTGAATCCAGGCGCACCAATGTATGCGCATTATTCCTAAAGAATTAAATAGAATAGAATAGAATAGATCTTTATTTCATGTAAACCAGATACAGGCACTTATGAAATGTCGAGACTCTAGGTGCACGGTTCCAAATAGTAGATCCTATGGAGAAGAACCGGCAAGAAACTCCATGGAAACTCTTTTCTAATAAATAATAGATCTTGACAATCTTTATCAGTACAATGTTGTGGTAAGATCTGCGAGAATAATGCAATTCAATGCGAATACAAATAAAACTAGGATAACAATGAAATCAGCATCCATACTTAAAATACAGGGTTTCACAGCGTTTATCACATTAAATAAAACCACGACGTATTTGACATCATGTTCTGAAGCCGTACTAAAATAATCGGCGATTTTTACGCAAGTTTTTTTTGCAATTTTCACTCTGCTATCATTTGTCTAGGTGAAGGGACATTGAAATAGAAATTTATGTTACATTTATCTGTTCTTCACGTGTAAATAAAAATAATTTTGGTTAGAATACGTTGGAAACTTTTTAAACTTTGCCTAGAGATCGTGATATGTGTAAAATTATGAAATTTTAAAATTAGTTCCTGTGGTTATTCCTGTGTTCAGTTGTTTGAAGCAACCGGAAAACATACAGAATGTTTGGAACTACTGTATAAAGCCTTAAACACAATTAAACCGATATCTGTTGAAAACGAGAGTGTTCTCCATGTCCGGTGGCATTATTACAAAAATCACAAAGAGATTTAATTTTCTGTTTAATAAATGTCGATTTTTACAAAAAAAAACCGTTTTTTAATACGTTTCACCAGAAATCAACTCAATTAAAATTCTTCAAAAAAGGCTTAAACTTCTAAAAAAAAGAACATTTTTTTTTTAAAGTCTCGAAGTCTCTGGAATTCCCGGGACTTTGATTGTAGGCTGTCTCGTATCCTTTGAAATTGTCGGGAAATCCCAAACCCTAGTCAGTACTGACGCGATTCTAAAAATTCTTTAACCAATTAAAAGCTAACACTATCATTGAATGACTATTTATATTTTCATACAGATAAAACGCGTGAGTGTTACCGCGGGCATCAGCTAGCTTGTTATAAAAATAAATCTTCTCTCTAAATACCTTATTATCCGTTTTATAACAGCTCAAGTAATCTATTTCGGTGTTCATCTTAACTTTTTTATTTCTTTTGTCGGCTCTATCTCCGGTGCTGAAAGCTTTGAAATAAATTCCCTGAAGCTTCGATTTATTGAGTGAAACGCTCAGTTAGTTGCTAAAAGCTGAGCTATTATTAAGCGCTTTTTCTAGTTTCCGTATTTATAGTTTTCCCTTTTTTTTGCTGTTTTTCTGTTGTGGAGTTAGCAGCTCTGACTAATTAACAAGCGGCAATAGCCCAATGGTTAAACTGTTGGACTACGGATCGAAATGACATGAGTTCGAACGCCAGCCATTGCAATATTTGCGAGAACATCTATCAGAAACATATTTAGGTGAGTTGGTAAAGTTATAAAGGAACATAGGTACCTAGTTGAAAAAAAAAACCCGACTACGGTGAAGCCTAAAAAGAGGGTATTCTTTTGGTTGGTCTGTGTCTATGTTCCCTCGTAGAGGCTAAACGAGTGAACCGATTAAAAGAATTGAGGCGTCCATCTGGCTATATGGATTTTGAAAAATCCAACATGGCGGATTTTAGCCCCCATTATACCATAACAATATTATCTTCATGACATGGTCGTGTTGGGTGTAAAAATGATGGACGCGAATAGAAGATTTCCAACGTCCGTTTAACATAAGTAAAACTAAAAAGCTTAAACAACTGATTAAAGTAACTAAAAACCCGACTGCACAAAACAGAACTGAAAAGATGAAATCAGATGAAAAGAAAAACTAACATCATTTACCAATAACCTAACCGTCAAAAACCCTCGACTCCAACTAGCAAAAGAGCGGTAACTTTTGAACAGCTTATCAGATTTTCATGAAACATAAGCTAAGACGATACCCCTTTACCCTTTGCTTTCGATTTAAAAAACAGCATTGAAATCGATCCACCGTTTTGGAGCTACGATGCCACAGACAGATACACGCTACAAACTTATAACACCCCTCTTTTTTGTCGGGGGTTAAAAATTATAATATGCTGTCGGAGGCATCTAGGATGTAACGAACGCCGTAGAACATGCCTCCGACTGCATGTTATAATTTTTGGTAAAGTGTATTTCTTTTTCTTTCATCTTGTTTCCATCTTTTCAGTTCGTTTTTTTGACGTCGGGAGTTTTGTTCTTTTTTTAATAATTTGTTTTATTGACTAAGCTGATTTTTTGAGATCTCATCATAAGAATATGAAGGAAAACCTACATTTATAAAATAATTACCCTCTTACCCGGCTCCATAACACCATTTTACATAAACATACAAAAAATCCCTTACACCATAACAAAATATTATTTAATTTCCCATTTTCGAGCAGACCAGTCAATATTTTACTTCTACTAGATCGGGCGCGCGCCGGAGAGCTAAGCAAGCAACGCCGGAGCGCAAACATTGGCTTATGATGTTCCACGCGTTAATGTGAGCGAAGCGATTTTTGTTATACTCGCCTGTTTTGGTACAGGAAAGGTTTTAAAAGCGTAGGCAAGAACCGTGGCTACAGAAGGTTGTACTGTTACCTGCTTTTAACCGACTTCTATAAAAAAAAATAAGTTCAAAAACTATAACCCGACTACTGAAAAGGTATGAAACAAGAAAATATTAACACATATTCATAGTGATGTTCAGAGGATAGCCGTGGTCGTAGGCCTCTTTGCCCTAAACTGTATTGTTTTGATAGGGTAGCTGTAGGTGGCATACGACCACGGCTATCCTCGACTGTATGTTTTTTTTTTTGTATGTTTGTTCAGCGATTTCTTCGTCAATTTTTAAGTTTTTTTTTTTTTTTTTATCTCACACAAAAATGAGGAGTTAGCCTCCGACAAAAAGAAGGGTGTTATAAGTTTGTAGTGTGTATCTGTGTTTCTGTGTATCTGTTTGTAGCATCATAACTCCAAAACAGATGGACCAATTTCAATGCAGTTTTTTTAATTGGAAACTACTTACATCGGGTATTATCTTAGCTATGTTTCATGAAAATCTGTTCACCCGTTCTAAAGTTAAGTACCACTCTTTTCTTGTTGAATTCTGGGGTTTTTTACGGTTTTGGTAGCGTAGGCAAGAATCGTGGCTACAGAAGGTTGTATTGTTATCTGCTTTTAACCGACTTCTATAAAAGAGGAGGGGATTCTCAATTCGACTGTATGTTATTTTTTTTTTGTATGTTCGTTCAACGATTTCTTCGCCAATTGTTAACCGATTATAATGATTATTTTTTTGTTTGAAAGAGTAGATATTCTCTCGAGGTGGCTTCATTTAAATTTTGAGAGATCTGATGAAGACCTTCAGAGATAGACGATAGAACTCTTCAATTGATATTAGCAAATCACTCGCAATAGCTGTAATCGAATATTTATATTATAGTTTATGCCACTCAAAATATAAAATTAAAATTAACTTTAAAGAATGTAAAATAGGACTTCAAAAAGCTAATAAGTATAAAATAATTTTCTTAGAAAACTTAAAAGCTTCTGAAGTCGGGGCCTTTAATTCTTCAATGCACCTAGTTTGGCAGTGGCACCAACTTCAGAAGCTGAAGAAGATTCCATATTTAAAAGAACCATGTAGTATCAAGTCTAACCACCCAGGGTGCTTCAAACGATCTTAAAAGCCAAAGTCTACAACAAAATACAAAAAAAAAATGAATAAAAAATAAATAAAAAAAACATCGACAAAGTAAAGTTATTTCAACTGGGCCTTTGCAGGCACTTTCAAAACGTCGTGATTCTAGGTGCACGGTTCCACGTGGGTTAGTCCTTGAGAAGATACCGGCAAGAAACTCCATGGATACTCTTTTCATAAAACAAATTTACAATTAATGTCTCAAGTCCTTAGGTTTTGTCCTTTGAGAAACCTCTTTCTTTGCACTCCATTGTATGGTTAAAATGCCCTTTTTCATGACATAACTTTATAAAGTATTTACTAATTACAAGTAGGCTAAAATTTAACTAAACTCAAGAATTAACCCAACTTTTACAGCATAAAATCTACCCCTACTAATCGTTAATTCATGTGATATAATTATACGAGCTATTTCGAACATTACCCGGACATTTATTAAAATATCCAGTTCACATAGAAAATACATTACCGCTGTAATGAATATTGTATTTAATATTCTATCTCCGTTCGTTCAATGGCGGATGTGTGAAATTTAACTAAATTAATGATTTAAAATTTTAATAATCCATAGATTATTAAAATTTTCCATTTTAATTAGTTCATGACGTGAATCTAATATTATTATTGTGGTTATAAATGCCAATTGCACATCAAATTATGGTTTTAAACTTTTTATCCAACATGCTTAATGATAATTTAATAAAACAATAGGATTTTAACTGATTTTGAATATTTCATGTTCATGGGCATAACGACTATGAAATCATGAAATAACTTTTGAACGGCTGAACAGATTTCATGAAACATAGCTAAAATGATACCCAATTAAACTAGCTTTCAATTAAAAAAACTGCATTGAAATCGGGCCATCCGTTTTGGAGCTACGATGCCACAGACATATTCAGAGATACCCACAGATACACACTACAATCTTCTAACACCCCTCATTTTTGTCGGGGGTTAAAACATAAGGCCGAATGGAGACGCATCGGAAGAACTGCTATTTAAGAATTGAGATCCGAAATGACCATGACCACTGCCAAGAGAGAATGACTAAGAAGAACCGTATCGCATATTTTCAAAATCATCAAAATTTCATAGCTTCCTTCAAAGAGCAAATAATCATAATAATTATAATTAACCTAATTAATGACATCAAACTCGTACTAGATACATTAGTGCCGAGATGTTTACATTCGCAGATTTAATTACTTAGACTTAAGCTGTTGAGTTTGGGAAGGGATAATTCGTCGTTATCTCTGGCGAGGAATTCATGCCTTCCGTAAATGGGTGGGTAATACGTTAGAAATTATGGAGGCGGCATTATTTAATATATGGTAATTTGATTACATTCTAAAGAAAGAAAGAAAGAAAATATTTTTTTGCAGAAAAGACAAAGATAAAAATTTCAAAATTATTGAAACATCTAAAAAAAATATGTTATTCTTTGTGTCGTTATACAGAGTGTAGTAACGAATTTACGACATTAAATGAAACCACGTAATCGGTATCATCTACAGTCAAAACCCATAACCGATCGAAATTAATTTTGACTGCGGAAATCAGATGAAAATTTTTGGTTACTTTAAAAAAGGACCCTGGCACTCTGGCCTCTGCCGCGACACCGCTTGCTTCGCTCGCTCGGCTCGAGCGTTGTGTGGTCACAGTTCAACATCGTAATCGTGAAAAAATTATCAGCTGTGTCTCTCTCGACCCAAACGTATGGGAACGTTTGGGTCGAGTAGGTATTGAAGTTTTGTATGGAACAGTTAACATTTATTTGGCGATTACGATGTTGGTCCTATAGAGAAAGTTGTTCAGTTTGATGGTCTGATCCATACCCTCAAATATGACCACGCATTTTTGGTACACATTGTATAATTTATTTTTACACTGTTGCGGTTTTTTTGAGAGGAAGTTTGAAAGTGGCACCGGTGACAGAAAAGTTGAGAAGTAACCGTTTGTCGTGGTATGGGCATGTGATGAGGAGGGAAGAAAATCATGTAACAAGAAGAGCTTTAAATATGTATGTGGATGGATGTAAGAGAAGGGGCAGACCCAAGAAAAGATGGATAGATTGTGTGATGGCTTATAAGAACGTAATCTCTGAGATGACGTCTAATAGAGATGAATGGAAGAAGAAGACATATTGCGCCGACCTCAAATAAAATGGGATAGGAGCAGGAGAATGATGTTGAAGTTTTATTGAAAAGCTTATTGGATGATGGGCGACAATATAGGGGACCCTGCCGTGAGACCAATAACGGTGGGCCATACGTCATTGGAAAGGTCTTTTGAAACACTACAAATGTTACGATAGCCGTCTGAGTCAATTCGTTGTGTGTAAAAAGTTATTGTTACTTATTGTTACAATTGTAGCATTTGAAAAGACCTTTCCAATGACATATGTCACATCGTTATTGGTCTCAGGCATAGAGATAATATATAGTATAATTATTTCTATGGTCTCAGGTCAGTGTTGTGCCATCATCCTTTTGCTAAATAAAAAAATATTTCTAATACCTTATTCCTCTATAAATTCTTCCTTCCTGACTCCATGTTCCTCAGCACTCGGGGGCGCCTCCCTAAACTTATTTAATTAGTATTCTGTAAATGAGAAGCAGGGTGGCGACAATCTAAATACAAGCAGTTTAATTTTTCGTTAATCGCCAGTAAAGTCGAGGAGTTATGCGGATCCACGTTCTACTTTAAGTTTACGATCTGTGTATCTTGTTTTGCAAGGTCTAGGTATCTAAGTAAGTAAGGCCATTTTTTTTTTAAGAAAAAATTATCGCCTCTTTTTTCTCGTTGTAAACGCGGCTATCCTAAGTATGTTTCCAATTTAAAGTTGTTATGAATAATGACAGTTTTATCATATTGTTTTTAACCGACTTCAAAAAAGGAGGAGTATGTTCGACTGTATGTATTTTTTTGTATGTTCACAGATTTTGCCGTTAATTGAGGACCGATTTTTAAAACTCTTTTTTTTGTTTGAATGTGTATGATCTCCAGGTAGTCCTATTTAAATTTGGTGAAGATCTGTGGAAGACTTTATGGAACTCTTCAATGGATATTAGCAAATCACTCGTAATTTCTGTAATCACTTGTTTATGCCACTTAAAATACAAAAATAAAATAAACATTAAAAAAAGTAAAAATCGACATCAAAATAATAAAATGTACAACATGATTTTATTATTTTATTTATTATTTTATTCTTCACCAATTTTAAATGGGACCACCTCGAAAGTATACCTACCCTTTAAAACAAAAAAGATTTTCCCAAATCGGTCTGCAATTGGCGGAGGAAACGCGTAACACACAAAAAAAACATAGGTAGTGTTTTTGAGAACCTCCTTTTTTGAAGTCGGTTAAAAAAGGTATATATTTTCTTGTCAAAATTATGAAGTTTAAAATTAAAGTGATATTTTAATTTGCTAGAAAGTTTTGTTAATTATATACTTACCACTTTTTTGGCTGACCGTACCTCGAATGATATTAGAGAGAATCAGAGCTCTCTGAAAATAGACACATTTCAAATTCAAAAACTTCCATTACTCCATTTTAGTCTGAATATTCGTATATCCACACATCGAAATATTTCTTTCGCTTCGCTCGACACATAAAACACAATTAGCGTGACATTCGCTCGATTTATGAATAAAAAGAAACGTCACTTCGAATTCTTTTTGACATTTGTAAAGGAAATTTCGCGCCATTAGATAGAATTTAATGAAAAGGAAAATCGTAGGTATCTGTTTCATTTTGATTTATAATTTATTTTGTGTAATGTTTTTATTTCTGGTGGGTCTTATAATTGGCTAGACTGGTAGGTATATTCCAATAAAAAAAGAAAGAAAGAAAAATCATTTATTTGCCACAAAACAAGACACACTAGAATGATAGACATAGGTAATAAGAAGAGGACAGCTGCATATAATAATAATGTTTATTTATGTGGTATATGTATTAGAAACATGAGCGATGGCTAAATTGTACAACTTAAATTTAATAAAATAAGAAAAACGTTTAAATAAATAAATAAACTTACAGCTTCGTCACAATAGCGTCATCCTTTATCACAAACGATATACAGTGTGACACAAGAAATGACACATCGTAAATCTTCGTTTGCGTAAACATGAACAAAAAGAAAGAAAGGAGAAAGAATTTAATTGGTTGCAAAAATTAAGGCACCACATGCAAAGCTTGTTTCTTTCTTTCTTTCGTTCTATCTATAGCATGATCACATCACGATCTTTCCATTCTTTTTAATGTTTGCCTCACGCTTAGATTTAATTCTGAATCGTGGGTGCGTTTACAAACAAAAACCTTCATATTTATGCACAAACATCTAGACCCGAAATAACTATCAATTTCTTTTTCCTTTTATTTATTATTTTTGGTATTTTATTTTATTATTGCATGTGGTGCCTCAATTTTGCAATTAAATAAATTTTCTTTCTTTCTTTCTTTCTTTCCTTCTTTCTTCTTATATGTAGGCCACACAAATATTTGTTCCATGCAGGAATTGAACCCGCGACACGTTCCTTGGAGAGTTCTTGGACAAAATGAAGACTGAAAAAAACTGGATTTAGTAATCACCAGTCAGGAATCGAATATTGGACCTCATGCTCATTTGCCGCTCTTGTAACCAGTAGACTAATGGGACAGTTAATAAATAGAAAGTGAGGAAAATAATTATTTAATATTTTATATGGCAACACACGACAAACAATCAATTCGACTTGCCAGCTCACAAAAAATGGCAATATATTGGGAAAGTTTTATTAACAAATAGATCCCTTGTAATGGTGAGTCAAACGATGAAAATACCCATGAAATTGTCATATTTCATGGTCAATTACATCCCATAATGGTTTCTGAACATGATTGGGCGAGCGTAAAGATTTTGTCATTCTTCCATGTATGTATTTATACCTTTTTGGTGCAGCCGTGTTTTATTTCAAATCCCTGACAAAAAAGAGGGATGTTTTAAGTTTGTAGTGTGTATCTGTCTGTGGCATCGTAGCTCCAAAACGGATGGACCCATTTCAATGTAGTTTCTTTTATTTGAAAACTAGTTTAATCGGGAATCATCTTAGCTATGTTTCATGAAAATCTGTTCAGCTGTAACTTTTTGCTTTCAATTAAATGAAATTACATTGAAATCAGGTAATAGTGAATAATAGAGAATAGAATAGGTTAATAATCATTTGCGCTTGAATAAACGGTAATAGTTACCGAAAAAGTCTATAAACTTTCCATAGACTAAAGCTCTAAAAGTCCTAGGCCTTTGTCCCAGTAAAGCTCAGCCCATAAAGTACGATAAATATAAACGAGACTTTACTGGCTTCCTCAGCGGGGACAAATTATTTTGTAGCCCAACACTTTGTTAGATAAAACAAGTTTTAGCCTAGTTTATGAGAAAGATAATGTGATTACTGATCCGGGAGCAATATATATATTATTATTCATGCATATTTTAGTTAGTCTAGGGAAATAAGAAGAGTATAATGGGGATAGGGAACTTTCAGAATTCAATAGGATATCTTCTTAGGGCTCAATTATGGAGAGGCGGAATGTCGTGCGGAGCGCAATGCGGCGCGCAACGCGGAGAAAGGAGCGTATCTCCGTTCATGGAGAGCGAGCGAGAGAGCAACACGCCGCTTTGCGCGCCGAGTTGCGCTCCGCGCGGCGTTCCGCCTCGCCATAATTGAGCCCTTAAGCTATCTTCTTCTTATTCTTACTTTTTACTGTACACCAAATATGGAATGGATGACACTGTTGGCGCAGTGGCTAAGCGATTAGCTTGATACTTTACGTGCCGCGGGTTCGATCCCCGCACGGACCAATTATTTGTATGATCTATAGATAGTTGTTCCAGGTCTGAGTGTGTGTGCATGTGACATGTATGTTTGTAAACTGTACCTTCGATAAAGAAGAAATTATAGTGAGGGGCAACGAACTAAAAAAAAATAAACACTTTAAATATAAATGCACAAAGGCGAGCTTTAACACAGAATGAGTTTTCTTTTTAACCGACTACGACGAGGGTTATGGTTTTGATCGGTATGTATGTATGTATATTTTTTTAACAGAAAAGCTTAACAATACTGCCCAACCTGGGAATCGATCCCAGGACCTCACACTCAGCAGTCGCTCTTACGACCTCTGGCCCATGAGGGAGTCACTTGAAATAGACATAAATCTATACAACGTGTATCAGAAATGCGCGGTCATATTTGAAGGTGTCGATCAGACCATAAAACTGAACAACTTCCTCTATGGGACCAACATCGTATTCGCGAAAAAATTATCAGCTATCCCATACAAATCTTCAATACCTACTCGACCCAAACGTATGGGACAGCTGATTGTTTTCGCGATTACGATGTTGGTCCCATAGAGAAAGTTGTTCAGTTTGGTCTCCACACCGTTAAATAAGCGCCATAACAACCTGTTCCTAAATTCAGCTAGTCCCAAAATAGTACAAAACTTTCCTCAAATACATACAAACCTTCGCAAAAAGTAGCAACAATATCTATCAACGTTGTAACGATACCAATTTGAAAGAACGGCAGACGTCTTCATTTACTCCCTGTACCAAATTCAATTTATGTGACAACCTGTCTACTGGCAGAAATTCCATTTCCATTCTGGAGAATACGACTGTTTTTGGCTCAAGGTATGGGAGACAGCGAGAGCGAAGTTTGGGAGGATGAGGGTTAGATTTTCTTGAGTATAATTTATCTCGCGATCGCGAACGTCGCGACAAAATTTTATCGCCATGACAAGACAAGATAATGCATTTAAAAACCCAAAACCCGCAAGATTATCACATTATCTCCTACAACTAATAAATGACGATACACGCTCGTAATTGAAATCGAATCAATTTTGAGAGTACATAATGTATAATATGCATTACGCAGTATACTTTAATAAAATATTGTATTTATATATTATTGTCATCCAAACTGAACGTGTCTGCAAAATTTCAGCTCAATCGGAAACCGGAAAGTGGGTCAAATTTAACTTCCAAGATTTTCTTACATAGTTGGTTAGTGGTGAAGCTAATAAAAGCGTGTTATAAATGACTCCACCCGATAAATTGGAAAAACGCTATGAATATTCCTGGATTATCAGAATTGAATCGATAATTCGATACAGGATTACGACTGTGTATTGTCATTTATCAGTTGTAGGAGATAAAGTGATGACAAAATGATGTCGTGGCGCTCTTATTTGTTACCCCAACACGGGTGTCAACAATCTTGTTAATACGCGTTCAATATAACTTTTCTCTTTCTAAAAAGTTTTCCCATAATCGGGAATCTTTATCGTGACTGATGATAACATAGAATATAGAATAAAATAGATCTTTATTCCATGTAAACCAGATACAGTCACTTAAGAAATGTTGAGACTCTAATTGCACGGTTCCAAATAGTAGGTCCGGCAAGAAATTTCATCGAAACTCTTCTAAAATAATAGATTACAATCTAGATCAGTACAATGTTGTGGTAAGAGCTGCGAGAATAATGTAATTTAATGAGAATAAAAAATAAGAATAGGATACTAACGATTTGCCTCTGAATAAGATTGCCATGGCAGTTACAAGCTGACCAGTTCTGACAGTCCATTCACTGTTAGAGCAAAGGTGACGACCAGTACCTCTACCATGAGTTTTCCGTGCCGTCTAACGTCCACGTTCACATGCAATATTTGTATGGGAATTTTTTCAGCGCCTCTAGCGGTATAAATAGTGAACTAAAGTCGCTGAACAAATATTGAATGTGATCGATAGCGTTAGACGGCACGGAAAACTCATGGTAGAGGAACAGAATCTATTACTAATAATTTCTTTAATTCGCTATCTCTCATAGCATGAGACAAAACAGAATCTCAAATACCTATATTTTTTTAAATAAGTAATGTGGCTAATTTCGCGTTTATATTGAGGGAATGACAACCATAACATATTGCTTTATAAAAATATTAAATGAAATTGTCATCATTTTTATAATAATACATATTATGTTGTATGGTTTTACGTGTTTTGTTTTGTTTTTTTTTTTTTTTTTTTATTTGTGGTTTTGTGCTGTCTAATAAACGTATTTCTTCTTTCTTATATCATCACGCCTGGTTCCTCGAAGGGTTGGGCTGAGATGTATTATAATTGTGAGTCAGAAGATATACAACCTGTATCAGAAATGCGTGTCATATTTAAGGGTGTGGATCAGACCATCAAACTGAAGAACTTTCTCTACAGGATCAACATCGTAATCGCGAAAAAATAATCAGCTGACCAATAAGTTTGAGTCGAGTAGGTGTTGGAGTTTTGTATGGGATAACTGATAATTTTTTCGAGATCACGATGTTTGGTCACATAGAGAAAGTTGTTCAGTTTGATGGTCTGATGTACAAACTTAAATATGACTACGAATTTCTGATACACGTTGCAGAGGTAGGTGCAATAGTGTATACGACAATAAGCATCTTACTATGATCATTTTTTCAACTGCTACAAGAAAATACATTACTTAGAAAATACTGTATACTTGACCGTAAGTACTCAGACTTGGAACTCGGTAAGTGAAACGAAAATGACGTTACTGAACAGGATAGATTGCGTCTCTGTAGTAAATTCTATAAATTTGATTCTACTGAAATAATAAGTTAGCATCTGATTCACTTTAGAATCTTAGCTCGAGCTAGACTGTTATTAATTATTTTTAGGGTTCTGTACCTCAAAAGGAAAAAAAGGAACCCTTATAGGATCACTTCGTTATCCGTCTGTGTGTCAAGACCCTTTTCTCAGGAACGCGTGGAGATATCAAGTTGAAATTAATTTCAAATACGCAAGTTTGCAATCAATGGCTGACGACACACACACATAATTACGTTCTACGATCGACTTATATGCCTCACTTGGTGTCCTCGTACTAGGCCTCTAGGCATGACTTACGTACTACGTCCAGCCAGTTGGCAAGGTTCATGGAGTGGGCGCTCCGTTGGTTGACCTTTCTTTCTACCACGGTCTGCGCTCATCACCTGAAATAATTCCTAAGTAATTTTTTACAACATCCACTATGTAGCATACAGGATATTTTTTTATATAGTGCGCATAATTTGTATCTAGTGATTCAGTCTCCGGTCCTAAATGCAACCGCAGTATTGGGAATATTGAAAATTCGACTTACGCATAATTTACTAGCGCAAGCCATAGAAAATCAATTTTTTATTTTGATTTGGAATGAATTTTTGTACTGCGGCTGCATTTGGGAACGGACACTGATCACTGCAAATTTTGCGCACTAAATAAAAAAATAATTATGTATAACCCTTTATACATAATTATTTTTTTATTGGCATATTCTATACCAAAAACCACACGACAAACTCAGTAGCATAAAGTAAAGCTACGACAAACCACGATCACCACCATAATAATAATTCCACATCCATATTTATCTGTGTATCACCAAAGTAAGCACGTACGTAAAATATCCTATATCCTCACGACGCTAAATAAACAAGGATAAGCACATGAAATACAGACATGCACGGCTGTACCGACAACTATTTATTATTATGGCACAGAATGGGGTCAGAATAGAACTACTGATATACAACAAGGTTTGGAAGATCTTTGAGTAACTGTTTCGAAACGAAGATGGTTCAAATTATGAACCGAAATATGTGGGTACCGAAATATGTACCAAAATATAAGATCCTTTTTTATTAGCAGAGTTGTCACAGTTATGAACACCTTACTATAGGACCAAATTGGGATAAAATAATGTACATGATACTTACTTCGATTTCACAACATTCGACAAAATACACACACGCAAACTCTTTTACTGCTTTGCTCGACATCCGTATGTCATAACTGGGATCCAGCAGAATATCAGCGTCAGGTGTCATAGCCTGGCACATGCTGAGCTGGACACCCATTTGCTACAGCTCGGGACACACACTGAATAGGTGATGTGCAGTCGGTGTAGTACACCCACATATTTTTTATTCTTTTAAATTATTATTTTTTCTACTCAATTTTACACTGTTGCCATCCTAAAAAAATGTATTCTCTGTCTATGCACCTGCCCTCTTCTTATTACCTATGTCTATCATTCTAGTGTGTCTTGTTTTTGTGGCAAATAAATGATTTTTCTTTCTTCTAAATATGAAATTGCGAAGAAATTATCTGCTGTTCCATACAAATAATTCAATATTACTCCTAAGGCCCAAGTTCACTGAAAACATAACAAACGATTAGAGTAACAACTGCCGTTTAAACATGAATTTTTGTATGGATAATCCGCCGATTATATTTTAAACATCTGTTATTTTGTCAGTGATTAAGCTCTTAATGTATGGCAGGAATAGCTGATTTATTTTTCGCGTTTTCATATTTGGTATCATAGGAAAATTTGTTCATAATGATGAGTTCTATAACCTCTTATAGCTGTTAAAAAGGGGGGCTAATAAAGTAGGTAAGACCTTATTATGTACACACTTAGCACCCTCAAATGGTTTTTTTTCTAATCTTATTTTTACGGGCCCTCAGTCGATCTAGGTGACTATGCCAGCCCCATGGGGAATCGCATATTAAATATTGAAAACTATGGATGATTTTGATTAGCTGTCGTCGTCATTCAACGGCCTCCTTGTCCTCACATAGCCTTACGTAAAAAATAAACTGAACCTTAAAAATAATCATTCGTTTTTATGAGAAACAAAATGGGACATTATGGCACATAATTCCGAAATAATAAACTTTTATATTTGGAATTCGATTCTCGCTCTCAGGGAGTAGCATCTGCTTAACCGGAAAAAAAGGAAAGGCCGAGCTATTTAAAACTATAAGCTATTATAAGCAACTGCAGCTATAGACGAGACCGAGTGGAACTCAGGCCTCAACTTAGGGCGTTGTTGGGAGAACAGATAGGGAGCTGCATAAATATTTATTTACTTAGGGGGCATATTTAATTTTAAAGCTACTGGCTCAGCAGGAATCAACTCGAGCAAGTGTCAAAATAATAAACAAAATAAACCCCATTTTGAGCTGAAGAAAGGACCTCTTAAATTATTATAAAACAATAGCTCCAACCCATTTTAAATTTTGGTGCAAAAAATGAACAGGGTTCGGGAATTTCAAAGAAAACATTATCAACTCTTTTCTGGCTATCCAAAGAGTTCTAGGGTTGGGAGCTAAAGAAATAAGAATTATCGATATGACTAACAAAACTGTCGATAAGATCACTGGCAGCGTGGCCAAGACTAATATTCATCTAATTTCTTACTCAGGTCTGATCAGCTACATCGATGTATTAGTATAATTGGCATATATTGATTAAAAGTAGAATAATTGAACCAACATAATAAACGCACATACTGAAAGTAGTTTGTTAAGAATCAGCTACTGAATCGATTTCAGCCATTTTTAAGATAGGATTTAAAAAAAATTATAGACATAAAAAAGTATCGAGAAAATTGATACCCTGTCGTGATCTATCAAGTACTGTCACTACAAATCTTTACTTTTCTTCATTTTTTTTGGGTTAATTACAATCTATAATTAGAACACAAATGCTAATGTCATAATATCTAATAATGTTAAAAGTATATGACCAAGTTTTTTTTTATTATTGTCACCTCGTGGCCGTTTCCGTTTCCGGCTTGACGTTGATTTTTGGGACATATAAGCATCTTGTATGTGCAGCAAAATAAAGGGTTTACTTACACAAATACTACCGGTAATTTTTTATAACTTTTCTCGATTTACCTTACAGTATTTTTTTTTATATTCAGGAAATATGTAGGAACTGCCGCAATATCATAAATTGAGCGAGCTTAAATTACATAGATTTTCATCGATATCGATAACACCTTTTCCCATCTCTACGGTCATCAGTGACCAGCCCGGGGCTAAAAGTTGTCGGCGCTGTTATTATGGCAGGAAACTCCCCTGATTTGCCCGGGGCTGCAGAGGGATAGCTGTGAAATGCCCCGTTAGATCTGCAGTTGTCACTTATAACAGGTTGGGTTTCATTTAACAAGTTATGAGGGTATAAGAGGTATTTGTAGGTCTCTCTTTTGTTCGTACTGTTGTAATAAAACATACTTTTCAGAAATGTGGATGTAGGAATATGCAGGGTGGCGATGTAGTCACCTGCATCCTTTAAGGAGTTGATTATGAACAACTTTTATTATGGGATCAACCCTGAAATCACGAAGAAATGGATCAGGATACAAGACAAGATTTTTTATTTTTTTTAAGATTGAATTCTGTTTCCCCTATTCAGATAATAACAATTAACTTAATACGTTTTTTAGGTAAAAATTACTAATTTGTATTATTTCTAAAAATGACATAAGATAAGATAAGATATTCTTATTTGTTTAAACATGGTGTACATACAAAGCATGCAAGATCTTAAACAAAATAAATAAATTATTTAAAATATTTAAATAAATAAATTATTTAAATTATTTAAACCCTGGATGACCGTCGGTGTTCTACGTTGTATCCGTAATCGAAACAACATGCAGGGAAAACTTAAAGTAGATCCATTCAATGAAATACTGAAAATCACCTACAAAAGATACCGTAATTATTGTAATTGTATTATTAAAAAACTTAAGCGAAAATATGATCGAGATCAACTAACTAAAGCCAAGAAAAATCCAAGAAAACTATGGGACACAATTAACCACATTACACAACGAAAGCCGAAGAAAACACCTAACGTTGACTTGCTGGAACTAAAGGTTACTCCAAAGGAGTCTGCAGACACAGTAAATAAATACTTCTCTAATATCGGGGAAACTCTTGCTAATGATATAATTGTCAACTCCACTGGAAGGCAGAACACTACCCCCGACAATTTACACGATTCCCCTGCCTCCTCCTTCGTCCTTTCAAGCACTGACCATCGCGAGATCCATAGCGTGCTAATGAGTCTGAGGTCCGACAGTGCCCCAGGTTGGGATGGAATACCGGTCAGCTTCCTCAAGGCTGCACGCGAACTTATAGTCCCACTTATAACTCACCTAGTAAACCTGTGCTTTGAGCAGGCGACCTTTCCGACTGCTCTGAAACTAGCACTAATAACACCCGTGCACAAGAGTGGGGACAGAGAAGATCCGTCGAACTATAGGCCAATATCGGTGCTACCATCTTTATCAAAAATTTTAGAAAGATTAATAAATTCACGCCTACTAAGTTACCTAAATAAAATCAACATTCTCTCACCTTCACAATTTGGCTTTAGGCAGGGAAGGTCTACTGAGGACGCAGTTCTGGCGCTTGCCTCCGTGGTTACCAATAAAGTGGACAGTGGAGATAGGTGCCTTGCTGTCTTCCTTGACCTTAAAAAGGCGTTCGACACCGTCTCTGTCCCCCTTCTTCTGGACAAACTAGAAGCGAGTGGTATTAGAGGTCCTCCACTGACTTTACTTAAAGATTATCTAGGTGGACGCAAACAAAAAGTTAAAATCGGCAATGTTATTAGTTCCGAGGAATCAGTCACTTACGGGGTCGGACAAGGAAGTGTCCTCGGCCCGACACTCTTTCTTCTTTACATAAACAGCCTCTGCAATTCCAAAATTGAAGGAGGTCATATATTCTCATACGCAGATGACACCGCGTTAGTTTTCAGTTCCGACACATGGAGCAATGTCCAAAAACTTGCTGAGCTTGGCTTGAAAAAAGTTGCGACATGGCTCAACCATAACCTTCTGACCCTAAACACTTCCAAAACGAACTTCATCTGTTTCTCTATGTACGATCGCTCACAACCACCAGCAGATTTCAACATTAAAATTCACACATGCCAGTTTCCCTCTAACTCAGCATGCTCCTGCGAGAAAATTGAAAAAGTGAAGTATACTAAATACCTGGGCATAATAATTGATCAACGTCTGTCTTGGCATGTGCACACAGAATTAATCATGAAAAGAGTTAGGAAACTGATCTGGACTTTTAAAACCCTCCGACATGTAACCTCCAAAAGCCTTTTGCTCCAGATATACATCTCACTAGCACAGTCGGTTCTTTCGTATTGTCTGCCGGTATGGGGAGGAGCAACAAAAATTAAATTCTTGGAGTTAGAGAGGGCTCAGCGGTCATTGCTTAAAGTCATGCTCTTTAAGCCCTTTAGATTTTCTACAGAGGACCTATATCAAACATCAGATCTCCTAACTGTTAGAAAGCTGTACGTACTCCACATAACTTTAAAACTGCATAAATCTCTCACTTTCGACCCCGCGAAGCTAAAAGGAAGAAGGAAGAATATGGTTGCTCCAACAGTCCCAGTTAAATCGACATTTGCCATGAGACAATATGCTAGACAATCAGCTCAGTTATATAATCTGCTAAACAAAGAATTAAGCATTTACTCCCGCACACATCATGACTGTAAAACTACTTTGACTAAATGGCTTAAGTTGAAAACGTACGATGAGATTGAAAACATAATTCAATCTGTAAACAATGGTTAGTGGAAGGTGATGCTCTGCATCATCTTCTGATCCCAAGACAAGTCGTAGGGCTAACCTCACACACATGCACCCCCTCTACACTCACATCCACACCTATACAAACAAGCCACACACAAACACACACACCCCTCACACATCCACACACACCCCACGCACATACACACCCACGTGGCGCGCGCACGCTCATGCATGGTACCTTTTATTATTTTAAACTAAAATATTCTCATTGTTTTTGTTCATTCACATTCAAATATGTAATTACTTTTCTTTAAAAGCTTAGATTGTAACCAACCGGTGGAAGAGCGGAACGTCCTAACACAAGCATTCTTTGCTTAAAAGGACGTTTCATATTTTAATACTGTAAGCTAAACTTAGTTACTGAAATAAATTTTTTTTATTTTTTTTTTTATTTTTTTTTTATTTAAATAAAGTTATTTGTTAGACAAGATAACAAACATTTTAGACAAAATATAAATATTATATAGTTTAAAAAAAAATGACATTAAAGTCAAACAATTTCAGAAAATATAAACAAAAAATTCTTCTTGTATGTACTTACTTGCGTATCGTGGTAAATTTTTATAAATATTTATAAAACCATCTTATTTCGCAATTAAGAGGCACCGTTTAAAGACTTACGAACTGTTTACCGTCGGTACAGTCGTGAAGATAAGCTTTACGAGGATTAGGTATAAGGCGAGGTGGGATTGAAAGATGTGCGAGAAATGAGCGAAGCTACGTAAAAGTGTGAAAGAAAAATTGTGACATGTTGATTCTCAGTTTATTTAAGTTTAGTGTACAATGGCTTGCGATGATTCAAGTACATAATTTCATAAACTTTATAAAGGAGACTAACGGGTATCTAGATGAAGATTGAATAAACCATAGGTCACAAGCGTAATTAATCAATAGATTTAAATTTCAAACAGAAAATTATCACATTAATCAAAAAAAATAACCGACTTCAAAAAAGGTGTAGGTTCTCAATTCGATTGTATGTTTTTTTATGAGATAACACAATAAATATTATAAATTTTCGTCCCGTGCATTCACTTATAATGGAAGTGACTTTTAACTTCCCTCTCTTTCTCTGTGACCTCTTTCTCGCTTCGCTCATCTTTATTTTGAGCCAAATCTTTACAATTTTACTGCTAAATACTTGGCTTGGTATTTTTTACGAAAGTTGCATCGCGCGATGAGTTGTAAAATACTCTTAAGCATATTAAAAATGTATGGGGGAATAAAGTGAGGTTCAAGAACTTTTTGCCAGAAAAGTGGTTTAATAAACCAGGGTTTTGAGGAAAATTATTTTGATATGATACAAACGAAATGGGACAATTTTTCTGTAACATTTTTATTTTTTTAATAAAATTGTTAGGGTAAATATAGATACCGCACATAACCGTCGAGGATATTTAACCCTGATTGCCGCTGTCAGTGATAGATGACCATTCTGCACACATCGAGACTCATTCGTAC
Organism: Allophyes oxyacanthae; assembly: GCA_932294325.1. Lineage (NCBI taxonomy): Eukaryota > Metazoa > Arthropoda > Insecta > Lepidoptera > Noctuidae > Allophyes > Allophyes oxyacanthae. Next base: position 2,255,199 of record OW028629.1, on the reverse strand, counting down.
CTGGAAAACCACCGGTTGTCATACGAATACCGGGTGGCGGAGGTCAGATGGCCGTAGTTTTTTGTAAAATACTGATATTTAGTCTTATCTGGATGAACAGGGATAATTTTGAAAAAAAAAGAAAACTTTAGTACATTTCGGTTTTGTGAAAAAAATCTAATTAATTATATCAGATGATCGTGTTGCGTAAAAAAAATTAAACTATTTTCTCAGATGACTGTGATGCGGAAAATCTCTAAATAATTTTCCCAGGTGACTCTGGTGTCGAAAAAACACGAAGTAATTTTCTCAGTTTTAGTATGTTTAAATGGAGGTAACTTTTTATAACTTACGATAAAAATTATCTGAGTACCTACATACATTTCTGTAGGTACTATAAACGTGATAAAATTTTGTACCAAATCGTAAAGTGCTGACTGTACCTAATACTTTTTTTTAAAGTGTTAGGTCTACTTTTTAAACATTTTAATATTTCACTTAACTGATACAAAATATAAAGTTAATAGTTAAGAATGTAGGTATATTATGATTACCCCAAACTTTTACAAGGATAACTAAGTAATAAATGCATGTTTTAATTTATTTTAACAGTTAATGGACTTAAATATTCGTAATAGAGTAGTTGAAAAAATATATTATACTTAATGGACTTCGAAACTTTTGTCTTTAATTTTAGATAGTTTGAAATGTATTTCTTAACAGAAAAACCCAATACTACTTTGCCCGACCTGATAATCAAACCCGGGCCGCACGATCAGCATCATGCAATCTTTCCGGGTACGTAAATATAAATAAAAACGCAAAAAGCACCAACTTGAAAATGCTACAATATAACCTAACCGTCAAAAACCTCCGACTCGCACTAGAAAAACAGCTGTAACTTTTGAACGGCTAAACCGATTTTCATGAAACATAGCTAAGATGATTCCCGATTAAACTAGCTTTCAAATAAAAAAACTGCACTGATATCGGTTCATTCGTTTTGGAGCTACGATGCGACAGATACACACTAAAAACTTATAACACGGTTTTTTTTTGTTGGGGGTTAAAAATACGATAAAAAATAATTAATCAATTCTACAATTAAAATTGCAATAAAGTCGAGCTCAGATCTCAATAAAACAAAGAGTACTATTCAATTTGATGTGTCGACGGGTGGAATGGGATGGATACATTGATTGATGGGCGAACGGGCTAGTGTGGACATAGCTGATACAAAATATTTCTTTTTTTTTAATGCACGCTTCACTCAGGCTTTTTTGGTGATGGATGAAGATTAAAGTGTCAAGATAGGATGGCCAGATGAGCAGTTTACTGGGCGATATCGTGTTTACGAGGTTCTTAAACAGTTTGGTTGCATTTATTTTATCTATTATGCTGAGTCCACGACCTTTTTTAACAGACTTCAAAAATGGAGGATGTTGTCAGTGCGACTGTATGTTTTTTTTTGTATGTTCGTTACGCGAATACTCCACCAGTTACATTGATTTTGAATTTTTTTGTATGAAATGGTATACTCTCAAGGTAGTCCCATTTAAATTTGGTGAAGATTTGATGAAGACCTTCGGAGATAGACAATGGAACTCTTGAATACAGCATATCACTGCGATTGCTGTAATCACATGTTTGTGTATTGTTTATGCCACTCAAAATAGAAAAATAAAATAAACTTAAAAAAAGTAAAAACCGACTTCAAAAAACTGAAAAGTATAAAATTATTATCTTAAAAAAAATAAAAGCTACTGAAGTCAGGGCCTTTAATTCTTCAATGCACCTAGCTTGGCAGTGGCACCGACTTCAGAAACTGTTAATTTTTTAAGAAAACGATTTTAAACTTTTTAGTTTTTTGAAGTCGGTTTTTACTTTTTATTTTACAGTTTTTTTTCATGTTTTATTTCAAGATAGTGAAAAAATATTTGTTTTTTTTAACTTAATCTACATCTCTAGTTGCGACATATCCTTTCTAAAGTTATCACACACAGTAACAATTTGCTCGGCCCGAGAATCGAACACAAGACCTCATGCTTAGTAGCCGCGTTTAAGAGCACTAGACCAATGAGGCTATACTGACATGAATGCATAAAAGATTTTCAGCTTTTTCATAACCTTTTGAAAGTGTGGTGAATGTATGACGTCAAAAGGACGACACACTGTCAATATGAACTGCCACAGAACAAAGAAAAGACAAAACAAAAGAAGTGCTTTTATTCTGTTGGGAGTTGTGACTGAATTCTGCATGTATCCTGTATTAGGTACAGGATAATTTTTTGTAGTGCGTAGTGATTCCGTAGTGATACATGATCATAAACAATTCTTGTTCCCGTAATTTTAGAGTACCAAGCTACTCGTAACTTCCCTATACTCAAAACTTGTTCGAAAGTTTCCAAAATTTCCAATAATACATCGATACTGTCTAAACAACAAGAATTTCTAAAATTTTCATGTAATTTCGTATGCAGAAAACATTTAGAAGGTATTTTGAGTTGGTCTTTAATAATTCACCCCTTTGACGGCTTGTAGTAAGCTAACGGAATTGCGTTTACCGAGTTTCAAACTCGCTAGGTGTAATAAACGAACGTACTAGGCTTGGCCAAAGTGAATCATTTTTGGGATTGGAACATTTGCATCTGACTCACTGAAAAGTTCCGAAACACTGTTATGTTTCATTTGTATCATTTGACTCATCGGCTCACAGGATATGAAATGGCTACTCTTTACGCAACCAACTCACTGATACGGATAATTGAAGGATGCAAAAAACTACCTTATTGTATTTGATATGTAAGCGCCTTAGTGGTCATTTTTACGTGCATGGATAACGACAACGAAATACTGTGAGAGTGAGTGTTACACATCTCATTTGGTATCTCTTTCTGACTTGTATAGATTGTAATTATGTCACTCGCTCACTCGCGACTCGCGAGTCAATAGTAATATAACTCAGTATCTCAATCCCTCTCTCGCTCACTGCTCAGTCGCCTCGCAAGCGACGCGTCGCGCGGAAAGATTCAGATCCAAATGATACGATTGAAACGTTGTTACTGATCCAATCTTTTGTATCACTTCAAAGATCCGGATCAGTGAGTCGGTTCCGTAAAGAGTCACACACGCCTAGAACGTACCTATGAAACGTCCTGTTAATATTAATAATAAATTAAATTAAGTTTTAACTGCTGTTTGAATATTTTAGATCCTTGTCCGCCCCAAATGGGGCGTAGACGTATCTAAACTAATATTTTATAGACAAAAGATTTGATTTTTTGTATATTTGTTTGTAATGAATAAACTCAAAATCTAATAGACCGATTTAAAAAAATATTTCACCCGCAGAATGCTATATTATCACTGAGTAACATAGGCTATAATTTATAAAGATATCATGCAGGCGAAGCCGCTGGCGCAAGTTAGTATTTCTATAAAGAAACGTGGGACATAGCGGGACTTTCCGCCCAAAATTGGAGCTGCCTGATTGGGGAAGTACCTCCACCATACAGAATATCGTATACAAATAACAATTCCTTGCGGAAGCGACGGCAGCGCGCGAGTGATGCCCCTGGTGTTGCAAGCGTCCATAGGTTACGGTAACAGCTTACCATCAGCATTAAAATTTATTTAATGGATAATTTTCTGTAAAACGTACATTTCTAATATATCATATTGACGGTTGAAAGGCTATTTCATCTAAGCGATTTTTTTTGTATTTTGTTATAATTAATTATTTTTAAATTGTTTTTCGAAATACAATTATAAAACAATTAACAAAACAAAATACAAAAAAAATGTCGCTTAGAACAAATAACCTTTCAACCGTCGATATTATGATTTAGTAGAATATACGTTTTACAGAAATAAAAATCAATCTTTAAAATGTGCCCCTGTACATAGTGGCACTTTAGTTATTTTGCTTTTCCAGTATCGATATAATAGAAGTTCTTTAGTCCATACCTTACCTTAAAAGTATATAAGTGTTAAAGTTCACCTCTGCTCCCCTTCAGGAATATAAGCCCAAAGCTATGTAATAAGTATCATACACCTACTTTAATAAAAGCTACATTCCTCTACCGTTAATACATGTGATGTCGCGACAGACAGACGGACAAGCTGACACGTCCGCTGCAGCCGGACGCTGATTAATGTGCGCCCACTGATGTGCACATATTGTGAATTAATTGCACTCAAGTGTAGTTATTAAAAATTTTGTGCAGTTTATTAAAGACTAGTGGCCCGCCCTGACTTCGCACGGGTGGAAATTTATTAATACTAGTGGTCTGGTCGCCCAGTGGTCGAAGTTCGACCGTAATTTTAGCTTTCTGCACTCCTTCTCCATATAAACTTTAATTATACCAAATCACACACTCCTCCGTGCGCGCAAGGTTAAAAAGGGGTACAAAGTTTACTCTTCACGTATTAATATATAGATAGATGACACACTAATAATAATTTTGTTCTATCATCAATCGCTTTCGCAGCGCACGCGATTTAAGGAATTTTATGGGCATTTATTTTACATTGAATTGGTAGATTATTGGAGCTTTCGTAGATTCCCTAACTTTTTGAAAATAAAATATAGCCTATGTTTCTCAGTGATAATATAGCAGCACATTTTTTTTGTATTTATGATTATAATGATCTTTCATTGTCAATGGTGAATAACTTTTGATAAGTACATTAGGTACGACATAATCCGTGGATCGCTTCAATGAACTGCATTGTTAAAACCTTATTCTAGGAAAACTTCTTTGTTCGTCACAGTAAGTGTATATGACGTTTTGTGTTTAATGGTTGCTATGGTAACAGAAATAATATGGTGTAATAATTGAAATTTGTAAAATAATTGTTAATTTGTTTTTTTATCAAACGTAATAAACAAAATGTTTAAAGTGAGAGCATTTCATTTTGTTCATGGTCCTTCGAGCACCGGATACGGCTTTGAGTAAGAAAACTAAACAGTATTGTGGTAGTGTGGTAGTATCTCTATAAGATGTTCTAAGTGTGGCTCAGACTAATAATAAGTACTGATATGACTGCACGGCAGTAAGCCCGCTAAAATTCAAGCATTGAAGCTATTTTCTGGTTAGCGGCTGCACGGCAGTAAGCCCGCTAAAATTCAAGCATTCAAGCTATTATTTGGTTAGCGGCTGCACGACAGTAGGCCCGCTAAAATTCAAGCATTCAAGCTATTATCTGGTTAGCGGCTGCACGGCAGTAAGCCCGCTAAAATTCACGCATTGAAGCTATTATCTGGTTAGCGGCTGCACGGCAGAGTAAAGCAAAGTTCCTGAGTTGAACTTAGAAAAATTATAGAACATTCTTCAGTTTAGACATTTTGATTCGAATATATTCAAAATGGAAAAAGATTTAAGAGTACTAGAAGAAGTAAAAAGTCAATTAGAGAAGGGACTTATAAATTTTCAAAAGGCTCCGAAAGCAAGAATCAATCAAAATTATATAGATGCTAGATTGGAGGTACTGGAAAAACAATTTCAGAATTTTACAACTAAACTTGAGAGCATAATTCGCGAATATGGAAGTCAAGCAGTAGTAGACTATTTTAAGGAAGATATACATGACACGGTATATGAAACTTATCTTTTTTATAAAGTTGAATTAAAAAATGTATTGTCAAAATTAAAGTCTGACAAATCGGATTCTGAAAATTGTGATGTTTCGACCGATAAAGTAGCAAGGGAATCAGTAGTTAAATTACCAAAGATTGTCATACCGACCTTCAGTGGTAAATACACTGAATGGTCGTCGTTTCGAGACCTATTCATTTCTTTGATACATAAAAATAAAAAGTTGGATGACGTTCAACGTCTTCATTATCTAAAAACGCAATTATCGGGCGAAGCAGAACAGTTGATAAGACATGTTCCTATAACTGAAAATAATTATAAAAAATGTTGGGAAATGTTAGAGCATAGGTTTAATAATAAAAAGTTCATGTCCACCTGTATCTTAAAGCGGCTATTTAGCCAGCGTAGTATGTTAGTAGAGTCTTCTAATGCTTTAAAAGAACTTTTGGATGTAACCAGTGATTGTTTGCATGAGTTAACGAATCTTGGAATTGATTGTAGTTCGTGGGACGTAATTATTATATACATTGTCAGTTTAAAGTTGGACGTTGAGTCGAGGAAACAATGGGAACTCAATGTCAGTAAATCTTCATCGGATTTGCCGACATTTTCGCAATTCACAGAATTTCTCGAAACTCGCTTTCGTGCACTTGAGTTTGTCGAGCCTAAAGGCAAACCACAACAAGGTAAGCTTTCACATAATAACGTTTCAAATCCCAAGGTCATGCTAAGCACATCCAAATTGGTATGTCCTCATTGCTCAGAGGATCACAAACTTCCATTTTGCAAAAAATTCGCCAAAGAAAATGTTGACCAACGTCGTGATATTGTCCAGTCTCTAGGTCTATGTTATAATTGTTTAAGTACTAGCCACATTATTAAATTTTGCCGAGTTTTCACCAAATGTCGTATATGTAAGCGCAAGCATCATACTTTATTGCATCCTAAGAATCTGAATGATGATAGTGCGGTGGTTACTCCAACTGAGTCTACAACCGCAGCAGATGAAACACAAAATAATTTGGCTCAGAACGAGATTACTACGAACTTAGCAACCCATTTTTCGAAAGGAAATGCACAAGGACAAGTCCTTCTAGCCACAGCTCTCGTTAGAGCTGAGTCGAAAAATGGTTCCTCTAAGGTTTTGAGGGCTTTATTAGATCAAGGATCGCAGGCGTCCTTCATAACAGAAGCAGCGGCGCAGTTACTACGTGTAAAAAAGATAGCCTCAAAAAGCGCTATCTCGGGTATAGGTGGCGGTCACGGCGGCATTACCTCAAGATATCTGGTAAGGATTTGTATACAGTCGCTCCATGACCCATCCTTTACAATGACTGTAACAGCGCATGTTTTAAGCTCGCTGACATCGGTTTTGCCAGATAAAGGTTTTAAGGTCAATCATTGGCCAGAACTTCGTAATGTGCAGTTAGCCGATCCATATTTTAACTCGCGTAACAAAATTGATATTTTGTTGGGGGCTGAAATATACTGTCACATTTTAAAGGAAGGCTTAATTAAGAGTCCCAAAGGCTCACAAATTGCACAAGACACTTGTTTAGGGTGGATTGTCTCTGGCCACGTTGAGGGAAACGGTAGTCTTCATGATGAACATAATGTTATTTTTAGTATGCATACTCGGGTTGAAGAGAATGACATGCTGAAGCGGCTTTGGGAGCTCGACTCAGAGTCATCGTTGAGTAAAAGGCCTCTAACAATAGAGGAACAGGCATGTGAGGACTACTTTGCGGCTACTACACAAAGAGATGAAAGTGGTCGCTACATAGTCAAACTTCCTTTTCGATGCGAAGATCCGCCATGTAAATATGGCAATTCAAGAAACATTGCCATAAAAAGGCTACAAGGTCTTGAGCGTAAGTTGTCCAGAGACGCGGAACTTAAGAAGCAGTATTCTGAGGTTATCCACGAATACTTAGCTCTTGGACACATGGAGAAGATTACAGAAGAGTCTCAACGTAGTCGGAAGGATGCGGTATACCTTCCTCATCATGCAGTTGTCAAGCAAGATAGGCTGACAACCAAGGTAAGAGTGGTGTTTGATGCATCGTCCAAGGGGACTAATGGAGTTTCCTTGAATGACACCTTAATGGTAGGTCCCACTCTACAGGCAGACTTACGTCACATTGTGATGAGATGGCGGCAACATCCTGTGTGTTTGACAGCGGACATCGTAAAGATGTACCGCCAAATAAAGGTTGCCGAAGAGCACGTGGATTTTCAAAGAATTGTCTGGAGAGACAATGCTGTGGGGGAAATTCATGATTATCGGTTGTTATCAGTTACCTTCGGCACATCTTCTGCCCCTTACCTGGCCGTCAAGGCGTTGCAGCAAACGGCTTGTGACGAAGGGCATAAATATAGTTTAGCGGCTGAAAGGGTTAAAAATGATTTCTACATGGATGACTTATTGACTGGTTGTCAATCTGAAAAGGAAGCTATTAAGTTATACAAGGAGTTAAATGAATTATTACAAAAAGGTGGTTTTAAACTGCAAAAATGGTCTAGTAATAAGATTAATTTACTAGAAGGTATGGAAGAAGATTTTAACAAAAACCTGGAAATAAAAATGGATACTGTAATAAAAATCTTGGGAATCACCTGGAACCGGAACACTGACGAGTTCAATTACACGGTGAAGATGTCTCCTCCGGCAGCACCTGAAACTAAAAGAAGCATTATTTCTGAGATTTCGCGTCTATACGATCCTTTAGGTTGGATAGCGCCCTGTATAATTACCTCGAAAGTATTCATCCAGAAATTGTGGATAGCAGGTGTCGCATGGGACGACGAGTTGCCACCTGATCTCCTGCAAGAATGGAAGTTGTATAGAGGAGAGTTATCAAATTTAAATAATTTTCACTTACCCAGATGGATCAGGAAGAAAGACGATGACGTCACAGTAGAGCTGCACGGCTTCAGCGACGCTTCAAATATGGCATATGCTGCTGTCGTCTATAGTCGCATTATCGATTCCGAAGGCAACATCCATTGCAACCTTCTTACCGCCAAGACGAAGGTGGCTCCTATAAAACAAATATCCATTCCACGTCTCGAGCTGTGTGGAGCAGTTTTGGTGGCTAAGTTACTTATCGAAGTCGCCCAGGTGTTGGTAGTTCCAAAGATTAATTTGCATGCATGGACCGATTCAACTGTTGTATTGGCTTGGTTGAATGATCATCCTAGTCGATGGAAAACTTTTGTTGCCAATCGTACTTCAGAAGTTCTTAATCTACTTGATAACACGCAATGGGCTCATGTTCAATCGAAAGATAATCCCGCAGATATTGCTTCTCGTGGTTTAACTCCAAAGGCTCTTCTTGAGAACGATCTGTGGATACAAGGACCAAAGTGGTTACAGGACAGTCAGATAAACTATCCAAGGCCAGATTCCACTCACGTTCGTACAGACTTAGAACAGAAGCTCAAAGTCCATAACGTTCAGGTAGATCACGATAATACTGACCACTTATGGTCAAGGTTTTCATCTCTGCGTAGGATGATTCGGGTCATTGCATTTTGTAGGAGATTTCTGTTAATGAATAAATATCGCAAATCTAACATCATCTTAACCCCTTATCTGTCTGTAGCTGAGTTAAAAGAGGCGTTAAATATCTGTCTTTATAAATGTCAAAGGCAGTCGTTTGACGAAGAAATAAAAGCCCTGTCAGCAAAGCTACCTTTAAATAAGAAGAGTTCTTTATTTTCTTTATCACCATTTATCGATGATAGTGGAATATTACGCGTCGGTGGTAGAATAAAAAATGCGGAAGTATCTACAAATATGAAACACCCTGTTGTTGTTTCTTACAAGTCAATTCTCGCTAAATTAATAGTGGCAGATGCTCATGAGAGAACTTTCCATGGAGGACAGCAGCTAATGGTTAATTACATTCGGAGCAGATACTGGATAGCAAGAGTGAAGAATCTAGTTCGAGTTCACATTCACAATTGTGTCCCGTGTATTCGTTACGCAGCTGTGACAAAAAACCAGTTGATGGGTGAACTGCCATCTTGTAGAGTTACTCCAAGCAAGCCTTTTTTGAGTACAGGAGTGGACTATGCAGGTCCTATCAACTTGAGAGTCTCAAAGGGTCGAGGTCAGCGGTCTTACAAGGGATACATTTGTTTATTTGTATGCATGGCCACACGCGCGGTTCACTTAGAGTCAGTATCTGACATGACAACAGAGGGCTTCCTAGCTGCTTTTAAACGTTTTGTAGCCAGACGTGGTCATTGTCGCCATGTTTGGAGTGACAACGGGACAAATTTTATCGGTGCCTCGAAAGAGCTTAAACTTCTATTAGCTTCAGAGAGTTTGATGCTGAAGGAAGTTGCTGCTTCCTTGGCAAATTCACAAACGGAGTGGCATTTCATTCCTCCTCATGCTCCTAACTTTGGAGGACTATGGGAAGCGGGAATAAAGAGTGTAAAGCATCATTTAAAACGCGTGATTGGAGATTCAACGCTGACTTTCGAAGAAATGTCAACAGTGCTCTCTCAAATTGAAGCGTGTCTGAATTCCAGACCATTATCTCGACCTAGCACTGATCCACACGATTCTTCTCCATTGACACCAGGCCATTTTTTGGTAGGTGAATCGTTGGTAGTGCCACCGGATTATAATTATGAAGGTTCATCTATGAGTACATTGCGAAGATGGCAACTAACTCAAAGGTTGGTGCAGAGCTTCTGGCGAAGGTGGAGTCAAGAATATTTAACTCAATTCTTTCAAAGATATAAATGGGCCACTCAAATGACACAATTTAAATTGGACGATATTGTTCTTATCAAAGAGGATAATTTGCCTCCGGCTAAATGGCTATACGGTCGAATAGTAGAGTTGCACCCTGGAAAGGACAATATTACACGTGTGGTTACTATTCGCTGTAAGGGTTCCATACTTAAGCGTCCAACTTCAAAGTTATGCTTGATACCTGTGTCTGATTGATTACTTTTATTTTGTAGGTACTTATTGTTAGATTTTTCTTTTTTATATTATACTTTAATGTACTTACTTGTTATACATAGAATATGTTCTTGTTAGTTTTGTTATAAAAGAAGTTTACATAAATAGATATTGCAAACGCTTGTCGACCATGCTTTTAAAATAGTATGAATTTAAAGTTGTAGGTTTGTTCATGGTGGGCGGTGTTAAAAGGACTGAATCCTTTTGGTGGGCGGTATGTTAAAACCTTATTCTAGGAAAACTTCTTTGTTCGTCACAGTAAGTGTATATGACGTTTTGTGTTTAATGGTTGCTATGGTAACAGAAATAATATGGTGTAATAATTGAAATTTGTAAAATAATTGTTAATTTGTTTTTTTATCAAACGTAATAAACAAAATGTTTAAAGTGAGAGCATTTCATTTTGTTCAGCATGGAATCACATTACTTACGTACACATCAACTTGTGATCTGCGATGGATTAAGCCGGATAATAACTAAATACTAATTAAGGTTGATGTATATATAATTATATACCTATATATAAATATATATACCTATATATATATGTAGGTTTAGGGCCTGCGCCCACTGGCGGCACGGCACGGCAAGGGATTTATTTCTAATAACTCAAAATAAATCTTATGGGATGGACTTAAAACTTACATGCCACAGACGCTCATGCATGCCAAGGGATGCCACGGCATGCTTAAGCTGCTCTGTCGTTTAAGTTCTAAGTCCATTCCATAAGGTTCATTTTGACTTATTCGAAATAGATACTTTGCTGTGTTCCCTTTAGTGAGCGCCGGCCCTTAGACGTCGCGAGCGCTGCTACTTATGAACTCCTGCCATGGGTTTGTTTTATCTCCTTAAAATGCCTAATACTCTTAGGAATACGTGTAACTTGGTATGCCATATAACTTTGCCTGAACTGTTAATCGAACCCAAAATGTCAAGGTCGGTAACCGCACTTGCGACCATTACAGCTTGTAGCTTGTTGGTCAGCTTGTAACTGCCATGGCAATCTTATTCAGAGACAAATCATTATTATCCTACTCTTAAATTTCTATTCACATTAAATTACATTATTCTCGCACCTCTTACCACAACATTGTACTAATCAAGATTGTATATCATTTTAAAAGAATTTCCATGGAGTTTCTTGCCAGTTCTTCTCCGTAGGACCTATTATATGAAACCACAACATTTCATAAGTGCCTGTATCTGGTTTACATGAAATAAAGATCTATTTTATTCTAAACCAGAGGCAGTGAAATTCACCCCTAAATTTACTGAAAAACACACAATATTTATGAAAAATGTACTCTGTAATGGCAAAATAACACTACACCGGCACTAGGGGTCACTTCGACCCACATAAATAAAACCGAAGTATGTGCAAGTAATTGACCTACATTTTTAAGGGTATTTACAGGGGTTAGTACGTGACCGACTCCTTATCTCGTCGCTATCCGCAGGTTAGGGGTGAATTTCGTTTTTTAATTTAAATACCTTCAGTACGTGTTTCTGTAGTTTATATTCGAGAATAATTTTGTTTGTTATTAACGGCCCAATAATAACATCTACCAGGCAAAATTACAAACTCCGAGCTGCTCCTGAGAATTTTCTTAATAGCAAAACCCCAATAACACTTTGGCCTACCTGGGAATCAAACCCAGAATCTCAGACTCAACTGCCGCGCTTACGTCTAAAAGGAAATTATACAATTTTTTTATGTAGTGCGCAGAATTTGGAAAGTGATTCTGTGTCCGTTCCCAAATGCAACAGCAGTAATAAAATTCACTCCAAAACAAAGAGTTTGTATGGCTTGCGCTAGAAAACTATGCGTGTCCCCCACACTAAGTCGAATTTTCGTTTTGTTTTAATGTGTATCCCAATACTGCAGTTGCATTCAGAACAGAGACTGAATCACTCTACAAATTATGCGTAATACAAGAAAAATCATCACGTACATTAAAAAAAATTTGGTACTTAGGTACAAAAATTACCAATTCCCTAAGAAAGTCTTACTCGAATATTAACCTCAATACACAAAAGATTTCGCGTCACATTATTTAAAATAAACGAAATTCCTTAACTAAACTTTCGCCTTAACTTTGCAGTTAAATGTTCGAGCCACAGTCATTTACATAGTAATTACCAGGGTTACTCTGAGATTCTTGCATTCGTGGTCCCACAATTCTGAAAAACAGTCCTTGAATAGGTGAATGCGAATTAAAAATGGTGAAAGAATGTTTTTATGAGACCTTATTGCGGCGGAATATCGGCATTCGCGATTCCTATGTGATACTTGTGCTCGACAGAAGAAGAAGCCCACAGAATATCGACGTTAAGTGGCGGTAGGTATGTATGCATTTCGCTCGGTGAGTGTGGAGCGCCGGAGGCTCAATTCCTTCGTCAGTAGATTTTTTTTTCGGCTTTTTCTTTATTTTAAGTTTATTATTTAATATTATTCGATAGTGGATAGCGAGTATAGACTTGTAAATTTATAACGGAGGTACTGTAGACAACTACCTATCAAGTAAAAAAAATCCCTTTGTCTCGAGTGTCTATTAATAACCGACTTAAAAAAAGTAGGAGGTTCTCAATTCGACGGATTGCTGTAATCGCATGTTTATGTATTGTTTATGCCACTAAAAATAGAAAAACAAAATAAACTTTAAAAAAAAAAGTAAAAACCGACTTCAAAAAACTAAAATGTATAAAATAATTTTCTTAAAAATCTTAACAGCTTCTGAAGTCGATGCCACTGCCAAGCTAGGTGCATTGAAGAATTAAAGGCCACGACTTCAGAAGCTGTTAAGTTTTTTAAGAAAATTATTTTATACTTTTTAGTTTTTTGAAGTCGGTTTTTACTTTGTTTTTAAAGTTTTTTTGGAAATAAAACTGATGAAATATATTGAATAGGGGGTAACATTGCGTTTTTTTTAAGGTGCGATATTTATTCAATCGTGTATCATACGACCGAGAAACCCTTGTGACATCTTCAAGTTTGACATTATTTTTTTTTTCAAGTCAGAAAAATAAACATGTCTTTAATTTTTTTTTTTTCGATAAATCATTTATGAATAGCCTCGCCTTATAGTTTATCGGAGAGAATTCACCAAAATGCTGATAAAGTTAATCCTAAAAATATTTTAGGTTTCAATTATAGGGCCGACAGCAGTCGACCTGTCCTGAATTAATGAAGGAATTTTAGTTACTAATGAACCTGACCACGCTAGACTTGGCAAGACAGACAGACATCACAAAAATTAAGTAAAGGATAATATTGAAATTAATACAGCTTTTGTCTGCGACTCTGTAGGTTAATTCATGTAACTACAGAAGTGCAGCTGCTGCGCAGTTGAAGTAAAGTTTTGATCAAAACAACACATTTGGTATTCTCTTAGCTTCAGTGAGATACGCTCGCGTCAAGTTCGAGCGACAGTGCAAGTTTCTTAAACACAAAAAAAATACTTTATTATTATTATTATTTTAGAAAAGGTAGGGTTCCAAGCCCCTTGGTCACTGCGATATGCGTAGACCTAATATGCCAATTTTTTTTTTAATTAAAAAATATCCTAATTTACCTTTATAAACGCACCTACGTGTATATGAAAACAACATTCATAAAGCCGATACAATCACGTTTACGAAGGCCGCAAATGACCCATCCAATTTCAAAGTTCCAATCGGTGACTGAACTGAAATTTACGACCGAGATTACATTTCGACCGTTAATTACAAACATCTGTAGCAAATAGTTGACAAAACAAATTAATAGGTCATCTTATAGCCATTTATCTTTAGGACCACTTAGTATCTATATTTTGGGCCGAACTTCCAAGGTCATTTGAGGGGCAAGGTATAAGCGATAATATTAGAAGGATTAGAATTTGTTTCGGCTGTTGGACTAAGAAATAGATAAGCAAGATTCATTTGTATCTATAATACTTCGATTAATATTATGCGCTTCGGCAATTTTCGTCTGTGTTCGGAAATACGAATGATAATAGTGATTTAACAAAGCACACAGTAAGCTCTCGTTTTTTAAAGTACGTAATATACTTTCGTGACAAGACGTCGGCGTCGGCAGATTGATCTCGACTCAGATTTTTCCAAATTATATAATATTATATTTATTGTTTCTGTATGTGTATTATGCTTATCAACATTTTTTTAAATTAATTATTAAAATAATTGATGTTTCCGTTTGCATAAAACCTTCATTCCTCTATGATTATGAATGGCACTAAGGTCATGAACTCGACCATATGACCTGGCGGGCTCGGCTACTCTGACACACACACGCATCGCGTCGCCGCGCCGCCCGAGCTTATTACCTACATAATTTTTGAATCTACTGCAGCTTTTATTTGATATTCGAAATGAATTCTATACCATTCATAGAGCCTAACTTTGAAATATTTTGGATTATTAAAATAAGACCTTATATCATGAGTCGTTTATTTAAAGGTCTGTTGGTACCACAAGAAAAACAATCTTGAAGATATAGAAAGGACTAATAACATGTAACGTTGTAGCGTTACATACATAGCTATAGACTCGTAGGTTTGCGAATGTTCTAGTCGAGCGTGCGACTCAGGCGCGCTTATATTCGTAAACCAAACCGGTCTAGCCATCCCTACCTCGTTTTGTCACCGCTGTATCGTCGCGGCGCAGCTGATGATTTTGACATTCATTCGGTCCGACAGTCGGGATTTGCCATCACCGGGGGAGGCACGGGCGCGTCGCCTTCCCTACTTTAAGGCGGCGTGACTCTGACCGTGACCTCTCCCGTTGTCCTAGGCAATCCCACAACTCTTGTTGGTGCAAATATAAAATCATTATGTAAAATCAGTGTTTTAAACCCCATATTGGGTAAGTGTTGAACAAACTGTATTCGTTTATAATCATTATAATATTATGTTCTTGCAGGTATATTTGACTTGTAACACTTTATCATTTGTGCAAGTCATGTGTTATATTTTACGTGTCATTTATAATAATCTTTGAGCCTTCAGCTACATTTCTTAAATGTGTAATTCGCTTCGCTTACCCTCAACTTAGAATCTTTTTATTGTATTAACTTTAGTGCTTCTCACATTCTTATTTTTTTACTCCGTTCTGATTGTGACGATCACGCACCACCATTACTAGCGCAATAGTACTTCTCGCTTTGCTTACGCTTCGGGTGGTCACAATCAGAGGTGACGGTGAAACTTTTATTCACACGCTGGAATGATTTTCCAGGGTGCTACCTACCGGATTACCGGCTTCTTCTTTCCGGCTCCTGTCACTGGCTGCCACCTATCGGCTGCCCTAAACCAGGTGCACGATACCGGTATCTTATCCGCTGGTATATACCAGTGTGACATCGGCACCACCACCACCTCGGTGCCACCTTCCCGCGTGACACGGCTCACCGCGTGTCACCATCTCTGCGGGTCACCATCTGCGGGTCACCAACTCCGCAAGCCACCTCCTCGGCGGCCTACACCACTTCGAGGCTGAGCCAGGAGAGTACAGCGCATTCACCTTAGGAAGTGGAATTATAGTGACGGGCATACATGTACCTACGACCTAATAATTTTTTATGTTGACAAGGTTGGGGAGTTTAATTCACATACTTTCATTATACTTCCCCCAACTCACCCTACACTCTTTTAGTTGTCACATTGGCGCCCTTAACGTGGTATATTTTTTTATGGTCACTATTTTTTTTATTTCCTAAGGTGGGTATATTTTTTTTCTTCTTCTCTGGTGTTCTGTGTGTCTTGTGAAACGTTTATTTTATGTTTTATTGGTTGCCAGCAACTAAGGTGTACGTAACTTAAAACGTTGACTGATAAGTTTAATTTATTTTTGTTGTTTGTCGAGTACATTCCGAAATAAAAATTTTTAGTCACCGATAAAAAAAATTTTCTTAATTATTTTTTAAATGTTTTAACGGTAATCGTTTGCTGTTGTGCTACACACAAGTACAGTCAACGACATTATTGTGTAATATTTTATTACATTTTTTTTTTTTTTTTTTTTTTCTTCTTGTTTTTTTGAACTCCATTAAATATTTGTTGGATGTTAATTTCTTTAAGGTGTTCGTACACATTAGTTGCACTAAATTATAATTTTTATTTTTCTGTTGCAATTTTTTTTTTTATTGTTGCAATTTTATTGTTTTTACTTCTTTTTTGTTTTGTCTTATAAAGGGAGAAAACAACCATAACGTTGCTCAATTTTATATTTCTTATTGTAACAGACGGAGTAACTTGTTTTGTTTTTACGTTTGGTTCAACATTTACCTAGTTTTACTTTTATTATTTTTTCAATAGTTTTTTTATCTCTCGCGCGTTCTTCTTCGCCATTTATTTTGGAACTACTAGGTGTTGGTAGGGTCTCGAGTTCATGCAACTAGTTACCTAAGGGTTTTGTAAGGGTTAATGCGTCAGTGGTGTTAGTTAACATTAGTCTACTCACTGACGTTACTTTTATGTATGCGTGAAGTATGTAAGGTTGGTTAAATGAATGATGTTTGAAAGGTAGACCAACACTCACTCATTTTCAAGATTTTAGCGGATTTTATTATTTTTAGAGATAATAAAATCCTTCACTGCGCGCGGGGGGTATTGTAACGTTGTAGCGTTACATACATAGCTATAGACTCGTAGGTTTGCGAATGTTCTAGTCGAGCGTGCGACTCAGGCGCGCTTATATTCGTAAACCAAACCGGTCTAGCCATCCCTACCTCGTTTTGTCACCGCTGTATCGTCGCGGCGCAGCTGATGATTTTGACATTCATTCGGTCCGACAGTCGGGATTTGCCATCACCGGGGGAGGCACGGGCGCGTCGCCTTCCCTACTTTAAGGCGGCGTGACTCTGACCGTGACCTCTCCCGTTGTCCTAGGCAATCCCACAACTCTTGTTGGTGCAAATATAAAATCATTATGTAAAATCAGTGTTTTAAACCCCATATTGGGTAAGTGTTGAACAAACTGTATTCGTTTATAATATTATGTTCTTGCAGGTATATTTGACTTGTAACACTTTATCATTTGTGCAAGTCATGTGTTATATTTTACGTGTCATTTATAATAATCTTTGAGCCTTCAGCTACATTTCTTAAATGTGTAATTCGCTTCGCTTACCCTCAACTTAGAATCTTTTTATTGTATTAACTTTAGTGCTTCTCACATTCTTATTTTTTTACTCCGTTCTGATTGTGACGATCACGCACCACCATTACTAGCGCAATAGTACTTCTCGCTTTGCTTACGCTTCGGGTGGTCACAATCAGAGGTGACGGTGAAACTTTTATTCACACGCTGGAATGATTTTCCAGGGTGCTACCTACCGGATTACCGGCTTCTTCTTTCCGGCTCCTGTCACTGGCTGCCACCTATCGGCTGCCCTATACCAGGTGCACGATACCGGTATCTTATCCGCTGGTATATACCAGTGTGACATCGGCACCACCACCACCTCGGTGCCACCTTCCCGCGTGACACGGCTCACCGCGTGTCACCATCTCTGCGGGTCACCA
Organism: Allophyes oxyacanthae; assembly: GCA_932294325.1. NCBI lineage: Eukaryota > Metazoa > Arthropoda > Insecta > Lepidoptera > Noctuidae > Allophyes > Allophyes oxyacanthae. Next base: position 2,237,116 of record OW028629.1, on the reverse strand, counting down.
TCTGCGGGTCACCAACTCCGCAAGCCACCTCCTCGGCGGCCTACACCACTTCGAGGCTGAGCCAGGAGAGTACAGCGCATTCACCTTAGGAAGTGGAATTATAGTGACGGGCATACATGTACCTACGACCTAATAAATTTTTATGTTGACAAGGTTGGGGAGTTTAATTCACATACTTTCATTATACTTCCCCCAACTCACCCTACACTCTTTTAGTTGTCACAAACAGTTACAAGGCAATATAAATATAAAAGTTTAAACGAGCTTACGAAAGGTAGGTAATCTTCTGTACTGAAGATTCAGTTTCATTTAACTTTTGGTCGGCAATTCTCTTTGATGACTTTGGCTGTTATCTAGAGTAGACAGAAGTCTAAGAAATCTAATTACCTACTACCTAAGTTTTAGAAGAAGGATATTTATATCTTTGTGGCAAGGACCGAAAACTACATGCATACTTATAAATAACAAAAAAAAAAAAAAAAACCCGACGATTAAGAGGGTTACGTGTTTGACCGGTATATATGTATGTTCATCTGTTCCCTCAACACTTCTAAACTACTTATCATAATTCAGAAGAGTCTTGATCGTCCGCTGGTTATAGGCTATGTGACGTCACATTAAATTGAAAATGGCGCCCTATAGAGCACAAAAAGCAATGGCTAAGAGGATTCTTTAGCCATTGACAAAAAGTAATGAACTAAAAAAATTTTTTGGTTAATGATACCGTATTTGGTTTCAAATTTCAAAATATCTATACGATCGACTACCCTCTGAACATCTCTATGAATATCTATACTTATAATAAAATTGTAACGAAGCGAAAAATGTACATTGAATATATCTTGAAAAAAAAAAAAGGCACGTGCTCTATATTCGACACTGATGCCAAAAATATAGTTTTTAGAATTTTTGTCTGTTTGTCTGTTTGTCTGTTTGTCTGTATCTCTGTCCGAGCTTCACGGCCAAACCGCCGAACAGATCGTCATGAAATTTAAAAGTTAAATCCGTTAATGGCCTGGTCAACATATAGGGTACAAATTATTACGCTATTGTCAAAGGGGGGTGAGCAATAAACCAATATGTCTGTGTACAATTATTAGTCGCTACCTATATGACGAATCCATTTGATGTATATAAATATTGGATGATTGTAGTTAATAGATCCGATTAACATTTTATATACAAAAGAAATCATTTCGCATTGTTTTAAACGTACTTTTTCATTTATTCTTTAGCCTTATATATTTTAATTCGTCTGTTTATACCTAGATGGCATTAGTAGTAATTTATAGGCGAGTTTTTAATTTCCAATATTTTTATAAGCGATTTTTTTATTGATACGGCATCCAAACTCCTGTAGGCCGAGTTCGATATAATAATTTAATTTGTAACGTTCAAATACTTATAATAAAATCTATACTACTTATAATAAAATCGTAACGAGGCGAAAACTGTACATTGAATATTTTTCAAAAAAAATGATTGCTGCGTATACTAGGAACGATACTGAAGCCAAATCAGATGTTTTTAGAATTTTTGTCTGTTTGTCTGTATATCCGTTTGTCTGTTTATATGTCCGAGCTTCACGCCTATACTACTGGACAGATTTAGTTGAAATTTTGCAGTAATATCTGTTAAAGGGCTGGTCAACATATAGGCTATAAATTATCACGCTATTATCTAAGGAGGGTGAGCTCAAGTGCATTATGCCTGTGTACTATTATGAGCAACCACTTCATTATTAAGAGCCGAATCTAAATGAAATATTGTCTTATTATAATTCATAGGTCCGGTCAAAATATGTAATAAAAATCATCACCCTATTCGTCTAGGGGGCTAAGCAAAATTAATCTTCGTTTTAGTTTCACAGTTCCTGTGTTCATTTTATTTAACTCCTCACTTGATCCCGTTCTTAAATTAGTAATTTGGTATATTTAGTAATGCCCAGTATTTTTTTTTACTGATAAACGTTCTTTCTTTGGCATCTTACTTTAAGGTACGTATTTCACTGACTGCTATGTTCCAAAAGGTGAAGCGTGATGAAAGCATACGACATAATACCTTACCCACGAGATAATTACTTTTTTAAATGCGCTACCAGATATTTCGACGTAACTTTGATTTCATTATTATTTTATTACATTTTTCTGAAACTAGATGGCGTTAATAGACTTTTTAACCAAGACCGAGTTTTTGTATTTCCAGTAAATATTGAGATAAGATCATTATTAAGACTTTATTAGGATTGGGTAGAATTTTTTTTTATCCATAGAAGTTATCGGAAACCTGTAGGATGAGCTTTTCGGAATCTAATAGGTAATTATGAATTTCAAAGCCTTATTGGCAGTACTATAATGACGTGTGCTTGCTGTTTACTGCTACCATTGCAAATTGATAAGGGCTAACATCGTTTGCATTCTGGAGAACAGCAAATTAGGTTCATAGAACATTATTTTTACAACATAGCCTTTTGCCTGATACACGGCAGCTGAAAATTCATTGACTTGAGGATGACTAGAATGATCTGTCGGCTACCAATTTCTCACTGAAAATAATAAAATAATTATTACCATAAGTTTCTTTAAATTTTTCTTCAGTCTCCCTAGATAGCGTTGGGACCGAATTATTTGTTCTTTTAATTGGGTTTATGTGTTTACGAAAATGTAAAGTTTATAATTTGGATGTTTTCTCCAAGTATTTTAAATAGCTACTATTGTTAGATTCAAGACGATAAAATCATTACGAGGGGCAGTAACGGTTACCGAATTATCACCGACTACGTCGTTGTCGTTGTTAGTCGTTAGTAGAGTGTAGGCAAAATAAAGGTATCGCTAGATAACCTGCTTTGTATTTATGGGATGAAAGTCTGAGAGCCAACAAAAAAAAAAAAGAAGTTACCCCACCTCGGGAAAACAGCAAAAAATATTTCAATGAAACTTTACGGTAATTGTATAGATAATAGTCTAACTTAACAACTTTTATTTGCAACAGTAATTGACTAGATCCTTAGATACAGCTTGATCGTTCTATTGTAAGCAGTCCCGTACAAAGCAGAGGTCATGATTGATTAGTTATACAAAATAATGTTGTATTGGACCTACCTTGATGCGACTTTCACTGTAGTATAATTTATAAGGGATCGAGGACTTATAGTAAACATATTTCATCGCACTATCACTCATAGGAGTCGAGCAATGTAACATATTTTGTGTATAAATGTATGATGGTTACGAAATGTAAGAATTTAACAATTTCGATAGGACTTTCACAGTAGCGCTACTAAGGGGTCGACTTTTTAACATAAATATGTATCATCACGCTACGCTACGCTCACAGGAACTGAACAGTGTAACATTTTTTTGTGTACACACGGCTACTATCAAGCTATACATTTCCAGTAAAAGCTGACCACGTATTGTATAGGCTTCCCTTACAATAAGAGATCAGCTTATTATACTGAAAATTTATAGCTCAATATGTATCCGTGGGTACTAAGGTCGATAGTTAAGAAATTTGTGATTTAAACGAGTTTATTTAACATTTTCGGTAAAAAACCATCACGGAAAATTACTATACATATGAAGGAAACTAGGTATTTTTTCAACATTAGAAATGTTTATTTCGATACCCATCGTAACTAGCTAAGTGGAACGGTAAATAGTAGAATAGAAGCCGACAAATATCAGGTTCAAATCCGGTCCCCGCGTTGTAACTGTTCTTATTTAATACTAATTGATACAATTTTATATTATTAGAAACATGTATTTTCAAAACATAATTCGAGCAACCCCTACACCACGCGAACGAAGTCGCGGGCACAGCTAGTGTATTAATATTTTCTTGTTTCATACTTTTAAAATTTCTGTCTGTCTGTTTATTCCGGCTAATCTCAGAAACGGCTGTACCGATTTTGACGGGACTTTCACTGGCAGATACCTAATGTTATAAGGAGTAACTTAGGCAACTTTTAATTTAAAAATAATTTTGTTAAATTCCATGTGGACGAAGTCACACAGCTACACAGTTACACCACACAGTACAGCTACAGCACAGCTAGTTTTCAACATAATCTGATCTCTCAGAGTACGGAAAGCCTATGCAATTCGAGGTCATTTATACTGGAAATGTATAACCTGATATGTAACCGTGTGTTCCATCCAGGGTCGATCAGTAAATTCCTGCCCGCTCCCAGTTCAAAACATGGATCTCTGGACCCATAGGTAATAAAGTTAAGGTTCTGAAACTACTGGCAGTAACTCATCAGCAGCCGATAAGCGTCATTAGATGAAAGGCAGGATAAGCACAGTTTAAATTGAGTTGCGATTGGATTGATATCGATTGCGTTTGTGATACATAGTTCGTAGTTATGAGTACGAGTCGTGGGTTCAGATCCAGACGGCACCAACGCATCTGATTTATTCTGGACTAAGCGTTCGTTCACATTTGATACTTTTAGCAGCAGACTCGCGCGTTTTCGCGTTCGTTGGCTGCATTTTGCTTACAAAAAGTGAATAAAAAAATAAGGATGGATATGGAAAGAAAGAAAGAAAAATCATTTATTTGGACTAGACATCAGACAACACAGTGCACAAACATAAAAAAGCAAAAGGTAACAATAAAAACAACGTGCTGTCGGAATGCCAGTACCAAATGGGTTGCCAACTCAGCATTTGCTGGGCATACGAACACCCAGCGCTGATTTTCAGTTGGCACCCCTGCAGTGACACACGGACGGAGGAAACAAATATTCATATACTTAAATATAAATATGGTAAATACGATACTAATATTTAAAATTATAATTAATACTTATGATAAATAAATAAAAGAGTTGCGGCCTACAAATAAAAATAAAAAAAACATAAATAATATAAAACATGGGTAATACATACATATGGGTAATATATTATTTAATTAATAGACGTAGTTGACACTTTGATGGTCTGATCCACACCCTTAAATATGACCACGCATTTCTGATACACGCTGTATAAATTGATAACCTTTATAATGAAGCGCGAATAAAGCAAAAGTTGCTTCATTTCAAAACAAATTACGAAGAAATTTAAAAAGTTTTACTCATCATCTATAAAAGGAGCAACGCTGCTCTCACATCTGTGAACTAATTAAGGTTTTTCGATACAAAATCAAGTGTGCTGGCGCTAACATTTTTAATACTCTCGTCCGTAATATAATCTATCTTAGTCGGTTCAAATTAAACTTTTCGCTTGACTCCGTGGAACTCCTAATGGAAATTAATCACTGGCCGGCTGGTGGTATATAAATATACGAAAGCCTTCGTAGGCAATGTATTAAAATACTGAAATTTTATTCTTATTAGGCTTGTTGAAAAAATATCGATACATCAATAATAATTATAATAATAAAACCATTTATTTCGGACACAAATCCATAAGTGTTAGTGACAATTTTCTTAAGGTCTATGTTAGAAATAATATCTATCAAAATAATTAAAAAAAAAAAAAAAAAAACTATTTATTATCGATATTATTTATTCGATGTATTGATAATTTTGGGCGATATTTAATGTTTCGATATATCGATTTATTGATACTATCGAAAAGGTATGCAAATCGATATGTTTTTTTAACCAATTACATTTTGTCGTATGGTTTGTCTATCTATGATCGACTCTGTTCCTTTTATGTATGAGAAGAAGAAACAAAAAAATTAATTAAAATGTAAGTTTATAGTTTATTTGATTTGCTGCTTTTTGATTCCAAATGAAAATAAAATATTCATAATTTCAGATAAAGATTACTTGATTTATTAGAAATGATGCCTATAGACTGATAATTATCTAGTAATGTAAGATGATTAAGGTATATTATGCAAAATATTCTAATTTTTAGAGCACCAATATTCTCTTTGGATTCGGACCAATATATCGATATTTTTGATAAAAATATCAATATCGATATTCATATTTTAAAAGAATAAAATTTTAGAAGGTATCTCGAAGTTTAGTATCTCACGATCGTATTGAAGTTTATTACCAGTGTCGATGTTCATTACCATTTTAGTTACGTGGTAGACCGGCTGATTGTTTTTCGCGATTTCAGTGTTGATCCCATAGTAAAAGTTGTTCATAATGATGAGGACAATACCCTCCTTTAATATGTCCATTGTGAATAGAATAGAATATAATAGATTTTTATTTCATGTAAACCAGATAAAGGCACTTATGAAATGTCGAGATTCTAGGTGCGCGGTTCGAAATAGTAGATCCTATGGAGAAGAACCGGCAAGAAACTCCATGGTAACTCTTTTCAAATAATAGATTACAATCTTGATCAGTAAAATGTTGTGGTAAGAGCTGTGAAAATAATGTAATTTAATGAGAATAAAAATAAGACTAGGATAATAATGATTTGCCTCTGAATAAAATTGCCATGGCAGTTACAAGCTGACCAGTTCCGACAGACGGCGCCCGTTCACGAAAACAAGTCTCCGGGATGCTTACTCGTAAATGAAAAAATCGCTGGCTTTTTAATAGTAGATAATATGTATAAAAACCTATCAAAAATAATAGCTTGAACGCTTTATTTGTTTTAAATACAATTTACAATCACGAAACGTCCTCTCGTCGTCTGAAGGTGAATGGAGATCGATTTGATAACGAACTAAATATATCTTATTTCTTTTAAAACGCTTTTATTAGCTTCACTTGTAACTAACTATGTAAAAAAATCTTGGAAGTTAAATTTGACCCACTTCCCGGTTTCCGATTGAGCTGAAATTTTGCATACACGTTTAGTTTGGATGACAAAAGCGTTTTCTTTAGTTTTTTTTTTATATTATTTATTATTATTTAGATATTTATTTATTTTGTTAGTTATCACATTTATTCGAGTAATATTGAATTATTTGTATGGAACAGCTGAGTTTTTTCGCGATTTCAGGGTTTGGTCCCGTAATAAAAAGATGTTCATAATAAGATTCGATTTCTGTAACATCCTGTATACAGGGTATATGCGCTCTAGCATAGCTACCCCAGCATGACGATATACAGGTCCCCTAAAACTTTGCGCCATCCTGTATACCAATTGGTTGAAAATTCCTTTTATGCCTTTGTCTTAAAGTATGTTGAAATAGACTAAGGATTTATGCCACATTCGCCCCATAAAATTTCGCCTCGCATAAAGAAATCCATAGATCTGTTAAGATTTTTTCATGCGAGGCGAAACTTTGTAACTCTGCACTAGTGAATCGCTGCGTACCACTGCTGAGTAAACTCACCTACACCGCAAACTTGCACTAATTATGGTTTAGGCAAACTGTCCTTAATCCAGTTAATATTATATAGTTACTTACTTTAATTTCTTCGCTGCTATTCGTACTATATTTTACTGTTTTTTTTTTCATTTTTCTCCTTGATTTATCTATGTTTTTTGTTTCGAGCATATGGCACCCTGGGTTGCAGCTGAAAACCAGCGTTGGGTAATCAGTATTAACGTACTGACACCCAACATTATGCTGAGCTGCTGGCCCGTTTGGCACAACTACTGATTTTATTTTATTTTTATTTTCTGTGTTTTTAGCATTTATGTGCCAATAAACTTTATTTCTTTCTTTCTTTGTGGAGCGAATGTGGAATAAATCAGACTAAGTAAGCTGACAGACAGGCAGTTTATAGTAGTTTACATGTATTGCCAGATTGCATAAAGGAAGGATCATGGGATTTTTTTATGACAATATTATGCATAGATTTTCCCCTCATAATGTCTCTCGGACCCATTTTCTGACCGAAAAATTTAATAACTTTGACCAAAACTATACAAAAGAAGCCAATTGAAAAACGGTAGGTACCTACATAAAAATGCCCTGCGTCTAAGATATAGAGAACACAGTAGACGTGTGCGCCGATGCCGGCTTCGGCGTCATCGGCGTGGATGGTCGGACGGATACGGTTGTTTTATATACAATGCAGACATATAAAGAAAGAAAGAAAGAAAGAAAGAAAAAGTTTTTATTTCTACGCCCAGTATGACGCACAAAACATAAAAATATCTAAGCTTAATTAATACTAAAAAAAAAAAAAAAAAATATCATCGTTCTGAGAGGCTTCTTTGGTCATATACTAGTAAACTAAACACTAGAAATGTCGAAATATATGCTTATTGGTTTATTTCGACGTATTTGTTTACGCAAATTCAATAAAAGACCATTTTTATATGACCATAATTTAAATAGCGCATTTTGCCGATAACTTCGTCCGTCACAGTCATTTGGTGAAAAAGTCTGCAATAACATGTTTTTAATAAGATTTTCACCGTCCGCGCCGATGACGCCCCGCAGCGGGTATCGGCGCGAACATCTATTACACACGCAACAGCTTTTTTAAACCTAATCGTCAAAAAACACCACTCCAACCAGAAAAAGAGCTGTAACTTTTGAACGGCAGGACAGATTTTCATGAAACATGGTTTCCGATTAAACTAGCTTTCAATTAAACAAACTGCATTGAAATCGAGCCATCCATCTTGGAACTACGATACCACAGACAGATACACCCTAATAAAACCAGTATTTTAATAGTAAATCAGTCAATTCAGAAAATCATTTAAATTGAGGTTTGCAGTTCACAATGTCGACCGCATAATGACATGTTCTGTTGGCTTTTGTATGCTTCACGCTTTCCAAAAACATTTAATGAGGGAAGCAGAATGGAAGGACTGTACTTGAAAATAATGCGATGTTGACGAACATCCCTAAAGGGAGAATGGCCATGGAAGAATGGCATGGTTATCTCTAAGTATAAAATAAAGTCGCTTACCGCCTCTGTCTATATGTACATTCGTTAACTCCTCCTAAATTACGCAACGGATTTTGATGCGGTTTTCACCATCAGTTAGATAATTATTCACGGAAGGTTTATATGTATAATACTTTCATGTTTTATGTAAGGATAGTAGAGAAATAGCATCCGTGCGAAGCCCGGGATGGGTCGCTAGTAGATAGGTTACTGGTTATACAATGGATATATAGAAGGAGGATATTGTACCCATAATTAGACTATTAATTAGATTATTACTGTCTAGAATATTGATATTTATAATTTAATATAAGTGGAAACTTGTAATTGGCCTTATCTTTACTAAAAACTGTACTCATTCTTTGTTATTAGCTGTAAGTTTTCTTAATAAAATAAAATAAATAAAAATAAATTATGAACAACTTTTAGTATGGAACCAACCTGGAAATCGCGAAAGAATCTGCTGTGACTTAACATGTATCAAAATATTGTTATTACATTATTTACAAACCAATCAAACAACACTCATAAAAAAATATGCAAAATCTAAAAAAGGTACTTTCCCGTACCGGGAATCGAACCCGAGCCTCCTGGGTGAAAGCCAGGTATCCTAGCCACTAGACCATACGGGAGATACTCAAAGTGTTGAAATAGTGGATCTTTTATTAAATACGTGATGTTATGTATAGGATGAGTCATTTTAACATTCTTTTATTTTTGTTATCACAATAATTCACTTCAACTCAAGGACATTTAACAGTGTGTTTGATCATTAAAAGACATTGCTTACGTATTGATGACGTCAGAGAGAAGAAGTATTATTGATACGGAATTTCCGATTTTAGATAGCATATCGGTATAAATAGTAGTAGTACCGGTAAAACGGGATTGTATTGTATAGTAGGTAGAACCTGGATTAAAAGTTTTTTTTTTTAAACCAAAAGACTTGAATGTTTTGTTTGTCTTTGGCGATTTTTTTTTTACGTTTTCTGTCTTATTACTAAAGATAGGTCGAAGGAAGTCTTGTAAAACCCAGGTTTTATTTATTTATTTAATGCTTTTCATACAAATATGTACAAAGGCAGTCTTAATGCTTAAGGCATTCTCTGCCAGACAACCTTAGGGTGATGCAGAGACAAAACACATGGTAGATGCACTAGTCATTAGGTCATTATGTTTCGTGATAGCCCTGTCTCTTTTTGACATCTGACGTTCGAAAGTGACGAATACATTCAAAACCCGGGTTTTACTAGACCAGCATATAACCATCTTTTGTAATAAGGAGGAAAGTTATGTTATTTCTTGTCTTTTTTCTATATTTTCCAAGTTCTAACAATATGACCAAAGGTATTATATGACACGCAGGCCATATTACAGAAGTTTTTATTTAGCATGACCATGACACCTATAAATATAATTAAGTATTAACAATAACCAGCGAAGCGTGGACGGTTAAGGTTACAGTTAAAATTATGTCGTTAGCTAACAATTTGTCAAATGGTGCAACTTAGTTTTTGCTTAAACCGGTACTTTAACTGAAGATTCGATGTTTTTTTTTTTTTGAACTTTGCCCTACACTATGAATTAATCCTGTATCGTGGGTGCGTTTACAAACACAAATATTCATAAGCACAAACATCCAGACTCGGAACAACTATCTGCAGATCATACAAATATTTGATCCGTGCGGGGAACGAACCCGCGGCACGTAGCGCAGAAAGACAATCGCCCAACCGTGACTATGTTTGTTATAGTTAAAGTAAGATGGTGCAACCCACCCTTATTTCATAAGCATATAAAACAAAAACATAGTCTACCATCCTAAGCACAAAAAACAATCTAATATATTTACATAAGCGAGAAAATACTCCGAAATACAGGACAGGTTGGTATCTGAACAAGTTATGTGCAATCTTCATAAAATCCGGGCTGTAATCTATTCAGGCCCTAAGTAAACCAATGTTAATGGGCCCTGTGCCCTCCGAGGTCCTAAAATAACAACACCATGTGATTTGTGAAATAGGTTTTTTTTTTCTTTCGGCGAAAAAGAAAGATTTGCAAAAATTTGAGATAGGTAATTTTCTTGGCGTGTTTGGTTTAGAATTTATGTTTTTTTTTAATTTATTTGATGTGTGGGTTTTCGAGTTTATTTATCGTCGGATGCTGATTGTGGGAAAAGTGAAAATAAACAAAATATACCAAGATTGGAATTACCTACGTATTTTGTGATTCATACCAAAAAGTTAAAAAGGAAATCTGCGTGATACGTCTCCGCCCGTCCGTCCATCTGTCTGTCACAGCGGCATATTTCAGCCTCTACTAATGCTATCGATTTTAAGTTTGGAATACCTAGTTTTAAATATTGCTTACCCAACCTTATTGAAAATGAAAAAACGTTTTTTTTTTTTTGCGTTTCGTTCTCAAATGCGGATTGAAATTTCAAAACGGAGCTACTAGTTCAAATGGGATATCATACGTTTAGGCTGCATATTCCAAACCAAGTTTGTATTTTTTTTTGCTGCGTAGTTTTCGATTATACAAAAATTACAAAAAAAAATATACCATTCGTTGTCTCTGAAGTTTGTAAAGCGACAAATTTGAAATAATTACAAATTAAAAGTTTGTGTAAATATTAAAGGAAAATAATAATAATAACTGGTCCATCTATCCACCACAGCTTGTGACATTGCAGGGGTGCCAACTGAAAATCAGCGTTGGGGTCTCTGCGCCCAGCAAATGCTGAGCTGGCTACCCTTTCGGCATGGGCAAGGGCATGCCTGGCAGCATACTATTATATTTTATTTCTTAATTGTCAACTTTTATAGTGTGTTATTTTTTATCTTTAATCTTCTCTCAGTTATCAATGTATCCGTGCTGAATGGTTTTTCTATCTTTCTTTCTAAATTTGCATATTCATGAAAGCTTATACCGACATACTTTGAATCAATCCACGATTTCCAAAAGAAAGTCGAGATACACTAATGATAAACACTAATGCATTCTTGTATCCATAAAACCAAAATAAATGGACCAAAACGAAAACAACAATGGCACCACAATCAGTGAAATCAATCCATCATCTCGTAAACATAAAGATTAATGGACGAACGCTACTGTGGAGTCGCTATACAAATTTCATTTGAAACAAAGCTCTGGTTATCTTAAGACGAAATATTATCGAAAAGCCCAAACGACTCGTTTTTGAGCCACACCCGTGGATTATAAAATATCTCGATGCACAATCAGAGACAAAAAACATCCTAGACAAATACGCGCACATATTTACAATCAAAATTACGCCCTGACAAAAAAGAGGGGTGTTTTAAGTTTGTAATATGACATATTACAAACTTAAAACACCCCTCACATATGTGTACACGTATGTGACATCGTAGCTCCAAAACGGATGGACCAATTTCAATGCAGTTTTTTGAATTGAAAGCTAGTTAAATAGGGAATCATCTTAGATATGTTTTATGAAAATCTGTTCAGCCGTTCAAAAGTTACAGCGCTTTTTCTAGTTGGAGTCGGGGGTTTTTGACGGTTAGGTTGTTTTAAGAAACCTTAGCTGTCCTTTTGAATTTATCCTGTGGGATCTACAGTTTGTAAACATACATCTGACATGCATGACATGCATGACATGACAGATACACCCAGACCCGGTACGACTGTTTGTAAGCGATACAAGTATTAATTGTTGTGTGCGAGAATCTAACCCATAAAACGTAGCACTGAGAGCCAATAGTTTAACCACTACGCCAACTATACCGTCCTAGGTATAGTGTTCGTACAAAAACACCATTAAAATCAGTAGGTATGTCTATTAAAAAAAATGGACATATATAATTTATTTAGTTACACACATAATACACTTGAACATAACAGTGTAACACCAAGGCGTTGTAATAATTTACACCCGAAAAACCTCTAACGTCCTGGAGCTAATCATAGAAACATTTATGTTTTTAAGATCTGATTAGAATTAGTAGGTATTTTATCTTTGTCATATTATTAATTTAAGTGTATTTTAAGCTTTGTTGTATAATGTATAAGAGGACTTACCTTAGCCACCAAGATGCACTGAAGCTTCAACTAAAATATGAATTTAAAAAATATTGGATAGATGGAAATAAAAGATGACACTTTTTTATACGCATGGAATTGTGCATCTTATATTTTTACAATATCAATGCCGACACCTATGTAATGGCCGATCGTTTGGCCGATCGCCCTTCATTTCCTTACGCCGATGAGCTCATTTAAACCCCCACTTAAGAGTAGGCGCTCTTTTCCGATTGGTCGTGCGATTTTTTATCGCGATTTGTCTATAGTTTTTACCGTTTAGAAGGTAAGTCTATTAGGGTTAAGAGATGTTTACGAAGAAGAATGTACGAAGCAGGTTGCTTTTATAAGAACCTGGCAAAAAAACAGTACAAAAAAAAAACGAAAATTCGACTTACTATGGGGGCACGCATGTTAACTTACTAACGCAAGCCATACAAAATCAAATTGTTATTTTGTTTTGGAATTAATTTTAGTAGGTAGGTACTGCGCTTACATTTGAGACCGGAAACTGAAACATTGCAAATTATGCGCACTACATAAAAAAATATCCTGTATATATTGTCTATGCCAATTTTAATTATGTACCGATGTACCGAAAACTAAATATATCTACAGTTTGTTAAAAATCCATCATCACGTCTTTTTTATTTTATAAAGATACCTACATTTGTATATCAACCGTCAAATACGAAGCACGATAAGGATATCATTATTCTGTACATTTTAGGGTTGATTTTTTAATCGCCAGATAACTTTTATCTGAGGGAATAAATATGAATGTTTGACAGCTTTCTTATACACAATCTGTGAAGTTTCAAATTTATTCGTTGAATAAAATAATATCAGTCGGCTATTGAAAGATCTGCCCTTCATTAAATATCTAAACATACCTACCTCTCGCAGTAACAACTCGGATCTGTTAATACTTATAAATTATTCAGAATCCATTATTATCTGTGGATGCCAAGTGACTTGAGGCACAAATCACATCAAATTGCCACCGCTAATCTCCAAGCAATGCGGAATGACTATTTATATTCAATATCCGGCTTCCGTTCAACTGTAGGCAATCCCAAATTAAATGATAACTCTTGGATTGCTATCGAAACCATCAACGACGAAAGGGTTCTTGGTAAAATTGGTTATATCAATCGTCACGCTTCGCAGGAGACGTGGCAATGTGAGTAGATATTGCCATAAGAATATACAAAAAAAAGAGTAAAAACCTTCTTTGACTAAAAGACTTCAGTGGGCCGAGCACGAATGTTTTGACGTATAGTAACGTAAAAGGCGAAATAAACAAAAGACCACTGTCTATCATCTCTGTTTTTGTTCATTTTCTCAGTATGATAGTGATTACCTGAATGAGGAAACCAGTAGAACCTATGTAGAGTACCTGCACCCATGTGGATAAAAAGAACCTCCCCAATGACAGTGCCTAAGTTCGTCCAGCGCACTGTTTCTATAGCATAAGCAATTGAATGTCGACATGACAGAAGAAGTACATACTAGGTAACCTACTTTCATCAGCATGCAAACTTCTACTGCTGAAGATAAGGCTCGTTACCAAAATCACCACGATCAGCAAAAGGGATGATGGGAATATGTCATTAGTGTACAGGAGGATGCTATTTCGCATCCTTTTGTCTCTATTTTAGAGTAGGGCAACTAAGGTCGCCTTCTATAATACCCAGGTCAAGAGAGCCGGGGGCCTAAACACGACCGGAACCCACTCAGCCAATTAATAATAACTCAGACAAAGGAAATTACAAAATTGAATAACTAAAGTTTCAAGTACACAAAAATTGGAACAACCTACGAAACTTTTCAACTTTAACAGTACGACCAAATTAATTTGTAACAATAAACTTATAATTAAATTATTTATTTCCAGCAATTATAATATAACACTGTAATTGTTGATAAGTATTTTCTGGAGGTTAACTTTGGATCAATTAATTCTTTTTTAGGGTTCCGTACCCAAAGGGTAACACGGGACCCTATTACTAAGGCTCCGCTGTCCGTCCGTCCGTCCATTCATTCTATCCACTAGGCTGTATCTCATGAACTGTGATAATTAGACAGATTTTATTAAAAAACAGAATAAAATAAATATTTAAGGGGGCTCCCATACAACAAACGTGATTTTTTTGTCGTTTCCATAGTTAATAGTACGGAACCCTTCGTGCGCGAGTCCGACTCGCACTTGGCCGGTTTTATACAAGCAAACTGATAGACGGTGTTTGTTTTTAATAGTAGAATAGAATAGAAAATATTTATTCGATAAATGACATACATCGTCAGTACAAAAATAAAATAAAATTGAAACACAGAGATCACAAAGAAACAAAAATAATTATAAAAAATAATAACAAACAAACACGGATAAATAATATATAGTTGATTTTACTGCACTGACGAACACGCCCATATCGAAAGGGTTGCCAGCTCAGCATTTGCTAACAAGCTAGTATAACAAGGAATCAATCCTGCAGTTCACCTGATGGTAAGTGATCACCGCCGCCCATGAACATCCGCAACACCAGAGGAGTCACCGATGCGTTGCCGACCATTTTGGATGGTGTAAGCTCTTTTATTGAAGGTGTCGTGTGTTCAGGAAAACCGCTGATTGTAGTTGATTCTGCAGTTATGTGGTGCTTTTAATGGTTGAAATGCATTCCAATTATCAACATTTGTCGTGCTTGCTGAAAGTAGATCATGCACGACAACATGCAAATCCTGAAGCCATCAAACTTAAAAGTTTGACGAGTATTATTAAAACTATGGATATTAACAAAAAAAAAGTAAATTGGAAAAACAAAAAAAAAATGATAATAATTCCATGATCCCTCTATAGGTACTTTACAGTATCTATATTTAATAATACATGCGGAGAAAACTTTGTAAATAGGAAACCTCTGCAATGGAAAATATTTATTTACAACAAAATGCCACTAAACAAAGTAAGTTGTAATATAACTTAAACATTGTATTTTTGACATTGTATGCTTAACATATACGTATTTGACATAGTAATTAGTCATACATATTAATGGATTGAATAATATCTTATAATATTGTAACTTTCACTAAATGACAATGTTAAATTGGCATGCATAAGTAGGCGATATATAAAGAACTGTAAAATTACTATAAGATCTGTTGAAGTACCTTATTTCAAGCAAATAAAGAATTATATTCTATTCTATTCTAAAATGTGGTAAGAACACTACTAACGGAGTTCCTTAATAAATTCAATTTTTTTAATCGCAAAACGCAATATCAACCTCCTAATATGCGCCCAATCTTAAGTTAAAATGACGTAGCACCCCAAGTTCGAGCGCAACTTTTTCTTAAAGCAATTAAGGCCAACTTATTACGAAGATGTAGCAGATTGTTTTTAAATATCTTTAGTTCTGCAGTATCGCCTTAAACGATAGTAAGTTTTAATAACCACAGCCTTTGGTTAAGAAAAGAGTTAGATTATGGGATTTTCTTTAGATTGCGAAGCCAACGTTGGCTTAGATCTCGGTTGAATAACTTAACTACCTTATTTCTTGTGTGAACGAAGCGACGCCGACGCAGGTATTATAAAAATCTATGCAACTTTATAATTGTTTTACCCGACTTCGGCGAGGGTTATGTTTTTGACCGGTATGTATGTATTATCATCTGTTCCCTCATAACTTCTAAACTACTTACCATAATTTGACAAATGCGATATCGTTGTAAGCTTCTTAATCGTCCGCTGATTATAGGCTATATGACGTCACATTAAATTGTATATGGCGACCTCTAGAGGACATAAAGTCTAAAGAATTTTCAAAATCACTACAATTGGCGGAGTTATTGCGTAATAAATATACGAAAAAAGATACAGTCGAATAGCGAACCTCCTCCTTTTTTGAAGTCGTTTAAAAAAGGGCACGTGTCTCATTCTTATTCAGATAAATTCATATAATTGAATAAACTCAAAACTTGACTACTTTCTTAAATTATTGCTTATGCTTTGATATTAACTGATATTCCCCAGTATCAATCCAATCAGTATATCAGTTCCTTCACTGCCCATTCCAAAACACGCCCCACTAGTTCTTACATTTTGCGTTACCTAGATCTGCACTGTATGGTTCATAGAACTAAAGCCCACTGCCCTATGTGTGGACGACGAATGGGAAGCGAAGCGATGACGATGCTTCGCAAGAATTAAATTTGCAGTCAGTAAGATTGACTCATTGATCTAGTGGAATTGATCTATTATTTTTAAAGCTTCCATGGAGTTTCTTACCGGTCCTTCTCCATAGGACCTAATATTTGGAACCGCACACCTAGAGTCTCGACATTTCATAAGTGCCTGTATCTGGTTTACATGAAATAAAGATCTATTCTATTCTTTTTTTGTAGTGTGTAGCAGTGGCGAAGAGTCCATACAACCCGATTCCCACCGGCTTCCCTTTAGGTATTGGATAATGCATAGACTAAAGTAATATTATATTATTTACTCATCCCAACTGACAAAAAAAAGCATGTTATTCAGTTAGGTCGAGCTCTTCCAGACGTATGGATTTTTGTCTTGCCGCATTAATTGGTTAGTGTGGTTTTTTTTTGAAAGCTTTTGGGACGGCTTCCCTTTTGAAAATTTTCACCCTTTGCCACTGGTGTGTAGGTACATAAATAATAAAATAAATAAATATGAAGAATAATTTGACAGGTTAGTCCTGTATATCTTCCATCCTTTTCTCATGTTTTTGTTAGAAAGAGGCATAATGAGACTTTACTAATTTAGTTTGTAAACTACAGAATGTGCACCACTTTTTAACCGACTTCAAAAAAGGAGGAGGTTCTCAATTCGACGCGTATGTTTTTTTTTGTTACTTTTGACTGGGTGAACCGATTTTGATGATTCTTTTTTTATTCGCATGTTCATATATTGTATATTATGCCACTCAAAATAGAAAAATAAACTTTAAATAAAAAGTAAAAACCGACTTCAAAAAACTAAAAAGTATAAAATAATTTTCTTAAAAAACTTAACAGCTTCTGAAGTCGGGGACTATAATTCTTCAATGCACCTAGCTTGGCAGTGGCCCCGACTTCAGAAGCTGTTAAGTTATTTAAGAAAATTATTTTATACTTTTTATTTTTTTGATGTCGGTTTTTTACTTTTTTTAAAATTATTGTTTCAATATCGCATCGTATCGCGTCGTTTTTAAGACGTAGGACGGTAAGAGAGTCGCTCTATATAAATTCAGTTACTAAATGAACTGAACGACGAAATAAACGAACTTAATAACACTAATGGCATATCGATTGAACTGTTTTTATAAAACAACTTTGATTAATGAATTTTTTAGTTTACGTACCAGAGATAATCTTCGATAGGTTTTGTCATTAACTGTGTTCAAAATTATTAGTAAAAGGTAGTATAAATTATAACATCTTATGTTTTTATATGTCGACTGCCAAAAACAAGACTTTAGCTTCGGTATCATCAATATATTATACGTGAAGAGAG
The DNA here is from genome assembly GCA_932294325.1 of Allophyes oxyacanthae. Classification (NCBI taxonomy): domain Eukaryota; kingdom Metazoa; phylum Arthropoda; class Insecta; order Lepidoptera; family Noctuidae; genus Allophyes; species Allophyes oxyacanthae. Next base: position 2,218,760 of record OW028629.1, on the reverse strand, counting down.
AATTTTGTACCCCTTTTTAAGCATATTGAGCGTACGGGGCGGCGGAGTGTGAGATTTGGCATAGTTTCTATGAAATAGGATTGCAGAAAGCTAAAAAAAAGTAAAGTTAAATTACGGTCGAATTTCGACCACTGGATGACCACTATTGATATAATTATTCTTGAATACAATGTCAATATTATGTCAAAGCAAATAATGATATCTTGATGATAGTCTATCTTGTTGTGCAACACTCCACAGAAAAAAGGTGCTTAGAAAAACCCTCCCCGAGTCACGATACCATTTTTTACCTCCGACAAAAAGATGTTATAAGTTTGTAGTGTGTATCTGTATTTGTGTATCTGCGTATCTGTTTATCTGTCTTTGGCATCATAGCTCCAAAACGGATGGACCGATTACAATGCAGTTTCTTTAATTGAAAGCTAGTTTAATCGGGTAATAAGTTGCATGAAAATCTGTTTGGCCGTTCAAAAGTTAGAGCTCTTTTTCTAGTTGGACTCCGGGGGATTTTGACGGTTAGATTAATGTTATATGACATTACAAAGTGACGGTTTTTTTTTGTTAATGATGTGTGATATATTATAATTATGTATTATTTCTAAATATGAATTTAATTGAACCCGTTCATACTAGCAGTAATTATGAGACATTTTTTTTTCTATCACGATTCCTGATCTGTTTCCTACATGAAAAAGAAGATTGACTTTCAAAAACCATCTCAACGCCACCGTTCAATTTCCGTCAACATAAATCAATCCCTATTCTCGAAGACGTAGACAGTATATTGAGCTCTGAGTCACTCGTGAGTGTGTGAAGCCGTTTGTGGATAGATAAGCGGTATCGGCAGGCCATTTGCCGCATAGCTGATAATTTCCGCTGCACGATGGCGTCATTTACCCTCCGAAGGCTTGAGGGTGTGGTCCCAGTGTGGGCAGAGCTGAATAGTGTCTCACTGATGGTGGCGTTGTGTCGGGTCATTGAGTTCCCTTTATTAACACGCTTTTATTAGCATTTTATTAGTAACTAACGATGTAAGAAAATCTTGGAAGTTAAAGGACATTGACCATCCTATATGGGAGCTGGACCAAGTGCTGCCCAGAATGGACACAAAGTGAATTATGTTCCTTGGCCTAGTACTAGTCTGTAAACTTAAGCTCTTCAAAATCTATCCGAGGAGTTTTGAGGAAAAGTATTTTTTGTTGAGTTTTCTTATTGATGAATAATGACAACCAATGGCGCATTTTACAAATTAATTACAGTACCAATTATTTTAAACAATGTCACACATTAGAATTGCAATAATTTATTTATGAATAATTTATTTACAATGTTATTAAATCATTTATTTATGATATAGGTACTAGTAGCGACCCATCCCCAGATTCGCACGGGTGCATTTTCTCTACTATCCTTACATTAAATATAAAAGTATTATACAATCATATAAACCTTCCGTGAAAAATTATCCAACTGATGGTGAAAACCCCATCAAAATCCGTTGCGTGGTTTAGGAGTTAGCGGATATCCAGACAGACAGATGCGGAAAGCGACTTTACTTTATACTAAGTAGAGATTACGAATCATTTTTATATGAATTATACATTTTTTGTTTACATCCTATGACCTATTATGCATAAACGTTCGTTTAAACGTCATTTGAAACGTGAAGTTATGTACTGCTCTTTTGGATGTACATAGATATACGTTCCATCAAATATTATAAGAGCGTCCCCATTATTTGCGAACAAAGCATTTGGCACCGCTAGATTTCTTTGCATGATCTGTTCTTTGGTCTAGTGATCGAAACCCAAGTGGCGAGGAACAAAATCACTATCTAGGCATTCCGTGGCTATTTTCATTTTCCGTTCAAGATTTTTTCGCGACGTGTTAAAAAACGTGGCGAGTTTTTCATTCGATTCCCCAGTTCTCAGTTTTGATAGGAGTATACGAGTACCTAGTGCTATCCGTGGTCATCGGCATATTTGTGCTAATAGTGAAGTTTCATTAAATAATCCTTCGAATTCGACACGAGTGCGACCAGTCCAATAAGATAATTCCGCATCATGTCGTTGATGGCTTCTGGGTAGTTTTAACAATTCCAACATTTCGAATACTTGTTGGACATTAAAACCAAAACAACGATTTGGTGCAGTGAAAAGATCATCCTAGTTTTTTTTTTTTTTGGCTTTTGGGTACTCGTTTACGCGTATTGTTTATGCAATTGTATATCATACAAGCGTTTGAGGTGTTCGGAGCTCGGCAGTAATTCCCGGGAAGACGAAACCTTAGGTTCTCCTCTCCAGACTGATCTTCCACTACAGGCGCATCTTTGACTGCAGGCACATCTTCCAATACAGGCATCGTTGTCTCAACATGACGAAATTATTTGAAAATATCGATGATTTATACATGTGACTATATCGGAGTCAACTCTATCGTATATAGATGCAATTTCTACATATTGGTAAATATAAATACCAGTATCTATGTACCTATCGGACGGCACAGAATCTATATATCAGATATCTATAAAGCGGTGGTAATGCTAACCAACAACAAACGAATATATATAATTTTAACTAAAACTACCATTACCAGAAAATCCTTAAAAACTTTTTAACCCTCGGACCGATTTTTTTTTAAATAATTTTTATGAGTATAAATTGATACAAGGAATCATTTAAAAGTACCCCCATGCCTGGGCAGCATTTGGTCCAAACCCGGTCAATGTCCTTTGACCCACTTCCCGGTTTCCGATTGAGCTGAAATTTTGCATACACGTTCAGTTTAGATGACTATTCTGTATAGTTTTTTTTACCTATAGTATTTTATTATTATAGTTGAGACTAGCTGTGCCCGCGACTTCGTTCGCGTGGTGTAGGGGTGCTCGAATTATGTTTTGAAAATACATGTTTCTAATAATATAAAATTGTATCAATTAGTATTAAATGAAAACAGTTACAACGCGGGGATCGGATTTGAACCTGATATTTGTCGGCTTCTATTCTACTATTTACCGTTCCACTTAGCTAGTTACGATGGGTATCGAAATAAACATTTCTAATGTTGAAAAACTATCTAGTTTCCTTCATATGTATAGGAATTTTCCGTGATGGTTTTTTACCGAAAATGTTAAATAAACTCGTTTAAATCACAAATTTCTTAACTATCGACCTTAGTACCCACGGATACATATTGAGCTATAAATTTTCAGTATAATAAGCTGACCTCTTATTGTAAAGGAAGCCTATACAATACGTGGTCAGCTTTTACTGCAAATGTATAGCTTGAAAGTAGCCGTGTGTACAAAAAAAAAATGTTACACTGTTCAGTTCCTGTGAGCGTAGCGTAGCGTGATGATACATATTTATGTTAAAAAGTCGACCCCTTAGTAGCGCTACTGTGAAAGTCCTATCGAAATTGTTAAATTCTTACGTTTCATCACCATCATACATTATACACAAAATATGTTACATTGCTCGACTCCTATGAGTGATAGTGCGATGAAATATGTTTACTATAAGTCCTCGATCCCTAATAAATTATACTACAATGAAAGTCACATCAAAGTAGGTCCGATACAACATTATTTTGTATAACTAATCAATCGTGACCTCTGCTTTGTACGGGACTGCTTACAATAGAACGATCAAGCTGTATCTAAGGATCTAGTCAATTACTGTTGCAAATAAAAGTTGTTAAGTTAGACTATTATCTATACAATTACCGTAAAGTTTCATTGAAATATTTTTCGCTGTTTTCCCGAGGTGGGGTAACTTCTTTTTTTTTTTTGGCTCTCAGACTTTCATCCCATAAATACAAAGCAGGTGATCTAGCGATACCTTTATTTTGCCTACACTCTACTAACGACTAACAACGACAACGACGTAGTCGGTGAAAATTCGGTAACCGTTACTGCCCCTCGTAATGATTTTATCGTCTTGAATCTAACAATAGTAATAGCTATTTAAAATACTTGGAGAAAACATCCAAATTATAAACTTTACATTTTCGTAAACACATAAACCCAATTAAAAGAACAAATATTTCGATCCCAACGCTATCTAGGGAGACTGAAGACAAATTTAAAGAAACATAAGGTAATAATTATTTTATTATTTTCAGTGAGAAATTGGTAGCCGACAGATCATTCTAGTCATCCTCAAGTCAATGAATTTTCAGCTGCCGTGTATCAGGCAAAAGGCTATGTTGTAAAAAGAATGTTCTATGAACCTAATTTGCTGTTCTCCAGAATGCAAACGATGTTAGCTCTTATCAATTTGCAATGGTCGCAGTAAACAGCAAGCACACCTCATTATAGTACTGCCAATAAGGCTTTGAACTTCATAATTACCTATTAGATTCCGAAAAGCCCATCCTACAGGTTTCCGATAACTTCTATGGATAAAACAAAATTCTACCCAATCCTAATAAAGTCTTCATAATGATCTTATCTCAATATTTACTGGAAATACAAAAACTCGGTTTCGGTTAAAAAGTCTATTAACGCCATCTAGTTTCAGAAAAATGTAATAAAATAATAATGAAATCAAAGTTACGTCGAAATATCTGGTAGCGCATTTAAAAAAGTAAATATCTCGTGGGTAAGGTATTATGTCGTATGCTTTCATCACGCTTCACCTTTTGGAACATAGCAGTCAGTGAAATACGTACCTTAAAGTAAGATGCTAAAGAAAGAACGTTTATCAGTAAAAAAAAAATACTGGGCATTACTAAATATACCAAATTACTAATTTAAGAACGGGATCAAATGAGGAGTTACAATGAACACAGGAACTGTGAAACTAAAACGAAGATTAATTTTGCATAGCCCCCTAGACGAATAGGGTGATGATTTATATTACATATTTTGACCGGACCTATGAATTATAATAAGACAATATTTCATTAAGATTCGGCTCTTAATAATGAAGTGGTTGCTCATAATAGTACACAGGCATAATGCACTTTAGCTCACCCCCCTTAGATAATATCGTGATAATTTATAGCCTATATGTTGACCAGCTCTTTGACAGATATTACTGCAAAATTTCAACTAAATCCGTCCAGTAGTATAGGCGTGAAGCTCGGACATATAAACAGACAAACGGATATACAGACAAACAGACAAAAATTCTAAAAACATATGATTTGGCTTCAGTATCGTTCCTAGTACACGCAGCAATCATGTTTTTTGAAAAATATTCAATGTACAGTTTTCGCCTCGTTACGATTTTATTATAAGTAGTATAGATTTTATTATAAGTATAGATATTTGAACGTTACAAATTAAATTATTATATAGAACTCGGCCTACAGGAGTTTGGATGCCGTATCAATAAAAAAATCGCTTATAAAAATATTGGAAATTAAAAACTCGCCTATAAATTACTACTAATGCCATCTAGGTATAAACAGACGAATTAAAATATTTAGGGCTAAAGAATAAATGAAAAAGTACGTTTAAAAAAATGCGAAATGATTTCTATTGTTTACAAGAGAAAAGAGTATCCATGGAGTTTCTTGCCGGTATCTTCTCCAGGACCAACCCACTTGGAACCGTGCGCCTAGAATCACGACGTTTTGAAAGTGCCTGCAAGGGCCCAGTTGAAATAAAAATCTTTGACTTTGACTTTGACTTTGACTTACAAAATGTTAATCGGATCTATTAACTACAATCATCCAATATTTCAAATGGATTCGTCATATAGGTAGCGACTAATAATTGTACACAGACATATTGGTTTATTGCTCACCCCCCTTTGACAATAGCGTAATAATTTGTACCCTATATGTTGACCAGGCCATTAACGGATTTTACTTTTAAATTTCATGACGATCTGTTCGGCGGTTTGGCCGTGAAGCTCGGACAGAGATACAGACAAACAGACAAACAGACAAACAGACAAACAGACAAAAATTCTAAAAACTATATTTTTGGCATCAGTGTCGAATATAGAGCACGTGCCTTTTTTTTTTTTCAAGATATATTCAATGTACATTTTTCGCTTCGTTACGATTTTATTATAAGTATAGATTAGCGATGCTGACGCATGCGTCATGCCGCATGGCGTGTCATGTCATGTCGTCATGTCATGAACGGGTGCCATCTGTCGGGCCTGGTCAGCTTGTAACTGCCATGGTATTCTTATTCAGAGGCAAACCATTATTATCCTATTCATATTTTTTATTCACATTAAATTATATTATTCTCGCAGCTCTTACCACAACATTTGTACCAATCAAGATTCTAATCTATTATTTTAAAAAGTTTCCATTGAGTTTCTTGCCGGTTCTTCACCATAGGACCTACTATTTGGAACCGCGCACCTAGAGTCTCGACATTTCATAAGTGCCTGTATTTGGTTTACATGAAATAAAGATCTATTCTATTCTAAGTGATTGTTTGTTATGACATCAATCCTTTATCATGATCAGCTCTACAAGCAACTTTTACTGGCGGATAAAGAAGGATTAATAAACCATTGACTTAATTTTACTGATTTATTAATTTTCACATTTTGACGACACGGTTGGCGCAGTGGCTAAGCGATTAGCTTTCTGCGCTACGTGCCGCGGGTTCGATCCCCGCACGGAACAAATATTTGTATGATCTACAGATAGTTGTTTCGGGTCTGGGTGTGTGTGCATGTGACATGTATGTTTGTAAACTGTACCCTCGATACAGGAGAAATCCTAGTGAGGGTCAATGTTTAAAAAAAAAAAAAAAAAAAAAAAAAAACATTTCTATTTTGATAATACCGATTATGTAGATAATTAATGATTGTCATTCATTATAGTTTATTTAATTTTAATTGTTATTATTAGATTTATTAAACTATAGTTTTAACATTGCATGCCAAATGGTTTAATAGATAATAAAGTCATACATAATTATTTTCTGAACATCTTTGTATCTTTTTTGTACCCATATTTGGAATTATTCAGTAATAAATTAATATAAATTATGAAACTAAGGTTAAAAAAAATTACTTTATCACCTTAAATATTAGAATAGAATAGATAACCGTAAATGTTAGAATAGAATAGATCTTTATTTCATGTAAACCAGATACAGCCACTTAAAAAAAGTCGAGACTCCAGATGCTGCGGTTCCAAATTATATAAAAAATATATATCACCCGCTCTCAATAAGACCACACCCAACGTCTTAAGAGCCACCACACATTTTACACTCACATCACCACCTGCCAACTGATTTTCAATCTTAACAGCTCACAATAAGGGTTACAAAATTTCGTCTTCACAATCTTCAAATGAACTCCTATATAAGTTAATATCTTGAACTGTCTTCTACCATTACTGACTGTCAAAGTCATCTGAACGCGGCTCGATATTTGAAAAAGATAGTGAACTTGATAAAATCCTTTGCGAAATTCAAAATAGCAAGCTATTTGCCACAGTGTAACTAAAACTAACTTTATACAGTCTAACAACGCGAGTATTTTGTATTTTTGCAATGATTACAAGGCTAAAATGAGCAGGAATAATGTATTTAGTTGCCTTATTGCAACTCAGGATATATTGAGCTAAAGATTAAAAGGGTTAAAATTTATTATCCTGTGATACTGCAAACAGTTCTTTCTATACAAGGTGACAATGATGATGCGACAATAAATGATATTTGTCACTAAAAATCTACTTGATCACATTCGGCTAGTAACAGGATGTGAAAGTGGAAATAAGTCAACTTTATCTGTTCAACACATGTAAACAAAAATAATTTTGGTTCGATCAGGTCTCATACTGAACTTTGCTATGAGACCTTGAAATGTGTAAAATTATTAAAACGAAAACATCATTTGGCTAAACAGCGAAAATATTCTAAGTTTATGGGCTAAACTATCAAGCGTGTGAGTATCTGCTTTTTTTTTTTTTGTAACTGGTCATAGAATAACATCCATCAAAGAGGTATAACGACGGTTCTAGTCAGAGGGAAATAAATAAATAGGTAAATCAGAACATTATTGTCGCCACCTTGTATGATGATGGCGATGCGTTATAAGGGGTAAGTAGCTACACTGTGGTATTATCAAACGCATCTTTAATAGATGTTATCTCGTAAATAGTGGCGTCATAAATTGTGAATGAGGACACTTTTAGTGAGGTGATCGGACCCGGGAATAAATAAATGATGACTTACTATGATATTAAGGATTATTTTTAATTCATCGAGCTACGTAAAGATTCCGAGACCAGCAGCAAACAATAGATTTTCCACTGTGTCTACTTGAAGCTGCTTAAAGAGAGTAACTACGATAACATGGCCCGTCTCTCCAAAATTCAAAAAGTTTGAAAGTATTTACAAAGCGCCACCAAGACTCACAACGCATGTGTGCGTACTGAGACGGCCGTCAAACAAATATAAATCTGAGGATTTGTTGCTCGGTAAGGATGTGACTACACACATTGAAATAGTAATTTGGAGGGGCGCGCCATGTTATCGTAGTTTGTCTCTAGGTGGATTCTAAAGATTTTTTTTTTAATGACATCTGCGATTTCTGCCAGCTTCACCTCTGGAAAGTTCAATGAATAAAATTACCGTTGTTAGTTCGAATATAAAATTTACTGCTATCGAATTTGGCCATTTACATAAGAGAATATTTTTGATAGGATTGCCTTTATTTTATTAGTCTTAATAATAAACATCTGTGTTTAACTTAATAATAAATCTTTAACAGTCTGCCGTTCCACTTACTGTACTAAATCATTCAAGACTTAATTAAAAGTATATTTTAATTAAAGTTCTGTTACGTTACTTGCACGATAAGCGCTGAAAATAAAGCATAAGTAATTAACTTTTAATTGACTTTCGTAGTTATTTTTACTAGTGGTCGCCTAGTGGTCGAAATTCGACCGTAATTTTAGCTTTCTGCACTCCTTCTCCATATAAACTTTAACTATGCTAAATCTCACACACCTCAGTGCGCGCAATATGCTTAAAAAGGGGTACAAAGTTTTCTCTTCACGTATTAATATTTATAGATTTTACATAATGAATCCCGTAATAGCAGTGATAGCCCAGCGGTTAACCGCCCGCCTTCCAAGCAGGCGGGTCTGAGTTCGAACCCGGCCCACACCTCTGTCTTTTCGAATTTAAGTGCGGATCAGCATTTGTGACAAAAAACATCGTGAGGAAACCTGCATACTTGAGAGGGCCTCATAAAGTTCTCGACGGTCCGTGTAGTCCACCAACCCGCACTAGGCCAGCGTGGTGGACTAAGGCCTAACCCTTCTCATTCCGAGAAACGGCCTGTGCCCAGACTGGACAGTGGCTGGATTTATTTTTATACATTATTTTGTTGTCCATAATATAATGGAAAGCCATCGGGCCATGGGCCAAGCTATAGCGTACACTAGTTATGTCATTTCTTATGGCAAAACATTGCAATAATGTTGATAAACATAAGAAAGACACTTATCAGATTATTTGCGGTGACGCAGTGTCACACAGTGTCACGCGCTCATTCCCCGCTATGTCGCATGCACAGTGCAATTAACACCCAACTCGATAGTACACCCGATTGTGATGTGTTTGTGGATGGGTGGAGTGTTATTTTTGCAGTATGTTTGAATTTTTGTGAATTGAATTGTGTATAAATATAAATTGGAATTATTTTGTATGTACCTGTGTAAATTAGTTTTTCTGTAAATATATTATATTCTAGTAATTACTGTAATTGGAGGATATTCCGTTGTAATTAATAAATAAATTAATTATTAATTATTATTCCCTTTGTCTGAAAATGCTGAAGTCTTCCATTGTATGTTTAAGTCACATTAAATAGACATTGTTTACCAAGTCTCTTACATCCCAACCATACTACCACAAAATAATTACCAACAGAAGGCGCACTCAATACAATAATGCGGAGTCTAGCTGTAGTGACTACAGCTTCTAACCCTTTACTCATAAAGGGTTAGAAGCTGAGAAAATCAGAAAGTACGAAAATGAAATTTTAGTATGATTTTTTTATGATTTTTTTTGTTTAAAGGTTTAAGTATTTTTTTTTATTTCTCTCTCGTGTGTTGTCAATGTCCGTGCTGAATAAATGTATTTTCTTTCTTTCTTTCGTTCTCTCTTTATCAACGGTTAAGATTAAAATATATATTAATATTATGATTGCACATATATGTTTTAGTTCTATTATTACACACAAGTTATCTACACTCATAATTTTGAATTACCAGATTTTTTTTAAGTGCTCTGCTCATATTTTTGAAAAACTTTTAGAATAGAATAGAATAATTGTTTATTTGCATAGAATGTAGATACATAAATAAAGGTGTTAACAAACAACAACAACAACAACACTAACGGGTTAGGTTGGGTTGGCGGGTTGGGTTGGTTGGTTGGTTGGTCGGGTTGGCGGGTTGGGATGGGCGGGGTGGGTTGGGGTTGGGTTGTCGGGTTTTACAACGGGATCAACTTTACTACGGGGATCAACTTACGATACTACTTGTGGTAGGTAGTAGGTCAATGGTTACCATACATTTATTCGAGTAATATTCAAGTATTTGTATGGAACAGCTAATTTTATTGACGTTATGTCAACGTTGATCCCATAGTAAAAGTTATTCATAAAGTTGAGTAGAGCAAGTCCTTAAAAAAAATCTGGTAAGTAATTAAAAAATTGTGGTGAATTTAAATTTGAAACACACACACTAAGACAAATTGTCTATTAACGGGAAAGTATCACGGTCTACGGGAAAGATGCTCTTGAGAAATAGTGGGGCGCGTATTCGTGGATTCAACGAATTAAAGTCAGCCTTCTGAATATACTTCTGTATGTGTTATTTCGGCCTAATTTTAATTTCCGTTTGTCAGGTCTAAACTCCTAATTTATGGTTTCATTCAGATATAAATTGGTAAATGTTTTCAAATGAGTCAAATTGATTCGTGAGAATTTGCGCTTACTCTGTAACGAGATAAGGTATTAAAGTGGATTGTAGGTGTATTTCTGATTAATTAATTTTGGAGGGGTTTAGATTGATTTTAACTTCGATTTCAGAACTTAGTTGTTTTGATAATAAAGGTTACCTACGTGCTATACGTACTATACATGATGAATTTTAAATCGCTTCTGATATTTTTGAAAAACTTTGCAAAAGGAAAATCGACTCTGCCAAAAAAAATACATAGTGGTTTTATTCATTTTATTTGAGTAGTTTTTTTTTTTATACAGGATATTTTTTTATGTATTGCTCATAATTTATAGAGTTATTCAGTCTCTGTTTCTAAATGCAACCGCAGTGTTGAGATACACTTTAAAACAAAACGATAATACGAATTAGTATGAGGGATACGCATAATTTACTAGCGCAAGCTAAACAAGATGAAAGTTTTATTTTGTTTTGGAGCCAATTTTAGTACTGCGGTTGCATTTGGGAACGGACAGTGAATTACTCCACAAATTTTGCATAGTACATAAAAAATTATCATGTATAGTCTGTACAACTATTTTTATTTGAATAATCTATCATTCTTAGTTTGCGTGATATTAAGGTTTATGTTGGTGTCCCAGTTACATTGCTACACAGTGTGTTTTCCCTACATAGGTAACACTATCATTGGCATTCCTTTGCGACAGAAAGAAAGAAAGAAAAAAGTATTTATTAGACAGCACAAAAACGATTTTAATTAAAGAAAAATCCCTAATTTTTTCCGATATTTTAATAGTTATTCTGCTATTCGGATGCAGACAAATCCAACAAATCAAAGATCATAAAAATTGGTCCAGCCATTCTTGAGTTATAAATGGTGTACTTGATTGGTTTTTCAATACCCATGAGTTCTAAATAAAACGCTAAAATATCAAAATTGGTTATTAATAACATACTGAGAATTATCAAATGGTCATCAGTAACCATAACAGAGCCACAGGCTCGTAATTAATTCCGCTAGGACGTCTGCAACATGTCACGCCAAATGCATAGCATTGCAACTTGTTGAATACTGCGGTTCAACAGACTTGATACTTAGCTTCTTAGGTACTGCTTTTTACGAGGCAGCCTCGAGTTATGACACTTGGCGGGGTGTACTTGTTGCTTTATGAGGCAGATAAGAGTAACATGAGCTAGTTTAGCTGTTATTTTATTTAACGACTCTCGGCAACGCCTTTTGTTAAGTTACGTAAATTATGACTTCATATATAGCAGGAATGATGCTCCATAATAGCACTTTTTCCTTTTACTTTACAATGAACCTTATAAAAAACGTGGTATAAGTAATGATTTCTTTTTTGGCTTAAAAATCTGAGTTATCCTGTTATTAGTATTACTTGTCACTTATCATACTCATCACAACATATTGGTTTACCCAATAATTTTAACCAGCTTTAAATTGTAATAAACAAGAAATCTAACATTCAAAAATTCTTTTCACATTTCCCCAAACATGTCTACAACCTTTATTTAAAAAAGTACATCTTTCGGCACACATATAACAATAAAAGTATCAACCATACTCCATCCACACATTTCACGCCATGGAACGCGAAATCCCCGAAGCCTAATCGCTTCATTTGGCTGACATGTCATAATTTATGATATAAACGAGTGTTATCTTCAAGGTGATATATTATGGGGGCAATTAGAGAACTGGTAATGAGTTTAAGTAGCGTTTAAGCCTTTCGTAGCATGCGTTTATGTGACTAACCGCTGGATTTAACTGGAATGCTTCAGCTTGTGGCGGAAAATTCATATATTTTCCTTGCATATTTATATAAGATAAATTTTTGACGAGTAATTTGGTTATTTGCTCAGATTTATTGTAAAATAACAAAACAGTAATTATTGATGTACTTAACTTACTTTATATTTTGTCAAATATCTTCTAAATTTAAAAAATGGTGTAAATTAGTATTTTTTGCGACTTTTAATACTATTTAACAATCTCATTTTAAAGGCAAATAATTTCGTAAATCTCCATTGTACTCATCATTACCAAGGCCCGAAATCGCGAAAAAATTCTGCCGTTCCATACAATTAGTCTAGTAGTATTGAATTATTATAGATAGCCTACATAAAATAGAGTACAGGTCTATTTTCTTAAAAAAGAGTTGTGATCAGCACAACTCTATTTTAGAAAATAGATGTACTCTAGTATGGTTGGCAACCCTACTTCACACCACCTACAGCCATAGAGTAGGTAGAAAACAAAACGTCTACAAAGCATATATCAACATAAGTACCAACATTAATCTACATGTCAGTACTGAAGCAGAACGTCCAGGATTTTCACCAAATATGTCTAGAAATCTAGGTCACAGAGTTTACTAAATATTAATCCTAAAGGACCAACATTTTTGGTCTTTTGATTTAGTATTATATTTCAGTGTGTGCAATATTTTTAATTCAATTTTTCACCTTTAATTAGGTAAGTGAGATGGTCACCAGGCCAATCGGGCATAGCGCGTCTTTCTGTTCGAAATTGGATCAACCCAATTGGGGAAGTACATCCGTCTTGCAGAATATCGTAGCCAAATAACTCTGCTCATTTGGAGTGTTGTGTTCCTAACAGTGAGAAAGGACGCCAGTGCTCTTTGGGGCAACTGTAGGGGGACCCCTACTGCTAACATGACGCTAGCAGTAGGGTAAGCTACGCTCGAGTGATGTTGTCAGTGTTGCAAGCGTCCATAGGTTACGGTAACCACTTACCATCAGGAGGGCCATTTGCCACATTAGTGGTATAAAAAAAGGTAATTTTTAGCTCAAGAGACCCGATGTTTACTACTTACCTCTTCTATCAAATTGGCAATTTATTATATCTATCAAATTAATTTAAATTTACTAAAATATACCACCCATTAACCAAAAAATATACTAAAATGCGAGGCTTTCTATATTGCCTATGTCCGGACTGATTACAAGGCCCTTGTCCAAAAGGACCAACATTAGTGGTCCTTTGATCAACAATTCCATTTCAGGGCGTTCTGCCAAACTATCATTGCCACCTAATTTCTGAGGCATAGGGTAAATGAGCACAAATTAAGTGTGTCACGTCCATTACCAGTTCAGTGCGGTGAACGCGGGCATGGCGCGTGAGCACACGGCAGCGGAATTAATACCGCTATGGATTTACGGTGTAGTGTGAGGTAGAAGCGGTAGCGGGGTTAGTGAACATGTTTAGGTTTTCAACGCTTCTAATTACAACAGGTCGCCTCCAGCCGAGAACAACACTAATGACTGTGTTTCGTCACTTAATGAAGTAAGTAAAGTAACATCTTATAAGCATTTTAACATCCACTGCTGGTCGTACCACATCGAACAATTCTGAGCCGTTTGTATTCAACGGTTCACCATGATCTTTGGGTCACCTGTCTAGTAGGAGGCTTACACACGCACCGCTTTCCAATTCACAGTTGCCATTCAAGAACCTTTATTCCCCAACGGTTGTTAGTCCTGCAAAGAGGTAAGTATTCATAGCAAATGACGGCGCCATCTAGTATATAGAAACTACCGGTAAAAGTGATTGAAATTTTCTATTTCTAAATGACACAGCATTATGCTGAGATGTGGGGCCATTTTTGGGCTCGTCCAAGTTGCTTTAATTAATGTTTTTCTTTTGTTATTTTTTTTATGTTTTATTTTTGTACTTTTGTACTTTTATTTGTTCCTGGCGAGTCCAGAATAAAAATGTTTGTTTCTTTTTTTTCTTTCAATTGCAAAATAAACAATTTAGTTTGAAACGATGTGACTTGCCCATTGCCATTGCCACAGACACTAAAAGAGAACCTAATCTCATCGTATCCAGAAATCCTGCAGCAAAAGCAGTTAATAATCAAGATCTCATACCTCCTATACCCTGTACCATACGCATACCGCAGCTGAGTATTCAAAGCTGAGCCGGAGAGACGGGTCTAGCTCAGCAACACAGCACTCAGTTTAAAGCACGCCTCGATGGTACACACGTACACATAACTGTTTTAAATCGACACGATTTTGTAGAGTAACGCAACATTTTCTAAGGCACGCTGCACACGATACGAAACATGAAATGGGATACTAATTATATTGCAGTTAAATTATATTGCAACTAGTTTTGGCAATTCGATGCATAATAGTCTAACCCTTGACTGTTACTAATACTTAAACGCGAAAAAAGGTTATTTCAAGAAGATAAATAAATCTAGCCCTTTACTGTCCCACTGCTGGGTACGGGCCTCCTATCATAATGAGAAGCGTGAGGCCTTTGTCAACCACGCTGACCTGGTGCGGGTTGGCGGACTACAAACACCATCGAGGACTTTAAGAGGTCCTCTGAGATGTGCAGGTTTCCTCACGATGTTTTTCCTACACCGTTAACGCAAGTGATAATCCAATTGCTATATGCACATAAATTCGTAAAGTCAGAGGTGCGGGTCGGGTTCGAACTCGGACCTTCCTGCATAGAAGGCCATCGTTCAGCCGCTAGGCTACACTAGATCAATATTATACCTCAAAAAATGTATGGTTATACTGACATTGTTTTGTCGATTCTGCTTGCACGAGGTAAAGAAATTCAGATAAAGAACCCGCTTACGCTAAAAATAATACCTTAATATTTTATTTAAGCAATAAGGTTACATGTATGGAGGATAATTTATTATACACTTCATATTGAGCTAAAACACAATATTAGATGATGAAATTTCGCAATTTTAGACTTGCACAAGTATGCAGTCACGTGTGAGGGAAGAATTTGCGCAAGTATCTTGGCTTGTACAAGCTGCCTGTGAGCAATATGACGTCACGCAGACTTGTGCTAATTCAAACTTGCGCAAACAAAACGTAACGTGTGTAGGGGCCATTAAAGTCATGCTATCGCATTTTAAACCCCGACAAAAAAGAGGGGTGCTATAAGATTGTAGTGTGTATCTATGGCTCTGTGTATCTGGCTCCACAGTCAGATACACAGATCCATCGATCTACTTTGAAATCGGTCTATCCGTTTTGGAGCTACGATGCCACCATCGTAGCTCCAAAACGGATAGACCGATTTCAATACAATTTTTTTTAAATTGAAAGTTGTTTTAATCGGCTATCATCATAGTTATGTTTCAAGAAAATCTGTTCAGCCGTTCAAAAGGTACAGCTCTTTTTCTAGTCGGGGGTTTTTGACTGTTAGGTTATTTATTCGTGCATATTAATTTCAGGCGCTTTGTCTTGCTGTAATAATCTTCTTAGTACATATTTGAAGGATCAGTTTAGCAGTAAACGTTTATGGAATATGCTTCATGGTTATCAGAGATGTACAGACAAGCTAGCGATGGGCGAGTCGAGTTGTTTAACTCGGGTAACTCGAGTTGCTCTGTGAACTCGGTGACCCGAGTTGCTTTTCTCGAAACTCGAGTTGACTCGGTCGGTTCATAGCTTCGTATTATTCATTCACTCACCACGCGGCTCGGCGTATGACAACTGAGTTACCGAATCAACAGACCAATCACGATTCATGCGTATGACGTAACTCGGCGCGGAAGACCGACGCGCGCGACTCGCTGACTCGGTCGTTATCGTAACTCGGGCTAACTCAGCGCGGAAGATCGACGCGCGCGACTCGCTGACTCGTTCGTTGTCGTAACTCGGGCTAACTCGGCGCGGAAGATCGACGCGCGCGACTCGCTGACTCGTTCGTCGTTTATTACAGTACCGAGTCAACTACCCAATCACGATTCACGCGTATGACGTAACTCGGGTTAACTCGGCGCGGATGGTCGACGCGACTCGCTGACTTGTTCGTTGTTTATATTTTCTGGTTTATTTACACTTTGTAAGAGAGAAAGCCGGGTCGCTCGCAAGTCGGAAAGTTTTATCACCTTACTATTATCTTAAAAATAGGTATTATATTAAATTATGGCCTCTGGTAATAAAAAGAGTGTGGCATGTGACTAGTATATTACTTTACTCTTTGCATGGGAGTATTTTAACAAAACCGACGATGGCTCCAGAGCTGTGTGTAAATTTTGTCCTTGTAATTATAAATTTAATGGAAATAGAACAACTTTGGTAAACCATATAAAAAAGAAACATATTGTTCAGTACAACGAATCTATTGGACAAAATTTAACTCGTAGCGGAAACGAGATTCGAAACGGACAGAGTACTGATATTTCCACTATTCCTGTTGTGACCAGTGAAAATAGTGTTGGGACTTCAACCTCAATACCGAATGTTAGGGGTGAATGAACCAACGCGACATCGAGAACTTTCAGAGCACCATTCTTCATTGAATATTTCTAATGTTTTGAGAGCAATATAATATTTTTTTATATTAGAAATTATGTGTTTTATCATTCACAATACTACCTAACCCTTATTTTTTTTTTTTCATTGGAAACACTCGGGTTAGACGTTGAATTGTTCTAATACGCAAGAAAAATAAACACGAAATGTTCGTGTATTCGAATCCATGACCGTACGTACTGTTTAGACACCGAGTCGAGTCAACTCGAGTTGCAACTCGAGTCAAAGAATATTTTAACTCGAGTAACTCGAGTTGAAAAAAGCTCGACTCGACCCATCGCTAAGACAAGCTAAACAATGAATAGTTGTAATATTCAATACAGTGTGTGGTAAACACATGTAGTGACGCGACACTAAATCGGCTCAGCCGTTTACGCTTGTGTTGATAAAGGTAGCTGTTGTATTGAGCGAACGTTGTAATCTGTACCTTTATAAATAGTCTACATGTATGTACCTGCTCGCTAGTGACTATCGAAATGTTATAATGAACATTTTTAGTTCACTGTAGTAGCCGCTAGAGGCGCCGCGCTTGGTTTCAAAATAGTGGCACTAAATGTGCGTCGATTTATTATCATTGGTAAAAGTCGCGACATCCCGCTCCATGTGCTCCCCGACCCTCGCTCGCGCCAGCCCGTGCTGAGTCGGTAGATTTCAATTTCCCTAATAATAATGTCACAACCCAAACACAGCAAGCCCTCTTGTTAAACCAGCGTTGCCCTAAGTCGAAGCCCGTGTCCCACTAGGGGACGCCCTAAGCCGAGGCCTGTGTCCCACTAGGGGACGCCCTTAGCTTCAGCTGCGTTACGCTTAAATTAACCTAATTTTTAATAGGTCGGAGGTCTTTCATGCCTGTTTAACAGTAGAAGCTCAATGAGCTACATGCGAGAGTCATTGCAAAAAAAAAAAACATTGTTATACACCAAATTACTGTTTCAATGTTTCTAGTCACATCTTCTTACCGAGCAACAAATCCTTGGATTTATTTTTGTTTGGCGGTCTCAGTACGCACACATGCGTTGTGAGTCTTGGTGGCGCTTTGTAAATACTTTCAAACGTTTTTAAGTTAGATGGGTTGCGCCATGTTATCGTAGTTTATCTATATCTTTTTCTTGACTCAGTCAAAGTAAAAATGTACCAAGATATTTACCTCGGAGGAACAGCATGGAAACGACAATACTTCGCCTACGTTCATCTGTTTTCAAAGCGTGGGCGCTGAAAAGATGACGCACTGTTTAAATATCATTTCCAGATAACTTACAAGTTACAAGTTGGCATAATAAAAGATTTCTTGAAATATCGTCTTTTGTTATTTTCGAATTTATAAGTTTCCTTTCTAAATTATTTCTATGGCATTTCGTTAAGGTCATCAAGCATTAGTAAAAGTTATAACCGATAATATTTTTGATTGTGAAAATTTTGATTCGTTTCTTGTCTTCACGTAATACAACTACTGATGCATGTATAAAAAAACCTGTATAAAAAAAAACCTGTATAAAAGTTACAATGTAATGTATACATACATTACTTTGTAACTTTTATACAGGATATTTTTTTATGTAGCGCGCGTAATTTGTAGAGTGATTCAGTCTCTGTTCCAAAATGCAGCCGCAGTATTGGGATATACTATAAAACAAAACGAAAATTCGACTTATACATGATTTACATTTGCAAGCCATAAAAAATTAAATTTTTGTTTTGGACTGAATTTTTGTACTGTGGTTGCATTTGGGAACGGACCTGAATCACTTTGCAAATGCGCACTACATTTTTTTTCCTATATATGCAAACACCGGTCAATGGTCTAACTTCTCTTGGTTCTTCTTCTTCTTAGCTGCGACGTACAATTAGAGGATTCGATCCCGGGATCCCGAATCCCGGGATCCCGGGATCCCGGCCCTATTCCAGTCCCGAAAATTTCGGGATTAAATTTTCATAATCCCGGGATTTTCGGGATTGACGAAAGTGTTACTATAATCGTTCAATTTGTTTTTTATACATAGTTATGATGCTACCTATATGAGAAATGTGTCAGATTACTATTATTATATTATATTGTTATATTAATTAACACTTGTTATGTTTATGTTACACTAGCGACCCGTCCCCGGCTTCGCACGGGTGCAGTTTCTCTACTATCCTTACATTAAATACGAAAGTATTATACATTTATAAACCTTCCTCTTGAATCACTCTATCTATTAAAAAAAACTGCATCAAAATCCGTTGCGTAGTTTTAAAGATCTAAGCATATATAGGGACAGACAGCGGGAAGCGACTTTGTTTTATACTATGCAGTGATAATGTTAAAAGTTCATTTAATTTTGTTAAGTAAAAGTTGTTTTTTTACTTAAATAACCTAACCACAGAACACAGAAAAGTAGTAACGAGAGAGAAACCGCTTTCTGTGTTTGGTGAACCTAACCGTCAAAAATCCCCGACTCCAACACAAAAAAGAGATAATATAACTTTTCAACAGATTTTCATGAAACATAGCTAAGATGATACCCAATTAAACTAGCTTTCAATTAATAACTGCATTGAAATCGGTCCATCCGCTTTGGAGCTACGATCTATGGCTACGATGCCACAGACAGATACACAGATACACAAATCCACAGATACACAGCTACACACTACAAACTTATTATACCCCTCTTTTTCGTCGGGGGTTAAGGGTCCCTATCAGTTTTGGGGTCGAAAAACAGAAAAATCGACCTTTTCAGTGCAAATTTCACAATAACCATAAGAAATCTCGTTGTTTTAACGCATAAATATTATATCACCTATTTATTTATCTAATAAGTCTATGAATTTTAATTTTTAAAACAACGGGTGCGATTCTTCAGCTTAAAAGACATTATTTTGATGATTTATTACAACTAAATAAGTAGTCAAAAATAAAATATAATAATTCAATTTGGTAGATAAATACCTCAAATTTTAAAATATTCAATACATAATAGTAATTTTCAATTAATTCTTACGCGTATACGTCGGTTTTGTACATGATTATATAGGGATTTTTCAACGAGGACCACATTTTTTTTTAAAGTACTAATTCAATAAACATTAAAAAAGTAATTTGTAGGTTGCATAATATACTATATGCCCAGTATTTACGATTTTTTTCAGATTGTTATTCATTATCAGTAAGCTAAACAAGTGATCGAAAAACCTGGTGTTTTGTGCTTACGTAAAAACGTGTTTGATTTATATTTTTCCTAAGTTATATTGAATTGTTATCAAAATTTCAATTTGTACACTGCATATAAAATAGATAATGTACAACTATGCATTAAAAAAGAAAACAGATATTATCTTATGGTTGTTGAGAAATTTGCGCTGAAAAAGAAGTAATTTTCTGTTTTTTGACTGTAAAATTGATAGGGACCCTTAAAAAAGGATTTTGGTTGGTTTTTGTAGAATTTTTACTTTACTTTTTTCGTCTAATTACATTATGGACATTAATTTGCATTGTCAATGAAAAAGCTGATTTTTATATACCTTATGTATTTTTTTGTTTGCAATCTTAAATCCCGGGATTATCCCGGGATCCCGGGATTGACTGTGTACAATCCCGAAATCCCGGGATTAGAAATTAGGCCCGGGATCGAATTCTCTACGTACAATCCATTTTTTATTTAAGATAAATATTTTTGTTTTTTTTTTTGGGTTTATATGTTTTATTCTTTTATTTTTGTTATATTATCTTTAAAATTGTTTTTGTGCTGTGTCAAATAAATACTTTTTCTTTGTTTCTTTAACTTTTCAGTTCCTTTTTTTTAATATTTCGCACGGTGTCTCTTCAACCTTGATAATGGCAGAATCATCGAATAACAATGGATTATCATATATTGGAATTGGAATGTGTACCATGAGTAAATGCGTTTTATAATAATAATCTATATTTGCATGAAACATGGTACATATACATACATAATTTGTTTCACCTAATTCGCATACTTTGGAATACAAAATTTAATATTTGGAGTAGACACATGACAATAACAATGTACCAAGATATTACCTCTTAATTCTTTTTCTTTTTACGTTTTTGTTTGTGTTTCGGTCGGTCGGTATACTTACCTATTCATTGTTTTGTTGCTGGTATGGCAAATGTTTGGTATGTATGGATGCTACTATTTGTATTGTATGTGTGTCGTTTGTCGTTTATTAATTTTTTTTTCTTCTTTCTTTCTTTACCTTTTTACATCCTGCTCGCGTTCAACAACCGCGAACCTAACTACGTATAATTGGTGATCCCACAGCAGCACAAATCAAACGCAGATAGTTATATTAAACCAAACGCGGGTTATCGTATATCTAGGCGGCTTAATACGATTGCGTAGTTAATGCTAGTTCTGATTAAGTGGCCGTGAATAGTCGTAAGTGATTTTAGTTAGGTACATTTCGATCATGTGGATTTGCGAAGGATTTAGTATGTAAAAGCGATTAAGATGCCGAATAGGGATCATGCATATAATCGTATTTTTATTTTTAAATTTTCTTGAATATTGAGCATAAATAAACATAGTTAAAACAAAAAAAAATGTATACAAGATTAATTAAAATATATAAATACTTACCTAACATCGAATTATTAATTGTAAATCTTTACATAGTATAAAATAAAGTCGCTTTCCACGTTTGTCTGTCTGTCTGTATATCCGCTAACTCCTCTTAAACCACGCAACGGATTTTAATGCGATTTTCATAATCAATTTAAGCATTTCTTCCGGAATGTTTGTATGTAGGTATAATACTTTCATATTTAATGTAAGGATCGTAGAGAAATTGCACCGCCGTGCCGTGCGAAGCCGGCGACAGGTCGCCAGTGTTAAATAAAAATATTTATGTACTTTTTTTGCAATTCTTTGACTACTCTATCTCCCGATTGAGTTTTGTTCTGATACCAACGCAGTGGCGGCACGCGTTTAAGAATATAAGTGGTCGCACAAAAGTCGAAATTCGACTGTAATTTTAGCTTTCTGCACTCCTTCTACATATAAACTTTAACTATGCCAAATCTCACACTCCTCCTTGCGCGCAATTTGCTAAAAAAGGGGTACAAAGTTTTCTCTTTACGTATTAATATATAGATAAATGAGTCAAATTACTGGTATAGGTCCTACCTACAATAATATTGGGCCTCTGCCTTACCCTTTGCGAAATACAAGCGAAATATCTATACATATAAATAAAATGGAAGTGTCTATTTGTAATGTCAAAATAACAGCTTTTTACTAAATGAATAATATTATGAAAGTATTTACACTAATTTACAGGTACTGAAAACAAAAATAAACATTTTTATTGGTCTTTCTGTCTCTCTATCTGTTTGTTCCGGCTAATCTCCGAAATTGCTGGACCAATTTTGACGGGACTTTCACTGGCAGATAGCTGATGTTATAAGAAGTAACTTAGGCTACTTTTATTTTACACAAAGAAAAAAAAAAGTATTAGGGATTAGCACAAAAAAATCATTTTTGTTAAATTCCACGTGAACGAAGTCGCGGGCACACCTAGTGTATAATAAATACAACCTACAAATACGATCAGTACCTAGTAGTTACTAGTAAGTTAGGCGCTCATTACCTTAGTTAGTACGTAATAACATAACGTAACGCATAGTAACTCTCCGTGTGTTGCGCACAGATAACGAATGTAAACAGACTATTAACTGTGACACACGGTGCGGTCGGATTGCGAGCTTGTTGGTGAGCGGTTGTTGGCGATAATGTACAGCCGCTATAAAAATTTAATTGAAATCTCCTTGGTGGATCAGAAGTGTACTTTAATAGAAAAAAAAGTTATTTTATAGTAGAGATGAAACGGATAGTGGTTTGGCCAGATACCGGATATTCGGTAAGCTACGACGCCGGAGCGCCGGATATTCGGCCCTTTATCGCGTTACACAACGCTATAAAGGGCCGCGATTGGTATTCATTCACCACAATTTGCCACTTGTTAATTTTGAGTACTAAACTAATTAATAAATCAAACATTTTTGACGTGCAATTATAAAAATAAACGGTAAACTTATTGTGGTATGATTTGCCTTGTGTAAAATAATCAGAATTTTTGAATTTTACTATCCGGAATCCGGCCGGATAGTGCAAACAAGGCCGGATACCGGATAGTTACCGATATCCGTTTCATCTCTATTTTATAGCATTGTTTTGTTAAGGAAACTGTATCATAATAAATCTTTTAAAATTATAGTTGCATGTGCATAAATTCAGTCATTATAGTAGGTACTATTTTTGAATTCATAATTAGAACTTTACGATAGAATGTAGATAAAATATCTTACTGTATTCCTCTCTCACGAAAACCATGAAAAGAGAAGAAGTAAGCGATTTCTACATAGAAAAACATTTCCAAGAAATACCCGATCTTGCTCGCAATTCTCTCCAGCCGTGTGTATATTTTATAACTAGCGTTCCCACATATAGCGGGAAATTCATTAGCATAATATATCGCAAACAGCTGCAAAACGTAAAGTGTACTAACAGATATATACCGTTTATGATATTTGTACAACGTGTCAATGTAGCGGCAATTGTTTATGAGGCAGCTTCCTCCATTCCAGCGTTCTTATGGAGTAGAAATAGAAATATGTATGGCATGTGCGTGTATTACAGAAAGAGTTTTTCGTTAAAAAGATAATATTTATGTGAAAATTGTTTATTAAATAATAAAAGTAAAAAAAAAAACAGTATTCATATACCTCAACCGCCGCAAGCGCGACCCTCTCGATGGAATAGAATGGATGGAATAGAATAGGATAGATGAAATAGAATAGAATGTATATTTATGTCATGTAAACCAGATACCGGCAGTTATGAAATGTCAAGAACCTAGGTGCGCGTTTCCAAATAGTAGGTCCTATGGAGAAGAACCAGCAAAATAACTTCATGGAAACTCTTTTAAAATAATAGATTACAATCTGGATTAGTACAATGTTGTGTTGCGAGAATTATGTAGTTTAATGTGAATAAAAAATAAGAAAAGGATAATAATTATTTGTCTCTGAATAAGATTGCCGTGGCAACTGGCAGTTCACGAGCATGGCTTTGTATTTTAATAATCACGAAAAATATGTATATTATAGTACATATTTTATTTATAACAAGATATATATCAGTTATGAGTTGCAATAGCATACGTAAATTGATCTTAAGATATAAGGCATATTATCAATACCGTGTATATCCGTGCATACCCGCTGCCCCGCACCCCGCATGCTATCAGGAGGGCGGCGCTTACAGCGGTCGGCCTATACATATCATCACTCTAGGAGGCTTTTTGCACGTACAACTACGACCTCTGTTTACCCCGAACGCGACAAGCTAACTACCAAAACAAAGGAATAATAAAAGTAAACAAATTGCCACTTAGCTAATTAACATCAGCTCTTAATTGGCACAACAGCAAGTCTTGTGCTATCATAAACATACTCGTAAACATAATTACTTTTTTATTGTAACTCTATGTGATAAGTTTTTTTAATTAATATGTCATTTCTTTAACAGCTTTTGCTAATCTTTTGATTAAAATAGATTTTCGAGCTTTCTTACTTTGTTTATAAATTATAAATAATAGGTAGTAAGTTTTTATGGAGTAGGCTTTTGTTTAAGTACAATCAGTGGAGCTCCGGTAGTTGTGACTTTTTTTTGTGTATTTCTCTGACTGTTGGCTCAAGGAGCCTTTCTGTTTAACTGAACTTTTGTCACCAAGTTGTTTATAAAGGCTGCTGGAGAAGAGTGTTTATGTCATCTCATTTATGGTAAGGATATAATAGAAAAAAAAGCAAGTAATAGTATTTTATCGGTTTTTATTTATTATTAAAAAAAATATTTTATAATATTGTAGCTTGTCGTTAAATCCTCGTAGTTAAATCTTCAATTAGTTGTCTGCAGCTGGTAGTATTATGACCGTAGTTCTTAATTTCTTCATCTGCTTGTCCTTGATGATCGGAGAGTTCATTTATATCTGGACAAAATTATCTTTCTCAATTCACGGCGTTTCCAAAAAAAGGCGATATTTTGAATTTCATGTTTGGCTTTTTCTTCATTCATATAGTTTTACTTTATTGTGACATTTCTTTGCCAAAAACAATTACACTTTTTTGTCTCTGGCTAAATTCTCATAAAGATCAAATTCTCCCCTGTTCTCTACTACTTCCTTCCATGGATTTGAAGGTTCTTTCTGTTTCAATCTTCTCGATAATTATCATAATATTTAAATTCTGATCGCCCATTCAAAGTGACCCTTGAGCTGTTTAGATCACCTCCATGATCTCATTTGAAGCAAATTCATAGACATAATGTATGCTAAAATGAAAAAGACTTATGAAATGGTGGGAAATAAAGGTGGTACAAAATGAAATCCTTCGTGGGTGACATGACATGCAGAATCGGACCCAGTATCGGACCTACAAATGGTTAGACAAATATTTGGTCCGATACAAAAATCTAACCTTAACACGGATGAATGTTCTGAGAGTAAAATATCGTCATTGGTATTCCGATACCACGTTACATAACTAACATTGTTATATACCGCGTATTCTACTAAAAAAATCAAAATTGTGTTTTTTTTTTTTTTATTAAACTTTGCTCCCCACTTGGATTTCTCCTGTATCGAGAGTGCAGCGTACAAACATACATCTCACATGCACACACACTCAGACCCGGAACAACTACCTATCTGTAGATCTTACAAATATTTGTTACGAACGTGGATCGAACCCGCAGCACGTAGCGTAGAAAGCTAATAGCTTAGCCATAGTGAAAAAGGTGAAAAAAAAAAAAATTGAATTGGCATTCACAATTAGCTACATACAGAGGCGAGAAGTCAGTTTTGGTTTTTTTAAGTAAAAAACGGTAGGTATTGGAATAAATATTCAACTATAAAAATGCAAAAAAGATGAAAAGAAAATGATTAAGCATATGAAATTGAAAATATTTGCCTTGTTCATATTAATATGATAGCAATCAATAACAATATTATTTTTGATAACAAAGATAATGTTTAGAGATAAAGTTATATTAATATCTGCGTCAGTGACATCGTGAGCACTTCAAAAAATATAATTGACAGATTGTCACATCGCTCAACCATCATAATTATGAAAACTGCAAACTATTGGAAAATATGAAATTCTTTTTCAACTATTAACAAACCTAGTAAATAATAAAGTTTTAATTAAATGTCTGATACAATTGTCAAATGATTCTACATTGGATAATCAGAAAAAATACAGGATACTTTTTTATGTAGTGCTTATAATTTGTAGTGATTTAGTCTCTGTTCCTAAATGCAACCGCAGTATTGAGAATAATTGAGATACACTTTAAAACAAAACGAAAATTCGACTTAGTATGGGGGACACGCATAATTTACTAGCGCAAGCCAATGCCATACAAAATCAAATTTCTATTTTGATATGGAGTAAATTTTAGTGCTACGGTTGCATTTGGGAACGGATACTGAATCACTCTGCAAATTTTCCGCTCTATATAAAAAAATAAATTGTATACAGTTGGTCGGAATATAAAGCCAGGTTATTGTACTCATCATTATGAATAACTTTTACTATGGGAACAATAATAAAATACCAAAAAAATCTGCTATTCCGCAGCTGAATAAGGGTTGGTCCTATAGTAAAAGTTGTTCATAATGATAAGTAAAATAATCCCTTTCGGCTTTTATAAATATACCCTAACCGGTATAAATAAATGAATCGAAATGAATAATAGAATAGGTTTATGAATAGATATAGAATACCTACGTCATCGCTTCAAACAGACTGTGGCCTTGGTGCCTCAACAACAATTCTTTGCACTAACACAGTATCTTCAGTTGGATTTTGTTCCTTATTCTTTTCGCAGCAAGGTCCATTTTCCTTTCGTCCTCCACGTCTAGATGCACGGTTCTCCTTATTGTCTGAACAGCAGGGTTCATTTTGGCGGCATTCTTCGCAGTCAGTATTCCTTTGTGGTCCTCTTTCGGGACCATCGTAGGGGCCTGGTCTTCGGTGACCAAACCATGGTCTGCAAGGACCGTGGCGGCCAAAACCAGGTGAATGACGGTCAGGTCCTCCACAAGGACGGTCAGGAGAGTCTGGTGGACCACGACGGCCAAAGCAGTGACGACCAGGGCTGTGTCTTAGCCAGGAGCGAGGTCCATGAGGTCCATGGCTGTGTCCGTGAGGTCCATGGCTGTGACCGTGAGGTCCATGGCTGTGTCCATGAGGTCCATGGCTGTGATCGTGAGGTCCATGGCTGTGACCACGCGGGCCAGTACTCGGTCCATGTCCAAATCCATGATGATCATGATGGTCATGTTCAGGGGGGGCTGGGCGGCCACATCCGGGAGGTCCATGGCAATGACGTTTTGGTGGTCCATGCCAGTCTCGTTCTGGGGATCCACGGCAGTGTCTTTCAGGAGATCCACGGCGACCACATCCAGGTCCACGTTGATGATGTTCAGGCCCATGATGACCTGGTCCATGTCGTTCTGGACTGTGATCAAATCCGTGTCTATCAGGTCCATGTTCTGGCTTACGGCAATGATGACCACGGAAGTCGCGGAAGTCAGACCATCCTGGCATACCGAAAGGATGCCTTCCTCGACTGCAAGCTCCAGGTCCAAAATGGCGGCCGAAAGGCGGGATGCCGAAAAAGTCGCACTCGAAATGTCCCCTCATGCTTTCTATTTTTATCGATATTATAGTGATGCACTAGTTTTGAACGTATTCGTTCGAATGACAGTCTTATCGACATAAACGTGTTTATATACTATGATAGTGGCATAACATTGTGCAATCTATTACAGTAGGGTTGTCCTGAATTTCTTGGTACCGTATCGGATATTAGATAAATATTGTATGACTAAGTGTTTACGTTTCTAGGTTTCCCGGTGATGATTTTGCTGATAAATAAACATGACCAATTTATGTTTATTAATATTCAAAACAATAATAGAAATAGCTGGACATTTTTTTTTTATTATTCTTGCTTGCGTGGTTTTTAATTACACACTAACATAAATTAAGTGTTTTTAGGTTCATGATATTTATTATTTTAAACGCTAATCATTATTTAATCAAAACATAAAAATTAAAAACCTATCTATTTTATTTATAAGTAAATCGTGTTGAGTTTAGGATTATTTACTGCATTTAAAATTGACTCTTATTTGTTTGAAATAAGGTTTAATTTTCTATAGCTCAATCGACCGTCAATTAGGCGAAATTAATATTTTTTGAAAAATAAACCTTCTTTAACAATTACTGAAATCTATTTAATAATCTATTATGAACAAACTAATTTCAAGTTTATATATCGTCGGTGATACTGCAATACAGCGTAAGTAACAACAGACAATACCGCGTAACTTATGTGCGAACTTTACAGTAGAGCAAGAAAAACTAGGTAAATATCTCCTCTTCTACTTATCTTAGACGTGTCTGAACTTTAAGGTATTTAGAAATGAGCTTTGTTTAACTTTTATGATAATATCTAATTCAATCCAACCAATCAATTCAATCAGCGTCATGATCTCATAGCCGCGACGTCTCTTTGCTACTTTTGCACTTCCGCGGTATCATCCACTGTTAGTTCCGCGGTATCATCCACTGTTAGTTCCGCGGTATCATCCACTGTTAGTTCCGCGGTATCATCCACTGTTAGTTCCGCGGTATCATCTACTGTTAGTTCCGCGGTATCATCTACTGTTAGTTCCGCGGTATCATCCACTGTTAGTTCCGCGGTATCATCCACTGTTAGTTCCGCGGTATCATCCACTGTTAGTTCCGCGGTATCATCCACTGTTAGTTCCGCGGTATCATCCACTGTTAGTTCCGCGGTATCATCCACTGTTAGTTCCGCGGTATTGCAGTATCACCGACGATATGTTACAGGTTGTATATTGTATTTTCTTGTTTTAGTATTTACCGATAATTGCCAACCCTAGCTTTAAACCGTGATTAACTGATCATTCACCTCAGTCAGTTAACACTGTACTGCCTTCAACCGGAAGTTGACAATTTTTCCGGGGAATCCTACCCTAAATACTAGCAAACAATGAATGTCATTACAAGATACCTTTTAAAAACTGTGACGTCATTTGTTGCTGGTCGTTAATAACTTTTTTTTTCCGGTTTAAGATGATAAGCATAACTCTTTATGAGTTTAAAAAAATGGTTAATTCAAAATGTATTTTATATACTTGTTTTTTTTGCCAAAAAGTGATGGTAATGCAAATTATTTTTAGGCTAGGGTATACTTGTAGTGTTAGCTTTCTCTAAATGCTATTGAAACACCTAATTGGCAATTAATTGATTTAATTAATTGGTAATTGGCTGTTGATACCTATATTTATAAAAACACCTTTGTACACAGTTTCTGCAATAATTAATGTCTTTGACTTTGTCTTTGTCAAATAATCATAATTATGAGCCTTGTATACTGTACATACAACATTATTTCATTAAAACCTTTTGCATACCAAGTATTTGAGTTATACAACGTATAATTGAATTAACGCAGAACCTCACACACCCTAATTAAAATATCTAGTTAAAAAGATAAATCAATAACCAAAAGTTATGATTTTAAAAGTTAACTATAATTTTATATTTCTTTGTCTTATGGTCTCGTTAAAAGATTAAATTTTCTTTAGCTAAATCGAGCGTCGACGCAATTCATATTTTTTGAAAAAAAAACAATGCCTATTACTTAGTTACTGAAATCTATTCAATAGTTAATTAAGAACAATTTAATTTAATTTGGCCCTTTTGGCGTAAATGTACTTTTTTTATTTTATTAAATGTGATGTGTGATGTGAATTTTACTTGTGCATAGAAACGCAATTTACTTTCTTTATTTATTTAATAAATTATATTCAGGTTTTGCGGTTATTCAATAACACCGTGGATATTCAATTATTTCGGAATTAAGAGGCCCAGTGGATGTTATGAGGATATTCACTGGCTGATAATAATAATGGTGAAATAATAATAAAAAGAACTAAGTCTTCATTAAAATAACCTCTTTATTTTCTACCTAGCGCCTGCGCATAAGGTCAAAGAACAGTATCTCCATATAGAATATTAACTAGCAACTATAATTAGAGGTAAAACTTGTTTAATATTTAATGAATTCAAATGGATTTTGGATAATACAGGTATAACACGTAATATATAACGGGGATGACTAGCAGACAAAATGTTACAGGTTTAAAATGGCTCTGTTTTAATATTATTAATTTTTTATTAAAATTCCCGCCATGATTATTGCACAAGTTGTGCAATTCGTCCGTGACGTCACATTTCCGGTTGCCAGTGGTTGCACAATATGGTGCAACATGCAGAAAATTTATATTACACCTACATTACAATCATTGAGAAATATTGTTAACGTATTATTCATTAATATTTACTAGAATCCGTTTTTCAGGAATGATTCATTATAATTATTTATCAAAACTTTGCCTTGCAATCTTAGTATTAAATAGTGTATAGAATACTTTTTATTTGAATAATATTAATATTTTTAAGAATGTTAGCTACATTCTTAGTTTCCGAGATATTAAGGCTTATTATTGACCCAGATTCATTGCTTCCGGAGTGTATTAAACTTCCAAGTCCATTCATGACGGAGCAGGCGGCCCAGGATATGCCGACATATTTAAATATCGTCACTAGATGAGACTTTCTAAAGCCGTGAAATCCATAATAAACTAACGTTTACAACTAAACTCACGAGCGTTTTTTTTTTTTTTTTAACTATAAAATCATTGCCATCGCATCACTAGGATTTCTCCTGTATCGAGGGCACAGTTTACAAACATACATGTCACATGCACACACACCCAGACCCGCAACAACTATCTGTAGATCATACAAATATATGTTCCGTGCGGGGATCGAACTCGCGGCACGTAGCGCAGAAAGCTAATCGCTTAGCCACTGCGCCACCGTATCGTCAAAACCATAATGAACTGGGGGCCTACCAGGCCACACTGAGCAATTCATCTAATGATCTGCATAGTAACTGTCAAACAGATGATTACTGATTATGAACCTCATGCGGATGACATTAAGAGTCGTCAATTAAGTAGATATTTTGACATTTGTAATATGAATCATATTGTGATTCACTTATAGCGGCCTTTTTAGCCCCCCTGATGTCCCCCTCTTTCTGTGTTCTGTGTTTACAACTAATCCCATGAGCGAAATGTGAGCATATGGAGCAAATATAATTATAAATGCACCCACAGCTGAAAACAACCTAATTTCAATTCATACTCGAAATTAGACCAGCTTAGACTTAGATAATTTCCAACTGCCTGCACCCTGCGCCTGCGCTCTGCCAGGCAAACATTCAGCTCACGGGGCTCAGCGGATAATGTTGCAATCTTGGAACTGGAGTCGGTAGAGATTTTGGCCTAGGATTTGGAGAATTTGTACGACTATTTGAGGCGTAGTATTTAGAATGCTCCCGACACGTCTTTGTCGTTAGGTTTAAAAAATCAGTTTCATACATTCAGTCGAGTACTTAATATTAGAATTATTTATATGTAACAGCTGATGTTTTTTCGCAATTTCAGTGTTGGTAGCACTTTAGATTAGATAATTACCAATAACCCTATACAGAATATTTCCCAAATGCAACCGCAGTACTAAAATTCACTCCAAAACTAAATAAAAAAATTGATTTTGTATGGCGTGCGCTAGTAAATTATGCGTGTCCCCCATACTAAGTCGAAAATTCGTTTTGTTTAAAAGTGTATCCCAATACTGCGGTTGCATTTAGGAACAGAGAATGAATCACACTACAAAAATTATGCGCACTACATAAAAAATATCCTGTATATTTACTGGTATGCAATAAAGAATAAATAAATAATAAGCTTATTATATTATTTAAATAAACAGCACTCTTAATCGTTGAACACGTTGTAAGTCGGGTTCCTAAGCGTTGCGGTTGTGTGTCCCTGCCGATAACGCGCCAGGCCTATTGGCTCCAACGCGCCGATTGAAATAATACCACGAAATCGTCAGTTATAGGACAAACTAACTAGAAGTCGCACGTCGTATCGGTTAACTCTTTAGACATAACTTTTACCTCGGCGACAATCCCAAGCATCAAAAGGGCATAACAACTGAAATTGGATTTATTAACATTTTTTTTATATTTTACTCTATGTAGCGACCCGTCCCCGGCTTCGCACGGGTGAAATTTCTCTACTATCTTTACATTAAATATGAAAGTATGACGCTTAAACCTTCCATGAAAAATTATCTAACTGATGGTGACAACCGCATCAAAATCCGTTGCGTGGGAGGAGTTAGCGGATATACGGACAGACAGAGAGACGAGGAAAGCGACTTTATTTTATACTATGAAGAGATAATGATAGATTATTGGAACGTTTATTTAGTTAATTAAATCAAAACTAGTGGTCGACACAAATTCGACCATCATATTAAATATAAATTTTAGCTTTCGGCACTCCTTCTCCATATAAACTTGAACTATACCAAATCTCACACTCCTCCGTGCGCGCAATATGCTTAAAATGGGGTACAAAGTTTCCTCTTATAAGGATACCGATACGCATGTATCTCAGGTTCCATTCCCGCATGGAAGAAAATATATTTACTTGCACAAACAAAAAAAAAAAACTTTGAAAAGTTGAGTTATTTTTTTATATTGTTTTCAATATATTGAGCAGATTTTTATCAGGGCTGGGCAGTTGTATGATGAAAAAATACATAATTAACGCTGAAAAATTGGTGTTCTTATAACAGTGTTCAATTTTGATTATTAGATAATGAAATTGATGACATTTTTAAATTGGTGCTCTTAGCTTTTAATATAACAGTGTTCAATTTTGATTATTAGATAATGAAATTGATGACATTTTTAATGGTATTTTCTTGAATTTTAAAATTATTTTTCCAAGTCTTGAAAGTCACATAAAGTAACAGCATGACATTTCCCGTCCTAACTCCAAAAACTATCACAAGATAGACATATAGACAAGTAGACATTAAATACCAACGACCCGTAGACATAATGATTATTCTAAACTCAATTTTATCCGAAGCCGTTATGTAAAAACTACATATGGCCCTAACTTCTCTATTTCAACACGAGTGGAGCCACTGACAAAGGCTAGCCAAATACGAAATTTAGCCAAATTTCATATACTTACTCTACACTCAATTTAAGCTTTATTACTCAGAATATAAGGTTCATTTTTGAATGGTGGGCACCTAAATAAGAAGTCACGTAGGTCGTTACTTCCGCTAGTTGTCGCTACAGTTAGCGGATACGGGATTTGTAGGGTGACCACGGGTTGGGGTAATTTGTTTGGGACAAGTTCTGGGATTTTTCTTGTAAATGGTTGGATGAGTTTGTTGCGAAAATGTACAACATTTTTTGTTGTTCTTTAGGAGGATGTAAAGGTACGCAAAACCATCGTTTCTTTAAGATTTTTTGGACATACGATTACGTTAACATTTGAAATTTTATTTATAGATATTTAATCGTAATAGTAGAAATCTTGTTTAATTTTATGTTTATAATTAACATTTAACTTTTTTTTTTTAATTATTTACATAATGCAGAGACCCGCTGGAAAATTGGACTAGCGTCCCAAAGTAGCTCGATCGCTAATTAAAAAAAAAGGATTTTTTAAATGTTTGATCAAACATGAAAACCGGTTCTTGCTGCAAAAAATGGCAAGTGTGCTTCAGGCGTGGATGCGCACGGTGGTAGGTATGGTAGATAAGGGGGGTGAGTACAATGTGTACCCGACTTTCTTCATGTGAGAGCAAAATTTTTGGATAAGCAAATTACCGGATTGCGAATGCAGACCGCGAATTAAATTACGGGTAAAGGTTTATTAGTTAAATGAAAATTGAAGACTGTCCTGTTAAAAACGAATTAAAC
The DNA here is from genome assembly GCA_932294325.1 of Allophyes oxyacanthae. Classification (NCBI taxonomy): domain Eukaryota; kingdom Metazoa; phylum Arthropoda; class Insecta; order Lepidoptera; family Noctuidae; genus Allophyes; species Allophyes oxyacanthae. Next base: position 2,184,546 of record OW028629.1, on the reverse strand, counting down.
ATAGCCACCCCACACACGCAAACTTACTGTCGGTACTTTAAAGTGGTGATTTTCTAACGACTTCAAAATGGCTCCATTTTGTGAGTTTATTCTCTGAAAAAGCTACAAGAAACCGTTTTTTAAAGTCACTCACTTTATTGAAGTAGTCGGTTAAGAGCATTAAAGTGTACTATCGTTACACTATGGAGAACTTGGCTGGGCTCTTTGTGGCTTTAAAAGGGAATAGAATTATTGAAGTGTTTTTCTAATTACTTTGTTGTACAGTACATACCTACAGTAATTATTCTAGTTCTAAGTTAACCCTGTTTATTTACAAACTTGGACCTATGATCAAATCTAAGTTTTGATAACCATTATAAAATAACCTACATTAGGTTAATTAAGTATTAAATATATACAGGGTATTTTTGTATGTAGTGCGCATAATTTATAGTGATTCAGTCTCTGTTCCTAAATGCAACCGCAGTATTGGGATACACTTTAAAACAGAACGTAAGTAAATTCGACTCATTAGGACACGCATAATTCACTAGCGCAAGCCATACAAAATCAAATTTTTATTTTATTTTGGAGTGAGTTACAGTACTGCGTTTGCATTTGGGAACGGACACTGAATCACTCTGCAAATTTTGCGCACTACAGAAAAAAATAATACAACCATGCCACCGCATGACATGCAACCGTTCATCACTTAATTTATTCATGTTGACTGTATCACTGTTTTTAAGTAATTTAATTAGTTCTATAGCAATTAATCTTATTCCTATTTTCTATTGTTTTGTTTTTTAAAGTAAGCCCTTTATACTGTGACGAATGATTCCTTGGGGATAGTTTGTAAGTGGATAAACAATGGCCAATCCACTTAATTAAATGCAAGATTAAAAAATAAAGATTTAATTATTTATGCCTAATGCTTAGGTCGTTGTCCCTAAGCTGTGCCTTCTTTTGACCCGACTACGGAGAGGGTTTGACCGGTATGTATGTATGTTCATCAGTCTGTTCCCACATAACTTCTAAACTACTTATCATAATTCGACAAATGAGGTATCGTTAGAAGTGTCTTGATTGGTTGCTGCTTATAGGCTATGTGACGTCACATTAAATTTAATATGGCGCCTTCTAGAAGACAAAAAGTAATTAACTAAAAAAAAATTTTGTTTAATGATGCCGTGTTGGGTATGAAATGAAAGGGTATAAGCACATTTCAAAATATATATATTGCTAGCAGTTGTAAGGGGATTTGAAAAAAAAATAAGTTCAAAAACTAAAACCCGACTAATGAAAAAGTATGAAACCAGAAACATAGTGATGTTCGGAGGATAGCCGTGGTCGTATACCACTTTGCCCTTAGCTTAGGATCTTGTACTACATTTGGATTGAGAACCTCCTCCTTTTTTTGAGTTGGTTAAAAATTTAACTCCTTTATTTGACAAAGTACATTATTTTTTATATAGCCTTCGTTATAAAGTGGGGTCCTTACCCCAAATATCCGTCTGTATATATTAACAGGACTTCGCTTTAAAAACTAGAAAGTAATTATGCTATACAAAGTCTTCAATTACATTATATATATATTATGTTTATGTTTATTTAGCATATAATAATACATATTTATTTATATATGTTAATGTTTATGTAAGTTTATAATTATAGTTGTTTTTAAGTATAATAGAATATACCTACCCTCTCATTTAAGTTTGTTTTTTGGTGCATCTACCTTCATTGTCTCTGCATCACCCTAAGGTTGTCTGGTAGAGAATTCCTACGGCATTAAGACCGCCTTTGTACATTGTACATGAGGCATTTTAAATAAATAAATAAATAAATTATAGCTGACAGACAAACCGACAATACATCACTGCGGAATGCAATAAATGCCAGTTGGCTCCGCAATTTAAACGGATTATATTATCATCATATTGATTATCAATACGGATTATCTATACAATCTGTAAGTATCAGAAATATGTGTCCATATTTAAGGGTGTGGATCAGGCCATCAAACTGAACGACTTTCTCTATGGGACCAACATCGTAATCGCGAAAAAATAATCAGCTGCATAATAATAATAATATAAATATAATAATAATAAATAATAAGAATAATAATAATATGTTGATTAGGTATTGAAGTTTCTTATGGGACAACTGATAATTTTTCACGATTACGATCTTGGTCCCATAGAGAAAGTTGTTCAATTTGATGGTCTGATCCACACCCTTAAATACGACCACGCATTTCTGATACACGTTGTATAGGGACAGGAAATATTTAACCAGATTCTCGGGTAAGAATCAGCTAATCCGTCCATCCGTGACTCACTGCAGGGTGCCAACTGAAAACCAGCGCTGGGTGTTCCACACCCAGCAAATGATGAGCTGGTAATTCTTTCGATATGGGCGTGCTCGTCAGTGCAGTAAAATCTCCTGTTTATTTTTTATTCGTGTTTGTTATTAATTTTTTGTTTCTTTGTGATCTCTGTGTTTCAATTTTTATTTTATTTTTTGTGCTGATCATGTATGTCCTGTATCGAATAAATGCTTTCTATTCTAATACCTACGTAAATTTTTCTTCTAAAAGCATTCCCACAAAGGCTGGGCAACTCATCAGCGTTCAGGAGTAAGGTGAAACATGGAACTCAGAGCGCTTGTTCGCAGCTGGTGAACGCTATTATCTCCCGTTCTTTAGAAAAAATGGAAGAGCCTTCCTTTGGAAAAACCTCCAAATGTGACATTAGGTACTTACGTCTAACGTATCCTGGTCATTCAGCCCCGTTTGCATCCTTTCTGATTGTCAAATGTTTCTACCACGGCATGCAACTTTGAGCTTTGGCTACCTATGAGATGGGCGGAGGTGAGTGCTGGACTCCTACCAACTAAACTCTCCATGGCAGTCCGCTTTCACCTGATGGTGGACTTTGGAAACTCTTAAAGACCGCGCCGAAGTCCACCACGGTACCACGGCATGGGCTCATCTCGGGAGGGGAGACTGTAAACATGTCACCTCCCAGGCTCGTCTCGGCGGAGACTGCAACGAGTTTCCTCTGTAACCCTAGCTGTCCAGTGGACGGCAATACACGGCGACACATTCTGGTCACGCTACCTGGGGGCCTAAAAAGGCCGCATTGAGCAATTCATCTAATGATCTGCTTAGTAGCTGTCAAACAGATGATAACTGAATATGAACCTTATGCAGATGACATTAAGAGTCGTCAATTAAGTAGATATTTTGACAAAAGGCCGCATTGAGCAATTCATCTAATGATCTGCTTAGTAGCTGTCAAACAGATGATAACTGAATATGAACCTTATGCGGATGACATTAAGAGTCGTCAATTAAGTAGATATTTTGACATTCGTAATATGAATCATATTATGATTCGTCTAAAGCGGCCTTTTTAGCCCCCCTGCACCAAGATATCAATAAGGCAAATACTTGGTTCATCTCTGTAAATTGCCTGATACCATAACAGCCAAACTTCAACATCCTCGCGAAACATATCTTATTTACCAAACTATTTCATAAGCAGTTTAGATCCTGTGATGGAATATACCAAGTAAAACTTGGGCCCGCTGAATGCATATTTAAATATATTCAGTCAAGCTAAATCTGATAAACTTGGAGCGAGAACTAGCTGTTAGCACCGCGTGTTTCAGCGGAAATTAAGGTATCTTACGTGGGCCTAAATTGCCCCTTCGAGGTGGGAAAATGGTGCCGAAAAAATAAGGTTACATCCCTTTGTGAAGATTTTAGATGATAAAAATGATAGGATTTCAGCTAGAGATATTTGGATGAGTTTGTTGTACATTGCTGTGTTGTGTCCTATCTTCACATGGCGTAACATATTTCTCTCAAAATCGCCGCTTTACACTTTGTACTGATTACGACCGCGCGTCTACGCACGTTGATGATTAGTGCTCTATAGTGTAATGGTACTGTTGATGTGTTTAAGGTTCAATATTGAACGGGAAGTGTGAGTGAAATTAGACGAACATGTGTTGACGTATGAACAAACATTCTTCAAATAAAGATTTAAAAAAAAAAAAAAAACATGTGTTGACAATGAGCATTTATTTGCAACTAAGATAGTGGGTAAAACAGTGGACTGTATACTATAATAATCTATCTTTAAGTACATATTATCTAAACGTGAGGCGCATACATAGCTAAGTATCGATTTTAATTAATTCCTTATATGTTGGTATGTAGGTTGTCTTAAAATGTCTTGAAATACCTAACAGGTACTACGTTACTCAGCTGTAGCGCCACAATATACTTTAAGAATGGAAACGCCTTGTTGCACAACTAATTGCAAAGATGGAACGTTCGTCGACGCGCAGCAAATGTCACCATTTGAATAGTGTAAGTAATTACGTCTTACTTCAAGAATAATTTCCTATACACTTATCTAAATAAAGGTTTTTTTTTTTTTTTTTTAGCGTGGTAAAATCATCAAATGAGTCCTCCCACCCCGGGCAGGGCGGGAGGGACTGTCAGACTTGTACTGACTAAAATCCACGGTGTTCCTTCAATAGCCCTTTACGTTCCGGGGGCACGGTAATGAGATAAGTCCCGCGACCATCTATATACAGGATAGCGCAAAATTTTGGGGCATTAAAGGTGGGTACTTTTTAACCGACTTCAAAAAAAAGGAGGAGGTTCTCAATTAGACGCGTAGGGTTTTTTTTTATGTTTGTTACCTCATAACTTTCGACTGGGTGAACCGTTTTTATCATTCTTTTTTTATTTGAAAGCTGGTGCTTCCCGCGTGGACCCATTTTGGATTTTTAAAAACTTATCAGCTCCTGAAGTCGTGGCCTATAATTCTCCAATGCACCTAGTTTGATAATGGCACCGACTTCAGATGCTGATAAGTTTAAAAAAAATAAAAAAAATATTCGTTTTAGTTTTTGAAGTCGGTTTTTACTTTTTTTTAATAAAGAGTTCTTGGACTTAAGAAACTTTAGGTGAATTTTAAAGATATTAAATATCCTATTGTTTGTAATTACCTACGTACACAGGTATACGTTGGAAATGAATGCAGCTAAAAGCTTTTGTTTTTTCGGATCGAATGTTATTTTTGTTTACCATTTCGGAACGTGTCAATGTACTGTACATGACATATGCCAGGCAGGCCGCCAAATAGTTGTTTTTATCTACTGTTATCACTATTGTATTATGATAATTATTTAGAGTTCCAGTCAGCAACTGCATTGCTGGCATTTGTGTGCGCAAGTGAGCCTGCTGCAATGTGCAATTATTGCTGTGTCACTCCCGGCTATTCTGTTTCTTACTGTATATGGTGTGATTTAAATATGTATTGTGTTGACCAATAAACCTTATTTCTTTCTTTCTTTAACTCCAGACTTTAGTTAAGATACAATAACTTTGAAAGATTTTGGTCATCTTACCTACACTAATTTTGAACGAATTAATATAGAATTTCCTGCTTGAGTTATTTGCAGCATTAATACATAATTTCATGACATTTTCACATAAGCTTTGCACGTACAAACGTACACGTGCCAGGTTCTTAAAGAGAGAAATGTTTCTCTTTTCATCCACATTCCTGCACCTTTACAAACAAGCGCGAGGCGCTACATGCCTTCAAAAGGCTAATGCACTTAGCGCCCGCTTATTAAGCTCACACTGACGAGAAAATTGAGGTTTTAAGGTCATTCATTACTTCAGGAAAAACTCAGGCAGAACTTACTCAATATACAGTGTGGTGACGATATTATCATCGACATTAAATAAAACACAGTATTTGGTATCGCGCTGAAGCCGTGCACAAAAATCAACAATTTTCACGTGGTATTTTTATTTTTAACCGCCGACAAAAATGAGGATTTTTATAGGTTTGCAGTGTGTATCGTATTGTTAGCTTTTTTTAAATCGTTGCCCCTCACGAGGATTTCTCCTGTATCGAGGGTACAGTTTACAAACATACATGTCACATGCACACACAACTAGACCCGAAACAACTATTTGTAGATCATACAAATATTTGATCCGTGCGGGGATCGAACCCGCGGCATGTAGCGCAGAAAGCTAATCGCTTAACCACTGCGCCAACCGTGTCAAAGCTCCTAATCGTCTTCTTTTCTTTTAACTCTTTCCTTTCGCAGGTCTGCTGACAGAAATTTCTTTAGAAATAAGCAGTACCTTTGTACTTGATATCATTACTTATCTTTGTCGTGTGTATGGTACATAAATAATAAATAAAGGTTGTAACCGAGAAATACAGGTATTGGTCATACCGGTTTCGGTCCCTGCTGACTGGATACCAACCACGGACATTGCTGTCCGCGGGAGTCCGCGGGATAAAAATTCCATCGTCCGCTCATCGCCTTACACGACAAAACACCTTAAGATGAGAGAGGAATGCCACAAGGGACTATGCAAATTCCTCTAAGGGTGAAATGGAAGAATAACACTGAATGTTATTTTGTGGTGGGAAGGTAGTTATAGTTTGCTGTGATAAGAGATTATGGAGTTTGTAGATTTAAATAAGGAATCTACCCATTTATAAAGCGAAATCCCAAAGTACAGTTTATCCTAAGATTTAGAATAGAATAGGTTAGAAAAGTATTGATTTCAAATTAACCAAATATTAGTACCACGTATTTGGTATTTAGTTCTGTGACCATACACAAAAAATCATTCAAATACAATCAGTAGTTTAGCCACAGGAACTAATTAAATGTATATTTTTATAACCCCCGACAAAAAAGAGCGGTGATATAAGTTTGTAGTGTGTATCTGTGGATCTGTGTATCTATGGATATGTTTATCTGTGTGTCTGTCTGTGGCATCGTAGCTCCAAAACGGATAGACCGATTTCAATGTAGTTTTTTTTAATCGAAAGCTAGTTTAATTGGTAATCATCTTGAAAGAAAGAAAGAAAAAAAAAGAAAAACGATTTATTTCTTACACAAATTACGACACACATAAAAAGTAAAAAAAAAAAAATTAAAACAAATAAAAAAAGAAGTAACAAATGAAGACAAAAAATAAAAAGTAAGAAATTAAAAACACGATCCAAAAATAATAATAAAAGTAACAATTTTTAATAATAAAAGTCTGTGGCTTGTATTCATTCGTCCACGCTTTGAACTCATCATGCGTCGCATCTTAGTTATGTTTAATGAAAATCTATTCAGCCGTTCAAAAGTTACAGCTCTTTTTCTAGTTGGAATCGGGGGTTTTTGACGGTTAGGTTATTATATAATCTTGTAATCACCTAAATATTCGGTAAGCTGTGACAATATTCAAGATACCGTGTCTACATATCAAGCTATACATCGGTATGGTCTGGCCTCTCATTGTATGGAAAGCCTATATAATGTGAGGTCAACTTATACTGAAAACGTCATCATCGGACTGGCTTTTATCTCATCTAGGTTAGGGTCGGCTCCTAATCTAACCAGTACCTCTACCATGAGTTTTCCGTGCTGTCTAACGTTCACGTTCACATGCAATATTTGTATAGTGACTTTAGTTCACTATTTATACCGCTAGAGGCGCTGAAAAAATTCCCATACAGATATTGCATGTGAACGTGAACGTTAGACGGCACGGAAAACTCACGGTAGAGGTACAGATGCGGCTAAATATAGGACTGTCAAAGGTATTCGTATGATAACCGGGACCAACTGCTTAGCGTGCTATCCGAGGCACGGAGGGGTCTCGATGTTTGAAGAAACGGTCACCCATCCAAGGACTGACCGCGGTAACCACAGCTTAATCGCGCTGATCGACTGATCTGCGTGGTAGCTGTGTAGCTACGCCCCTCCTTGTATTGGAAATGTATAGCTATGCACAAGCCTGAGTGACATATAGGCACGCCAAACACGCGAGCATTAAATTACGCGTCGAGCAGCTCTGGTGACTACACGCCGTGAAATGCGCTTTGCTGCGCACACTTCGCGACACACGAACAATTAGGTCGACGAACTAATTGACAGCACGGCGAGGGGCTCGTAGCTACATAGCTGCCCCTCAGATCAGTCGATCAGCGAGGTTAAGCTGCAGTTGCCGCGGTCTGTGCCTGGATGGGTGATCGTTTCTTCGAACATCAAGACCCCTCCGTGCCTCGGATAGCACGTTAAGCAGTTGGTCCCGGTTGTCATACGAATACCTATGACAGTCGTTACGGGAGTCAGCAACCCAAAATGTCTGACAACCGTTCTAACCTTAGGGTATCAGTGTCTCCCAGTAATTGGTTGGCGGAGGTCAGATGGCAGTCGCTCCGAGTAAAATACTGATATTCAGCCGCATCTGGTTAGACTGGGAGCCGAACCCAACGTAGTTGGGATAAAGGCCAGGCAGATGATGACGGCACGTTTGACGCAGTGGCTAAGAGATTGGCTTTCTGCGCTACGTGTCGCAGTTTCGAACCTCGCACGGAAAAAATATTTATATTGCCTACAGATAGTTGTTCTAGGTCTGGGTGTGTGTGCATGTGACATGTATGTATGTAAACTGTACTCACAATACAGGAGAAATCCTAAAGCGAGAGAATGTTTTGAAAAATAAATCTTTAATTGTCCTCTGTCCCATACAAAACTTCAATATCTACTTGACCTAAACGTATGGGACAGCCGATTATTTTGTCGCGATTATAGAGAAAGTCTCATAGAGAAAGTTGTTCAGTTTGATGGTCTGATCCACACCCTTAAATATGACCACGCATTTCTGATATAAGTTATACATTATACATACTGTATATTTACTTTATTCTCAGTAAAAGTAGGGAAGACACTTTATTAAAAGTTGTGAAGCAAACTTAATTAATTCAACGTAAATATTAACGTATATTAACGTACCCAATATTAAATATCACATTAATTGCGTTTGATCCCCTGCTGTGAAAAGTCATACCGTCTCTTCTAGGTGAGTATCTGAAAACATAATTATGACAATATTATGACAATAACATATAGGGGTGGTCCATTAATCACGTGATGTTTTTTTTAGCAACTTTTTAACCCCATCCCCCCCTGGTGATACATGGTGAGGTTTTAGACTGCCCCCTCCCCCAAAATCACGTGTAGTTTTTTGGTACTTATGTATCTTAAAAACATTCAGAATAATACTATCTTTATTACAGGTATACGCGCCGCTTTTCGGTACAGAAATCGCGAATACAACGGAAAAAAAAGTACATTAATTTTGTAAGTTGTGTCTCATATTTATTTATTTTAAATGCTTCATTTATAATGTACAAAGGCGGTCTTAATGCTGTAGGCATTTTCTACCACACAACCTTAGGGTGATGCAGATGCAATGTAATTATTATTTTTTATTTTTTTATCTTCTCTCTCTTTATGTTGTCAATGTGTCTGTGCCGAATAAATGTTCTTTTCTTTCTTTCTTTTTCTTTCTTTCTTTTTCTTTCAATGAAGGTAGATGCACCAAAAAACAAACTTAAATGTATACATATTGTTGTGTCCAAATAAATATTTATTCTATTTCGAACTAAGTAGATACAAACTCAATTACGTCGGCATCGCGATTCTAAATACTGTCATTATCAGAACTTAGTGTTACAAAAAGCACTTATCATATTCAAGAGTTCTGTAACAGTTGAATATTATAACAAATATTTATCTAAATTACGCTTTTAACGATTATTGCCTCTTGTTATTGCTTGAAAGTCGTTAATTTTGAATAGTTTGCTCAATCGCAAAAATTAGATCTGATATTTCAAGGTCTGTTATCTTTGACTAGATACTTTGCAGACATATTTAAACTGAAGTAGGTACTTTTTTTGGGAAATCTTTTAATGATAAGAAAATTGTTGTAGTTATGCTGTGTTAAAAGGTTTCTTTTTTTAATGTAATATTATATTTTTTGTTAAGGGGCCATCCAAATATTTCGTAAGCACCAAAGGGGAGTGCTCTTTGCTGTGCTTATTTTTGATAACATAGGGGACAGGGGGGTCTGAATGATGATGTCAGTACGTCCTGATTTACCAGACATTAAATGGTATTCAGAACATGTGCACCAATTTTAATAGTTAGCTTGAATAAATTTATTCAAAAATTTATTCAGAGGAAATTCATTATTATCCGAGTCTTATTTGTATTCGCATTGAATTGCATTATTCTCGCAGTTCTTACCACAACATTGTACTGATACATATTGTAATCTATATTATTTATTTGAAAAGAGTTACCATGGAGTTTCTTGCCGGTTCTTCTCCATAGGTTCTACTATTTGGAACCGTGCACCTAGAGTCTCGACATTTCATAAGTGCCTGTATTTGGTTTACATGAAATAAAGATCTATTCTATTCTAAATATTAAATGTGCATTAAATTCCTTTATAGTCTATAAATTCCTTATTTATTAATTTAATAACTGCTGCTCATGAATAACAATAAAGAAATCTGAACAGATTTACAAAATATGTACCAATGTTTACGTAAGCATATAGGAAGTAAGAGCTTTGCTTACTTTTGCTGACAAGGGGGGGGGGGGTTAAAAATCACTAAAATTCTGCTTACGTAATAGGTACTTGAATGACCCCAAAACACTTTTAGCATATTTTTTTTTTTTTTTTTTTTTAGCGCGGTTAAATCATCAAATGAGTCCTCCCACCCCGGGCAGGGCGGGAGGGACTGTCAGACTTGTACTGACTAAAATCCACGGTGTTCCTTCAATAGCCCTTTACGTTCCGGGGTCACGGTAATGAGATAAGTCCCGCGACCACTTTTAGCATACTTTTTTTTTTTTTTTAGCGTGGTAAAATCATCAAATGAGTCCTCCCACCCCGGGCAGGGCGGGAGGGACTGTCAGACTTGTACTGACTAAAATCCACGGTGTTCCTTCGATAGCCCTTTACGTTCCGGGGTCACGGTAATGAGATAAGTCCCGCGACCCCGGCAGGCTTCGGCCCTCTACAGGGGGGGCCCCGTCATCTTGCTGACGTTCTTTGAGGCGCGCGTGGAACACAACGCGCCGTCGACCCGGGCATGGTCCATGGTCGGACAGCGAGTTGCCCTTTACTCGCTGTCCGCATGCCCGCGCCTACGGTGGCCGGAGATCGTCGGCCGGCGCCCGACGCCGTGGGCGACTACCACTGCGGCTGGGCTGGAGGGAGGACGCCATCCTCTCCCTCACGCGGCCCGCCTCCTCCTTCGATAGCATGACTGCTTCGCAGAAGGAGGCGACCGCTTCCCACTCCGTCTCGCCCCGCAGCATGGCCTCGACCAATGCCGGGCGCGAGAGGTTTCCGCCTATCGTCGCCCTGAGGACACGTCGGTGCTCTGCCCAAGCGGGGCAGTCTTGCACCGTATGCTCTACTGTGTCCTCAGGGCGATCCTCGCAGTGGTGACACCCAGGCGTTTCTGCCTTCCTCATCAGACACAGGTACCTCCCGAAACTTCCGTGTCCGGTGAGGACCTGCGTCATGCGGTAGGTCAGGACGCCGTGCCGCCGATCCAGCCACTCCTCAAAGAGGGGTCTTACCGCCGCGATTGCGGCGTGCCCGACTTTTAGCATACTTGGGAAAAGAACAGGATGTATTTTTTTAATGTTGCTCAATAATGTGTAATGCAACTGAATTTATTGTTTTGTCCTTAAATACTACAAACATGGTTTAGATTAATATTAATAATATATTCATAATGATCATAGCTAGTAGGTATCGCATGATATTGCATAACATTGAACAATTTATCTATGAGTAATAATTTCTGGGCGCTCATGTCTGCTATTTGAATTGTGTCAGATGTACAATTTTACATTTTTACTCATTATCTAAAAAATATTTGTATACATGAACGGGTAAAGGAATTTGATACATTTCATGTTTATTAAAAGTATGAAAAAACTTTCAAAATTCGGTTTGAAGACATTTATTTCTCAAAGAACAAATTAAAAGTCACATGCTGCAAAAAAATGATAACTTTGACTTCGACGCACTACATGACTGTGTGTAGCGTAGTCCCCTAGCTAATCCCAACTTCTGCCCACTGCTCATTACACTCTAATGTAACTGCATAAAATGGTTATACCAGCAAACATAGAATAACACGGGTAAAGGGGTGATTTTATTATAAAAATCATTTTTTTTATGTTTTACCGAGTATTTGCGTTTTACTGTCCTATGTCTCAAGCACGTGTCATGTGCCACCAAAAAAAGTTAGGTATAGCAAATTAAAATGCAGGAGAATCTGAGTTCGAAGGCCCACACCTGTCTTTTTGAATTTATGTGTGGATCAAAATTTGCCTATCACTTGCGTTAACGGTGAAGGAATTCATCGTGAGGAAACTTGCACATCTCAGAGAGCCTCATAAAGTTCTTAATAGTGTGTGTAGTTCGCCAACCCGCACTAGGCCAGCGTGGTGGACAAAGGCCTAACCCTTCTCATTCTAAAAGAGTCCCGTGTCCAGTAATAGGCTGGATTTATTTATTATTTTTCAAAACTGTCAGAGAAAACTCCCTTTTATAAACACGTGTTCGTCGAATTTTCTCTGTGTGTGTAGTTACATGTAGGCTTGTTGAAAGAATATCGATACATTGATATATCGATATTATTTGTTCGATGTATCGATATTTTAAAGCGATATTTAATATTAGGTACGCTATATCAATTTATCGATACAAAATTCCAACTATCGAATAGGTATAAAAATCTATATTAAGAAAAAATGTTTTGCTTATTCATGGTCGACTCTGTTTCTTTTGTCTTTGAGAGGAAACAAAAAGAATCAAACATAATTCGTTAGAAGATGTCCGTTGATTGGTATTAAGCTAGTTGATGTATATTAGGCAAAATATACGAATTTTTAGAGCGTCAGTATTGTTTTTGAAATCATACCAATATATCGATATTTTTTGATAAAAATCAATATTGATATTGATATTTCTAAATAATATCGATACAGTATATCGATTTTTTTTTTGCATTTCCGACATCCCTAGTTACATGTTTGTGTTGTAGAGTATTTTATAGCTGTATTAGCATGTCCCGCCAACTTTGTAAACAAATTATGTAATGTTCCAGAATATTTTGTTGGAAACCCGATTAGAGCACTAGACCGGAAAACGGTACAAACATGACGCATTGTTTCTAACTGATTGATGAATTGTTATTGTACGTACCATAGAAATATGACAAGCCTAGAAGAGTAACAATTTTTTGGCATATAATTGAACTGTAACGCGCTAGCGTGAATTTTCTATCTAATATGCACCGTAATGAGTTAAAAAGAGTCAGATATATATAATCTCGGCACTCGTCAAATAGAACAGAATCATTATGAATCCGTATTATGATAACAATGGTCACCAATCTGGTCAGCAATTCCTAAGGAAAATCGCTAAGTCCTTTAGTTATGAAATTTCGTAAACCGGCTTCATTTGGACTTGAATGACAAGTCAATTACAGCTAGCTGTCTCTTTCAATCTCATAAGTATTTGATAAAATAGTACCACTACATTTGAAAAGTTCTATTATTAGCTACTTTTCTAGGCTTTTTATATTTCTATGGTATGGCCTTAATAACCTAACCGTCAAAAACCCCCGACTCCAACTAGAAAAAGAGCTGTAACTTTTGAACGGCTAAACCGATTTTCATAAAACATAGCTAAGATGATACCCTATTAAACTAGCTTTCAATAAACAAAAACTGTATTGAAATCGATTCATCCGTTTTGGAGCTACGATGCCACAGACAGATACAGAGATACACAGATCCCATGAAACTGTACACTGAGCTACTATTAGAATTCCTGTCGGACCCACTTCGTTAGAATACATTCATCGTGTTTCAATTAGCAAGCATACTAGGTCAAGGACAAGGTTTTGCGAGTGATTGCCATCCCAACCCACATTGCAAGTAACCTTTTCAAACTTCCCACACTCCAATATCTTTGCCTTTTCAAACCCAAAAGGCCATCCATTCCAATTTTAACTGAGTCCAAGGGATATCTTTCAAAAATAATATTTCTTGAGCAGTCCAATTACGGCCTTCGAATTGAAGATAGGCTTTCTCTAAGGATTTTTGGAGATCACTGTGAATTAGATTTGAGTGAATGGCGTCATTTAAATTCTTTAATAATTGGCAGGTTGTGGTGTAAAATAAGAACCGCGAGCGTGTTGAATATATTAGATAAACTATATGCTATATGCCAATCGGAAGTAGATAGGAGAAAAAAAAATACCTTCTAGCAAAGCAAGTTTTGAGATGTTTAATTTTATATTAACATACACAATTTTTTTTTATGTAGTGAGCATAATTTGTAGAGTGATTCAGTCTCTGTTCCTAAATGCAACCGCAGTATTGGGATACACTTTAAAACAAAACGAAAATTCGACTTAGTATGGGGGACTCGTTTAATTTACTACCGCAAGCCATATAAAATCAATTTTTTATTTTGTTTTGGAGTGAATTTTAGTATTGCGGTTGCATTTGGGAACGGACACTGAATCACTCTGCAAATTATGCGCAATCCATAAAAAAATATCCTCAGATATAAAATATGAAATCAAACCTAACTAAAAAATATTAAAATTTGCCCTTCAATTCCAATAAAACCAACAAAACAGCATTGTGTCAATGAAGAATTATGGTGTAAACTTTAAAATTAAATACCTATCTCATCCTTTTCGAGTAACTCGCCCAATTTTATGCTGACTCTTCATCTTTAGAGGTCGAGAAGCGCGGGCAATGCACACAAAATAATAATTTGATTTTGTATGGCTTGCGCTAGTAAATTATGCGTGTCCCCCATACTAAGTCCAATTGTCGTTCTGTTTTAAAGTGTATCCCAATACTGCGGTCGCATTTAGGAACAGAGACTGAATCACTACAAATTATGCGCACTACATAATAAAATATCCTGTATGTTTAGACTACTGATCGCTCTTAACTTGCGCTCATATTGAAATCAAGAGGAATCATATATTTTCTCGGCTGTCGTTGAGGTGGGTGCTGATTGAAATTCTCTTCGCACACCGCTACCTTTGAATACTGATACAGCATCCATCTGAGAGAAGCCGATATCAAATGGATTATTTGTTTTTTTTATTTCTTTGCCATAAAGGTACATGTTGTTAGGTATTCCTCTCAGTGACGTAAACTAGAGTGGGTGCCACAGGGTGGGTGTAATAGACAGGGGATGTGTGTGTGTGGGATGGTGTGTGATTTATTTTATTTAGTTATAATTTTTGTTAGTTTCTTTTTTAAAACGTTTCCCCTGACTTGCATTTATCCTGTGTCGAGAGTACAGTTTACAAACATACATATCACATGTACACACACCCAGACCCAGAACAACTACCTGCAGATCATACAAATATTTGTTCCGTGCGGGAATCTCTAATCGAAAATCTAATCACTTAGCCACTGCGCCAAACGTGTGATCTGAGAGGGCCTCATAAAGTTCTCAATGGTGTGTGTAGTCCGCCAACCCGCACTAAGCCAGCGTGGTGAGCTAAGGCCTAACCCTTCTCATTCTGAGAAGAGGCCCGTGCCCAGCAGTGGGACAGTAATAGGCTGAATTTATTTATTAATCTACTCGTAATGAAGCAATCTAAAAACTACCGCCTGCACTAACTCAAAAAACTAAAACCTAACCAGTCTAACCACAGCTGTAACTTTTGAACGGATGAACAGATTTTCATGAAACATATCTAGCTATACACAGAGACACAGATACACACTACAAACTTATAACACCCCTCTTTTTTGTCGGTGGTTAAAATTCTACCCACGCAAGGAAAAACAAGACAAGAAGAATCTATTTTCAATATAACTTCCTTTATATTTGTACAACTTTGCGAATGTACGGACACAAAATATTTTCTGAAACTTGCAATATGCTTCGGAAAAAGTTTTATTAAAAACGGGCCGATAACCTGGTTTTTCTTTTGCAACTCGATAATCTGGACGGTTCAACTTCTCGAGTTTATAAATTAACTGAAAAGTTCAAAGTTATGACTGCTGTTATAGTGGCTGTGGTCCTAAATATTACTTGGAGCTGTTAATTAGATTTTAGTTTTAAAGTGGAATATTTATGTGGAGATTTTGTTTTTGGTCTTGGTCTTAGTCTTAGTCTTGGTTTTGGCCTTGGTCTTGGTCTTGGTCTTGGTCTTGGTATCACTAGTTTTGATTTCTAGTGCGGGTAGTGTTATTGGATTTTAGTGAGGACTTTTAATTTTATCAACACGATTGGCGAAGTATCTAAGCAATTGGTTATCTGCGTTAAAATGTCGCGATTTCGATCCCCGCACGGAACAAATATTTGTATGACCTACAGATAAGTTATTCTGGCCTGGATGCATGTGCTTGTGAGATTTATGTCTGTGAACTGTACTCCCGATATAGTAGAATTCATAGAGTGAGGCAAAATAGTTATAAAAAATATGTAGCAGCCCAGGGATGGATGTAATGCAATACATGGTATGAGCAGTATCCTCCTGTGCATTTGAGATGACATAGTTGAATAAACACAGCGTAATTTGACTCATTGTATTGATAATCAATTACGAGCAATAATGAAGCGGTTTTTTGTATGATTAGGTACAGTTTAAAACTTCAGTTATTGCAGTGATATTTCTGCATGACATTGCGCGTAACGATCTTTATAATATATAAATTAAAATAAATATTTATATTTTTAAGAATTTTATATTTTATTTCTTTTTGCAGTGTTATTTTTTTTATCTATAACCTTCTCTATCTTGTGTTGTCAATGTGTCCGTGCTGAATAAATGTTTTTTCTTTCTTTCTTTTGGAATACCCACTGATATGCATCATTTAGTTTCCAAAGTAATGACAATGGTTAATAATATAATAAAATGCAGGTATTGAAAAGGTTTCTGAATGGCAAATGTAATCTATTTACTGGCAATTTATATTCGTTTGCGTATGCATTTAACTGCATAACGAATTTTATGACTTCAAGCGTTCCATTTCTGTAAGTTACGATAGTAAATGAGAATCATTTTATTAAGATTTATTCTGATGCGCTTGGGTGTTATTTATGTGACCCATTCTTAAATTAAATTCGTGTGGAAATGTTGTTTTTGTCTTATTTAAAGATGGCCGTGTTCCCGACAAAGTAAATGCCACCTCCTTTCTACCCGTGGGTGCCGTAATAGGCCACCAAGGGATTAATTCTAGGGTATGAGCATGGTTCTGGGGGAACTATAAGCCCTGCAGTTCGTGTAGATGAACTTATTAAAGAATTTAAATATTATAACCGACAGCTCTATGTAAATATCAATATTTTTGTTGTGTGTGTGCCGTTTTGAAGTGAACTCAATTTGAGAATTTCATATTTTTTGGAATAAGAATATTTTGGACGATATTTGTACATGATGGCATCCACGGCTGAACAGTCTCCTAATAGACCGTTCCTATGAACAATAACAAGGGAATATTGCCATATCACTTGGCAAACATATTGATAATTGGCTCTCTGAAAGAGAAAGTGGGCCATAAGAATAAGAAGGTCGTCTGATAAATAACATAGCAGTGGCGTGCACTCCATGAAGACAAAAAGAGACTGCCTACCCTAATGAAACTGTTAATCAGCGCTGGGCTCTTCACGCCAACAAATGCTGAGTTGGCTCCCCTTTCGGCAAAGGCATGGGTATGTTTGACAGCATAGTTTATATATTTTATTTCTTATCTGTCTCTTTTTGTAGTATTTTATCTTTAATCTCCTCTCTCTTGTAATAAATGATTTCCTTTCTTTCTTTCTTTCAACAAAAAGCAACTTCCTTTTTGTGTTCTGTAAACACAAGTCTTCGGATTTTTGGTTCAATGAAATGCTGCTTTCGTAACAATGTTCCTTCACCGTCGGAGCATTGGTGATAAATAAACATTATTACAAAGAGAATCCCCAATCAATTTCGATCATAGATAGTAAATGATAGCGCTCAAACAACCTGTTATAAAATGCAAACAGTTTGCGCGGGCGCCGGGTTGTACCAATAATAATTTTCATTAAATCCTTGGTAGTTAATTACCTGGTTCTCCACGGGGGTGTGCGCAGAGTTAATAGTTTTACTAGAAGTGGTATTCAATACATTCGCCTTGCATACACGCGTAGCGATTTTGATCGAGCATCTACGCCTATACTCACCGCGTAGCTGCTGGTACGTACGTAGCAGTGCGTAGAGACGCGTATTGCAACCAAAGGCAATTTAAAATCTAAAAAATTAAGACGTTTTGTTGAATGACGTCAAAATTTTTAATAATAATTGTCAACTCAATTCTACTCGTAATGGCTTTTAGTTTTACAATTCTAATGTCTTTTAGTTTCTTCTAATGTCTTTTAGTTAAATTGGAAAATAATTGTCATCGTTGCTCCAAAAAATATGGACCAATTTCAGTGCAGTTTTTTTAATTGAAAGCTAGTTTAATAGGATATGTGTTTGTGTTTGTGTCTATGTTTCATAAAAATCTGTTTGGCCGTTCAAAAGTTACAGCTCTTTTTCTAGTTGGAGTCGGAGATTTTTTTCTTTTAGGTTATCGATAATAAACCTCTATACTGTGAAAGATGATTGTTATCCTAATAATTTTTTTTTTTTTTTTTTTTCTTTAGAAATAAGTAGTTCCATTGAGCTCATTTGTCTGTAACATTTTTATTACCATGTTTCCTTGTGTGTACATAAATAAATAAAATAAATAAATAATATTTGTGTGCGGGGAGTCGTATCTAGTATCTAACTCTATTATATCATGTGTCCAAAGACGGTGAAAATTCATTAAAATTTCTCATTTGAAGCGTCTCCAAGCGAGGACGGTGTTGCGAATGCATTCCGGTTCATTTAGACGAACGTTGTCGGTATTACTCAGAATGTTCCAGAATTATTTGACAGCGTCCATTTTGACAATGTTGCTATGCTCGAATATTTCAGGGAAATGTGGTATGTTTCGTATTTTCATATGTGGAACGTTAAATGCGTTTAACCGTGAAATAGCCGAGTTTTATTTCTTTTATTATAGTCCATGCCTTTATGGTGAGCATTATGTGTAATTCAAGTGAGGATTGCAAGGGTTAAAATAATGGCAGGCGATTCTCATAATACTAGAATTTTAAACATATCTGTGGAAAAACGAGGTATGGTGTTCCTCCGGTGAAAAGGGAGGATCGTCCAATCCAACCAAGTGAGGTGATATTGAATCTATACAAATAAATTAAGTTTAAGTGTCTGTTTGTAATGTCAAAATAACAGCTTTTAACTAAATGCATAATGAAAGTATAATATGCGGTAACAATAACAGACAGAAAGAAAAAAAAAAAACTTTCTTTCTATCTGTTTGTTCCGGCTAATCTCCGAAACGGCTAGACTGATTTTGACGGCTCTCTCACTGGCAGATTGCTGATGTTATAAGTAGTAAATTAGTCTACTATTTGGACTCTGGTGATAAGCTTATGGTAAAAAATCTGATATTTTTACAAGGCAGCTCAAAGTTTAGTATCTCACGATCGTATTGAAGTTTATTACCAGTGTCGATGTTCATTACCATTTTAGTTACGCGATAGACCCGCGTTACTATGATGCATGGGTTAATACGATACTATAAATATTTAAACTACATTCATATCTCATACAGCTACTCCATTAGTCATTTATTCCATTAAAAATCCTTCACATATATAAAACCTACCTGAAACATCCATAAAGTAGATTGGTTCGTATGTCCGTAAAAGCGGAGCACCCTTTGAG
Organism: Allophyes oxyacanthae; assembly: GCA_932294325.1. Taxonomy (NCBI): domain Eukaryota; kingdom Metazoa; phylum Arthropoda; class Insecta; order Lepidoptera; family Noctuidae; genus Allophyes; species Allophyes oxyacanthae. Next base: position 2,164,849 of record OW028629.1, on the reverse strand, counting down.
ATCCGTTCCGATCCTGAGATAACTAGTAATCATATAAATGGTGTACACTAATGCCTCTTATCAATCTTGGAAATGTACTGTATATTGGAAGTACATTAAATGAATAATTCTAAAAACAACAATATTATCTTTCGTGTGGTTCAAGTTCTTTGTTGCATTTTATAGAATAGATCTATAGAATAGAATAGAATAAATCTTTATATGAGTTGTTTTAGTTCTCAAATGAATATAGAATAGAATAGAATAGAATTTTTCTTTATTGGAGTAACCAAGACTCAACAAGATTATTAGTAAAACTTACAACTATGTTAGTGAGCACAGACACTGAACAAAAACAAGGAAAAGTAAACACAGAAATCATGGTTGATCACTGTTGTGACATCCCGTGAGAGACGGCACTACAGTGACCCACGTAGACACAGTCCAGGCGACTCGCAACCATGCTTAAAACACTGTTGGAGCCGCCCCACACCCTGCGTACCAGGGAAGCGCACCTTTTACGCATTGTTGCGTAAAAGCAATCTACATGCGCATCCGCGAACATCCCTGACGCACTACAGAAACGGGGCACTGGGCAGTCCCACCAGTATTCTAAACGCATTGTTATATTGAACGCGGAGAGCGCTGTACGAATTTTTGCGTATATTATCTAGCCCACAGGCTGCACGTGTAAAACGCAGTACAGTAAGCGAGTAAGTAAGTAGCAGTAAGTAAGTAAGTATAAAGTAAGTTGTTATATAAATGTGCATAACACAATATTGACCTCGGGCACCCCGGCTCAGAAAAGAACATTTCGTTAAAATAAACAGTGGAATCTTAGTAAATCCGTGCCCATCGAGAACGGGCCATACCAACATAGTGGGACGTCGCAGGAATAATAAGGGTCGTAATATTGCGGTTATGGCATCCATTTCTTTTGTTTATATTCTTCAGTTTATTTCTCGGGTTTGATTTGCTGATGGTTTGTTGTCCATTGGAAGTTGTAATAGACCGTGTACACAGTGGTCCATGCTGGTCATATTTCAACGTGCTTTTATGAACTTTTGGTAAGGTAGACTTGTAAGTTCAGTTGTATTATCACATTTAACCGATGCCGCTATTAAGTCCCATGAAATATGGAGCGAGTCTATTACCATCTACTGGACACAATTTCAACCAAAAAATTTCTAAACAAAGAAACCCAAGAACACTGCCTTTAGAATAGAATAGATCTTTATTTCATGTAAACCAGATACAGGTACTTATGAAATGTCGAGACTCTAGGTGCACGGTTCCAAAAAGTAGATCCTATGGAGAAGAACCGGCAAGAAACTCCATGGTAACTCTTTTCAAATAAAAGATTACAATCTTTATCAATACAATGTTGTGGTAAGAGCTGTGAGAATAATGTAATTTAATGTGAATACAAATAAGACTAGGATAATAATGATTGTCCTCTGAATAAGATTGCCATGGCCAGCAAGCTGACCAGTTCCGATAGACGGCACCCGTTCACGAGCATGACTCATTTGTCAGCATCGCCAAACTCGACCACAATAAAGAACCTTTCCTGGGATTCCTGGGAATCGAACTTGAGATCACACGTTTAGCAGTTGCAATTGCGACCACGACACCGATGAGACTTCGAATAACTTTCAATATTACTCAGAACGTATTTAGCATAAAATTGTCAAAGCAACAACTTTAAAACTTTGTTCTGTCTGTACGTAAATTATGCTAAAACGCCTGAACTTCGTTTGATGGGGTTTGCAATGTTGAATAATTAAGAACACCATAAGGGTGCCTTTACACTAAAGTTCGTAACAATTTAATTAAGTGCGTAAGATGCTGGTTCTGTTGTTTACAAACTAAACTAGTTTCGTCTCTCTTTCTAGCAAATAACATGAGAAAAGGACGGAAGATATTTAGTTCTGTCAAATTAGTCTACCTGCTTGATAACAAAAGGGAATAATAAATATGAGTATTTCAAAATCCAAGAATCCCTACTCATTGAGTCCACAGACTTTTAATATTAAAAATTGTTATTTTATATTCTTTTTGGAACGTGTTTTTAATTTTTTACTTTTTTTTTTTTTTTCTTTCTTTTTATTTGTTTTTTTTTTTTACTATTTTTGTGTGTCGTAATTTGTGTAAAAATAAATTCCTTTTTTCTTTCTTTCAAAATAAAGTGATAAAAAAAAAATGTGTGTTAGTGACATCGTAACAAAAACAGTTACAGCACGACACAATTAAGAAGTAACATCGATGTACCTGATCGAAGAACCAATTTCAATCGTTCGTTTAAATAATTGTACAACCTATTGCATCAGCGAATCCTCGTTACTGTGATTTGAGCTAACTTCAATATAAAACCCAACTGTCTTTATTTATCATACAGACATTTATTATACTAGTGGTCACCCACTGGTCGAAATTCGACCATCATTTTAGCTTTCTGCACTCCTTCTCCATATAAACTTTAACTATGCCAAATCTCACACTCCTCCGTGCGCGCAATATGCTTAAAAAGGGGTACAAAGCTTTCCCTTCACTTATTAATATATAGATTAAACACTACCATCAATAGTTATCGCAGCCCACGCGATGTAAGGAATTTTATAGATCATTTTTTTACACCTTGAGTTACATTATTGAAGTTCTCGTAGGGATCTCTATTTTTTTTTAAATAAAATATAGCCTATGTTTCTCAGTGATAATATAGCATACTACTGGTGAAAGAATTTTTAAAATCGGTCTTTTAGTTTTTATGTTTATTCATTAAAAATAAAAATACAAAATTCCAAATCTTTTCTCGTTATAATATTATTATTTACCCTCTCAAAACTTATAAAATAATAAGTACCAGCAACTTCGGCTAACCTAAATTAGTACATCAATATTCTCCCACTTAATACTATAACGAAGTTTTAAGGACTCCAAAGTATGATGGGTATTTGCATATTTCTTAACGGAGGTCGCCGTGCATGTAAACTCGGGGTTTAATTGGAATTTTACCATCCTTCCTCAAGGCGCCAAAGTTTTAGCGCAGCGCGGGATCAATTTCCAATTCTGAGTATTCCATTCGCGTTCGTTGGATCTTGAGGGAAGGGATGTTGGTAGAATTGTATCGATAAATTTAAAATTACAACGTTTTAAAAGGTAGCTTCCACTTTAATAACCACCACACCACTTTTTTTTAAATTATTGTTTTTCTTTTGTTTGACTGTTTTTTTTTTTTTTTTTTTACTTTGGTACTTTTATTTATTCCTGGCGAGTCCAGAATACAACTATTTTCTTTCCTTCTTTCTTTCACTCAGAAACATACACTGAAAAATTATCTTAATACATTATAATGTATGTTTCTCAGTGATAATAATTATAGCATTCTGTTGGTGAAAGTATTTTTAAAATAGGTCGTGAAGTTTTTGAGTTTATCCATTACAAAAAACAAAAAATCTAATCTTTTCTCTTTATAATAGGTATTAAAAGATTGATATATCGGCCAGATTAAGACCTTAATTCTTCTTTCTGAAGCAATTATAAGTCCCGTGCCCAGCAGCGGGACAGCAATGTGCAAGATATACAGGGTGTATGTAAAATCTTAACGTAAACAGATACCATGAATTCAGGTAATAGTTCTGTCCTCATAAAGATAAATTTTTGCGTCGATCTAATCAAAAAATTTACTATATTTTTTGCAGATTTTTTAGTAAGTTATTAAAATACGTCGAGCACTACCTTAAAATTTGCTAAGGTGTCCAGAGAAAAATTATAAGTACCATGGATTCAATACATCATGTATTGAATCCATGATACTTGTCATTTTTCGTTACAATGTCACTCCCACCTTGAATACCTATCTACACTAACTTATTTATTTGTTTGTAGTTTGTTTGTTGAGGTAATCTCTAGAATTACTGAACCCATTCTCAAAATTATTTCACTAATAGAAAGCTACACTATCTCTAGGTGATAAAGTCGCCTAATTGTGAAAGCGGCCTAAGATTGTTGATTGTTGGTTGTCCATAAGACTAAAATCGGTTGCGCCCGGTGTCCAAACGCAGAGTTACTAACTCTAAGCGGGCCGTAGTCGTTCAAACCGTTGTTTGCGAAATGTATCGCTACAACGATTCATGACTGTACATCTCTAACATCATTCGGCACGATCTCATGTATATACATGCTAATACAAAAAAATATCCTTACTACAAATACACAAAACCACAGCAAATTAATAAATAAAACTTTAATAAAAAATATTCGTATAAAAACACAAAAAAAAATCACTTGTTCAACAAAGCTCCAGCTCTCCTCACACCCACAGCAATACCAGCCCAAGTCTCACGAGAGACCTGTTCAATGTACCTGGGGTCGAGGTGGAAGCCTTGTAAACCGCCCTGAAGACCAGGCAACTCATAAGTATAAGATAAAGGAACTCCAACGTAATGAGCATAGTCCTCAGAAGCACCAGCAGCGGGGTAGTTGAGGACCAACACAGAGTTACCGACTACATAACGAGGGAAGTGCGGGAGAGCTTCATTATCAATGGCTTCAGCCATCGCGACACCAACAATGTGTAGGGCAAGGGCATTATGAGACAGAGAGCCATCATGTCCCCATGGATAGAGGATCATACTGCCGTAGCTGTGCATGGTAAGGTACAGAGCAATACGAGCGAGGTGCTCCTGGATAAGATCCCTTACAACTCTGGTTTCAATTTCGGAGAAGGCACGGTTGCCGGCATAGATTTCAGAACAAGGAGAGTTGCTGGTGCCGACGGTGTTCCAGAAGAAATCGTAGTTACGGTTGCCGTCGACTCCTGGGCAGATGCTGCTGAGGGAATGAGTATCGGTGGAGCGGGTCTTCCGCCAGAAACGGGTCTGGAAAGAAAAATATCCTTGTAATGTAATGTATGTCCTGTAATTAATTTGAATCGAATTTCGATTTTCCTCTTAGTTTTAAATTCTGTCTGATTTTATCCAGATAATATACTTATTGTGGCCTCTTCCCTCATTAATTACCCTCAAGTTTAAATCGAAAATATGACTTTTAAAATGATTGATAACATAATATTTTTAAAGACTTACACTGGTGAAAGTGAATTCATATCCATCAGGGTTGGCAACAGGCAAGAGAATCCAGTCATAATCGTTGAGAAGATCAGGTTCAGTAAGATCCTCGGTCAGCTTCTTAATAGCCCACGTGACACTGGGAGGGGTGATCCATTCCCTAGCGTGGATGCCACCATCGATGAAGATGACGGGCTTGCTTATATCCTCAAAATTAGTGTTGGAGATCTTCATGTATTTGATAGGGCGGCCCTCGAAAGAGTTGTCAGCTGTGACCACAGTAGCGATGTCTGGGAACCTCTCGGCGATATCATGCATGTAATTATAGATCTGACAAAAACATTTAAAAAATCATATAAATGTTAACAAAATATACAGGATGACTGGTTGAATAAAAAACATATTGAAGGAGGGTATTGTACTCATCACTATGATAAACAACTTTTACTAAGAGACCAAAACTGAAATTTTATATAACAACATGCTGTTCCATACAAATATTTCATTATAATGATTCGACTAAATGTATGGAACATCAGATTATTTTGTGCGATTTCAGAGTTGGTCTTAAAATAAAATTTGTTCATATTGATGATATATTATATTACCCTCAATCGATATGTCCCTCGTTCAACCAGTCATTCTGTATTATGTTAAGTAAGACTTTGCCTGCCTTGCTTGGCCTGCTTGCGTGCAAAATTCTACGAAATCGAAAAAGGCTATTGAGGAAGAGCTTCAATCTCATGAACAGAACAATACCTGGACATTGGTTGATAAAACAGAAAACAAGCCTATTACAATTATATGGGTGTTCTGTGTAAAGAAGAACAAAGAAGGAGAAATTGAACGATATAAAGCTCGTCTGTGTGTCCGTGGCTTTACCCAAGTAAAAGGTATAGATTACGAGGAAACTTTTTCTCCAACTTCCAGGTATGATTCCATTAGGTTGATATTGAGCATAGCAGCAAGAGAAGATCTTGTGATCGAGCAGTTTGATGTAAAGATGGCGTTCCTATATGGTGAGCTCTCCGAGAAATTATATATGGTGGTGCCCAAGGGCGTGCCAGTTGAAGACTCTAAGGAATGTAAGTTGAACAAGTCTTTAAATGGCCTGAAACAGTCTGCAAGATATTGGAATCTAAAGTTTACTTCATTCTTAAGTACATATGGGTTTCAACAATGTCAGTCGGATAATTGTGTATTTATTGGATATTTTAAAAACATCAAACTATTGTTAATTATTTATATCGACGATGGGCTGTTGCTGTCTAAAAGTAAGAACGTTTTGTCCGTAATGTTAAATGATTTAAGAAAGAACTTTGAAATAAAGATATTAACGTTTAACACTTTCCTTGGGATGGAAATTAAAAAGGAAATCAAAAAAATTACATTAAAGACATCATTAATAAATATAATTTGTCAGAAGCCAAGGGTCAATCTACCTCACTTGATGTCAATGTAAAATTATGTAGAAATATAGACGGAAGACCAGTTAATTTCCCGTATAGAGAAGCAGTGGGAGCATTGTCATATTTGTCTTTAGTATCTAGACCTGATATAACATAATATGCTGTTAATATTGTAAGCAGATATGTAAATAATCTAGGTATTATACATATCAACGCATTAAAACGAATTATACGTTATTTGATTGATAAGAAGAATATGTCAATCGTTTATGATAGTAATAATGAATTGGTCGATTACTCTGATTTGGTAGGTGATTTAGATAGTAGAAAATCCAATACAGGATACATATTTTTAATGAACGGTGGACCTGTCACTTGGGCAAATCGAAAGCAAAATACAGTAGCTTTGCTAACAACAGAGTCGGAGTATATGGCTGCCAGTGACGCGGCAAAGGAAGTATTGTGGTTGAAACAATTGTTATTAGAAATAGGTGAACCACAAAGTTCTGTAACATTATATGCAGATAACCAAAGCGCTATTCAATTGATACATAACTCAGTATTTCATAAGAGAAGTAAGCATATGTTAGATATAATTTTATAAGAGAGAAGGTTGAAGGAAAATAATTGTTATTAAATATGTAGAAAGCAGATGTCAACTAGCTGATTTCCTTACCTTATAATAAATTTTGCTTTATTAGAGATCAGTTAATGAAAAGTGTGTAGGAAAACATTATGTATATGATGATAGCACCTGTGAGTATTGAATAGTAAGTTTTCAAAATGCATAGCAAAATGTTTATTTTTCTTTAGAATTGAATGTGTTCGTTGTGAGCCGGTGTCAAGAATATTGTTATTTTTGTTTTTCCCTAATAGGTATTATATTGGTTTAGAAATCTGCTCAATTTTTATCATTTCATTACCTATTCTAACAACATTTGCCTAATCGGATTATAAGATTGTAGAAATCTAATAACTCTACGTATTATATCATTAGATGTTGGACATCCAATAAATACATAACTATTTTTTAATCTCAATCGATAAACTAATATCTACTTAATGAATGAGGAACTCAATCACATGATAAAAACTATGCTTGTGACAAAATATTTATGACATCCTTTTCAAAAACCGGCTTGATCAGACATGAAGTAACAAAAATCACTTTAATATCTCCATAGAACACATAGAATACTGAATTTGCGCAAAATGCAGGTTACATAAAGATGGATACTTGGTCATTCATCATAATAGTGCCAGCTTAAGATATTATATATTCTTATTATTTCGGTGTCGGTTACAATGAGATCTCCAATAAACGTATTCTTTCTTTCTTTCCTTACATTTTGTTGTTTTATGACATGCAAATATTTTTTTTATAACTACATAATCACAGTCTTAATTATCAGCACAGCATACAAATTAAAATTTTAATTATTTTACTAGTTCTGATACTGATTATAAACATTTCTGTATCAGCCATATTTTAAATTGCTTTTTAAATCTATTTCACGGTTTTTTTTTTATAGAATCAGGAATAGCATTATATACAACGTGTAATTTAATTAACAGAAAACCATACACATCCCAATTAGAATATCTAGTCAACGCATAATTCAATGAGGAAATAAACAATTTATTGGTATTTACAACCGAATAACTTGGTTCGGATGGATCCTGCTTAGTCGTTTTTTCATGTACAAAAATCAATGCTTTACTTACCACATCCAATCGCTGGTAATTGTCGTAAGGCATCTGTTTGCCTGCATTCCTGGCGAGAGATTCCTTGCTCCAAGCTTCCATAATTTCATCGTCTTGGTCGAGTTTACTGGAAATACAATTTACTATTTTACTATGCTAATAATAATTAAGTGCTTGGGTTAATCATGATTTGCCTGATTTTAAGATCCAACTTCAGCAAATACAGATGTTGGCTCATTAAAAATAAAAATTAGTAAATAAAATAAATAAATAAATGCTTTATTTCTCTCTTCACAAAGGTGATACATAACATTATTTTATTGTACAAACATGGTGAAAAGCTCCTTTGTGAGAGACTGGAGTCTGTACTAGGAAAATCCTGTGTGACAGATCACCAGGCTCTCACCCTGAATGCATGGTTAAATCTTAATCTTTGCTGATTTTGGAGAGAGAGAAGTTTTTAGATCCAGTCCAAAAGTCAGTTAGAACACTTACTAATGATAATAATGTTGTACAACAGTTTTTTTGTATATTATAGGGGGCAAATGAGCTTGCGGTTGACCTGATTGTAATTGATCACCGCCACCCATAAACATCCGCAACACCAGAGGAGTCACCGATGCGTTTCCGACCTTTTAGGATGTTGTAGGCTCTTTTCTTGAAGGTCCTCATGTCGTATGTGTTCGGGGAAACCGCTGATAGTACAAGAAAAGGGCGTCCAGGTGTCACGGAACATAAAATTGTCTGTCTGGCGCACTCTGGGCCGTCAGCTGCGATACTGCTGACTAGCTTATCTTTCCAGTACAGCGTGAGAGAAGCATGACAAGAGAAGAAGATGAATACTAATCAAGATCACGATGAGAACATCAATATAGTTTAGAAGTCATCGTTCCAACTAACATTAATGAAGTTTTAATCATTCAGTTTTACTGGATGTCTCAACAGAGTGTTGCTCCATTCAGCATAACACCCGTGGAGCACAAAGGATCCATATGAAAACCAGCGCCAAGCACTTTCTGGTGTTTGATAGTAAGCTGATCTGGAGACCTATTTGGTCCAACTTTCATACTCATCCCATGAAGATTTTCTTATTATTATTTAATTGCATGCGATTCTCTTCTTTCTTGTTTTATGTGTTAATTCTGTAGGTTGTATCTCATTTTGTTGTGTCCAAATAAATGTTAATTCTATTCTATTCATTTTTTTGTAATTGTTATTCTTCAATATTGTCTTTAGTATTTATTATTGGAGTCTCCACTTCAGTATTAGGTACTCTGGTATTTTTTTTTTATCAATTATCCGGGTCATTAATTATATCAATAACGTATCGATCAATGGAATTATTTCTTATCAAATACTAGATTATCACTAATGAATTCACGATTACATCAATCTTGTAAACGGTATCTGGTAATCCCCAGAGATACTATTTATAAACAATGTTATAAGGTAATCACGACTACTATTCACCTACCCCCAAAGGTGCCTTAGATACAAGTCTAGCCTTGGGACCAATGGAAGGTATTTTATATTGTAAGTATTTCATCATCTGCCTGGCCTGTATCCCAACTACGTTGGGGTCGGCTCCCAGTCTAACCAGATGCGGCTGAGTAACAGTATTTTATACAGAGCGACTACCATCTGACCTCCGCCACCCAATTACTGGGAGACACTGATACCCTAAGGTTAGACCGGTTGTCAGACTTTTTTGGGTAGCTGACTCCCGTAACGACTGTCAAAGGTATTTGTATGACAACCGGGACCAACTGATTAACGTGCTATCCGAGGCACGGAGGGGTCTCGATGTTTGAAGAATGGTCACCCATCCAGGGACTGACCGCGGCAACCGCAGCTTAACCTCGCTGATCGACTGATCTGCGCGGTAGCTATATAGCTACGAGCCCCTTATATAATATTGTAAGTATTTATGGAAATAAATTGAATTGACCAGGTATTTTTTCCGTATGTACGATGGTATAGAATAGAACCGAATAGAGTAGAATAGAACTGAATAGAATAGAACATAATATAGTAGAATAGAACAGAATAGAATATATTTTATTTCAAACAAACCAAATATTAGGAACTATTGAAACGCTAAGACTAGATATACGGTTTCAAAAAAGGATAACCACTAATTTGGCAGTTTACAGACATTTACGAAAAAAATATAAAACTTACGCTTTAACATTATCAGCGTGGACTCTGTAGTTGATGCCCAGACTCTCCAAGGTCTTGGTGAATCCATCCTGGTGTTGAGGTTGTACCAGCACGACACCTTCATGTTGGACGCGAGGGAGGCTCAGGAAGTCCAGGTCAAACTGGCCGGTAAGAGAGTGCAGGGTTTTCACCTGTTCTACGGACGATGGTCCTACGTAGTAGGATTTCCATCTGCAAGGAAATATTTGTGTTTTAGTAAGAGATGAATGGAAAAAGATGACATACGTATCTATACAAGGTGGTATGGTATTAGAGAAAACAAAAAATATGCAAAATGCTAAAAATAGATAAAACAATTATTTTTATTTTTATTCTTTTTGAAGTCTATGCCCCAGTCTATGATTTCTCCTGTATCCGGTACAGTTCTTCAAAACAAGTATCTGTAGATAGCATAATAGGCTTGTGTCCACTAAGAATAAATCGGATGGATTAGAGTTTCTAATGACTAATCAAGATATGCAGTTAACAAAAATCAAAATTATTTATTATAAAACATAAAGATTATTGTTATTTTTAGAAAATAAATTCGGCAAAATTAGGCATTCAGTCACGTGACAGTGGACACCAATCAGAAAGTGTTACGTCACGTCCGTATTTGTTTATTGTTTAGATCATATTTATATAATATGTTTGGTGTTTTTATAGTTGTGCTTTTACACTTGGGCACTTAAACAGTACTTGTAAATATTTAGTTCATTTTTAATTCAATGAAAACTTCAATTGCCCTACACAGATATTGAATGTTTCGCACGGCATGACGTGATTTAAGACGCCATGACAGTCTTGAGCGTTTTTGAGGTAAATGTCAATTGGTTTTTGAAAACGCAAAATAATGAATGGAAATGTTAGAATTTTTAAAAAATAATATGTTTTTGGGGTCTAATAGTTATGAGGCAAAGTATTAACCGATTTTTCAAATTTAGTCAACTAGCCTATTATGCTGAGTTGGTAACATTTTCGGTTCGGGGCTTCGGGCGTGCTTTTTTAACCGACTTTAAACAAAAAGGAGGAGGTTCTCGATTCTATTTGTTTTTTTTTTATGGTTGTTTTATGCTCGATACAGGAGAAATCCTAGTGAGGGGCAATGTTTTTATATATAAAGAAAAAAAGAAAAATCTTAGATATACAATGGAACTCTTGAATGAATAACAGAATATCACTCGCGATTACTGTAATCGCATGTTTATGTATGGTTTATGCCACTCAAAATAGAAAAATAAAATAAACTTAAAAAAAAGTAAAAGTCGACTTCAAAAAACTAAAAAGTATAAAATAATTTTCTTAAAAAACTTAACAGCTTCTGAAGTCGGGGGGCCTTTACTTCTTCAATGCACCTAGCTTGGCACCGACTTCAGAAGCTGTTAAGTTTTTTTTGTTTTGTTTTTTGTTGTTGTGTGTTTTCTTCTGTACCGTCTCCAGTCGCAGGTCTGCTGGCAGAAATTTCTTTTGAAATAAGCAGTACCCCTTTTCTTAAGTGTTTCTTATTCTATGTATTTTTCTTTTTGTTGTGTGTACATAAATAATTAAATAAATAAATATCAATCTGCATATTACAGGGTGACTGGTAGAACGAGGGAATCGTTGAAGGAGGGTATTGTACTCATCATTATGAACAACTTTTACTATAGGACCAAACCCGAAATCGCGAAAAAATAATCAGCTGTTCCATACATTTAGTTAGTCGAATAATATTGAATTATTTCTATGGAACAGCTGATTTTTTTTTCGCGAATTCGGGTTTGGCCCCATAGTAAAAGTTGTTAATAATGATGAGTACAATTCCTTCAATATGTCCCTCGTTCACCCAGTCACCCTGTATTATACAAAAACAAATAGGTTCTATAATATAACTAACCCGATATATTGTTCGTGTTTGGCGTACGCCAAAGCGAACAGAGTTGTGAGCACCAGTAACTTCATCTTGAGACAGTATCAAACTCACGCCTCTCAAATATTTTATAACCTTTAAGAACTGATAATATACTGATACCCACTTATCTATCTGCATCGATATCTGAAGCGTACCTACTACCTAGATAAAATAGGTTAAAAAAAAACTTTATAACAATCTGGTTTTTCCGTTACGTAGACATAGCGTCATGTACAGGGTAATTTTACGTAGTGCGCATAATTTGCAGAGTGATTCAATGTCAGTTCCTAAATTCAACCGCAGTACTAGAATTCAATCCAAAATAAAATAAAAAATTGATTTTGTATGGCTTGCGCTTCTAAATTATGTGTCCCCCCCCATACTAAGTCGAATTTTCGTTTTGTTTTAAAGTGTATCCCAATACTGCGGTTGCATTTGGGAACGGACACTGAATCACATTGCAAATTTTGCGCACTACATGAAAAAATATCCTGTATGGGTCTTTCTGATATGTTTTGATCCTGTTGCAATTTATGGGACACATTTCCAAACTCCAAGATGCAACAGAGTTTTTTTTTAACAGAAAATCCTAATTACACTTCACCTGACCCGAAAATTGAACCTAGGACCTCTCAGCAGTCGTACTTGCAACCAGTAGACCAATGACGATGTACATACTGTATGAAGCATACATAGAAATTGTTTTTAATTCATAGTTTTCTAAATAAATATGTAAATCTGGTATTTTGTATTATCAGGAAATCTTTCACAGAAATCTATTCCAAAGATTAATAAAATTAAATATAAGCACTCGTTGAAGAAACTAGCGCCATCTAGAAAGTTCAATCAGAACTATCAATCGATCAACTTACCGATAAACGTAATAACATGGATCCTAATTCTTTCGAACAAGGACAGATGTCGCTGACTTCTATACATGTTTTTTATACGTTATCTTAGAAAACAAACGGGTATGCGTGTGCCCTGAATTTGCTGGGGACCGTAAGGTCACTTATCGGCCGCTTATCATTCCCAAAAAGTCTTAAAAACCGACTAAGGGAAAGTGATTGATTTGGTAAAAGTCTGTTATCCTTCTCTTTTAAAGAGAATAATTTTTAAACTTCTATATCAAACCAACTTGCCTAAAAACCTTTTAATATTGTTACTGCATGTGAATCAAAACTGCATGTTGAACGACGAATAAATACGTAATACCGGGATAAGTGATAACTTTGAATGGGAAGCGGACTTTGGTTTGATCTTCATCGTCATCATCTGCCTAGCCTTATCCCATCTACGTCGACTCCCAATCTAACCAGATGCGGCTGATTATCAGTATTTTACTCGGAACCCCCAACCAATTACCGGGAGACCCTATTACCCTAAGGTTACACCGGTTATCAAACTTTTTGGACTGCTGACTCCCGTAACTACTGTCATAGGTATTCGTATGATAATCTCCATATCCATACCTTGATATCACCGAACATTTACTGTTACTGTTACTGTTAGCCTACATCATCCCACTGCTGGGCAAAGGCCTCCCCCCATGATTTCCAGGCTTTTCGGTCTAGAGCCAGTGTGAACCATTCGTTGTTCGTGTTATCAATTTCGTCCCGCCATCTCTTTCGTGGTCTGCGGCGTCGTATTCTCGTCATGTCAGGGCTCCACTTAGTGGTTACCTTGGCACACCGAACATTTGGGCAAAGAAAAATTGTCATCGTCCTACTGGACCGCTAATAACAGTGAATGCCACGTTGTTATGAGCAAAGGGTGAAAGGAACAAGTCTTCAATGAGGAAACATGAGATCTTCAGTCGCACCCTGGACAGTCAACCTTGATACCACCATATTCTGACAGGCTAATCAATCTTTCCACTACGATGATTGAGCAATTTCCTTGTCATAGCTCGGTCCGACGGTCCGGTATAATGTCTCCATTCTTTTGAATACTTGGAAGCTATTTTTGGTGCATTCAAAGTTTTGTTTTACCTAATATTATATAATTGTAAAGTCTGTATACATACAAAACCTGTAAAATGTGAGCATGATGTAAATAATAATGTTATAGATATTTACTAAATACCTGCCTGTTGTCTGGTACTATGAGTTTGTCATGCTCACTTATATGTCTCGCTGATGGTGGCGTTGTGTCGGGTCGTTGAGTTCCCTTCATTATGGTTGAGCTTAGCGATGCTGACGCATAAGTCATACTCGTGAACTGGTGCCGTCTGTCGGAACTGGTCAGCTTGTAACTGCCATGGCATTCTTATTTAAAGGCAAATCATTATTATAATCCTACTCTAATTTTTTTTATTCATATTAAATTAAATTATTCTCGCAGCTTTTACCACAACATTGTACTAATTAAGATTGTAATATATTATTTTAAAAGAGTTTCCATGGAGTTTCTTGCCGGTTCTTTTCTATAGGACCTACTATTTGGAACCGCGCACCTAGAGTCTCGTCGACATTTCATAAGTGCCTGTATCTGGTCTTAGATTATCATGTATATTATGTGTGTGTTATTTTTATTATTTTTTATCTTCTCTCTCTTATGTTGCCAATATGTCTGTGCCGAATAAATGTTCTTTTCTTTCTTTCTTTCTTTCTCTATGTATCTGGTTTACATGAAATAAACACAGAAGAATAATTAGCTCAAAGTAGGTTGGTGCTTCCAATATTCTTGACATAACTCCTTAGTTTGCTAACGTTCAAAGTCATTCATGGGATGAAAGGATTCTGGACCTTTATCGACACGGCGGCGGATGACACTCCGCAAACATTAACATCTCCTCATCTCATGGATGCAGGTATTATTGAGCAATATTCAACGTATATCAGAAATACGTGTGTGGTGCGTAGTTGTGGGTCAGACCATCAAACTGAACAACTTTCTATATGGGACCAATATCGTAATCACGAAAAAATTATCAGTTGTCTCATACAAAATTTAATACCCACCCGACCCAAACGTATGGGACATAGGTCTTCGTGCTACATCCTAGGCCATATTGTCGCTTACCATCAGTTTAATCAAATGCAAAACCTTATGCTAATAAAAAAAACTAGTATTTGCCAGTATTAATAAACTTATCATTAATTAACACTGCGAAACTAAAACTAAACTAAAGCTAAACGAAGCTAGCAAAACAAAAAGTAATTTTAAAGTAAATTTTAACATAGCTTTTGTCAAACGTCAAACAAACTAACTAACAACAATAACGCAATGTATTGATTTTAATATAAGTAGTTATCATAATCACCTAGATTAATTATTGTTAATTTCTTATCAGATGCTCTTACACATACGTAAATATAATGAATGATGGGGAGCATTGAAGGTCTTTTGTCAGTCAGTGGTGACGCTACAATGAAGTCTCTTTTGATTTTTTGCTTTTCTTTGTATGGAGTGTTGGCTAAACATGAAATTTATGATGGGTAAGATAGTAATTTTTATATTTTTTATTATTTGTTACATAAGGATACTTTTTATATGGTAATAGACAATAATCATCTATTTGAAGAATAAAACTTTTTACTACGAACCTAGATTAATGTCAGGGTTTTTTAGTAGTTGGCAATTACGATTATAACTCCGTCGATAATGATGTACAAATAAAGGTACGAGATAGATGGAAAATATTTAAAAAAATAATCATAGTTTCTTTTTTCAGATACGCTGTTTACAAAGTAGATATTAAAACTGTAGATCAGGTTAAACTGATCAATTAGCTAGAAAGCCAATTGTACCTTGATGTTTGGTCCCACGCAGTACCTGGTCATCCTGGACAAGTAGTTGTACCGAAAGACAACGGGGAACAATTTGAAAACGCTCTTAAAGATGCTGGTGTTCAGTACAAAGTTGAAATGGAGAATATTAAAAGTAAACTAAAACCACAACAAATTAATAAATAAAACTTTAATCAAAAATAATCTTGTAAAATCACAACATTTTTTTCACTTGTTCAATAAAGCTCCAGCTCTCCTCACACCCACAGCGATACCAGCCCAAGTCTCACGAGAGACCTGTTCAATGTACCTGGGGTCGAGGTGGAAACCTTGTAAACCGCCGTCAAGACCAGGCAACTCATAAGTATAAGATAAAGGAACTCCAACGTAATGAGCATAGTCCTCAGAAGCACCAGCAACGGGGTAGTTGATGACCAACACAGAGTTACCGACTTCATAACGAGGAAAATGTGGCAGAGCTTCATTATCAATAGCTTCAGCCATCGCGACACCAACAATGTGAAGGGCAAGGGCATTATGAGATAGAGAGCCATCATGTCCCCATGGATAGAGGATCATACTCCCGTAGCTATGCATAGTAAGGTACAGAGCAATACGAGCGAGGTGCTCCTGGATAAGATCCCTGACAACTCTGGTTTCAATTTCGGAGAAGGCACGGTTGCCGGCATAGAGGTCCGAACAAGGAGAGTTGCTGGTGCCGACGGTGTTCCAGAAGAAATCGTAGTTGCGGTTGCCGTCGACTCCTGGGCAGATGTTGCTGAGGGAGTGAGTGTCGGTGGAGCGGGTCTTACGCCAGAAACGGGTCTAGAAAGAAAAATATGGGTTTTTGTAATTAATTTGAATCGAATATCGATTTTCTTCTTAGTTTTCAATTCTGTCTGATTTTATACAAACATTATATTTATTATGGCCTCCCGCGCCATTGATTACCCTCAAATGTAAATTTCGAAATTTATATGATTTTTGTGATAATTTTTTTTGTTAACAATACTTTCAAAGACTTACATCGGTAAAAGTGAATTCATATCCATCAGGGTTGGCAACAGGCAAGAGAATCCAGTCATAATCGTCGAGAAGATCAGGTTCAGTAAGATCCTCGGTCAGCTTCTTAATAGCCCACGTGACACTGGGAGGGGTGATCCATTCCCTAGCGTGGATGCCACCATCGATGAAGATGACGGGCTTGCTAATGTCCTCAAAATTGGTATTGGAGATCTTCATGTATTTGATAGGGCGGCCTTCGAAAGAGTTGTCAGCTGTAATCACAGTAGCGATGTCTGGGAACCTCTCGGCGATATCATCCATGTAATTATAGATCTGAAAAAGACAGTAAAAGAATTATGTAAAAGTTTACAAAATATACAGGATGACTGGTTGAATAAAAAACATATTGAAGAAGAGTATTGTACTCATCGAACATCAGATTATTTTTTGTGATTTCAGGGTTGGTTTTAAAGTAAAATTTGTTCATATTGATGAGTATATTACCCTCAATCGATATATACCTCGTTCAAACAGTCATCCTGTATTATGTTAAGTAAGGCCGTGCCTGCCTTGCTTGGCTTGCTTGTGTGCCTTGCTTGATTGGGCACGGCATAGATTATAAATTCACCCACAGACCTATTTATGTTTTTAGTTCGTGTTGCGGTCGGTATAGTCACATGGTTCGGTTCATTGTTACTGGTGTGGCCGGTGTTTGGTATGAATACTGCTATTTTTAATGTATGTGTGTCGTGCTTTCTCATGAATGGCGTCATCATAATTATCATGTCACGCGTCCACAATCAGACATAGGTCTTCATAATGTGTCGTGATATCAAGCAAATGTAAGCAGGCTATCACACTATTAATTTATTTTCAAGTAATATTTGTCTAATCGGATTATAAGATTGTTGAAATCTAATAATCCTACGTAAATCATTAGATGTTGGACATCCATTAGATACATAATTATTTATAATCTCTACCGATAAACTTAATACCTATCTGTTAAATGATTATGGAACTCAAATAACATGATTAAAACTATGCTTGAAACAAAATATCTATGACAATCTTTTAAAAATAAATCCTGATCAGACAAGATGTAGCAAAAATCACTTTAAGATCTGAATAGAATACTTTATCTGCGCAAAATGTAAGTTACATAAAGATGGATACTTGGTCATTCATCATAATAGTGCCAGCTACATTTTATCGTTTATGACATGCAAATACTTTATTTATAACTAATCACACTGTCTTAACTATCCGCACAGCATGCAAATTATAAAATTAATTATTTTACTAATTTCGATATTGATTATAAAAACTTCTGTATCAGTCATATTTTATGATGTGTTTTAAATCTATTTAACGGTATTTTTTTCATAGTATCAGGAATAGCATTACATATAACGGTTAAAAACCTCACACACCCCAATTAAAACATCCAGTTAAAAGCTTAATTCAATAGGTAACCAAAACTTAAGATTTTTAAAGTTAACTATTAGTTTTAAGAAAATAGGCCCAAAAAGCCTAGCAATAATATGTTTTTGAAAAACCGTAAGGGCTAGAAATAAACAAGTTATTGCTATTTACAACCGAGTACTTGGTACGGATGGAGCTTGTAAAGTCGTTTTATTCGTGTAGAAAAATCAATGCTTTACTTACCACATCCAATCGCTGGTAGTTGTCGTAAGGCATCTGTTTGCCTGCATTCCTGGCGAGAGATTCCTTGCTCCAAGCTTCCATAATTTCATCGTCTTGGTCGAGTTTACTGGAAATACAATTTACTATTTTAATATGTATGCTAATAATCATGAAGTGCTTGGGTTAATCATGATTTGCCTGATTCTACGATCCAACTTCACATTAAAAATAAAAATGAGTGAATCATATATCCTTTGCTGATTTTGGATGGAGAGAAGTGTGTAGATCTAATCCAGAAGTCAGTCAGATCTGAAGTCTGCAATCTGCATACAGGATACGTAGGTACTAACGAGAATAATGGGGTACAACTGGTACAAGGAAAAGCGTACACGAGTCACGGAACATAAGACTGTCTGTCTGGCGCACTTTGGGCAGTCAACTTCGATACTGCTGACTGGCTTATCTTTCAAGTACGGAGTGAGAGATTCTCAAGTGACAACTCATGCCGTAGAAGCATGACAAGAGAAGAAGATGAATTCTAATCAAGATTACGATGAGAACATCAATATAGTTGATGTCGTCTTACTTGACTGGATTGCATAGTTTATAAATTCATATATGTTTTTAGTTTGTGTTGCGGTCGGTCGGTATATTCATTTTTTTGTTGCTGGTGTGGCAAATATTTGGTTTGGATACTGCTATTTGTATTGTACGTGTGTCGTGTTTTTGCAGTAATATTATTTTCTCTTTTCTTTCTTTCTAATTTAGAAGTCGTCGTTCCAACTACCATATAAATGAAGTCTTTATCATTCAGTTTTACCACAGCATTTGCATTCAGCATTACACCTGTGGAGTACAAAGGTTCCAGAATTGGTCGTCATGCTGATCTGGAGATCTAATTGGTTCAACTTTGAGACACATGCCCATAAAGATTTTGTTATTTTTATTTAATCGTATGCCATTCTCTTCCTTCTTTTTTTTATGTGTTAATTCTGTATGTTGTGTCTCATTTTCTTCTGTCCAAATAAATGTTTATTCTATTTTTTTTTGTAATTGCTATTCTTCAATATTTTCTTTAGTATTTATTATTGGAGTTTCCACTTCAGTATTAGGTACTCTGTTTTTTTTTGTATATATTATCCGGGGCATTAATTATATCAACAACGTATCTATCAATGGGATTATAACAATTTTGTAAATGATAACTGGTAATCCCCAAGGATTAATAGTATTTATAAACAATGATAAAAGGTATAGACGACTACTAAGTATTTTTTCCGTATGTACGATAGTATTCCTGTTATCTCCTTCATTTCACACTTTTACCTTTTAAATTACATTTTATTCATTAATACCCGTAAGGATTCCGAGATCCGCAAACGATGATGCTGTTAACATCGTACCCGGTACAATTCTAAACCTATTCTATTCTATTATTGGCTTGATGGAGATTAGTCTCCGAAGAAGTATAATACTTGCTGTTATTAAGACCCATGCTGTACAAACCCAGCCTACCGGTCATAATTGCAAACTCCGGGTTTCTACTAAAAATTTCTCAATTTTGTTATAGAATAGAACAGAATAGAGTAGAACAGAACAGAACAGAATAGAGTAGAATAGAACAGAACTGAGTAGAATATATTTTATTTCAAATAAACCAAATATTAGGAACCATTGAAACGCTAAGACTAGATAAATGTTTTCGAAAAAGGATATTAATATTTGTAACCACTAATTTGCAGTTTGCGAACATTTATTTTATTTTTATTTATTTATAATGGTTCACTTACAGTTAATACACTGATACTTACAATCTAGCAGACATGCGCATACAGTATTTTGGTAAATGTTTAACCAATTATAAGCAAACACTACATGCAATAATATTTATAAGGACAACAAAAAAAAAAAATACGAAAAAATCTATAAAACTTACGCTTTAACATTATCAGCGTGGACTCTGTAGTTGATGCCCAGACTCTCCAAGGTCTTGGTGAATCCATCCTGGTGTTGAGGTTGTACTAGCACCACTCCTTCATGTTGGACGCGAGGGAGGCTCAGGAAGTCCAGGTCAAACTGGCCGGTAAGAGAGTGCAGGGTTTTCACCTGTTCTACGGATGATGGTCCTACGTAGTAGGATTTCCATCTGCAAGGAAATATTTGTGTTTTGGTAAGAGATGAATGGAAGAAGGTGACATACTCTGCAGACTCCAAATAAAATTAAATAAGGTGGGAGAATTATGACGTTTATCATTAACACCTTGTATGTATGTTTTTTTAAACTTATATACAAGGTGGTTTGGTGATTGAGAAAAAAAATATCGACGGTTGGAAAGTTATTTGTTCTAAGCGACATTTTTGTTACTTATACATTTTATTATAATTTCTTTTCGAAAAAGAAAAAAAAATATTAAAGAATATGTCGCTTAGAACAAATTTAATAGCCTGTTAACCGTCGATATGCAAAATGCTAACAATATCTATACACAACAATATAAATTGAATTAAATTTTATTCAGCTACATGAATCGTGAATAATTCCAAAATATGAAACAGATACTAAATATTAATAATTCATTAGTTTAAACTTCTGTATGGTACTGAAGCATAAATTAATAACTGACTATGAAAACAGACTTGTCATCACTTAATTTATTCAAATTAAAAGGTTTTTTATTTCAACTGGGCCTTTACAGGCACTTTGAGACACTAGGTTTCAAAGTGGGTTGGTTCAAAGGAGACCGGCAAGAAACTCCATGGATACTCATTCAAATTAAATCTTGTAACAAATGAAAAATCACATAATAATAATAACAATCCGCATAATTATAAAACTTGCCTCAAAAAATAAACATAACATACAAAAATTATGATTGATGATAACATAATCTTAAATCCGAATGATTCTAAAGATACTAAAGACAATATTTATATAATAGACCAAGAATAGAATCTGCGGAGAATATAATAATATGGAATATATTATTAGGTCCTTTCTACTCCCGATCCCTTTAAGGATTTATTGTACCCATCAGTATGAACAACTTTTACTATTAGACCATCACAGAAATCGTTTACATTAAGTCGAATAATATTAAATGTATCACAGATTTTTTTTATCCGCAATTTCCTGTTTGGACTTTTACTATGGGAACAGTAAAAGTTGTTCATAATATGTAAGTACAATACCCTCCTTCAATATGTCCATTGTTCAACCAGTCAGCCTGTATAATACAGGATATTTTTTCATGTAGTGCGCATATTTTGTAGAGTGATTCAGTCTCTTTTCCTAAATGCAACCGCAGTATTAGGATAAACTTTAAAACAAAACGAAAATTCGACTTAGTATGGGGGACACGCATAATTTACTAGCGGTAGCCCTACAAAATCTAATTTTTATTTTGCTTTGGAGTCAATCCTAGTACTGCGGTTGCATTTGGGAACGGACACTGAATCAATCTGCAAATTTTGCACACTACATAAAAAATAGGTTCTAAAGTATAACTAACCCGATATATTGTTCGTGTTTGGCGTATGCCAAAGCGAACAGAACCGCGAGCACCAGTAACTGCATCTTGACACAGTATCAAACTCACGCCTACCAAATTTTTTATAACCTTTAACAACTGATAGTATACCAACTTATCTATCCGTATCGATATCTGAAGCGTACTGGATAAAATGGGTTTAAAAAATGTTTATTCTAATCTGTTTTTTGTAGTGCGCAAAATTTGCAACGATTCAGTGTCTGTTCCCAAATGCAACCGCAGAACTAGAATTGACTCCAAAACAAAATAAAAATTTGATTTTGTATGGCTTGCGCTTGTAAATTATGTGTGTCCTCCATACTAAGTCCAATTTTCATTTTGTTTAAAAAGTGTATCCCAATACTGCGGTTGCAATTTAGCGGTGGGCTATAGCGGGTTTTTTGGATAACGAAACGAAACTAGATATCGAATGTCAATAGCGGCTTTTGAAACGCGCTAGTAGTCAGCAATAGCGGGTTTTTAGCAGTAAACTAAAATTCGCGCGAATGTCAATAGCGGGTTTTGAAACGCGCTTTTTCAGTAGCAAGCAATAGCGTGTCGCGATGAATATTTCTGTTAAATGACTTTAACTGGTTTACATGAAATAAACACAGAAGAAGAATTAGCTCAAAGTAGGTTGGTGCTTCCAATATTCTAGACATAACACCTTAGTTTGCTAACGTTCAACGTCATTCATGGGATGAAAGGATCCTGGTCCTTTATCCACACGGCAGTGGAAGACACTCCGCAAAAATTAACAACTCCTCATCTCATGGATGGAGGTATTATTGATCAATATTCAACGTGTATCAGAAATACGTGCGTCGTGGGTAGATGTGGATGAGACCATCAAACTGAACAACTTTCTATATGTGACCAACTTCATAATCGCTCAGCTGTCTCATACAAAACTTAATACCTACGCGACCAAAATCAAATCAAATCAAATCTTTATTGCATTCCATAATGTAAAGTTAAAACAGATGGTAGGCTTTAATCTATGGATCAATTATGGACCCTGTCGGGCACAGCATGGTTTGGTAGGAGAGAGGAAAAGCTGCTTTATTAGTGCTGTGGTTTGGTAGTTCTTTAGTAGCTGCTTTTGTAGTAAAACGTATGGAACGGTTGATTATTTTTTCGCGATAATGATGTTCGTCCTATAGATAGCAGGTAGATGCAGGACGCGGTGAATGTGTATAATAGATATGGTTAAAATAAACTTATACTACCAGAGGTAAGATTTGCTCCGAAGATTTATGCACACAGTACTTTTGATGACTGTTAGTACTCACGTTTTAGAAATGATTACGTACATACGTATCTTTATAATCCTAACATCTTATCTAATACTTTAATCGTTCGTCTGGTCAACCGAAGTCCATGAAACGAATGTAAATGAACATTAGATAGTTTTAATCCTTGTAAATAAATGTTTAAACATTAACATTTTAATATTACATTTATACGATTTGGTTCCCCATTTCTTGTGCAGTTAAGGAAAGAAATGCCTTCCCATCTTTCTTATTCACTGATAAATACAACCTAGGTATCTTCAAGACAAGAGTAAACAGGTGTCTTCTAGGTCTGCGTGCTACATCCTAGGCCATATCATCGCTTACCATCAGGTGATGGAGGTCAAACGCAAAATCTATATAGTACTAGCAAATCTTTATGAACTGAACTCTGAACTTTCTCTCTCTCTCTCTCTCTCTCTCTCTCCCTCTCTCTAGCACCTATAATAAGCGTACTATTATAGGTGCTAGAGGGAGAGAGTTCGAGGGCTCATAAAGATTTGCGCGTACTATACTAATAAATAAAGTGAAGGCGCTCACTCACATTCGTAAGAAGTTGGCAGAATTGGCCCAGCGGTGACTTGCTGGATTCGTTTTTCACTATTTCGTATTTTTGTGTATCTTGACGCAGTATATCAATATGTATGTTTTCTTTTATGGTTTATAATATGTATGTATTGCTTGATCTTACATTTTATTTTTTCTTTCTAATTATCATTTATTTTACGTTACACCCACCATGTTTGTCTCTGCATCACCCTAAGGTAGACTAGCAGAAAATGCCTATGGCATTAAGTCCGCCTTTGTGCAGTGTTTTTTTTTACCTGTGAATAAAGCATTAAATAAATAAACTAGTATTTGCCAGTATTAATAAACTTATCATTGAACACTGCGGGAAAACTAATTTTAAAGTTTTTAACATAGCTTTTGTCAAACGTCAAACAAACTAACTTACAACAATAACGCAATGTATTGATTTTAATATAAGTAGTTATCATAATCACCTAGATAATTTAATGTTAATTTCTTATCCCTTATTTTATCAGATGCTCTTGCTCATAAATATAATGAATGATCCGGATCAATGAAGGTATTTTGTAAATCAGTGGTGACGCCACAATGAAGTCTCTTTTGATTTTTTGCTTTTGTTTGTATGGAGTGTTGGCTAAACATGAAATTTATGATGGGTAAGATAGTATTTTGCATATAAGTTTTATTTTTATTTGGGATTTATGGAAACTTTGAGAAATGGTAATTGAGACAATAATCATCTATTACTGATGAATAATACTTTTTGCTACCAACTTAGATAATAATTCATGTCAGGGTTATTAAATAGGCACGATTATAATTTCCTCGAAAATGATGTACAAATCAAGATAACTGTACTTATAGAATAATCTATAGAAGTTACGAGATAGACAAAAAATATTTCAAAAAGTATCCTGTTTTCTATTTTCAGATATGCAGTGTATGAAATAGATGTTAAAAGTGTAGATCAGGTTAAACTGATCAATCAGCTAGAAAGCCAATTGTACCTAGATGTTTGGTCCCACGCAGTACCTGGTCATCCTGGACAAGTGCTCGTACCGAAAGACAACAGAGAACAATTTGAAAATGCTCTTGAAGATGCTGGTGTTCAGTACAAAGTTGAAATGGAGAATATTAAAGAGTAAGATGATGATGATGTTATTATAATGTTTAAACATCAAATGCTTCTTGAAAGTTGGAAATTAAATCAATAACAGTGTACTTTATATCATGTTTTATGTTTGAATCTAAATTATGTAACACAAGTATTTAAAAGGTGACGTTTTATAAATAATTATTTTATTTTAATTTACTTTCAGGCAGTTGGAGTTGGAAGACCAACTCTTAGCAGCTGCCAAAGCTAGAAGCAACAGCACAAAGGCTCAAATATCATTTGACACTATCCATACATTTGAAGAAGTAAGTCGAAAGTAGTCCAAAGTACATTTTTTACTATAGTATGTGATCTAAGTAAGAAAAACGGCACTAAAACTCTTGCTCAGCTTTTATCCGAAAAGAGAAATTGAAAACCTTTACTATTATCTTTTACAGGTTGATGATTACTTGGAGGAACTCGCTCGGGCCTATCCCAATCTGGTCACACTTGCTATCGCCGGGAGGAGTATCGAAGGCAGACCTATCAAGTACCTTAGAATCTCAACCACTAACTTCCAGGTAAGTTTGTATGCTGTTCCAAAGACTATCTCCTAGAAAACATTTGCTCGTAAAGTATTTTGATTGTTAACCCCTGGATGACAGACAATCATCTTAAAGACGTTCTTCTAAGTAATTCTGTCACTACAGTTTATCTTAAAGAAACAGTGAAAGAACGAGACATAACGGCATCTTAAAATTAAGTCACGTTTGAGTATAAGCCATTTAGACCCTTTACACATAACAACATTTTACGTGCGGTAGACATTACTAAAATGCACTGCGCATATGATGCAGTCGTGCCTGTTTAAGTTTCAACAGCCGTTTGGAGCACTGTCGACTGCGCGCTAATATGTTACCATGTGCAAAGGCTCTAAGACAGATATGTCAAATATGCAGCCCGTGGGCCTTATACGCCGCCCTCTACGCATTTTTCTGCAGATGATGAGAGATGAGAGATGAGATTCAGTTTTGAAATTAATTTCATTTGACATCCTCTAAGAGGTATATAATATATACATTTATACAATTTACGCTGTAGAAGACAAAGCACTTGATTCCTCTTGCACTTCTGTAATAGAAATTAGTAATGGGTTCACTAAGAAAGATTTTCAACTATGGATAGGTACGTCACGGCATTGCAATCTTCTTGTCAATATTACATTGAACCTCCCATTTCCAGGACTCCGGCAAACCAATCGTCATGATGCAGTCTCTCATTCACTCCCGTGAATGGGTCTCCCTTCCTGTTACCCTTTATGCCATCAACAAGCTTGTAGTTGACGTAACAGAGTCTGATCTGGTGCAGAACATTGATTGGATTATAGTACCAGTAGTGAACCCTGATGGCTATGTCTGGACTCATACTAACGTAAGTAGAAAGAAAATTGCTGAAACCACACGACACAAAATAAATGTTATAGAAGATAAGTGTTTGAACACCTGTTATAGAAATATTGATAACATAGGCGTTATTTGATAAAAGAGAAAAGGTGACTAAAGAATAGGTAATCATGACACCAACAGGAATTCTTATAGAATTACATTGTTATTAATAGAATTTGGTACTACCCACACGGTACTTTTACATACCCGTGAAGTTAATAAGGAAGGAAAACTATCTGCATTTTCTGGAAACACAGTTGAAAGTGATGTAAAATATTTGATTTAGTAACTTTTAGAACTTCAAGTTTTTATAGTAATAAGTAAATCATGTAAAGCCGGAAAGCGGAATGGCAAAGAAAAAATACACGACTATACAGGTGACTGGTTGATCGATGGACATATTGAAGAAGGTAATTGTACTCATAAAAAAATCTGCTTTCCCATACATTTAGACGAGTAATAATAAATTGTTTGAATGGAACAGCAGATATTTTTGTTGGATTCCTTCCTTCAATATTTCCTTCGATCAACCAGTCAGATCATTATCTATACATCAGTACATTATATTGATTACTCATCAATTGCTTTAATGTTTTTCACAGGCACGTTTCTGGAGAAAGAACCGCGCAACCGGCTTCATGATCGGAGACTTATGTTCCGGCGTAGACCTCAACAGAAACTTCGACATTCACTGGGGCACTGCCTCAAGCGGCCACGTGTGCATGGAAACCTTCCACGGGAACGGGGCCTTCTCCGAGCCCGAAACTGCCGCTATTAGGGACATCCTTGCCCAATATGGCAACCGCATCGACATATATTTCGACATCCACAGTTTCGGGAGCATGATTCTCTTCGGCTATGGAAACGGAGTGCTTCCCCCAAATGGTTTGATTCTCAATTTAGTTGGAGTTAACATGGCTCAAGCCATCGATAGAGTTAAATGGGCTGCGAATAGGAACTACATCGTTGGCAATATTGCCCATGTTTTGTATGATGCTTCTGGCGGTGCTAGTGACTACGCCATGAGTGCTGGCGTTCCATTATCTTACACTTACGAATTACCAGCTTATAGGAATAATTTGAATTCGTTGAATGGTTTCCTTGTAGAGCCTGATTTTATTGAGCAAGCTGGTTTTGAGACCTGGGAAGGTATTAAGGTTGGTGTCAGATATGTTCTGAATAGGTTTAGGAATGGTAATCTTGATTAAGATGTTGTTTTAAGGCCTCAAGAATTGTTGACTGATAGTAATTATGGAATAAAAGATTATAAGATACTGTTTTGTTTTTATATTGTGTGAAATTGATTTAAAAAAAGTCATATTGCTGGGCTTATTTACTGTCTCAGATATTTCTTTTAAGATTTTTTAACATTCTGAAATAATGCTCTAGTGGAACGTAATTATTTTAAGTAAATACTTAAGCCGAATTACACTTCCTGTGCTCTGTTTCTATATCCAAAAAATCACGTCCTCAAATCGATTTTCTGCCTTCATAACGATTTTTTTGATATTCATATAAATATGAATGATACTAAAAAAAAGTTATACAAAATACTACACTTTATCAATGATGTTTCAATCCCCAGTGCTTACGAATGTAAGTAAAAAAAAATACCTCAAAAAATAATTAGGCTATCGATATCTTTTCTGTCCCAGCACTACGCCGCGCAGAGTTTTCAACAACGAATGGTAATGCGGTGTAATCCTAACGTAGAAACTTTTCAATGAATTTAGAATACCGCTGCAACGCTGCAACTGAAGATTTTCAACATTTTTTTCTGGTAAACTCAATTTTCTAATTGAATTTAGTCTTCATGGCGAGGCTTTACGCCAACGCCGCTAAAACTTTTTTGGCAGCGCATCGGTGACTCCTCTGGTGTTGCGGATGTTCATGGGCGGCGGTGATCACTTACCATCAGGTGAACCGCAAGCTCGTTTGAGCCCTATACTATAAAAAAGGAGTATATTTTACTCAACAAACAACTTTAAAAACCAATAATCGCGAAAAAAACACTGGTGTTCCATACTTTTTTTTTTTTTAGCGTGGTAACATCATCAAATGAGTCCTCCCACCCCGGGCAGGGCGGGAGGGACTGTCAGACTTGTACTGACTAAACTGTATTTTATTGAATTGAAAATCTTATAAAATGTGACTCGACACTTATATTCAATGTTTGCAGTGCCCTAGCAGGGTTCATGTACTCCAATCTAATAATGTTATTGTTATGTGTTATTGTTGATGTACATGTTGGCAAATAAATAAATAAATAAATAAAATCCACGGTGTTCCTTCAATAGCCCTTTACGTTCCGGGGTCACGGTAATGAGATAAGTCCCGCGACCCCGGCAGGCTTCGGTCCTCTACTGGGGGGGCCCCGTCATCTTGCTGACGTTCTTTGAGGCGCGCGTGGAACACAACGCGCCGTCGACCCGGGCATGGTCCATGGTCGGACAGCGAGTTGGTTCCATATATTTAGTCAAGTAGGTAATATTGAATAATTTGTTGAAAAATAAATGTTAAATACCGCGTATGTATTAAAAAAACTGAGCTTTCGAGTCTGTTGTGAATTGATCGCGAAAACTGAATTAGGTTTTTTTTTTACGCGGTATTACAATGTAAGATAAGCGGTATGGACTATCAACGACATTATGTCAAGTTAACACTGCATTGCGCCCATGTGTATATGGGTAGGCGTTTCCAATAGCTCCATGGGGAACAAAATGATGTCGAGCTTCGCAGTCGAAACCACAGACATCCACAAAGAGTAATTCCCAACCAAGAAACGATGCTGCCACAATACGCAAAGGCGGGATGAGGTGTCACTTTACGTCACTTCTAAGGTCAGACTAAAATTATTGTTAAACTGCTTTCTTTCATTCTGCAAAACACGACACACATACATTACAAATAGCAGTATCCTTACCAAATACCTCACCTGCATAACATCTAACATCCATCACACTCATACACCCTCACACACACGCACACACACGTACACATAAACACGTTATGTATTTTTTCTTTCTTTTATATTTTCCATTCACAATTTGTATAGTAGAAAGTGGGAGAGGGCACTGACTTCTGTAATACAGGTTTTACCTAGCTCAGAAGTCAGGGTTTTCATAGGATTTTGTGTAAAAAGTTTGTAAATAAATTTATTATTAAAAAAAAAAAAAAAAAAAAAAAAAAAAATTGTCACTCCAGAAATAATGAACCATACCGACCGCAACACAAATAAAAAAAATAAAAAGAATTTATAATCTATGCCGTGCCCAATCAAGCAAGACACAGATTAGTCAATTATTCAATTAATTTATTTTATTTATAAGGATCTATTATCTGCAGGAAACTTACAGAAATATTATATACACGTCGAAAATGTCCTCCAACCTTATAAAACCGATCCAGTTTCTTCCAAGTCCATATCGGAATGAAATCCTGCATTGTTTTTTCAATTCAGGTGTGCAATAATAGAAGAGAATTCGCTCGGATAGCTTCACGTCGTCGCTGTGGGGGGAGGGGGGGAGTACCGGAAAATATTGCCCCAAGGAACAACGTGACACGCCGACGAGAGGTGGACAATAGTGATGTGGACAGAACACAGAAACTAAACTCTTTTCTGTGGTCTGTGATGTGGATAGAGAATATTTTTAACACGCTTTTATTAGCTTCACTTGTAACCTTTCTTGTTACTAACTAAGTATGTAAGAAAATCTTGGAAGTTAAATTTGACCCACTTCCGGGTTTCCGATTGAGCTGAAATTTTGCATACACGTTCAGTTTGGATGAATAAAGCGTGTTCTATAGTTTTTTTTAAACTATAATATTTTATTATTTATAATTTCGTTTTTTTTATCGAATATTTTTTTATTGTTGTATGCTTTATGGTGTTGGGCAATTCTGCCTCTGATCATGGGGGCTCTATGCACATGTAACATTATCAAGCTATACATTCTCAGTATAAGCTGACCTCTTATTGTACGGAAAGCCTATACAATATGAGCTCAGTTTATACTGGAATTGTGGTAGCTCGTTAGCAAGACCGACTGGTGTATTGAACCAGTAAGTCACAGATTCGAGTCTTGGTTGGTTTTCTTTCCACAAAAATTGTTTTATATTCCATTAAGGTAATAATAGTTTTGGGAAATTATTTTAAAAAAACATATCAACAGATCTGTACCTATTGTAAAATAATGTAAGTTAGTCCCTTCACTAACGCCGCATTTTGTTTAATTTGGAGAAGTTTAGCTAATATTAGATAGGTAATTGAACAAAAAACATAGTTTTTTTTTTAGATTTTATTCACCTATTTTATTGTCAACCAATCACATGGCATGACAGCGCTTAAAAATATTGGTAATGTGAGTACAGGATAAAAAAAAATTGCGTATGGCAAACGGGAACCTATGGAAACTTGAATCCTTTGTTACAGCGAAGCGTCTCAAGTACAGAGGGATTGTTAATTGCTATAATTACTTACCACACTTGCTTAAGTTAGTAACTTTATATGAGAATAATTATTTCAACTCATAACAGCTGTCACATCTATGGTACCTGGGGGCTAACCAGCGTCTCTTATTGCAGTTATGTTTAAGGCTTGAAATTAATAGTTCTGCTTATTCATACCAGGATGTCTCAGAGCTGCTAACTTCGGACTACTCTGTGACGTCAGAAACAGTAAAAGTTTGATAAAATATAAAAAAAATACCAAAAATAAACTTTATGTACCGAATTCCGCTGGACAGGCAAAAGACCCTAACCATTGAGTCTAAGTATATTTTTTAAGAGGGGTGTTATAAGTCTGTTAGTGTCTCTGTGTATCTGTGGATCTGTGTAGCTGTCTGTGGCATCGTAGCTCCAAAACGGATGGACCGATTTCAATGCAGTTTAATCGGGTATCATCTTAGCTATGTTTCATGAAAATCTGCTCAACCGTTCAAAAGTTACAGCTCTTTTTCTAGTTGGAGTCGGAGGTTTTAACAGTTAGGTTATCATCATAGATATTAATATAAGTTTTCATCGATAACCAATATCGATAGAGTAACATCACTATACCAGAATGCCTGTCTCGAAACATAGACGACGTTGTTCTCCAAGAAAATATGTCACACGTAAGACAACTAAGAAATTCTTATATTTATCACTAAATCTCATTTTTAACGTTCGCCTTTTACAGTCGGGAGTTCGTCTATAAAATGTCTATATTTATTTGGTCCCGTGATTTTTATTGCAAATGAGATGCATAAGGTAAACAAGGAAGAACCCTCGGTAAAACCGCCTAAACTAACAAAGAAAACGTTTTTTGAGAACTACCTAAAATTCGAATAAGCCGAATATAGTTCGTAGTAGTAAGAATATACAATATACATATATGTATAAAGTCCTGCTTTTATAGTCCCGATCCCTTTAATGGGTTGTTTTACTCATAATTATGGACAACAAAAAAAAAAAGATATTCAATTAAATGTATCGAACAGTAAACTGTTTTATTTCTAAGAGAGGCTTCTTTGGTCATTGTTTATTTATCGCGATTTCATTGTTAGTCCACTAGTAAAAGTTGTTCATAATGATGAGTACAGTAACCCCTTAAAGGAATCGGGACTAGGTAGGTTAGTCTTTGTATAAGATAATATATTATTATACACCATTGAAGGTAAATCTTTAGATTTTAAAATAAAAAAAAGGAAATTTAACCTTTTGACCGTCACAGTCAGACGAAAGCGCCATTTATTACATTAAACTGTTATTATTTTTAAGTATTCTGCTTTAATAGTCGACGATAGCAACGACATACGGACAAAATATTAATGAAATGATTATATACTAAACACCAAAACATATAAATTAAAAACGAAACACCTTGGAAAAGCGAGCAAGTTAACTAAATCAAAGGTCCGCCCCAAACGTCGGATAAGCCGCATTTTATTACAGATTACTTATATAATCAATTCTTTATCATCTCAACCATATTAAATTCTGAGAGAGTCGCAGAAAGTGCGAGTTTTTAAAATTAAATCGCTCCATTTTTTTATCGTAATTCGGTCGGGATCTGTTTCCAATTTGTGGAGATTGCCTTTAAAATTTTCTCCGAGAAATAAGTTGGTATTAAAGAAGTTATTGAAAGATGTAATAACGATTGTTTTAACGGCTATTTTGAACACTTGGGTGTGAATTTAACGAGGAAGCTATTAAGCTGAGGTGTTAAACGTGTGTACATAGCTTTAGGGGGTACAGAGTACGGACGATCATTGTAATTTTAATGTTTGGAGTTTGAAGCGGGCTATTGGCAGATGGAAATTATTATTTCTTAACATACATATAATAATGTCACGCCTTTTTTGATGGGTGTGGGCAGAAATTACAGAACGTCACATTCTACGTAGGTATATAGGTACCAGTGGCGAAGGGTGAAAATTTTCAAAGGGGAAGCCGTCCCAAAAGTTCCCTCCTTAAAAAAAGTACACTCACCAAAAAAAGTTGCAAGATGCAAAATGCGTCAATGAATAAATCTTTGGAGGAGAACGGTATCGTAGGTACTTGCATAGGTACAACAAAGTTTCGATGTAGTTGCCGCGATTGTCTGATTCAGATCTTTCATCATGACCGCGAAATGGCAATTCCTGTTTCCCTTATAGAATTACAATATCAATGAAACGTTTCATTAACTCGCGGTTGCGGTCTACTTTTCTGTTATGAACTTCGAAAGAATTAGAAAAAAAGGTCTCGATTCTACTATTTCCGAATTCATGCAGTGACAAACAGCTGTGGATATGTTTTTCGGTCTGTACATGCTTTTTAGTTGAATTAGCTAAGTTATTAATATCCGTAAAACCTACGCGACTCCAAACTGAACTCGACTCCGAGAACAGTAAGCGTTTGTTCACGGAAAACAAAACATTTTATTTATTTTGCAACTCCCTGTCATCCACGTATATTTATCATAAAGAGATTTATTAAAATGTTTAAAAAATCTACCCCATCGCTTGTAATCTATAGTCATGTCTGGAAGAGCTCGACCTAACTGAATAACATGCCTTCTGTTTTCGAAACTAAGTTTAAAATGAAGTTTCAATACAAAGTAAACAATCGGTTATACAACACTATGTGAATTAATGCCTTATTTAAAGTGTTAAGTAATAAAAAAGCCAACTCACCAATCACAAGCACAAACCAAATTAGGTAATCCAAATAATAAACAAAACAATAACACAATACCTCAATTAATAAACAAATACGCATGAACGGTCGCCATCGCAAAAAAACTAAAATATTATCCATAAACATGCCTAAACATTAAACGAATAATTTATAATCCTTCCGAATTGCAAAGGTCACTTTCTCGGTATTGGTTGTATTACGCAACCTGATTTTTAAAATTATATGATCATTTCACCGATGTCTACCGAACGCATGTGGCGAGTGGCGAAATTACTGTAATCTAGCCATCTCACTTGCACTCACTCCACTCGACAATACTAGCATTCTGCACTCCTTGCACAACTCGAAGGATCGCGAGTTACCTTCGGGGGCCTTCGTCAAGCATTTTACTATGTTTGACTCTTCGCACACATACGAGTACCTATCATAATATTCTTATCTTATGGTAGTACGGGATTTCTATGTGTGGGTGAAACTAGAACTCGCAATACTTCGCAATATGACCGGCTTCACGGCTTCGTAGACGTTATGTTACTTCAATAAAAATGTCAATTTTACTGTCAAGCGTCAATTGATGGCTATTAAAAAATTGTAGGCGTTATGTTAGATAAAATATAGTGTTAGTAGAAAATATTTATTATGATATTACGTTGGTCTATGCATTAATCAATTCCTAAAGGGAAGCCGATGGGAATCGGGTTGTATGGACTCTTCGCCACTGATAGGTACCCATTTGATTCATATACATTCATGCATTTCATGAAATTTAACACTTATTTGATAAAGTGCAATATTTCGGCGATATGTTGATACACTATTTAATAAAATTCAGAAAATGTATCTCAAACTTTTAATCTAATCATTTCATCTGCAGCAACAGTGACAGCTCTCCAGACATCTTCTATAATATCACCAATATTCTCTTCAGGTATAACAACACCATTATCATCATTCTGAACCAAATCAATATTATAAGTGTACGGCACATCATAACTCATAGCATAATCACTGCTTGTACCAGAAGCCCTATCATAAATTATGGACCCAACATCAAGATTGTAACCTTCATCCATGGATCTAACCATGTCCAGTCCCAAAAGATGGTGCTGTCTGAACATTCCACTAGCAGCTCTTTCATAATTCCATGGATACGAGATAAATCCTCCATTATTTTGTATAGATATGTATAACTTAATCCTAGATCCATTTTCTTGGATGATGTTCCGAATCATCTGGGTTTCGATTTCGGAGAATGGTTCGGTGCCAGCGTAGAGATGGCTGCAAGGACTGGAGCTGGACTCAAAGTTGAGCCAATCGATGTCAAAGTTGCGGTTGATGTTGACGCCAGGACAGATGACGCCGAGATTGCTTCTGGTGCTCCTGGATTTCGTCCAAAGGCGAAGCTGAAATTAATCGTTGATTCTGGATTAAAACATTTAAAGATAACTGTGCATAATAGGATAATTGCTTTTCATAAATGATATACACAATTTTTCATAATAATAGACAAGAATATCTTTTAAACCATTCCTTCAAGTATAGATTCAGCTCTTCTTGAATGACCGATAAAATCCATAAAAGCATTATACTGTTTTGAATCCCTACTGGAAGTAAACACATTATTTATTGATCTACATTTCCTTACTAAAACGGGCTTTATTTGTCTATTGTTATATGGAATAGAGCGAAGCGTGTATCAGGATATAAAACATAAAACTATTCGATTTTAGTATTTTTACGATGTCCATTTTATTTTATAGTCCTACTATTTATACTGTCTGTATAATGAATTCCTGAACTTTGTATACAGTTTTTCAACCATAAAAGTATATTATTTCCTGCAAAATATTAAACTATTCGGTGTTGGACATGTGATACATATAAAAAAGTACATACAACATTCAGAAAATATTTTAAGCCCATATATTTACTTAGCTAAATGCTGGTCATATTATGTATATTATAATATAAAAGCCCCAAGTTTTATAAATTTTTGGCTAAACGACATCTATTTTAATAATTTAAGTAAATGGTGTTATTACCGGGGTCGCGGGACTTATCTCATTACCGTGACCCCGGAACGTAAAGGGCTATTGAAGGAACACCGTGGATTTTAGTCAGTACAAGTCTGACAGTCCCTCCCGCCCTGCCCGGGGTGGGAGGACTCATTTGATGATTTTACCACGATAAAATAAAATAAAAAAATGGTGTTATTAGAATAATTTAACTTCGAGGTTTAACTTCCATTACTTGTAAATAAATCCAAGGTTTGACTGGTCAATTCAGGGGTTGCCTTCGCCTAACTTCATCATCATCATTTTGGCTCATGTAATACCCATTTTTGGGTGTAGGCCTCCTCCAAATTCCTTCACTCCTGACGGTCTTGAGCCCTTGGCATCCAATCCGGACCTGCGTCTCGCCAAATGTCATCTACCCAACGTTTAGGTGGTCGTCCCCGCAGTCTGGTGTGCTGTGGTCGGCATTTCAGCAGTCTCCGCATCCATCGTTCCTTTTCCATTCGAGCAATGTGTTCCGCCCATCTTTATTTACATCTGGCTATAATGAATACTATGTGTTGGACTTTCGTCTCGGACCGTATCCATTCATTCGTCTTACTAACCTAACTGAATGTGGAATGATTTTAATGATTATAGTACTTACATTCGTATGAGTATATTCGTAACCATCAGGATTTAAAACTGGCACCACAATCCATTCTAGTTCTTCTAAAAATCTCTGCTCTTCCAATATATTTTCCAACACATTTAAAACAGCTGGAATAGTAATCCATTCTCTAGGATTAATTCCAGCTTCTACTACAACTACTGGCTTCTCTACAGCCGTGTTGGTATTAGTTACTTTTAAATAGACTAAAGGTCTGTTTTGTTCAGTAACCCCATGCTGTACTAGTTCTACTTTGGAAGTAGAATTTATATATTTTGCTTCAAGTGTGCGAAGATAAGATAGTATCTGAAAAATAATAATAAAGACTTGTAGGTTTATAAGGTCTTACCTTTCTAGTCCAGATCCTTTTAAGGGGTTACTGTACTCATCATTACGAACGTTTTTTACTATGGGACCCATCCTGAAATCGCAAAAATTAGCAGCTATTCCATACAAATAATTCAATATTACTCGAGTTTTGGACATTAACATTTAAAATGAAATTAATATAATAAAATAATCTATTAACAACTATGAGATAAAGCATATTGGTAATTAACATTAATACCTATAACTAAGCATAAAATTATCGTCATGACATAATTTCTAGAAGTTTTTCTGTGTCTGCGTAATTGAGTAACGCTAAGTATTCTGATAACTTAGTACTACATTTTTTATAGCTTAAACTATAGATGCTCATTAATTTGTTAATTCTGTTATATAGAAAAGGATATGTAATGTAGGGAACAGCAGATTTTTTCGCGATTTCAGGGTTAAAGAAAGAAATAAAATACATTTATTCAGCACGGACAGTGACAACACACGAGAGAGAAATAAAATAAAAATTAACTTAACCATAAACAGTAAAATATTAAAAATTAAACAGACACTGAGAACAAAAAAAAAAAAGTAAAATAATCATCCTGGTTGGTCCCGTAGTAGTTGTATTTCTGATTCAAGTATTCATTAACAGATTAGAACGATTTGTCTATTGCCACGTTTAAAACTTTTCTCTCATGCTTAATGCGAATTAGATACCCGGCTGGATGGGCAGTATGAAAATAAAAATAATCGTTTATTTACTTACATCATCATATCTATGATATCTCTTGATATCAAACGTTGTATCAGCATCATTATCATTCCGTGATGACCTTCCTAATTTACTATCTTCTTTAGTCAAAAATCTGAAAATACCAAACATAATTAATAATATAAATCCAGCCTAATACAGTGTCCCAAACTGCTGGGCACGGGCCTCTTCTCCGAATGAGAAGAGTTACGCTTTAGTTCACCAGGTTGGCCTAGTGCGAGTTGGCGGACTACACACACCATCGAGAACTTTATGAGGCCCTCTCAGATGTGCAGGTTTCCTCACGATGTTTTATTCATCATTAACTCAAGTGATACTCAAATTCTAATCCGCACATGAATTCTAAAAGTCAGAGACGCTTACACGACATGATAGTTTCATTAAAAACTTAATAGAAGGAAAGATTGGAAGGTGAGGTGGAGAAAGACCACGCATAAGTTACAAGAGCTAAATAAAAGAAGACGTTGCTGTCATGTCGTATAGGGAGGTTAAGTAGACTTCACAGGAGAGGGAAAAATGGAGAGAGCTGCATCAGCTACACCGACAAGAGCAAGGCTCTTTAAAGAAGAAGATGTAAATCTGCCTTAATTGAAAAAGAAAGAAAGAAAAAGAAAAAAGTATTTATTTGACACAGCACAAAAACAATTTTAAAGATAAAGTAACAAAAAATAAAAGAATAAAACATGTAAAAGAAAAAAATATTTATCTTAAATAACAAATGGGTTGTACGTCGCAGCTGTGTCAAAAAGGCTTCCGCTCAGCTTAAGCTGACGCGCTGCGAGCAGCCCGACAGCGCTGGTTTTCAGCGGGAGCCACATCGAGTGACGTTATGTGTGCCTACGTGTACAGAAAATATATTAATTGAATATGAATTAAATAAATAACAATTATAAAAGAACTTGTGTGTGTTGAAGTGATTATTGTATGAAAATAAAACGTGAAGGTAACATTTTACTATTGTACTATATCTAAAATAGTAATTGAGTGAGGGTAACTACATAATAATTTTTAAAAAACAACGTGTGTTATTATAAAGTAGTGTATTTTTCACGCTGCTGGACCGCACAGTACATTCCATCTCGGAATGGCTGAAAGGAAACCAGTTTGCCATTCCGCCTGCGCCCGCGGCCCGCGCAGCGCGCGAGTTGCATTGATCGCATAAAATTTTCAGAATAATAAATTTAATTAATTTAATTGGTTTTATCTACTTTCAGAATATTTTAAACGTAAAGGCATTTACGATGTTCTTAATGAAAAGACTCGATATTATACAACAGTACATTACTGGAGAAACCCTCGAGAAATACACGCGTGATTCTATGTTATCTTGAATTACAAGCAAGAACTTAGGCGATCGAAGCATATCTGATTAATTAGCATTATAATATTAAACAAAAATAAACAGCTTGTAACACTAATTTTATTATAAAGATAAGTAAACATATTATCTGTATTTAATCATGAAAATAACGTTTATAAACCTCCTGGGGGCTTACTATGAACTCTTATAGCAGGGCAGAAATTGAATTGCCCAGACATATCCAGTATGAGCTGACCTCGCACTGTATAGGCTTTTCTTACAATGAAAGGTCAGCATATTGTTCAGTAAAGATGAGGATATAAAATAAAACCGTTATGTTGAAAAAAAAAACAAATGTCAATGCGATATATACACACACACGATATCATATATCGATATCGATGTGCGATATAGCACATTGGTTTTTTTTTTTTTTTTTTACTTTTTTATGTTTGTGCACTGTGTTGTCTAATGTCTAGTCCAAATAAATGATTTTTCTTTCTTTTTTGTTTCTTTCTTTTTTGTTTCTTTCTTTTTTGTTTCTTTCTTTTTTGTTTCTTTCTTTTTTGTTTCTTTCTTTTTTGTTTCTTTCTTTTTTGTTTCTTTCTTTATATAATAATGTCGTCACGCGGAGATTCAAAAAAGCATGCTTATTGATTTCCACGTATGTCAATTCCTTAGAGAATAGCTATGCTGGTGTGGGTTTCTGGGCTACACACACCAATGGGAACTTTATGAAACCCATCTTAGGAGGTTTTCACGCGATTTCTTCCTTCACAGGTCACCGTAAAGGCAACTGTGGGCCGAGCACGAAGTAACGTAACCAAATTTAGAACCAAAAATACACGTTTAATGTTTTTTTTTTTAAATACATGCAATATTTTTACGATTTCACGAAACAAGTGTGTTTGTTGCATAAAATTGAACAAAAATGCGATATATTCATCGTATTTTATGATCAAAATTTGCTTACGTTTACGTTACCATACGTCAAAACATTCGTGCTCGGCCCTCTGATCAAATTCTGGTCACCACATGAATTCGAAAAGTCCGAAGTGCGGGCCGGTTTCGATCTCAGTATTATAGTATAGTAGTAGTAGGTATAGTAGTATAGGTAGAGTATTTTTAACCCCCGACAAAATAAGAGGGGTGTAATAAGTTTGTAGTGTGTATCAGTGTATCTGTTGATTTGTGTATCTGTCTATGGCATCGTAGCTCAAAAACGGATGGACAGATTTCAATGCAGTTTTAAATTGAAAGCTAGTTTAATCGGGTATCATCGTAGGTATGTTTTAATGAAAATCTGTTCAGCCGTTCAAAAGTTACTGCTCTTTTTCTAGTTGGAGTCAGGGCTTTTTGACGGTTAGGTTATTTATGATTTGTATTATGAAACAGAATATAATTTTATTACGTGTTAATCTTATCATAATTATTATTACGGACCTTTTCATGGATATACTCGTAGATAACTACCTTTATCGGGCTCACATATAATGTTTACGGCCCCCTATGGGAGCGATGTAATGGCTCTTTTCTACGTAAATATTTTTAATATTATTATCTAGTTCTTGTATTGTAAGTTATCCATCTATCGTTTTAATTTGTAGTGATAACAAATCTCTTTTATTTATTTAATGCTATAAACACAATATGTAAAAATCACTGCACAAAGGCGGACTTAATGCTATAGGCATTTTCTGCCAGTCTACCTTAAGGTGATGCAGAGACAAACATGGTGGGTGCAACGTAAAATAAATGATAATTAGAAAAAATATTAAGATCATCTTTTGATTTCATATACTACGAAATATGAAGTTTAGTATAAAATAGATCATTATTTCATGTAAACCAGATACAGGCACTTATAAAATGTCGAGACTCTAGGTGCACGGTTCGAAATAGTTCCTATGGAGAAGAACCGTCAAGAAACTCCATGGAAACTCTTTTAAAATAATAGATTACAATCTTGTTAGTCATTTGTCTATGAGAAGTGAAAGGACGCGTACGCGCAGGAACCGCATCAGTCGGCTCGGAAACACAGCAGCACATAAAAGAAGGCTAATTCACGTAATATTATGACGCGCCAATCATAATGCAGTGACGCTCGAACTTGACGCGAGCGTATCTCACGGAAGCTAAGAGAATACCAAATTGTTGTTTTGATCAAAAATTTACTGCAACTGTGCAGCAACTGCACTTCTTTCGTTACGTGAGTTAGCCTACAGTCTGTGGCCAACAAAACAATATGGCTGACCGCTTGCTACAGCTACTATTGTAGTAATCTGTGGGCTTATCTCGTACTTACTCAAAAACATCTTCAATGTACACTTCTCTAGCTATCCCCAATTCTTCCAGCTGCTCTTCAAACCAGTTGAAATGAGAAGGTGGAACCATAGCCTTGCCAACCACCCCATACTTGTAACTTGGTCTTCTCCAAAAATCTATAAGATCACTCTTCAGGAGACCGAAGTTTTCTTGTTGGTGTTCTGTCTCTATTTCTATGTTGTAGACTTTATACCTGAAAAAGGGTAAAGAACACTGTTGTGATTTCTTTCTTTCTTTTCAAAAAAATGTTGCCCCTCACTAGGATTTCTTCTCTATCGAGGGTATAGTTCACAAACATACATCACACATGCACACACACCCCGACCCGGAACAACTATCTGTAGATCATATAGTACTCCCAAATCTTTATGAGCCTTGAACTGAACTCTAAACTCTCTCTCTCTCCCTCTAGCACCTATAATAAGCATACTATTATAGGTCCTAGAGGGAGAGAGGGTGAGAGTTCGAGGGCTCATAAAGATTTGCGCGTACTATACAAATATTTGTTCCGCACGGGGATCGAACCCTTGGCACGTAGCGTAGAAAGCTAATCGCTAAGCCACTGCGCCAACCGTATCAAAGTCAAAGTCAAAGTTTTTTATTTCAACTGGGCCTTTGCAGGCACTTTCAAAACGTCGTGATTCTAGGTGCAGAGGGTCGTCAATTTATTGCAATTTATTTAATTTCTTTAATTATAACGTCACAGTGGGTCGAACACGAATGTTCTGACGTAACGTAACGTTAACGTCAGCAAACTTTGAATAAAAAATAACACGTTTAATCCATGTTTTTTTTTAATACAGTGACATGCTGTATTTTTATGTTTTCATGATAAACAAGAGATACACACTTCAACAAACACACAGTCACGTAAAATTAAACATAAATGCGATAAATTC
Organism: Allophyes oxyacanthae; assembly: GCA_932294325.1. Taxonomy (NCBI): domain Eukaryota; kingdom Metazoa; phylum Arthropoda; class Insecta; order Lepidoptera; family Noctuidae; genus Allophyes; species Allophyes oxyacanthae. The sequence goes on along the minus strand of OW028629.1, from coordinate 2,122,888 downwards.
GTTGTATTTTCAGCTTAGCGCCTTAAGTGACAAGAAGAGATAGCAATACTTTTTTCTCTTTCACACAAACGTAACTATAAAACATCGCTAAGCATTTTAAAATGCTTCAGTATATTTCCCCTTCATTACTTTTGAGGGGTGAAACAAAAAAATAGAGTAAATTAGCTGCTTATCTACTGTTCAAGTCATGAAAGTTAATGAACTGAGCTAAAAGGGTACGTAAAGTGAGAAGTTGGTACTTTTCCTTAAAACAAGTGAACCATTTTAAAGAACGGCCACTAAATGTTTGTTTACACTACACTGAAAAAACGTAACTGGCAGAAATAAACAAGTAATTGCTAATTACAACCAAATAACTTGGTTCGGATGGATTCTGCGAAGTCGTTTTTTCCATGTAGGATTTCTCCTGCATCGTACCTACAATTTGCAAAATACATCAAAATACACACCCAGAACTGGAACAGCTGTCTGTAGAACCAAATATATGTTCCGTGTGGGAATCAAACCGGCGACTCGTAGCACAGAAAACCAAGTAGAATAGAATAGAATAGATCTTTATTTAATGTAAACCAAATACAGGCACTTATGAAATGTCGAGACTCTAGATGCGGGGTTCAAAATAGTAGGTCCTATGGAGAAGAACCGGCAAGAAACTCCATGGAAACTGTTTTAAAATATTCGATTATAAAGTGATCAATTACCGCGCAATCGTCGTGTTTATTTAATAAAGATGTTGTTCAAATATTTGAATAGATAAAATAAATAGATAGTAATGTTATTGCTTATTTATTGGCATGTGTATGTATTCAGATAGTACAGATTAGGCATAAGCCAATTTATCTAGGCGTGCCTTCCTAAAGACAGGTAGTAAAGTACGCGCAAATCTTTATGAGCCCACTGAACTCTCTCCTTCTAGCACCTATAATAAGCGTACTGCGCAGCCAATCGCGTTCAACTTCCGAGAGCTCATAAAGTTTTGCGTTAACTATACTTGAATATGAACAGATACACCATGATCACAATCTGAAACATCAATTTGCTCGACATCCCTATGTTATAACCGGGATCCAGCAGAATATCAGCGTCAGGTGTCTGTGGCATCGTAGCTCCAAAACGGATGGACAAATTTCGATGCAGTTTTTTTTAATTGAAAGCTAGTTTGATCGGATATCATCTTAGCTATGTTTCATGAAAATTTGTTCAGCCGTTCAAAAGTAACAGCTCTTTTTCTAGTTGGAGTCGGAGGTTTTTGACGGTTAGGTTATAAATAAATAAATCATCTAATTCTGATCCGCAAATGAATGCGAAGAGTCACAGGTTCGAGCAGCGGTCAGTCTCAGACCCTCCTGCGTGGAAGGCAAGCGTTCAACAGGTTATGACTGATTCCAGATGCATTTATTACAAATACACAGAAATACTAGTACTAATAGAATGACACGGTTGATTCTGTGGCTAAGCGAATAGCTTCCTGCTCTACGAGCCGCAAGTTCGATCCCCGCACGGAACAAAAATATTTGTATGATCTACAGATAGTTGTTTCGGGTCTGGGTGTGTGTGCATGTGAGATGTATGTTAGTAAACTGTACCCTCGATACAAGAGAAATACTAGTGAGGGGCGACGTTTTAAAAAAGAATGAGAATGAATGAATGAATGAGTACTCACCCCATATAATCCTCATTTTTAGCAGCAACTAAATAACTAAACACAGCACCAAAATACAAAAAAAATAACATTCTTCAGCAACAATACTAAAGATAAGAACCGAGATTCGGTAATGGTTTTATAAATATGATTATGCAAAACATTTTATCTTATCGATAACAGTAATCCTTGTTAATCGATAATCGATATTTTTTTGCATCTTAAGTCCGGGCTTCTTATGTGATAGCGATAACCCGGTGACTTATTGCTGAAGAGCTCGAGGAGAGGCGGATTTATATCTGAATTTATATTCCTTAACTGTGTAAAAATTTGAATGTCGGGCATATTGTTTATACCGACGAAGTATGTAAGTCTAAAATATTTATGTTTACCACCTATCTGTATGTACAATGTACCATACTTCAGGCAAATAAATTTCATTTCATTTATATAAGGGCTTTTTAGGCTGCAGCCCGGGGCCCCGTGGATATAAAGGGTCCCCAGCCCCCATTGAAGATAATGGACAATATTGTGTATTTAAAAAACACTAAAACTTTAAATAAGGTTGGCAACTCTGAGGTCAATTAAACCGTATGCGCGCCATCGAACGGACCGGGGGATTCCCCGTCTCTCTGTCACCAGGCTGTATCTCATGAACCGTGATGCTTAGACAGTTGAAATTTGCACAGATGATGTATTTCTGTTGCCGGTATATCAACAAATACTATAAAACAGAATAAAATATTTTTTTAACGGGGCTCCCATACTACAAACGTATTTTTTTTGCCGTTTTTATAGATAATGCCCGGTTTTATTTTTTCCTTTACCTCGTACCTTGTAAATCATTATCCAAAACAGTTTTTTGACAAAATGGCAATTAGTTGATTAATAAGGCGGGCCCTCAAGTAGTATTAGTGCAGGCTCCCTCACAAACTCACGGTCCGCCCCTGCTCGCGGCGCATGGCCGCCGAGAATCCATGCTTACCAAGGTAAAATCTCGGTAGCAACGGATTTCCGTAAATTACCGAATGCTTGATCCTGACATATAATATGGAGTAGTTACGTTTTGATAATCTGTCCTGGATACATTCTCCGTTTACAAAACGACTACAGATCGGGGTAATAACTACTCTAGACACAGAAACAAAAAACAACCAGTATATTAAGAATAACTGTACATTTTCTTAGATGTTGGAAGATTATCTTCAGATTGCTGTAGTAAGTTGTACTCGTATGTCGCCAGGGATAATCGATGAGACTATGGCAAACTGCACTAACAATCTATCACAGCTAATGCACCAGTGCAATCCATACGATGGGTCGTATTCTAGCTTTCGTTGTTTTACTTTGGTGGAAGCAATCTAAACATTGTTTAACCCAAAACAAGGAATAGAAATAGATTATTGTGTGCAGTATACAGATAATAATTGGTGCGATACATCGCAAGCAGATAACAGCTTTATAATACCTAAAAATAAACGTTACCCAGCAATTATTATTGAAATAAATATTACTTAGTTCGATGTACTATATGCATAGACTTCGGCTAAGTTAAGGGTATTTTTACACCTTGTATAAAGAAAACAAAAGATTGGAAAAATAAGAAATAACGTAAGCTCAGTAAAAATCAATGTTTATTATTACAACAATAAATATTTGTATGAAATAGAAATAAAATAAGAAGTAGCTATTGGTATATCACGGCCAAAACTCGAAGATAATCCGAAACCGAGACATAATGTACTAAGATTCAGTATTGCAAATCTTTACTTCCTTAAACTATCTCGAACAAATCTCGCGCCAGCCTTAATACCTTCCCAAGTCTCAAAGCCAGCCTGCTCAATGAAATCAGGGTCTACAAAGAACCCAAAGCCACCAATTCCAAACCTGTACCCTGGCAATTCGTAAGTATAAGAGTATGGCACGCCAACAGCTTTGGCATAGTCACCAGCGCTGCCAGAAGCCTGGTAGAGAACCATGGCAACGTTGCCAACAACATAGTCGGAATTCCAGCTCATTTTGACAGCATCAATAGCAGTTGCCATTCTTACTCCAAGCAAATGGAGCATCAGCCCATTTGGTGGGAGGATTCCAGTTCCATATCCATAGAGAATCATGCTGCCAAAACTATGGATGTCCAAAAAGAGTTCGATACGGTCGTACTCATCAAAGATGTCTCTGATGATGCTGGTCTCAGGCTCGGAGAAGGCGGAACTTCCGTGGAAGGTGTCGCTGCAGACGAAGCTGCTGGAGGCTTCAGACCAGTTGATGTCAAAGTTCCTGTTGAGGTCGACCCCAGTGCAGAGCGGGCCGTAGTTTGTGCTGCGGTTCTTGCGCCATAAACGGAACTGAAATAGAATCATGATTCTAAACATTCTTTTTGATTGAACCTAATTGCTTAAATTAAAGCTAGAGTAAAATTACAACAAATAGATCAGGCGCTCATTAAAAAGTTTTGCTTTACAATTACATTGTGAGTTTTATGTTTTATACGAGACCTGCAACGAAGTTGAGTGCACAGTACTCGCAACTAGCGCGCGTGTATAAAAAGATGCATGAATGTACATAAAGCACAAGGAGTATGTAAGTATTCTACCCTGTGGTGCATGAATGACGATCATCTGTTGTAATTTATTTAGCGAAACCGGATTTTCTAAATATTATATTGACATTTCTAGGACACTGGATGTTGCAAAGTTCATAAAACTCTCCTTGTCGCCTCTTATAACATTCAAGAAACATGTTCTAAAAGACAATTAGGCAAAAACAACAATGATAAAAATAAGCTTCTCAAAATTGATTGCGTATTTTTATCTGTCCAATATTTTGGCAGCTCACAGCGATCGCGGTCTCTTAATTGGCCTATAATTTAATATTCTGACGTGTGAGTTTCAAGCCATAATTTTAATATTTTTACGTATTTGTGCATAAATTTTTCGAATAGTAGTGGCCACGAAATGGCCACAAGTTTTGAGTAATTGCTTTAGCGTAAAGTTTATTTAAACTGATTTAGTTAATGTTACATAATCAACACCCGAAGCAACTTACTTGAACCTTACCTTACCTTACCTGAAGCTTGGGTTGGGATTGTCTCTGACAGCAAAATATTAACAGCAATATTAATAGTAGCAGTTACTACGAATGCAATATTTTTAAGAGTGGACGTTAAAATAAATGTAATGTTCATACGTATAGCTGTTTCTATTAACAAACACTTCTATATGTTAACATTGGTTATACTTTAAAAAAAAAAAAAAAAATTGATGGGTCATTTGACTACACTGAGTCTGCTTTGATAATTTTCATTTTAAATAGTTTTATTATTATTTATTTTATTTGTGGTATTTTTTATGTTTTATTTTGATTATGTGAACGCTTTCTTTCTTGCTTTATTTGCCATATTTATATTTTCGTGGACTTGAAGGTGCTTGATAAACTCTGAGTTGAAAGAGCCTCGAGGATTGCCAAGAGCCTTTACCAACATCATAAGAGGCTCTCGTTGGGGGGCTGGATCAAGGGCTTGATATAGAAGGCGGTACTCCTCGACCCAGCATGCATTGTGCATGGACCCTGTTCTCGATTCCAGTTGATCCCTAATTTTTATTTTTTGAAAATTATTATAAACCTATAAAAAAGAGTATTATAAAGTAAATAAAGGAGATATTAATAACATAGAGATCACTCTTCGATGCCTTTTACGATACTCTCGTAATTATGATCTTTGATTTTTTTACCTCTCCATGAGTGTGAATATATCCATCAGGGTTGGCAATAGGTAGTATGATCCAGTCGACATCTTGAACCAAGTCTTGCTCGGTGACGTCAATCACCAGCTTGTGGATGGCGTAGAGGGTGACTGGTAGGGTGATCCACTCGCGGGCGTGGAGTAGAGATTCTATGAAGACTATAGGCTTGCTGGTGTCCTGGTGAAGAATTGTAAATTAGTGAATTATTATTCATCGACGTAGAAAAACATGGACAAGGTTCTAGTACAAAATTCACGAAAAAGTATCTTGAGTTTGTTTTAAACTTAGAAATACCAACAAACTAATTTAAATCTTATGTCGTCATCACAATGCCTAATTTAACTTGAATCAATTATCACGATACGAAGATTCGACTGCACCGCACTGATACATTGACGTGTAGTTGCTCGCTCGACCAAACGAAGAGTGACGCACGATTAGTCTACTTTTTCGCGTTTTAGTCTACATTGTGTTCGGACGTTTTTGAGCGCTGACCCGAGGTTCTACGTCAGTGGGATTGTCTGTAGGCCACGCAAATATTTGTTCTGTGCGGGGATCGAACCCGTAGCACGTATCACAGAAACCCAATCGTTCAGCTACTGCGTCAACCGTGCCGATTCAACAAAATTATACGAAAATCAGAAGATAACAAAATTTCTCTTTGGGTTGTTCGTTGCAAAATAGTCTTGAATATAATTATGTGATCAATTATCCAAAATAGAGTATTCCATAATTTCATCTTTGTTTTTGGGAAAACTGTCAACCAAATATATCTTCGTGCTTTGCCGGACATTCCTGTCTCTAAAGTACACATCCAATACCCACGAATCACATACACAATTAGACGGAGACTGAACAAATAGCTGCAGGCAAAACAAATATTTTCGCTACGCAGGTAACTGCAAATAAAGTGGATGTTGCACGGAAACGTCTAGATCTTCAAAAAGAAAGACTGTATTTTATTATTCTTATTCTGTCGTGAGATGAAAAGATTAGCCAGCAAGCAAGGTTAGTACCGGGATGATGGGATGAGAATGATGATGATGTTCTAATCTGATGTGTGGATATGGTGCCGCAAACGATGATGCACATAACATTGTGTCCGGCGTACCCTACCTAACACCTGGGCTCTAATTCTAATACTAATCGTGTCTCAATCACGGCAGTATGGTTTCGCAATTAACAATAAACCAAACAACAATGGCTTGGCTTGGCCTTTTTTTGGTTTTTACAATGTCGTTCATTCGATTTTGACTTCTATTGCGTAGGTAATAGAAATAAGTCAGTTATTTGCCAATTATTAAATTTCCAGACCTTTCTGACATGATTGAAATAGCAGAATTAGGGTCCTGCAGGCCAGAAGAACTACTGGATCATAATAATCATTGTTGCCAACCATTGAAGGAAATTTTAATAGATTTTAGAAAACATTTTCATAATTATGTCGGTAACGGTATGTGATTCTTGGCGTAACAAGATTGAAGTATAAAAATGGCACCAGTTACTGAAAAGCTGAAAAGTAACCGATTATCGTGGTATGGACATGTAATGCGGAGAGATGAGAAACATTTTAGAAGAAGTGTTGTAAGTATGATTGTTGATGGCTATCAGAGAAGAGTCAGACCAAAGAAAAGATAAATGGATCTTGTGGAACATGACATGAATGTGAAGAAAGTGAATCCAGAAATGACGTCTGATAGAGATGAATGAAAGAGAAAGACAAATAGCAACGGCCACAAATAAAATGGGATGAAGGCACGAAGACAATTATTTTCATATCTCTGTTTAGGGAATTCCATATAATAACAATACCAGTTGCTAATCCGATATAATCAAGCATAGTATTTAGAGCATTAGATATGAAATTAGTGACAAAATTAATAAATCATTTTTATCTTTTTACGTGATTATTGACCAACTACGATAAAATCTATTTTTTAACACGCTTTTTTATGACACTGGCTAAAAGTTTATCATCTACAGGTGAGATTTTAAGAGTGACAATGATGATCTAGAATTCTAAATAAACCACTGAGTAACGTTAGGCTTAATATAACTGATGGCACGGTTGGTTTTCTGCGCTACGTGTCGCGGGTTCGATTCCCGCACGGAGCATGTATACAGTATGACGTGCAGGTAGTTGTGCCGGGTCTGGGTGTGTGTGCATGTGCATGTGACATGTATGTTTGTAAACGGTACTCACAATACAGGAGCAACATTAGCATGGGACAAAGCTTTTTATAAAGAATCTTAAAGAAAGAGCCTCCACGAATGCCGATAGGTACATGAGATCGTCTCACGCACCTTAGGCAGTCTACTATTGCTCACTGGCAAATCTTTCTTCTATGGATGAGAGATTCCCTTATGATAGCTCGTTCCAACTTGACAGAAAAGACACCAGCCGGGCTAACATGAGCGCCGCGACATAGTTTTGTCGTCGTATTATCTCGTGCGGAAACAGCTTTTTAAAGGCAATACCTCGTCTTGTCATGACGACAAAATTTTATCAAGGCTCGCATTACCTAGCTGGAAGACAGACTCCAGGTTGAAAAAGAAGTGCCTGTTAATCACTAAAGTCAACAATTGTTGGCTTTCGGAGCAATTTTCCTTAGGACCGTTACCTCAAAGTTGGTGCTGGAAATCTTTAGGTACTTGATGTCCCTGCCTTCGAAACTCTTGCCTGCATTCACCAGGGTCACTGTGTCAGGGTATGCTTCAGCCAACATGTCCAGGAAAGTATCCACCTGAAACAATTCCAAGAAGTTGATGTTTCTAAACAAACGTAATCAGCAGATCAGCATGCACGTCCAAGGAAATATTTTGACCTAGAGTTGGCCTACCATAGTAGGTCGTTTCAACTGTAAGCAAGGCCAACTTATACTAGTTTTTTTTCCACTAACGTATAACGATTATGTTTAAATTTGGTTTCATTAGTCTATTGGATGTTGGTCAAGGAGCATATGGCTAGCTTAAATGGCTACCACGCCTACGCCTGTCGGTTGTCATATGAATACCTGTGATAGTTGTAACAGGCTTTCAGCAGCTTGGAAAATCTGACCATAGGTCAGACTTTAGGATATCAGTGTCAGTCATTGGGTCAAAGAGTTTCCATGGAGTTTCTGGCCGGTTCTTCTCCATAGGACCTAATATTTGGAACCATGCACTTAAAGTCACAACATTTCATAAGTTCCAATACCTGGTTTACATGAAATAAAAATCTGCTCCATTCTATTCAATAAGTTCATTAAGTTTTTTCTGTTGAACTATGTCCAATGTTATTAATTTTATCGTGTAGAAGTAGGTATGCAACTTGAAATACCAAGAGTTCATAACATCAATCACTGACCTGGTGGTATGTGTAGATCTTGTCAAAAGGTAAAGAATCCAGTCTTGATGCATTGCTCTTCTTGGATGCCTCAGATAGCAGCTGATCTTCTAAATCCAGGACCCTGGAAATGATGTGTAACTTAAGAATATTGACTCAAGCATCGACCTGAGATCTAGTGTTACTGTCTCCAGACAAATGTAATCGGCTGATCAGCGTTTTTATCGTGGTTTTTATAGTCTCTCGCATCTATTCTGCAAAGAGGTTACCTGTAACCTGTTGTACAGTCACGAGAGCAGAAATATACAGGATGTCCGAAAAATCAACGTCAAGCCAAAAACGGGTGATAGGCCAGGTGGTGTAAGAAATCAGAAAAAAATAAAGAAATCATAGTCATATATTTTTAAAGACATTAAAAAATATCAAGAAAATTGATAGGTAAAATAAATCAGCTGGTCTACGCAAATAATTCAATATTACTCCACTATATGTATGGAACAGCTGATTGATTTTTTCGCGATTTTTTAGTTGGTCTCATAGTAAAAGTTGTTCATAATGATGAGTACTATAACCCCTTAACGGGATCGGGACTAGAAAGGTAGGACCTTATAGGTAATAATGCTAAATAATCAGGGATTTTATTAAGAAATCTTATTTTTAGATCTAGTAAACCTTCAAGAAATAGGGGGCAATTTTATTGCGATCAACGTAGCTGAATTTTTAACTCTTTGCTGCTGTAGCGACACCTAGTGCCACAAATAGGAACTACGTAGTGGTAGTCAATGAGCGCGTACAATACGAATACGACCAATCAGATTACGAAGCCTGCATCTCGCAAGGAAAAAGATTATCGTATCTAACACATATACAACTATCCGACTTCAACCGTCGGGCTTCGGCCCATCAGGCAATATCACCTCGCCTGGTTGGAGGATCCTCTCTTTTCAATGGAGGAACACCAAACCTCGTTCTGCTATACAACTATTACGCATTACCTTTTTTGAATCGAACCCAGAACCTATTATACAATACTTCATATAACACTAGATAACTTACTCTTTAATGTTCTCAGATTCAACAATGAACTCTATGCCAGCAGCAGTAAGTTCATTTTCGAACAGCATCTTCTTATCTTTAGGCACGAGGACCTGTCCAGCGCGACCCGGTACCGCGGCATACCAGATGTCCAAATCTAAAGCATGGCTGAGGTAGCTGACCAGCTCAGTCTGATCTGTTGTCTTCACTGTGACTTTATATAAACCGTGCCTGGAAGAGAGGTCATGTTATACTGGATTTTTTTAGCAGGTTTGTGAAAGAAAGAAAGAAAGAAAAGAAAGAAAGAAAAAGTATTTATTGTGGTTTCAAACGCATGATACATTTTCAAGGAACACTTTAAGTATGTCAGATGCCTGGACTTCTTAGAATAGATCTTTATTTCATGTAAACCAGATACAGGCACTTATGGAATGTCGAGACTCTAGTTGCGCGGTTCCAAATAGTAGGTCCTATACAGAAGAACCGGCAAGAAACTCCATGGAAATTCTCCTTGGACATGCTAAGTAGGCAGATTCTGATTGCAAGATTGCTTAGGGGCCATGTTCGCTGTAAAAATAACAGACAGTTCAGACAAAAACGTCGTTTAAGCTCAATTTTTGTATCAAAGTCAAAGCCAAAGATTTTTATTTCATCTGGGCCTTTGCAGTCACTTTCAAAGCGTCGTGATTCTAGGTGCACGGTTCCAAGTGGGTTGGTCCTGGAGAAGATACCGGAAGGAAACTCCATGGATACTCCTTTCATAAATCAAGTTTACAATACTATCTGGGACCGCAGGAGCGGCATTTTTTTTTTTTTTTTTTTCTCTTTTAATATCTTTGCTCCCCTCACTAGGATTTCTCCTGTATCGAGGGTACAGTTTACAAACATACATATGTCACATGCACATACAACCAGACCCGAAAAAACTATCTGTAGATCATACAAATATTTGTTCCGTGCGGGGATCGAACCCGCGGCACGTAGCGCAGAAAGCTAATCGCTCAACCACTGCGCCAGCCGTGTCGTCAATTGCAGGCAATAAACAATTGGTTTTGTTTTAACCGTCTGTTATTTTGTCAGTGAATGTACACCAGTAATATAACAGATGCTTAAAATGCAAACGGACGTTTACCCTACCAAACCGCTGATTTGTGTTTTAACCATCTGTTATATTGTTGGTGAACTTGGGCCCAGTAAATATACATATATAAACTGTGACTTGGGGGCCTAAAAAGGCCACATTGAGCAATTCATCTACTGATCCGCATAGTAACTGTCAAAGAGATGATTACTGAATATGAACCTTATGCGGATGACATTAAGAGTTGTCAATTATGTAGATATTTTGACATTTGTAATATAAATCATATTGTGATTCATATAAAGCCCCCCTGGGCCTTAGATGACTTTTCCATTTTGACAGCTACTTGAGTGATGTCACTCAAGAGCGAAGTTAAAAGCGGGCATCCCGCAGATCCACACAGTAATTAGCATAAGCATAACATCCCACTTACATTCCCTGAAGGGTAAAAAGTAAGCAGGGTTGCCAACCGTACTTAACAATAAAGTATTGTACGTTATTTCGGGCAAACGTACTTTATACTTTATGAGAATAATAAATAGCTTTGAATATGACATGTAAAATACATGTATCTTTCAAATGCCCCTGTATTTTTCAATAAAATAAAATACAAAAACTTTCCTTGTGGATCTTCGGTTGAATCTTTCGCAAGTTCAAGTTTTTTTACATGTATTTTACGGAGTATTTGTCGCATTAACATATTTTATTAAGACGGTACACCTACTCTGTTGATTTTGTGTCAACTGAGATATTAATTCGATTACGTAAAGGTACATTACTGTTCAATTAATGTTCAATTAATATTAATAAGCAAGATTTTTTCCCTTGTGCGTCACTGCAGGTGTGCCAACTGAAAATCAGCATTGGGCTCTCCGCGTCCAGCAAATGCTGAGCTGGCTACCCTTTCGGCATGGCAGGCTTGACAGCGTATACCTACCTATTTAAAAATATTTTATTTCATAATTATCAACTTTTTTATCTTTTCTCTCTTATATTGTCAATATGTCTGTGCCGAATAAATATTCTATTCTTTCTTTCCTTTGATTGTTAAATATGAAAAATATGAATATAACAACTACAATATGTATTTAACAAGTAATATACTTTATTTGCTCAAAAAAAGGTAGCAACCCTAGAAGTAGGTCAACTATCTACTAAATTGTTCAACCACTATTCACCGTTGCCCTAATTAAGTCCCATAGAATTGGGGGCGAACCTATTACCATCTATTGGGCACCATCCCTAATTCCGGCCTGCAACTCAAAATTTCCTCACAGAAAAAACTATAGCACTTTGCACAAACGGAATCGAACTCAAGTCCTCATACTCAACAGCTTCTCTTGTGACCACTACTTACTACAAATATGCCAAAAATTAAAAAAGACAACTTACCCATCATAATTCTCATGTTTAGCCAAAGTTAAACCTATAAAAACGAACAAACAGACTATTCTCAACATGGCTGCTTCACAGACTGACCAAAAATTAATAATTAACATTATTATCTCAATCAGCTTTAATTTGATTAGCGCAATCGATCCATCATTTTGTAATGTGATAAGAATGATATGAATGGTTGCGGTTAGGAAAGTCGTAGGTTCGAGTTTGAGAGAGTCTACAAAGAGAATCATCATCCTCCTACCCATAAAATAATTCAGCCAATTTCTGTCCCACAGTTGGGTAAAGGCCTCTTCTCAAAATTCAATTCAATTCAAAATATTTATTTCGGACAATATAAGGTGCAGCCTTTCTAATCCCAGCCCTTTAAAGGGTTATTGTAATCATCATTATGAATGACTTTTGTTAAGGGACCATCCCTGAATTCCCTCATTCCCTGAATGAATACCTGATTGATAAATATATATTGATCGATAAATAAATAAATGAAATCGCGAAAAAAATGCTGTCCCATACTAATAATTCAGTATTACTCGACTAAATATATGGAACAGCAAATTTTTTCGCCATTTCAGGGTGGGTCCCACAACTCCGTAAAGGGATCGAGACAAGAAAGGATGGACTTCATATTTTTATCTATAATATACAAAATAAACTTTAAAAAAAAAGTAAAAACCGACTTCAAACACTAAAACTTATAAAATAATTTTCTTAACTACGTAGCTTCTGAATATATTCATTGTCTATCTCCGAAGTTCTTCATCAGATCTTCACCAAATTTAAATAGGATCACCTCGGAAGAATATTCTTTCAAACAAAAAAAGATTAATTATAATCGGTTCGCAATTGGCGAAGAAATCGGTGAAAAAAAAAGAAAAAGAAAATAAACATACCGTCTATATGAGAACCTCCTCCTTTTTGGAAATCTGTTAAAAACAGGTTTCGTATATACATAATTATAGTAGTTCATAATAAAGTTCTATAAGTTAAGTTCATAAATAAAATTAAAACATCGCGGACTAGACTGACAGCATAATTAAAACTCCCTCGGTATTAAATACCGGCAGAACAGCTTGTGTTAACAGTTGCAAGAATAAATAATTATAATAAACACATTTTATTTCAGTTTAATTAATTTTATGGAAGCCAGGAGTGGGAGGGATGGTCTCTTTCCTCCTATGGAGGTATTAAGTTGAAACAAGCGATACCTTCTTCAATATCTTCATATCACCAATCCGTCTGCTAACCGTGATGTTTTTATCAGTACTAATCATAAATTAAGTTCATAAATACCTACTCGTATTCTTTTTTAGGGTTCCGTACCCAAAGGGTATAACGGGACCGATTAAAAATGTTGTCAGTTTGTGTCGTAAGACTAACATTTTTCTACAAATTCTTTTTTAGTAAAAAACGCAGATTTGCGCTTAAGATTTTCTTCTTGAAAGAGCTCCTCGAATGTATACAGTGACATTTTTGATTCGATAATAATTATCAATAATTCCCACAGTGCTTTTTACTAATAAACTGTAAACGCATCTGTCGAGCGTGATATCCCAGTTTCGATACCCAAGTCAAGCAAAATATTATTAAGCTTTTCTGTAGCCCGTTTAAAAACATGTACCTATGTAAAACATGAAACCTTCCCTTCTTTCTTTTTTCGGGACTCAATAAAGTCTTCGGCGGAATCAAAGAGACTCTCTCTTGTTCTCTGCCTTACCCTTCAGGGATGGCGTGATAATACTCTGAAGCACGTATCATTAATCTGAACGATCAACAAGTCAACAGCAGAAGTTTCAGTGACCTGTCTTTGACATGGCCACGTTTTTAATTACGTAGTCTCTTCGGCTCTGTGTTCCGTATATTTTTGTGCAAGATATTTTTTATGTAGTGTGCAAAATTTGCAGAGTGATTCAGTGTCCGTTCCCAAATGCAACCGCAATACTAAAATTCAATCCAAAACAAAATAAAAATGAAAAAATGGCTTCTTCATCTTCTTATAGTGCCTCTCCGACTAGCGAAGGTTGGCAGTCAGCTCTGCATATTTCTTTCTGTCTCTTGCGAGGCGAAACAGTTGTGCAGCACTCGAGACTCCAGTCCACTCCCGAAGGTTCCTCAGCCACGACTCCTAAATTAGTTTCCTCCACGACTGTAAATTATGCGAGTCCTCCATACTAAGTCGAATTTTCGTTTTGTTTTAAAGTGTATCCCAATACTGCGGTTGCATTTAGGAACAGAGACACTGAATCACGCTACAAATTATGCGCACTACACAACCGCCACGTTGGCCCAATGAGGGTTAGCGGGCTACACACACCATCGAGGACTTTATGAGGCTCGCTCAGATGCGCAGGTTTCCTCACGATGTTTTCCTTCACCGTTACGCAAGTGATAATAAATTCTGATCCGCACATGAATTCGAAAAGTCAGGAGTGCGGGCTGGGACTCAGACTGCATGGAAAGCAAGCGTTCAACCTTCCTCTTTTGACCATCATCTGCCTAGCCTTTATCCCAACTACGTTGGGGTCGGCTCCCAGTCTAACCAGTTGCGGCTGAATATCAGTATTTTATACGGAGCGACTGCCATCTGACCTGCCCCACCAAATTACTGGGAGACACTGAGACTTTTTGGGTTGCTGACTCCCGTAACGACTGTCAAAGGTATTCGTATGACAACAGGGACCAACTGCTTAACGTGCTATCCGAGGCACGGAGGGGTCTCAATGTTCGAAGAAACGGTCGACCATCCAGGGACTGACCACGTTAACCGCAGCTTAACCTCGCTGATCGACTGATCTGCGCGGTAGCTATGTAGCTACGAACCCGTCGTTGTAGTTTGCTTCCGATACTAAACTTAAAAAGTCATCAAATGAATTATTTTTATGGATTATTCCGGTATTTGAATCTTTACACATTTTTATAGAAATTTTTAACACTATACAACGAGGGTGATTAAATAAATTTTCAAAATGGCGAAATAATTCCCGTACTACAGCGTCAACCTTCCTCTTTTGACCGTTGATATAAATTAGCAACTATAAGCTATACAATAGTGCTACAATGAGATCTCGCACCACCTGAAAAATTTTCTAGGACCGTCTCAGATCTGAGTAGGACCTATAATATAGTCTAGTATTGTCAGATTCAGCCCCGGAACTACAAAGTTCTGAGCATAATGTTACAATCTCTAAGAAAATAGCAAGAAACCTTTTTATTTTTACCGTGTCACGCTGCAGAGCAAACGAGTAAGTAGCGTGTTTTCTACCGCTAGTTAAGTTATATTATTAAATAATAACCAAGGAAATAATAGATCCATTACCGTAAATTACATTTTAATATAACTACTGGGGAAATGTCGTTATTTTTTGCTGTCTTAAGGATCACGACACACGGGCGACTAGTCGATGCGACTGATTTGTCAAGAATTACTTAAGAATAACGCTCAGAAGTGATTTACAAAGATCATAATAAGTACCACTATAAGTTAAACAATACAAATAGGTACATAGGTAGGTAGGTAGGTAGGTAGGTATTTTAACACTCAAGCCACCCAATTATGAAAACAAGGGAAGCGTCATTAAAATTACACACACAACCTAGTTCAGGCAAATATGCAATTGTGCTTTATTTTAATGTAAGATACCTACCTCTTGTTAAATGTATTATATATATCTTTTCCTAAATAAACAATATTATTATTAAAAAAAAGAAAAATGTTGCTCTTAATTGAATTGTATATTTGACCGAAAACCATAAGCTGTTTAGTCGCAAAGTCGACCGTTTGCGCGAGACCTAAAAATTTATTCATTGCATACTAATTACTCGCAGCAGTGAAAACTATAAGTTACGATTTAACAAGAAATTTTAATGCTGTACGTTAGTGTAATAATGTACTGTTCCATTGTTCTGACATTATAGCAACTGAATGAATGATAAACGACTCCTGCGCAGGATTTATGTCGTCGTTATAGTAAATTATGTTTGTTTTAAGACCATTTTCACTCCTGTCGACCCCGCACGGTCTAACAGGCGTTATATTTGAGTTATTCTTCCACCAGCATAGATAGATAGATATTGATATTTTCGAGTGTATTGCACTCGTGTGTTGCAGCTGAAAACCAGCGTCAGGTGGCCAGTATCACTGCCTCCTGACATTATGCTGAGCTGCGGCCTTTTGGCACAATCACTCATTTTATTTTTTATGTTTTTTTGTTGTGCTTATAAACTCTTTTTCTTTCTTTCTTTCTTTCTTTCAGCATTTAATCTGATACTAGAAAGTCTTTTTAAGTGTGCGGCAGACGTAGGTACTGGCTTAGAATTCATCCTTCGGGGAGGTTCTCTACGTGCACCCCGTATATTGTATGTTTGAGATTATAAAATGAAATATAAAATAAATAAATCCAGCCCATTACTGTCGCACTGCTGGGCACGGGCCTCTTCACAGAATGAGAAGGCTTAGGCCTTTGTCCACCACGCTGGCCTATTGCGGGTTGGTGGACTACACACACCATCGAGAACTTTATGAGGCCCTCTCAGGTGTTCGGGTTTCCTCACGATGTTTTCCTTCACCGATAATGCAAATGATAATCAAATTACGATCCGGACATAAATTCGCAGTCAGAGGTGCGGGCCGGGTTCGAACTCAGACCATCCTGTATGGAAGGCAAGCATTCGACCGCTAGGCTTTCACTGCTTACCTAAATAAAATTAATTATAAAAGAAAGAAATTAGAAAATACGAATTTTCTATCTTCACGAGTTCAAGTTCACTTTTTAATCAAGAGATGGCGCTGCACGTTGATTTATAACGTAAAATTCCTGAAAAAACGTGAATCTTGAAGAAGTTATGAATTTATATGAGCATAGTTACCCTTCAGGGATTAACCCGCGGGTCTACCGCGTAACTCTGGTGGATATGAACAACAACACTTTTGGTGAAGTTCATACGATTAAAAGAATATGAACATACCGGTACCGCGTAAAAAATTTTCCGAAACTGGGGTTCGCGGCACAGATTATACAGTTCGCGGTGAACGGCCAAAGTGAACGTTATTTTCGTTTCGTTTCGAGACGTTGAAATGTTTTTGAAGTTATTTTAATCGTGCCATTTCTGCTTATTAAATTGACTTTACACTTTTTTGAGTTAAATAAAGATTGACCGACTGTTTTTGTATTATTTACATTTTAAAACATGCATATTAAAATATAAAAAATAATGAAAATTAATAACTAGACGCAAACGATGTTTGGCATTTGCCTAGTCTGTGGTAACGTAGTGGTTAGATACTCTATGGTTTGTGCTTTTATAAACAATGAAAACTGAAAATTCCGTTGAAGAAGGTTGAAGATTATATTTTATACTATATAGAAGAAATAGAAGAACTTCATAAAGTAAGTATGTTGTTCTCGTAATTCATGTTCGACCATTGCAAATTAGTGAGATATAGTTACGGGGCAATCGTAACATGATTTAGTTAACAGTGGAACATGATGCAGCAAAGTGAAATAGTGGTTTTTTTCGGTCAGAGTGCAGCAAATGATGTGCAAGGTGGCACGAGTCCTCCGCGCTGTCATATACTTCAAACCTAAAGGGCTCTAGTCGGGGTACTCTGAACTCCTAAGGTCGCTTCGCTCGCCCCACATTGTAGGTTACCTTTACCGTAGAACAGACAAAACTTAATTTCTTACCTCTCTGAAGGATAGACTACATAAAACGGAATTTAGGACGGAAGTGTTTTCGCCTACATTATACACGTACTGTACGTTTCGACTAATGTAATTTATATTTCAGCATGCTGGCTAACAGAGTTCAGTCTCTACACAGCAGATGGATATGCTGACTTGGCGGTTGTTCGTTTGGTCAATGCCGGACCACACGATAGACAACGCGTCAATTCTCGGTGGGATGCGTTGGCGGCCCAGCTAAATGCTGTTGGTGTGGGGACTACTAAGTCAGGCGCACAGTGGAGAGACGTAAGTAACTTATTAACCAACATTTTAATATCATGTCATTTGTACTGTATGTGGTGTGCTTTGGATGTTTTCACAATATTTTATCATGATTCTCTGCCATGATTGTTGCCAAATGGACTGACTATGGTGGTGACACTCCGCCATCACCTCCTACGGCCCCCAAGCCCTAAAGGTCTGCAGAGTGAGTTTAGATTTTTTTATTCATAATAATAATATATTCATGTCCCGCGAGGACAGAACCTCCCTAAGGTGAAGATAGCTATGAAAATTGTGCACAACTTGTGCAATCAGCCCCATTACGAACCTTTATAAATAAGTCTATACTATATAGTATAATAATATTATTATTACAAAGAGATAATATTTGATTGTTTGTTTGTAATGGATAAACTCAAAAACTACTGGAGCGGTTTTCAAAGTTCTTTCACCAGCAGAATCCTATAATAACACTGAGTAACATAGGCTATAATTATAAAGATATCACGCGGGTTTAGCCGTGGGCGGATGCTAGTAATCTATATTTTGATAAAATTACCTCATTGGTCTAGTGATCATAAGCGCGACGCGCGGGTTCGATTCCCAAGTCGGCAGAAACCTCACATCTTCGAAAGAAAGACACCTAATTACATGTATTGATAACAATATTATTTTCTTTAACAGTTGAACCCGTGCCAGTTCCGAGATGGATATGGAGGAAATGCTGCAGAGAAATGAGAGAAATGTTGTATAGGCCGCGTAGTGCGGTCTACGATGCGTTTTGCGATTATTATTAATTGATTACATCCTTACATTAAACAAAAGTTCTTATTGGTGCCCCACACTACTAATACAATACTTTGTACACTAGCTTCACTTGTAACTAACTATCAAATACCTTTTTATGTCATCTTGCCACTAATTTTTCATGCACCTATTCGATTATATTTTTAATAAATAGAAGGGTATTTTGAAATATTATTTACATTACCATAGTTGATATTTTTGCAGACATACATTTATTTTGTTATTCATATGGTTTTTGTGATGACGAAAATCTTCCGTTGTAACAAATTAATATACAAGTAATCCTTTATGTAAATGTTTAAATCAAAAATCACAAAACATTATTACCCCGAAGAAATCATGTTAATAACGATTTTCTTCAAGCTAGTTCAATTAATATAAAATTGTAATTAAGCTGATAATGTAGTAAGTCATGATCATGTATTTTGAAATTGTTTATTGGTGACGAAATGTTTTAAATCCTTACTTGTTCCAAATAAACAAGTCATACTTAACAGCCATGAGACTTTAATTAATATACCCTCGTTCTTCTTCATGTAAATGTTGTATTGAGATTCATGCAAAGGACATTGCTCAAATAGTATTTTTTATGGTACGTGTTTCAATAAATAAATAATTGAAATCAACGCCATCTATCGATAGGGTACTATCCAGTAGGGATATTTCGTATCATAATTTATTAAATATAACAATAAAGAGAGGTATGCGTGATTCCAATTCGGTTTCAATAGGATAGTATTTATTTATGAAGCATCCCGAGTTGCATAGCATAAGCATGTGATTTAGACTTACATAGTTTTTTTATGGTACAACGCCATCCATAAGATATCTATTGGATTCTAATAAATTCAATCGATATCTTATAGATGGCGTTGTTTCAATAAAGTAACACAAGAATATTATATAAGTTCGTGTAATATATCGTATTACGTTCGTGCTTGGCCGTCTGTATAACATAGTAAATATACACGCGAGCTAGCAGCACGCACACAATTTCTTCAAAGAAAATAGACATAAATAATTATTAAAGCTTTAAATATTATGATTCACTGAGATCTATATATCCCGCTATTCACATGTGCAAATTAATCAACTATTAGACTTTGTAGGCGTCATGCGTCTTAACTAGGACTCAGCATAAATAATATTATAAAATAAAACAATGGGTACCTATTGAAATTGCAGTGGTAATCCAGTAAACTGCATTGCCCCTTTATATGATACTAAACTTGATATAAAGAATACAAGGTGCATAAATTAATTACAAATTAGGTACTTTATCACAAGTTTTTTAATAGTTCAAATTAATTACATTTCTGTTATGGAACAATAGTACTACTTAAAACTATTTTATAACTAATGAAGACAACCTCGATTCCTCCACAGCCTGCCGACCAAAGCAGCTCTTCCCTCGTCGATTGGTCCACGGTCCATGTCTCTTGGAGGCTGACGTTGGCCATCCAAGTTGATAGCTTCCACATCAATTGCAATGCGGTGATCATTTATATTGTGTAGAACTACAAAAGCATTTACCATTTTTGCAGCTTTTATAGGCTCATAATGCATGAGAGGCAGGGAAAGCCCGTTTTTAGAACTCCAAAGCAACGTTCCACCACATTCTGAGTACTAGTATGTCGGCTAGTATAGTATTCTGGCGGTGAGTTGTGGGTTGCACTCAGGATTGGTGTCATCATCCATGGACGCTGTGCATATCCAGGGTCACCTGCAATGTCACATTACTTAATAATGTTTATACATATGAAAAAAACACTTTTTAGTGTAATTAATTATACTAATGGTCGCTCAATAATGGAAATTCGATCGTAATTCATTAAATTAGCTTTCTGCACTCCTTCTCATTATAAACTTTCACTGTGACAAATCTCACACTCCTCCGTGCGCACAATATGCTTGTCTTTACAAAACGTTGTACACCTTTGTGTACAAAGTTTTCTCTTCACATATCATAATTCTGGATTTATCTTTAGTCTTACACAGACAAACTCATTCATCATAATCATATTGCATAATCTCACTGCTGAATTTGTTACACTGATGAGTAAGAACTAACAGTTATTGCATAATTAAAAACATAATTTATCCAAAAACCAGAAGATCTGTCCTACTAGATACTGCATGTGTCACTTTACAGGACTGGAGTGACAGCATGGCTCACACCACCGAAGGATGGATCAACATGCAATATGCGTAGATCTGCATCACAAACCTAAAAAACAAAAATATTTTATAAGCAATGTCTCTTAAACAAGAATTAAAGATAAATAAGACTTGTTTAGTTTTTACATACCACCATGACATTAAGTGAATGGTAATAATTTCTATTGAAGTATATCTCTTCATTGTCTCTAAGGCATATGATAGCACAATGTGTACCATCAACACACCCCAAAAGCCCAGGAATTCCAAACTTCTCCATGAGTATAAAATAAAATAAATTTCATATACTATGTACCTATCTAGACTATTATTCCTCTTTACAAGCCTTATATTGTGGTGAGCAGAATAAAGGTGTTTATTATCATCACAACTAATAATTAGTATTTATTATTAAACTTACTTCATTGATATTTCATTTTGTTCTGCCTGAGATACTGGAAAATGGATATATTTTGGCAAAATATGTTCAGAATTCAAGGCTGCCGTGACTTCCATTAGACACTCAGACATTTTTGCCTGTGAAATATTTAGGGCTTTGACAGCCACCACTGCCATACAACTGCAATGCTGCCAAAATCTGTAAAAAACATAAATGTCAGCATTCGCAAATTCTATGTGGGTGCTCCAGGTGCTCCATTGAACATTTACATAGATATGCAGCACTGGCCACCTTATTGGACTTGGGATTTTAGAGTTATTTTAAGAAATAGTTTATTATTTATCACACAGTCATAATTATAACACACAACACTTTCATTGACAATGATATTTAGAATGTCATAATCACTTTGATTCAATTGATACATACCTTGATTTCTGGATGCACTGCAGTGATTCTTTTGGTAGTTTTAACTTCACACAACGTCCTTAAATACGTTAGGAACAAAAGATGCAAAACATAAGATCGATCCCGCTATCCCGCACTCGAAATTCTAAAAACAGACAAAAAAACACGAAGGCAAGGAATTACAGTGAATATTTACAAGTTAATTACACAAAATAAACTTAAAAAAGCAATATTTTGTTGGGGAAAGCTAAAAATAAGGCAAATTTTACCGATGTCCGAAGCTCTTTCGCTACCGACTTCATTTGACATTACATTCTGGGCTCAAGTCCACTTATTTTTTTTTTTTTTTCTTACGCGGTACCGTCTAATGTCAAATAAGTGTCAAATATATAGGGAAATCTTGGGAAATCGTACACTTTGTCGTTCGATTCTGGGTTCGATTCATTATATGAATATCGAATAGTTACACGGTACGACGAAGTCCATATATGGGTTGGAAACGTCAAAAAATCGAAAAATTGATATTCACCAGAGTTACGCGGTAGACCCGCTGTAGGTATGCTCAACCAAAAATATTGTATGTATGTATGTTTGTTTGTAACTCGATCACAAACTTTGCCACCTCTTAGGCTTTTCGTGTGAAGCAAACCATAGTGCCATCTAATTCGATCCCAACACCATC
Organism: Allophyes oxyacanthae; assembly: GCA_932294325.1. Lineage (NCBI taxonomy): Eukaryota > Metazoa > Arthropoda > Insecta > Lepidoptera > Noctuidae > Allophyes > Allophyes oxyacanthae. Next base: position 2,100,262 of record OW028629.1, on the reverse strand, counting down.
TATCGAGCAAGGTGGAACTAAATTCCTGTAGAACAATTTTAATAGAACATTACTACTAAATACTAATAAATCTATGTTACTTGTAAGTACCTATATTTTTTCCTGTATTTATTTTTAGAATAGATGAGGACTGCATATCATTTGTTTTTTTTATAATATCATTCTTGTTACAAGTGGCGCCATTTCTTATTTTAGATTCAGTATGACTTCAGATAACCTTGTGGAGCGCCAATGTATTTAGATGTAATCTGTAATTATATCAAATAGCTTGTGTGAATTTTACAAGCGTTATTAATAATAACAATTATAATCTTTATCAGTGATGGGCCTCTCTCTGTTGTTTCTATTTTATTTATCTTTTTTTTTACACTTTGTCCAACTCTTAAGGGGTGGATATTAAAGCCAGGCTTCCACTGCAAAAGGGTAATGAGCAAATAATAGCTGGACGAAACGGACTCCAACTAGATAATTTACCTTCCATTAAGAAAGACTTTGGACAATTACCTTCCACTGCAAAAGAGAAATAAAGAACGAGTTTGTTATTAACTATTATTAACACGCTTTTATTAGCTTCACCTGTAACTAACTAACTATGTAAGAAAATCTTGGAAGTTAAATTTGACCCACTTCCCGGTTTTTGATTGAGCTGAAATTTTGTATACACGTTCAGTTTGGATGACTAAAGCGTAGTCTATAGTTTGTTTTAAACTATAATTTTGTATTCGTTCAGTCCTCTCCGCTAGACTCTTTGTTGGTGGAAGCACTTCTATGAAGTTTAGTCCGTACGGAGCGCACTCTGCTGCCAGTGGAAGCCCGACTAAATGATCCCTTTTACCTTTTTGGTACGTTATTTATGATTAAAATTGGAATGTGATCTCGGATTTATATTTTATGTATTACTATGACTACTCACAGATTGATTATTTAAATATCCCTTTTATTAGGTATATATATTTTATCCTACTACACAATTCCATGGAAACTTGTTCTGTCAGCCACCTTAGGTTTCAGCTGAAAATCAGCGCTGTAGTGTTACTGCAGCATGTGCTGAGCTGAGGCCTTTTGGTCACGCAATACCACACCGAGCCTAATTTAATGTCATAGCTTACATTTGTGTGCGCAAGTGAGCCTGCTGCAATGTGCAATTATTGCTGTGTCACTCCCGGCTATTCTGTTTCTTACTGTATATGGTGTGATTTAAGCATGTATTGTGTTAACCAATAAACCTTGTTCCTTCTTTCTTTCTTTTCTTTCTTACCCTAAAAAAAACAAACAACATCATAATATATTATAATCCGTGCAATTTGCTCTACGTATATATAAAATACCCCTAGCGGTAAAATTGCCTCACATTTACCAAATGACGCGAAGCGATTGTTACTGCTCGCGTAAACTATTCGGAACCATTTTGTGGACATGGGACAGTAATGTATCTTTGTTAAGAAACGAATAAAAAACTAAATGCAGACTTATGGTGCTTTTAAATGGCCCAGTCTTGTTTATGGTGGAGATAGAAAGACAAGAGTTTTGTATTGTGGGACAAATAACCTAACCGTCAAAAACCCCCGACTCCAACTAGAAAAAGAGCTGTAACTTTTGAAAGTCTGAACAGATTTTCATGAAACATAGCTAAGATGATTCCCGATTAAAGTAGTTTTCAATTAAAAAATTGCATTGAAATTGGTCCATCCGTTTTCGAGCTACGATGCCACAATAAGACACACAGATACACGGATACACAGACATACAAATACACAGATGCACAGATACACAGACACACAGATACACACTGCAAACTTATAACACCCCTCTTTCTTGTAGGGACCCGGGGGTTAAAAAAGTAAAAACCTACTTCAAAAACCTAAAACGACTAAAATAACAGAATCGATTCAATTTTGGTAGTTAAACAATGTGCATTACCCAATGCGCAGTATGCTTTAAAAATCACTTCTCTTGACAAATTGAAATAATGCAATGAACATTCTTTGGTTCAAAGAATTTTATTTCTCAAACGAACATTACATCGATCACTGCTGAGTATCGTTCTGTAAACGGTCGGTTAGAAACGGACAACCCATGATGATTTCTTCGTCTAGTTTGAAATATGTGATCATAATGGTGTTTACCTAATTTTACACGGTCTATTAATTGTTTTTTATTCCACATGTTTTTGATTTATACCTAAGTGTAAACAATTGTTAGTTGACCAAATAAAACTAGTGCTCGCCAAGTGGTCGAAATTCGACCGTAATTTTAGCTTTCTGCACTCCTTCTCATATAAACTTTAACTATGCCAAAACTCACACTCCTCCGCGCGCGCAATATGCCTAAAAAGGAGTACGAGGTTTTCTCTATATACCTAAAAAGGGATACCTACAAGTTTTTTCTTCACGTATTAATATATAGATAAAATATGACAAAAAAATAATAGCGAATTGGTATTAGATATCCCAAAAAGCAGCCAATAATTTTGAGATAAAACTTTAAAATCCAGCATCAAATAAAAAATTGATAAATCTGAATAATATTGATATAGTGAAAGAATAAAACTATAAACAAGCAACTAAGGTGAAGAGATTAAGCCATTAACGCCAGAACAAGTTGCAGTTTCAAAGAAAACAATATTCTACCGTGAACTTTATATGGCCGACTGTTACACCAAAGTGCATTGCATAAAATTATAATAAATTAACAATGCTAACTAGAAAATCTTCTGCCTCATATTTTTCGGTTAATACTCTAGTACAGCGGTACTCTAAGTGTGTTCCGCGGAACCCTAGGGTCCCGCGATACCCCTGTAGGGGTTCCGCGAGAATACTCCTTTTTTAACCTCGTCCCCTAGTATATGGGAACTACTATAATCTTATCAGTTATGAACTAATTTAACTGTGCTTGCCTTGGTTTAGGTATCATACACAATGTGTATCAGAAATACGTGGTCACATTTAAGGGTGGGATCACACCATCAAACTGAACAACTCTCTATGGGCCCAACATCGTGATCGCGAAAAAATAATCAGTTGTAATAATCCTTTTTTACCCAACTTGCAAAAGCCCGAAAGTATGTCAAACGAGATATATGAATCTCTTTTAGAAATGTCATCAGACACAAGTATGGAGTCACTGTTCAAAACGACGCCTCTCAACGATTTTTGGTGCAGAATCCGTGATGAATATCCAATGCTTGGCAGAATGGCTCTGAATATTCTTCTCCCGTTCCCAACAACATATTTGTGCGAAACAGGATTCTCAACCTATACAGCCACGAAAACAAAATATCGCAATAGACTGGACGCCGAACCTGATATGAGACTTCAAATGTCTTCTATCAAACCTGATATCAACCAATTGATGAAAAATAAAAAACACCTTTCATACCTCCCATTATTTAAGATTTTTTCATTTTTAATATCTTCTAGTAGTGTACTTGCCATGTGGTAAAGTAAGTAAATAATTAGTAACTGTTACATAGTACTTTTATTATGCTTATATAATAAAAATAAAGAATACACTTTTAAAAACTATTGTTTTATTGTAGGGTTCCGTCAAGTATTTTGCTTGTCAAAAGGGTTCCGTGACCAAAAAAGTTTGAGAACCGCTGCTCTAGTAGAAACTACCATTATCCGTGAAAACCTATATTTTCTGTCAATTAACTTTTCTACAGTCATAGATTTTTCTATTTATAAATAAATAAATAAAAATAATTAACTATAGGCTAAAATGGCAGTACCTACAGCAAAAATTTAAGCGCCTGTACGAAATCATATAGCAACACATTCTCCGACGTATTTGATGCATCTTCTGCCATTATCCACCAAGGCGCGATCAGTAACGAACTATCAATACATTTTCAATGAGCCAATATCCTGAGATATCAAATGATACAATCGCGTGCAGATTCTACTGTTAAGTACCGAATCCCTAAGTGAAAAGTACCTTTGCTGGTATTTTCGCTTAGAATGGTGTTATAAAAGAACACACGACAAAAGATTTATCTATGCTGGCTACTATTAGAACATTTCTGTGTATTCTTATTTTTTATTCATATTAAATTACATTATTCTCGCAGCTCTTGCCACAACATTGTACTAATCAAGATTGTAATCTATTATTTTAAAAGAGTTTCCATGCAGTTTCTTGTCCGTTCTTCTCCATAGGAACTATTTGGAACCGCGCACCTAGAGTCTCGACATTTCCTAGGTGCCTGTATTTGGTTTACATGAAATAAAGATGTTTTCTATTCTAAAGTTCATACTTCATAGTAAATTAAATCAAAGGAGATGACTGTGTAATCTAAATCTAGAGAGAGAAATCTTCTAACAATGCGTGCCGTGTCAAGGAGTACTGCTCTCTAAATCAGGCCCTTGATCCAGCCACCTAGCGAGAGCCTCTCGAGATGCTGGTCGATACTCTTGGCAATTAAGCCTATCGGCACAATGATTGCTGACTCCACGTCCCACATATCGACAACCTTGCGAGCCAAGTCCAGATATTTGATTTTTATTTATTATAATACAAATTATTATCTTGCTAACAAAATGCATCGGTGTAACATCCATTCAAGCACGACCACTTGGTCCAAACGACATATTCATATTAAAATTTATGGCTGAACTTTTAATAGTTACGGCTCGGCGATGCAATAAGTTTCATTGTTCCACTTACCAAGTTGCTATAATGGTTGCCAGTATTATGCTGTAAATATTACAAGAAATATGACCGCCATTGTTTTTTGTTGGCGCCAAAAGTTGTCTTTTTAATATATTTCGTCTATTCGTCTAGTGGCAAAAAAACTAATGTTTTTGACATATCGTAACGATAACGTAAGCTTTAGAATGAAAAGTACAATAATTCATTGCTTTTGTTTAATTTTACGCAACATACACACTTGTTTCATGAAAATCTTAAAATACTGCATGTGTTTCCAAAAAATATCATGGATTTAACGTGTATATTTGATTCAAAGTCTGCTTACGTTAACGTTATAAGTCCAAAACATTCGTGGCTCCAGGCCCGGATTTAGATTGTGGTTTTCGGTTCGATTTTGTTGATCTTTAATTTTAACTTTTTCAACATGATTGTCGCAGTGGCTAAGCGATTGGTTTTCTGCGCTAGGTGTTGCGGGTTCAATCTTCGTATGGAACAAATATTTGTTTGGTCTATAGATAGTTGTTCCGGGTCGAGGTGTGTGTGCATGTGACATGTATGTTTGTAAACCGTACCCTTGATACAGGAGAAATACTAGTGTGGGGCAATATGGCAAGCAAAAGGTCGTTAACCAGACGATTACCTATCATGATGAATAGTACAATTTTTCTTAAGTTATCAGATCTCACATGATAATGACAAATTTTTGGTTTTTAATTTTAACTACAGGATATTTTTTTATGTAGTGTTCAAAATTTGCAGTTCAGTGTCCGTTCCCAAATGCAACCGCAGTATTAAAATTCAGTCCTAAATAAAAAAAATATTTTGTATGACTTGCGCTAGTAAATTATGCGGGTCCCCCATAACAAGTCGAATTTTCGTTTTGTTTTAAAGTGTATCCCAATACTGCGGTTGCATTTAGGAACAGAGACTGAATCACTCTACAAATTATGCGGACTACATAAATAAAAAATCCTGTATAGATATATTTTATTTAGAAGTCAACACAATAACAACATCCTAGCTACTTGAATAGGGACACCAGATTACAGATGCATTTGAAAACCTAGAAACAGCAAATGACCCAAATCGTTTTAACCAGACTGAAAATCATGAAGTATTAATATAAGTTATAATATAATATTATATTATAAGTATGTTTGTTATTATTTTTTGTTTCTTTGTGATTCTCTGTGATTCATTTCTGTGCTGACAATGTCCTGTATCGAATAAATGCTTTCTATTCTATTCTTTATTCTATTCTATTATTAGTAGAGCTTAACCGAAAAACAAAACCACAGAACACTCACACACACATTCACAAACATATTTACTAAAACCACAAATGGAAACTTCTCGTCCATATTTTAAAAAGTCAGAAACCTACACCGTTTGTTTCTTGCTACTATGAATAGTATTTCTTTTTTAGAATTCAGCTCTTAAAGAAATTCTTGGTTCTCCACTAATGTGTTGGGTTAAAATATAAGCAAAAGCGAACAAAGCCTGAAATTGGTTGGAAGAAAGAAAGAAATTTATTTGGTTGCAAAATTGAGGAAACTCTTGCAAAAAAATCAAAACATTAACTACTAGAAAAAGAACAAATTGAAATACTCATAACAGACTTGAGGTCACCCAGTGGTCGAAATCCGACCGTAATTTTAGCTTTCTGTACTCCTTCTCCATATAAACTTTAACTATTCCAAATTTCATACTCCTACGTCCGCGCAATATGATTAAAAACCGCCCAAGTGCGAGTCGGACTCGCGCACGAAGGGTTCCGTACCATTATCTATAAAAACGAGCAAAAAAATCACGTTTGTTGTATGGGAGCCCCCTTAAATATTTATTTTATTCTGTTTTTTAGTATTTGTTGTTAAAGCGGCAACAGAAATACATCATCTTTGAAAATTTCAACTGTCTTACTATCACGGTTCATGAGATACAGCCTGGTTACAGACGGACAGCGGAGTCTTAGTAATAGGGTCCCGTTTTACCCTTTGGGTACGGAACCCTAAAAAGGCGTACAAAGTTTTCTCTTCCCGTATGGTAAATATACATATAAGTAGATACCATCACAGATATAAATATTAAATATCTGTGGATACCGTACAGCAGGGGTGGCCAACCAGATTAGACCCAAGATCTACTGTTTACTGACGAAATCCTGAGTGATCTACCAATTATATACTTCTTTAGTTTTTAAATGAATATGTATATTAAACTTATATGGTTTTTGCCTTGCCACGATCGACCGGACTAATAGCCGCGATCGACCGGTTGGCCATCCCGGCCGTACAGGATACAGTGGGGTTACTATGAACAGCAGCTTATACTGGAAATGTCTCCAGTATAAGCTGGCCTCGCACTGTATAGGGTTTTCGCATAGTGAAAGGTCAGCTTATTCTGGAAATTTCTGGGCAGTTTAATTTCAGCCCTGCTATAAGAGTTCGCAGTAACCCCCCAGGTATATAAAGTGTGTAGATAAGTCATTAAACCACAATCGTGTGGGCATCTACCATGGAATCCATGGAATATTACCTAACCGTCAAAAACCCCCGACTCCAACTAGAAAAAGAGGCGTAACTTTTTAACGGCTGAACAGATTTACGTAAAACATAGCTAAGATAATGCCCGATTAAACTAGCTTTCAATAAGAAAAACTGCATTGAAATCGGTCCATTCGTTTTGGAGCTATGATGCCACAGACAGATACACAGATACATATTACAAACTTATAACACCCCTCTTTTTTGGTAGGGGTAAACTCATACTCATAAATTAAACTCTTCAAAAAGTGCCTTCACGTAGGAACCATCGTTAGGGTCATCAAAATAACTTATGTGTAACATAAATCGCTTAGAATTCAACGCTTGCACACTTCCCGCCCTAACTCAAGTCGGCGACAGGAAGTGAGAGTTGGAAAAATGGCCGCGTTTCCGGGACCGTAATGGTGGCATGCTCACTATTTGGTGCCGTCCCGGGGAATTGGCAATACCCTGTTTTACCTGGTATGTTTGCTAGTTGGTAATATTTACGGAGGGTAACAGGATAAACGTAGTTGAGTTTCAAGTAATTGTTTTCGTGACAAAGGTGGTGATTTTTCTTTTTATTTATCTTGCATTTGACCTCTTTCTCACTTGAAGCCCAATTCTCGTAATAAATTTACACTATAACTGAACTCTAAGATGACGTCTAATAGAGATGAATGGAAGAAGAAGACATATTGCGCCGACCACAGATAAAATGGGATAAGGGCAGGAGGATGATGAACTGAAAGTGAGCGAACTGAGATTATAATACATTATTATGAATTGACATAAAGTCGGTATTAAAGTTCAGTCCGATGTCAGTATGGTTTGAATTCAATCTTCTTACAGACTCATTTCAATCTCATTTTTGACGTTTATGCATGGATGAGAATATCAATTTTATTATCTGTGTCGGTTCAGAATGTTAGGGAATACCGATTTGGCTTCAATCACCTTTCGACCTCATTACAATATAATTTCACGTTTGACGTTGTTAGTGTAGGAGAATACTATTTGTGACATTTATGACATTGAGACTACATCGGAATGAGATCGGAACTATATTTTGAACATTTTGAAATTCGAGAATTTTTTGTAATATTGTGTAAATTCTGGTCGAATTTTATCTAGGGCCGCTCCCGCGGCTCCATATGTTATTGTTAGACAATTATTTTGATTTATGAAAAGAGTATCCATGGAGTTTCTTGCCGGTATCTTCTCCAGGACCAACCCACTTGGAACCGTGCACCTAGAATCACGACGTTTTGAAAGTGCCTGCAAAGGCCCAGTTGAAATAAAAACTTTTGACTTTGACTTTTGACTTTGAGAATTGACCTTCTGATCTTATATTTAGAAAGCTTTTTAATTATAGCAATTCGATTACGGAACCCTAAAGCACACTAACAAACATCTGACAATAACGTACAATTTGCATTGAGTCCCCACTTTAATTAGGACGTAACACAGACGGATAACTTGGCTCACAAGTCGAAGTTACGGCTAAGTTTAAGTGACGTTTCAGTTAAGATTTGTGTACCGGGGGCCTACCAGCGTCTTATAGCAAACGGTTCATTTTCAAGGCATTTTGTTAAAAAGTCCTTAAAATGAATCGTATTCAGTTCGTACTAGGACATCTCTAAATTATGTCCTATTTTATTTTTAGTCAACTGTACGACCGAACATGTAAAGCATTTTGGACAATTATAGCGTCAATTTGACAGGAGACACTTAGGCCCAGTGATTGAATCATTCTAAAAATTATGCGCACTACATAAAAAAAATATCCTGTATGTTTGTATGCTGTCAACTGTAACGTCATGGTACGAAAATGAGTGAACGAAATTTTTGTTAGCAGCGCTTTTTTAGCTACTATTCCGTCAACTTGAAAAAATCCTTTAACTGAGACATCGTGGTACGAATAAACAGAACTATTCATTTCAAGACTTAAACATAACTGCAATAAGAGACGCTGGTAGGCCCCCTATACACCGTCATATTAGTCTAGTCTAGCATATTTGCTCACAGATTGAATAGTTCTCGAAACGGTGTATTTCCCTTACTTACACATGACGGATTTCGTGAATACGCAGTGTTTTTTTTTTTGTAGGTACCACTAGTTATGGTCAATCAAGCATACAGCCTGATGGTAAGCGGTAACGTAACCTATGGACACTTGCAACACCAGGGGCATCACTCGCGCGTTACCGACCCTACTGCTAGCGTCTGCCAACACGACGCTTCCCCAAGGAGCACTGGCGACCTTGCTCACCGTTAGGTACACAATACTACAAAAGAGGAATGTTATTTTGTTACGGTATTCTGAGTGGTGTAAGGGGTAAGGAGTATATGATATAATTACAGAATCTCGAATATTTAAAAGACATAACAACAAAATCAATAATTTAATAGTAGCTTCCGCCAGCGGCTTTGCCCGCAAGATATCTTTATAAATTATAGCCTATGTTACTCACTATTAAAGAAGCATCCTGCTGGTGAAAGAATTTTTAAAATCGGTCCAGTAGTTGTTGAGTTTATCCATTACAAACATACAAAAAATCAAATATTTTCTCTTTAAAATATTAGTTTAGATAACGATCATTAGGATGTAGCAGTAGTAGGTAAATATAATAAAACTATTTACATAATTTAATTTATATAAACTTATAATACATTAGGTACCTACTAGAGGTGTGCGCCGATGCCCGCGGCGGCGTCATCGGCGTCATCGGCGTGGATGGTGAAAATCTTATTAAAATCAAAATTTTGCAGTCTTATTCGCCAAATGACTGTGACGGACGAAGTTATAGGCAAAACGCGCTATTTATATTATGGTCATATAAAAATGGTATTTTATTGAATTTGCGTAAACAAATACGTCGAAATAATCCAATAAGCATATATTTAGACATTTCTAGTGTTTAGTTTACTAGTATATGTCTGCATTGTATCTAAAACAACCGTCTCCGTCCGACCATCCACGCCGATGACGCCGATGACGCCGAAGCCGGCATCGGCGCACATGTCTAGTACCTACCTATCACTCAAATGATATAAAATGTATTTAGTCTAATATAAAAAAAACGAGAAAAAAGATTGAATGTAAGACTAATCCAGAAATCGCAGAAAAGAATCTGCTGTACCATACAAATAATTAATTACCTATTACTCGACTAAACGTATGGAACAGCAGAGATTTTCTTCGCGATTTCCGTTTATGTCCCATAGAGAAAGTTGTTTATAAGTACTAAACAGGTAGGACATATTTAAAGAAAGAAAGAAAGAAAAAGTTTTTATTTCTACGCCCAGTATGACGCACAAAACATAAAAATATCTAAGCTTAATTAATACTAAAAAAAAATCATTGTTCTGAGAGGCTTCTTTGGTCATTGGCTTTGTGCAGTGACGTTAAGGCTTCTGGTTGATTTAAAATCTCATTTAGCTATTCCTCTACATCCGGCCATGTAGCACTAACTTCAAAGAGTTCAGAAGAATAGAAGTGCCGCGTCGGTGAAGTAAGTGCGTCGTTGCTTTGTGACGCACGGTCAAGTTCTTTCAGTGGGCTCTGAGAGTTCTAAACAGATACAAAACCATAGTGTTTTTATTGTCATTGTGTTAAGGATGGCAATAAGTTAAATAATACACTGGGGCTTTATTATAGCCCAAACAAAACAATACATTCTAACAGGAGTAAGCGATCATAAGCTTTAGGGCAAATTAGCATAATATGACCACGCCTATCCTCTGAACATCACTATGAATATGTATTAAATATTTTCTTGCTTTCATACCTTTTTAACCGACTTCAAAAAAAGAGGAGGTTCTATGTTAGCCGGTATGTATTTTTTTGTTTTTGTGTATGTTCATCTCGACAATTGTGAACCGATTTAAAAATTTATTTTTTAGTTTGAAAGAGGTGCTTCCGAGGTGGTCCCACTTATATTTGGTGAAGACCTGATGAAGACCTTCAGAGATATAGGTACAATGGAACTCTTGAATGAATAACAGCTCATCACTCGCGGTTGCTGTAATCTCATGTTTATGTATTGTTTATGCCGCTCAAAATAGTAAAATAAAATAAACTTTAAAAAGGAAAAACCGGTTTCAAAAAAGTAAAAATTAAACAATTATTTTCTTTAAAAAATTATCAGCTTCTGAAGTCGGGGCCTTTAATTCTTCAATGCACCTAGCTTGGCAGTGGCACCGACTTCAGAAGCTGATAAATTTTATAAGAATTTTTTTTTTTTAGATTTTACTTTTTTGAAATCGGTTTTTACTTTTTTTAAAGTTTATTTTATCAGTACCTAGTTGGGTTTTAGTTTTTGAACTTATTTTTTTTACTCAAATTTTTACAAATAAATATTTTTATTCCTATTCTTAAATTCTTATTCCAACCGATGAAAAAATGTGTCTACACAATCATGAGTCGCCGACAAGCTTTCTATTTCTTTTTTTTATTGCAACTTCGCTTTTGGCGGCCATTCTGCCAGAGTCACGTGAAGCCGGAATTCAATGAAACTGTCAGACAATTATATAAGGAAGTTGTTAGTGGCTGAAAAAGACAAATAATTTTATTAGTACAGAAATATCAATTATTACTAGCCAGCCACCACTACCAGCTTTCGGCGGATAACATTTAAAATGTGTGACTAATCAGTACCTAATACCTACACACCGTAACACGCATATTTAGGCATCTCGCACAGTTTAATCTGAAGCGAGATCTAATTACAAATTGTTAGTGTGGATACGCTTGTCAATATTTTTCGGAAAAATTATTAATTGCGGACGAGATATCGAAAACATTTTTTATGTAAGAAAAAGCCAAGCGGGTTCCCTGTGATATAAAAACCCACGCCCCGCAAAAAAGGAGATATAGTACGATTATGATAGTACGAATGAGTTTATCAAAACTTGAAAAATGCCAGTTTGAAATGGGGAATGGAAGGATTTTCGATTCGAAATCGATGACGTTTTTTTTGTCCCCCTTTGTTTTTCTTCTATTTTGTGGGCAGGTATAGTTTACAGACATAATTTTTTTTCAGTGGCAGATAGCTGATTTTATAAGGAGTAACATAGGCTACTTTTATTTTAGAAAAATAAAAAGGGGTCCGCGCAAAGAAAAATCATCACGTACAATGAGAATGACATCAACATAGAATATAAAAAAGAAGTAATTGAATCTGTGAAACTGTTGGGCTGATTTTGACGGGACTTTCACTGGTAGATAGCTGAAGTTATAAGGAGTAATTAAGGCAATTATTTTTTTGTTAATTTTGTCTCTTTCTGAGATTTTGTGTGGTCCCCGTATGATGCCAAATAAATGTATTTGTAGGTACCCCGGGTTGAAATAACGACACCGACGTAATGTGAGTAGGGATTGCAATCCCGTAACGCGCGGGATCCCGCATCTTTGCAATTAATAATTGCTGTTTAATAAAAGTTGATTTTTACACAAAAATCTGTAGTTTCAATTTGATTTTATAACATACTTTCAATGATGCAATCCCTAAATGTCAGGTACCAACACACTAACTCTTCGGAGCTGAGACGAGATAATTATGTTATACTTTTGTTTCAGTACACAAAATGTAAAGTCGTATCCTTACTAGCCTCCCAGCATCCGCTCTGTATGTAATTTATCAAAGTCAGGGCACAGCCTCGTAGCGTTAATTATCGTGTGTCGGATCACTCATCGAAGTATCCATGTTGTGGATATCTACGTCGATATATAGACGACGTTTTAAACCGTGCATGTAGGCGATTCTTAACATCGCGTCATGCTCGTGAACGGGTACCGTCTGTCGGAACTGGTCAGCTGGCAACTGCCATGGCAATCTAATTCTGAGACAAAACATTATTATCCTATTCTTATTTTTATTCCCATTAAATTACATTATTCTCGCAGCTCTTACCACAACATTGTACTGATCAAGATTGTAATTTATTATTTTAAAAGAGTTTCCATGGAGTTTCTTGCCGGTTCTTCTCCATAGGACCTACTATTTGGAACCGCGCACCTAGAGTGTCGACATTTCATAAGTGCCTGTATTTGGTTTACATAAAACAATGATCTATTCTATTCATGCGGCAGCCATTAAGGTCAACCCTCGCTCTACATAACAAATACCCCTCTCCTCCCCACTCTTGGTAAAAGAAATAAATAAAATTAAAAGACCACTTTGTTATTGCAAAAGATGCAAAGCAAACTCATAAAAGACCGGAAAAAAGTTAAGATAAAGAAGACTCAGAATAAGTAGGTCCACTTATTTTTAACGTTATATTAAGCGATTTGTACAGAAACCTTCGAGATAATCAATAACAATGTTATTTTATTTCAATCACGTCTTGTTCCATTATTACCTTTGATATAAAATTCAAGATGCACGGTTTCATAAAAATATAATAAAATGTCGTCATTATTGTAACCGCCGAGGTCTTCCCGGTTCTTCTGCTAACTACTATTTGGAAACGCACTGCATTGTGCGTGGGCTTAATGTAGTTCTAGCTACACGTGTGAGATGTCTCAGAAGTGTGGACTGTGTGTGGGCCTAATGTAGTTATAGCTACATACATGAGACGTCTCAGAAGTGTGGACTGTGTGTGGGCCTAATGTAGTTCTAGCTACACGTGTGAGACGTCTCAGAAGTGTGGACTGCGCGTGGGCGTAATGTAGTTATAGCTACATACGTGAGATGTCTCAGGAGTGTGGACTGTGCGTGGGCCTAATGTAGTTCTAGCTACACGTGTGAGACGTCTCAGAAGTGTGGACTGCGCGTGGGCGTAATGTAGTTATAGCTACATACGTGAGATGTCTCAGGAGTGTGGACTGTGCGTGGGCCTAATGTAGTTCTAGCTACAAATGTGAGACGTCTCAGGAGTGTGGACTGTGCGTGGGCATAATGTAGTTCTAGCTACACGTGTGAGACGTCTCAGAAGTGTGGACTGCGCGTGGGCCTAATGTAATTCTAGCTACATGTGTGAGACGTCTCAGGAGTGTGGACTGTGCGTGGGCCTAATGTAATTCTAGCTACATGTGTGAGACGTCTCAGGAGTGTGGACTGTGCGTGGGCATAATGTAGTTCTAGCTACATGTGTGAGACGTCTCAGGAGTGTGGACTGTGCATGGGCCTAATGTAGTTCTAGCTACATGTGTGAGACGTCTCAGAAGTGTGGACTGTGCGTGGGCCTAGTGTAGTTCTAGCTACACGTGTGAGACGTCTCAGAAGTGTGGACTGTGTGTGGGCCTAATGTAGTTCTAGCTACACTCGTGAGACGTCTCAGAAGTGTGGACTGTGCGTGGGCCTAATGTAGTTCTAGCTACATGTGTGAGACGTCTCAGACGTGTGCCTAATGCCATTTTAGCTTAGTTATTTCTCTCGAATATTTTCGAGTCATCGAATGTGTATCTAGAATGTATATATCAATGATTTTTGCTGACATTTTCCAAAGTTAAGTATATTTCCAATGAACTGGAAACGAAAAATCTTGCTTACGAGTTATGAAGGTCTCAAGAAATTACAATAAATGAATATAACATCAAGTTCTATGCTAAGTATCTCGCTTCTTAATCTACTTAACGGCGAGATTCGAAGTCGCACAGAACTGAAAGATGTGGGTAAACAGATCACGAAGCGATCATGATTTACGGCACAGTTGGCGCAGTGGTTAAGTGATTGGCTTTCTGCGCTACTTGTCGCGGGTTCGATCCCCGCCCGGAACAAATATTTGTATGACCTACAGATAGTTGTTCCGGGTCTCGGTGTGTGTTCATTTGAGATGTATGTTTGTAAACTGTACCCTCGATACATGTGTGATGATGATACTCGATACGATGTGGTGCAAAGGAAAATGGGATCAGTAATAAAACAAACATTTTCAGTACCTACAAAGTAAAAAAGAAAACATTTATTTGTATAAAAGCCAAAAAGACATTTATTTGTATAAAAGAATTTTATTATTTTTACTTTTAAAAAAAGCAGTGGTAGCCTAGCGGTTGAACGCTGGCCTTCTATAGGTACAAGAGCGTCTGAGTTCGAACCCGGCCCGCACCTATGACTTTTCGGATTCATGTGCGGATTAGAATTTGTCTCTCACTTGCGATAACGGTGAAGGAAAAACATCGTGAGGAAACCTGCACATCTGAGAGGGACTTATAAAGTTCTCGATGGTGTGTGTGGTCCGCCAACCCGCACTAGGCCAGCGTGGTGGACTAAGGCCTAGCCCTTCTAATTTAGAGAAGAGGTCCGTGCCCATCAGTGGGACAGTAAAGGGGTGGTTTTTTTTTACTTTTTAGTGAAAAAAATAATTCTTTGTCCCTTTTTCCTTGGTACCACAGATTGCTTTAAAAAATTAACCACAAAGTTACAAATTGAAACGGTGATTGTACAGCTCTGAAGTTTTCTGAGCGCCAGCCAGCTGTTCCGAAGCTTATAAATCAAAAACAGGACGGAAGAAGGCCCAAAATTGTATCCAAGTACTCCCGGATAAGGGAGAGGATTATCGGAAGTGTTAACAGATGTATGTCTGCTATCACCCCTCTTTTCTGAGAGGGTCAGTAGGACTGTAAGTAGGAATATCGTAGAGCTATAATAGTCTGATTAGTACCTAGCTTCCGCCAGCGGCTTCGCCCGTGTGATATCTTCATAAATTATAGCCTATGTAACTCAGTGATAATATAGCAATCTGCTGGTGAAAGAATTTTTGAAATCGGTCCCGTAGTTATTGAGTTTATCCATTACAAACAAACATACAAAAAATAATTTTTGTTTTCTTTACAATATTAGTTTAGACATATTTTACAATAAATAAAATAATAAAATAACCTAATTCTTTTATAGAGACACCAAAATTTAATTTGCAAACTCCCAAAACAAATGCAAAGAAAATCTCCATTCACAAAACCTTTGTTTTCTTCGTCCGCCATCTTTAAAAGACAAACTTAATTTGGCGGGTAAACAACAGCCAGGGAGGGTTCCATCTATCAAATTAATGAGGGCTGCCAATACCAGGCGACCGCTCCCTAACCCGAGTTCAGGACCGCCAGTTTTCGCGACCAAGCTTCGTGGTATATTTTATTTTTAACCGACTTCAAAAAAAGGAGGAGATTACGCGATTACTCCACCAATTGTAGACCGATTTTGAAAATTCGTATTTGGCATTTTGAACCGACTTCAAAAAAGGAGGAGGTTGTCAATGTGACTGTATTTTTTTTTGTAGGTTTTTACGCAATTACTGCGCCAATTGAAGACCGATTTTGAAAATTCAGTTTTTTTTTGAAAGGGTATACTCTCGAGGTGGTCTCATTTAAATTTGATTTAATTTATATTTAATCTTTTTTATAACATCCTAATTCAAACCGTATCGTCATTAGTAAACAGCTTAATTTTACTTGCTACAATTTAGCAGCCTATTCAACTGTTTTACAATATAGTACAGTGCCACAAACTTATCTGACCCGGTCGTGGCGTCGCTGCCGTCACTTTTACCAATGTCATCTCCCTACAAAAATGACATTTTGAAGTCATTTTTGTTCCGTAGCGACGTTAGTTCCAATTTTGGTCACCGAGTCAGATAAGTTTGTGGCACTGTAGAGCATTTTTGACGTGTATTCTGTCAGTTGACAAAACAAAGACTGGCGCGCGATTGACTCTTTTTTCGTTTTGGAACTATTGGCTCGGACACTTTTGAGCGCGAACTTAATATCCATTGTAGTATTAGGTCAATGCTATTGGCTAATTATCGCTTCAAGTACGAAATGAATACAATAGCATCCACAACATCCTAAAAGGCCTCGACAGAATTACAGCCTGCATGTTGAGAACGTTTGCGGATGAACAGTGGTTGCATTTCTGTAACGATGTGCGGGCTTGAGCTGAACTATATAGAGCTGTAACACTAGTATGATACGAAATATTTGTGTGACATTTTTATACACTGTGTCATCGCATAAACGCATACCTTGAATATAGTTTGTTCATAATTGACTACTGAATCGATGAATTTATTTCAGTAACTTTTATAATAGGTGTTTTTTTATATGAGTTTCGCCAATTAGACTCTCTATTGAGCCAAAGAAAATTAAATGTTATTTCAAGACAATAAGACTCAATTTTAAATGCAGTAAGTAATGCTAGGGTCAAAACTATTTTGATAAAATTAATTATTATTTTTAAAAATCTTTGTTTTAGTTATTGCATTAATTTGTGTAATAACTATTCATTAGTTTATGGTTAATATTAAAGGCGGTGCTCGTTACAATGGCTGCTTGCAAGCGAAATAATTTCGAAACTGGAAAGGTATAGCGTTTGTCGATACGAAAACGTCATGGCGCGTTTACATTATTCGGTTAGACCGTATTCGGCTGCAGCCCGTACTCGGTCTACTTGGTCACCGACTAGTTTCGGTAGTCTACAGGTAATCGGCCGTATTTGGGCACAACCAATACTCGGTCCCCGACTAGTGTACACAGGTAATCAGCTGGCCGTATTCGGTGTGGAGACGCTCACGCGCCCGCCGCTCAGCAATTATATTGCTAGAATGCGGTCGCCGGATTCGGTGAATCAACCTATGTACACAACCCAATTCGGTTAACCGACCCGGTTTAACCGAAAGCGGTCGCCGGATTCAGTGGTCGACCTAATGTAAACGCGCCATAACTTTACTACAACGGTGTCAACAGCTCTTTATATTTCCAACAAACGGTAGCCACATGAACCGTAGAGTTCGGAATTACCCGACAACACAGGTTTTGTTATCCCTCTCGGATGATCGAGCTCATTGAACCTATCAGTACGCTATTGCAGTTGTAGGATAGACAGAATTCAAAGCAATCATTGGTTCAACAAACATTGCTAAAAAAATCGAAACATAAAAGAAAAGAAAAGAAAGAAAAATCTTTTATTCAGCACAGACATATTGAAAACATAAGAGAGAGAAGATTAAAGATGAATAAATATTTTTTTAAAAACCCGCTTCAAACGTTGACAAATAAGAAATAAAAAATATACAACAAAGAAACAATATATATTTATATATATATAACATCGTACTCATCTGGTAATAACCCATTATTAGAACAGTAAAAATAACTGCCGGTTCAAAAAGGTATCGTCTAAGATTTCCTAGTTTAAATGACAGTGTTCATTATTTTGTAACCTAATTAATTAGAACCAATAAACAATTATTTATATATTTTATTTATCTCTTTACTAATTGCGTGTTTTTTTTTTGACATGTGATTAAGGTTGAACGCTTACCTTCCATGCAGGAGGATCTGAGTTCGAAACGGCCCGCACCTCTGTCTTTTCGAATTTATGTGCGGATTGCAATTTGATTATCACTTGCATTAACGGTTAAGGAAAACATCGTGAGGAAACCTGCACATCTGAGAGGGACTCATAAAGTTCTCCATGGTGTGTGTAGTCCGCCAACCCGCACTAGGTCAGCGTGATGAACTAAGGCCTAACCCTTTACATTCTGAGAAGAGGCCCGTGCCCAGCAGTAGGAAGATGGGCTGGATTTATTTATTTTATTATGGCATAACACATAAGGGCCCAGTTAATTTTCTCAGTTAAGTAAAGTTAACAACATTATAAAGGTTTCCTACTGTGAGAAAACAAAATTATGAAGGTTGTTTTAACTCAATTCATACATAAAACCTTGCTTTTCTCATATTCTATGTTTAATTTAATTAATTTTTCATTTTAGTATAATAAAATATTTAATTATTGAAATGTATACAATTCCTAAATTATTTATATTTCCAGTAACTTATACAAATGGTGCAAGGTAAAAAACCAGTTAGTTTAATATTTCTTACGTCTTAACACACGTAGAGCTATAATATATATTATAGCAAGACATATTACGATATATTTTCCATAGTAATCTTCGAGCGACCTCAGACGCAGCTATAATATATATTTCTATTACGTCATCAAAATATGTTATAGTATAGCTACCACGTATGGGGGCTTGCTATAATGTAATATATAGCTCAGTATATTAATATATATTATAGCTACGTGTGTGACGGGCTGACGAATATGGTTTATGCCCAAGTGGTCATAGGCCCTGGGGTACTAACAGGTACCTCATCACATCTGATAGGAAACTCTTTCAAACATTCCCTATCAAACTGCGCTAACGCCTTCTTATCCGGGTAATTCTCACTCTGATTACAATCCACGGTTTTCACACACCCTCTAGGCAGATTGTCCCCAAAAATTGTACAAATCTTCTTCAGGTACCAAGTGTCTTCCACACCAAAAACAGTGCTCTTTGGCCCTAATTCTATGATAGGTGTTACATCGATTCCCAGCTGCGAGAACTTCGCTGAAGCAAGACTTGCCAGCGATCCTCCAGAAGAGACACAGTGTTTGAAACTTTGAGGGTCTATCCCGGTTTCGCAGAGGCAGAATTCACTCGGATTTCCTGAATAGAATAGAATAGATATTTATTTTATGTAAACTTAATGAAATGTCGAGACTTTAATTCTAATTCTAAGTCAGCTGAAAATCAGCGTTGCAGCTAGCTGCAGCACTTTTTTAAGCTGAGGCCTTTTAGGCAAGCAATGTCACATTTTTTTTTTTTTTTTTTTTTTTTTTTAACATTGCCCCTCACTAGGATTTCTCCTGTATCGAGGGTACAGTTTACAAACATACATGTCACATGCACAAACTACCAGACCCGAAACAACTATCTGTAGATCATACAAATATTTGTTCCGTGCGGGGATCGAACCCGCGGCACTTAGCGTAGAAGGCTAATCGCTTAGCCACTGCGCCAACCGTGTCGTCCTATTCGTTCGTTTCGTCGTCGTATTTGATTGAAACTACAAGGTGAAATAATGTAATAATTCTCCAGGACCAACCCACTTGGAACCGTGCGCCTAGAATCACGACGTTTTGAAAGTGCCTGCAAAGGCCCAGTTGAAATAAAAATCTTTGACTTTGACTTTGACTGAAAATAAAAATCTCGATTTTTAATTTAGTAGGTAGTAAGTTTTTTTTTTACTTTTTATGTTTATGTGTTTGGTTTTACGTGTTTTTTTTATGTTTGAGGTTTTGTGCTGTCCAAAAAACGTATTATCTTTTTTTTTTTTTCTTATTAAATAAACAGATACCTACATCTATTATTCCAAAACTATAAAGAATTAGGTACTCAGTCGTATTAGGGTTGCCACACGTCTCTATTATAAGGTATTTTACTCTTTTTAGACGTACTTTATAAATCTAAGAAAATAATAAAGTACGACAAAATAGTATTTTTTCTGTTCTGCATTCACTGAGAGTTTTTTCCGTCATGAATCCAATATGGAGGGATGAAAGAAACAAATCTTTAGAACGAAGTCATTCTATGTTTTTTTGTTTTTAATCTGTAAAGTTGATGTAGGGCGACCACGGCTATCCTCTGAACATCACTATGAATATGTATCTATTAATATTTTCTTGTTTCATATTATACGTTTTCAGTAGTCGGGTTTGAGTTTTTGAACGTAATTTTTTTTTCAGAGCCGCAAGCAACTGCTTTCAAATTATATACCTATATTTTTGAAATGTGCTAATTAAGCCCTTTCATTGATACCCAACACGGCATGATTAATCAAAAAATATATTTTAGTTCATTAGGTACTTTATGTCCTATAAAGGGCGCCATATTAAATTTCATGCGACGTCACATAGCCTATAACAAGCGGACAATTAAGACGCTTCCAACAATACCTCATTTGACGAATTATGATAAGCAGTTCAGAAGTTATTAGGGAACAGATGAACATACTTACATACATACCGGTCAAACATATAACTCTCTCCGTAGTCGGGTAAAAAGTACCACTCACCTTGAGCTTCACACTTTAAATATTGCGCTTGTAGAAAAGTATTCATTCTCAATGATTTTAGAGCACACATTTGAGGGACAGAGTACCGTCCACTGCCCATCATGTAGTAATCCACGGATATTTCACCCCCTATATTGTCTATGATCCAAGGGTAGGTCCTGTTGAAGAACTCTGCGTCTTTATGCACATCCCCAAAGACGGATATGACGTAGGCAGCGTGTGAGGTTGTGAAGAAACCTATTAACAGCAGGAGGTTCATTTTTGTTTGATCTCAGGTGACTTTGCACTGTTTTCTTCGGAAACTGCAACAACAAAATTCTGAATTGTTTCTCTGGACGCGTTGGTGAAAATCGTAACAATTTTTTTTTTTATTTTTTTACACATGAAATGCTGTTATTTTATATTGATAATGGTTATTCTATTATGTATATAAGCCAGTAATGTTGTACACGAAATGAAGAATTTCGTTTGCAACAATCACTAAATAACATTAATTATTTATAGACATACTTTTTTTGAAACTACGAAGTATAAGTGCACTATGATAAGATATAGATTTTTTTTTTAATAACAATGTCTGATTAGATAAATTACGATTTAAAAAAAGGAAATACCCCAAATACAGATTGTTATCAATACATTATTTTGATTATTATATCCCTTTTAGGGGTTATTGTATTCACAATTATGAACAACCTTTACTATGGTAACAAACCTGAAATCGTGAAAAATAAAATCTCCTGTTCCGTACAAATAATTCAATATTACTCGACTAAATGTATAGAAAAGCAGTTTAAAAAAAAAAAAACTTAGTTATTATTACAATATGATAGACGACACGGTTGGCGCAGTGGCTAAGCGATTAGCTTTCTACGCTATGTGCCGCGGGTTCCATCCTCGCACGGAGCAATTATTTGTATGATTTACAGATAGTTGTTCCGGGTCTGGGTGTGTGTGCACGTGACATGTATGTTTGTAAACTGTACCCTCGATACAAGAGAAATCATAGTGAGGGGCAAAGTTATTAAAAAAATACCTTCACGAGATCGCCACTAGACAGGAAGTAAGTAGGTACCTTAATTTTGATCATTATTATACTACACACTTTTTTTTTTTTAATTACTACAAAATTTTTAAGGTCTTGCTTTGCTTATTATTATGAGCAAATTTTACTATGGGATAAAAGCTGAAATCGCGAAAAAAAATCTGTTGTTCCATGCAAGTAATTTAATATTACTCGACTAAATTAATGTATGGAACAGCCCTTCATACCTCACCGAAAGTCCAGTTTAACAATAAAGGTACAAAGAACCACGCAAGAAAGAAAAATTAAAAAAAAAAAGCTCTGTTTTTCAAGTTTCGTTGCTGACCTTACAATGAAATTAACATTACGTAATTTTCAGCTATTTCTTTGTACATTTTACTGATAGGTACTTAAGTGTAAAATTCGAAACATTCTTAGAATTCAAAGTAAAAATAACAATATAGATTAGAGTGATTTTTAGCACGCATTAGCTATTATATAATAAATCCAGCCCATTACTGTCCCAATAGTGGGCACGGGCCTCTTCTAAGGAAGGGTTAGGCCTTAGTCCACCACGCTGGCCTAGTGCGGGTTAGCGGACTACACACACCATCGAGAACTATGCGGCCCTCACAGGTGTCCAGGTTTCCTCAAGATGTTTTCCTTCACCGTTAACCCAAGAGATAATGTAATCAACTCAATCAACTACACACACCATCGAGAACTATGCGGCCCTCACAGGTGTCCAGGTTTTCTCACGATGTTTTCCTAGCATTGGCTAAAGGGATTTATTTATTATAGATGTACCCGTGACTTCGTCCACGTAGAAAAGTTTTTCATACAACATTTCAACCCCCATTTTGCCCCTTGGGAGGGGAGCGATTTTCGTAAAATTCTTTCTTATCGGATGTCTACACCCTATAGTAGATCAGTCCAAGGATGGGTGACCGTTTCTTCAAACGGTAGTGGTATAGGAACGCATAGAAGACTAACAAATAACAATCTATACAAATAAATAAAATCGAAGTATCTATTTGTAATGTCAAAATAATAGCTTTTTACTAAACGAAGACAAAAAACTATTTTTAAATTTTTTGTCCCTCCATCTTTTTGTTCCGGCTAATCTCCGAAACGGCTAGATCGATATTGACGGGTTAGGTCACTGGCAGATAGTTGATATTATGTGGAGTAACTTTTTATTTTAGGAAAAGAATCAGGGTAACGCGCAGTTTTTTTTGCGCGGGCACAGCTAGCATAAATATAAGCACCTACAACTCTACCTAACCCTTCGAGGAATAAGGTCGTGATTAGAGTTGAAAACTGCGGAAAGTTTCCGAAACTTTGGAAGTTTTCCGGAAGTTTACCGGTAATATTCCCGAAAACTTCCAAAACTGCGGCAGTTTTGGAAGTTTTCAGAAATGATTTTTTACTTATAAAAACAGTAATTGGGGATACTTTATACTTAAAATATGTTACATTTAGCTAGATTTTAAATATTCGAACACAGCGAGCACGGGACGGGATGCGGGGTAGGGTACAGGTTAAAAATAAATATTTCCAAAACTTCCGTCACACCGCTCGGTGTTTACATTATGCCCGTTGCCTTCGTATGATTTATGCCGATTGAATACAAAACGTTATTTCATCAATTTGCTTCAATAGGTACCATAAATAATTAAAATAATAAAAAAAACAGAACTAAATTAAAGGATCATTTTCATTTGCCGTTACTGATTCTGAGTAATCCCAAAGCAACGAATTTGTTGATTTCATAAATAGAAAAACATAATTTGAAAACTTCCAAAGTTTCGGAAGTTTTGGAAGTTTTCAGGAAACTTTCCTCAGAAAAGGAAACTTTCCTGGAAGTTTTCAACTCTAGTCGTGATGCTATGTAGATAGGCTGTTTTGTTACATAACATAAATTGTTTTTAGGAAAAATCACCGCGAATAAATTCGACGTTTTTGGAATCGACGAAAAAACTTGCGAAATGAGTGTAGCGCACTCACCGATTAACCATGTTGACTGACGTAGGGATGTGCCACTTTGTTTATAGTCGATATCGATAAAATCTGTTGTCTCATCTCAATTTGTGACGGCATGCTACCGCAGTGACAAAACGAGTGGCTTGCTATGCTATGTGTCGTGGGTTCGGGTCCCGAATGAAGTAAATACAGTACAGTAGTAAGACCTACAGATAATTGTGTCCGGTGTCCGGTCAGGGTGGAATTTGATATTACTCGACTGAAATTATTACATACTTTCAACAGAAGAATTATTAATTTATTATACTCAATACAATACAACACACAACATACAATAATGTACCAGCTTGTACACCTGGACTGCCCATTACCTATTTCTTTTCTGTTATGTCCATCCAAAGGTTGTCTGGAACAGATCGCTGTGCTCGATAAGACCGCCCATTGTATTAGCTTAAGTGATTCTCAATCCTGTATTTATTACCGGTGTACAATAAAGAGTATAAATAAATAATACTCATATGACTATAATTATTTACACAGCTAAATTATTTAAAAATAAAAATATATAATCAAAATGAAATTTGTTTTCGCTATTATTTGTTTGTTCCCATAGTAAAAGTTGTTCATAATGATGAGTACAATAACCCTTCATAAACCCTTTCCATCTAACTTTCTATGAAAAAAAAATTAACCCGAATTCTTAAAAAAAAAAAACATTTCTTCGTAAATAGAGGAATTCATCGCAACGATTTCAATTGACCTTTCACCTTTATGTTCAAGAATTTCTTCAAAGAGATCATGAACTTTGAGAGGAAAGTACTTATATCTCGAAGTAATCTCTTCTGAGAAATTCTTGTTTAATTTGAATGAAGTTAACATAGTAAATAGTATCCATTAATGTGATTTCTGTTAGCTTAGATAAACGATAGGCCAAGTTGTGATAGACCAATTAGATAGATAATTGCAACCTTTCTATAGATATCAGAGTATTAATGAAGCAAAGTATCATTAAATTAACGTAGATCAATGTCTAACGAAGCAGAATTTTACTTACATGATCCTAAAATTTTAATAATTTTCTCCGACAATCTGTGTAGCAACTAGCAAGTCTGATAGAGATGCATGGAACTAATTATCTTCTGCACATGCGGCTTCCCTTGTGTCCCGCTACTTCCAGTCTTCACAAGCTAATTATAATAACACTTCCCTTGTTTTCATTAATGGCTGGCTTGAGTGTTAAGTATGTACCTACTTGTATTGTTTAACTTAGAGTGGTACTGATTATGATATTTGCTGTTCTTTTTATCTTTGTAATATTGTGTAAATTCAGGTCGTATTTTGGCCTGGGTCGCTCCCGCGGCCCCAGATATTATTGTTTTGTTGTTTGCAAAGAGTGTCCATAGAGTTTCTTGCCGGTATCTTTTCCAGGACCAACCCACTTGGAACCATGCACCTAGAATCACGACGTTTTGAAAGTGCCTGCAAATGCCCAGTTGAAAGAAAAAACTTTGACTTTGACTTTAATGATTTGACATTATTCCTTACAGTTTAAGATGAGTGCTGTAGCCTGTAAGCAGATGCGATTCAGACATAGTGCCAATCGGACAAGGTACGAATCCAACTGTTTGCGAATCTGAAGAGATTTTTTTTTTTTCTAGTTTACATTTCGCTTCTCTCACATACTGCGTCAGATATTGTAAATTAAATACAGATCCGAGACTCGATAAAATATCGAAAAAAAATGCCTACGTGCATCACTATTTTTGCGTGAAAGAGCGTTTGGCATTTGACCCAATCCCGAAGAGAACAATAATTTACATGCACCCCGAGGGCCGCATGCACCCCACCCCTTGCTCCTCTCCCCTTTTACCCCAGCACGGAATTTTGTCACAATAAAAGCAGTTTTTCTCGACAAATTGAACAGCCCATTTTATTTTTAGATCATCAAAGGTTTAATTAAACGTTTAATGAGGGTCTGGGATGTGTCGCTTGATGTCATTGATGCTTATGATTGTATAAATAAAATATAATGCCATTATGAAAGGGATAAGGGATAAATGTTTGGAGTGGTTAGGCTATTTATTGTTTAACAAAATCTGCCATAATTATATTATACTAGCGACCTGTCCTCGACTTCGCACGGGTGCTATATCTCTGCAATCCTTACATTAAATATCAAAGTATTATACATATAAACATCCGTTGCGTGGTTTAGGAGAAGTTAGCGGATATACAGACAGACAGACGCGGAAATATCCGCTAATTCTACTAAACTACGCAACGGATTTTGATGCGGTTTTCACCATCAGTTAGATAATTTTTCACGGAAGGTTTATATGTATAATACCTACTTTCATATTTAATGTAAAGATATAAAGAAAATGCACCCGTGTGATGCCGGGGGCGGATCGAAAGAAAGAAAGAAAAAAAAGAAAAGAACATTTATTCGGCACAGACACATTGACAACATAAGAGAGAGAAGATAAAAAAAAAAAAAAAAAAAAAACTTTAATCATAAATCAATTTATTGGTAATTTCCATTACACGTCATAACCGTTGTAAAATAACACACATCAAAAGTTGAAAATTATGAAAAAAAAAAAAAAAAATTTGATCGCTAATACTTAATAATAATATGTCTACATTATACAGATACTTACTGATACAACTAACTACATAGTACCTAGAGAACATTTCATGAATTGTTTTATTTGGTCTAATACACAATCACATAACTCATTAGGTACAATCTGCCGAAGAATTTGTCTACTACCCTATGTTTTCAATTAGCATGCCATAAAATAAAAAGGTCTATTATACTCTCTTGTCAAAATAATGAAGCTTTAACTATAATACAATTTCATTTTATTAAGAAGTTCTATTAAAATTGATATAACACTTTTTTGGCCAACCGTACCTTCCAGATATCTAACAACGGCTTCCACATTCCCTGGTAACGACATCTATGTAAACTATCCTAAATTAAAGTTGATTAAACAAACAAAATATTATTCCTCATACTCCTGAAATTATTGCCACAACATTAAAACACTAACGCCATCTAGTATGTATACACTACACTATAGTTATAAAAATATGACAACAGATGGCGTTGTCGTTAATAATTAATTACTTTGTAATTATGCATTGTTTTTAGCAGGTATACGTTTTGAATAGTCGTGAAACACTGTAATCTGAGATTACTGGCTGTTGTAAAGTTGTTAATGGCGGGTCAGTCACGCACGGAAAGTTTTCCAGTAATTTATATGATGCTGCGTTTAATACGACTTGCTACTTGACTGGATACTTGTCTTATTATAATGATTATTTAGTTCCGCGCCTACAGCTTTTGTCGTTAACTATGAGATAAGTTTTGAAGTGTAGGACTGTAGGTTAGTTTAATTTTTTACTTAATTTTAAAACGAAATTACGCTGTAAGTACTTAACAATAAGAGTGCTAAGCTATGAAGACCGAGGGGCTTACTACGAACTCTTATAGCAGGGCTGAGATTGAACTGCCTAGACATTAGTTTTACAGCATACTGCGCTATGTACATTGTTGGACTGTCATAATTGAATAAATTCCGATTATGAGCGTGTATCATGATTACCCTGCAGCTATTGAAGAATAAAATAAAATCGGTTCCTCAAGTTACGTCTTTTGATATCAAGACTCTTGATCCCCTGAGCTACACACTAGATGTGTGCGCCAGTACCTTTTTTACTGGCGGAGTCGTACGACGTAAAATTTGTCGGCGGCGGCGGCTTCATCGGCGTGGATGGTGAAAATTAACAGCATTAAATTATCTAAAATAATATTATAAAGAGAAAAGATTTGTTTTATTGTTTGTTTGTTTGTAATGAATAAACTCAAAAACTAATGGACCGATTTTAAAAATTGGTGGACACACCCATTTTCTCCATCCTTTGCCTCCTTGACCGAAGACAAAATGAAAAATGTAGGGAGAAACCGGTAAAAATATGGTTTTATCCCCGACTTTCTCTCTCACCTTTTTTTCCGGGCTAGCTCTAAAATAATA
The DNA here is from genome assembly GCA_932294325.1 of Allophyes oxyacanthae. NCBI lineage: Eukaryota > Metazoa > Arthropoda > Insecta > Lepidoptera > Noctuidae > Allophyes > Allophyes oxyacanthae. Next base: position 2,072,200 of record OW028629.1, on the reverse strand, counting down.
ATAATAATCATAAAGGCGAAAAAGATAAACAAATCAAATATCTGGACTTGCCTCGCGAGGATGTCGATATGTGGGACATGGAGTCAGCAATCATTATGCCGATAGTCGTAACGGCCAATGGCTTAATTGCCAAGAGTCTCGACCAACACCTCGAGAGGCTCTCGCTAGGTGGCTGGATCAAGGGCCTGATTCAGAAAGCAGTACTCCTTTACACTGCGTGTATTGTTAGGAGGTTTCTATTTATAACCTAACCTACCTGGTTTTTTTTTTGTTTTTTTTTTTTTTTTTGGTTTGGTTTTGGTTTGGTTTTATTTATTTAGCTCTGAACACCCGGTAGCTTGGACCCTGTTCGCGATGTCGGTGGCCTATACTACTCTCTTACATTCTTAATTGCATTTTTTTAAATTATTTAAAAATATGTAAAAATATTTAATAAAGAAAATAAAAATCATATTTTTTTTATAGCTCTGTTGACGTAGGATTCGTTTGCACACCCAAAAATTTAATTATCAAGAGAGTCCATCCACGGGTACTTAACAGTATCTTCGCTAGAACCGTGCCAGTAAGCAGGCAAGTATACTCTCCCATTCCAACGCTCCACCGTCCTTGAACGAGCGCCGTTCCCTCCCCAAGCTATCTCTTTCGTTCGTTTCCACTTGTAATTACAAATAGCATCTAAAGGCGTTCTCAGCGATTACATTTGAAACTTAAGGCTATTTCAAACAATTTATGAAGACTTTGACTTTCGAAAGTCGATTTGTGGAAGTTCTCAAAATAATCGCACAGATTTTTGTCGGCAGTTTTAATGTGAAGGGGTCAACGGATTCGGGGTGGGGTGCAAGTGTGCGCGGTTACAGATTATCGAGTTGTTCTGAAAGATATATCTGCAAAAAGTGACTTTTTTTTATACTAGCGATCCGTCCCCGGTTTCACACGGATGCAATTACTCGACTATCCTTACATTAAATATTATTTTTTTATACATATAAACCTTCCTTGAAAAATTATCTAACTGATGGTGAAAACCACATCAAAATCCGTTGCGTTGTTTAGGAGGAGTTAGCGGATATACAGACAGACGCGGAAAGCGACTTTATTTTATACTATGTAGAGAGAGGAGAGAAGAGATAATACAGTACGCGAATTTTAATGCCTCTGAAGTTAACCTTACCTACGCGAATGTCACCGATTGGTCACCGATTCCATAACCAACACTGAAATCGGAAGAAAAATCCGACTTATTTTCGCGATTTCAGGCTAGTTCCCTTGGTAAAAGTTGTTCATAATGATGGGTACAATTAAACACTCTTGGGTTCTACTAGTATTTCTCCTGTATCGAGGGTACAGTTTACAAACATACAATCTCACATGCACACATACCTAGACCCGGAACAACTATCTGCAGATCATACAAATTTTTACTCCATGCGGGGGATCGAACCCGCGGCACGTGGCGCAGAAAGCTAATCGCTTAGCCACTGCGCCAATTGTGTCGCCTTTAGAGAACTTACCCGACTAATCCAGTAGAATAGAGCGATCACCTTTTGATCACTTTTTTTTCACAATCCAACTACTAATTGCCAGATTGCTAAGGTCATTGACTCTTTGCTATAATTAGAACCCCAACTTTATCAGACAGCCATTCATACTTAGAAGGCGAACATTTTGTTAAATTGATGGTCGGGTACAATTCGACCTAATTGCTTTTATAACTATTAAAGTATCATTATGAATTCCGTTTTCCGCGCTTTACTTAGAATCAGAAAAAATACAAAGATAAAAAGCTAAAAATTTCCAAAAAATTAACTTTAAATCCTTAATATTCCCTGAAACGGTCATTTGCGATTGTCAATGTTTATGTGAATCACACTCATCAATGCAAACAATAATCGATTACTTTTTAGGCAACTGAAGAGATTGATAGATTGTAAACGATCATTGTTCACATCAATGAGTGTAATTTTTAGAATAGAATAGATCTTTATTTCATGTAAACCAAATACAGGCACTTATAAAATGTCGATACTCCAGATGCGCGTCTTGCTCGTAAACGGGAGCCGTCTGTCGGTACTGGTCAGCTTGTATCTGCCATGGCAATCTTATTTAGAGGCAAATCATTATTATCCTATTCTTATTTTTCATTCACATTAAATTACATTATTCTCGCAGCTCTTACCACAACATTGTACGTATCAAGATTGTAATCTATTATTTTAAAAGAGTTTCCATGGAGTTTCTTTCCGGTTCTTCTCCATAGGATCTTCTATTTGGAACCGCGCACCTAGAGTCTCGACATTTCATAAATGCCTGTATCTGGTTTACATGAAATAAAGATCTATTCTATTCTGTGACACATGCCTAGCTTTACTATCCTCGGCGTGTCCCAACTCCCACTCCAATAGCGCCCTATGATGTACTTCTAAATATACTACCATACATAGACATTTTCAATAGGTACGCCTGTATCTCAACTCTTATATGAAGATATATTTTCCTTCAATATACCGGCATTACGTTGGCCCGATTCCCTGAAGTTCGATATAGAGTTGAGACACGCGCTTGTTATCGATAAATAGCAGTGGAAATTATTTACTTTTTTAGTGTGATTCGCTCAAATCGACAACGAGCAGAGCTATTCTAGAGCGGACGGAACGTTTTTGTAGGTAAATCGTTTTTAGAGATAGATACGTGAACTGAATGTTAATATAAATGACAGTAAATCAGTCTGATTTATTTATTCACTGATATTTTTATAGCTTTTTTAGTGTTTCTTCTTTCTTTTACAAATATTCTACGGCTGCATGCACAATTAGAATACCGTATAATTATTATTATTATATTCTTTATTCACAGACAATTAAAATCCATTTTGTTAGTAACAATATACTTATCATAGGTTAGTATTTAATCACAAACAGCGATTTTGTGCGATTGACGAGCGCCCCTACAAATGGGCTGTCGAATCGTTCGGCTATTACACGTAGAATACTGTTGGGGCTGCCGCGGAGTCTGTTCAGTAGTGAGGCCGCTTTCTTACGCCAGACAGCGTTGAAATCATCGGTGCGTGCCTCAGCGAACATTGTAGATGCATGTAACATGTATAGGAAGCATAATTTAGTAGGCTTGTGTGAACGCCCAAACGTTCCAAGATCACCATCTTGCTCTTCGTCATCTGTAACCGAGCTACATAAGGAAAACCCATAAAGACCGAAAATATCTACGTACATCGATACGCAATGTCCCACCCCTAGCCACCTTTGTAAGGCAATCTCCCTATTTACGGGCGTGCAGCGGTGCAGACTCTATTAAATAGACGCGAGGGCGGTATGTCACTGAATTAATATCGATTATAGCACAACACTATCGTTTGAGACTAAACTCATTAGTTTGTTTATTAAACTTTCTATTTTACTGAGACTGGAATGTTTTGATTAAAAAGTGATACTATACTTTTTTTAACATCATATTATAATGTTAATGAGCTAATAACAAGGCTAATAACGAAATCCAGAGAGAAAATAGGGGAATATCGTTTGTATGGACAAAACGCCACTCGCATTTCTTCATAACGGTGAAGGATAAACATCATGAGGAAACCCGCTCCTGCGGGCCCCAGATATTATAGTAAACTTGATTTATGAAAAGAGTATCCATGGAGTTTCTTGCCGGTATCTTCTCCAGGACCAACCCACTTAGAACCGTGCACCTAGAATCACGACTTTTTTAAAGTGCCTGCAAAAGCCCAGTTGTAAGAAAAATCTTTGACTTTGCTCATCTGAGAGTTAAGCTAAGGTGTCTCTTGGTATCGAAATAAACCCTCCTGCGCTGCGTCATTTCAATAACATTCTAACATTTAAACTTTAAAATATATTTCCCCAAAGAAAATACAAACTTGATAGTAACACAAAAGGCTTTCTTTTCACAACAAAATGTACAGAACTTATAAACAATAATCGTTTTCCTATTCTATCTTCAGTTACGCCAGTAAACGTGAAATGACTCCGAAGAATCGACAGTTTTGCTCGCAAACTTTGATTAGTTCGTTCGTAGACTTCGTTCATGGCTTTCAAATGGATTCGATTGCTCTTCCTATAGAACTATCTATGACTAGGCAGTATGGATACGTAGGCCTATGTGGGAGAAAAGCATCCTTCACAAAAGCCTCACATGAAGTCAAAGTCAAAGATTTTTATTTCAACTGGGCCTTTGCAGGCACTTTCAAAACGTCGTGATTCTAGGTGCACGGTTCCAAGTGGGTTGGTCCTGGAGAAGATACCGGCAAGAAACTCCATGGATACTCTTTTTATAAATCAAGCTTACTACACAACAAATGTGGGGCCGCGGGAGCGGCCCCGGCTAAAATTCGACCTCAATTTACACAATAGGTATCACAAAAAAAAAAAGAAAAAAAAACAGCAAAGATCATAAGTACCACTATAATATTATAATTATACAATACTAGTAGGTGCGTACTTAATGCGAAAATACAATGAGAAAATGTTTCACATGAGAAAATGTCTCACGTGAGAAAATGTCTCACGTGTTCTAGCCGGGGAAAGATATTAGCTAGTCCGGTTTGTAACGGACTTTCCAGTGCCCAGGTTGTGTGGGCCAAACACACACTAAGCTTCGATGCACAGTGGACGAAATTTCGACTGACTAACCAATCAAATACCTGTCTATAGGACCTACTATTTGGAAACGCGCACCCAGGGTCTCGCCAGGTCATAAGTGCCTGTATTTGGTTTACATGAAATAAAGATCTATTCTATTCTTTTATTATAGGAACCAAGTGCATAGGATCACCAAAGGATGATCATAAAATAATATGTAATTGTTTAGCACTGTACTTAAAATAGAAATAGAAATAGAAAACATTTATTCGAATGACATACATCGTCAGTACAAAAATAAAATAAAATTGAAACACAGAGATCACAAAGAAACAAAAATAATAATAAGAAATAATAACAAACACGGATAAAAAATATACAGTTGATTTTACTGCACTGACGAGCACGCCCTTATCGAAATGGTTACCAGCTCAGCGCTTAGCTCAGCTTACTTATTCCGTTTTTTTTTTTTATGAATGCTGTGTTTGCTTATTGATATTGTACACAACGATCCTTTACGTGTGTATGTAACTTTATTATGAAATTGTGTAATAATTGTAGGCAATTCATTAAATAAATAAAACATAAAAAAAAAATACCAGCTAAACAAAATCGTTTTAAAATTGCAAGAAAAAAACTATTCATATTTCACTCATCCTGTCTATCAACTTGCCCCTCCCTGGCCCATTGTTTGGCAATCCCCTTACAAGTTAATATATCCACTACACCATGAGTGATTCCCATGGGATAGCTCATGCCGTCTCCGCAGAAGAATTACCGCAAAATAATAAAACATACTGATATAAAAAAAGTAAAAACCGACTTCAAAAAACTAAAAATTATAAAATAGTTTTCTTAAAAAACTTAATAGCTACTGAAGTCGGTGCCACTGCCAAGCTAAGGTGCATTGAAGAATTAAAAGCCCCGACTTCAAAAGATTTTAACTTTTTAAGAAAATTATTTTATACTTTTTAGATTTTTGAAGTCGGTTTTTAATTATTTTTTTCTATTTTGAGTAGCATAAACAATACTTATGTATGCTAGTACAGCAATCGCGAGTGATATGCTGTTCTTATCTATGTGTTCCATCGTCTATCTCCGAAGATCTTCATCACATTTAAATGGGACCATTTGGTGAGAATACCATAAGAATTTTCAAAATCGGTCCGACACTGAGGGAAAATGACAACACGGTTGGCGCAGTGGCCGAGCGATTAGCTTTCTGCGCTACGTGCCGCGGGTTCGATCCCCGCACGGAACAAATATTTGTATGATCTACAGATAGTTGTTTCGGGTTTGGTTGTATGTGCATGTGACATGTATGTTTGTAAACTGTACCCTCGATACAGGAGAAATCCTAGTGAGGGGAGCAACGTTAAAAAAAATAAAAAAAATCCTCCTTTTTTGAAGTCGGTTAATAAAACAACAATATTACTTTGCATCTCTGGTTTATTCCATACCGTCTCCCCAGATAGAAGCGGACAATATCATAACTTACTGTCTCCTAGAAAATTGTGCTGCAGACTAAGAAATGTATGCCGCTGAGAACTCGGTATGCTTTGCCTTTGTTACAGAAAATTGTTTTAATATAAAACTGATTTCATTTTATTTTGCTCATGTTCGAGTCTAGTAAAAATAATCATAACTTTAGATCCATTTGTTTGAAATATCTAAATAATTAGAAAAAAGTAAATGTGTGAAAAATATAAAAGATTACATTGTTTTCAAAGTCAAAGTCAAATTCAAAGATTTTTATTTCAACTGGGCCTTTGCAGGCACTTTCAAAACGTCGTGATTCTAGGCGCACGGTTCCAAGTGGGTTGGTCCTGGAGAAGATACCGGCAAGAAACTCAATGGATACTCTTTTCATAAATCAAGCTCAGGTAGTACACAACAAAAGTGGGCCCGCGGGAGCGGCCACGGCTAAAATTCGACCTCAACTTACACAATATTAAAAAAAATAAAAAATTGCAGCAAATATCATAAGTACCACTATAATATTATATATAATACTAGTAGGTGCGTACTTAACACTCAAGTCAGTCACCCAATTAAGAATAGGTACAAGGGAAGCGTTATTAAAATTAGTGTGTGAAGACAGGACTGACAGGTTTTATACCTAAATGTGCTGTCGAGCACAGAAATGGTTACAAATTCTGCTGTTGGAATGCGGGGTGGGGACGTGCCTGAAGACCTCTTTACAGTCTCCCCCGCCCAACGTGGGCACGTTGGGCGGGGGAGACTGGCGTGACACCATGGTGGACTTCGGCGCGGTCTTCTAAAAGTACCCGAAGTCAGACAGTGGGTGCAAGCGGACCACCGTGGTGAGTTTAGCTGGTAGAAGGCCGGTACGTCCCCCCCCCAGGTGGAGGACAGCCCATGAGGGTTCTCAACATGCTAAACAATAACCTAACCGTCAAAAACCCCGACTCCAACTAGAAAAAGAGCTGTAACATTTGAACAGCTGAACAGATTTTCATGAAACATAGCTAAGATGATACCCGATTAAACTAGCTTTCAATTAAAACACTGCATTGAAATCGATCCATTCGTTTTGGACCTACGATGCCACAGACAGATACACAGATTCACAGATACTACAAACTTATAACACCAATCCTTTTTATCGAGGGTTAAAAACAGAACACAACTCCAGTTAATATGTGGGTAGGTACAGTTTACTTTTTAATTTTCAATACCACAAACAATTTGAAACAATGCCTTTTGTTCAGCTAAGTCTTTCATACATGTAATGAGCTCCATAAATAGCCATCTAAAAATGTTTTGTTCTCCAGAAATTAAAAGTTCTTTCTTAAAAATATCTCGGATATTGGTCGGGTATGTTCAAGATTATTTCGCGGTTGCATGTATTTTGTATGCATATTTCTTCGTCCTAGTTTTACTCAACAATTAAGGTTCGCTTTGTTTCACTGAAAGTTTTGTTCGAGCGCACTTGTTTCTTAACTCCCGACAAAAAAGAAGTTATAAGTTTGAAGTGTGTATCAGTGTGTCTGTGTAACTGCATATCTGTTTATCTGTTTGTGGCATCGCAGCTCCAAAACGGATGGACGGATTTTAATGCAGTTTATTTTAATCGAAAGCTACTTTAATCGGATATAATCTGAGCTATGTTTCAAGAAAAGCTGTTCCGCCGTTCATAAATTACAGCTCTTTTTCTAGTTGGAGTCGGGGGCTTTTGCCGGTAAGGTTCTATACTATTAGGCAGTGTAGATGCTTATTGTAGTGAGCTGTTTTGAGGGGCTCGTGGCTCGTTAAGAATCGTTTAGTTTGCGAAGACATGCCTCAATTTCCACTGCTCATCATCTGCCTAGCATTTTCCCAACTATGTTCCATTACAGTCTAACCAGATCAGGCTGAATACCAGTTGTCAATTAGTAGATATTTTGACATTCGTAATATGAATCATATAGTGATTCATCTAAAGCGGCCTTTTTAGCCCCCCTGATCTCCGCAACCCATTTACCGTGAACGACATAGTTAGCGCAGTGGCTAAGCGATTAGCTTTCTTAAAATGATATATACAAAATTGTTTCTTTTTGCTTTCATCCATCAAAACATATACCCCTTATTTTAGTGCAATTTGCATCATTTTTTTATTTGACGCTAAATGAGATGATTTAAAGAAAATACTTAATTTTAGTTTTAATTTATGATAGTCCATAAAGTAAAGTTTATTTCGGATAAAGTTGTCTTAAGCTATTTCCGATATTTTTTTTAGTTAACAATGAATAACTAAAATATTCCTAGACAGTGTGTATTTAATATATCTACTGTTATATGGAACATGCTGAAATTGCTGGTATTTCAGTAACAAAAACATTTTCAGTATCGGTAGAGAGCTCAGTTACTCGACAGAATCTTAAACTAGTTATATTTTGGTTTGCGTGTTTGTTGAACCTGTTCTCCGAAAACAAACTTCTATTTTATAAGGTAGCTAACATATTCATAAGCGGAGCGGCTAAAGAATTGAATCCGTATTTTTTTTTTATGAATAGTTCTCTTCATATAAGGAGGGCAATTCTACATTCCTGCGAGATTATCTCGGAGTCGAGTTTGTACTTCGAGCGCTTTTTCGACTGTAATCTCGCATACCGCAATTGTTTACTGCAATCTCTTATTACACTTACGATTTGAAGTTTATTTCAATTAATACTAAAAATACGAAATTCGAGTAAACAAGTCTGTTTTGCAAGATTTTAGAGTCGAAAAAGCGCTCGCAGTGCAAACTCGATTCCGTGATAATCTCGCAGGAAACGAGAATTTCCCTCCTGGTTCTTATAGATGACGGTCCCATTAGAATACCAGAAGCGTATTTAACACTACGACTGAAAGTTGACCGAACTGAGATTATAACTATTATAAATTGACAAAAAAATCGGTATTCTACTCCTCTTACAGTTCAGTCTGATTTCAGTATGATTTGAATTCAATCTTCTTACAGACTTATTTCAATCTCATTTTTACCATTTATTTATGGACCAGAATACCAATTTTATTATCTGTGTCAGTTCAAAATGTTAGCAGAATACCGATTTGGCTTCAGTCAACTTTCGACCTCATTACAATATAATTTCACGTTTTACGTTGTTTGTTAATGTATGAGAATACCATTGGTGACATTTATGATATTGATACTAGATCGGAAGGAGATTAGAACTATATTTTGAACATTTTTAATAATGAGAATTGGGGTTCAGAAGCCCAATTCGTAATTCGTAACGCGCAATACGCGCAAACATATAGGTTGCTCCGTCTTGCTCCCACATTTTATGGCCTCGCGTTTAGCAAGATTTTGCTATTACAAGGAACAATCCGCATCCGCTCACCACAGAGTCCGCTGCCTACCCACTTTGTTTCCCAATTTGTTCTAAAGACTGTGAGCAAGTTACAGAAGTTTTAAGTAAATACTTAGGTAGAACAGGCTTAAGTACACAGGATGTTCTGTATGCCAGATCATGAAGGAAGAAAACCAGGAGCGAATGTTTATCGAAAAATTTCTAGACGAAAAGTTAACTTTGTTAAGTATTAGCTATTTCTGTACAAATTTTACAAAGGCGGTACTCCTCGACTCGGCACGCATTATGAGGGGGTGCCTCTCTCTGGAGCCCTCGCCAATGGTGGCTTGGACCCTGTTCCCGATGCCGGTTGGTTCCTATTTTTTTACCTGACTGCGCCAGAAGGAGGGTATTTTTTTTCGAGTGTATGTAGGTATGTATGTATGTAAGTATATTTCTTTGGCACGCTCTGTAGCCTAAACGGCTTGATGGATTTTAGCTTGAAAGGTATCGTTAGATTCGTCGTAATTGTGAGAGTAACACTGGGTATATCAAAATTATAAAATATTTAAATGGTCAATTTTTGGCGCCATTTTTTTTTTTTTTTTTTTTTCCTATCCTTTCGATTAATGTGTCAAATTAGAGGGTTTTAAAAAATCCCTTATAAAAATACATACAACTTATATTTTTAAATGTAATTTGGAAAGATAAATGCTAACTAAAAAGTGTAAAATAAAAAAAGTTCATTTAAAAGTCTACCAAAAAACATCTGCTTAAAAAGTGAACTTTTAATAAAAAATCAATTTAAATAAAAACTGAAAAGAAAAAACAAGTCCGGTAGAATTCTATGCGGAACATAGCGACATTAACAGTCGGGACCTCTTACTCGGGACCCATTAAACATTGAGACCGGTTTAACACCAGAGGAGTTACCGATGCGTTGCCGACATTTTAGGATGTTGTAGGCTCTTCTCTTGAAGTTCCTCATGTCACATGTGTTCGAGAAAACCGCTGATGGTAGGTGATTCCACAGTTTCGAGGAAATAGAAGATGTAAACAACTGATCAGCAAATTGAAATCCAGCTAAATATTACACAAATCCTTTCGTTCCCATCTGTTTTCAGTTTTACATTCGTTTCAATGTAACTAGGGATATGAAAAACCTCTTGAATGTGACATGGTGTGAGCAGACTAGCTCAACGACGCGTACTCTAGTAGTCAATAGCTTCCGACGCGAGCTACGAATTGTTGGAGGCACCAATATTGAAAAAGTAAAAAATGTGTGCTGTTTTATTTGTCGCGAGTTTTCTCCCGGACCCTCGCTCGTACTAGCCCGTGCTGAATACAATAAAAATAATAATAGAATAAAAATAATAATAATAAAAAAATAATAAAAAATTCAACACAGACACAGCAAGCCCTCTCTTTTTGCCCCATCAGCGACGCCCTAAACCGAGACCCGTGTCTTTGGGGACGCCATTAGCTGCGTCACGCTTAATCTCACTTTTTAATTAGGTCTGAGGCCCTTCAGTTAGTCTCGACGAGCCAAGAAGGAGAGACACACTAAAAAATTAAAAAAAAAAACCGCGAGATGCAAAACTTTTTATTTTTGACTCATGTCTCTCGTTGGCGTCTCAACGAGCTTTCTCTGCTTAATTGGTCAAGCAGTGAGACCAGACAACCTCCAGCCAGGCAAGAGTTAATGAGATTCAAAGCGGATGTTTCTTCCAAATATTGCGAAAATTCTAGGACAATTACTAAATACTCGGTTGATTGGAAACAAGTTTGTAAAGAATTTCGCAATTATACCTGCTATTATTTTCGCAATTATCTTAATTATTATATTTATTAAAAAAGGGAAAATCTAAAAGCCCAAAATAATTAGCAGAATACCTTGTATCTACCTCGAAGTAAACCCAGCCCAATACTACCCACTGCTGAGCACGAACCTCTTCTTAGAATGAGAAGGGTTAGGCCTTAGTCCACCACGCCGGCCTAGTGCGGGTTGGCAGACTACACACACCATCGAGAACTTTATGAGGCCCCCTCAGATGTGCAGGTTTCCTCACGATGTTTACCTTCACCGTTATCGCAAGTGATAATCAAATTCTGATCCGCACACGAATTCGAAAAGTCAGAGGTGCGGGTCGGGGTCGAACTCAGACCCTCCCGTATGAAAGGCATGCGTTCAATCGCTATTCAATGTACTATCTTTACCTATGTAGTGCAGCCGTGAGGCCCACATGATTGTTGTATATACATCATATATATTAATTAACAAAAAAATATATATATTTTATTTATTTATTTAACAATTTATGTACACACAGAAAGAAGAATAATTACAATTGAATAGGAAAGATGACACAAAGATATTGCTTATTTCAAAAGAAATCTCTTCCAGCAGACCTGCGAGAAGAGTTTGTAAAAAAGAAATGTAGACTATAGAGTATAGTGTATAGTGTGTGTTTTTGTGCTTTCTTTGTGTTTTCTTACTTTGTGTTTTCTTACTTTGTGTTTTCTTACTTTGTGTTTTCTTACTTTTTTCTTCTTCCTACTAATATAGCATATTATTACGTTATTCCGACATAAACTTCCTCTAAATTATTCGTAAATCGACGTTGAATTCATACATTCGCCACTGAATTATTCAGGTGTGAATATTCCGATAGTGAGCCAAATAGAAGCCGCATCGATGTATTGCTGCAGAATATTCGATCAATTGATGATAGATTACAAATATATTTAGGGCCGACACCGACATTATAACGTCTGTTTAAAATTTGATCAGCTGATTAGCCATGCAGGATGAAACCACGTATTTGGCATGATGTTCTGAAACCGTACTCAAAAAAAAAAGAATCATCAAAATCGGTTCATGCAGTTGAAAATTATGAGGTAACAAACATAAAAAAAAAAAAAAAACATACGCGTCGAATTGAGAACCTCCTCCTTTTTTTTTGAAGTCGGTTAAAAATCAGCGATATTTACGCAAGTTTTTTTTTAACAAACACTGCTGTCTTTAGTCTAGGCTAGGTTACATCTACTCGTAAGTAGAAATTTATGTCAACTTTATCTGTTCTACACGTGTAAATAAAAATAATTTTAGTTAGAATACATTGGAGACTTTTTTAAGAATAAGAATAAGAATAATTTATTTGCATGAAATATGGTTACATCGGTGTTACATTTATGTTGTAATTTGTACAGCATATCTCGCCGTATATACGGCATGCAAAACTGATTTACCTGGTTACTAATTAGGATTATAATAAGATATTATGATTATAATAAGCAGGTACCTGCTTAAATCTTTACAAAAATAGAAAATTATAAAACTAACAAAAAAGAAAATTAAAAAGTGTATATAAAATTACTTTGGCAAAAATTTAAATAAAGAAAATTAAAATTACATAGTATACTTAAAAAAATAATAAAAAAATAGAACATTAAAAAGACTTTCAAATGTCGCCTAGAGATCGTGATATAATGTGTAAAATTATGAAATTTCAAATTAGTTTCTGTGTCTAAAATACTGATTGGATTTGATTGTTTTTATGTGTACGGTCACTTAAAGTGATACTAAATATATGGTTCCATTTAATATGATAACATCTGCGGCATCCTGTATAAAAAGTCATATTTAAACGGATGATTTTCTTTGACGGTTAAATTGTCGGTGAAATTGGGCCTTAGTTGTGTTACGATTTAAATAAAAACTTTAAGGTTTCTCCACATAGGTGCGATTTTGTGATAATACGTCCCGCGTCCTTGCCGCAGAGTCGCGTTATTGCGATAATGCCTTGTGTCCTTGTCACACAACTGCTTTATTGCGATAATGCGTCCCGCGTCCTTGCCGCACAGGTGCGTTATTGCGATAATGCCTCGTGTCCTTGTCACACATCTGCTTTATTGCGATAATGCGTCCCGTGACCTTGCCGCAGAGTCGCGTTATTGCGATAATGCCTCGTGTCCTTGTCACACAACTGCTTTATTGCGATAATGCGTCCCGCGTCCTTGCCGCATAGGTGCGTTATTGCGATAATGCCTCGTGTCCATCTCACACAGCATAGACACACATCTTCACCGCTGCGCTCATATCTATGTACAGGGTGACTGGTTCAACGAGGAAAATATTGAAACTTTTACTATAGGCACAACCTTGAAATCTCAATAAAAAAATCACCTGTTCCATTTATTTAATTTAATATTACTCGACTAAATTGTACAGAATCGCAGATTTTTTTTTTCACGATTTTTTGTTTGGTCCCATAGTAAAAGTTGTTCTTAATGATGAGTGCAATACCCTCCTTCAATGGTTCCCTCGTTCAACCAGTTTGGTTTTCAAGGGGGCAGAGGTAATCCTCTGCCACAGACATGTAATCAGGGCCGCGCCGACCCCCCGCAGCGCCTGTGTGCGAAACCTATGAAGCGCCTCTTTTTTCACGAATCATCATGTTGCAACTTATTTCTTTTTTATTTGTTAATTTTGACCGAAATAAATGTTCAGTTTCATATAAGTAAGTGTTAAAAAATAATTTCGATGGCGGCGACCCTATTGTCTTGGCGCCTGTGTCCGCCGCACACTTCGCACACAGGGGCGGCGCGGCCCTGCATGTATTACCAGAGTCCTGTGCCCCCTTGAAAACCAAAGTTAAAGACACAGTTCACAGTTTAATCTGTATTACTTTATTGTAAACATAATATGTATAAGTAAATTTTTCACCTTACAAAAGTAAACATAAAATCCAATCCTTATACAGAACGTCTATTCTTCCCGTACGCACCCCTACATATCAAGCTATACACCGATTCAGTATAAGCTGAGCTCTCATTTCAGAGAAAGCCTATGCAATGCGACGTCAGCTTATACTGGAAATGTATGTTGATATGTAGCTGTGTGTAACAAAACCAAAACCAGTAAATACTAAGGCTGAGGACTATACTTAGTGCGTACTTTGACTTTCCTCAGACTTTACTTAAAGTTTGCTAAGCTTATTTATATGCTAACCTTATATTTCGATGTGGAATTTATAGTTATAACACGTTGAAATTGTACTAAGCATACGCTAAAGTCAATGAAGTCAAGAAAATCAATAAACAAAGTTTAAATGCCAATAAATAAAAAAGTAATTCCAAAGCAGTCTGAGAAATATCTAAGCAAATTCTTAGCAAAGTCTAAGCAAAATCTGAGCAAAGTCTGAGTAACGTCTAAGCAAAATCTGACTAAAATCTGTGCAAAGTCTGAGCAAAATCTGAACTAAGTTTGAGTAACGTCTGAGCTAAATCTGAGCAAAGTCTAAGCAAATTCTAAGCAAAGTCCAAGTACACTCTATAGGTCTCAGCTTAACATTCAACTTGTATTATTTAATATATTTATTTATTTTATTCTATTGGGACCGGGAATATCTCAGTGTCATTATAAGCACAAATCTCTTTATACTGGAAATCATTCAGCGCATTAATGGAGGTCAATGCCCTAAACTTGTGGTAGTCACAAATAACTCCACAATGCTCTATTTCGAGGTAGGATTCCGGTTCACTCGGAGTTCTGACGTATACCGGCTGAAAAAAAAAAAACAAATATAAGCGCTACTTTCTGATACCCTACTAAAAACTAATTTTAACAATTGCTGCATCAAGCCATTTACCTAGTCTAGCGAGGGGTTATTTATTTATTTATTTATAATTAGGAAAACCAACAGCTGTACAAAAGTAAATAGACAGAAAGCATAAGTAATATTAAGCCAATTACAGGTTTCCACGGATAGTGGTAGACAAATTAACAGAGATTTTAACGATCACAACCATGCACAACAATATTAATATAGCTGACAAAAATACTATATACTATGTATTAATGAAAAAAGTCAAGGTTCAGCCGATTGCGTACCGTAAAGCCTTTAGTAGTAAATGGGTCAAATGAAAACTCTTTACATAATTTATTAAAGTCCTTGCTCGCTCGCACAATGTATGAATTTTGCCTGTAGTTTGAGGAGGAAGACGGAATGGAGATGGGCGGATTGAACCTAATTGATCTCTGAGGGACACTAAAATGTAGTTTATGCAAAAGATCCGGGCAATCAATCTCGTTGGATAATATTTTTAATAAAAGTGTACAATCGGCTAATCGACGGCGGTTTACGAGTGGCACATATAACAGTCAATTGTGTTACCTGATATCTCTGTTACTGTTACACAAAAGGATGGAATATCTGCTACTAAATAACAGCCTGACATTTTCATACTACCAGACTATTAATAACCCATCAACTAAGTACTTATACCTGTTTATGTATGAAATACTAGGTGTCTCTCTTTCTAGCAAGCGTCAATCCAGTTAGTAAGAATGAGAGCAAAACTGTTATTTAACAAAATAACAAGCAAGGGTTGCTGTGTATGAAAGTTCCAGTTCACTAACAATGTAACAGACGATTAAGACAAAATCAGCCGTTTAACACGAACTTTTGAATGGGTACATAGTCGTTTTCATTTTAAACATGCGTTATGTTGTTCGTAAACATGGCCTTTAGTAAGTATATTGGTTTATGTATTAAATACTAGGTGTTTCTTTTTAAAAAGCATTAATCGAGTCAGTAAGAATGAGAACAAAACTGTTATTTAACAAAATAACAAGCAAGGTACGTTGTGTCTGTTATTTATAACAGATAATTGGCATTGGCAGGAACAAATTGTTATCTGTTATCTTTAAATACCTGTTATTTTTAACTGTGACGATAAATACGTCTCACCGCTAACCCAGGCCCAGGTCTTTTTCCAGTCACGCGGATTTGCGCCCGATCTATCGGGTCTGGCCCGCATGCGTGAGATAGCGCGCTGCGGGCCCGCGCAGTTCAGGAAAAGCATGTATGAAACGATAGGATGCGGGCGACACGCATGCGCGACAAAACCTAAAATAAATATCAGTTATATACTTGCCACAACAACATATCTCCCACTGTCTTTACATTTCCTCAGCTCTAGGGAGAACACAGAACAGTAGCCAGGTACTCCTTGCTTTGGGATAGCCCTGGTGACTTCCATGAAGGAGTACACGTTGAAGTCATGGGCAGATAACACCCTGACTCTTGGGATATCAGCCCCAGATATTATGAGGTCTGCTGTCTCGAAGAATTCGTGTAGTAGTACTCCTGGGAAAAATTAAGAAATACATTTAGTTGAGCACTTGGTAATGAGTATGTAGCGACCAGGGATCGAAAACCGCTATAAATTAGGGTACAGGTATCGAAGAAATATGGTTACTTCTAAGAATACGGTTACTGCTATCTGGGTAACCAAGATAACATGGTACCTCGTAACCATTTTAATACCCGTAACCTAAAAATGGCCGACGATATACACGTACTTACATACAGGCGCTGCCCACCCTTTGACTTTATGCCGACAGCACGTGTAAGATAGAGGTTCTATTTTGGTCCCAAAGGAAAAGTTGTACATAATGATGAGTAAAATAACCTTTAATAAATGGGTTTTCCTGTTAGAAAAGTATTAGTAACAACCCAACAAATAAGTTGAACGACATCGCAAAAACCAACAGTTACGATCCCATTATGACACGATTGAGATAAAATAAATTACCAGACTTGGGGCCCTGGTCTCCGCCACCCAATTACTGGGAGACACTTGATACATTAAGGTTAGACCAGTTGTCAGACTTATTGAGCTGCTGACTCCCGTAACGACTGTCATAGTTATTCGTATGACAATCGGGACCAACTGCTTATCGTGCTTTCTGAGGCATGAAGCGGTCTCGATGTACGAAGAAACGGTCACCCATCCAAGGACTCATCACGAATTTGTGATGTATGTATGTAGATTTACTACCTATAAACTCACCAGCTTGCAATGGGACGAAGGTCTGGTTCCCGAAAATATAGGTCAAAGCCAATCCTGCGCCTTCTTCCACAGCAGGAAGTAGGGGTCGATTTATATTGCTTATCGGTAAACCCACACTTTGCTGCAAACGTAAGTAGAATAGATCTAAGCTAAGTTGAAGAGGTCTACTGTTAACTCATTGACTACCACGCAGCAGACATTAGAAAATCTATTGTTTATGAAAAAAGAAAGATAGAAACGAATTTATTTTTTGCACAAAGGACACAAAATAATAACATTGCATACAACGATAAAAGCAGGATAACAAAAATAGATCGCTTTTATTCTTAAACTTATGTTAAGTGTTTCTAAATTGGCAATTATTTGCACTAATCAGAAAAGAGCAACAAAACAAAATGAGATCATTTTTCGTGGAAAAGCTGTATTGTGTACCGTCGTGGGTGACTGACATGGCGCTCATAGGGATAATGGATGGGCCACACCATGGCACCTATGAAGAGATTTATATTAGCAGTGGATCTGGTATAGTCCGCGCGCGAGCTTCGAGGAATCGGGGGTTGAGGAAGCGGGCACACTCTACCAGTACCAGTGGTACCCCAAGACAATGGTACTCGGAGAGCACCACGGGTATGAGCGACGGTCGGGCACAACGTACAGTACCTGCTACCTCAGGCCCCAATTCCTTGGAGCTTGCGCGCGGACTATAGGTACCAATAATATCAAGCTACGATTACTTATAAAAAGAAATAAATTATTTATGTTATCAGACAGCCAGGCCTGGTGCGGTATTGCCTATTATACACACCATCGGGAACTTTATGGATACCTCTCCGATCTTCTGATCCACATATGAATTTGATAGTCGAGAGAAATAAAGCATTTATTCATTCATTTATTCATCATAGTCAAGAGGCACATGGCGGGATACAAACAAACTCTTTTTGTGCTGATGATGACAAAATGATGACTTATCCGACTTACCTGACTAGCAAAAACGTCGGACATCGCATACAGAACCAGCGGAGTTTTTGTCAGATTAAATTTAAGATTTTCAGATAATTCTTGCAGAACTTCACTATACATACTCATCTGTTTTGGTTTCGATTTCTGAACGTCAATAAAGAAGTCCAAAAAATTTGGGCAATTTACTATAGACAAGTTCTGAAAACATGAATAAAATTAAATGTTTTATTATGAGGTTGGATTGGGCCGTCCTCTCAAGCTAGTTTTACAAAAACGCTGAATATCAGCGCGGTTGGTCGGCGCGTTTCTGTCAGCGAAAGTCGCTTTAATCTTGTGCCGGTCACGATTATCATGACTCATTTCGACAGATCTCATCGGGGAGTGCGCGTGACAGATCGCGCGTCGCCGCTGACGGGATACGCCAACGTTCCACACAGATGTGCGCGCCCTCTCAGAATCGACACTACTCAGCGTTGAGCAATCAATGTAATTATAAAACGGCATATTCAACGATCAGCGCCGATGATCAGCGTGACTGTAAAACCGGCCACTGAGAGGAGGCTTTAGGCGGATCGCCCACTGCGACGCGCCCCGCGACAGGGCACAGTTTTTATGTCATGTGAAACCTCACACGCGTGGGTCCGCGTTTTGTGCACCGTCGCGATGCGCGTCACAGTGTGTGATCCGCCTTATAAGTGCCAGTAATAAAATACTTACAGGATCAAGAAAAGGTGGCACATTATTACAATTCACTGGCACCAACTCCATACCTTCAGACCACAACTGTTTTGAGGAGTAAGCAGCAGTGATAGCTATCTGAGCTGTGACTTGTGTTCGGTTAAATTCGGTGGATCGGACGAAGATGTCCGAAGCATTGTATGATGGTGAGAGAAACTGACCGTAACGACGACGGAAGAATTTGCCCAGAGCGAAGCTACGGGCTTTTCCCATCTGTAAACATAAATAAAATAAGTTTGTTTACGCAAGATAAATGTGATATGCTGTTATTCATTAAAGAGTTCCGTTGTCTATCTCCGAAAGTCTTCATCAGATCTTCACAAAATTTTAATGGGACCACCTCGAGAGTATACCCTTTCAAACAAAACAAAACCATCTACAATTGGCGGAGTAATCGCGTAAAAAACATACAGTAGAACTGAGAACCTCCTCCGTTTTTTGAAGTCGGTTAAAAACTTCCTAAAAACAGGATTGTTCTATCGCACCACACTCCCCAATACAAAGTGCGACTACCACCAATAAAAATTAAAAGATCTTACGAAAGTCAGTCGCCCCCAGCCGAATGGCATCGACATCCTCGCCAACTCCTCAGGATCCTCGCTTAAGAATATCTCCTCCTTTTCTGGAGCCCTGTCGCCATGGCGATGGACCTGTTAAAAGGGTATCACCATCATCACCTTTACCCCATTCTAATAAATAAGACTCCAGCCCATTACTGTCCCACTGCTAGGCACGGGCCTGGATTCAGGAAAAACAAAGGCATAAATACGGCTATTTTCGAATTATTAAACGTAATCATGAAAACCGTTGACAATAGAACACCTATATCGTCGGTCGAATCACGAAAAGGCGTAACTGATTTTTCTCAACTTTACAGGAGAGCGAAATAAAGAAAACCTATATGAGTTTTATGGACACACCAGGACACTATATTAATTTATATATTTAGGTAGGATGTTAAGGCTTACTTTGAAAGCGAATTTAATCCCTTAAATAATACTGTAAATAATTTCCCTGTACCTTTTTTAGATTAAAATATTTTCGCTATTTTGTTGGTTACGCCTTTTCGTGATTCGACCGATGCAATTTATACTGATATGACCAAGGCATTTGACTGTGTTAGTCATGAAACCCTTCTTAGTAAACTCAACGTCTATGGTATCAGAGGAAATGTTCTAAGCCTCATAAAATCTTACCTTAGCAACCGTAAACAATACACGGAAATTACTAGAATTTGTTTTAAAACGAAGCGCGAAAGGAAGTTCTTATCTGAAGATAGAGTTATCAAATATGGTGTACCACAGGGCAGTGTGTTAGGCCTACTCTTGTTCCTGCTCTACATAAATGACTTGCCGCGTCACATTCAGCACCCAATGGTCTTATTTGCTGATGACAGCACCGCAATAATAAAATGCACTGACGTTGAAGGTTATGAACATGACATAAATCGCACACTCAAGGACATAGTAAACTGGCTTGACATTAACAATTTAATAATTAATTTATCAAAGACGAATATAATGCATTTTTATCAACGTACACCTGTAAAAAAAATTCTAATACAATACAATAGTCAAGAAATTAATCAAATAAAAGCGGCAAAATTTTTGGGAATATTTATAGACAGCCAGTTAACCTGGAAACCTCAAGCAGAAGAGGTCTGCAAAAAACTGAGCACTTCTGCTTATGTGCTATTCAACTTATCCAAGAAAGTGAATACAGCCACAACATTAGTAGCTTACCATGGCCTAGTGGCATCGATTTTGCGATTTGGAATAGTATTCTGGGGTAATTGTAGTTTAAGGGAGCAAGTATTTAAGGCGCAGAAGCGTTGCATACGGGCAATGTGTGGTTTAAAAATGACTGACAGTTGTGTACCTGTGTTTAAGTCCCTAAAAGTGTTAACATTTCCAGCATTGTACATTTTTGAAATGGCAGTTTTTGTAAAGGCTAACAAGCATTATTTCTTAGCAATATCTGACACTAGAAAAAGACCTATCAGAAGTCAATATAAAGATCTATTGCATGTTGGTGGATATAACACTGCATTACTAAGGAAAAATGTTTTTTGCATGGGCCCTATTATATATAATAAAATACCGGACACCATAAAAAACGACACAATTCAAATGTTTAAAAAGAAACTGTCGACACTTTTAATTGAAAAATGTTATTATTCAATTAACGACTTTTTAAATGATAAACTCTAGATTTTGAAATTCTTTTGTATTCCTAAATATGATATATTTTTTGATTTATAATTTTTTGAATTTGACATTTACTGACATCCTTTAAATTTTGTTAATTATTGTTATGATTTATTTGATTCTGATTTCATTTAATTTAACCTAATGTTTGCATGCCTAAATTAAGGTAGAATGTACTAGGATCAGAAGTTTGTTAACACCTTTATTTATGTACCTACATTCTATGCAAATAAACAATTATTCTATTCTATTCTATTCACCGTTATCGCAAGTGATAATCATATTCTAATCCGGACATGAATCCTAAAAGTCAGAGGTGCGGGCCGGGATGGAACTCAGACTCTGCTGCATGGAAGGCAAGCGTTCAACTGCTAATCACTGCTTACCGTTCTAATATGATGTTTTTTTTATTCCTTTGCTGTTTTTAACAATGTTAGTTACGCAGTATAAGACTATCAATGACGATAAGTACTTATATCACAGCCGGGACAACTGTTTAAAATAGGTCTTTATTTCATGTAAACCAGATACAGGCACTTATGAAATGTCGAGACTCTAGGTGCACGATTCCAAATAGTAGGTCCTATGGAGAAGAACCGTGAAGAAACTCCATAGAAACTCTTTTAATAGATTACAATCTTGATCAATACAATGTTGGTGGTAAGCGAGAATAATGTAGTTTAATGTAAACTAGTGGTCACCCTGTGGTCGAAATTCGACCGTAATTTTAGCTTTCTGCACTCCTTCTCCATACAAACTTTAACTATGCCAAATCTCACACTCCTCCGTGTGCGCAATATGCTTAAAAAGGGGGTACAAAGTTTTCTCTTCACGTATTAATATATAGATAAAAAATAAGAATAGATTATCAATGATTTTCCTCCGAATAAGATTGCCATGGCAGTTACAAGCTGACCAGTACCGACAGACGGCACCCGTTCACGAGCATGACGCATGCGTCAGCATCGCCAAACTTAACGTGGTTTCCTAGGCACAGAAGGGTCTCGATGTGTGATGAACGGTCACCCATCACAACACCGTAATCATGATAGTCTCACCATAAATGGCATCACCAACTCGGTTTCCTCAATAGTATCACAAACTTCATTAAACAATTGGCCTTGGATACACAATAAAAACAAAACTACACATGTTTTCATCATACTTCACATGTAACTCACGAATGGGTTTATATTGACCATCGACGTTACTTTATGGGTTTACAAAAAGTCATAATGTAATATTTTTATTGATTATAAATATTATTTATTTTATACAGTGTGGCCTGGCGATATACGTAAATAACCTTACCGACACAAAACCCCCGACTCCTACTAGATAAAGAGCTGTAACTTTTGAATGGGTGAACAGATTTTCATGAAACATAGCTAAGGAGATTATCGATTAAACTAGCTTTCAACTAAATAAACTGCATTGAAATCGGTCCATCCGCTTTGGAGCTACGATGCCACAGACAGACACACAGATACACACTACAAACTTAAAACACCCCTCTTTTTGGTCAGGGTTTAAAAAGCATAAAATCGGGAGACTCATATTTGAAGAAACTAAAGTTCAGCAATTGTTCTATTTTAGGGAATCTGTATGAGACGTTTTGAACAATATATTATTTTAAAAAATCTTAAATATATGTAGAATAGAATTAAATATTTTCTCAAATCATTCATCTATCAGTGAATATAACGTTTCGTAAAATAACGTAAAAAAGTTGTGGTCGTAATATGACAAACAAAAATTTAGAAAAAATAAATTCAAAGAAATTTACCACTCTGTATATTCAGTGTTAACTTAATGGTTTATGCATTCTGTTTACTTTCTTTGTAAGGATGTAGAGTTATGTGTGCATGTGAGATGTAATGTTTATATACTACAGCTTCGATACACAAGATATACGAGGAGCAACGGTTTTTTCTCCCGCCATCGGAAACCATTTCACCTGGACTTGAACTACCATGGTCGATAGACTACGATCCCAAGTCGGCCGAAGCAAATATAATCTTCACAGGTGGCATTTCACAGATGGATTAGACCTGCAGTGCGAGTGCGTCGCTCCGCAAACCATGGCCCACCTTCCATCCTGCGCCGCGTGCTACCACCTGCACGCGTGAGGAGCTTATGTCTGCAACTGATTCTGCTAGTCGCGTGGCGGAATACTGGCCCAAGTATATTTAATTTGCCATCGACACGCTAAGAAGAACGGTTTTTAAAATGCTAAGAAAATATAATTATTATCTTTTGCATGTAGCGCTCCGGGATATTCCGAGTCTGGGTGTAGTAAGAAGTATGTTTGTAGAGGAACGAGGTATGGTGTTCCTCCATTGAAAAGGGATCCTCCGACCAGGCGAGGTGATATTGCCTGACGGGCCGAAGCCCGACGGTTGATGTCGGACAGTTGTATATATCCTAGATACGATATTATTTTTCCTTGCGCGATGCAGGCCTCGTAATCTGATTGGTCAATTCATATTTTCGCGCCACTACTGTTGTCAGTTTGTTGCCTTGTTAGTAGTTATTCTATGTGGCGATAGATGTCGCTACATGTTTGTAAACTGTACGCCACGATACAGGAGAAATCTTAGTCTGAGATAACGTTTTCATGAATAACGGTAAACAATTATCCTACATTTTGCGACCATTATCTGCCTAGCCTTTTCCCAACTCAGTTGGGGTCGGCTCCCAGTCTAACCAGATGCGGCTGAACATCAGTATTTTATACGGAGCGACTGCCATCTGACCTCCGCCACCCAATTACTAGGAGACACTATCCTAAAATTGGACCGGTTGTCAGACTTTTTGGGCTGTTGACTTCAGTGATGGTGTGTGTTGTATTCGTATGACAACCGTGACCAGTTTTCTGACTAATTGTGTGGGAAAATGAAATGACATTATTATTCTTTAGCTGTGGCTACAATAGAATCTAATGGTATCATTATGTATGTCATATTACAGATTGTATTATACAATTTAAGGGTTTATTGTACTCATCATTAAAAACGACTTTTAGTATGGGAAATCGCGAATCGCGAAATAAATAAACAGCATGCATTTAAGGTCATGTTCTCCAACAATGTAACAGACGTTTAAAGTGAAAACCAACCCATACAAAAATTCATTTTTAAACGGCTTATTTAACTCTAATCGTCTGTTATACTGTCGGTGAACATGGGCCTTCGTCAAGTAATATTGAATTATTTGTATGAAACGGCTGTTTATTTTTTAACCACCGACAAAAAGAGGGGTGTAATAATTTTGTAGCGTGTATCTGTGTAATTGTGTGTCTGTCTGTGGCATCGTAGTTCCAAAAACGGTGGACCGATTTCAATGCAGTTTTTTTAATTGAAAGCTAGTTTAATCGGAAATCGTCTTAGCATGTTTCATGAAAATCTGTTCAGCCGTTCAAAAGTTACAGTTCTTTTTCTAGTTGGAGTCGGGGGTTTTTGATGGTTGGGTTATTTCGCGATTTCAGGTTTACCCCAAGGTAAAAGTTTTTCATAATGATGAGTACAATATCCCCTTAAAGGTATGTACTAGGAAGGTAGGAAGGACCTTATACCTACGTATATGTCGCAGGAAAATGACGAAACTTGGGATTTCGTGAAATTCCGGGAAAAGCCAAAAGCAAGATAAACAAATAAAAATAATTACCGTAAGCTACTGAAGCCACAGTAAGTTATGTTTTTTTAATGTTATACGACAAATAAGATGTAGTGTATATTATGAAAACGAAGTGATTATAATAGATATTTTTCTGGTATCTGGTTTACAAAAGATCAAAAAAATAAAAAATAAAAATAAAATAAAATATGTTAGTTAAGTTTAGTTTGGTAAATAAAGATCTATTCTATTCTATTCTCTTGAGTATTACGATATTTTCAAAGTTTGGACCGATTTCAATGTAGTTTTTTTTAATTCAAAGCTAGTTTAATCGGGTATCATCTTAACTATCCATCCATCCATCCAAAATTTAAGTGCTACTTGTCGGTGTAGCAATTTCCATCCAGTCCTATCCAATGCCAAATCTTTTAAATCTTTATATGTGTCTATATTCGCTTTTTCTTTCAGCTGATCAATGTAGTTTCTTCTTGGTCTTCCTCTTTTTCTTTTCGTTTTTTGCTTCTTTTTTTATATTTTTATCGTTTTTTTCTTTTTTTTCTTTTCATATTTTTTTTCTCATTTCATCTTTTTTAGGGTTCTGTACCCAAAGGGTAAATCGGGACCCTATTACTAAGACTCCGCAGTCCGTCCGTCTATCACAAGGCTGTATATCATGAACCGTGATAGTTAGACAGTTGAAATTTTCACAGATGATGTATTTCTGTTGCCGCTATAACAACAAATAGGTACTTACCAAAAAAACAGAATAAGTAAAATAAATATTTAAGGGAGCTCCCATACAACAAACGTGATTTTTCTGCCGTTTTTATGGATAACGGTACGGAACCTTTTGTGCGCGAGTCCGACTCGCACTTGGCCATTTTTTTTCTTATATTTTTTTTTGCTTTTATCTTTACTTTTCGTTTTTTTATTTCTTTCTCATCTCATCTTTTTTTTCTTTTTCACAGAATCTCTCTTCTGTGTTCTGTGGTCCACCCCATGCAGTAAATATGACTAAACTAATTACAATCAGAGAGCATCATGTTACAACCAAAACAATCGGGTAATAAATCATAATACGAGCCATTACGAGCACTACTAAGTCACCCAACAATCTTATCAACGGATTGTCTCAAGAATTGCTATACATAGAGGACGGCGCGTGCGCGGCGTTCAGTGCAAAACCGCGCCTCGTTACGACAACATTGTTAGTTTTAGTTTTTAGTGAAACATCGGAAATTAATCGTAAGTTTAATTTATTTTTTGGGATTCTTTTTTGTAGAATATTTTTATGGTTAAATTGAGAATTATTAATTTAAATGTACTTCGCATTTAATATTAATGATTGATCAATTTAATTATTGTATTGTTATAAGATGTTGTCAATGAATTAATTTTATGAAAAAAATTATTGTAGTGTGAAATTTTAATACGATATTACGCTATTTAATATATTGAATTAATCCCGCGTCATTTGTTTCAAAATGAAAGTACTTTTTAATTCAAATATTAATTTCATAAAAAAATTAAGAAAGAAACCATGTATTTGTCATAGAGGCAACAATATCTTGACGATTAAGAAAAAAAAACTTAAATAAAAAAGTACAAATAACAAAGTATGAGTAGGTAAATATACGAAATAATTATCAAAAATAGCATTAGTTCGTTCAAATCCGATATGGATATTGGAAATAACATACGCAAAAATCAGACCTGAATGAGGAGTAGGTAGAGACACGTAGACACGTACAACTTTTTTTTTCTTTGAACTTTACAGAAAAATAAAATCCCCTTCAGGAATGAAGGTAATTTTTTCCCTCCCAGTGTTAGTCATCATACCATAGAAAATATACAAGGTGAGAGGTAGAACAATGAAAATATTTAATGAGTGTATTGTACTCATCATTATGAACAACTTTTACTATGGGACCAATCCTGAAATCGGGAAAAAATTATCAACTGTTCCATTAGTTAATGTTGAATTATTTGTATGGAACAGTTGGTTTCTGTTTCGCGATTTCAGTATTGGTCCCATAGTAAAAGTTGTTCATAATGACGAGTACAATACTCTCCTGCAATATTTCCACTGTTCAACTTGCCACTCTGTATAAAAAAGATACCACGAGAATCCCATATGCCACGTAAATTATTTTACGTGGGGTGACTATATTTTTTTGGTTTTATTTGATATTGATCCGGTAAATGGCATGCTAAGATAAGCCGTAGTGGTTTAATCTTGGTCTTGACCAGTGGTCGGCAAACCGCGGCTCGCGGCTCAGCTACAAATCAACTCACGAATCTATTACATAATAAAAATAACCTAACCGTCAAAACCCCCGACTCCAACTAGAAAAAGAACTGTAACTTTTGAACGGCTGAAGAGATTCTCATGAAACATAGCTAAGATCATACCCAATTAAACTAGCTTTCAATTAAAAATAAAATTGTATTGAAATCGGTCCATCCGTTTAAGCGCTACGATGCTACAGACAGATACACCTCGTTCTTGTCGGAGGTTAAAAAAAAGATTGAAACGGCACGAAGCGACATCACGGTTGGCGCAGTGGTTGAGCGACTCGTAAATCGACTGCCGAGTTACGTGTCGCAGGTTCGATTCCCGCACGGAACAAATATTTGTATGGCCTACACTCTACAGATAGTTGTTTCGGAGAAATAAATGCACACACGATACTGGAATTATTCTTAGTATGGGTGAAGTTTTTTTTTTTAATGAAGAAGAATATTGGAATTTGTCTCTAAACAAATATTTGTGCTTTTACTGCTAATATTCGCATATCTTCTTTTCGTTTTAGTTTATTTTTAAAACCTTTCCCACATTACGATTTCCCACACACACCCAGACCCGCAACAACTACCTTCAGGCCATACAAATATTTGTTCGCGGGGATCGAACCCGCAGCACTTAGCACAGAAAGCCAATCACCCACTGCACCATCCTTGCCAGCCTAACCGTTTGCCAACCATTGATCTAGACCGATAAATTCGAACATAGAAACGAAAGTCGACGACACGGAACAAATATTTGTATGATCTACAGATAGTTGTTTCGGGTCTGGTTGTATGTGCATGTGATATGTATGTTTGTTAACTGTACCCTCGATACAGGAGAAATACTAGTGAGGGGAGAAACGTTTAAAAAAAAAAAAAAAAAAATCTTGACCTCTCAACATGAATGCGAGCTAACGAAAAATCGTGTTTGCCAAATATTAAAAGCTAATTGCATGACTCGCAATTTCTGAGTTGATCTAAGATCAATCAAACAATTAAGTACCGTTACATTAAGTATTATTATATTCACTGTTATCCATCCATCCAAAATTTAAGTGGCACTTATCTGTGTAGCAATTTCCATCCTACCCAATGCTAAATCTTTTAATTCTTTATACAGAATATTTTTTTATGTAACATAATTACCTTAACAGTGTATAACTTTTTCTCTAGAGTTTGACGATACATACAAAATGGTTATTTAAAAAAAAAAAAATATATATATTATTTTTACTTATGTCTAAGTTTAGTAGATATATTATTATATGCTCTAGCAAAATTATTAGTATTTATATTATTAGTAGAGCTAGTAAACTATCCGTGTCCCATACTAAGTCGAATTTTGGTTTTGTTTTAAAGTGTATCCTGATGTAAGTAATAATGTTATAGATATATTTACTAAATACCTACCTACATGTTGTCTGGTACTATGAGTCTGTCATGCTCACTAAAATGTCTCGCTGATGGTGGCGTTGTGTGTCGGGTCGTTGAGTTCCCTTCATTGTGGTCGAGCTTGGCGAGGCTGACACATGCGTCATGCTCGTGAACGGGTGCCGTCTGTCGGAACTGGTCAGCTCGTAACTGCCATGGCAATCTTATTCAGAGGCAATTCATTATTATCCTAGTTTTATTTATATTCGCATTGAATTGCATTATTCTCGCAGATCTTACCACAACATTGTACTGATAAAGATTGTCAAGATCTATTATTTATTTGAAAAGAGTTTCCATGGAGTTTCTTGCCGGTTCTTCTCCATAGGATCTACTATTTGGAACCGTGCACCTAGAGTCTCGACATTTCATAAGTGCCTGTATCTGGTTTACATGAAATAAAGATCTATTCTATTCTATTCTTATCCCAATACTGCGCTTGCATTTAGGAACAGAGACTGAATGACTCTACAAACTATGCGCACTACATAAAAAATATACTGTATATGTCTTAATAATCTTTATCTTGAAGTTTTTGTTAAAAAAAAAAAAAAAAAAATTTTTGGGAAAAATTTGCTCTGCTATGTAATTTCACTGTTATGTTTAACTATTTATTTATCACTAGAACTAAAGATAAAACAGGTTAAACTAAGGCTAGTTAACTATTATAAACACATAAAATTACGTAACCTACATTGATACATAATTATAATACCGTACTTACTTACATACCTATTGTGCTTATCACAAAACTATTAGGTAAGTAAAAAAACGCAAATTAAACTTGTTATGTTAATAATATCGATATGAGAAACACTAAACAACGGATAACGTGGTCTACTTCATGTAACAAACATTTCTAATTAATTAGCATCCCAATCAATTATACAACGTGTAATAAAAATGCGTGTTCATATTTAAGGGTGTACTATTTTTATTTCATAGAAAAAAATTCTAACGAATATATAAAAAAATATTCTGAGCATGACCTAAAAATAATAAAGCCTAGGTATCTTTTGATATAACTTTTACGTGGTTTTAAGATAGAATTTTAGCAAGGTAACGCGGACACACGGGATAGCGATTTAATGTCATTTTAACCCCCGACAAAAAAGAGGGGTGTTATATTTAAGTTTGTAGTGTGTATCTGTGTATCTGTCTGTGGCATCGTAGCTCCAAAACGGATAGACCGATTTCAATGCGGTTTTCTCAATTGAAAACTAGTTTAATCAGGTATCATCTTAGCTATGTTTCATGATAATCTGCTGAGCCGTTCAAAAGTTACAGCTCTTCTTCTAGTTGGAGTCGGGGGTTTTTGATGGTTAGGTTATTATGTTTTTTTATTGAGCATTATTATGATTTATGTTACTATCGGGAGCCGGGGATCCCCGGCATAGGTCGACCCCATCATTCTCCTGCCCTTATCCCATTTTATTTGGAGTCGGCGCAATATGTCTTTTTCTTCCATTCATCTCTATCAGACGTCATTTCCAGATTTACTTCCTTCTCATTCATGTCATGTTGCACACAGTCCATCCATCTTTTCTTTGGTCTGCCCCTACTCCGATAGCCATCCACATTCATACTCACAACTCTTCTTGTAACATGATTTTCATCTCTCCGCATTACATGTCCATACCACGACAATCGGCTACTTTGCAGCTTTTCTGTAACTGGTGCCACTTTCATACTTCCTCTAATATACTCATTCCGGATTCTGTCCAATCTTGTTACACCACACATCCCTCTCAACATTAGCATCTCCGCTGCATGCAATTGCCTTTCATCCGTCCCTTTTGTAGCCCAACATCCTGATCCATACAAGGCAGCAGGTCTTAACATCGTCTTGTAGATTTTTCCCTTTAGTTTAAGGGGGATACGGGGGTCACATATTGTTCCCGTATAGCATAGGTCGGCATAGGTCGACCCCGCTTTACCACAATGCCACAACAGATCAGGCGGTGAAAAGACTCCGCTTGCGATCTGGACGTTCGATGAGGCCACAGAACACAGAAAAGAGGTTTCTGTGTTCTGTGGATGAGGCACACGAACGAGCAGTTAATTTTTTTTTCCGCTTGGATTAGCCGTCCGCTTTATCAGGTCAGAAATGCTGAATAATCTGGATTTTTTTCCGGGTGGGACTAATGACATTTCCTATCAGAAAAACCCAAATAACACTTTACTCGACTAGAGAATCAAGCCCTGAACTTCACATTCAGCAGCCGCAGCACCTAGACTAATGAGGCAGTTTAGTATTAGGTCACATTAAAACATAATTACCCACTTGCCCATGAGCTGCATTGCCCGCATCGTTATTTAAGATAACAAACAAATTAGAAATTAGATTTGTAAAACAATGTCACAGCTGACGAGGTAAGTGATAACCGGTTTCCCATCTATTGGTTTATCCAATGATCACGTAATATTTCCTACTAACTACCTCCACGACGTGATTTACCCCCATTCTTTGACACATCAAGTGTACTCGTTCCCCGTGACCCGTCCTCGTATGAGAAATTGCGTACAGCGCACAAAAAAAACGTCATCGAGATACACATTAAAAAACCCCCGACTCCAACGAGAATAAAAAAATATTATAGTTTAAAAAAAATCTAAAGAAAACGCTTTTGTCATCCAAACTAAACGTTTAGGTATGAAAAAAATTTTTTTTTGCTAATAAATTTTAGTGCCATTTTCACCGATAATATAACAGATGTTTAAAATGAACTCGCCCTATTACTCATACAAATACTAAACTTTAAAAAAAAAGGTATTTGAAGACGGCTTTACTTTTTTTTTAATAATAGATATATTTTTTTCTATTTTGAGTAGCATAAACAATACATAAACATGCGATTACAGCAATCGCGAGTGATATGCTGTTATTCATTCAAGAGTTCCATTGTATATCTCCGAAGGTCTTCATCAGATCTTCACCAAATTTAAATGGAATCACCTGGGAAGTATAACATTAAAAAAAAATATCAAAATCGTCTGCAATTGGCGGAGTAATCGCGTAACTAACATACAAAAAAAAAAGGGCAAATTGAGAACCTCCTGTTTTTTTTAAATCGGTTAAACATTCACGTTTAAACAGCTGATTTTGCTCTAATTATCTGTTATGTTGTTGGTGAACATGGGCCTTAGTCGAATTTCATAACTATTTTCCCTCCGAAAGGCTGAAAACGAGTATTTAGGTTTCAGCCGAAGCTTGACCAATAAGATAAGATAAGAAAAGATAAGATATTTATACATAAACAATAATACAATTGTGTTTGAAATAACGCCTTACAACTAAACTATTTAAATTAAACTATTTTTGTTTAACGACATGTTGACCAAAAATACAGTTAATAATAAAGAATTTAAATTACTTAAAAAAAATATTATTTCAATTCTTTCGCAACAACCCTTGACGGCTTCAGAATAGAACAGATCTTTATTTCATGTAAACCAGATACAGACACTTATGAAATGTTGAGACTCTAGGTAAACGGTTCCAAATAGTAGGTCCTATGGAGAAGAACCGACAAGAAACTCCATGGAAACTCGTTTAAAATAATAGATTACAATCTTGATCAGTATTCATGAAAATCTGTTCATCTTTTTCTAGTTGGAGTTGGGGGTTTTTAACCCCCGACAAAAAAGAGGGGTGTTATAAGTTTAACGTGTCTGTCTATGTATCAGTGTATCTGTGTATCTGTCTGTGGTATCGTAGCGCCCAAACGGATGAACCGATTTTTTTAGTTTTTTTGTGTCATAGATAATTTTATCCCGAGTTTTCTTAGCCATGTTTCATGAAAATCTGCTCAGCCGTTCAAAAGTTACAGCTCTTTTTCTAATTGGAGTCGGGGGTTTTTTTACAACGTTTCAATTAATCATAATTGACGGTTAGGTTATATTGCTAACTGTACCCGCATTATTAAGGATATAAAGCAAAAATAATTATCATGATCATGACTGTGTACATAAACAAGAAATGGAAATAATTATAAATAATGACGGACAGACAAATTAACTTATTTTTTATTACATTATTGTCCTTCTAAAATCATTCATCGTAGTCTATTGACGTTTTTTGTGTAATTTGCTTGAGTAACTACGTTTATTACACTTTTTACGTTGTTTGGACTGTCGAATGATTCTTTATCTAAGTATTAATGAACAACTTAATAGTAGATAACATTAGTAACCCTACCCCGAGGTTCCTCGTACAAATACGAGATTTGTGGTCTGCTGTACGAGGTACGAGGACACAATGAACCTCGTACAATATTGTACGAGATTTTTGATATACGACATTTTAGGATGGGTTTTCACTGTTTTGCCTACAATGGGTGCACTAAATGAAATTTAGACACGCTGGTCCACTGTCCAGTCTGTCTTGAATATAGTCATTCTTTGTTTGAGAAAACAAAGTCTACGCCGGACGACTTTTTTTTTTTTTGACGATTACATTCTTTTCATGTCGTTTTTTGGCATTTTATCTGCTTGATATATGAGGTTGCAAAGCCAAAGTACGAGATTTTTTGGTGTAGGTACATATACGAGGAAAAAAGTTCTATAGTTGGCAACCCTGCTACTCATAGACAAGGTAATCTATATCTGGGGGCTTACTATCAGCTCTTATAGCAAGACAGAAATTGAACTGCCAAAACATTTCCAGTGTAAGCTAAACCTTTCATTAAAGAAGAAGAAAGAAAGAAAGAAAAAGTATTCATTTGTCACAGCACAAAAACGATCTTGAAGACAACTTAACAGAAAAATAAATAAAAAAATATTATAGTTTAAAAAAAAACTATGAACACGCTTTAGCCATCCAAACTGAACGTGTATGCAAAATTTCAGCTCAATCGGAAACCGGGAAGTGGGTCACATTTAACTTCCAAGATTTTCTTACATAGTTAGTTACAGGTGAAGCTAATAAAAGCGTGTTAAAAATAAAAACAAGTAAAACAAAAATATTTATCTTAAATAAAATGGATTGTACGTCGCAGCTGTGTCAAAAAGGCTTCCGCTCAGCATATGCTGCTGCGCTGCGAGCAACCCGACAGCGCTGGTTTGCAGCGGGAGCCACGAATATATTACCGATACGAAAAGCCTATACAGTGCAAGGGCAGCTGATACTGGAAATGACTGGGCAGGTCAATTTCTGCCCTGCTATATAGTAAGCCACCTGTATAGTACTCGCAAATCTTTATGAGCCCTGAACTGAGCTCTGAACTCTCTCTCTCTCCCTCTAGCACCTATAAAAAGCGTACTATTATAGATGCTAGAGGGAGAGAGTTCGAGGGCTCATAAAGATTTTATATATACTATTATAAAGACTTTTTTTTTAAACTATGGCTTGATCCTTCCATGGGCCTCATGCCAATACGGTAAAAGACTCGGATTTTCTTTTTTTCTTTGTTTTGTTTCCTCATTAGCAATCTCTCTAGGTTATCTCTATTCTGTAGGTCACTCAGGATAAGCGATTCTTCAACACAAATGCTGTCTGACCTTGTACCTTTAGTTTAACTAGATTTTCCTCATAAGGTTTATTACCTATCCATTCCAAGAATATATATCACTTTCTTGAGTCTATGCTTATCATTTTTAATTGCGACATTTAAAAAACAATTTTAATTAACTTGCTACCTCACCTATGCTGATTCGCATCTGAGTCAAACGTTAAGCACGGCTTGATCAGCAGCTAAGAACACGGCGAGGCTCAAGCATGCGAAGTACCAGGGGGCCTACCACGAATGTTTTGACGTATCGTAACGATAACGTAAGCAAATTTAGAACGAAAAGTACAATAATTCCATCGCATTTTTGTTTAATTTTACCCAACATACACGCTTGTTTCATGAAAAAATAAAAATACTGCATGTATTTCCAAAAATTATCATGGATTTAACGTTATATTTGATTCAAAGTTTGCTTACGTTAACGTTATGTTAAGTCAAAAACATTCGTGGTAGCCCCCAGAACCCGGAGCCAATGGATCGAAACAGCTGGCCCCTGGGGGTCAGAAGCCAAATCCTTTATTAAAGATTTAGGCTAAAGTTTAAGGGCGAGTGGCCACGATCCCCGCTCTGGCTCCTTCTTAAACCCTGGCACAAAAATACAAGAGTAGTGTGGTTTCACGCCTAATGTCTGTCTTGCCATCGCAATTTCCAAATGGATGGCCTGATATCAATGCGTTTTTTTTAAATTGATAGTTAGTTTCATCGGGATAGTTCTTAGCTCAGATCATAGAAACAAGGTTCTGTGAACTGATGTATAATTAACGCACTGCCACTTTGTAATATTGTGTAAATTCAGGTCGAATTTTAGCCGGGGCCGCGGAAGCGGCCCCACATATTATTGTCACCTTGCTTTAAGAAAAGAGTATCCATGGAGTTTCTTGCTGGTATCTTCTCCAGGACGAACCCACTTGGAACCGTGCACCTAGAATCACGACGTTTTGAAGGTGCCTGCAAAGGCCCAGTTGAAATAAAAATCTTAGACTTTGACATTGACTGCTTAGAAAGAAAAATAATTTATTCCTGCAAAAACACGACACACATACATTAAAAATGTCTGTATCCATACCAAACACTGGCCATACGAGCAATATGCGATACAATCACTGAACCGAACCATGCTTCGCTAATAGCTACTTATTATGCTTGCTTAGTTACTATGTCAAAAATATAAGTAGGTAAACTGGTTAAAACATTTTGCCCTTTAAAATATTGGCGGTAAACATCTAATCGCAAAAATGCTATCGGATCATAATGAATGTTCTGTGTAATGTGGTTTCTTAGCCATGATTTATAAAAATCGGGTTAGTCGTTTAAAAGTTACAGGTCTTTTTAACCCCCAACGCAAAAAGAGGGGTAAGAGGGGTTGGTCTGTATAATCTGTCTGTCGTATCTTAGCTCCCAAACGGATGAACCGATTTTCGTTTAGTTTTTTTTTGTGTCATAGATAATTTTATCCCGAGTGTTCTTAACCATGTTTCATGAAAATCTGTTCAGCCGTTCAAAAGTTACAGCTCATTTTCTAGTTGAAGTCGGGGGTTTTTGACGGTTAGGTTATTCTAGTTGGAATCTGGGATTATTGACGGTTAGGTTAGGAAGAAAGATACGTATCTCGATTCGAATCTCACGGTTATTGTCATACGATAACTTAATAATGGAGCTGTGAACATGCTCTAGTCATGTTCACAGCTCCTGTTATTAAATTACACGTTTATTATAGTATGAAAATTCGACAAAAAAAAAACCGACAGTAAATACTAAGATTCGAATCGAGATCGAGATTTTATTATAGAATACCTCAAATTTATACAGGGTGTAAGTAACATCGGAACGAAAACTCATACCAAAGATTCAGTACATGATTATGGATCCATCGGAGTTAGAAGCTAGTGTAGGACTTTTCAAAAAAATTGCGAACAAAATCGTAAATTAATTTTGGATAAAACCGACGCATAATTCTAACGATTCTTGTCGAAAATTATGTGCTGAATTTGTGTTATGAGCTTTCTTTACGATGTCACATACACTCTGTATAACAGTTTAATAATCAAGTTAACAATTAAAAAAAACCCGTTATTATCATTTTCCGTTAATTAAAGAAGCGATTAAATAAACTGGTATATTTTAATTTGCGTCAATCATTATTATAATAATCAGTGTTTATTGTCAATCATGTTTTATTGACTAGTTTTGGTAGGAGTCTGACCTTCGCAATAGTAGTAAAAAAATCGGTAGGTACTAATTTGCTAATTAATGTTGTTTCCCGTAGGGCCTATTTCACTAAATCTTCTTATTTTGGAGAATAAATATACCAGGAATTATTTAATTCTCAATAGTATATCACAGTCATGTAGATCTTTTGCAAAACTTTTTCCTCCTTATTACAAAACATGGTTTAAAGCAAGTTTAGTAAAACCAAGGTTTTAAATATATCCGTCGCTTTCTAACGTCATACAACAAACATATAACCCTCTCCGTAGTCGGGTAAAAAGAGTCGGGGCTATCTTATAACTTGCGTTTTACAAGACTTCCTTTAAACCATATTTGAATAAGACGGTTTAAGTCTAAAAAGGCTGCGTGAAGTTCTAATGTAATATGAGTTTTGGTCCATGTTCCACCAGCGGTCTTATTACCGCATCCTGCACCCATCCTGTAGGAGAAGCATCTGTCTCAATTTCTAAAGAAAATTTGTTTTTTCTTAGGGACCATCCAAAAAGTACGTCACACGTTAAGGGGGGGAGGGGTTCGACGAAGTGTGACATTATGTGACAAAGGGTGAGAGGAGTCCTAAGTTTCGTGACGTCACATTTCAAAATCGAATACATCTCAGTGTTAAAATTCCAAATTTGAACTATTAACGAAAATCTTCAAAAATATTTCCAACTCTATCTGTATAACAATTGATTTATTATAGATTAAAAAATAATTGGAATGGAAATAAAACTAATTTCGGAACTGCTGTTTTAATTTAATAATTTCTAGATGTAAAATTGCAAAATATGTGACGTCACCTAGGGTCTCACAAATGTGATCAACTGTAACAAAGACGGGGGAGGGGTCAAAAAATCACGAAATTAGTGTGACGTACTTTATGGATGGTCCCTTATAGGGCACACTTTTGATATCATATTTACTCATAATATTTATGAGTTCGCTTATGTTTCGCCAATTTACACCAGACACACACACACACAGTCTGAATGTCTAGACGAATGTTATGTGAGTGTTGTATTGCACTCAATGTCACTCAGTTATCTTTGTTGATATTATTGTAGACAACTGTGTTAGATTATGTATTTTTTTATTCTTTTTTAAAACGCTTTTATTAGCTTCACCTGTAACTAACTATATAAAAAAAATTTGGAAGTTAAATTTGACCCACTTCCCGGTTTCCGATTGAGCTGAAATTTTGCATACACGTTTAGTTTGGATGAAAAAAGCGTTTTCTTTAGTTTTTTTTAAAACTATAATATTTATTTTGATTCAAATGCAATATCTGGGTCAATATTTGCATGGATCATCTTGCATTGCACTTTTTCTTTGACCCTAATCAATATTGCTATACTTATTACGTAAATAATGCATACAGATGCAACTGTTACTTAAGGCTATAGAAATATTATATGTCAATAGGTAAGTAGTTAAGGAAACGTTGCACTCGACCGACATATTAAATTACAATATGTTTGAGACGATTATGAATTGATTATTTTTGTTCAACATATTTTAATTCTGAAATTATTTATTTATTTATTGCTCAATGTACACATAAGTTGTTATAAACTAACCTAGTACATGACCCTGTTAGGGTGTTATTTTAATTATAAATTTTATTGCTTTTTAAAACGCTTTTATTAGCTTCACCTGTAACTAACCAACTATGTAAAAAAATCTTGGAACTTAAATTTGACCCACTTCCCGGTTTCCGATTGAGCTGGAATTTTGCATACACATTTAGTTTGGATGACAAAAGCGTTTTCATTAGTTTTTTTTTTTTAACTATAATATTTATTATTCTGTTTTATCTTCAACGTATAAAAAACAATCTATTGTTCGATACAAATAGTTCAATATTACTCAACTAAATGTACAGAAACTTTTACTATGAGACTGCCTGAAATCGCGTACAAAAAGCTGTACTTATAATATAAGTAATAATTTCATATTACTCGACTAAGGCCCAAGTTCACCGACAATATAACAGACGATTAGAGCAAAATCTGCCGTTTAACCTTTTTTTTTTCACATGAATGTTTGTATTTGTAATCGGCTGATTTAATTTTAAACATCTCTTATATTGTCAGTGAACATAGCCCTGTGCATCAAATGTATGGAACAGCTGATTTTTGGTCCGCAATTTCAGTGTTGGTCCCATAGATGATTTCGAAGACACGATTGGTGCAGTGGCTAAGCGATTAGCTTTCTGCGCTACGTGCCGCGGATTCGATCCCCGCACGGAACAAATATTTGTATGATCTACAGATAGTTGTTTCGGGTCTGGTTGTGTGTGCATGTGACATGTATGTTTGTAAACTATACCCTCGATACAGGAGAAATCCTAGAGACGGCCAAAGTCACAAAAAAAACTGACTTTTGTGCATAATGGTGAGTAAAGTAACCCCTTAAAGGAATCGGGATTAGAAAGGCAGGACCTTGTTTTCAAGCACTAGATTTATTCTAAGCTCAACCCAGACGTTCATGGCCGAACATACGGTCATATGCGCTTTAGAAAGGATCGTAGTGTGGCTTTGACATCTTTTATCTTTATTATTATATTAAAGGTTAAGATCTTAATCAATCGCAGCACTTCATATACAACGTGTATCAGAAATGCGTGGTCATATTTAAGGGTGTGGATCAGACCATCAAACTGAACAACTTTCTCTATGGGACCAACATCGTAATCGCGACAAAATACCTACTTGACGTATAGGACAGCAGATAATTTTTTCGCAATTATGATTATATGTAATATACAGGGTGACTGTTTGAACAATGGAGACATTGAAAGAGGATATTTTGCATAACATTATGAGCAATTTTCACTATGGGACCAACCCAGAAATCGCGAAAAAATCAGCTGTTCCATACAGTTTAGTCGAGTAATATTGAATAATTTGTACGGAACAGCTGATTTTTTTACCATGAATTTTGGTTTGGTCCCATAGTAAAAGTTGTTCATAATGATGAGTACAATACCGTCTTTCAATATGTCTATTGTTCAACCAGTCCTGTATATTGTCCTTCGTTGACGTTGAACTTGGCCGATCCTAGAAAGAAAGAAAACATTTTTATATTCTATATAATTATATCCTGGCAAATAAATGACCATCTGGCAAATAAATGACCATCTCTTCAGGTAGTTGTCACTTGTCATAACATGTGAGGAAAGGAACCAGCAATGAGCACAGAAAATTTGCAGAAACATTCTCCTATGGTCTAATATGACAATATTTTGCAATCACCAATTCCTTTGGCAATCATGGTGATTATTGCAATATTTTTAATAATTTATTGTAGTGGTTACTCGTAGCCCGTCCATCTGTAATGATGGACGGTGAATAATCAATTTGTACCATGTTCAAGATCTATACAAAATAATTTAGGTACATCTTGTCAATAACAAAAAAATGTCGAACAGCCGCGAATAAATGTCTAACATCCTTAACTAATGCCGTATCGTTTTACAATTAGTGACGGGTTACGATGTTAAATTCGATATGGTCTGAGACATATTACCATTGACGACACGGTTGGCGCAGTAAAGATAAAGATAAAGATATATTTATTTTGTAAAAACATGAGTAAAACAGTACAAGTACAGTACAGTACAGTCGTCGGTCATCGATGAAAACCAGCGTCATTGGTGTTGCCAATGACAACAAGCTGATCGATGCCCATTTTCTTGCACATGAGGGACACACACTTCCATGCTTTATTTTTCATTGTTTTTATTTTATGTAATTTTCTGGTTTTTTTATTTTTTATGTTTGTTATGTGTGCATGCTCGGTGTCCTGTGTGCAAAAAATAAATTGATTTTCTTTCTTTCTTTCTTTCTTTCTTTCTTTACAAGTGCATAATCAGTGCAGTGTCTAAGCAATTAGCCTTCTGCGCTACGTGCCGCAGGTTCGATCCCCGCACGGAACAAAATATATTTGTATGATCTACAGATAGTTGTTTCGGGTCTGGTTGTGTGTGCATGTGACATGTATGTTTGTAAACTGTACCCTAGATACAGGACAAATCCTAGTGAGAAGCTATTTAAAAAAAAAATTAAAAAAAAAATGGTACCTACCTTCAGCTCGAATCGAAGGTTTCGTAGGACCTCGTAAAGTTGTCGATGATGTGTGTAGTCCGCCAACCCGCACTTGGCCAGCGTGGTGGATTAAAGCCTAACCCTTCTCATTCTTAAAGGAGGCCCGTGCCCAGCAGTAGAACAGTAATGGCTGGATTTATTTATTTTATGTTCTGATATTCAATTCGCTATGGTCTGAGACATATTATTAACATACATGGTACCTACCTTCAGCTAAGCTTCAGCTGAAAATCAGCGCTGCAGTGACATGCAGCAATGTGCTGAGCTGGCCTATTAGACACGCATTACCACACCGAGCCTGCCACGCATCGCACAAACTATCGGTAGCCTGATACCGTCGATTATTGTTGTTGTACTTCTTTGTTGTTTATGTTTTATCCTTTCTGTGTGCGAAGTAATTTTTATTGATTTTTTATTTTATTGTGTGATGGTTTTTGTGATGTCTAATAAATGTATTTTCTTTCTTTTCTTTTACCTACCAAATTGTCAGGCCAGACTGCTATCGCTATACGGTAAAAACGTAACGGGCTAAAAATAAACAAGTCCTTGCTATTTTTAACCGAGTACTTGGTTCGGAAGGAGTCTACAAAGTTAATATATCTACACTGAAATAACTTACGTTGTAAGTATGAATGTTGATGGCTATCAGAGAAGAGGCAGACCAAAGTAAAGATGGATGGACTGTGTGAAATATGACATGAATATGAAGGAAGTGAATCTGGAAATTACGACTGAATTGAAGAAAAAAACATATTGCACCGACCTCAAATAATGCAGACAGAATGTTATTGACATGAATTCTCATAGTCAGTGGTGCGGGCCGGAATCGTACTCAGACCCTCCAGCATAGAGGGCGACCATTCAACCTCCAGGCTATCTATGGTTCTAATATGGCATAATTTTTTTTTTATTTTTTTTTTGTTTTTTTAAAAACATTGCCCCTCACTAGGATTTCTCCTGTATCGAGGGTACAGTTTACAAACATACATGTCACATGCACACACAACCAGACCCGAAACAACTATTTGTAGATCATACAAATATTTGTTCCGTGCGGGGATCGAACCCGCGGCACGTAGCGCAGAAAGCTAATTGCTTAGCCACTGCGCCAACCGTGTCGTCATATTTATGTTTAGCGATGGGTTATAACAGTCAATTGTGTTACCTGTTATCTCTGTTACTGTTACACAAAAATAACAGGATGAAATATCTGTTACTAAATAACAGCCTGTTATTTTCATACTACCAGATTAAAACCCACAATCTAAGTACTTATATCTGTTTATGTATGAAATACTAGGTGTCTCTCTTTCTAGCAAGCGTTAATCCAGTTAGTAAGAATGAGACCAAAACTGTTATTTAACTAAATAACAAGCAAGGTTCGCTGTGAATGAAAGTGTCTGTTATTTGTTATAACAGATAATTGGCATTGGCAGGAACAGTTGTTATCTGATATTTTTAAATATCTGTTATTTTTAACTGTGACGATAAATACGCCTCACCGCTAATTATGTTATTCCGATTTCCTAATCAAACCATAGATAAGGACCACTTCCGCATAGTCTGTTTGCTCTGTTTTTCCGGATTCCTACTATTTGATCGTTCCAAAGATATGTGAGTAAGGCTGATGATAGTACGTCCCTTCGAAGGGCAACTTGTTGTCGCCCTTAGGAGACAGCGTCTTTCTAATATTTTTTTGTTTACAGTACCTCTACCATGAGTTTTCCGTGCCGTCTAACGCTATCGTTCACATTCAATATTTGTATAGTGACTTTAGTTCACTATTT
The DNA here is from genome assembly GCA_932294325.1 of Allophyes oxyacanthae. Lineage (NCBI taxonomy): Eukaryota > Metazoa > Arthropoda > Insecta > Lepidoptera > Noctuidae > Allophyes > Allophyes oxyacanthae. Next base: position 2,030,080 of record OW028629.1, on the reverse strand, counting down.
ATACCGCTAGAGGCGCTGAAAAAATTCCCATACAAATATTGCATGTGAACGTGAACGTTAGACGGCACGGAAAACTCATGGTAGAGGTACAGTTCCGGTAAAACTTCCCAACTTGGCCTGATGTGGTTATATTTAATTATCTTTTTATCTTTTTTTATAATTTTTTCGTCTTAGACCGGCAGATCAAAATTCACGTTATCCAACTATTAATACAAATACCTCCTTGAGACAGTCGGTTATCAAATAATGATACACAGAACGATATAAACAGACCTACATACACGACTCAATACTGATTAAATCCGCTGAGAACTGACTACGTACGTCATTGAAATTATTAGTTATCTTTTTTTTTATTTTAAATGATTAACATTAGTTTATTTTTAGTAACCAAACACCAACATTTTGCGTTTATTGTTCTATCAAATCTATAACTTATAATAAAATCGTAACGAAGCGAAAAATGTACATTGAATATATCTTGAAAAAAAAAAAAGGCACGTGCTCTATAATCGACACTGATGCCAAAAATATAGTTTTTAGAATTTTTGTCTGTTTGTCTGTTTGTCTGTTTGTCTGTTTGTCTGTATCTCTGTCCGAGCTTCACGGCCAAACCACCGAACAGATCGTCATGAAATTTAAAAGTAAAATCCGTTAAAGGCCTGGTCAACATATAGGGTACAAATTATTACGCTATTGTCAAAGGGGGATGAGCAATAAACCAATATGTCTGTGTACAATTATTAGTCGCTACCTATATGACGAATCCATTTGAAATATTGGGTGATTGTAGTTAATAGATCCGATTAACATTTTTTATACAATAGAAATCATTTCACATTTTTTTAAACGTACTTTTTCATTTATTCTTTAGCCTTATATATTTTAATTCGTCTGTTTATACCTAGATGGCATTAGTAGTAATTTATAGGCGAGTTTTTAATTTCCAATATTTTTATAAGCGATTTTTTTATTGATACGGCATCCAAACTCCTGTAGGCCGAGTTCTATATAATAATTAAATTTGTAACGTTCAAATATCTATACTTATAATAAAACTATACTACCTACTTAATAAAATCGTAACGAGGCGAAAGCTCTACATTGAATATTTTTCAAAAAAAAATGATTGCTGCGTGTACTAGGAACGATACTGAAGCCAAATCAGATGTTTTTAGAATTTTTGTCTGTTTGTCTGTATATCCGTTTGTCTGTTTATATGTCCGAGCTTCACGCCTATACTACTGGACAGATTTAGTTGAAATTTTGCAGTAATATCTGTCAAAGGGCTGGTCAACATATAGGCTATAAATTATCACGCTATTATCTAAGGGGGGTGAGCTAAAGTGCATTATGCCTGTGTACTATTATGAGCAACCACTTCATTATTAAGAGCCGAATCTTAATGAAATATTGTCTTATTATAATTCATAGGTCCGGTCAAAATATGTAATATAAATCATCACCCTATTCGTCTAGGGGGCTATGCAAAATTAATCTTCGTTTTAGTTTCACAGTTCCTGTGTTCATTTTAACTCCTCACTTGATCCTGTTCTTAAATTAGTAATTTGGTATATTTAGTAATGCCCAGTATTTTTTTTTTACTGATAAACATTCTTTCTTTGGCATCTTACTTTAAGGTACGTATTTCACTGACTGCTATGTTCCAAAAGGTGAAGCGTGATGAAAGCATACGACATAATACCTTACCCACGAGATATTTACTTTTTTAAATGCGCTACCAGATATTTCGACGTAACTTTGATTTCATTATTATTTTATTACATTTTTCTGAAACTAGATGGCGTTAATAGACTTTTTAACCGAGACCGAGTTTTTGTATTTCCAGTAAATATTGAGATATGATCATTATTAAGACTTTATTAGGATTGGGTAGGATTTTTTTTTATCCATAGAAGTTATCGGAAACCTGTAGGATGGGCTTTTCGGAATCTAATAGGTAATTAGGAATTTCAAAGCCTTATTGGCAGTCCTATAATGACGTGTGCTTGCTGTTTACTGCTACCATTGCAAATTGATAAGGGCTAACATCGTTTGCATTCTGGAGAACAGCAAATTAGGTTCATAGAACATTATTTTTATAACATAGCCTTTTGCCTGATACACGGCAGCTGAAAATTCATTGACTTGAGGATGACTAGAATGATCTATCGGCTACCAATTTCTCACTGAAAATAATAAAATAATTATTACCTTATGTTTCTTTAAATAAATTTGTCTTCAGTCTCCCTAGATAGCGTTGGGATCGAAATATTTGTTCTTTTAATTGGGTTTATGTGTTTACGAAAATGTAAAGTTTATAATTTGGATGTTTTCTCCAAGTATTTTAAATAGCTACTATTGTTAGATTCAAGACGATAAAATCATTACGAGGGGCAGTAACAGTTACCGAATTTTCACCGACTACGTCGTTGTCGTTGTTAGTCGTTAGTAGAGTGTAGGCAAAATAAAGGTATCGCTAGATCACCTGCTTTGTATTTATGGGATGAAAGTCTGAGAGCCAACAAAAAAAAAAAGAAGTTACCCCACCTCGGGAAAACAGCGAAAAATATTTCAATGAAACTTTACGGTAATTGTATAGATAATAGTCTAACTTAACAACTTTTATTTGCAACAGTAATTGACTAGATCCTAAGATACAGCTTGATCGTTCTATTGTAAGCAGTCCCATACAAAGCAGAGGTCACGATTGATTAGTTATATAACATAATGTTGTATTGGACCTACTTTGATGCGACTTTCATTGTAGTATAATTTATTAGGGATCGAGGACTTATAGTAAACATATTTCATCGCACTATCACTCATAGGAGTCGAGCAATGTAACATATTTTGTGTATAATGTATGATGGTGATGAAACGTAAGAATTTAACAATTTCGATAGGACTTTCACAGTAGCGCTACTAAGGGGTCGACTTTTTAAGATAAATATGTATCATCACGCTACGCTACGCTCACAGGAACTGAACAGTGTAACATTTTTTTTTGTACACACGGCTACTATCAAGCTATACATTTCCAGTAAAAGCTGACCACGTATTGTATAGGCTTCCCTTACAATAAGAGGTCAGCTTATTATACTGAAAATTTATAGCTCAATATGTATCCGTGGGTACTAAGGTCGATAGTTAAGAAATTTGTGATTTAAACGAGTTTATTTAACATTTCCGGTAAAAAACCATCACGGAAAATTACTATACATATGAAGGAAACTAGGTAATTTTTTCAACATTAGAAATGTTTATTTCGATACCCATCGTAACTAGCTAAGTGGAACGGTAAATAGTAGAATAGAAGCCGACAAATATCAGGTTCAAATCCGGTCCCCGCGTTGTAACTGTTTTTTATTTTTTTATTTTATTTAATACTTTTTTTTTTTTTTTCTTTTTTTTAAAAACGTTGCCCCTCACTAGGATTTCTCCTGTATCGAGGGTACAGTTTACAAACATACATGTCACATGCACATACAACCACAACTAATTGATACACTTTTATATTAATAGAAACATGTATTTTCAAAACATAATTCGAGCACCCCTACACCACGCGAACGAAGTCGCGGGCACAGCTAGTAATATAATAATATTGGCTGTAGACATAGGCGAAATAGCTCACTAAAATTAAAAAGGATGTTTTTTTTTTTTTTTTTTAAATGCATGTTTTGCTCTAAAGTGCTATCATTATCAGTCATTTAACTCTTCTATAGCTCATTAGCTCAGACTGTTATTCATTTAACAAACTCGCGGCGAAGGAGACGGCTCGGCTCGCCAGCAATTCATAATAAATACAACATGTATCAGAAATGCGTAGTCATATTTAAGGGTGTGGATCAGACTATCAAACTGAATAACTTTCTCTATGAAACCAACATCGTAATCGCAAAAAAAATATCAGCTGTCCCATACAAAACTTCAATACCTACTGACCCAAATGTAAGTATGGGACAGCTGATTATTTTTTCGCGATTACGATGTTGATCACATAGAGAAAATTGTTCAGTTTGATGGTCTGATCCACACCCTTAAATATGACCACGCATTTCTGAAACAAGTTGTATATGAGGTGTTAAAAAATTGACTCTAAGAATTCCGTGAAGTTGTTGTACTCATAATACCCTTTTGCATTCCATAACTCTGAATTTTTGTACTATATAAACTCTTACATCAGGTATAAACTTAACTTGCTAAGACCATATATAGTTATTGTTAACACCATCACTTACCTACGCAATTTACTATATGTGAAAATCTGTTATTGGCTTTCTGTTTATATCCACTACCGCTACAACTGTATGGTTAGCTGTAGATTTTCTTTCAAATAAATAAATAAATAATTATGAACAACTTTTACTAAGGGAAGAAACATGAAATCACCAAAAAAATCACCTTATATAATTATGTAGATACAACTATTACTAATATTACTACAGTATAACATAAATAAACGCCGATATGAAATCCCGTCACACAATGTAACTGCGAAGAACAGATACAGATAAACTATTATCGATTCCCTATCAATTTTTTGCTAAACCTATCTCATTGGACGGGGTCAAGAAGTGTCTCCAGTTCATCCGTTTTGAAGACACGTGCTAGTTATCATGCCTATTATTTTTGAAGTAAGATAATACACATTCAAAACAATCTAAAGTTCAGAATAATGAGGCGCTTCCTAGGTCTGCGCATGCGCCGGTCACGTGATTGGACGCAAAATATACATCGTAGTAATATTTAGTAATAGATGTAAGCCGATTTTTTTGCTATAAGGATGTGGCATCGTAGTTCCAAAACGAATGGACCGATACCAATGTAGTTTTTAATTGAAAGCTAGTGTAATCAGGAATCATCTTAGCTATGTTTCATGAAAATCTGTTGAGCCGTTCAAAAATTACGGCTCTTTTTAACTGACTTCAAAAAAGGAGGAGGTTCTCAATTCGACTGTATTTTTTTTATATTTGTTACCTCAGAACTTTCGACTGGGTGAACCCATTTTGATGATTCTTTTTTTATTTGAAAGCTGGTGCTTTCCTTGTGGTTCCATTTAGTGAAGATCTGATGAAGAATTTCGGAGATATACAATGGATCTCTTGAATGAATAACAGCATATCACTTGCGATTACTGTAATCACATGTTAATGTATTGTTTATGCCACTTAAAATATAAAAATAGAATAATTTTAAAAAAAGAAGTAAAAACCGACTTCAAAAAACTAAAAAGTATAAAATAATTTTCTTATAAAACTTATCAGCTTCTGAAGTCGGGGCCTTTAATTCTTCAATGCATCTAGCTTGGCAGTGGCACCGACTTCAGAAGCTGTTACGTTTTTTAAGAAAAATATATTATACTTTTAAGTTTTTTGAAGTCGGTTTTTTTCTAGTTGGAGTCGGGGGTTTTTGGCGGTTAGGTTATGTTATTATTACAAGACTACTTACAATCTTGTTAACATTGACTAAATATTAGGTCAAACAATAATATAAATATTTTTAATAACAATTTTAAAGTAGTTATTTTATATGACATTTCACTTTACGAATGTCAGACTTACAAATGACATTCAGACTGGTTCCGATAAACTTTAATAAGGTCTTGCTATTAATAATAGTGTGTTATTATTTATTAGTAACTTTAGCTATGTTTTGTTCTGCTAAGAATTAGATACCTTACAAGACATGACATGAATTGATATACAGAATTACTAGTTGAACAATGTAAATATTGAACGAGAGTATTGTACTCATCTTATGAATAACTTTTCCTATGGGGCCAACCCTGAAATAGCGAAAAAATATGGACTGTTCTATATAAATAATTCAATACTAGTGGTGGCCCAGTCGTCGAAATTCGACCGTAATTTTAGCTTTCTGCACTCCTTCTCCATATAAACTTTAATTATGACAAATCTCACACTCCTCCGTGCGCGCAATATGTTTAAAAAGGGGTACAAAGTTTTCTCTTCACGTATTAATATAAAGAAAGAAAGAAAGAAAAATATTTTATACTTAACAACTTTATTTTTTTTTCGTATATATATTACTCGAGTAAATGTATGGAACAGCATATTTTTTTCGCTATTTCATGGTTGGTCCTATAGTAAAAGTTGTTCATAATGATGAGTACAATACCCTCCTTCAATAAGTCCATTGTTCAACCAGTCACCTTGTTGTATAAGCTAGTAAAAGATAATTATCTTGACATGAAGAACGGCATCCGCCCTATATCGAGCAGACTGCTCAGAGTCATGTCGGATGTACTTAGGAATCTACAAACTCTTACCACAACATTGTTCTAATCTATAATTGTAAAAGAGTTTCCATAGAGTTTCTTGCCGGTTCTTCTCCATAGGACCTACTATTTGGAACCGCGCATCTAGAGTCTCGACATTTCATAAGTGCCTGTATCTGGTTTACATGAAATAAAGATCTATTCTAATTGTCACTTGGAGAGTTTCTTTCCGCCACCATATTATACCAGCCATTTTTTATTTATGTTAGGGAAACAAACAGCTTTTATGTATCATTATAAAAATATCTTAAAGTGAAAAATAAAAGTTAAGCCTATAGTTTCCACATATAAACTCAAGAATATGCTTTATAACAAACTTAACCTAAGCAGATTACACAGTAATTAAATATTATTCAGTGTCACGGATTGAGAAGAGAAGAAGTTATTTGATATGTGTCGACGAAATTGTTGTGGCTTGGTTTAGAAAATATCTATATGATAGTCATTCACACATCTGTTAACATTTCTTACTAACCGAGGAAAATATGCATTAGAATGATAATTTGTACAAACTGCTGGAAGGGCTAAACAAGAAGGGTTTCTTGGCAGTCTGCTAGGGACACATAAATTAATGTTGCTTAAAAGGTCAGGCGAATCTATATTGTTACTTATTTATATTATAATAATTATCTTCTCTTTTGTTCTAGAAAATGTTCCAGTATCTAGTCTTGACGTACCTGGCAGTTCTGTGCCACGGCGCCTACAGCAATCCTACACGAAGCGAATCTGTTGATGATCGGGAACTGGTTTTGGCGCTGGTTGTAAGTAATCTTTAATTAAGTAACCTTCCTTTTTTTCTGTGATCCTGGCATACTATAGAAAGCCTCGTCTTTCTTCCCACGAAAAAAAAATAAAAAAATACATTGATTGATGATTGATTGAAAAGTACCATAATGACAGACTTTATTTATGCATGTGCGACTCTAATAAAATTAAAAAGTTTTATTATAATACAGTTTTCTTCACAAAATAATGCTATAAAATGACTTATTTATAATAAAGTACATTTCAGATCGTTGTATGGTTGTAAGAAACAATAAGGAAATACAAAGTTGTGTCATTCATGCTCTGAAACTGTCATTGCATCGAAAGTAAACTTTTTTTTATTTTAAAGACTTATTCGTCAAAAAATAAAACAAGAACAAAACCCAACACACGCAACTTAAATAATAAGTAATTATTAGGTTGTAGGAATCTAAAAAGCGCTCAATTTCCAACTTCCCTATGACAAAATAAGTCTTCTAAAAAAGAGGCACTTTCGGTCCACTTTCGATGCAACAATGACACAGTTTCAGAGCATGAATGACGTATGTTTTATTTTTCTTATTGTTTCTTACAATCTTACAAATGACACGCATCTACCACGTTTATTTTTCATAGCGTCGCAATTCATGACAGAGGCATTTCATGCTTATTAATTTGTTATTAAGCCCCGTCTATTGTTACTGCAACAATTTTCCTTGTATTTACATAACGAATTGTTGAGAAGTGATCACAAAGTAAAGTTATCGGCTCATCGGGTCACAGAATGTGGCGGGCAATTGTTGATATTGAAATTTTGTGATGATAATGTAAATAATCTTATATTTCGGCGCAAACGATACACAATCTGTTTACGACTTTTTATATGTCAAAACAGAACATAATGAAAGAAAGAAAGAAATAAAGTTTATTGGCACATAAATGCTAAAAACACAGAAAATAAAAATAAAATAAAATTAGTAGTTGTGGCAAAACGGGCCAGCAGCTCAATCAATCAGTTTAATGTTATAGCAAATGCCACCTCGTGACATTTCGAGTCAACTTACGGACATTTGCCGAAAATAAGATGAATCAATTGGTAGCCGATTACGTACTACTATAGTCCGCGCGGAACTTGTTGGCCGCGCCTTAGGTGGGGACGGGGGTGAGGGCGGCAGGATGCCTATTGTTGACGGCGTACTGAGTAATGACAAAGCGCCCCGCCCTTCCGTCCCACTGCTCACATACCTAAGGCGCGGCCAACTAGTTCCGCGCGGACTATAGTCGCCATCCCTTTAAAGGGTTTTTACTACGGGATCAACCTAGAAATCGGGGGAAAAAAATCTGATGTTTCATACATTTAGGCGGGTAATATTGAATATTTTTTCACGATTTCAGGGTTGGTTCCATAGTAAAAGTTGTTCATAATGATGAGTACAAACCCCGCTTAAAGGGATCGGGACTAGAAAGATAGGACCTTGTATAATCACACCAGCTAAACGAAGAACAACTTTAATACAAAAATGCGCAAGATTCAATCGATGATGCATACTTTTATCGTAATTAAGTGATCACATGTCCATGATTGACGGATAAAATTTAAATCTTATTTATTGCGGATATCACGTTCTCGTGAGGAATGAAAATAATTTGTATTAGCATTGCAATAACTTTACAATTCTTAATGAGTTCTTAGAACACAGTAAATATACTGAATAAATAATTACTTAAGAGACCGTGTACACATCGGCTTGAAGATAATCTATTGAAGTTCATCTTCGTTTCATTTTAATATACAGGGTGCCACAGATGTTGACACATTAAATAGAACCACGTATTTAGTATCACGTTCTGTGACCGTAGACAAAAAAACAATCAAATCCAATCAGTAGTTTAGCCACAGGAACTAATTTAAAATTTCATAATTTTACACATAAGATAACACATCTAGGCAAAGTATTCAAAAAAAAAAAAAAAAACAAAAAGTTTTGAAAAGTCTTCAACGTATTCTAACCAATATAACAAAAAAAAACTTCGTAATAATCGCAGATTTTTTGTGTACGGCTTCAGAACATGATACCAAAGACGTGGTTTCATTTAATGTGATATAAAGTCTGCGGCACCCTGTATAAAAAATAAATATTATACTTAGTTTTAAAAAAAACTAAAGAAAACGCTTATGTCGTCCAAACTAAACGTGTATGCAAAATTATTTCAGCTCAATCGGAAACCGGGAAGTGGGTCAAATTTAACTTCCAGGATTTTTTTACATAGTTAATTAGTTAGTTACAAGCGAAGCTAATAAAAGGGTTTTAAAAAATATACCTATTTAATAATATTTTTAAGGGCGTCCGGGGAACAATCCTGGTTCCAACCACATGTCCGGGATTTTTGAAATCTTTGTCCGGTGTCGGCTATTTAGGTGATAGTAGCCCTAACTACAATGTATGACATTGAAGATATATTGGCATAATAACCATGATTAGCAAACAGATTATCTACCTGGGACCTTTACACTAATTAACTTGTATAGATATATATAAACATATTAATCTAAATTAAAAACGTAAATATAAAAAGGATTTTTAAGGTTATCACACAAGAGTCAAGAGTGTCTGCGATATTGAGATGGGTTTTTTTAACAAAAATAACAAGTGATTTGGACTTTAGGTATTGCTAAACAAAAGTCGTTTTCTTAGAGATATTTTTCCGACCCATCGTCAAGTCTCTTCACTTTAATTTTCTCTACTTTGCTCCATGGACAAAGAAAGAAAGATATTTCTCATTTTTTATTACGCATAGGACACAATGACCGAAAAATAAAAATTTATTAAAATACCTAATAACCTAACAGTAAAAAACCCCCGACTCCAACTAGAAAAAGAGCTGTAATTTTTAGTCCACCACGCTGGCTTAGTGCGGGTTGGCGGACTACACACACCATCGAGAACTTTATGAAGCCCACTCAGATGTGCAGGTTTCCTCACGATGTTTTCCTTCACCGTTATCGCAAATGATAATCAAATTCTAATCCGCACATGAATCCGAAAAGTCAGAGGTGCGGGCCTGGTTTGAACTCAGACCCTTCTGCATGGAAAGCAAGCGTTCAACCGCTAGGCTATCACAGCAATTAGCGATACTAGGTTTTATTTTAAATGACAAATACTGTTTTAGCGCAATACGTACAAGCTAACTTGCGCACATTTTTGTATGCAACGGATTCGAGATTAACTGTTTACCACTTGTTTTTAACACGCTTTTATTAGCTTCACCTGTAACTAACTAACCATGTAAGAAAATCTTGGAAGTTAAATTTGACCCACTTTACGGTTTCAGATTGAGCTGTTTGCACGTTCAGTTTGGATGACTAAAGCGTGTTTTTTTTTTTAACTATAATATTTTATTCTTCTCACAGTTGAACCGGCACGGTGAGAGGGCACCGGATTCCGATGAACTGTCTCTATCGGATCAGCAGGCGCTGATTTTAAACCTAACTTACCTGGAAGGACCTGAAGGATTGACTAATGTAAGTAAAAGTTTATTATTTTTCTCATAATAAATAATCTTCTCTGTTACTACATTACCTTGTAATTTGTAACTTATCATCTCGCCTCTATTTCCAAAGGGTAAAGTTGTATACCTACATTTTATCGATGCAGTTATTTTGGTCTCATTAAAATTTTAGGCATTGACATTTTGTGCAAATATCGTAACCGCCAAAAACCCCCGACTTAACTAGAAAAAGAGCTCTAATTTTTGAACGGCTGAACAGATTTCTAGATCTGTGTATCTGTGGATCTGTGTATTTATGTATCTGCCTGGGGCATTGTAGCTCCAATACGTACAGACCGATTTGAATGCAGTTTTTTATTGATAGCTAGTTTAATCGGGTATCATCTTAGCTATGTTTCATGAAAATCTATTCAGCCGTTCAAAAGTTACAGCTCTTTTTCTAGTTGGAGTCGGGGGTTTTTGACGGTTAGGTTATATTTGCTCCACCTATGATCCATCCTAGACGATCTAGTGTCATCGTGTCGGTCTATCTTATCTAAGACTTATCTTAAACTATTCTAAACAGCCGTGCAAAATCGTTTGTACATTACCGAGCAAATTGTAAAAACTATGGGAAACGGCTAGTTAGTAACATTGTTTTTCATAAATTCTAGTCATTTATCACAAATAACTCACCATTGTTATGTTAACTATGTAGGAACAAAAGAAGAAACAATGGTGACTCTAAGAGCGTGCGCGCATCCTAGTCAATACTAAAATTACATAGTTATTCAGAAAAGTCTTACTCAAATTAATAAAAAACCCGACTGCAAATAGGCGAACTAAAAAGATGGAAAGAAGGAGAGGTTTTCTTTTAATATTGTTTCCATCCTTTTAGTTCGTCTTTTTGCAGTCAGGTATTTTTGTTATTTTTTTATTAATAATAATAATAAATCCAGCCCATTACTGTCCCACTGCTGGGCACGGGTCTCTTCTGAGAATGAGAAGGATTAAGTCAACATATCGACGTCTTCTGTCGAGTCAGCAGTTATCAGAAGGCAATCGCTCATGACGTAAAAAGATGGCCAGTCGACAATGGTGGTATCGAAGCTGATTGCAAATCAACTGAACTGTAAAATAAATGGTTCATATCAGTGTTACCGTGACTGTTTTTAACCGTTAACTACCAAAGTCAAGGTGAAGTTGTTACGTAATAGGTACGTAATCAAGCTATTTGATACGAATATGTAGGAAAAAAAGAAACAGATTTGCTACAGTTTTTGTTTGATTTTTTCTTTCATTTTATCGCCACCTGTTCACGGCATGAAATAGACGAACTCTTCATTTTTTATATTTGCCTAGTACTTTTGCGTGCAAATAATCATAATTTATGACTACTATAACCGACTTTGAGACTAAATCTATTGCATTGGAGGTCTACCACGTAACTAAAATGGTAATGAACATCGACACTGGTAATCAACTTTAATACGATCGTGAGAGACTAAACTTCGAGCTACCTTGTAAATAAATTACCGATCATGAAGTTGGGACTCCTATCTTCATAATCAGTATTCTTATATACAAATTAGTTAAAAGTTTAGTCTCTCACGATCGTATTGAAGTTCATTACCAGTGTCGATGTTCATTACCATTTTAGATACGCGGTTGAACCGCTGGTGTAGTGATCACAGGCTGCTGAGCGTAATGTACCGGTTTCGATTGCCAGTTCGAGAAAAGTTTTATTGAGTTGGTTTTTTATGCAGGCCGGAGTATAGCTAACCTCTGCCTTCTCTCTTCGGGAAATACGCGTTATCGCTATTTCATGTTTCACACAGTCCATCCATCTTTTCTTTGGTCTGCCTCTTCTCTGATAGCCATCAACATTCATACTTTCACCTCTTCTTAATACGTGATTTTCATCTCTCCGCATTACATGTCCATACCATGACAATTGGTTACTTTGCAGCTTTTCTATAACTGGTGCGACTTTCATACTTCCTATAACATACTCATTCCTGATTCTGTCCAATCTTGTTACACCATACGTCCTTCTCAACATTCGCTCTCCGCTGCATGCAATTGCCTTTCATACGTCCCTTTTGTGGCCCAACATTCTGATCCATACAAGGCAGCAGGTCTGCTGCTTCTATCACTGCTTATATAATATGCCTAATATGATACGGAAATAAATAAATAATTGGTACGTATCATCATCTTTTATCTCTGTAAGATAAAAAGTTACTTATCACTTGTCATTCCGCTTAGAAACCAAAAAGTAAAGTAAAACAATAAATCATTACTTTGTGCCCCTGACCTTGGTAGAACGTTCATTACAGTCTACGAGAAGGTCACGGAAAATGACGTCAATGTAACTTATTCGGTTTTTGTAAGATGGCAGCGCTGAAAACATTATTTAAAAACATATCTTCTTTGTTATAACAGAGGCTTTGTTCTTCATAGATATTAAAACAATGTTAATAAATAAAAATCATTTATTTCAGACTAACTCCATTTGGTTAGTAGGTATACAAAATCTTATTACTAATGTTAATACTTAAATCTACCAAAAAACAATAATAATTATAACACTACGCCACAGTGGCATGTCGACGTATCCAGTGCCCCAATAGTGTTAATGTCGCAGGCAATTTGTAGAATCCGCCACATCACAAAACGCCTAGCCAATTTACAAAATAGCTGATAGTTCCCAACGATCTGCTCGGGGTGACTAAATCTAGAAACTGCGACCAACTTGGAGCAAGCGTTCGCTTGGCTCGCGCGCGATGTATCGTTGTCCTAACCTAACCTAACCGATCTGCTCGGGGTGCCCTAATCTAGTAACTGTGACCAACTTTGTTAAACACGTTGCTACAACAATCCGCGTAAACCTTAACTAACCGTTTTCCAGAACTTACAGCTGTTTTGTAAAGCAGCTGGCCGTTTTATATTGCAGCGGATTGCACAATTCAATTATCGTTTTGTAATGTAGCGGATTCTACAACTTAACTTCGATTTCAACACCAGATTTGATCTCAAAATCATACATTCTGTATTTTTTTTTTCATACAGAGTGTAAACCATACATTTTTTGTTTCAGTTTTAATTTAGTAAAAAATGCAATGCTAGCTAAAAATAATATTTTACGTGCGATATTCTAGCCATGGTACAGACGTATTCGGATCATGAATTTTTAGTCGAAAAATATGCAAATAAAATAGAAGTTGGAACAGCAACGAGTTTGTAACGCCTATGGATAACAATATCCATAGGTTACGTATCCTCTCTATAATATTTTTTTTTCAATTTATGGTTTTTATGCAGTAATAGCCTAGTGGCTAACCTAGAATCACGACGCGGACGTTTTGAAAGTGTCTGCAAAGACCCAGTTGAAATAAAAAACTTTGACTTTGACTCTGTTCCTCTTGTTACAGGTTGGCAAAAGACGAGCCTACCAGATCGGGAAATTCTACCGCCAGAGATACGGCTCCCAAGGTCACAAACTGATCTCCAACCTCTACATTCGCGACGACATCTCCATCAGGAGTACGGACAAGGAACGGACCAAGATGACAATACAAGTGGCTATGGCCGCTGCTTACCCCCCGGAACCTGAGCAGCAGTGGGATGAAGGTCTCGGCAAGGTCTGGCAGCCTATACCGTACACAGCAGTGCCGTTATCAGAGGATTATGTGAGTAATTGATATGTTTTTGTTTACATAGTGAAATGAGGTCAGTGCGGCTTCCGGGGAATCATATCCTATTTCAGTGACCTGTATCTATTTACTTATTATATACTTTATTGTACACCTGTATATAGAATTTTTGTAAATAAGGAGATTATAATATTAAAGTACAATGGGCGGCCTTATCGCATAAAGCGATTTCTTCCAGGCAATCATTGGATGGAATAAAGTGACAATAAGTTATGGGCCAGACTGTGGTGCACATAAATATTATGTTGAACTAAATAATATAAATAATAATTACAAAAAAAAATACATAATGAGTGAATATAGCACAAATATATCATAAATACATATAAATATCACAAAGGTAAAGAGAGAATTGCAAAAAAATAAAAAACAAAATAGTAAGAGAAGTAAAAAAAAAAAAAAAAAAATTATTTATCTATGTGTTAAGTATCTATGTATTTATACCAATAAGGTGGCAAACAAGCATACGGCCTGCCTGATAGTTAGCAATATCGTAACCTATGGACGCTTGCAACACCAGGGGCATCACTCGCGCGTTGACGACCCTACTAGCGTACTAGTAAGCCCTCTACTGCCAACACGACGCTTCCCCAAGGAGCACTGGCGACCTTGCTCCCCGTTAGGAACACAACACTGCAAAAGAGCAGTGTTATTCGGCTACCATATTCTGCAAGGCGGAGGTACTTCCCCAGTCTAGCAGCTCCAATTTTGAGTGCAAAGTCTCGCTACTTCTCTTTTAAGTGTAGTATATGTTTTGTATTGATCTTCATCCACGCCAAACATTTATGATCACACGTGACTTGTAACCAATTTTTTCATTTCACAATGTTTTCTAAATAATTAAGATTTATCATTTAAAATAATGAACGCAAAAATATCCGTTAAATCTGTACCTTATCTATTAATAATGTCGTGTTCTATCAAAAACAAAGATAACTATAATTATCACGTAACATAATATAGTTCAAGATCATTATTACATAATTATTATAAAACATCTTCATTAATTTTATAGTCTCATTATGAGGTCTTACGATCATAATCAGTAGGTATGTAGGTAAGTTATTAACTTGAATATTTAATCATTCGTTTTTTTATACCGGTAAGCCCATAAGCACACTCGATACATTTAGCATAGGAAGAAGAAAGAAAGAAAGAAAAGCAATTTATTTTTACCCAAAATACGACACACATAAAAAGAAAAAAAAAAAAAAAAAAAACAAAACAAAAAACAAGTAAAAAATTAAAAACACGTTCCAAAAAGAATATAAAATAACAATTATTAATATTAAAAGTCTGTGGACGGATAGGCGACTACCGATATTTATATAACTTTATTTGAAACTATTCGGCTACTCTAAGGTAACTCATCCACATCTACAGATGTTCGCGGGCCGGAGTTGGCCCGCGGGACATAATTTGTCCATCATTGTCCTTGCAACACTAGAAGCATCACTCACGCGTTGCCGCCCTGTATAAATCTTTTCACTCTTATTTTGAAGAATCCAATATTTTTATTTTTTTATACAGAGTGCCCCAGAATGTTATCACATTAAATGAGACCATGGATATGGTATCATGTTCTGAAGCCGTACTAAAAACATCGGCGATTTATAGGCAAGTTTTTTTGCAAAAAAAAAACTCTCTGCTATCATTCGTCTAGGTGAAGGGACATCGAAGTAGATATTCATGTCACCTTTATCTGTTCTATACGTGTAAATAAAAATAATTTTGGTTAGAATACGTTGGAGACTATAGAGTATACTATATAGTTTATGTTATATAAGTAGTTATATAATTATTTTTTATACTTAAGTTGTAATGTAATTTAGTACGCTTGACTTTCTCACTCTATAATATGTTCATTTCTCTTTCACCCAAAGGTTTGCTGGAAGAAAACTCATTCTGAGCTCGCCTTTGTGCATATATATTTTTTTAATTGTTTATTTTTTGTATATTCAATATTTTGTGTACAATAAAGAATAAGAATAAGAGACTTTTAAACTTTGCTTTGATCGTGATATATGTGTAAAATTATGTTTTAAATTAGTTCCTGTGGGTAAACTACTGATTGAATTTGATTGATTTTTTGTGTATGGTCACAGAACATGATACTGATAACATCTGCTGCACACGGTACAATTATTATATTAGATACCTTCGAAAGAGACAAGTGTCACCCACAGTTGCCCTGTAGCCTACAAATACTTAAGATTCAGTTAAGATTCAAGTTCAAAGAATAGTTATAGTCGCCCAGAAAATAAATGTTATCTATCTATACTCGTAGATCTGTGGTAAAAGTATTCTTAGCCTGTGAGAAAACAGGAGATCTTAGATCCAATTAGATTAACTTAGATTTATTGCAAGGTCGAAGCTTACTTTCCAAAGTAAAGTTGGAATTTAATTTAAGATCCCACGACTTTCCTGGAATTTTCAGTCTAGTTTTACCTTTATTTTAACTACTTATTTTTACATCCTTCCTATTTATATTCTTTCTACGTTCTATGCTATAAGGTCTTATTTTAATAATGCAAAATACTTTAAGCTAGGCTCTTTGAATAGTATAGAATTCATTTCAAATATCAAATTAAAACTGCAGTGGATTCATAAATTATGTAGGCATTAAGATCGGGCGACGCGGCGACGCGATGCGTGTGTGTCAGAGTAGCCGAGCCCGCCAGGTCATGTGGTCGAATTCTTGACCTTAGTGCCATTCATAGATAATCATAGATGAATAACGGTTTTATGCAAATGGAAACATTAATTGTCTTCGTTAATTTTGAAAACGTCTAAAGAAAATGTTGATATTATATTTATTTTTTTGCTATAAAGATTATTTTTAACCTATAGATTTACCTCCTAAAATATTTTGGATTATTAAAATAAGACCTTATATATATTATGTCGCACGGATATTTATCAACCAATGTCCGATATACTATTGTAGTCTTTGCAACCACCTCCATTTCTCACAATTTCACGGACTCATTTCAGTGACATTATAATTCCACTGGACCCACGCAGTGATATTTCAAGTCAGTAATATTTTTGTCAATATATGCCTGTATATGCAAGGCCGTTAAATTGTGAGACATGAATGGGAAACGACCGGGGAAGTACCTCCCACAGAATATCGACGATAAGTAGCAGTAGGTATGCATACTGTTGAGTTTCGTTCGGTGAGTGTGGAGCGCTGGAGGCCCAATTCCTCCTTTAGTCCCCTTCCTTCTCCTTTCCCTCCCTTTTTCCTAACACCATCCTAAAAGGTCGGTAACGCATCGGTGAGTCCTCTGGTGTTGCGGATGTTTAAGGGCCCTGTTCACGTTCACATGCAATATTTGCATGGGAATTTTTTCCGCGCCTCTAGTGGTATAAATAGTTAACTAAAGTCAATATACAAATATTGCATGTGAACGTGAACGTTAGACGGCACGGAAATCTCATGGTAGAGGTATACAGATCACTTACCACCAGGAGAACCGCTAGCTCCTTTGGTCCCTATACATTTTTTTTTTAAATTATTTTCCGTTCTGTTTCCAGCTCCGTTACTACTCCAACTGTGAACGCTTTATCTCGCTGATGTCGGAAGCCAAAGAGAACTCCTTAAACTCGGAGTTTGCTCCCTACATGGACCTCATACCGCTGCTGAAACAGAAGACTGGACGGGACTTCACTGAAAATCCTCTCATGTTTGAAACGCTCTTCGACCTCTTCAGGAGTATGGTAAGTTTTAATAACTAAACTCTACATCCCCTTATTACATAACCTAACCGTCAAAAACCCCCGACCCCAACTAGAAAACAAGCTGTAACTTTTGAACAGCTGAACAGATTTTCATGAAACATAGCTAAGATGATACCCGATTAAACTAGCTTTCGATAAAAAAAATGCATTGAAATCGGTCCATCCGTTTTGGAGCTACGATGCCACAGATACACACTACAAACTTAAAACATCCTTTTTTTTTGTCGGAGGTTAAAAAGATAGTTTAAAGCGTCTTGTAAAACCCAGATTTTAAAATACAAGGCCCTTCCTTTCTAATCCCGATCCCTTTAAGGGGTTATTGTAGTCATCATTATGAACAACTTTTCCTACGGGACCAAGAATGTAAGAGCGAAAAAAGTTATAGTTAAGGGCTGATTTTTCATTCTTAAACGAAATCCTCTACCCGGGCCCGATGTTGGTCAACCTATATCAACAGCTAAGATGAGATTTAAAATGATCAGGGATTTGACCAGCGTTCCAGAAACCCCCCGGATTAGGGATACATTCAATGGAGTCGCAGTAGTAACCTACTAACTATTGTATATATACAAAATGACTAAAGCGCTAATATGGAAACTGTACAATACATTTTAAAGTTTTATTTTTATTTCTGTAAAACGTATATTCTACTACTTAAATCATATTAAGATTTATTATAAATGTTAGTTTTACAGAAAATTGCCCATTAGATAAATGTATATCTATTTGATTTGAACATACGTTTATGTAATTATGTAACATGATGATGAGAGAAATAAAGATTTATGATATGATATGATATGATATGAACTAGTGGTCGAAATTCGACCGTAATTTTAGCTTTGTGCACTCCTTCTCTATATAAACCTTAACTATGCCAAATCTCATACTCCTCCGTTCACGTAATATGCCTAAAAAGGGGTACAACATTTTCTCTTCACGTATTAATATAGTATGGAGATATAATATGGAGATTTTGTCGTAAAAAATAACTTTAAAATATGCACGTTAATCATTTTCCTTTTCCACTATCGATATGGTAAAGGTGAATTCCATAGCACAAACTGAACCTACAGTGAGCACAATTCAAATATAATGTACACACTCACGAACATCACGTATTATTCGCTTTTATTTGCTCTCAGTCCATTCACCTTAGGACCATAGCACACTCAATACTTTTAACATCGGCGATTCGACGACACGGTTGGCGCAGTGGCTAAGCGATTAGCTTTCTGCGCTACGTGCCGCGGGTTCGATCCCCGCACGGAACAAATATTTGTATGATCTGCAGATAGTTGTTTCGGGTCTGGTTGTGTGTGCATGTGACATGTGTGTTTGTAAACTGTACCCTCGATACAGGAGAAATCGTAGTGAGGGGCAAAGATTAAAAAATAAAATAAAAAAATGGTCTAATTCTGTAGTTAGCTTTGTTGCCTTTCTAAGTAGTTCTTCTATTTGGCGATAGATGTCGCTACATGCTTTTCGGAAGCTCGATACAGCGACTGAACGCTATACTCCGACCACATTCAGATGCCAGTCGCAGCAACTTATTGAAGCTTTGGTATGCTATAGTATGCGCAAATCTTTACGAGCCCTCGAACTCTCTCCTTCTCTCCATCTAGCATCTATAATAGTACGCTTATTATAGGTGCTAGAGGGAGAGAGAGCGTTCAGAGCTCAGTTTTTTTTTTTTTTTTTTTTTAAACATTGCCCCTCACTAGGATTTCTCCTGTATCGAGGGTACAGTTTACAAACATACATGTCACACGCACACACATCCAGACCCGAAACAACTATCTGTAGATCATACAAATATTTGTTCCGTGCGGGGATCGAACCCGCGGCACGTAGCGCAGAAAGCTAATCACTTAGCCACTGCGCCAACCGTGTCGCCAAAGTTCAGCGGGTCTACCGCGTAACTAAAATTGTAATGAACATCGACATCGGTATTAAACTTCTATACGATCGTGAGAGCCTAAACTTTGAGCTAACTTGTATTTTTTTTACCGATCATGAAGATAATAGTCCCAACTATATGATAGGTATTTTTTTTACAAGTTAGCTCAAAGTTTAGGCTCTCACGATCGTATTGAAGTTTAATACCGATGTCGATGTTCATTACAATTTTAGTTACGCGGTAGACCCGCCGGGCTCATAAAGATTTGCGAGTACTATACCATCCCCCTCGCTTCACCTCTCCGCCAGATGCAGAGTCGCCAAAACGCGATGCAGCATCGATGTAATTGTAAAATCGCTAGTTGCCGATACTAAAACTATCGAGTGTATTAACACGATTTTTGTTAAAATAAAATCTCTTGGCAAAGTTTATTCAGCTGCTAATTATAAATACACGTAATCACATGTCGAATCTTTTCAATCGAATACTTTTATTTGTGATTACAATCAGTGACTGTAATTCGGTACTTTCAAAACTTCAAGGTGAACATTGGCCTCTCCAATAGTTCTTGAATAGTATAGTAATTATGTAATAAAGTAATATTATATACATAGTATAGTATTTTTAATCCCCGAAAAAAAAGAGGGGTGTTATCAGATTATACCAAGTGTGTATCAGTGTATTTGTGTATCTTTCTGTGGCATCGTAGCTCCAAAACGGATAGACCGATTTCAATGCAGTTGTTACTTGCTTCTCTGTAATATTTATTCATGCTGTATTTTTTCCTTTGAATAAATAAATAAATAAACATTCTTTTTTTACAGGTCGGTCTGGGTTTAGATATTCCGGAATGGGCTAAGCCGCTGCTGCCTAGGCTAGGCGAAGCTGCTAGACTGGCTTATAGGTTGTACTTCAGAACTGATGAGATGAAGAAAATTGGCGGTGGTGAGTACAACACACACATCACATATCAATAATTGTTCCGTGTGGGAATCGAACCCATGAACTGTAGCGCAGAAAGCCAAATACTTAGCCGATACACCAACCATGCCGTCTTAAATAATAGAATAGAATAGAAAACATTAAATGTTTTTTATTTTTTATGTGCTGATGTATATCCATTATCCAGTATCGAATAAATTTTATTCGATACTGGATAATGGATATACATTGTCAGCACATAAAAAATAAAAATTGCAACAAAGAGATCACAAAGAAATAAAAATAACAAACACGAATCTAAACTAGTATTATAAAGAGAAAGGATTAGATTTTTTGTATGTTTGTTTGTAATGGATAAACTCAAAAACTCCTGGACCGATTTTAAAAATTCTTTCCCCAGCAGAATGCTCCATTATCAGTGACTAACATAGGCTATTATTTATAAAGATAGCACGCGGCCGAAGATTACTAGATTTTACTGCACTGACGAGCACGCCCATATCGAAAAGGTTACCAGTTCAGCATTTGCTGGTTGTGGAACACAGCGCTGATTTTCAGTTGGCACCCTGCAGTGAACAGTTATCTTTCTCAATTTCTCAGGTGTCCTCCTCAATGACTTCGTCCAAGCGGCCAACGACATGATATCAGGGAAGTCAGTCTCTCACCGTCTGCGGCTCATCTCCAGCCATGATTTCAACATCGGCGCTCTCATGGACGTCGCGATGGTGAAGAATGACCACTCTATC
Source organism: Allophyes oxyacanthae (assembly GCA_932294325.1). Lineage (NCBI taxonomy): Eukaryota > Metazoa > Arthropoda > Insecta > Lepidoptera > Noctuidae > Allophyes > Allophyes oxyacanthae. The sequence continues at coordinate 2,008,495 of OW028629.1, read as the reverse complement.
CCGGAGTATGGGGCTGTGTTCGCGCTGGAGCTGTACCGATCCAGGAGTACAGGAGCTTATAGCGTGCTGGTGAGTGAATTCTGGTGTTAATAATTATAATGCATGATTTTTTTTTGGTAGATGGTACTATAACAAAGAAGAAAGAAACAGAAAGAAAAGCAATTTATTTTTTTACACAAATTACGACACACATAAAAAGTAAAAAAATTAAAACAAATAAATAAAATTAAAAATTAAAAACACGTTCCAAAAAGAATATAAAATAACAGTTTTTAATATTAAAAGTCTGTGGACTCAATGAGTAGGTAGGGATTCTTGGATTCCTTCGTCCACGCTTTGAACTCATTATGCGTCGCATTTGTGCAAAAAATAGGTCATCGTTCAGCATATTGCTGAGGTATTGGAACGCGACTGGCGCGTTCCAACGCCACAGCGCTGTTTTTCAACGATGACCTGTAATACACACAACATGTATATAACACTGGTATAGCTCGGGAAATGTTATTTGCAAAGATAAATGTTATCAACTACAACGGTTTATCTATTGTGCACAGATTAGATAATAGTAATTGTATTACAATTAGGTAATAAACACAAAAGGTGATCGCGCACCTACACGCGCCACAGATATCGAATTTGCTAATGGTCTCGTGCAATTATCCGCATCGAACGCGCCGTACGCGTCCAATTCGCCAAACAATCCGTATTGTCGGAATCGCAGAATTGTTGGGGCAGAATGTGAACGACGTCATCAGAATCGAGCCGTCCGCGCCGTACGCGCCGTACGCGCCGCATCTGATGACGTCATACGCAAATGCGGGTGTAATTGGTATAGGTACCTACAGCATATATTAGCATTGTATTGAGGGCCCAGCACAAATGGTTTGACACCGTATGGTAACGTTAACGGAACCATGTTTTGTTACATATGAATCTATCGCATTTTTGTTCAATTTTATGCAACATACACACTTGTTTCATGAAAATGTAAAAATAAAGCATGTATTTTCAAAAAATGTCATGGATTAAACATGTATTCTTGATTCTAAATTTGCTAACGTTAACATTACGATACGTTCAAACACTCGTGCTCGGCCTAATGAAACACGGCGCGTCCGACGCGGTTAGATGCGCGAGGTTTAATACAATTTCATAAAAAGAATACTAAAATTCGAATCATGCCGCACGTGCGGCGGCGGCGCTTCCGGTGCGTGTAGGTGCGCGTTCACCATAATAAAGCTCTTATTTTTACAAAAATGTAAATATCCGCACAACGTAACGATAGGTCAATTCACTTCTGTGGGTATCCGCGAATGATTGGATTGCAGTGGTCAGATTGCAAGAGCTTCGTGATACAAAAATTCATGGTTTTTTGATTTTTGGTTATACCTTACCAATACTAATTATCACGATATAGCAGAAACGACAAGAGAGCACAAAAACAATCAAATCCAATCAGTAGTTTAGCCACAGGAACTAATTTAAAATTTCATAATTTTACACATATCACGATCTCTAGACAAAGTTTAAAAGTCTCCAACGTATTCTAACCAAAATTATTTTTATTTACACGTGTAGAACATATACAGGTGATATAATGTATTTACTTCGATTTCCCTTTACCTAGACGAATGATAGCAGAGTGATCTTGCGTAGAAATAGCAGATTTTTTGAGTACTGCTTCAGAACATGATACCAAATACGTGGTTTTATTTAATTTGATAACATCTGCCACACCCTGTATAGATTTCTGTAGTTTTACATACCATAAAGAGACTATAGCAATATTATTTTCTTTTTATTTCCAGCCCGTCTACCTCCCTCAAGCAGGCGAGTCCTGCGCCCAGATCCTCAGGATCAAAGGCTGTGAAAGTTCTAGTCACTGCGACTTTGACAAGTTCAAGGAGATGACCAAAGACTTCTTGCTGCCGGAGAAGGAGTTCTACCCACTGTGCGGCATCAAGACAGAATTATAGTTTACGTAGAAGTATTACACTATTTATTTATATCACACAGTGCTGATTTATTCCGATAGTAATATGCTCTAGCTTGGATTTGTAAAGCATGACAGCATCAAGTCTGTATTATGTGTAACACATGACAGCATCAAGTCTGTATTATTTGTACTATCCGCGCGGATGAAGAATGGGACCAGAAAAACCGCTATTTTGGTAAATTTTGTATGTTAAATTAAATATGTATTGTTACTGAAATTTACACAGGTACGGTCGCTGAAATGCGTGCCGCACGTCAGGACAGAAAGCGAGCACTATAAATCAAAAAAGTTTCAAAATTTACCAAAATACCGATCCTTCCAATCCGCACGGGTAGTAAAACATGACAGCATCAAGTCTGTATTTCCTGAAGGGAAAAAGGGTATAAGTAAACCATACAGCATGTTTTCAACAGAACATCTGCTTTACAAGGTGGTTGTACTCATCATTATGAACAACTTTTACTAGCTACGGAAACCCTGAAATCGCGAAAAAAATCAGCTATTCCATACAAAATAATAAAGAAAAAGTTTTTATTTCAATAATATCTAATAATACTTGACTAAATGTATGAAACAGCAGATTTTTTTTCGCGATCTCAAGTTTGGTTTCATAGTAAAAGTTGTTCATAATGGTGAGTACAATAACCCCACGTTATGTGGTAAATAATATGAAATCTAGAACATAATTTACACGGTCAATTTTAACTAGTTTCAAATACGGTAACGAATGATTTTACTCAAATGATAATGAACAACTTTGCAAAAGGAAAACCGTATTCATGCGAAAAAAAGTACCTATAAAAATATAATATATATAAAAAAGGTAGTCATTTCGTAAACATAATATCACCGTGTAACTGCAAAAACAGTACCTATCAGCACTTTATTATAAATCAAAACTTATTATTTAAGCTCGCGACTTAATTATCAGATATTGTTAATTTTATTAATGTTTGTATTCCGTTTGTCCTACTTAGCTCGTCAAGTACGCATTATATCTGTAATAACAAAATGGCAAAATTATCTTGACACCTGTGCGCATGCGTCATGCTCGTGAACGGGTGCCGACTGTCGGAACTGGTCAGCTTGTAACTGCCATGGCAATCTTATTCAGAGGCAAATCATTATTGTCCTATTCTTATTTTTTATTCACAATAAATTACAATATTCTCGCAGCTCTTACCACAACATTGTACTAACCAAGATTGAAATTGTTTTAAAAGAGATTCCATGGAGTTTCTTGCCGGTTCTTCTTCATAGGGTCTACTATTTGGAACCGTGCATCTAGAGTCTCGACATTTCAATGCCTGTATCTGGTTTACATGAAATAAATAATCTATTTATTCTATTCAATGAAACGTCAAACGAATGAGGTGTCAGGTTATTTTCTGTGGGTTATTTTTATGTTTTTTTGTCTAACACTTTGTTAATAATAGAGTTATACTACATTTAAATCTAAATCGAAGAAGAAAAATACCTATCTACTGTTTTTAAACCGCTTTTATTAGCTTCACCTGTAACCTTTGAGTATCCTGTAACTAACTAACTACCTATGTAAAAAGAATTTGAAAGTTAAATTTAAACCACTTTCCGGTTTCTGATTGAGCTGAAATTTTGCATACACGTTTAGTTTGGATGACAAAAGCGTTTTTTTTTAAACTATAATATTTATTTAGAATAGATGACATTTTTTTTTTCTGAAATCCCCTGTTTTACTCTATCATCAACAATGTTTCTGTTCTTATTTTATTTAGCTGTGTTTATATTTTAAAGTAAATCCTACACTACTCAAAAATGTACATCAATATAATAATATTTTATGTATCATGTAGTTAGGCACGCCATAACAATTTTAAATTTCGAAAAAAAAAGATCTACTTCAAAACCATACGAAATCTTATATCGAATTATATTTATAGTAATTACTTTTGAAAATTGTATCTTAAAATAAATAACACTCGAAAAAAGATCTCTGTCCTATATTCAGCGTTTAATATATTTTTACTTTTACGTTACTACGACGACGAAGGCACTCTGTCGTCACTCCTTCAAACTTTTATAATACGTATGTATGAAGTAAATCTTTTTGTTACCAATAGATGGCGCTGTTATAAAATATACCTACATAAATAAGAGTAGCTAGAACAAATAATAAACGGGTCTGTTCGCCCCCTTGAGGGGTTAGCGAGAAGTTTAAATAACTTTGTCTGTGATATTAACGAATATAAACGGAATGTTCGTACAAATAAATACATTTAAGTATAATGTGTAGTTTTTTTTTTCTTTACTTTTGCTAGTGATAAGAAAATGCCAACCAAATTTAGTACCCACTGAATTGACATACATGTCAATTCAAAACATTTTTCTGCCGTTTTTATAGTGACTGTATATTGCAACTTTGCAACCTCAGACCAGAGAATAATCTTATTCTTTCGTTGGTTTCTTATTCTTTGGTTCATAATCTTATTCTTTTAGATTGCAACGTAGTTTCCTGAGAGCCACGTCTATTTACCCGAATACGGAGAGGGTTATATGTTTGACCGGTATGTATTTTATTTTTCTCGTCAAGTTCACTTGTACGTAGACGGATTAGCAGTGGCGGCCGCCCTAGGCCGTTTAGTATACACATACAGAATGATTTGTAATTCACTGAAAGTGCTATAAGGGGTGGAAGCACTCATCAATATGAACAACTTTTACTATGGGACCACCTTTGAAATCGCGAAAAATAAATTAAAGTTGTCATACATTATGATCGAGCGAGGTTGATCTTTTGTATGAAAAGATAGTTTTTTTTTTCGCGAATTCAGTTCCAAAGATCTGCTGTTCCATTCTATACAAATAATTCAATATTACTCGTCGAAATGTATGTAACAACTGATTTATTCATCGCGATTTCAGGGTTGGTGCTATAGTAAAAGTTGTTCATACAGTAACCCCTGCCGGGTTTATATACCGGGTGGAATTATCGAAGCGTATCTACAAGTAAAAGTATAGAATGCCAATTTTTCGGATTTTAGTCGGTTTCGATTCCCGGGTGTGGCAAGCGTATTCAAAATCTTTAAATGCAGTTTTGTTTCAATTCCACCCTGTATATACCCTCTCCGACTAACGTTGTATACACCAAAGAGTTGTTAATTTTTTTACGGTTTCTTGACGTTCCGTACTAATTTAATTGGTAAAAAATTAAGGGTGTTAAAACTAATAATAACTTTATGGTTAAAACCTAACCGTCAAAATCCCCGACTCCAACTAGAAAAAGAGCTGTAATTTTTGAACGGCTGAACAGATTTTCATGTAACATATCTCAGGTGATACCTGACTAAACCAGCTTTCAATTAAAAAAACTGCATTGAAATCGGTCCATCCGTTTTGAAGCTACAATGCCACAGACAGATACACAGATCGTCAGATACACACTAGAAACTTATAGAAAGAAGAAAGAAAGAAAAATCATTTATTTGCCACAAAAAACAAGTCACACTAGAATGAGACATAGGTAACAAGAAGAGGACAGGTGCATAGACAGAGAAGACATTTTGTTTCTTTGTGATCTCTTTAGGATTCTATTTAAGAAAAATATGTGCTGTCAACTATGTCCTGTATCGAATAATTAATGTTTTCTATTCAATTCTATTCTTTAAGTAGTCTGACGTCTTATTGTGCTCGTGCAACGGCAAAATTAAATAAATTTTCGTCGTTTGTATAAAATCTGCTCTAAGCTTTCTTGAGTAATCCATAAACAATAAACAAAAGCTCCCATCCCGAGAAGAAGTGAAAGCTTTTTAATTCCTTCAAATTAAAAATTCTCAGCACTTTATAACACTGAAGGTGCTATAAAGCTTCTTACCTGGAGAAACGGATTTAGTTGCAGAGGGATTGAGTTCAGAATTAAGTTTAAAAAATATTGTGCACATATTTTGACATCAAAGTCAAAGATTTTTATTTCAATTTGGCCTTTGTGTGGCAAACTTTCAAAACGTAATTCTAGGTACACAGTTCCAAGTGGGTCGGTTCTGGACAAGATACCGGCAAGAAACTGCATGGATACTGATGTCCGCTGGAACACTGTATCTTCATCATCAGCTCTTACTTGGCGATATATTTATATATCAGCTACCAGGCAAATAGGATGAACCCTCCATAGTATGATAAGATGACGTAACTCTGGTTGTAATGTTGAACCAATCATTAATGTATCATTCAATGATACGCCATTTATTCCTTTGCACTATGCATCGAAGACAACCCTTACCTTAGTGGTCGTTCGGTCTTCTCGAACCACCGCGTGATGAGGAAGGTAAACTGCTTCAGACTGCTGAACATCATTTTCAGGAACAGAAATCATGTGATCTAACAGTAAGTACTCTTTTATAACGTCTAATTTTAATTGGACTACAATTTGTTTGAATGAGAAAAGGAAAAATATTATGTATGAAAAGGAACACAAACCCCAAAAATGATGTAGGTACCTAAGTACATCTCCATTTAATACCAAAGCTGTGACGAGGGTGCAACATCCAATCTCATATTTTGGTTCATCCCCCGGGTGGAATGCGCCCAAATTAGGACTCGCCCCTCAAATTACCGCAGACCTACAATTTGGGATTGTGTAGTGGTTCCCAAATGGAAATATTACCTACCTGTAATTAGAAATGGTAGGTATTATAAACATTTTAAGTCTGATCCAAATGAAGAAATCTATCTTGGGTTCAGACTGAATAAATTCGATTTGATTTCTAGAATAGGATAGAATAGATCTTTATTTCATGTAAACCAAATACAGGCACTTACACAGACACTGAAATATCGAGACTCTATAGGTTATAGGTGCGCGGTTCCAAATAGTAGGTCCTATGGAGAAGGAATTCTAGGAAAGTAATCGGTTTATAAGCGTCATGCTCGTGAACGGGTGCCGTCTGTCGGGACTGATCAGAGGGCCGAGCACGAATGTTTTGACGTATGGTAAAGTAAACGTAAGCATATTTTGATTAAAAAATACGATGAATCTATCGCATTTTTGTTCAATTTTATGCAACATACACAATTGTTTCATGAAAATGTACAAATATTGCATATATTTCCAAAAAAATATCATGGATTAAACGTGTATTTTTGGTTCTAAATTTGGTTACGTTTACGTTACTATACGTCAAAACATTCGTGCTCGGCCCACAGCTTGTAACTGCCATGGCAATCTCATTCAGAGGCAAATCATTATCAATCTATTCTTATTTTTTATTCACATTAATTACTTTATTCTCGGAGCTTTTGCCACAACACTGTACTGATCAAGATTGTAATCTATTGTTTTAAAAGAGTTTCTATGGAGTTTCTTGCCAGTTCTTCTCCATAGGACCTACTATTTGGAACCGCGCACCTAGTGTCTCGACATTTCATATATCTTCGGCATGCCTATGCCGAAAGAAATATGAAATGTAATGTAGTAATGTAATGTAATGTAGGACAGCTGATAATTTTTTCGCAATTACGATGTTGGTCCCATAGAGAAAGTTGTTCAGTTTGATGGTCTGATCCACACCCATAAATATGACCACGCATTTACACGTATTTGATACACGTTGTATAGCTTGTTCTGAAAAGCCAGAAGTAAAATGGCAATTACCTCGCCTTCATAATAGGTCCCTAATACCGTCATCAGCGAAATGCGGCTTTACAAACAGTAGGTACATCTCTGCGTAACCCTTCTGGGAAAGGTGTGATGGTATACAATAATGTACATACATTTGACTTCGACCCGTGACAAATGAGGTCCTAAGGCTCAAAGAATCTTGTGATTGATCCTTCGGGTTTAAGGGAGAGGATACATTAAATGCTTTTTTTTTCTAAATAATTTGTCTTTGATTAAAAGACCACTCGGCTTGTTTTATTTTTAACATAGGGGTGCAATTTCTTAGCGTTCGTTCACACTCGATACTTTTAGCAGCAAAATCGCGTTCGTTGGCTGCCTTTTGCTTACAAAAAGTGAATTACGAACGCGAAAATTCTGCACGATTCGGCTGCTAAAACTATCGAGTGTGGATGGGCCCTTATTGACACTAAAGGCACCTCCCTCCGACGACAATCATGAAAATTGATATGTTAATTTTGGAAGAGCGGATTACGCCTAATAATTTTTTTGTGAAAAGAAAAATACGAGTATGATTTTGACACTATGGACAGAGGTCACGGTCATAGAACACAGAAAAGAGATATTTCTGTGTTCTGTGGTCGCGGTAGCTCGGTTGGCAAGACTGGCTGGTATACTAAACCAGAAGGTCGCAAGTCAAGTCCTGCTTGCGGTCGAATTCTTCTTTCCACAAAAATTGTCGGGTTCAATTAAAAATCAGCGCCGGCATACGCTGAACTGAACCTTTTTGGTCCACCGTGAGGCCCACACGATTGTGGTATAAGGTATAACCTACATAATATAAATATGTATACATCATAATAATATCTGTATGATTATTTTAATTTATGTTTTGTTTTTCTTGTTGTTTTTTGTTTTCATTTTTTATTTTTGCATGTGGTGAATTAATTTTGCAACCAAATAAATTATTTTTCTTTCTTTTTTCATGTCCCAACTTCGCCCTGACGACCGTGCAGAAAATATTATTAAATAAAAATCGCTTCCCGCTCCGCTTATTCCAATAAAAACTCACCCTAACAACCTCCCGAGGGTCAAATTCGACCGTAATTTACGTAACGTTACGGAAAATGTAGATTTTTCGCATAATTTATGCTTCTGTCTTAAGCAAATGGTTTAAAAAACAAACAAACAGAATATTTTCCATGTATTTGCATTGAAATTAATGTAGGTACCTAAATGTATTTTGATAGGTATGTTTGTATGTCTGTGTATTATAGTAATAAATTGAGTTTCTTTTGTTTATCTTGGTTTATAATATGGAGTTTCTTTCCGGTTCTTCTCCATAGGACCTACTATTTGGAACTGCCCACCTAGAGTCTCGACATTTCATAAGTGCCTGCATCTGGTTTACATGAAATAAAGATCTTTTCTGTTCTATTCTATAAATTATGGTTCTTACTTTATTTAAGCAAGGCTTGCAAGTCGACTCCAAATGTTGTTCAAATCGAAACAATAATGTCAACGGAATTGATTGATTGATTGATGGTTTAATTGTCTGTCGTGGTTGGTTAACCAATCGCAATAGATAGCTAACATGATATTCAATAACCTAACCATCAAAAATCCCCGACTCCAAATAGAAAAAGAGCTGTAACTTTTGAAACGGCTGAACAGATTTTCATAAAACTAGCTAAGATGATACCCGATTAAACTAGCTTTCGACAAAAAAATACTGCATTGAAATCGGTCCATCCGTTTTGGAGCTACGATGCCACAGATACACACTACAAACTTATAACACCCCCCTTTTTTGTCGGGGGTTAAAAATAGCTAACATTCGAGATTACACTACCAAAATTAATTAAGACTAATATCTCGCAAAAGTACTCAAATAGTGCCAAAGTTTAAAGACCGCAAACTGCAACGCAATGCAACATAGAGCCATCTTGGAACGGGTAGTGCCGAAATGGCACTTTTAAGCATTTTAATGTGTTTTTCTCAACGAAAACTCATATGGGTTAAGTGTAGTGGCCTAGATTTTTATGGAGTTGCGTTCATTGGCATCTATTTGTGTTATGTGTGGACATAAATGAATTATACAAAATCGTAATAACTTTTTTTTTAAATCAAATCAATTTTTGCAATCAATTTTTTTTAAACTCCACCTTTTCACTATCAGGTACACACAATAAAATAGCAGTAAAAAATTAAACCTGTAGGCACATAAATAAAAACCTGTAGGTGAATAGAGAAAAAAAAAACAATAAAACTTAAGTGTAAGAAATAACACATACAAATATACCTACACACAACACAAAAATTTCGTAATTAGATTTTGTACAATTGTCATTCAAAATGTCACAAATATCTGATCAAGACACCTCTCAAATGAAGAGCGCCTGTGAAGAGAATACCAAAATCATCAATTTATTCGAAATATTGAGACTAACGAACGAACAGACTCCACAGCATTTTTCGAACGCAAAGTGCTAAGTATAATAAACCACTCAACGTTACGTCGATGGCCGTAATGTTGCTATACAGGTTTCTTCAGGCGTTCACGTGTTGTGTATCCTTGATTGTGTTACTTCCGATTTGTATTATGATATGATATTAATAAGTGGTAGTATTCTTTACCCGCAATAACAGTGATCATCTAGCTGTTGAATGGTTAGCTTCCATTTAGGAGGTCTAAGTAAGATACCTGCCCGCAACTCTGACTTATCAGAATTTAATTGGAAAAACATAAGGGCCCCAATAAATTTTCTCGATAGTTTCCACCATTTTTTTATACCACTTAATTATCAAGCGAGCATACGGCCCGCCTGGTGGTAATCGGTTACCATAACCTACGGACGCTTGCAACACCAGAGGCATCACTCGCGCGTTCCCAACCCTACTACTAGCGTCATGACGTTTCCTGAAAGAGCACTGGTGATCTTGCTCACCGTTAGGAACACAACACTGCACAAGAGCAGTGTTATTTGGCTACGATATTCTGCAAGATGGACTTCCCCTGTCGGGCAACTCCAATTTTGAGCGGAAAGTCCCGCTATCCCCTACCTGTTAATTTTGTTGTAGAGGGAGTCAGGATTTCAAGACTGAGATCAAACACTTGTTATTATTTGTACTAAACATACACAACATATTACATGGCGGACGGACACATCGAGAGACTACTATAAACTAATTATAGGTGGCAGCACTGTAGTGTGTTCGCTTAAGGGCTTCACCGACGACATAAAAGAAATCAGCCGTTTATTAGTACAAAAATTCACTGTAAACGACCGATTTTGTCATAATCGTCTGTTATCTTGTCGGTGAAGATGGCCCTTAGTCTTCATTTATGTTAATTCTATAACTTAACACTAACTCCCTATTCCCTATTCTAGAATTCATCCTATTAGGTACCTAGCTAGGTAGGTACTAGGTACCAGTGGCGAAGAGTCCATACAACCCGATTCCCATCGGCTTCCCTTTAGGAATTGGTTAGTGCATAGACCAACGTAATATGGCTTGTTATTCAGTTAGGTCGAGCTCTTCCAGACATGACTATAATATAGATTACAAGAGACGGTATGGATTTTTGTCTTGCAGCAATTTTTAGAGGGCATTTTTGGGACGGCTTCCCCTTTTAAAACTGTCACCCTTCGCCACTGCTAGGTACCTAGATTACCGTAAATCTCAGAACTCTCATCACGAACAAAACATTCAAAAACACACCAAATCGGTACCTAGGTACCTACCAACGTAAAAATATATTCCATTCAATCATTCGATACATTCTCGCATTCAATTTTAAACCTTTTCTCGAATCATAAATCACTTTTTCTCATTCTCAAAATGGCGGAAACGGGCCACTTCGTACGAGACGCGAATTTAAAGTGTTGTTTTACATTCCATCGCCTTTTTTTTATTGTGGCAATCTCATCAATTTCCATGATGACATGGGAATGGAATGGAAATATAGAATAAATCAGTTTTTATTGCGCGTGAGTTGTAAAAGTCATGAGAAGGATATATTATGTACCTAATGTTTATAGTAAGGAGCTATTTAATAGCCATCTATGCTCTATGGAATTGTATTAATTTCAATAGGGCATCTAACTTTGAATACGACTGGAGAAAGGGTAGGTTCTAGGCACAATTTAATCTTTATATGTTCATGTGTTCATGTTATGTTATGTTATGTTGTTCATGTTTGTGTGTATGTATGTTATGTTTGTATGTTCTTTATGTGTTCTAGGTGTCATTTTGTGCAATGAAATCCGTTGAAATTTATACAGAATATTTTTTTATGTAGATATACATAAAAATATCTATATTGTATATATAGTCATACATATATATAGTTTGTAGAATGATTCAGCCTCTATTCCTAAATGCAACCGCAGACCGACTGATTTTCTACTTAATACTTTTCAGAATTTTATTTTATTATTTGTTTTATTTATTTGTCTGTTGGTCATAGGTAAATGATAGGTATAGTCAGCCAAAGAATTGGTCTACCACCTTAAGGTTGTTTTTTTCTGCACAGCATAATAATAGGTCTATAATTATTCTCTTGTCAAAATAATAAAGTTTCAACTTGATATTTATCGATTATCGAGACCACTTTTTTAGCCGACCGTACACAGGGCCTGTGCATAACAAACAATTATTATTCAATGTGATGTAATACCGACACTGAGCAACCGAGCAATTGTTTGATCGCATCGTAAACTACAGAATATGGACTTCCCCATTATAAATCAATCAACTTCATCAGCGATCAAAGACCGTTAGTACAAAATGAGGAATCAAATTAAATATAGAATGTGGCACTAAAAAAGGTTTGGGTTGTAGAGATGTCACTTGTTTCGGATCTAAAGCAAAGATTCGAAATTCGAAATAACAGATGTCGTAAAACAAATGTTTTTAACGCTATAGTACCTATATATGTAATATACCTATAATACTACTACAACTACACCGTCCTATGGCGTATGGTAGGTACTTGTACTACTTCTATGTTTTGACGTATTTTGAATCAAGAATACACAATGGTATTTTTTGAAAATACCTACTTACTACATGCAATATTTTATTTTTAACTTTTGATGTAACAAGTGTGTTGCGTAAAATTTAACAAAAATGCGATAGAATTATTGTATTTTTCATTCAAATTTTGTTTACGATAACGTTACGAATTTACGATACGTCAAAAACATTTTGTCATTGTGTTAGGCCCCCAAATTCTACATTACTTACGGATTCATTTAATAATAATAATTTACGTTATATTATAGACAGAGCTCTACAAACAGTTGACTAATTAAGGTTTACGTTGTTGTGACATGTATTTCCTTTGACCTCACATACCCTCCTAATGTGACAAATATCATGGAATTCTACCTGACTCCTGAGCAAACATCACTACAGAATAATTAGTAGGTACTATACTAGGTACACTTAAAAAAAGAAATACCTATACCTACATGATATTTTTTTATGTAGTGCGCATAATATGGAGAGTGATTCAGTCTCTGTTCCTAAATGCAACCGCAGTATTGGGATACACTTTAAAATAAAACAAAAATGCGACTTAGTATGGGAGACACGCATATTTTATTAGCGCAAGCCATATAAAATCAAATTTTAATTTTATTTTGGAGTGAATTTTCAAACAATGCAATGTTTATTAGAGCAACTGTCACAATCACATAACACAGAGAGAGAAACCACTTTTCTGTGTTCTGTGGTCACAATGACCATACTTAGAAAGAAGGACGGTGGGTGACAGTTTAAAAAAAAAACAAATGTTCTTATCTCTTTGTTCGACTGTACGAGTACCTACATAATGTCTTACTCGGAAAACGGGATTCAAAGGATAGATCAAAAGCTAGGTACGTACATAGTTCTGCGATGTGAGACAGAAATGCGAATCCATTTGGAATCGGATTGGAGGGAATTGGAGGAATTTATGGTTATTATGTGGTTATTATGAACATATTATCTATTGAATATGATAGCTATATTAAATATGTATTATATAGAATTGTGGACGATACGGTAATAGTTACATGTGACACGGAAATTATCAGCTGTCCCATACAAAACTTCAATATCTACTCGACCCAAACGTGTAGGAACAGTTGATAATTTTTTTGCGATTACGATATTGGAACCATAGAGAAAGTTGTTCAGTTTGATTGTCCGATCCACCCCCTTAAATATGGTGGTGTCTCGCTGGCATGTCATGGATCCAGCAGAATATCAGCGTCAGGTGTCATAGCCTGGCACATGTTGAGCTGCACATCCATTTGCTAATGCTCGGGACACACCGAATAGTCAAAAGGCAAGGTGATACTCAGTTGGTGCAGTATACCCACTTATTATTATTAGACAATTTCACACTGTTGCCATCCTAAGAAAAACGTATTCTCTGTCTATGCACCTGTCGTCTTCTTATTACCTATGTTCATCTTTCTAGTTTGTCTTGTATTTGTGGCAAATAAATGATTTTTCTTTCTTTCTTTTCCACACTTGTCTCCGCCTCAATGGAAACGGAGCCAAACCCACCTGAGCTAGTCTCATCCACTGTCGCCCCGCGATCTTCACGAGGTCGTCCATCCATATCACAGAACACAGAACCTCTATCTGTGTTCTGTGGTTCTTACATTAATAGAATATAATTATTAATTATTGTTAATTTGCAATCAATATCATAATATATTAATACCGGATCACCGTATAACACGTAATATCAATAGGTACTACAATAAATCGTCACATTTTATCTATTAACAGATAAAATACCTAGTAAGATTAATTACGAATACAATTATTAAATAATTAATAAACGGCAATTAGTAAACTAATTTAATTATAGAAGAGCGTATTTTAATTAACGCTTTACTCTTTTGTTTTATCTTTCAAACTATGTATGCGTTTCAATTATGAAAACACACAGACGGGAGCCATATTGTTATTATGAACTACTGCTCACTTCACTACAGTGACTACAGTGACCACATATTGTAACATTTGTAACTGCGCGGGAATCGGACCTGCGACTCGTAACAGAGTAAGCCAATTGTAACCACTGCGCCACCCGCCACCAAATCTCGTTCGGCAGCTTGATGTCCATAGGCTAAAAGCGAAGATACCCAGAGTAATTATTGACTAGCAAATTACAGAAAAAAAAAAACATTTCATACAACATGCATCAGAAATGTGTGGTCTTTTTACCTGTGTCTCAGTTTAGTATATCTGCTCTAGCATAATTGTTACTATGTTGGTAATTGTGAGGACATGTAATTGGCTACTATTGTTGGAATGTTTTTTTTAAGTGAATTTGTGCTGTTTGTCTTCCTAAAAAATAAATAAATATTCAAGGGTGTTGATCAGAACATTAAACTGAACCACTTTCTCTATGGGACCAACATCGTAATCGTGAAAAAATGATCAGCTGTCCTATAGGACAAGCTATAGGTAAGTATACTTACGTTTGGGTCGAGTACCAGGTATTGAAGTTTTGTATGGACAGCTGATTATTTCTGATATACGTTGTATAATCTGTGGCATTGTGATTTATGAAACTCTCTGCCACCTGTGCAAAGGTACATAAGTAAATTCGATTTCCTCCATGGGACATTGTATTCGTATGTTTTTGTAATAATATTTATTGCTAGGTTGTGTTTGTGTTGTGCAAATGAGATTTTCCCGTAAACGCACTCACGGACCACGAGTCTACGATAGAAAAAGTAAAAGAATATTACTTTAATAGTGGTGGACGTCGATAAAAAAAAAAACAATCGTATTTATTACATTTTGCGAATATCTTACTTACGTTTAAAGAATTTACGGTTTTCATAAATACAAACAAATAGGAAAAGCTGGTCTCTCTCTATTATTTAGTGCTGTAATATCCTATCGAAATTCCG
This sequence comes from Allophyes oxyacanthae, assembly GCA_932294325.1. NCBI lineage: Eukaryota > Metazoa > Arthropoda > Insecta > Lepidoptera > Noctuidae > Allophyes > Allophyes oxyacanthae. The sequence continues at coordinate 1,992,984 of OW028629.1, read as the reverse complement.
TTCAACTTTGAAAACGTGCGCACTTTACGATAGAGACAAACTTATAAGCGTTCAATAGTCTCTCAAGAGGATAAAAGTTCTTCACATAGGTTCTGTGCCAAAAATTGAAATCGTCAGATTTTGCAGAACGACTTTAGTCATTCATTTGGCCTCAATATCCTGTCTCGATCGACATTTTCGGTAACACAAACTGGTGGTAAAAAAAAACTTACAAAACGTAATTCGATTCGCACTTTATCTATTTTTACAATAACTTCCGTCCGCATTGGTTTTTTTGGACCCACTTCAACAGTCGGTGAGTTACTAACCACTTCAATAATTGTTTATTGTTAAATTTTGTTAGTCCTTTTGCATATTTTCCGTTCGTTTGTCGCAGAACAACAAGGTATTTTATAAAATTAAATAATTTATGTTTGCTTTTAGAAAGTCGAAGAATTTAATTTAATTTACCTTTGATAAAAGTCTGTGCTGGCACTTAATTATACTAAAAAAATTGTATAATCTCGAATTTATATTCAAGAACTCTATTAGATTGAAGAATACATACATTATTATTTGATTTTAAGTAAATTGTAATCATGAAAAATTCTTGTATTACGTAAGTCTATTTGTCTGTTGTTCTTAATCCTAGACAAGCATTATAATAATTATTATAATTTAATAATATTTACTTATAAGCAAGCAGTGATAGCCTAGCATTTGAACGCTTGCCTTCCATGCAGGAGGGTCTAAGGCTAACATTCAGAGACGACAGAAACGAGTCTAAGCGTGAACTTACGCTTCCGTATGTCAAATTTACGAACAAATTTTGACAGATGGAAGCGTAAGTTCACGCTTATACTCGTTTCTGTCGTCTCTGAATGTCAGCCTAAGTTTTAACCCGGCCCACACCTCTGACTTTTAAAATTTATGTGCAGATCGCAATTTTATTATCACATCCATTAATGGTGAAGGAAAAAATCGTGAGAAACCCTGCACACCTGAGAGAGCTTCATAAAGTTCTCGATGGTGTGTGTAGTCCGCCATCCCGCACCAATCCAGCGTGGTGGTCTAAGGCCTAACTCTTCTCATTCTGAGAAGAAGCCCGTGCCTAGCAGTGGGACAGTACTGGGCTGGATTTGTTTATTATAAATATTATATTTACTCAAAAAGCTGGCCCGAGTAGATATGCGGACTACTAATCGAGTTCAATGATCTAACGGACTAAATATTATGCAGTTAGGTATCCTTATCAGTGTTGTATGATTTTTTCATTTTATTCAAATTATTCATTGACTACTCTATCAAAGAAACTTCTGAAGTACCTTGGTACATTTAGATATGGTACTATATTATTTCGAAATAATTGTTTTAATATACCTATTCGTATATTTTACAACTCAATAATTAGTAGAAATCAATCAATATAGTAGATTTTTTTAAAATAAATATAACTACTTACCTACTTGTTTGATATACCTACCTACCTATTTTAAATATTACCTATGCTTTTTGTATTGAATAATATTATTGTACTAGGTAATATATTAATAATTATACTTGAGTATAAGTATTTCAGTATTTAAAATTAACTTTCTAGGCGGCAGCTAAACTTAAAACGCATAAAATCAGCTGCCGATGCCTTTCCGACTTCATTATTGTAAAAAAGATCACTGTTAATGTTTTGTTAAAAAAACCACGACAGAAACCGGTTACGCAGGTAAGTGTCCCCTCCCTAGCGCATAATGTGAAGTAAGCAACACTTTCTGTGCGCCCTGTGCAAGGCGAATGACGCGAACTTCAAGCACATCGCAGAGCGCGGCGGCCCGTGTGCCCGCCGTTCGTGACTTTATACAAAAACAAACGATTTATTGACGCACTAAACCAAGTTTTAACACGCACAGCTCCGTAATTTAACAACAAAACCCAAAACAAATGTATTAACAGTGAATTGTAACGTTACAACAACTCTGGAAGCAAAGTTTTTCGACTTTTGTTTATAGTAATCGCGGCGGCAACCTGGCCGAGTTGGGGAGAGCAACAGTTTGTTACTCGTTTACACGCGCGTCGCCTCCTTCGATTTTGTTAGGTTATACTTCTATGTCAGTCGTGCAGTTCAAGACAGGGTGCTACGTCGCGTCGTTGCCGCGTGCGTTGTTTTCGTCGAAAACTTTTTATCTTGTGTCGAATATTATAGATAAATAACGCGAAATCGATCCGAATAACGAATTATAATTGAAAAAAGTGATGTTTTAAGTGTTTGAGTGATTTAAAGTGATAGTTTTTGTGTGATATCGAGTGCATTCTCCGGTGATTCATCTCGTGACAAGAAATTGTGTACCTACTGTGTCGCTTTGTGGATGTATTGGTAAAATTATGTGTGCTGAGTACGACTAAACTTTGATTTTTTTTTCGAAAAAATATGCTGTGGAATTTTATCTGAGGGCGATACAAAAAGGTAAGTTTCTTTTGTAATAAGAACGCTGCTATTATTATTTATCTTTTGTTCTACCTATACCTATCTATTTTATTGTTTGCCAGCAGAAATATGCACAGAATGTTTAGCCATTAGACCGTTTCTTGTAGATAAGAGCGATAATACATCGTCTTTGTTTATTAAAATATTTGTAATGAGTAACATTTCTGAGAACGGCACCGCAGCGAGTGACTTATGTACAAAGTAAAAAAATATATAAATCAGGGTAAAATGCCCAGTTGTTCGCTGTAATTGCTCTATAAAACTTATAATTAAAAAATGAATCTGACTTCTGAGGTCGGGTTTGGAGTGTAAACAAGTCACACCAGTTTAAGTTCAATAAAATGTAACTTGACGAATTTCTGTAGGAAAACAAAGCGAAATCAATAGTTACTAGGCACTGAGTCACGTGGCATTTTGTGCTCTGGGTTCCTATTTAAAAAAAAACATGCTTTTAAACAGGTTTCGGGCAGGCACAATAACTTGTTTCCTTTGCTTGATTCATACTGCTTACGGCCGGATGACAGGCAGCAGATGAAACGAAACACTCGAATCGAATAAATAATAATACAAAGACATATAGATGTTAATTATTTTAAGTATACAGTCTGGAAGACTCGGACCAAAGAATAAATGAAATCTAGCAGGCTGAAAAGAATTTTTTTTTAAATAGCATGATCCAATTATTTCAAGAGAAAAAAGCATGCTTATTTTGAAATTAGAATGTTTTAGGTAGGTAGTAGGTACGAGTATATTATTATAATATTAGCTCTCAGATCAAAGAATAAGATTATTATTATTAAGATTATTATTATCTTAATATCCTTATTCTTTCATCTGAGTATTAGCTTGAGATCTTCCAAGGCAGATGATAAAAAGTTTCCATTTTTACGTTAGAAAAAATAAAGCCTGGTAAGTTTTAATAATAGGTATATGTTAAGTAAATGAACACCTACTCTCAAAAAGATCTCAATGAAATTATAGGTAAGTAGGCACTAGTTACTGGTATCTGGTATATTTAAGTAGACCTACTAAAGATAATTTGAGAAAAAAATGTTATATAAAATAGAATAAGATCGAATAATCTGTTAAAGGTCATAAACCTTTATCCCAGGTAGGTACTTAGTACTATACTCCGTAGGCTAAAGGTTATTTAGGTATAAAAGGTAAAAAAAATATGAGATAGGTGTCCAATGAATTTATATATTATGATATTAAATAGACTTATTTAATTTGAAATCCACAAAAGTAAATACCATATTTTTTTATTCATCTAAGGTCCACAGACATGCATACATACGACCCGCCTGATGGTAAGCGGTTCACGTAACCCACAGGGAACACAACCCTGCATATTTGCATATCCCCTAACCGTCAAAAACCCCCGAGTCCAACTAGAAAACGGCTGAACAGACTTTCATGAAACATAGCTAAGATGACACCCGATTAAACATGCTTTCAATTAAAAAATCTGCATTGAAATCGGTCCATCCGTTTTAGAGCTATGCCACAGACAGATACCCCTATTTTTTGTCGGGGCTTTAAGAGCCGTGTTATTTGGGTACGATATTCTGTAAGGAGGACAGCTCCAACTTTGAGCGGAGTAGAATAGAATAGATCTTTATTTCATGTACACCAGATTCAGGCGCTTGATGAAATGTCGAAACTCTAGGTGCGCGGTTCCAAATAGTAGGTCTTATGGAGAAGAACCGGCAAGAAACTCCATGGAAACTCTTTCAAAATATAGATTACAATCTTGATCAGTACAATGTTGTGGTAAATGTCTCACGATACCTCTTTATAGATTTTCTTTCTTGTATAGATATACCTATTTATTACTATAAAAATTGTGTTCTATTCAACGCATGACTGGCTTGGACAGAATATCAGCAGTTGTGCATGCCTCGCGCTGCCAGCTATTATGCTGAGTCCAAGACCTTTTTGTATTTTACCTTCTTGTATGATGTCTCTTTGCTACCTATGTAATTTGAAAGACAAATAAAAATCTTCTATTCTATTCTTTTAAAATGAGATAAGAAACAAAGAAAAATCATTTATATATTAATTTGGTTGGAGATGCTCTCCCATGAGAATTGCTCAGACCGTGGTGGACAGGTGGCTCATTCACCCATAAGTCTAACTTAATACCTAGAAATTGTAACCGAGGTACTTATGTAATAAGTAGGTACTTAGTTTTAGTTACTCGACAGTCGCCAGTATCGCATATCTAGTCTAGATCTCGGCTTAGTTGGAGTTTATGAACTGTTCGCTTCACTGGTATGAGAACAGTCGGTGTTTATACTTTGTACAATATCTTAGAAGTAGGTTACATTTAGAGTTGCCAACCATATATATAATTTAGGCATGAGAAGTTAAATGAACATTTTGAACAGTATTTTCATTCACGAAAGCATACTTACAATTTTTTTTTTCTCCTCTTGTTCTTCGAGCAATTAGCGCTAAATTGAATGACCGAAAAACATTTTTATACTTGCTGTACTTACATCTAATACTTAAATATAATAATATAATACGCGCTATTACAATTAAATAAAATATTCTTTCTGCACTCCTTCTCCATATAAACATTGACTAAGCCAAATGTCACACTCCTCCGTGCGCGCAATATGCTTAAAAAGGGGTACAGTTTTTTCTTCACGTATTAATATATAGATACCCCACACCCCCTTCCTCCTATACCACCTATAGTTATCGCCCTAATTATGTATTATTTGATATAATTTGATGTCAATGCACCTTTATTCGAACTCAATTGACCTCTCATAACTTCCTTAACAATAATCGGTACAGCAGATGAGCAGACGGATATTCGCCCGCATCTGAGTAGAACCTGATCTTAACATTCTTGGGAAAAGGGAATGACAAGGAATGTGGACATTAATATCTTTGTCGGTTGTTAATAAAGATTTTATAATAAGGAAGGAAGTACTTCGAGAAGTAGGTACTTTGTCCCAACCATCTTTCCTAATTGCGGTTGAGATCGATTGAATTATCTTTGTTTCATGTGAACCTGATACAGGCACTTATGAAATGTCAAGACTATAGTTGCGCGGTTCCAAATAGGAGTTCTATGGAGAAGAACCTGCAAGACACTATTGAAACTCTTTTATAATAATAGATTACAATCTTGATTAGTACAATGTTGTTGAGCTGCGAGAATAATGTAATTTAATGTGAATAGGATAATAGTTGATTTGCCTCTGAATAAGATTGCCATGGCAGTTACAAGCTGACCAGTCCAAACAGACGGCACCCGTTCACGAGCATGCGCACGCGTCAGCATCGCTAAGCTCAACCATAATGAAGGAACTCAATGAAGATTTTTCTTTCCCTACTAAGAGATTTTTGATGTGAGCACAAAATCTGATCAAAATAAATAAATTTTCCTTTAAATATTATAATTTAATTTAGTAATGGAATTGTGAAAAACTGAAAACTCATGAGGGAACAGATGGTATTGAGAAATGCAACTATTAGGGCTAATTTTACCGACAAGATAACAAACGATTAAGATAAAATCGGCCGTTTACAATAAATGTTTGTACTACTAAACGGCCGATTTCATTTTAAACGTCTGTTATTTCCTTAGTTACGAATCGCTAAGCCATTTTTGCACTGAAAATCAAGTAAACAAACAACTTATGTGTTACATTAGAATGATTTAGCAGTTCTACTCATGATGTATTCGCAAAATGGTGTGAAAATAAGGAAGGAAAAATAAGGGATACTTAAGGAAATGGGCGGGTTTCCCTCATGTTCCCCTTAGTTATCCTACACCTGATTACACAGACCCCAAGACACGTTATAGGAGAGTGGGCGTTACATACATAGAATAGAATAGAATAGATATACTCTTTATTGTACACTTGATAAAAATTAGTACTGAACGATACGAAATAAAATAAATCCTCACAAATAATGCTGGTATTAAGGCTAAACTAGACTGCATGGGTGTTTTATTTTTCGTCAGATTTAGAGTCGAGTAAAAAAGAAAAAATAAAGAAGATTTTTTTTTACCCAAGTTTTCAGAAATGTCTTGAAATAGCGGCCCGTCCCGACGTCGCACGGGTGGATATTTATTTATATTAAATATATTGTGTTAAAAAAAAACTATCGTGGAGTAAAGCTATATCTATGCTAAATTTCATTGAAATCGGATGATTCAATATTTTCTGCATTCATTTTCGCAGGGCACGCGATGTAAGGAATTTTATAGATAATTTTTATACACTTTGGGTTACATTATTAGAGATTTCGTAGGGATCCCAATATTTTTGGAAAATAAAATATTGCTTATTTTTCTCAGTGATAATATAGCATACTACTGGTGAAAGAATTTTTTAAATCGGTCCAGTAGTTTTTATGTTTAATATTTATTACTAACAAAAAAAAAAAAAGAAAAAAAAAATGGTTGTGTGTGCATGTGCATGTATGTTTGTAAACTGTACCCTCGACACAGGAGAAATAGTAGTGAGGGGCAATGTTTTAAAAAAAAAAAAAAAAAAAAGGAAGAAAAGATAAATACAAATCTTTTCTCTTTATAATATTAGAAATGTATTAGTATATGTAGAAAACTGTTTGTCATGTATGTAATGTATGTGAGTAAAATAAATAATACAGAAACCTAAGGGCACCTTCAGACTTAGTGTCGCAGATTTGCAAGTCTAACGTGGATCTAACTTGACGAGATTGACTTGCCGAGTCACTGAATGGGATCGGTTACTTATCGAATGAATCAAAGAAGATTGGATTTCGTTCCACAAATTCTATTAAATTAGTAAGCTCTGAGAAACCTTGAATTTATTTAATTTTACAGGTCAGGTCAACCAACCTCTATGTACCAATGGCGATATTATGCGCATACTAAAAGCAAGTTTTTTTTTACAGATTGTAAAGTTACCTCAAAATGGAGGTTTTCAATTCGTGTTCGTACGTATTTTTGATCACCCTATTGTTTTTTTTTGATCACCTGGCTACGCATGTTTGCGAAGAGTTGGCAACCAAATCTTTAAAACGAAGTACATGTAATATAGTTAAATAGGTTCAAAAGGGAGGAGTTTTTTAATTCGTCTTCGGGCGCAATTTTTTTTCAATAGTCTAGGAGTTTTTATCAAAATGGAGGTGGTTTTCAATTCGTGTTCGTGCATTTTTTTTATCACGTTTTTACTTTTATATCTTAAGAGCTGGTAACTATATCATTTTCTAGTACTGTTTTGAATCTAGTATAACTTGACACATCAGTAGTAAACAGTGTACACACGACTACAAATCAAGCATTTAGAAGAAAGAAAGAAAGAAAAGTCATTTATGCGGACTAGACATCAGACAACACAGTGCACAAACATAAAAAAGTAAAAAAAAACAAACAGTAACAATTAATAAAAACAATGTGCTGTCGGTATGCCAGTACCAAATGGGTTGCCAACTCAGCATTCCATATTTTCATATTTCCAGTATAAGCTGACCTCGCATCGTATAGGCTTCGCGTACAATGACAGGTCAGCTTATAATGTATAGCTTGATATGTAGCCGTGCGTACATATCAAGGTCATTTTATACAGTATATAAATCTAAATCAATTCTCACCGCGCGACTAGCTGACTATTTTAGACTAGACCATCCATCCTACCCTGAACATCGTTACAAACAAGTTAAGCCAGTTTAGTTCAACGACTATACTTGTTTTCCTAAAATAACTCTCCCTAACTAGACACTTACTAAATAAGGCGTGTACTATGTCCGACTATTTATCTCGTGATCCATTAGCAATGACTATTTTTGGAACAACCCTAGTAAGTAATACGTTTTTTCAAAGTTTTTTACAGTGCGAAGAAGTTTGTTATTTTTAAACAAGTTGCGTGTATTTAACAAACAAAATATTATTGTTTTAAAAAAAACTAAAGAAAACGCTTTAATCATCCAAACTAAACGTGTATGCAAAATTTCAGCTCAATCGGAAACCGGGAAGTGGGTCAAAAACTTCCAAGATTTTTTTACATAGTTAGTTAATAAAAGAGTTTCAATAAAAAAAAAAAAAAAACACGCGTCTAATTGAGAACCTCCTCCTTTTTTTTGAAGTCGGTTAAAAAAGGAGGAGGTTCTCAATTCGACTGTGTGTTTGATACGCGATAACTCCGCTAATCGCAGACCGATTTTGAAAATGATTTTTTCGTTTGAAAGGGTATACTCCCGAGGTGGTCCTGTTTGAAGTTTGTTTGCTTGAAATTTGGTGACGATCTGATGACGACCTTCGGAGATAGACAATGTAACTCTTGAATGAATAACAGCATATCACTCGCGATTGCTGTAATCGCATGTTTATGCTATTCAAAATAGAAAAATAAAATAAACATTAAAAAAAGTAAAAACCGACTTCAAAAGCAAAAAAATATTTTGACCACAAATATGAAAACCATAATTATTGTATTATTGCACTGTTTAATACATAATTTCACTTTACAAAACGGGTTGAATGAACTTACGTTACAGAAACGCATCGCAAAAAGGTGAATGAATGAGTAAGCAAATAACATTATTACAAACAAAGTTAGTTGCATATGTAAGTAATATCGTGTATGTATTTCATTTTGAACTCTATGTCCTAAACTTTAAGAACGCTATGAATTTTGGAATTTATATTATGATGATTATGTAACTAAACTGTTGCGCTAAGCGCTAATTCTACGTAGCCCCAATTTCACCGAAACATTAATTTGTATGAGTAAACGGCCCTTTTATCTTTAAAAAATCTGTTATACGTGTACATAACCCTAAAACAAAATAATTTGACATATAAATAGCATACACCGAAATACCACGTGTAAAATTACTAAAAGGGGCGAAATCTAAGGGGCGAGTGTTGCGTACACTAAAGTACAACATGCAAAAACGAATAGGGGCGAAATCTAAGGGGCGAGTGTTGCGTACACTAAAATACAACATGCAAAAACTAATAGGAGTGAAATCTAAGGGGCAAGTATTGCGTACATTAAAATACAACATGCTAAAGTGAATAGGGGCGAGTGGGTCGGAAACCGAAATTCCACGTGCAAAGTTACTAAGGGGCGAAATCTAAGGGGCAAGTGGTGCATACACCGAAATACCACGTGCATAATTACTAAAAGGGGCGAAATCTAAGGGGTGAGTGGTGCATACACCGAAATACCACGTGCAAAATTACTAAAAGGGGCGAAATCTAAGGGGCGAGTGGTGCATACACCGAAATACCACGGGCATAATTACTAAAAGGGGCGATATCTAAGGGGCGAGTGGTGCATACACCGAAATACCACGTGCAAAATTCAGGAGGAATGCTGGATGGAGAACTGGAATTCAAAATATTGGAGGACGAAATAGGCGAGAGCCAAACCTCGAACTATGACTTTTTACTTCTCTAGGCTATTCAATCAGATCTGTAGTTGTCCTTGTCGCACTAACTTGAGGACGGACCGCTCGCAGAGTGATAACGATAGTTTCTTCAAATACCAAATTTTCAAAAGCCTCTCCGCCCGCTAAATAAATTCAGGTTATTTACGTTTATTAAATTACACCGCGTATACATATAATACCATGGAGGCAACTGCGATTCCACACCACTACGAACATTAGAAAATTAATTTAATAGCTAGTATATAATTTATAACAGTACCTTAGTACAGTCATACTACCTACATAATACTTGCGTGTAAGATTGCATCAAACATTCAGGTTTGCAGTTACTCAGCCCGCCACGTGTGCTGATAACCGTTCGCCTTTAAAACAATACTAAACATTTGATTGTGTAAGTAATTATATTTCTTGACATTTATGCTGTTCGTGAAATGTTTTATTTGTGAGTAAAATAGTGCTTTTGAGTAGCTAGGCATTCAAGACGGCGGGATTGGCGTAGTGGCTAAGCGGTAGTGGTAACGGTACCGTCAGAAACCCCTGACTCCAACTAGAATTATATCTCTTCATCAACTAGAAAAGAGGTGATTATCTTCAAACGGCTGAACAGATTATTCTTTCCTTAGACGCCACTAGGTCCAAAGTAGCTAGATTCGTTCTTTTACCTCTTTTTACCCGACTACGGAGAGGGTTATATTTCATATTAGTAAAGATAGGCCATACGGTCATACGCCATCAATGACATTTTACAAATAGACGGGCCACATACACCAACACAAACGACGTACGTGCACTACATACGGCGTAAACTTTGCTATAGCTACCTAGCAGTACATATAATTATACAGTGCGCGAAGAAAGGGAAAGAAAATGAAAGCCACCATACGCCATGACGGTTGTTAGAAAAAGATGAATATAGACGTGGCATTAGCTGCTGCATGCTCATTCTCTCAGTCGGTGCAGGGCATTTACCTTGCATTTATCTTGCCAATATAGAGCGCGGGCAACGCGTCTATTTGTAAAATGTCATTGATCGCCATATTTTCAAGCAGCAGACTACCAACTGCATGCGTCAGAGATCTTAATCTCGATGGTATGCAATGACTATGAATATTCACGGGATAACCAGAACACCAAATAATCTCGCATCGGCCCCACAAAGTAACGTGCTTAGTATTATAAAAAAACTAACCCATTTAAATATTTTCAAACAATATTACAACAAAACCATACCAGAAGGCCTACTCCATACGGTGCGCGCTTATAATAACGTGTGTTAAATTTTTTAACCGACTTCAAAAAAGGAGGAGGTTCCGTGTTGAGGTGTGCCTAGTGCCTATGTATGTTTTTTTATAATTTTTTATGTATGTTCACCGATTTCTCCGTCATTTGCGGACCGATTAGGAAATTTCTTTTTGTTTTAAAGTGTATACTCTCGAGGTGGTCCCTGGATTTAAATTTGGTGAAGATCTGATGAAGGTCTTCTGAGATAGATAAAGAATTTCAATGGATAACAGCAAATCACTATGGAGTTTCCTGCCGATTCTTCTCCATAGGACCTACTATTTGGGACCGCGCACCTAGAGTCCCGACATTTCATAAGTGCCTATCTGGTTTACATGAAATAAAGATCTATTATATTCTACTCCCTACATTAGATCTCGCTTGCTTTTCGCGTATGATACGAAGTGAGCCTTCTGTACGTATTTCATTTTAATATATTATGAACCAGCCAGCGTCCTAGATCCTGGCGATAACCTGTTTCCTCGATGTATTATTGTAGTGGCAAATTGGCACCGCAGTTAATTCTACTAGTATGCCGCAGAACGGAAACAGTATGATTTAGTATCCAAGATTTATATTTCGTATTGTTCGGTATTTCTCTCTCTTTTCTTAAATGATATTTTATGGGTCAGGCCCGGAAATATTCGAAGCTTAGTAAAGATTTGTGGTGTTTTAAATACCAGATCCTGTCTGACTTACTACAAATTAGTTGGTATGTATGTAGTAAGATGACAGAATACAACTATACAGAATGGCTGGTTGAACAATGGAAATATTGAAGGAGGGTATTGTACTCATCATTATGAACAATTTTTATTAAGGGACCAATTCTGAAAATATATAAAATTATCAGCTGTTCCATACGCAGTCGAGTAATATTGAATTATTTGTATGGTACATTAGATGATTTTTTTCGAGAATTCAGTATTGGTCCCAAAATAAAAGTTGTTCATAATGATGAGTACAATAACCTCTTTCAATATTTCCATTATTCCACCAGCCACCCTATGACCCTACATGTATAGTTCTATTATCTCAAACCAAGGATTCGAAATTTGCGTAAATATCAGAAAATATTATCCTCGTAAACTTTCTCATAAGATGGCACGTTCAATTCGATCCATTACACCAAAATACAGTCTAAAAGCAGCATTATAAAGTGTTATTTCTTCCATATAGGGAAGAAAATGTTCATTACACGCCGACCCATCCGCTATAGCAAACGGTTTAGTTCGGTATAACCGTAAGATAATCACATGCTTACGAAGCAAGGTATTTTAACATAAATAGTACCTACCTACATATCCCTTACTCGCTGATGATACCCATAAGATGGGATGTTCCTAAGACTACATGCATAATGTAAAATCAACACCCGTATGGTAACAACGTTCGGAAGTTACTTCGAAAATCTTTGTGATAATGAAGTTCGAATAAGTCTTCGTCGCGCAGAGAACTCTGAAACCTGACGAATTTTAACGATCAAGATTTTGGATTTAACTTCTTTCTTTTTGACAGGTGTGCTTCCATATTTTAAAGCACGTATCTCTTAGCTAGCTGTAAGTCAAAATTTTAGTTAAATTGTGATATATTTCTCCGCTAATCTGACTGCAGAGCTGAGAAAATGGAAAAGGAAAGACGTGTGAGTTTAACGACGTTATGAAAGCCGTAAAGCAAAGCTGTGGTGTTCCTCGCTGGGAATAAAAAATAACATTAAGTAAATTAAAAATAACATTGTTAATGTTACTGTTAAAGTTAACATTAACAGTAACATTAACAATGACCATATAATTTAATTATCTGCTGTTGCACCGTCATGTAAAATGTAATAAAAATAATGACTGCTGGAAATGCAAAAATAATCAAATTAGTCATTTAAAATTGTCTAATTTGTAACATAAAAATATACCAAGAATAAACTTTTTTTTTTAAATCTTTTGTTCATAATTCATGAACATGTCACCTCCATAATGCAACAAAAACGAAACTAAACACTTTGGAACTAATATTAAAATAGAACTAACTTAAAACTATAGAGGAACGATTTTTAATGCCGATCTGCGTCAGCTTATACAATAATTTAGCTTCCTCTGAGAGAGGTAAAGACAATACACTGTTAAAGAACAAACTTTACATACCGAATTTTACAGAAAATCTGTCGTTATGGCTATACATTTATCAAAAAAACATCAAGCGAACGATCAATCTTCTTTGAAATCCACGTGGTGTTCTGCTCATTCCGCAGCGAGTCCACCTTGCAATATATCTCCACTCATTCAATTATCCTATTCGGTTGCAGATCCGATACGAACAGGCATTTTCAATCTACAAATTGCATCTAAACTAATTAGCTGACATAGCGGTGTTCGGTTTCTTTGAAATACAAAGGGAATTTAATCAGGATAAAGTAATTAAGTTACAATAGTATCTAGTTAACTGTTAGTTGGGCAGCTAACTAACCGTAGTTTTTTAAATGTCTTTTTCTTGTTTTGTGGTTTCTTTACAGCGCTTGTAAATTTTTAGTTTGAAGCATTGTCTTCGCACTCAAAAGTGTCCGAGCCAAAAGAGTTCCAATCGGCCAGTCTTTGTTTTGTCAACCGACAGAATACACGTCAAAAATGCTGTACTGTATTGTGAAAAAGATGAACAGGCTGATAAATTGACGCAAGTAAAATTAAGCTGTTTACTAATGACGATACGGTTTGAATTAGGATGCTATAGTTTAGAACTAACATTAACAGTGACGACGTGTTTTTTGTGTCTGCTTACGAACTTGCAATCATAGAGATAATATAATAGTACTTGTAATATTTCTATGCTTGCAATGGATAATAAAATAAAACATAATACCAAGAAATTATGATCCACAGTGGTTTAATTTTGAGTGTATTAAAATTAAAAAATGTGGTTTATGGACTCCGTTAATTATCGGATAATTACCAGATAACTATCAATGAACATAATTAATTACCTTGATAATTTTCAACCCTTCTGGTTATTATTATTTAGTAGCTCAAAGTCGAGGTCCTCTGTCCAAATTTGTTTTCCACTTCGCTCCATTTTCCTCCATAGTGAACGTAATATTTTGAGCTTAAAAATACCTACGAGGAACTTTACCTGGAAGTTACGTTTCATCTGCATTCTGCAATATAGGATACTGGCCGAAACCACATGCATATTGTAAATTTGTAACAAGTTGGCACGGCAGCACAGTGACAAGTCTGTAGGCTGGCCTAGAATCATGTGGCCCGTAAATGTCCAATGAACATGGTCTCTAATAGCGCTTCGATGAACTATCTGGAGTTGCCGTACGCTAGAACCCAATATTGTGTCTGTTAGTGATTGTATATTGAAGGAAATTGCCAATCTTACTATGGGATTTGGTCCAAATGCCGCCCAGAATTTAAACTGTCTGCATTTGGTTGCTAACGTTGAGTTGTATTGGAAAACATACCGCATTCAAATTGGAACGAGGCTAGGCCTTTAAATAATAATTTCAAATACGTTATACTTCATAGAATAGGTAAAAAAAAAATTGTTATCAGCGCTATTAGAAATAATCAGAATATTTATCGTCAAAAACTCCCGACTCCAACTAGAAAAAGAGCTGTAACTTTGGAACGGCTGAACAGATTTACATAAAACATATATGATTCCCGATGAAACTAGCTTTTAATTAAAAAAAACTGCATTGAAATCGGTCCATTCGTTTTGGCGCTACGATGCCTCATACAGACACACGGATACACACTACCAACTTATAAGACCACTGGGCTCTTTTTTGCCTGGGGTTAAAAATAATGTATTATAATATTATGACAAGGATCTAAGTATTCCATACCTACAAGACTCTCCTGTATCTTGGCCTGTCCTTTGCAATTCACGTTGTATCAAATGTCTTCTCTATCTATGCACCTGTCCTCTTCTTATGACCCATATCTATCATTCTAGTGTGTCTTGTTTTTCTTTCTTTCTTTAGTAGCTCTTTCTATTAATTAAGCCTTTAGCAAACAGTTTGCTTTTAATTTCGCTTGCCTGAGCATGCATCAGAATATCATAATGACGCATAGATTGGCTGCCGATGGCGCAATTAGCGTAATTAATAGGTTAACGAGAACATCTCATGAGTTCATTCAGTAATCAATACTGCTGTTGACTCGCTCAGCGTGAGATCCTGCATGGTGACAATGTTATACTTTTTTAACCGACTTCAAAAAAGGAGGGTCTATGTTCGACTGTATGTATTATCTTATTTATGTTCACCTATTGCGGACCGATATGGAAAATTCTTTTTTTGTTTGAAAGGGTATACTCTCGAGGTGGTCCCATTCAGAAATACGCCAGTTATGCGATTGGATTATAGTAGCGGAAAATTGGAAAAGATCTAAATAGAAGCAATGAGTGGTTCTTCAAAAATATCCTGTGATGAGTACATATTCATCGAGACAATTTTAACTAGTAGCCTAAGGACACCTACGACTACTAACTACAACTAGATTAATAGTTAAAATTGTCTCTTGAAACTGATGTCCTTCGCCAAAAGACTTGTCGTCTGTATCAGCACTAACAAAAAGTATTATAGAAATATGTCCTTTTTTGATACACAAAGCAATTTCTAGTGTTTCGGACTTGACGATTTATGGTATTGTATCTTGTACAAAATATTTTTCCTTGAGCAAGAGAAAAACATTTTGTATAGAACTAATATTAAATAATCTGATTGTTACTTAGTAACAATCGTATCGTTTGACCGTTTGTCCTTATTTACTGTTTCTATTCATGGTTTCGAGGTTTCTTCCTTAAGTTGACTCCTACTTGTGATAAGGAGTTAAAAATAAATTGTATATCTAAGCTTCCTTGTTTTCTTTGTAGCGAAAATTGAATATGTTCAACATTTCAGAAAACGGGTTATCATGAATAAAATATCTACTCCAGATAAGGATTGATCTCCAATGGTTACGGATTAGGAATTTCTATGAAATATCGTCGGTGATACTGCAATACCGCGAAACTAACAGTGGATGATACCGCGGAAGTGCAAAAGTAGCAAAGAGACGTCGCGGCTATGAGGTCATGACGCTGATTGAATTGATTGGTTGGATTGAATTAGATATTATCATAAAAGTTAAACAAAGCACATTTCTAAATACCTTAAAGTTCAGACACGTCTAAGATAAGTAGAAGAGGAGATATTTACCTAGTTTTCTTGCTCTACTGTAAAGTTCGCACATAAGTTACGCGGTATTGTCTGTTGTTACTTACGCTGTATTGCAGTATCACCGACGATATACTGTATGTACGGAAAGGCACTCGCCGAGTGACGACGTCTAGTTATGTGCCACCTTAGGTTTCAGCTTAATATCAGCGCTGCAGTTACATGCAGCAATATGCTGAGCTGAGACCTATTAGACACGCATTACCACACCGAGCCAGCCACGCATCGCACAAACTATCGGTAGCCTGATACCGTCGATTATTGTTGTTGTTCTTCTTTGTTGTTTATGTCTTAACCTTCCTGTGTGCGTAGTAATTTTTATTTTATTTTATTGTGTGTTAGTTTTTTTGATGTCTAGTAAATGTATTTTCTTTCTTTCTTGCGTCCAGCTCTTTAGCGATCATACATTTTCATCAAATCTAAGGTCCACCGCGCTCTGCGGTAAAATTCTGAAGGTTTCTTCGCAAATTGCTGAAGTATGAACTACAGTGTAAGCGCGTGCACTGAGAGAAAATAATCGCGTACCAAAAGAACAATTTTTTAATCGTTGCGGCGATAAAAACGCTCCTCTTTTCACCGCACCGCAGTAAGCGCTAGCTGTCATAGGCCTTCTCCTTACACGTTCGGCGAATAGAATAAGAACGTGTAGAGGGCGCATTTGCGTACACTCACACACAACGGATAGCAGACGAATGATATTAGAAATGAATTCTATACCATTCATAGAGCCTAGCTTTGAAATATTTTGCATTATTAATATAAGACCTTATAATATATTCCAACTAAAAGTCTTATCAGTAAACTCCTTACTGAACGAAATATCATTTACACAAAGAAAATATTCGTGATTGACTTGTTATTTTAATATAACACTTACTAAATTCAAGTTTGTATGACATTTCAAAACTATTTAAAGTGTCGGAACTGCCATTCTTGTAGAAAAAAGTTATTTTCAAGTGGTTCAAATTTCTGGTTAGCAAGCATGGCGCCAACCAGTCTATCGTATTTCACTCCCTCAAAAAACCTCAAGGGCCCTCATCACGACGTGCTCAAGAGCCGATATGGTGTCACCGCCCCTCTCAAATCTTCTAAGTACTCCTTTCTTGTCCAAAAAACTTGACTTAATTTTGAATTCACCGAGTGAAATTTGCATCTTAAGGACCCAACTTTTGAATCGGCTTCTGGCTAAAATAGGCTTGAAAGATCGCGCTTCCAATCATGAATCTTGAATTCTAACTTTTATTGGCATTGAAGGAGATTGGAATTAAATCAAATGAAGTGTAAGAATATTTGGAATGAAATTATTTAGCAAAAGAGCAATCTATTTGTGACGGTGTAATTTAAAAAAAATATATTACGTAGAATTTAACAATGAGATGTTTTTTAAGAATTTTCTTTTCAGCTTTCAAAAATGTTTTAGAACCATTTTTTTTGGGAGAAACTGTCAAGTGAAATGATAAATTGCATATGAATTAAAAAATATATAATTAAGTAAGTATTTATAAAAATTAAGATTAATTTCTAGAATTTTTTGCGGGGCTAGCACGGCTAAATGGGGAGAGAGAAAAATCACCTGTTTACAGTTTTCGTTTTATCTTCTGTCAAAGAGATTAAGGGTGGGGAAATGGGGATTTTCCTCCCGCCATCCTAGTTCTACTGGCCCGTCCAGTTTCTTACCAAAGTTACAAGCCAGAAATTGATATCGAAGTCTGGACAACGTTACGCTATTAATACATCATCGTTGACCGCGTCTAAGGCCATAAAGTGTAATATATATAGGATGATCCGAACGGCTTGGTATGTTGTGGTATTGTGAATGTTTTAGTATTATATTATCATGATTTATCTGAGAAGAGTATCCCTGATCTGGCATAGGCTTTTGAAGAAAGTGCCATAGTTATCTAAACGAGCAGAACAGCGGGTCTCCTGCGTTACTAAAATGGTAATTAACTCTGGTAATATAATTTTAGCGATAATGTATATTTTTATAATAAAGCATTAAGATTAATAAATAAATAAATAATGAAGTTGGGACTCCCAACTTCATGATCGGTAAAAAAATTACAAGGTATCTCATTACCATTTTAGTAACGCAGTAGACTCGCCGACTCATCCTTCATCTTGTCGTCTCCGAAGTATAGTACAGTTAGCTGAAGATGTTACTACTCGCATCTCAAGCCTATCTCCCGAGTCCCGGCTAAGCAGAAACGTATTATGACGTAATAGATTTATGTTCGCAAGCGGCTCAATATCGTCCGGTGAGATGGCTGTGGAAGAGGCTTACGTTTATATGAAGTTCTGTGTACGGTGATAGGATGGAGATGGATTTATTTAGTAATGTTATTGTTATCGTGATGGTTGATCGTGAATTCGTAAGTCACGTCGTTTAAAGGATTTCTGATAAAAAATATGTTTATATATCTGTTTGGAATGGTGGCCACCGCTTTGAACGAGTACGAGATGTTTTACTAATTACAAAAACCGGATAAGGTTTCATTTTTTTTAAAAACATTACCCCTCACTAGAATTTCTCCTGTATTACAGTTTACAAACACGTGCACACACACCCAGACCAGAAACAACTATCTGTAGATCATACAAATATTTGTTCCGTGCGGGGATCAAACCCGCGATACGTAGCACAGAAAGCTAATCGCTTAGCCACTGCGCCAACCGTGTCCTCGAGTTACTTGTCTTATTTTCCTTTTTTTTTAAAGATGGTCCTAAAGTAACGTTTTTGGTCGGAGTCAATTGCACCCATTACCCCTGTCTGTATCCAAGCCTGCATGTTGCACATGCCTTGAGTTACGCTACGAGTTTGTGCCTTTACTTAGTGCTATCTTCAAATATAATATAACTATAAAAGTATAATTTTACACAGACACTCCTGTTACGAGATAGCTTTTACTAAAATACTTACGCTTGATGCAAAGTCCAAAGTTCCATCCAAGTCACGCGTAAATCTCGCGAAGTTCGTAACTTAGTCCAGAAATTGTTGGTGCTATAGTTTAAAGTTAAACTTATCTCCATTTAATTGAACTACCAGTTTATCTCTTTTAGAAGCTACATCATTCTCGTAATTGTAATATTTCAGTAGTCTGCTTCCAGTTCAAGCGATTATTGCTGTTCTGAAAAAAGTGTGTAACATGGGTTATATGGGTATTTTTTCAAAACACGACATCACATTGTTTATCCCATATACGACGAGTTCAAGACCGCCCTTTGTACATATACAGGGTGACTGGTTAAATAATGGACATAGAAATTAGAATAGAATAGAAATATGCTTTATTGCACACAAACATAAGAAAAAACATACCTACAATAAAAACAGTAAAACAATGCACAATGGGCGGTCTTATCGCTTAAAGCGATCTTAAATATACACATATTGAAGGAAGGTATTGTACTCATCATAACTTTTAATATGGCTAATAATGTCACCAACCCTGAAAACGCGAAAATAAAATCTGCTGTCCCATACAGTTAGTCGAGTAATATTAAATTGTTTGTATGCAACAGCAGATTTTGTTTACGCGATTTCATTTTTAATCCCGTAGTAAAATTTACTCATAATGATGAGTACTCTATGTAACCTTCTTTATGTTCATTGTTCAACCACTCACCCTGTATATTTTATAAAGAAAGAAAGAAAGAAAAAAGATTTATTTCGGACTCGCACAGAAAATTACATACAGACACAAAACATAAAAATACCTATAACAAAAAACAAAATAAAAAATCCTGCACGAGGTCAAAAATGGCCCCTATCTCAGCATATGTTGCGACAGATAAAATAAATGTCACAGCGCTGGTTTTCGGGTTGGTTTATAAGCATATCTTGTATCAAAAATTTATCATCGTAGAGAATTTTTTATTCTATTCTATAGACAGAAACTACAGAATGCCACGTGCTACGAACCATACATGCCTTTTGCTTCTGCCACACCCATGCATATTGTGATACATACACGGCGGTCGCTAAAACTTTTTAGAAGAAGTTTACCGATAATCTATTTCTGTCTCTCTAGGGCCCTCACTCCGTTCAAATATTACGAAGACTATCGATGTGACTTCTAATCGTAGGAGTACTTTACATGGAACTCGAGAATTTAATGAATAGTAGACCAATTGCCATTGAATTTATTTTCTCTATTGTGCTGAGAATTCCTGTTTCGACGGACGTGTGTTGGTTTCACGTGTTTTCCTGACTCATTGTTTTGTTGGAACGACCAGCGTGACGTAGTACATCCGGCTAATAATTCTTTTGATCGCTGGCGACTGCCAAACTTGTAGCCCCCGTCTAGGTGTCTACAGCGTTACTAAAATGGTAATGAACATCGACTCGGGCAATATTGAAGTTTATCACCAGGAGTCGATGTTCATTACCATTTTAGTTACGCCGTAGACCCGCAGCTTGTTGTGTGTGTTGGTTTTGACTCGTAAATCGGGAGAAACGTAATGGAATGTTTTTCATAAAATACATATCTATGACAAAATAGAGAACGTGCAAGCAATTTTATTTTTAGTTTATTGTAAAGATAGAAGGCTTAAATAAACAGAGTAAAAAAAAAACGTGCCCGAGTAATTAATATATCATACAAAAATATGACTTTCAAATATTCGCGCCAAAACACAGAGTCACGTGACATGACGTCATTGCATCGCTCGTTCATAGCGTGTGAATATGGTTACCAAGGAAACACGAAGGAGTGACGTCAGATTGATGTTGGTGTTTAAAATAACGTTCCGTTTTACGTAATTCATAATAGAAATAATTTGCAAAAAAGATATAATTTCTGACTTCCATTAAAGGACTTTTCACAACTTTTATTATTAATTTTTTAATATGAATTCTCATAAAAATTTTGAGGCTTGTTCCCTGTTGAGAATAGGTCTTATGTTATGTGGGACGAGGGTTGAACGTATTATTTACTGGGCACAATTCCAAACCCTAAACTGCTACTCATAATTTACAACCGCTAGCTTGCGACCACTAGCTCATTTCGACCAGACCTAGTTAATTTAACTTAATAATTCATTATACAGCCTCATAATTAATCATTAGACAACAACTAAGTGTAAATTAATATGAATAACATTAAATTACAGCCGAGCCCAGCTGAATAAATCTCAGCCCAAGTTTCGGTAGTTTTCTGAACAATTTATTAATAGTAGGTCAGAAGTTCAGAGCTATGAATAAAACAAGGTTACAAGGCTGTACAAACCTACATGATTTAAGTTTAAAACTTTTGGTTAAACAACACGATCCCTATGTCACGCTAGGGTCCTATATTGGTCCTTTCGTTAACAGAATGAGTAGAGGAACCGATGGGTGGACTGATAGCCTTATGAGTTTTGCAACGGGATAGGTTGAAAGTGTGAGCGTGATCAGTAGAACAAGCAAGCTAAGCTTTAGCAAGTTTGATGTATACAGGGTTATTTGTAACTCACCGGCAATACTTTAAGGAGTGAAAGTACTCATCAATACGAAAATCTTTTACTATAGGACCTATACTGAAATCGCGAACAAAAATTTAAACTTTTTATACATTTCGATCGAGTAAGGTCGATCTTTTTATGTAAAATTTGTTTCCAATGAAACCGTGAAAAAAAAATTGAAAGTTTTCATACATTTCGATCGAGCAAGGTCGATCTTTATTTGTATGTTTTTTTTTTTTTTTTTGTGATTTCATGGTTGCTCCCATAGTAAAAGTTTAACGTATTGATGAGTACTTTCACCCCTTAAAGTATTGTGAGTAACAAATAATACATATATTTTCTTTTTCCACTTTTGTTGTTTCTATTGCTTTGCCTTCGTCCGTGCGTCACTGCAGGGGTGCTAACTGAAAATCAGCGTTGGGCTCTCCGCGCCCAGCAAATGCTGAGCTGGCTACCCTTTCGGCACGGCATGCTTGACAGCATACCTATATATTTTTAAGAATTTTATATTTTATTACTTATTTGTCTCTTAGTAGTTCTATTTTTTATCTTTAATCTTCTTTCTTGTAATGTCATTGGTGTGCGTGCTGAATAAATAATTTTCTTTCTTGTGTAGGTGTCCCTTAAAATTCAATGTGTTTTTGTAAACACAATAAATAACGCTTTTTAATTAAACAAATAAGGGCGACATTACTCTGAATCGAAGGTTTTATAACCTGAAGTTTAGGTGGCATTGGAAATCGATACTCCTATTAAACAAGGTAATAAATTCGGAACAATAACGTGGTCTGTGGAAGAAGTTCTAAAAGGTGGAACGAATTGAAAAATAATGGAATGATAATTATTATTTCTTTAATTTATTTATTAAATTCCATTATTCTCGCAGCTCTTACGACAACATTGGACAATCAAGATTGTAATCTATTATTTAGAAAGGGTTTCCATGGAGTTTCTTGCCGGTTCTTCTCCATAGGACCTAGATACTATTTGGAACGGCGCACCTAGAGTCTCGACATTTCATATGTGCCTGTATCTGGTTTACATGAAATAAGGATGTATTCTGTTCTAAAATGTCAGGAGAATTTAGGTATAAGAAAAAAAACAAAAAAAAAACAATAACTCAACTAATATTATAAAGGGAAAGATTGGACTTTTTGTATGTTTGTTTTTAATGGATAAACTCAAAATCTACTGGACCGATTTTAAAAATTCTTTCACCAGCAGAATGCTATATCACTGAGTAACATAGGCTATAATTTATAAAGATATCACGCGGGCAAAGCTGCTGGTGGAAGCTAGTCTGGAATAAATAGATAACAAAAACAGACTAAAATAAATGGATATTATATACTAGTATATGCTACTCTAGGTATCGTTAGTCTAGTGGTGGCTAGGGTACGGTTTTAGGCTCCCATCGGGTAAATTATTATCGGCAATTTTGCCTGATAAATAGCGGGGCATTTTGTTTGGATTTACAATAGGAGACTTTTGTGTATCTTTTCAAGAAAAACAGCCGTAAATGTATTAGTTAATCAGTATCTATAAATAAGTAATTAAATTACTTACCTTTGCTGAAACAAATTATCTATAAGAGAAAACTTTGTACCCCTTTTTAAACATATTGCGCGCACGGAGGAGTGTGAGATTTGGCATAGTTAAGGTTTATTTGGAGAAGGAGTGAAGAAAGCTAAAATTACGGTCGAATTTCAACCACTCTAGTAATTATAAATATCAACACACACCTCTAGTAATTATAAATATCGCGGGCCGATGACTTGCAAATTCAGAAATATGGCGGCAGTGTCAATCAAAAATAATACTAATTGTGTGGCGTATCTAGACTTACCTACTACCTAGAATGCCTAGTAATACCAATGACTCATTCCACAAAACAACATTGTCAAGGTTAAATTGGTATAATATCGTAGGTCGTACTTATTTAGACTTTTTACCATTTACAAGAGCAGGCTAACATAATGTTAAATTATTACCATAGATATTGATTCGATCATAGTACTTTCCTCATACTTAATTATGAGATTCAACAATACAATACAATAAACTTTATTGTACACCAGAAATACAAAAGATACATTATTATAAATATACATGTACAATGGGCGGTCTTATCGCTAAAAGCGATGTCTTCCAGACAACCTTTGGATGGACATAACTCGGAAGATAATGCCTATAATTTAAAAAAATGTCTAACTTAGGGTATCAGTGTCTCCCAGTATTGGGTGGTGGAGGTCAGATGGCAGTCGCTCCGTGTACAATACTGATATTCAGCCGCATCTGCCTAGCCTTTTCTCAACGACGTTGGGCGTCGTTGAGAAAAGGCTAGGCAGATGATGAATATGATTTTGATGGATATTTGAGTTGAAATACTTGACTTCACTGCTGCGCGTCGTTCTGCAAAGTTATTGGTAATTAACCAAATAGTACTTTAAGGGGTTATTGTATGAACAACTTTTACTAAGGAACGAAAATTAAAATCGCGAAAAAAAATCTGCTGTTCCATAGTCGAGTAATATTGAATTATTTCTATTCTCTTTTTTCTTGATCTAATTAATTTATTATTATTCTATATTGACTATAAATGGAAATTGTTTTTTTTAATAATTATCAAATGTACCTATTATTGTTTTTAAAATTAATTATTGTAATCTCTTATTGTGCATGGACTAAAAACTGTTAGCAATAAGATGTCTTTAAAATAAAATAAATAAATAAATAAATAATTCTATGGAAATGCAGACTTTTTTTCGCGATTTCTGGTTTGGTCCTTTAGTAAAAGTCGTTCATTAGTTGAAAATGTCTTCTCTGTCTATGCACCTGTCCTCTTCTTATTACCTATGTCTATAACTCTAGTGTCTTGTTTTTGTGGCAATTTTTTTTTTTTTTTCTTTTTAGTTAATCACCAATAACCCTGTATTATGCGGACACCTTTTAATGCGAGAATTCAAATTGATAATTAAAAATCCTTTTCCGCCATATTCCTTTTTCGTAACGCAATATTAAACGAAGGAATGTGACGATAAATCATTCTTTGTCAACCATTTTACGAGCTTATGAGAAAAAAATCCTCAGAAATACATAAAAAGGAAAACCATTTTCCGTATCAAAGTTCTACATACCCAAGTCACGGATCTTTGAAATTGAAATTGATTTATTTGGAACAAATACACGTTTTACATAAACAAACATGAAACGAGGACAGCTACAATAGTATAAAATTGTGGCGCAGCTATCGACGCCCATCTCCACAGAATTAAGAACATTGTTCCAGTTTAAACTAAGTTTTAAATTAGATAAAATAAAAATATAAAAAGAGAATTAACAAAAATATGTACTGCAAAAACTTTAAATTATTATTTTGTGCATGTGTGTATTATGTGGAGTGTGACTTTGTATTGTAACAAATGCATGCTTTTTGCCGTAAGTATGGTAAAATTTACATTTTTAGCAATTCAATGTTTACAACAAGATTGTTTTTTTCCAATAAATCAATCACTTATCAAACCAAAAACACAAAAAAAAATTATATCTTAGCCAGATATAACATTTTTTATGATTTTGGTTGATGTTCAAATATGTGGCAACTTATTGTGTACCTACCTACCTAACGTAATCCATATTTCCAGCAAATAAAGAATAATTTATTCAGCCATATGCGAGGGCCATCCTCGCATGCGGCATAGAGAGCCTTCTCTGCTTAATCAGTTAAGCGGCGAGACCAGAAGGTCTCCAGCCAGGCAAGAGTTCATTTTTAAGTAATCACACGGCTAAGGGCGCCCCATAGTGGGACTTGGACCTCGGCTTAGGACGTTGCTGGGGGGACAACAAGAAGGGACTTGCTGGATCTGGTTATGAGTATTATTAGGGATTTGTTTGTCGTTATAAGTTTGTAGTGTGTATCTGTGGATCTGTGTAAATCTGTTTGTGGCATCGTAGCACCAAAACGAAAGGACCAATTTCAATGCAGTTTTTTTAATTGAAAGCTTGTTTATTCGGGTATCATCTTAGCTGTGTTTCATGAAAATCTGTTCAGCCGTTCAAAAGTTACAGCTCTTTTTATAGTTGGAGTCGGGGGTTTTTGCCGGTTTGCCGAAAACACTTCCCGAACATAATATTAAATAACGTCTTATTTAATACGATGCACAAAGTAAACGTTGTTACGAATATATCCGCGATAAGTAATCTTATCGACCTTGCGATACTTCGCCATTTCTGAAAGATAATATTATAATCTGACATAATAAAACTGCATTACTTACTCTTTCAAATTTCATGGATAACCGTCAAAAAAACTCCGACTCCAACTAGAATGTTTCCGCACGAGATAATACGACGACAAAATAATCTAGAAAGGAAAGAAAGAAATAAGGTATATTGGTCAACACAATACATGATTAAATCACACCATACATAGTACAGAATCAGAATAGCCGGGACGCGCGGGCGCGGGATTTCTCGCGGCGCTTATGTTAGTCCGACTGGTGTTGCCAGCGTCGTTAGATTACGGTAACCGCTTACCAGTGGCGAAGAGTCCATACAACCCGATTCCCATCGGCTTCCCTTTAGGAATTGGTTAGAGCATAGACCAACGTAATATAATATATATTATTAACTCATCCTACTGACAAAAAAAAGGCTCATTATTCAGTTAGGTCGAGCTCTTCCAAACATGACTATATATAGATTACAAGAGACAGTATGGATTTTGTCTTGCAGCATTAACTGCAGCAATTTTTAGAGGACATTTTTGGGACGGCTTTCCCTTTAAAACAAGTCACCCTTCGCCACTGCCGCTTACCATCAGGCGCGCCGTATGCTTGTTTGTCACCAGTCACCAGTCAGTAGTATAAAGAAAAATCTTCAAAATCCGTGAAAAATTAATTTGATTAGTTTCACGTATTCTGAATGAGTCTGGTCATAAAAAGTTCATGCTACGTAAGCATCTTCTGTTTATCGTTTCATGTCTAACATACGCTGTTTGCTTTATCCCGGTCGCCCATAAACTCAATCTCCTTTTCAGATGTTAGTTCTTCTGTATAGTCAATTGTATATCCTATGCGAGTACACCACACTAGAAGCCAGCACTTGGGGGGGCCACATAATCTCACCAGATGAGATTAAATCCCTCCACCCCAAGAATGTAGTCAATTTTATCATTGACTGACGGCTAGAGGGAGTGCTGTAATAAAACAAGAGGCGTCACAATAGATCTTCGCAGGTCGCAGTGACATAGGGGCTCAGTACCCTACCTCTCCAAATAAATAATAATAATAGTCAATTGACTATTGAAACCTAATTTACGACCTACTGATACGTGTTACGTGACACACATTTACGGTTTTCTTTGCCAGCATGAAAATAATAATATCATATCATTGCGATAGTAACGCCGAGCCCATAAGCAGCATAGTGGCCCAATTTCTGTAATCTTTTTATAAAGATAATGTATAGTATAGTAAAGATAACTTTATAAAAACCACTTTCGGGCAGATTGGAAGTAAGGTTGCCAGGCCCTAAAATTCAGAAGCCGGACTCAGCGCTATATCAGGCCTGACATGTTGCCCTAAAACCCGGACATACTTTTCTAAGCTGGGAGTAAAGACATATTGTTTAAATAAAAAACCTCTGTATTTTAATTGTTTACGAAGCACAAATTAATCCGATATTCAGCACTGCTTCGCTCGCTCTGAAGGCGCTGCGCGCGTCTGCGTTACACGGACAAAAAGCCTATACAAAAGCCAGACAGGCCGTACATGTAAATATTTGGCCGGAAATTATAGTAAAAAGCCAGACATGTCCGGCTAAACCCGGACGCTTGGCAACCCTAGTCGTAACACCAAATATTTGAAACCTCGACCTCTATAGAATACTAAATGCTTATAATTATTATCAAATGTATTTAAAGGTAACTCGTGGTAATATTATTTGGTCCATAAAGGTCACGTTCAACGTTTTTAATTGCCCATTCTGTCCTCTGGAACTGCTGGGATCATTACGAACATTATCATTAAATATCTAGGGATTATTACTTAATAATATCTAAATTATAATTAACTCCAATTTTACCAAAAAATTGAGTTCATGTTAATATTGGAGAGTTATGAAAAATAGACTCATTTTGTTAACTCCTGACAAAAAAGTGGGGTGTTATAAGTCCGTAGTGTGTATCTGTGTATGTCTGTGGCATCGTAGCACAAAACGGATTAATTGAAAGCTATCATCTTAGCTATGTTTCATGAAAATCCGTTCAGCCGTTCATAAGTTACAGCTCTTTCTAGTTGGAGTCGGGGGTTTTTGACGGTTGGGTTATTGCGTGTCCGCTCGTGTTGGCAGCAAAGTGCAACTTGCCCTGTAGTGCGACGTACTTAGTACTTATTTTTTTTTTTTTTGACGTGGTTAGAATATAACCAATACGGTACTGATAAGTACTGGATTTCATTATTTTTCTATGTAATAAGCCATGTTTTTGCACAACCATTTTGACCCAATGCAGTCTAGATCACACAGGATTAGGGAATGCAATCTCGATCTCGCGAGATCGAGATTCTCGCGAGATTCGAGATTTCAATTGGCTGTTGAAGTTCTGTGCCGTCGCGCAGGATTATACAGATACAATAAACTTTATTGTACACCAGAAATACAAAAGATACATTATTTAGTTAAAAGAAGGTATGGAAATTGTACAGCGAAAATTCCACAACAATTTGTGTATAAACGTATCTTGTTGATATTGCTTACGTAACTGCTCATCCCAAAAGGGAACCTGCCGTGAAGATAAACAAGGTGTTCAGTTAATCCGGCGTCAGCCCGACCAACAACTTTTGCCTTCTCAGCATGAATTAATTACATTTTAAACATACAAACGCTACTAGTGATTTGTGAGTCAAAACAGTGTGAAATCCGAGTATGCTAGGGTTTAAGTACATTGGCGTCAGATTGTCAAAACGTTGACTAAGCTAGAGATAAACTAGGATCACATGGCGCGCCCCTCCAAATTACTATTTCAATGTTTCTAGTCACATCTCCTTACCGAGCAACAAATCCTATTTATTTATTTATTTAATAATTTATGTACCTACACACATGAAAAATAACACAGAAAACATTAAATAGGAGAACAAAGTACAAAAGTACTGCTTATTTCACTAAAGAAATCTCTTCCAGCAGACCTGCGAGAGGACAATTTAAAACACGAAATGTAGACAGCGATGTACAAGAATAGATTAAAACTACAAATTAAATACAATAATATAAACTGAAATACCAACATAACAAATACACATAAATATAAAAACATACATAAATAAATACAAACACATATATACATAAATTGCAAACGAAAGATGCTACGACAGGGAGAGATAATGCTCTTTGAAACGTTACGTGGATTATTATTTTTTGACGGCCGTCTCAATACCCTCGCGTTGTGAGTCTTGGTGGCGCTTTGTTATACTTTCACAAATACTTTAAAACGTTTTGAATTTTGGACGAGCGTGCCATGTTATCGTAGTTTGTCTCTACTGTTGATTTGTCGAATAGTATAAGTCGACACCGCTTCCTAATTATGGAAGGTCCAGTCGTTCTGTGTTAAAACTAGTTTCCAATCAAAGCTTAGGCTTCGGCCACATATTTGGATTCGGCCAAAATGGGCCTAAGGTTTAGCCGAAGCTGTTCTAGTTGGAGTCGGAGGTTTTAGACGGTTAAGTTACTCACTTGAACAGGTGGGTTACTGTCAAAAGTAATTTCAATCTCAATCCAACTCCATTTCCTTCTAGTTCTCTCAAAGTCCGTTGAACCCCCTCAAAATTAAACAAATGTGGCGCTAGTGACAGTGCGAACAGACATAAATCCAATAAGAATGATCGGAATTATTTTTAAAGGTCCCCAGATCTTACAATCGACTGAAAATCAATCGTTTACGCCTTGATTCCTAACTTATTAGGCTTCTGGGCCTGTCGGTCACTGATTATGGAAAGTTAAAGCCCGTCAAATGCGGGTATTATAAGTTGATAAGCTTCGGGACATTCCCCGATTCCAGTAAAAATAAGAAAAGTTTTCGCCTAAGTGTGTTTGAAAGTTGAAGCTATCTATTATATATTTGTAGATTTAGGTGTTCTTGAAAGGCCCCAGACTATTTAGAAAGAGGGAGAGGAAAGAAAGAAAATACATTTATTCGGACTAGACACTAGACAACACAAATCACAATGCACAGAGAAAAATTAATCTTGGTGAAAAGAGAAGACAATATAACATCCTGTGTTGAATGGGTTGCCAACTCGGCATTTGCTTGGCATAAGAACACCCAGCGCTGGTTTTCAGTTGGCACCCTTGCAGTGACACGGACGGAGGAAACAAATATTCATATACTTACATAAAAAGATAATCGTGATACTTTATAGAATAATAATAATTTAATACTTATGACACAGTATATATATACTACATACAGTAACTCAGCTAAGACGTTTTTGTGACATCGACAAGCGGAGCGCTAGGGATGTCACTAATATTTTTGGAAAATGGTTTTTATTTTATTTAGTTACCTACATTTACCTACCGCAAACATAAATTAATACTAGTATTGGCCCAGGGCTTCGCTCGTAAGTACGTAAGTAGTATGTTAACTATATGACGATATTTAAACAGGAATTAAAAACATGTGATGATTCTTAAAAAAAAGATGGGAATGGATATTTTTTAATAATTGCGATTTGTTCCTGGTAAAATATCCTAAGCGTTAAAGTATTCTTCAGAAACACGATAATTCAGTGCCGGTTTCTTTACTGAATCATCTCGGAAAATCAAACGAAGCAATTTGGACCGGCTGAAAAAGATAATGTCATCACTATCAACTATCCCACTTTACGCGGACCCTCAGATATCGATTTTGAAAGCAATTGGTCCAGTAACTAAAAAGATAAAAAACGCGGCAATTTTTTTAAATTCTGACTTTAAATAAGGATTTAGAGGCCATATGGACTCTGAGATATAAATTTTGAAAGCAATTGGTCCAGTAACTAAAAAGATCAAAAAGGCGGCAACTTTTTAAAATTCTGACTATAAATAAGTATTCAGAGGTCATAGGGCCTCTCAGATATCGAATTTGAAAGCAATTGGTCCAGTAACTAAAAAGATCAAAAAGGCGGGAACTTTTTAAAATTCTGACTATAAATAAGTATTCAGAGGCCATAGGGACTCTCAGATATCGATTTTGAAAGCAATTGGTCCAGTAACTAAAAAGATAAAAAGGCGGCAACTTTTTAAAATTCTGACTATAAGTAAGTATTCAGAGGCCATAGAGACTCTCAGATATCGATTTTGAAAGCAATTGGTCCAGTAACTAAAAAGACAAAAAAGGCGGCAACTTTTGAAAATTCTGACTATAAGTAAGTATTCAGAGGCCATAGGGACTCTCAGATATCGATTTTGAAAGCAATTGGTCCAGTAACTAAAAAGATAAAAAAGGCGGCAACTTTTTAAAGTTCTAACTATCAATAAGTATTGAGAGGCCATATTATGGACCCTCAGATATCGATTTTGAAAGCAATTGGTCCAGTAACTAAGAAGGTCCAAATTGGCGGCCATTTTTTAAATTCCGACTTTATTATGGATTTAGAGACTATACGAACTCTCAGATATCGATTTTGTATATAATCGGTCCAGTAATAAAAAATATCAAAATGGCCGCCATTTTTTTTTATTTCTGACCATAATTACGATTTCAGAGAAGACACGCATTTTCAAAGCAATCGGTCAATATTGACAACAAATTCGTAGAGAAATAGTTGAACATTCATTATACCTTTCGATATCAGCGGGAAATTTTAAAAAAGCTAACTGCTGATTTCATATTGAGGAGTTCAAGCAGCCGTAAACACTACAATATAGTCCTGTCAATATAATTAATATAGGAAAATATGGGAGCAACACAAATCGTGACCGACTTTGTCTCGAAGTAACACCTGTCCAAGTATATATTGTAGTCTTTGGTAACACCGACTGACAACCTTTAAATATTTCGCTGTTACCTAACCGAACCTAACCAAGAAATCCCTGTAGAGCACATGTCTCTGTGTGTGTTTGAATTCGGAACGTAAGTACGTAGCTTACCAACTGTTTACTATATATTTAAACTGTGCTTATGATGAATAAATTAAACAAATTGCAGTCTACAGGGGGAATAATAAATATCATAAAACATTTTATCCTGGAGAATTCACAAAGATAAATGAAATAAATAAATTGTTAAAAATAGTGGGTGATGAATGTCATGATTGCAAATTTTGTAAAAAAGTGGTAGTTTATTTTGTTCCTGTAAGCTGGCTTGAAAACAAGATTCCACCACAGAATAATGGAGCATATATCCTGTTATTTATATTTTGTATTAAAGTAAATTCGTTGTGTGATCACAGCGGTGCAGGTGGGTCAGTCAGAGTCGGCGAAGGTAGTTCGCCAGGAACACGCCATGCATAAAACACAAACCATTTCAATAACTTTCTCCGTTGATATACAATAAACATTGCTTAAAATCTTTTAACCTCCATCTAAGCCAAGTATGCTTGTACTGGCAAAGGTTCAAAGCAACAGGTCGACGGGTAGCTGATTGAACTCTTGAACTCAATTGCTAGTGAATGCCTTAGCATTGGGCTATTGTCGGTACAATCTCTACTCTCAGATTTCTTCGCTTTAATCATAATAATTTATATGGAAGAATATTCTTGAGACAGTAGTTTAAGCCAAAGATCAAACACTTTTGTGGCATAAAAACCTCTTTTTATTCAGTTTCTATATTTAAAGAGTCTTTTAATTCATAATTATCCTTTTTCTGCCATTCATCTCTATCACACGTCATCTCAGGGTTCACTTTCTTCACAGTTATGGTTCCCATAAGCCATCCATCTTTTATTTGGTCTGCCTCTTCTCTTATTTAAGGTCTTTCTCCTCTCTTAAAATAATAACTTTCTTTTGTATCTCTAGTATCATAAACACATCATCTTCACTAAATAAATTACAAATAATGTCAGACCAATAACCAAGCAACGGCGATAATGGGGCAAAATAATTATATTGAGAGCAAGTATCGTGTAGTCCGTTGTCCTTATCTACAGCGGTTCCTAATTAGCGAAACAATTCCCGTTACGAGCCAAATGGATCATGTTCGGTAGGTATGGCAGCGGAAACAATATAGCTGGGGAGATAAAGATGACGTGTCTATAGGTACCTACATTTACGGCATTTCGTTTTCTGTTCCAAGTATTGTATTTTTATCAGATGCTTTCGATTTCGTGAATGGGTGCCGTCTGTCGGGACTGGTCAGCTTGTAACTGCCATGGCAATCTTATTCAGAGGCAAATCTTTATTATCCTATTCTTATTATTAATTTACATTATTATCGCAGCTCTTACCACAACATTGTGCTAATCGAGATTGTAATCTTTTATTTTAAAAGAGTTTCCATGAGGAACACCTCATTAATCATGATGAAGATTATGCCAAGTATGTTTTGATTATCTCGAGGTTGCAAGGGTTGTGGGGGAAATAAATTTAGCGAGATCTCTCTAGCCAAGAATAATTTATGTCCGGTCGCGCTGCGTGAAATTGAGATCAATTTATAGGTGAAAGAACTGGCTGGTTGTCTGTTGCTTTAGGATATAAGTTAAAAAAGTGGAATAATTGGACGTAGTCACTCACAAAGGAACCAACCCACATTGAGCTGAGATATTTAATTTAAAGTTTACGCCGTAATTCTTCATTGATGCAGTGCTGTAAACTTGTATCTTTTACTGACCTTGAATCCAGCCCATTACTGCCCCACTGCTGGGCACGGGCCTCTTCTCAGAATGAGAAGGGTTAGGCCTTAGTCCACCACGCTGGCCTAGTTCGGGTACTACACACACCATCGAGGACTTTATGAGGCCTTCTCGGATTTGCCGGTTTCCTCACGATGTTTTCCTTCACCGTTATCGCAAGTGATAATCAAATTCTGATCCGCATATGAATCCGAAAATTCGAACTCAGACCCTCTTGCATGGAAGGCAAGCGTTCAAGCGCTAGGCTATCACTTTCCGTAACATTTTAACGTTTTCCATAAAAAAAACAAATTTTCTTTGTTTTTTCTTTCTCCACACTACAAAGGATTTGCTATCCTGCACTAATTCTTTGTATTTTATGCGCCGGCGCCGGCATTGTTATAACCATCGAATAACTCTTTTAACTAGTTTAAATTCCTTTTCTTCTGAGCGTACAAATTGAAATGAGACGTGCACCATTCATTTTGACTAGCGTTCAATCGGAGAAAGTTATTATTATCACTTCGAGGTTAATAGGACATTGTTTATTTATTTGTTTATATTATTATTTTGTTGTATTGTCCCGGCAGAAGCAATCTGCACTTGCATGAGGACAAAACAAAACATACAGTCGAATTGAGAACATCCTCGTTTTTGTGAAGTCGGTTAAAAAAAACTCTTGATTTTGAATGCATTCAATATACACTGCAGCAATTTCGAAATTTAAACATTTGTTTTTTTTTTGTGTGGCCTACTCTGATTTCTCCTGTATCGAGGGTACAGTTTACAAAAATACATCTCACATGCACACACACCCGGAACAACTATCTGTAGAACATACAAATATTTGATCCGTGCGGGGATCGAACCCGCGGCACGTAGCACAGAAAGCTAATCGCTCAGCCACTGCGCCAACCGTACCGTCAATACCGTTTTTAATTATATTTGATTAATAATTTATTCCCGACGATGCAGTTGGCAAACATAATATTTCAATAATTCAATCGGTAATGATTTGATTGAGTGTTCTGTAAATATATGTAAAATTTGATTATTCACAAAATATTTAATTACTTAGTAGGAAATTATTTAAGCTTGCGTGATTCATTCGTGAACATGCGCGCTGTGACAACAAAATGAAAAGT
Source organism: Allophyes oxyacanthae (assembly GCA_932294325.1). Classification (NCBI taxonomy): domain Eukaryota; kingdom Metazoa; phylum Arthropoda; class Insecta; order Lepidoptera; family Noctuidae; genus Allophyes; species Allophyes oxyacanthae. The sequence continues at coordinate 1,958,229 of OW028629.1, read as the reverse complement.
CTCTAACTTGTGTTCTTACGAACAAGTTAGACTTGTTCGTAAGAATAATAATACGAGTATTTATTTGCATGAAATATGGTTACATCGGTGTAGAATAGAATAGATCTTTATTTAATGTAAACCAGATACAGGCATTTATGAAATATCGAGACTCTAGGTGCGCGGTTCCAAATAGAAGATCCTATGGAGAAGAACCGGCAAGAAACTCCACGGAAACTCTTTTCAAAAATAGATTATAATCTTTATCAGTACAATGTTGTGGTAAGAGCTGCGAGAATAATGTAATTTAATGTGAATAAAAATAAGACTAGGATAATAATGATTTGCCTCTGAATAAGATTGCCATGGCAGTTACAAGCTGACCAGTTCCGACAGACAGCACCCGTTCACGTGTTACATTAATGTTGTAATTTGTACAGTACATCTCGCCGTATAAACGGCATGCAAAACTGATTTGGTCAAAACCTGGTTACTAATTAGGTTACTAAAATAATATGTATTTACACGTATAGAATAGACAAAGATGACATAAGTTTCTATTTTTAATTATCCCTTCACCTAGATGGTCAAGAGTAGAGTGAAATATTATGCAAAAATAACATTCGTGATTTTTTTTTTATTTTATGTGTACGGCTTCTGAACTTGCTACAAATACATGGTTTTATTTATTGTAATAACATCGTCGCCACCCTGTATACAGCACTTTTATTCCTTGTTTTCTTGTTGTGGTGTGGTTGCATTGTTGTTGTTTTGTGTAGACACAATAATCTACAAAATCTTCATGTTTTTCCAATAACAACCAGCAATGAAACAAAAGAAAATGGCTTTAATGATTCATTTGTTATTTTATTCCTTTCCAGGTACTCGTCGACTTATCAACAGCGAACATAAGGTTAAAAACAATCAGAATTGCTTTTAGGTTCACGAGCTACGAATCCAGGATCGATTGCTGCAGATCAGACGTGAGGTGCCCTAATACCAGCTCTGATTTTGAGTAGCAAACTGTCATTTCTCAAGATAAATTCCATGAAGTACTGATATATTTTCTATAAATAATAATTTCTTATAAGAAAGTCTTTTTTAAGAGATTTAGATGCCGCTGGCGTTGTCTGCCTGTGAGAAGAAACACCTAAATAAAGTCAAATGTTTCTTTTTGAAAGTCCATCTTTTTGTTTATAAAGAAAGATAATGTTTATTAGACTGTATGACATAATCACAATAAAAACAAGAAAAATATGGTATCTTATAATCATGTGAGAAGATGTAGGGGTCTGTACTCTGTAGCACTGAAGAAAGAGCCTTAACAGTTTTGAGTTGACCTGTTTCAACTGTCGGCACATTTGAGACATCGTGGAGCTCAACCTTATTCTAGTGTTGAGCTCCATCCTAAGTCAAAGTCAAAGCTTTTAATTTCAACTGGGCCTTGGCAGGCACTTTCAAAACGTCGTGATTATATGTGCACAGTTCCAAGTGGGTTGGTCCTGGAGAAGATACCGGCAAGAAACTCCATCCAATTGGGACCATGTTCTGACAACTCGCAAACTTATTATCGGAGCTAACGCCACTATCTAATACTAGATACTGACCAATGGCGAAGGGTGAATATTTTTATTAGGGAACCCGTCCAAAAAATTGCTTGGTCAGGCGTGCGGCGTGCCACATGCTGTGCAGCATTCATTTAACTGTGGTTTGAACTCGTGTAGCAACTTACCTACCTTTAGATATTTATCAATACATAATTGAGTTCCCTTCATTGTGGTCGAGCTTGGCGAGGCTGACACATGCGTCATGCTCGTGAACGGGTGCCGTCTGTCGGAACTGGTCAGCTCGTAACTGCCATGGCAATCTTATTCAGAGGCAATTCATTATTATCCTAGTTTTATTTATATTCGCATTGAATTGCATTATTCTCGCAGATCTTATCACAACATTGTACTGATAAAGATTGTCAAGATCTATTATTTATTTGAAAAGAGTTTCCATGGAGTTTCTTGCCGGTTCTTCTCCATAGGATCTACTTTTTGGAACCGTGCACCTAGAGTCTCGACATTTCATAAGTGCCTGTATCTGGTTTACATGAAATAAAGATCTATTCTATTCTATTCTATAATACATGGTATTGATACCTATTGGTAATGGCCACGTAAAGGGAAGCCGATGGGAATCGTGTTATATACATAATATTATAGACCCTTCTTAGCCACTGCTACCGACTTTTACTAACACCCTTAAAACCAGTAATATCATTTACAAAACATAAAACTGCCGTATCGATCTATTCTCGACGACAGGCATAGGTATCGTCCCGATAACCGAGATAACGTGATAACTGATAACTTTGTGTATACAAGGGGAGTGGCCTTATCGCTTGCAAAAGGGACTGGACGCGATGCCGCAATACCGACTCTTGCGTACGATCTAACGAAGCCAGTGACATGTAGATGAAAGTAGGTAACCAAATATGGAATACCGTATTGATTTTTAGAATAAAAAATTTATTTTATTTATATTTTATAACTACCTATATCAAAATAAATAAAGTATTAATAAAGCAGCTTTTCCTCTCTCCTACCAAACTATGCTGTGCCCGACAGGGTCCATAATTGATCCTTAGATTAAGCCTACCATCTGTTTTAACTTTACATTATGGAATGCAATAATGATTAGCTATGATTTTCACAAAAAAAAATATGTCATCACACATTTTTGCTGAGCTAATTAAAAATGAATTAGCAGTATCAAAACTAACAAAAAATCAAACTAAAAATGTACCTCTTTATAGAATAGGAAACAGAACAAGAATAAGAGAACTAAACTTGAACTTGCCTATTATTTTACTTTATTCTTTTACATTATTATTTTGCATTATTCTTGACTTTATGATCATAATTTAGACTCAAATCTCTATGTTATTACTGTTAATGACAGTGATAAGCTCATAAGATCGCTATTAATAAATATAATTAAATGCACGTGTGTAATTTTTAAGTGATTTCGACACAATGTAAAAATTGTTATGAAATAAATGAAATGAAACTTGAACTAAATGAATATTAACGCATCAATTTTTTTTTATGCTGACATTCTAATTTAAATTGACATTTGCTAATCTCTATAAACACAATTTATTATCTGTTTATTCATTTCAATTCAATGTAATTTTAAACCAAATATTTGCATGCCGCATGGTTAGAATATATAGGACTGCATCAATATCATCTGTAACACCATTGTATTTACCTGTATTCAGCGAATAAAGACTATTTGTATTGTAAAATATAGAATAACTAATAATTTTTTCGCGATTACGATGTTGTCTCATAGAGAAAGTTGTTCAGTTTGATGGTCTGATCCACACCCTTAAATATGACCACGCATTTCTGATACACATTGTATACACACGATTATTATCATGTAACCATCTAGAAAATAATATCATACAATGAAACAAAACTCCTTATACGGCCCGATTAAAGCAAGCGGTCTCGTTTCATTTTTATCAAAGGATGGAGCGCGGTTGATTGTTAGTTCACAAACGCGTGTTTATCCGCCTGTTACATCAAAGCTTCGAAACAGACACCCGACCAATTTAAACGACAAATCTTTTCCTTGTACGTCCCATTTTTTCCCCGGAAATTACAATAAGTATGACGCACAAAATGGCGGAAAAGTGAATAAGTTCCGCAGAAAGTATTTTCTTCCGTCCTTTTTAGTTTTGTTTATCTTATTTTGGGCTTTCAAGGTTGCGGATACATTAATGTCGATATTTCTGTATTTCTTTTTGCACTGCCTATTATTTGGATTCTATTGCTTCCTCTCTTTCTCTCTTTTGGGCGTCAGCTGAAAATCAGCGCTGCAGCTTTTTGCTGAGCTGAGGCCTATTAGACATACCATAGAGACACCGAGTCTGCAATGCCGAATTAAAAAATTATGTACCTATGTTTATGAATAGTTTTACTATAATTAGTTTTAATTGTTGTTTTTTGGTTAATAATTTTTTATTTTTTCTTAAAAAAAATTATGTTATATTTTATTGTTTCGGTGTCGGTTACTTTGTGATGTCTAATAAACGTTTTTTCTTTCTTTCTCTTTGATATGGTAGACATGTAAATATAAAATGTAAGTGCACGTATTTGAAAGTAAGAAATATTATTATTATCATACGCAAATTGCAATAAAGCTGAGCCCTCATCACTGCGTTGGGTTGCGTCGCCGCAACGGATCAACGCATTGTATGCCAAACATGCGTAGTCAGCTTTCGATTTTAAAAAAAACTGCATCGCTTTGGAGCTACGATGCCACAGACAGATAAACAGATACATAGACACACAGATACACAAACACCCTTCTTTTTTGTCGGGGGTCAAAAATAAAGTCTCGTTCCGCGTCTGTCCGTTTGTAAATCCGCTAACTCGACCTAAACCACGCAACGGATTTTGATGCGGTTTTCACCATCAGTTAGATAAATTTTCACGGAAGGTTTATTGTATAATACTTTGATATTTAATGTAAAGATAGTAGAGAAATTGCAGTCTTGCAGCCGGGGACGGGTCGCTAGTAGCTAAAATATAAAACGAGTGGAAATAGCGACGATACCAACTAGAAGTTACAAATAATAGTTTTATCTGAAAACCATACTACTTTGGTGATAACATTTAACAATACAACCTCCATATTCGCCGTATCCGACAATCGTTGGACCGTAACCGACCCTTGGCAGACCGTTATCGCATTAAGGTTCTTAAGGAAAAATGTAAAGCCCTATTAGAACAATTTTCCTGTACGTGTTACACCCCAAACGGTGCCAATTATGTGTTGTATAGTATTCGGCTGGCGTGTGGTGACTGAGAATTAAGCCTATTTTGGAAAAAATGTCGCATAAGCGAATTAGGGTATTTAGTTGTAAAATTATGTGAAAATCAGGATTCCATTAGAGTTGGTGATTGTTAGCAAGGTTATGATTTATATCACAATTTAACAAACAATTTTTTAAAAAACGATTTAAATAAAAAATTGTTTATGCTGAGTTGCCAACTCAGCTGGACCGATTTTTATAATCGAAAGCTAGTTTAATCGGGTATCATCTTAGCTATGTTTCATGAAAATCTGTTCAGCCGTTCAAAAGTTACAGCTCTTTTTCTAGTTTGAGTCGGGGGTTTTCGACGGTTAGGTTATATATCTAAGTTTTTATAGAAACATTGGCATTAACAATTTAGTCTACCTTCTAATCCTTGAGGGACTATAAATTCAGAGGCATCGATATTAATTTGACGTGAATTAATAGTAGTTTCATCTTCATGGTCGTATTCCCTGGTGAATTTCAACAGCTCAACTGTATTAAGGCTTGGAGCTATTTCCAACTAGGTACGTAGCTTTATGATTAAGTAACTTGGACCTTTAAGATGGATATTGAAACCATTTTCTGTTGAAGCACAGCTTTTAGCTATCTCACAGATTTTTTTTGCTGACGTTATAAAGTTGGAAGCCGAAAATTAGTTCCACCTTAGAAAGAAAAATTGTTTATTAGATTACATCAAAGTAAAAGATTTTTATTTCAACTGGGCCTTTGCAGGCACTTTAAAAACGTCGTGATTCTAGGTGCACGGTTCCAAGTGGGTTGGTTCTGGAGAAGATACCGGCAAGAAACTCCATGTATACTCGTTTACAATAATAACTGGGGCCAAAATTAGACCTTCATTTACACAATATTACAAAAAAATAACAAAAAACCCGACTGCAAAAAGAGGAACTAAAAAGATACAAATATGATGAATAGAAAACCGAGTATCAGTTGTCAAAAAATATAATATGCAGTTGGAGGCATGTTTTACGGCGTTCGTTACATCCTAGATGCCTCCGACTGCATGTTATAATTTTTGGTAAAGTTTACTCAAATATTATAATCGTGTATCAGAAATGCGCGGTCATATTATTAATTTATTTAAAAACACATACAATTATTATCACAAGTTTACTTTTAATACAATAGTTTTAGTTATAGTTATAAAGCTTACACATATTAGACTTACAATAATTATAATATATTATTATGAACACGACGACATTATTGATGACACGGTTGGCGCAGTGGCTAAGCGATTAGCCTTCTGCGCTACATGCCGCGGGTTCGATCCGCGCACGGAACAAATATTTGTATGATCTACAGATAGTTGTTTTAGGCTCTGGTTGTGTGTGTGCATGTGACATGTATGTTTGTAAACTGTACCCTCGATACAGGAGAAATCCTAGATAGGGGCAACGTTTTTATTAAAAAATAAAAACAAAAACAACAACCAAGGGTAACTTTACAAAATGCGGCCTGTGTGAATTCACTCAGACACCTTATGGAGTGCATGCAGGGCGTGCGTCAGCGGCGCATGCTGCAGTAGCTTGGTGCTAGAGATGGTGGTGAGAGGGTGTAATAAATATGACCACGCATTTCTGATGCACATTGCATAATATTTTTCCATAAAACCTCAGGAGCACAGTGAAATGGGGAGAGAGAAATATTGGGAACAAATTCATCTCTTTACATTTTCTCTCTCGATTTTCCGTTTTGTCTTCTGCAAAAAAGACAAAAAGTGGAGTAATCGATTCTCTTCACCTGCCGTGCCAGCCCTAGCAAGTCTTGACAACTTTGAGTATCTATACTCAAAGCAGAATAATGACAATTTTTAGTATTAAGTGATCTTGGTGTAAGTTTATTTAAGTTTTGTGCGTCATACTGGGCGTAAAAATAAAAACTTTTTCTTTCTTTCTTTCTTGTTAGCTAAATCTCGTTTCCATGTTGCACTATAAACTTCAGCAGTAACAGCAACTTTACTATTATTACCATCCATCCATATTCCACACGAAACTTCCAAATGAAATATTTAATCTAATAGGTTAATATGCAAAATTTTACAATATCCCGCGATGCTTCACAAACTTGCCAGTTTTGTTCACAATGTCGTAGAAGAATAAAGTACTCGGTTTATGTTGCTCAGATTTTATTAATTAAGTTAACTGTTTATATGGCTCGCAGTTACCGCAAAAGCAAGTAACTTTGCCGTTGTTGAGATGTAAAATTCGACGCTCGCTGACGGGAGTAACACTCGGAAGAGAAGGTGGAGAGAAATACGGACAGCTGCTAATCATTGGCCGTTTTTTATGGTAAAATAAAGCTACATAATAAATAAATTAGAATAATAATAGATATGCCTATGATATGCATCTTAGCTATGTTTCATGAAAATCTGTTCAGCAGTTCAAAACAGCTCTTTTTCAAGTTAGAGTCGGGGTTTTTGACGGTTAGTATACGTAATTGTGACATCATACTGTGTAAATAACACTATTTAGTACCATCCGTAACTTAAGAACCGTAGATACGTAATTGATTTTGTTTCTTCAAACATGAGTAACCGATGTAAGGCATTTTGCATTTCAATGGCCGAGGTCGTATTGCCTTTGAGAGACATTCAGATGTACACAATGTCGCTCATACAAAAAAAACATACATTTTTGGCTTTACGGTAACTACGGTCGAGGTCGAGAAAATCTCGGGGAAGCGAAAATATTCTAAGTCTATGGTATAGAAAGAAAGAAAGAAAGAAAATTGCGTTTATAGGGCATAGACATCAAATTATTATCTTGTATTGTATTATTGCCCTCTGTATTCTAGAAAGAAAAGAAAAGAAAGATTAATTTTTTATTTTTACGCCCAGTATGACGCACGAAACTTAAATAAACTTACACCAAGATCACTTAATACTAAAAATTATCATTGTTCTGCTAAACAAAACATAATTAAATATTATTCTGTACATTTTTTAATGGAACATTTCGTGAGTAGGTATATTTGGTAATAAATCATGGATATTTATTGAAGAATAGAATAGAAAAACAGCTTTTTTATTGCTGGCTAGAGGAAGATAATAGACTGAAATTATCACGTCAAAAGCACTGCAGTTTTATGTACTTAAAAGTTAAAACTATAACCTGCACATATTATGCAGCAAGCCAAATGTACTTTTTAGACTGTTTATAGCACTAATAGCAAAGTAAACTTTGCTTTTCCCGGCAGAGCTCATAATTCCGTACATTTGTATGCAAATAAAATATATGTATCCTTATTTGTAACATTTAATCTTTCATACACATATAATTATTATTATTCACACCACAGAACACAGAAAAGACCTCTTTCTGTGTTCTGTGATTCACACAGCCTAATTATTTAAAATATAAAATTAAAATAAAAATACAAATATAAAACTGAGCACTTAGGTGTCAAAGTACTCCTCCTCATCGCTGTTGGTAGCGTGCCCAGAAGACTGGTAGCATTGCCTCGTTGAACGGCAATGCTTATTCTTTGACCAAAGAATAAGCCAGCCCTCGGGTCACGCGTAGCGTCGACCAACCGTTTTGCAATATCTCTGAAAAGGAGACGTGCATTACCCAATGATTACTTAAAAGTTAACCTCGTTCGCACATATTATGCAGCAAGCCAAATGTACTTTTTAGACTGTTTCTAGCACTAATAGCGAAGTAAACTTTGCTTTTCCCGGCAGAGCTCATAATTCCGTACATTTGTATGCAAATAAAAAATATATATCCTTATTTGTAACATTTAATCTTTCATACACATATAATTATTATTATTCACACCACAGAACACAGAAAAGACCTCTTTCTGTGTTCTGTGATTCACACAGCCTAATTATTTAAAATATAAAATTAAAATTAAAATACAAATATAAAACTGAGCACTTAGGTGTCAAAGTACTCCTCCTCATCGCTGTTGGTAGCGTGCCCAGAAGACTGGTAGCATTGCCTCGTTGAACGGCAATGCTTATTCTTTGACCAAAGAATAAGCCAGCCCTCGGGTCACGCGTAGCGTCGACCAACCGTTTTGCAATATCTCTGAAAAGGAGACGTGCATTACCCAATGATCCGAGCGTTTCGACGCCAAACGGCTCAAATATATAACTGCTGATAAGGTTATTATATTTTGCAAATTATACGATGATTTTTAATTCAAATTACCTCAAAGTCAAAGTCAAAGTCAAAGATTTTTATTTCAACTGGGCCTTTGCAGGCACTTTCAAAACGTCGTGATTCTAGGCGCACGGTTCCAAATGGGTTGGTCCTGGAGAAGATACCGGCAAGAAACTCCATGGATACTCTTTTCAGAAATCAAGCTTACTACACAACAAATGTGGGGCCGCGGGAGCGGCCCCGGCTAAAATTCCACCTCAATTTACACAATATTACAATTAAAAAAAAAAGAACAGCAAAAATCATAAGTACCACTAAAATAATAAAATTATACAATACTAGTAGGTGCGTACTTAACACTCAAGTCAGTCACCCAATTAAGAATAGGTACTAAAAAGGTACAAGGGAAGCGTTAAAATTAGTGTGTGAAGACAGGAAGCACCTAAACCTAATTGTTAACCTAAAGCTAATTGTTAAAACGTCAATAGTGCAAAAGCAACCAGAAAGTTTAAACAGCGGCCATTTTATTTAATAGCCGTTCAACTCACGACAAGTAAATAAAGTCCATGTTTTTGTTTAATTCCCTGATCAGCTACCGAATAAACAGCTCTCGTTTCTTCGCACTTAGTTAAGCGAAGTAATTACTTGGCGAACATTAAAAGGTCAGTTGTTAATTTTTAGGGAGTTTTGCGATTATGGAGATCGAAGTGGTATTTTTCGCTATTACGCTACCCTTTTGATCTACCAGCTGTCGTTGGTGGTTTCACTGGCATCCTAGAGGGACACCTTCATTTACTTGGATAAAAATTATCTATCCTATGTAAGTGGCAATAACGGATATCAAAAAAAAAAATTACAATTCTATTTTTTTTTTCTAAATATCGTTTCCTCTCTAGGATTTCTCCTGTATCGAAGGTACAGTTTATAAACATACATGTCACATGCACACACACCGAGACCCGAAACAACTATACTCCGTTTGAAATAACATTAGAAATTTAAATAACTCCATTTACACTTTATTCAACCGATTTTGACTTCTATTACGTTGGTGACATGACAAATTACAGCTGCAGTAATCATTTGTTATCGTAAATACGTTTTTGCTTTTAATTCCATCCTTATGCGTACGGAATAGAAGTCATAATCGGTTGAATACACTGTAAAAGGGTTTCTTAAACGTGTCTAATCTTATTCCAAACGAAGTATATCTGTAGATCATTTAGTCGAGTAATATTTAATTATTTATATGCAACCGCTGATTTTGTTTTCGCGATTTCTGGGTTGGTCCAATAAAAAAAGTTGTCTAAAATGCTGAGTACAATTATAACCTCATAAAGCACTATTAGTTAATTACCAATAACCCTGTATACAATATTTACCTTTTTGCGACACTAAAGTATTATAAATAAGTGCTTGGTTAAAAAATCATAATAGGTTTTCGTTATCCTTTTGTTAAGAAATAAGAGTCATGAGATGCGTTCGTTTGAGAGAAATGAGAAATAGATGATATTAAAACAATTCTTGCCTTTTCAATGCATTTCTAGGCGAACATAAAACCGGTCAAGTCTGCAGTAAGATACGAGTTGAACCCGTTATTCATAAATGTACTGTACTGTAAAGGTTCTGGCGTTCTGCTACTAAACCGATTGAACTTTGCCGTCTCGTTGTCGGTATTTCATACTAAATAACTATTAAAAAACAAGTGCGAGTCATACTAGCCCATTATGGGTCCCGACCAAGTTAATTTTCCTACTGAAATTAACCATGCCACTGTTTTGGAAATAAAAATGTAGATAACCATAGAAACCCTCGACTCCAACTAGAAAAAGAGCTGTAACTTTTGAACGGTTGAAAAGATTTTAGATGATTCCCGATTAAATGAGCTTTTATTTAAACAATATGGCATTGAAATCGATCGAGCTACGATACCACAGATAGACACACAGATACACACTACAAACTTATAACACCCCTCTTTTTTGTCGGGAGTTAAAAATTGTCAGTCGTCTCCTGTAAATGAATATTAATTATAGATATCTTTGTAAACATCAGCTAATAGGTACCTATGTTATTTAAAGTAGCGCTCAAGTCTTTGCTCATGCGGTAACAGATGCTAAAGCTTTATACTTTGGGTCAATCTTTTATAATTATCCCTAACTGTAACCTTAATCTAGCCGCGGCTTTAGTCCTAATTCCAAATTATAGCACAAATTAATCTGAGCCCCAACACTAAACTGCCTGAAAAGTCTCCTAACTGCGGTGAAGTTTAATAAGCTCAGGTATTTAGAAGTTACCGAGGCCGCAGATTCGATTCCCAGCGGGGGCTGTTGTAATTTGTAATCTTATTAGTACATCGCTCTTGAGAATAGAACACGGAAGACGATTACAGAAGGCGTACTAGGTTCAACATGGTGATACATAAATTATTATAGTGTAAACTATTATACAACGTGTATCAGATATGCGTGGTCATATTTAAGGGTGTGGATCAGACTATCAAACTGAACAACTTTCTCCATGGGACCAACATTGTAATCGTGAAAAAATAATCAGTTGTCTTGTTTTATACAAAACTTCTCGATCCAAAACGTATGTGACAACTAAGTGACGTAACGTAAGAAAAAGAAAAGAAAACCGGCCAAGTGTGAGTCGGACTCGCGCACGAAGGGTTCCGTACCATTATCTATAAAAACGGCAAAAAAATCATATCTCTGTTGTATGGGAGCGGGTTAAATATGTATTTTATATTGTTTTTTAGTATTTGTTGTAGCGGCAACAGAAATACAAGAACTGTCTAACTATCACGGTTCATGAGATACAGCCTGGTGACAGACGGACAGTCAGACAGACAGACAGACGGACGGACGGACAGCGGAGTCTTAGTAATAGGGTTCCCGTTTTACCCTTTGGGTACAGAACCCTAATAAAAAATACAAATTTAAGACCATTTGTGTCTCATGTTTGTGTCAAATTGACTTATCTTACTGCTTCCATCTATTCTGTGGTACCAGTTAGCTTTTTATACTTGTCCAAGGCAATTTATTCGTGAATTGTGACGAGCGCCAAGGGATTCTATTCTAAAGTTACGTGTTTTTTATGTTTAAAGCTGTTCATTCACTAGATCAATTTGGCTACCCGAGTCGCTAACAACGTCGCGCTAAGTTGCCAGACATAATATTTCTCGACATGTAGTTGAAAGTCTTTATGACACACAACGCGCGTAAAAATCTCTCTTGGGATCTTGAAACAAGTTGCCTGTCTGGCTTTTATGTTCAAAGTTAGTCGTCTAGTCATCTAGTGAATCACCTTAGCCAATCGAAAGATCACCTAATGGCGGACCGCGGTCCGCCATATTTTGGCGATCCTTGGTCTAGTGTGTAAGCGGCCTAATCTTGTTTTTAACGGAGTGTCTGTCAATTTAGTTTAACGGTTCTCAATATCTTTTTATGTCGATTATTTTACGCGTACTGTTGATTGAAATGAAATTTTATTGATATTGTAGTAATATGCGTTTATAGTTCATTATTTTAACTCATACTCAAGTTATAGATGCTTGTGGTCTTTTCGATGTTGCTACTGAATTTCGGATTTTATGTTACTGCTACATCATATTTGTGATTGGTTTTGCTAGCAGGTGAAGGAATCTTTTTTTTATTAAGTGCTGAAAACACTGAACCTCATAGTACCTATATTATAGTCTGTCTTATTACAAAAGACTATAAAAAGTCTTGTAAACCCGGGTTTTAAGATAGCCCCGTCTATTTGTGTTATACAACGTGTATCAGAAACGCGTGGTCATATATTTTAAGGGTGGATTTTGGTCTCGTAGAGAATATTGTTCAGTTTGGTGTTCTGATCCATACCGTTAAATATGACCACACATTTCTGATACACGTTGGACAATATTAGAAAATGACGGATAGAATACCTGGGGTTTACTAGAGTTGTCGATCGACAGCTTAAGATTTCCACCTTGACAATGTGGAATCTATAATAATACTTGCTTCGACAGTTAATAGATTTTTAATTTACGTAAAAAACCGATATACGTATCTATTGTTTCTATACCGATGGAATTTCCCTTGAAAAGGAATTACGTACGTACCTAATGATATTAATTCCCGATAGAATCCAATAAAGTAATTTTTCCGCTTACACAGTAGAAATCAAAAGTAAACCAATCAAAACTTTATTAAGCTTTGTCTTTTGTTCATAACGCTGTATTTTCGATCAAGAGATTTTTCGGATAAATATTGATTATACATCAAAGGAAGAAGAAGATTATTGCATATCTTCCATAATATGAGAAGCATTTAATAGACTAATACAGATATGAACATATTTGTTTAATGAAATAGAATTAAAATTACCTTTTCCAAGAAACATCATTAGAAAAATAAAGAAGATTAATTTTTTCACAAACAAGGATGATCACAATAATAGTAAGTCACAGACACAATAATTTAAAAAAATTATCTATATATATAAAAATGAATCCCTATTTCCCTTGGTCACGCCATCACGCGTGAACGGCTGCACCAATTTCGGTAATTCTGTTTTTCTTGTTTGTTAAAATTGTAAAGAGAAGGTAGGTATGGTAGATAGGGTAGGTATAGTAGATAGGGTAGGTAGTAGGGTAGGTATGGTAGATAGGCTAGGGTAGGTAGGTAAGTAGATAGGTAGGTGCACAGTTCTTTTATTGGCGGTACGAAGTTCGCCGGGTCAGCTAGTTGCTGATAAAAAAAAACTGTCAAATACTCTATTTATGGCCGATAGTCGCGGCTTCTTCTTTCTTTCTTTCTCTTTTCTTTATGTATAATAAATAGTATTTAATGTAAGGAAAGTAGAAAAATTGCACCCGTGCGAAGCCGGGGCCGAGTCGATAGTTATCTATAAATGCCTCAATGCAATGTTTTAGAGATAGGTAAGGGACTCTTAGTACTTCTATTATGAACAGTGTAGGTGAGTGTTGTCAGAGAAACCAAGCGTAACTAAATTATGTGTTGTTTGTAGTTTGGTTACCATCAAACTGATTGGGTCAGTAGGCCCACTTGTAATTGCAGTAGCTGTAGATTAAGAAAAAACATTTTATTGACAGGACAAAATCAGACCCAAAAATGAACAGAAAACCAAACAAGTAGGTAAGTGTTATGTGTCTATCATCCATATTTTACCAGTCGACTCGCGGGACTACTGGAAGAAATTTCATTAGAAAAAAGTAGTTACATTGTGTTCATATGTCTGTAACATTACCATGTTTCCTTGTGTGTACATAAATATATATAATATATAAAAAATGTATATAGGTAAATATATATTATATATTAATATATATATTATATAGATGTATACGATAAATAAGTAAAATTAAAGAGTAAAAACGAAATATAAAATCTTACTAAGTAAAAAGCGAGTCTGTTTTTTTTGACATAGCTGTGTCTGTGTGGCATTGCAGCTGCAATGCCACACAGACACAGCTATCACACTGATACTATACTATACTATAGACTTCAGCTGAAAATCAGCGCTGCAGCTAGCTAGGTGCAGCGCTGATTTTCAGCTGAAGTCTCAAGCAGTATTTACCAATATTTGTATGTTTCTTTAGGAAAAGCTTTCCTAAGTAACAATACCTAAGTACATCCAGAGCTCCCTGGACATTCCGCCTCGAAAGGAATGCTGCTGACTTATCTTTTTACCATTGCGTGATCAATTACCGTGTGAGACACTAAAGAAGACAGATTGATAAGCTTGGTGTTGTGACTGATAGCTTAGATTGATTGCTAAACACCTAGAAAGCTAACTTGACCACCACCTCTACCCAACTTTGCGCCGACGTGAAGTCACCGAACGGTCCAGTATTGTGGAATAAGGTGCACCAATTTTATTACTATTTAATAGAAGAGGTAGGGTACTAAGCCCCTTTGTCACTGCGACCTGCGAAGATCTATTGTGACGCCTCTCTTTTCATTACAGCACTTTCTCTAGCCGTAAGTCAATGATGAAGTTACTATGTTCTTGGGGTGGAGGGATTTAATCTCATCTGGTGAGATTAGGTGCCCTCCCAGGTGCACCAATGCTAATATGTTTATTTTATGTGATTGTGTGTTTATGTTTGTTTTTTGTACGGTATTCGTAACGGTTGCAAGCACCGCGGTGCGGTGGCGATAGCGTCGCAAACCCTTTTACTGATTTTGGAGGGCTTATTGATATTAGACCTAAATCCTAGAAAGAAAGAAAGAAAGAAACGTTTATTAGATATCACATTATAATCGACACCGAAACACAAAAATCACAACAAATAAAATTAATAATGTTCCCGATGCGGTGGACTACTACCTACTCTTTTATATATCTAAATGATTGTATTACTTTTTTAAATCATTTGTGATATTATTTAGAATTATGTTAAAAAGTTGAATAAGGCGAATAGTAAAATTAATTAAAAATATACATAACTAGCGACCCGCCCCGGCTTCGAACAGATGCAATTTCTCTACTATCCTTACATTTAATATCAAAGTATTATACATAAAAACATTCCTCTTGCATCACTCTATCTATTAAAAAAAACCGTATCAAAATCCGTTGCGTAGTTTTAAAGATCTAAGCATACATAGGGACAGACAGACAGCGGGAAACGACTATTAGTGATTAAGACAGAAACAAAAACATAGATACATTGGTATCTACCAGTGGCGAAGCGTCCATACAACCCGATTCCCATCGGCTTCCCTTTAGGAATTGGTTAATGCATAGACCAACGTAATATTATATTATTTACTGATCCAACTGATAAAAAAGGCATGTTATTCAGTTAGGTTGAGCTCTTCCAGACATGACTATATAAATTACAAGAGACGATATAGATTTTGGATGTCTTGCAGCATTCATCGGTGAGTGTGCTTTTTTGGAGGGCTTTTTAGGACGGCTTCCCCTATGAAAATTTTCACGCTTCGCCACTGGTATCTGGTATTTGGTATCTACACTTGGTATGTCGCGTTATATGAGTGGACCTTCTGGTATTCGATTTGTAATATCGCTTAAAGTCCTACTTCAATTGCAACCTACAATGATGTATGTATAACACCATTGTCTTAACCACTAAGTGATCAAATTTAATCGACCATAAAATTAAACAATACAGACTGCGGTAGACTGATTCGTGTGACGTGTCAGAAGATTTGAAATGATAGGATTTGTCGTTGCAAATTATACATTTTTTTTAAATATATGTTTTCCCACAAACATTAAAAAAAATATAAAAAGTTGTAGCCCACCGGTATATGTAATTTATTCGTTAATATACCAATTACATTTTAAAATATTTTCATATGGTCATAAAAAAAATCATTTTAAAATATAAAAATAGTAGCCCACCGGTATCGGGATAAGCTACCGGTGGTCAGGGCCGAAGAAAGAGGAGGCGTTTCTTTATTTCTATCAACTTTATGGGAGCTTTCTCTGGTGCAGGTTAACTCAAAATGTTTTCCTTCACCGTTAACTAACGCAAGTGACAAATTGTGATCCGTACATGAATACGGAAAGAGGGAGTAAAACTTATACTTACTTACCTTT
This sequence comes from Allophyes oxyacanthae, assembly GCA_932294325.1. Taxonomy (NCBI): domain Eukaryota; kingdom Metazoa; phylum Arthropoda; class Insecta; order Lepidoptera; family Noctuidae; genus Allophyes; species Allophyes oxyacanthae. The sequence continues at coordinate 1,941,675 of OW028629.1, read as the reverse complement.
TTTTCTTTCAGCTCTTATGAGAAAAATATTATTTCCGCATTTAACAAAACGGCAAAAGTCCTAAATACACGCAACCAAGCGTCCAAGTGTCGCATATTTTTATGATCGTCGCCACAGACAAAAGATATTAAACCGCCCAACTGAGTTATTGGTCCAATATCTGTACAACAATGGCGTCCACAGTGACCATGTCCCACAATGGATAATAAATAGATGGTTCAGAAAAATGCGGCGCCTCCAAATTGTGGTTTTGTATCCTTTTATTGTGGTTGTGGCAGCAATTATATTTTGGGGAACCTTGTCCCTGTTTTGGAGTATTTGTCCAAATAATTGTGTTGATACTGTATCTTCAATCTTCGGTCAGGCTCAGTTATTTGTGGAGTTCTTTTCCGGAATGAGCCGTGAGTGTACCAGTATCATGGAATGGAAGAACTTTATAGTTCCCTTCGAAAGCAATTTTGAAAAGAGGCTCAGGGCTGACACCTTCTTAGGCGAATAACATACGATACGGTGCGGCGCTGCCGGCCACGGCAGCGGCGGTGCGCGGTCGAATCTTGTATAACCATTCTAGCTTCCGCCAGCGGCTTCGCCCGCGCAATATGTTAATAAATCATAGCCTATGTTACTCAGTGTTAATATAGCAGTCTACTGGTGATAGAATTTTTAAAATCGGTCCCGTAGTTTTTGAGTAAACAAACAAACATACAAAAAATCAAATCTTTTCTCTTTATAATATTAGTTTAGATACCACAGACGCAAGCACACGCACACACGCGGCATCGCGTCTCCGACTCTCCGCGCGAATTTATATCTTCTCTGTACTAATAATTATTGGTTAAATACAACAGTATTTAATGCATGATAATTATCAATATCACTATGATGAACATAATAATGACACACACTCAAAAGTTTCTTCTTTATTTCAGGTACGGAACTCCATTCTATCTACTATGAACTACTGACGATGTATGTCATTTATCGAATAAATATTTTCTATTCTATTCTATTCTAACTATTAGACGAGGTACGTAATTTTCCAGGGTTCCTATAAACCACAGTTTTTATATTACTAGAAAATTTGAAAGTCGTGCTATTGTCATCGTCATCACTACGAACCACTTTTCACATTTCACAAAAAAAATCTGCTGTAATTCAATATTATTCGACTTTGTATGGAACAGCCGAGTTTCTTTCGCGATTTCAGCTTTCGTCCCATAATAAAAGTTGTTCATAACATTAAGCAAAGAAAGACATTACATTTTTTCTGGTTATTAAGAATGAGGGGTGTACCTAACGTTTTTCTACACGAAAGACAAACATAGCGGGAAAGTAACTTTACGCAAGACATTGAATATTTAATACAGTTCTCTAAAATAGTATTTATCTTGCCAAGTTTTGGCTAGAATATGATAATCTTAGTTTGTTGAAAGTAAGTTACGTACGCGTGTATTTAAGATTTGTATCTTGTTGAAATATCAGCGTTGGTACATGATATCTTTTTATCTTTTAAGGTACATTCGGTTCTACAAAACACGAGTTACGAGTAGCTTACGGCTTTGTAAACGTGGTCTTTTTGTTTATATTTGAATTTGTATTTGAAATTCTTGCTGCTAGTTGCTAGGTCTCATTTTTTCTGTGATTTATCTCACAGACGTCCTCTTTCCAGTGTTCTTTCTTCAAAAAGTTAAAAAGAAATACCTGGAGCCTCCCCCAATTTGCCATGGTCTAGTAAACTTCATCGCAAGCAGCAAGTATTCGGTATTTCTTTATAAAAACCCAGAAATTAGAAAAACCTCTCTTAATTTAAAATTTACCAACTTGAAATGTATGCAACGAACTTCTCAAAAAACCTAAAAACAAACTGCGCTTGACAAAGGTTTAGCGAAATATTTCCTTACCCACGAAACTATAGTTTAAAAAATGTAAATTAGACAAACAAACACGCAAACTATATAAGCCACGATTGAACCTAAAACCTTACCAACCGACGAAATAGGTTAGGACCCGTTTATTAAAACTTAAAACATGGAAGAAGATAATTTGGGCGTCAAATACAGTACCTTATATCTGCAAGTGGATATAATCGTGTTAGGAAACCTTGGGAAAAAATGTAAAATAGCTTATAAGCTAAGCTTTCGCCTGATACAATCTGGAAAAATGTGTTCTCGCAATGTCCTTTTTGCCTTTTTAGCGGTACGTAAGAAAATTAAGAAAGCGGTTTATGGAATGAAAAAGGTTTGTGTAATGTTTGGTTTAGTTTTTTTGTATTTTATTATTAAGATAGCAATTTTAATAGTACCAATGCCTAGTGTGATATTAGGGAGGCATGTGTCTAGAGAATTCGATCCCGGGCCTAATTTCTAATCCCGGGATTTCGGGATTGTACACAGTCAATCCCGGGATCCCGGGATAATCCCGGGATTTAAGATTGCAAACAAAAAATTACGTAAGGTATATAAAAATCTACTTTTTTATTGACAATGCAAATTAATGTCCAAAATAAATGAAAAAAGTAAAGTAAAAATTCTACGAAAACCAACTAAAATCCTTTTTAACCCCCGACAAAAAAGAGGGGTATTATAAGTTTGTAGTGTGTAGCTGTGTATCTGTGGATTTGTGTATCTGTCTGTGGCATCGTAGACATAGATCGTAGCTCCAAAGCGGATGGACCGATTTCAATCCAGTTATTAATTGAAAGCTAGTTTAATCGGGTATCATCTTAGCTATGTTTCATGAAAATTTGTTCAAAAGTTATATTATCTCTTTTTTTTGTTGGAGTCGGGGATTTTTGACGGTTAGGTTCACCAATTACAGAAAGCGGTTTCTCTCTCGTTACTTCTTTTCTGTGTCTGTGGTTAGGTTATTTAAGTAAAAAAACAACTTTTACTTAGCAAAATTAAATGAACTTTTAACATTATCACTACATAGTATAAAACAAAGTTGCATCCCGCTGTCTGTCCCTATGTATGCTTAGATCTTTAAAACTACGCAACGGATTTTGATGCGGTTTTTTTTAATAGATAGAGTGATTCAAGAGGAAGGTTTATAAATGTATAATACATTCATATTTAATGTAAGGATAATAGAGAAACTGCACCCGTGCGAAGCCCGGGATGGGTCGCTAGTGTAACACAAACATAACAAGTGTTAATTAATATAACATAATATAATAATAGTAATCTGACACATTTCTCATATAGGTAGCATCATAACTATGTATAAAAAACATATTGAACGATTATAGTAACACTTTCGTCAATCCCGAAAATCCCGGGATTATGAAAATTTAATCCCGAAATTTTCGGGACTGGAATAGGGCCGGGATCCCGGGATTCGGGATCCCGGGATCGAATCCTCTACATGTGTCGTATTTGAAAAATGGTCCTTCGGTACGAATCTTTTCGTATGCAGGGCTGTGTGGCGCGGTGAATAGAACCTACAATGCGCTTTAAAACTTGTAATGAAAATACTAGGGTAAGCACATGTATAAAGATCGAGTTTAGATATCCTTCCGAGCTATCGTGGTAGAGTGCCATAGAATTTTTTTCTGTAGTGTTGTCAATACATTTTAATGTTTTGTTGGTGTTACCAACACCTCCACGTAAATACAAGAACGTTATAATTCCGACGCAATTATTGAAAAAAAAAAAAGCTTGACTAAGTGCTCCAATAGAACCTACAAGTCACAAAGTATTAAAACTGAGGCAGAATCTGACCCTTTCTTCTTCTTAGAGCGCCTCACAATCATGGAAGATAGGCAGTCAGCTCTTTGCAACGCTCTCTATCCAGGACAATCCCGAATAGATCATTCGCGGTTTTAACAGTCCTTAATGGTCCAAAACCATGACATTATTTTCCTGTAAGGCTTTCTCTTAACCCCCCTAAAACATAAGGCAAGCTATAGAGCGCCACCTGATATTTTTTCTAGCTACTGTCGCGAAACTGAGATAAAGCACGTTTTCTACCCTCCGTGATTTGCTAAGATACTCAGCAGGGTCGTTAGAGAGAAACCCTATCATGTTAATGGCACATCTTGTAAGTGTTCCAGAAAAATACTCAACATTTTTCTTAGAAAATTAATTATTATTTTTCCGGGCTTGGAAAAGTGAAATTGAAAATGCGAAAGATGTAATTGTGATTTAGGGTAATTGAGGACGACGTTTTTTTAATTTAGGAACAAAGGAAAAGACACCTCCTATTATTGTTTGTAACAAAAAGTTCTAAGAAGTCTTCAGTTATATTTAGATGTTACAAAAAAAAGTCTCAAATGATGATGAATTCGTTTCAATAAGATTGTTTCATGGAATTGAAACTCAATTGGGAATAACGGTTAGCTTTAAACAGACGATCCAAAACTATTTTCAATTGACTGAGAATAACAGTTAGCGTGAAACATACGCTCCAAAACTATTTCCAATTGAGATTGATCAGTCAGAAACCCGTCACCCGTAACTTGGTCCCTATCAATATTGTATAGACCCATAACAATCTGGAAACCATTATAACCTAAAACGGTTTTATAAGAATTTCCAACAAACAAAACTTTTCTCTTTATCACAAGTTCGTCGATTCCTAAGACCCAAAGTTTGCCTACTCCCAAAGCCATCTTTACCTCGTATTTCGTCACACATGATCTTTATAGGTCACCAACGGAAAATAAGTTCTTAGTAGGTTGCCAAAGTGGCATTTATGTTCCTAATTTTATGGTTCCGAAGAGAAAACGTAACAACGTCGGTCAAGGCTAATGGCTTTAGGTACCACTTCGGTACTTTCGTGGTTCCTTGAACTTCGCAAGATTTCGGTTCGGCTGTAAAAGGTGATATATAGAGTTCAGGAAGTCGTAAGGACACATTAAGATGTGGTAGTTATCGTTTAAGCGAGCAAGCAGTTTGTTTGTACTATCGTATTGCGTTTTGTTGTTCTAGAAGTTGTGACGAATATCGGAATGTTGAAGATGTGTATTGACAAAGCTTAGTGAAGAAACTCTCGACACAAACAGGCGTGAATTTCCTTAACGAACTTTTTTATGAAGCCCAATTCTCGTAATTAAAAATGTTCAAAATACAGTTTCGATCTGGTTCCGGTCCATTATCAATGTCACAAATGGTATTCTCATACAAACATCGTCAAACATGAAATTTTATTGTAATGAGGTCGAAAGTTGATTAAAGCCAAATCGGTATTGTGCATTTTGGCATTTTGAATCGACACAGATAATAAAATTGGTATTCTCGTCCATACATAACCGTCAAAAATGAGATTGAAACATGGAGATAGTATATGAAATGAGTCTGGAAGAAGATTGAGTGCAAATCATACTGAAATCGGACTGAACTAAAATTCAGATTTTTTGTCAATTCATAATATAATCTCAATTCAGTAAACTTTCAGTCATAGTGTAAATTAATTACAAGAATTGGGCTTCTGGTATGTGGAGATCCCAGAAACACTTGCGTAAGTTAAATATTGAAAAGCCATAGTATTATACTGTAAAATTTTCATTGAGAATATAGTACCACTATATTTAGTGCTGCCTGACCCTACAAAAGCCGCAGCCCTTCGCTCATAAATCTTTCCGATCATTCACAATTCACACGTACAGAATTTAAACCTACACCCGAACACGTCTTCTGAAGTTTCTCAGCTAAATTGGGGATCCTGAAGCCTCCTAGTTTGGCCATCAAATGTTACCCAAACTTTATGGCCTACGGTCGAGATCATTGGAATTGCTCCCATGTTTTTTTTATTCGAGCAATCGAGCCTTGCCTTAGGTGTGAAATTGTTGTAACTTGCAAGACTTGGTCGTAGTATAGATCCCTTTGTAGTGTACGTTGATTTATCTTTTATGATAGGAATACCTTCACGGTTTTTGGTAAAAAATCGTGATCTTAAAGTAACCCGATTATTATAAGACTTCGCCATCCCAACAGCGATAGAATCTTCGACGAAGTTTAATATTTGTGGGCCAAGATAATAAATTTTCTTGTCAACCCGAGTATCTATGTAATTAATACGTGAAGAGAAAACTATGTCCCTTTTTTTAGAATATTACGCGCACGGTGGAGTGTGAGAATTGGTTAGTTAAAGTTTATGTGGAGAAACAGTGCAGAAAGCTAAAATTACGGTCGAATTTCGACAACTGGGCGACCACTAGGAGAATTAATTAAGTTCGATAAATGAAAAAATCTGTCTCGTGGTACCAAATATCGTCATCATATTATGTAGTGTGGGTGTGTGATCCACCTTGGCACAATATGACGATAACTTAGGTCATTCAATAAAATCAGGTGTGAATTTGTTGAGCTATAGTTCTTCGACGTATTATTTGTCATCCGCACCTGTTCGCTCATGTTTTTGTTATGGTCCGTATTGTACAAATATTTGTTTAGAAGAAAGTTACGGGTTACGGTGATTTGAGTTTTGTGAGTTTCGTGTTTACTTTCTATGGTTTTTTGGTTTGGATGTTGAAGAAGTCTTTTTATATTTTTGAGTAGACATTTCTACAGTGATGGTCATAATTTATGTCCTTTGCTCAAGTACACTCGGGAGCAATAAATCCGGGTAACCAACATAAACCTTAATATCTAGGGAACTAAGAATGATCTAAGATTAAAAAAATATATTATTAAAAATTGTTACTCTTATTATTATTTTTTGGATCGTGTTTTTAATTTTTTACTTTTTATTTTTTGTGTTCATTTGTTACTTCTTTTTTTATTTGTTTTAATTTTATTTTTTTTACTTTTTATGTGTGTCGTAATTTGTGTAAGAAATAAATCGTTTTTCTTTCTTTCTTTCTTTAGATTATTAAAATAAAGAGTATTTTATAGACTATTTAATACTATTCAAATAATACGCTCTGACAGCTGAAAATTACATTGATAGAGGAATGGGAGAATATTCCTCAACATCGCCTGAGAAACTTTTTGCCTGATATGCAATCGTATGACATCTGTATTGACAACACACAGAGGTAATACAAAGTCCTAAAATGTGAGAAAATGATACATATCGACACTAGAAAAGCAAAATGACTCAAGCGCCAATAATATGTAAACTTTACGGGATCACATTTTAAAGTTCTTTTTACGAAAAAATGCATATAAATTTATCGAATGAATAATTTTCTGTAAAACGTATATTCTAATAAATCATATTATGATTTAGGTACTACAATATAAGTATTACAAAACATAAAAATTAATCTTTAAAATGTGCGCCTGTAAAGTGCTTTTCCAGTGCCGATATATAAAAAAATAAGAATATTAAAAAAATGCGATGTTTACGCATTTTAACTTATGTATATCAGGCATTTTATTATATCAGTCATTTTGTTATATAAGGCATTTTTTTTTTTTTTTTTTTTATAATTTAATTAACTATATTTATACTATAACTATTATTGGGAAGCTAAGAACTAAGGTATTTACATACATAGACTAAATATTTACAAATAAATTAAAAATTAAAGATAAATAAAAACAATAAAAATATAAACTTATGTATTAATTGCATCTGTATGAGATTACCTTATAGGCCTGTAAATGGCCTGTACTGTATGGCGTGCGTCATCCGATGCATGTACTGGCCTTGAATGCAGGCCCAGTGAAGCGGCTAATGCGAAATGCAGCCATACCCTCGCATGATCAAATGAACGGAATTTCACATGCCAGTAACGACTGATTGGGTGCTGTGTTCTGTGTTGTAGTGATTTGGTTTAATTGACTATTGCTTTCTTTATGATCGTTGTATTGAAGGCTCAGTGTTGACGGCCATTTGAAAAAATGAATTGCGAATTTGTATGTACTTTTTAGAGTCCAGCTGCCATATACAGTATGTAATAACCTAACTGTCAAAAACCCCCGAGTTCAACTAGAAAAAGAGGTGTAACTTTTGAATGGCTGAGCAGTTACACGAAACAGCTAAGAACACTCTCGATTACGACACTATTATTTCCATAACCAGTCGGTTCCCAAACCCCAAATATAGCCAGTTCACAAAAATCATTGTAACGATGGGAAGAGTACGAAGCTCTTAGGATCATTAAGGGGTCTTTTGTCACCCGTTAGAGTTGTTCGTTATAGTGCTATCGCCAAATAATTGATTTACATTTATTAGAATCAGAACGGTTTTCTACCTTTAGTAATAGCTATAGTCCGCGCGGAACTTGCTGGCCGCGCCTTAGGTGGGGACGGGGGTGAGGGCGGCGGGTTGCCTATTGTTGACGGCCGGGGCGCTGTACTGAGTAATGACAAAGCCCCTCCGTCCCAACGCTCACATACCTAAGGCGCGGCCAACTAGTTCCGCGCGGACTAGTAGTAGATTCGGAGAAGAGGCTTGTGTTTAGCCATCAGAAAATTAAATTCGCTGTATATTTTGGTAAGAAATAGATACCGCTTGTTGAGAGCATTTACACCTGATTTTCAGTCATCGAGCCTTGAAAGAAAGAAAGAAAAACTCTTTATTAGGCACCAAACAATAAATGTAAAATAGTAAAAAAAACTTAAATAACCGGTCTTGCCGCGACATAATTTGTCTTTGATGTCGTTTTGTCATGACGACAAAACTTTGTCGCGGCGCGCATGTTAGCCTAGCCTGGCTTATTACGGACTCTTATAGCAGCGCAGAAATTGAGCTGCCGATATTTCCAGTATGAGCTGACCTCGCACTGTATCGGCTTTTCGTACAATAAAAGTTCAGCTTATTTATTTAATTATTATTATTTTATTTATACAAGGTAACTTCACAGCTTACAGTAAATAACAAGTAATTGAGGGTCTAGACATTACGCCAAAAACGAAGTACTCATTAAAATCCATACATAGCATAAAATGTTACAGAGTCTTGTTGGGCCTGACCATTAGTAGTGAAAATATCCTAAATCTATGGGCATGATAATTATAAACAATGGGTGTACCTACGAGAGGGTGTGTCTCTGTGCGTGTGAGTATATACTGGAAATTTTTGGGCAGTTCAATATCTGCACTGCTATAGAAGCTCGTGGTAGGTAAGCCCCCTGGTTTAGTTAAGTTATATGAGAAATTTAAGCTCGTTTTTGCGTCGTGAATAATTTGCGACTAAATCAACGCTACTTACGTTCTATTTAAGTAGGTACATAGAACTATACAGTATCGCGATCGTGCAAGCGCAAACTATGCAAAGCTAAACCAACTGCTTAAATTAGCGTGACGACCTCTTTTTGAGCTTACCGCATTTGTATAGCTGCAACAAGAATGTCCCAAGCATGTTGGGATCGGTTTCCGGTCTGTACCGACTTTCGACCGTAATTCTATAAATAAATTTTAGCTTTCTGCACTCTTTCTCCATATAAACTTTTTAACTATGCCAAGTCTCACACTCCTCCGTGCGCGCAATATGCTTTAAAAGGTGTACAAAGTTTTGTCTTCACGTATTAATATGTAGATATTTCACAAATTATGTTGATGGAGTGCACAATCCTGGATATTATGAAGTCCTGAAGCGGAAGTAACAAGATGTACGCGATGCCTTATTTTAAATTAATAAATACTTTAGTTTCATTACATCAAAACAACAAAAAGACCGCACTTAACAAATAATACCATTAACAGCCAAGTTTATGCATAAAATGTCCATAAACAAGTCACAGAAGTTCAACTTCATACAATGAACGATACCAAGCTTACACACATCGACAACGCGCACAGACGAACTCGGATGTAATCAACAAACGGTGGGTCGCTGTAGAATTTGTAAAAAACTCGCATCACACAATTCAAAGACTGGTTCGCGCAACGAAGACTGTTTTGTTTGACAATGAACTAAAAAATTCTGCGACGATAGAACTGTTTTTCGTTTTAAAATCAGAATAGTAAACAGTCCTTCCTTATTAGGTCTACAGCGCACTGCAGTACCTGTAGACAAGTGTACAATAGGGTATTTAGGCATTCGCACTGTTCGGTTGGGATCACGGTGTCAATCTCCCAGTTTGTTTTTTTAAATAGGGCCTTTGGGACCGCGGTGTCAATCGCCCATGATCGTTTTTGTAATGAGACGATTGAGTTCTTTTTTAGATGTACAGCTTAAAGTATCACGTCATGATTTTGGTTTATAATTATTTGCTAATAATTAACAAAAAATCAACTTAATATTGCCATTTGAAGAAAAATCGCGAACTGTTTCTAGTTCTTCTGTTTTTCTCTCTTCTTTGGTATAAATATTTATTTAGCACGAACATCTTAAATATTAGTATGCTCATTAAATGGCCGTTACTGAGAAAAGCTCCTTAAATTTATCATCAATGAGGATTGTGATAAACACTGCCCCTTTGAATAGTCTTCGCTGTTTTGAGTTCATAGCTATCGGTATTTTCGAATTGAGTTAATTATCTTAATGTCTGTTATTAATGTTAATGTTTTGCGATAATGAACGTACTTACATAATGTTGGAATTATTCAAGTTTGTTAAAACAGAGTTCTGAGTAGCGAACTGTAACGATATTAGTACAAACATCTACCCTACGCCGTACACCCACATAGCTTTAATTAGCTAAATAAGGTCTTTTGTAGTCCCGATGCCTTTAAGGGATTATTGTTCTCATCATTATGAACAATTTTTACTCAAAGGACTAGCACGGAAATCGCGGAAAATAAATCTCCTGTTAGACACATATAAGAAGTTATCATGTTATGAAGTTATGTTGTTATGTTATGTTATAGAAGTTGTCATGTTATATGTTATAAATACATATAAGTTTAAGTGGTCTAAAGTAGTTATTTTTGTAATTTTTACACACTGTGTCTACGTGTCTACCATCCTTATTTCCAATCGTGGGACTACTGGAAGAAATTTCTTTAGAAATAAGTAGTTCCATTGTGCTCATATGTCTGTAACATTTTTATTACCATGTTTCCTTGTGTGTACATAAATAAATAAAATAAATAAATACAATGTGTTACATTTAGTCAAGTAATTTAAATTATTTGTGTGGGACTGCTGTTATTTTTCGCGATTTCAGTGTTGGCCATAGTAAAAGTTGTTCATAATGATGAGTACAATTACCCCATAAAGGACTAGAAAGGTAGCAGCTTGTATAATGTACGAGACGCGCCGAGTTCTCGAATAGAAATCGCTCATCCCAATTTTGCTTGTAACAAGGCTTTGTATTCTCTACAAGTCTACAACATAAAAAAATACTTGGAAGCTATATAAAGGATATTGTTTAAGTATCATCTAAAATCCTTCACAGACTAGGCCATCAAACAATAACAAAAAACATCAATAAATTACTTATAATATTTCTCCCTTGTTTTATTGAGTAACATCGCTCACTCCTTTTTATCTCATCCTTATTTATTGTTACGTATAAACGATCGTATTTCATTCTCTTCCATCCATAATATTTTATCTCCACTACGAAGAACTTAATTGCTTCACACGACCAAGTTTCTTGGCCTTGTTTCAAAGCCACGTTATTCCCCAACTTCGTCAATTCCATGGGTATCACCCAATTTCGCTCCCGAAAGATTCTGTCTGCGAACACCATTGTTCATGAAACAAAGACCTTTAAAATATGGTGTCTAATATTTTATGGCTCCCAAACTTTGCCTGGAAGAACTGAGTAATTAAGTATGACTTATAAATTAATTTCCAATAAAGTGTTCCCAACTTAATAAAATATTCTTTTGAGCAATTTGGACCAAGTTTTATCGTCACCTTTTCTTCTAGGGGAAAGTAAAATCTACAGGATATAATTTTTTTATAGTGCGCATAATTTGTAGAGTGATTCAGTCTCTGTTCCTAAATACAACCGCAGTATTGGGAAACACTTTAAAACGAAACGGAAATTCGACTACTAATACTACTATACACATAATACTATATACCAGTGGCGAAGGATGACAATTTTAAAAGGGGAAGCCGTCCCAAAAATGCCCTCTAAAAATTACTGCAATTAATGCTGCAAGACAAAAATCCATACCGTCTCTTGTAATCTATAGTCATGTCTAGAAGAGCTCGACCTAACTGAATAACAAGCCTTTTTTTGTCAGTTGGATGAGTAAATAATATAATATTACGTTGGTCTACACTCACCAATTCCTAAGGGAAGCCGATGGGAATCGGGTTGTATGGACTCTTCGCCACTGCTATATACTAATCCGTGTACTAGCAAGCCAAACAAAATCTAATTTTTATTTTGTTTTGGAGTGAATTTTAGTACTTCTGTTGCATTTGGGAATGGACACTGTATCACTGCAAATTTTGCGCACTAGATAAAAAAATATCCTGTATAGGGCGACTCGTGCTACTTTCCTTAATACGTCTTATGCTTCTTGCGTATTTTCAAACACACACACACACACACACACAAACACACAGCACAGGTCTCGAAGACTCACCTGACCTTTTTAAAGAACGTTACCAATAAAGTCAGCTTTTAATTTAGGTGTCTCAGATGCATCTGGTGTCGGTTCTAATAACAGTGTGATGAAATATAAGTTTAAACTTGAATTCAAACATTGTAATGATGAAAGTTTGGTTATTTGTTCACCAAGTTCTGTAACACCTGGCTGGACACTAACAGTTGAGCTAAAATTGCGAATTTCAATGAATGAAAATTGTCGAACAAAATGGCGGACTGGAATGCCCGTTACTGTAGTTATACTCTTTGTGGGTTGTGAATTATACTAGAAAGATAGAAGAAATAAATTGAAAATTATTTTTTGCACAGGACACAGGGATAGAAAAATTCAAATACAAAATATTGAAACACCTAAAAAATTGTCTGTACAGTGAGGTGTAAACAAAATATGACTTCGTTAAAAAGCTGTATTTTTGTATTCAGAACCTACATGGTGGCCATCAAATTAAAAACAATGCAGATAAACACTGCACAGAAAAAGCCAAAAGGAAGTGTGTGTGTCTCAATTGCAAAAAAAATGGGAATCGATCCATCGATACATTTGGGTCGACTAAGTTTGAAGTTTTGTATGGGACCACTGATAATTTTTTCGCGATTACGATGTTAGTACCATAGAGAAAGTTGTTCAGTTTGATGGTCTGATCCACACTCACCACGCAATACAATAATAACACGTTGTATAAAAGCTAAAAATTAAAATTCGAGAACTGTATAAATGTCTGATCCTATAATAATTTCCCAACAATTAAGCTAATCGAGAACTTCTATAGCCTTTGTTGATTAACATTGATCTTCAAGTGCCTTCAACTGAAAGTTTAGCAATAATTAACACTTAATTGATCAAAACAATAATTTGAACTTTGCACACTTTGTTTATAAAGAAAATTCCCTCTTAAGAAAAGGATTAATTTTACTGTCTTCAAGTTTACAGTGATCTCAAGAAAAGTGGTCGTTTCCTTAGCTTTTACCGAAAATGCTACTAAAATTCCGGTTGGAATTCCCAAAAGTGCTTTAAAAGTAATCTGGATTATAGCCTGCCTTACAATTTTAAAGCTTTCTAGGACTTATTCGTGGTCGTTAAATCTAACTGGAATGTTATTTTACTATATTTGTCGGCGACACACTGTAAATAGATACCATTGTCGGCGACCACACAAAGCGATAGCGCTGTATGTAAATAGATATCATAAGATAAATAGATTATTGCTGATTTAGACGGCCACACATTTAGGAAAAATATGCTGATCATTTGTTTAGATACATTAATTTTGTTATAAGATAGGTGAGGCGCATGTTTATACAACATGGACAGTTTTTTATTCAATAAATAAAATAAAGACTTCTAAAGGGTTCCGCTATAGTATAAAAGGAGCGGCCGTTTTCATTACGGCCACAGTCGCAAACAGTCGCTGAACAGTCACAGCAGAGCAGCGGAACCCTCAAGAAGTCAGCAAGTACTTAAAGCAAGAAGTAGTTTTAATCACAGTGAAAGTCATCACCCCTCCCTTCTCCCCTTGGTTATCTGTAGCCAAGTGAGGATAGGTCAGAAGCGCATTACAGGGTGCGCAGAGACGGACGTTACCAGCGCAGGGTTGGAAGACGGCAACTTGGCAGGTACTCAGGTACCTACCTACCTACTACCTTCCCTCCCTTCATCAAAGCGTCCGTCGCCAAGTGGGAGACTGTCCCAGGAGTGGTCGGCCTAACCCCCACTACCGAAACAGCTGGTCCTTCGAGCCGTATCCTGCAAGAAGAAGATGATGATGACAAGAAGCCAGAAGGACGTCCCCCTCCGCTCACCGCCGGCGCCTACAGAAGAAGCACCGGCAGAAGAACGTACAGAAGAGCAAGAAAGGGCTACGTCAGCATCAGCGTCTTCTGGAACTGAAGCTACAGAAGAGTCGAGAGGAACCAACGCTTCAGAAGAAACCACCGCGACCGAAGCGACTGTCACAACGGGTGCATCCAAGGTCATCAGACCAGAACAAGCAGCACCGCTGAGGAGGATGGACCAGAAGAAGACGACAGATCAGAAGATCCCAGAAGATGCACCGGTTCAGAGGGTGGACAACTCCGCCCGGACCCTGATATCGGTGGGAATTAGTCGTCGGGCCAGGTCAACGAAGACCACGAGTTCAGCAGCCAGAAGACGCGAGCTGGAAGCCAGAGAGGAACTGGCACGCCTGGAGCTAGAGCAAGCCCAGGCAGCAGCGAAGCTAGCCCGCGTCAGATTAGAACAGGCGCAGTATCAAGAAGAGGACTCCGTGGACGAAGACCAGGAAGACAGAACGGCCCAGGTGCAGGACTGGATCCAGAATTCGATGCTTGAAGAGAGGGATGCTGACAAGCCAGAGCCGCGAGGTCAGCGTTCCTCAGAAGCCCTGCCAACAGTAAAGCTTGAACAGAACTCGCCTTCTAGAGGTGCTACGGTGGAGGTTCAAGCTTTGGCAGACGCACTAAAGGAAGCCTTTGCCACAAAGGGAGGATCAGCTTCGCAGCCCAAGTACATCCACGAGTTGCCGTACTTCGATGGCAACAGCAGCGAGTGGCTGGCCTTCAAGGTGGTCTACGAAGATACGGCGCCGATGTTCTCCGAGCCGCAGAATATGGCGCGACTCAGGAAGGCGCTGAAAGGCAACGCAAGAGAAACCATCAAGAGCCTGCTGTACTCCGCAGCGTCTCCAGAAGAAGTGATGCAAGCTCTTCGCAGAAGATTTGGCAGACCGGACGCGCTGGTGCTGGCAGAATTAGAAAAAGTGAAGGCGCTGTCAAGAATATCGGAAAACCCGAGGGACATATGCATCTTCGCCAGCCAAGTGAACAACAGCGTAGCAGCCATCCAGGGATTGAAGAAACCGCAATACCTACACTCTCCGGAAATAGTGAAACAAATTGTAGAAAAAATGCCTTCGATTCTCAGGTTCAGGTGGTACGACTTCACTGCGAGCAAGGATGAAGATGACTTCTCCGACCTGACGCTGGTCTCCAAGTTCCTGAACTCTGAAGCGGACAAGTGCGGAGCCTTCGCAACGTTAGAAGAGAACAGTGGACCCAGGCGGACCTACAGACATGCCGCAAACTCTGCAAAGGAAAATGAAGCGAAACAGAACCAGAAGAGCTGTCCTCTGTGCCAGGGTGAACACTCCCTAGTAGAATGCAACAAATTCCAGAAGCTGGCGGTAAAAGAGCGATGGGCCCTAGTGAAGAAGAGTCACGTCTGCTTCAAGTGTCTTGTGGGGAGACACCGAAAAGAAGGTTGCAAGAAACCACCGTGCAAGATCTGCAGAAGGTGGCATCATCAGCTACTGCATACGGACGCCGGTGCAGAGCCGAAGATACCAGAAGAGGAGACCAGCAAAAAGGAGACGGAGCATAAAGTGGCGACGAACATCATGGCGCCAGTGCACGCAGTGAAGACAGCAAGAGCGTACCTGAAGATGACTCCAGTGGAGGTGTATGGACCAAGAGGATCACAGAAGATCATGGCGCTCCTGGATGAAGGCTCAACAGTATCGTTGCTGGACGCAGAAGTCGCCGAGCAGCTTGGGGCAACAGGAGAAGAAGAGGAGCTGGTGATTGAAACAGTTGGAGGAAGGCTCATCAGGAAGAAAGACTCAAGGAAGCTGAACCTTACGATAAGAGGGGTTCATCGCGACGTCAAGAAGACGCTGGAACGAGTCAGAACAATGGATGACCTGAAGCTTACTCCGCAGTTCCTGGAAAGGAGCAGAATAGAAGAATGCCAGCACCTCAAGAAGATGACCGACATCCTGTATTATGAAGCAAAGGCGCCTCAACTACTCATCGGGCAAGACAACTGGCAGCTCATCATCTCTCAAGAGACAATCAGAGGGAAACCAGGGGAACCAGTGGCGTCAAGAACAGAACTAGGCTGGATACTACACGGATCTGATGCAGGAAGTGCCAAGTCAGTACATTTCCTGAACAACTGTCTGCACGTCAACACCGTGGAAGAGGACATGCACCAGGCGATCAAGGACCACTTCGCGATAGAAGCTTTGGGAGTGCAGCCAAGAAGACCAACAACGGACTCCGAGGGAAGAGCAATCGCCATCCTGGAGAAGACCTGCAAGCGGCTGGAAGATGGACGCTTTGAAGCTGGTCTGCTGTGGAAGAAGGAAGACGACCAGATGCCCGAAAGCTACGCATCGGCTGAGAACAGGCTGAGAAGCATCGAGAAGAAGATAGACAAGGATCCTCAGCTGAAGTCGGAATACAACAAGCAGATGCAGCATCTACTCGACCACAGATACGCCGAAGAAGCACCTCAAGATAGCATCTCAAGAAAGAAATGGTACCTGCCTCACTTCTCCGTGGTTCACCCGCTCAAGAAGAAGATACGCATCGTATTCGACGCCGCAGCCAAATCAAGAGGAAGGAGCCTCAACGACGCGCTCTTGCCGGGACCAGACCTGTTGCAGTCTCTCTTCGGAGTGCTGCTTAGGTTTCGGCAGGGCCCCATGGCGGTAGCAGCTGACATCAAAGAGATGTTCCTACAAGTAAAGATCAGGCCAGAAGACAGGGACAGCCTTAGGTTCCTGTGGCGGGGCGAGCGGCGAGACACGCCGCCCAAGGAGTACAGGATGACGTCGGTTATCTTCGGCGCCACATCATCTCCGAGCACGGCAATCTTCGTGAAGAACAGGAACGCAGCTGACTACAAGGACCAGTACCCGGAAGCCGCCAGAGCCATCGAGTGTAATCACTACATGGATGATTACCTACACAGCTTCCACACCGAAGAGAAGTTCCTGAAGATAGCAGATGAAGTGGACCTCATACACAAGAAGGCCGGCTTCGAGCTACGAGGATGGGCATCCAACCAACCAGGACTCCTGCAGAAGATCAAAAAGGAAGCTGCAGAGAAGAAAGAAGTGGAGCTGGGCGAGAAAGAAGAGAAAACCCTCGGTCTACGCTGGCTCACAGAAGAGGATGCGCTGGGATTCCGCGCCAATCTGCGCAACACACCTGAAGAAGTGATCCAGGGCGGAAGAAAACCTACGAAGAGAGAAGTGACTAGCGCGGTCATGTCAACCTTTGACCCACTAGGCCTCGTGTCTCCTGTGCTCATCCAGGGGAAGAAGTTACTGCAAGGAATATGGAGAAGTGGCATAGGATGGGATGAAGAAGTTCAAGAAAAGGAACATGAAGCCTGGAAGTCTTACCTGGGACATGTGGAGTTGCTCAAGAATCTGCACGTCTCAAGATGTATAGCACCACACTGCACCGAGGGGGAGTTACACACCTTCACAGATGCGAGCGAGATGGCGTACGCTGCAGCAGTCTACTGGCGCATAGAAGAATCGAATGGAGCCTACAGCACTCACCTGGTGGCAGCAAAGGCCAGAGTGACACCGCTGAAGCCGGTCTCTATACCTCGCCTGGAGCTGCAGGCCGCCCTCCTAGGAAGCAGACTCGCACACTCGGTGGAACAGGAGTTGGAGCTGAACGTGAAGAACAAAGTATACTGGACGGATTCTAGCATCGTGTTATCCTGGATCAAGACGGACCCCAGGACCTTCAAGACCTTCGTGGCGCATCGGCTGGCAGAGATCGAGGACCTCACTACACCGCAGCAATGGCGATGGGTTCCCACAGCATCGAATCCTGCAGACGACGCTACCCGCAACGTTCCTGAGGACTTCGACCACAATCATCGCTGGTTTACAGGACCAGACTTCTTGCATAGGGACGAGACACATTGGCCGCCAGACAGAAGCTTCAAGAAAGAAGTCACCGGGGAAGAAAAAGTAGCTGACATCGTGGCGACCTCGAGCGACAGCAGCAGCATCACGCCAGATCCAGAGAAGCACTCCAGTTGGCGAAGACTATGGAGAGCAACAGCACGAGTCTTGCAGTTCATTCAACTCTGCAGGAAGAAGGAAAGGATCCACGCAGCGAAAGAAAAAAACGACCCCACGTGGAAGCAACAGCAGCGCAAGAAGACGCCGGTGAACATACGACTGGCAGCGAAGAAACCCAGCAAGCTCTTCGTGCCGATAGACGCAGAGCTACTGGAACAAGCGGAGCTGCTACTGTTGAAGAAGAGTCAAGAAGGGAGCTTCGGAGAAGAGATCCGCCTCATGCAGCAGGGGAAACCCCTCAGCAAGAGCAGCAAGCTTAAGAGATTCGACGTCGGGCTAGAAGAAAACTTTATCCGGCTGAAAGGAAGAATCGACACCATCCGAGGCGTATCCAGAAACTACAAGAGGCCCATCGTGTTGGACAGCAGAAACAAGATCGCCGAACTAATCATCGAAGATTACCACAGAAGATTCAACCACGGAAATCACGAAACCGTCATGAACGAGCTTCGGCAACGCTTCTGGATCATAGGCTTGCGGTCGGCGATCAGGGCAATGCAGCATCGATGCCAATGGTGCAAGATCAACAAAGCCAAGCCTCAAGAGACACCAACAGGGAACCTGCTTTCGGAGAGACTGCGGCACGGGAGCCACCCCTTCACCTGTACTGGAGTGGACTACTTCGGACCCATGACCATCACAGTAGCAAGGCGACATGAAAAACGATGGGGAGCGCTGTTCACCTGCCTAACTACCAGGGCAGTACACGTGGAACTCACCCCTTCTTTGTCGACAGATTCCATGATCATGGCGCTTCGCAGGTTCGCAGCAAGAAGAGGAATGCCGATGTCCATCTACTCCGACAACGGCACCAACTTCATCGGGGCCAACAGAGAGTTGCAGGAAGCTGTAGAAGAAATGAAGAAAGAAGAACTCTCTTCAGAAGCAGAGAAGATCGGCGTGCAGTGGAAGTTCATTCCACCAGGTGCACCAAACATGGGCGGCGCCTGGGAACGACTGGTGCGATCAATCAAAACTGCACTAGCCGCAACGCTGAAGGAGAAGCATCCTCGAGAAGAAGTTCTTCACACCCTCCTGCTGGAAGCTGAGCACATCGTGAACTCCCGACCACTCACGGACCTGTCGGGGAACCTGGAAGAAGAGGCACTCACCCCAAACCACTTCCTCATCGGAAGATCATGCGGTGCCGCTAGGATCGGCGCCTTTCAAGACAGCGAGCTCGTCGGCCAGGAAACCTGGAAGACTACACAGCGGCTGGCAGACCACTTCTGGCAGCGCTGGCTGCGGGAATACCTACCCACCCTACTGCCAAGAAGAATCAGCGGGAAAACAGACACCACCGGACTACGAGTCGGCGACGTCGTCATGATCGTGGACCCTAACCTACCACGATGCACATGGCCACGAGGGAAGATCCTTGAAACGTATCCAGGACCAGACGGAAGAACCAGGATCGTCGACATCGAGACCAGAGGCGGCGTACTGCGACGACCAAGTTCACGCGTCGTGCTATTAGTACCAGGAGAATCGCCGAGTCAAGAGGATGGTGCTGCGCACGAGGGGGAGAATGTCGGCGACACACTGTAAATAGATACCATTGTCGGCGACCACACAAAGCGATAGCGCTGTATGTAAATAGATATCATAAGATAAATAGATTATTGCTGATTTAGACGGCCACACATTTAGGAAAAATATGCTGATCATTTGTTTAGATACATTAATTTTGTTATAAGATAGGTGAGGCGCATGTTTATACAACATGGACAGTTTTTTATTCAATAAATAAAATAAAGACTTCTAAAGGGTTCCGCTATAGTATAAAAGGAGCGGCCGTTTTCATTACGGCCACAGTCGCAAACAGTCGCTGAACAGTCACAGCAGAGCAGCGGAACCCTCAAGAAGTCAGCAAGTACTTAAAGCAAGAAGTAGTTTTAATCACAGTGAAAGTCATCACCCCTCCCTTCTCCCCTTGGTTATCTGTAGCCAAGTGAGGATAGGTCAGAAGCGCATTACAGGGTGCGCAGAGACGGACGTTACCAGCGCAGGGTTGGAAGACGGCAACTTGGCAGGTACTCAGGTACCTACCTACCTACTACCTTCCCTCCCTTCATCAAAGCGTCCGTCGCCAAGTGGGAGACTGTCCCAGGAGTGGTCGGCCTAACCCCCACTACCGAAACAATATTTATAGTAGGGATTTAATCAACGATTTCAGTGGCTATTGCTTTTTGGATTTTAGGGAATATTATCTTGAATTTATGATTAACGGGAAACTTGTTATTGGTTTAGCTTTTGCGTTTTGTAACTTAATTTCGTCTTACATTATCCTAATTCTGACTTAAATAAGCTAGTATAGGAGGCAGCATTCCATCGCTAGCTTAAAGCTATGTAATGAAGATTTACATGGGTCAATTTATTCAGCCGATATTAAGAAGGTCAAGCCCAAATAAAGACCCTCCTGGAATAGCACATGGGTGGGTACCTATAATTTCAATAATAAAACCTTAGATACTGGTTTATCTATGGGTAAATTCGAGATCAAAACAGTCCCTGCAAATCAATTTAAAGAAAGGCTGTAAAGGCTGCCATCTTATTAAATTCCACAAGTTGAAGGGTCAAGCTTTGGATGGCTGTAATTTATAGCCCTTAGCTACAAGTAGCCCATTAAGATAGAAACTTGATATTTAGTACCCATGCCGTCTTTTGTTTTACATCATTGCCCATCTCCTGATTTGATTACTACTTATTATTATTATTACCTTTAAGATCAGCTGAATATAGAATACTCTTTATCTTGTGGACATTGACTTTAATAATCCCAAGATGCACAATTTCGCCACAAATAAAACTTATCGTCTATAAATCAAGTATTCATACAGATACAATAGTCACATTAATTTTTGTGTTCCCTTTTACGTCACTAATTAATTTCATTTTCTTTCGGACTTTCTTCTTATTCCTTCTTCTTATTCTTATTTATTCTTCTTCTTATTTCTTCCTTTTCATATATTTTTCTTATTCTTATTTATCCGTTCCGTATTTCTGTCTATGCACCTGTCCACTTCTTATTATCTATGTCTATCATTCTAGTGTGTCTTGTTTTTGTGGCAAATAAATGATTTTTCTTTCTTTTTTCTGTATTTAACGTTCTTGACTTCGACCCATGTTTACTGAACGCCGTCGAATTAAGAATCATTTAAAACAACAAATTTTGATTTGTGTACGTACTGTTTTTATTTTGAAAGAAAGAAAGAAAGAAAAAGTTTTTATTTCTACGCCCAGTATGACGCACAAAACATAAAAATATCTAAGCTTAATACTAAAAAATTCGGATCTCGGATTTCGGATTTTCGGATTTTTGAGTCGTTTGATCTTCTTGAATTTTTATATCAATGTCGTGGGTCTAATAATATCGGGGCATCTAAGGAAGTTTATTAGATGCTTGCACAGATGCCACCTGGGGCAGTGTGATGCAGCCAAGATAGATAATTGTGGTTTACGAGACTCTTGTTCAGCAAACATTAGTGGAGACACGATGATAATTAAATATTATTGCTTACACGATATATCGTGTACATTCCAACTTGTTTACGACCTCCTGGAGTTTTGTCCACGTTTCTACTTAAACTAATAGTATTATAAATCAGTAAAGTTTGTTTGTGAACGGTAAGCTCATAAACTACTAAATCGAACTTGAAAGAAAAAAGTAAATACATTAATTTATTCGGACTAGACACTAGACGACGTACTGAACAAATATAAGGACCTTTATAGTCCTGATTTAAAGAGGTTATTATTGTACTCATTATTATGGACTAAACGAGAAGCCGCGAAAAAAATATCAACTGTTCCATACAGAATATTTCAATGAATGTATGGAACAGCCGTTTTATTTTCGCGATTTCAGGGTTGGTTCAACAGTAAAAGTTGTTTATAATGGTGAGTAGGTACTATAACCGCTTAAAGGGATCGGCGGGTCTACCGCGTAACTAAAATTGTAATGAACATCGACACTGGTATTAAACTTCAATACGATCGTGAGAGCCTAAACTTTGAGCTAACTTGTAAAAAAAATACCTATCATATAGTTGGGACTCCTATGTTCATGATCGGTAAAAAAAATACAAGTTAGCTCAAAGTTTAGGCTCTCACGATCGTAATGAAGTTTAATACCAGTGTCGATGTTCATTACAATTTTAGTTACGCGATAGACCCGCTGAACTAGAAAGGTAGGGCCTTGTATAATAATAGAAACCAATAAGGTTACAGTACCTACACTCGGGAGCAATAAATCCGGGTCAATAATAAACCTTAATATCTCGAAAACTAAGAACGTTAGCATAATCTAATATAAAGTATTTTATAGATTACTAGCGACCCGTCCCCGGCTTCGCACGGATGCAGTTTCTCTACTATCCTTACATTTAATATGAAATTATTATACATATAAACCTTCCTCTTGAATCCCTTTATTTATTAAAAAACACCGCATCAAAATCCGTTGCGTAGTTTTAAAGATCTAAGCATACATAGGGACAGACAGACAGCGGGAAGCGACTTTGTTTTATACTATGTAGTGATTTAATACTACGCAAATATAATTAATAAATTATATTTTTTGTTTATATTTTATTTGCTTTATTTATTAAAAATACATAAATTAAAAATGTGTAAGTTTCCGAGATATTAAGACCCGGATTCATTGCTCCTGAGTGTACTTAAAGTATACTTCGAAAAGTCATAAATAAAAGCTCAACATTCCAAAGGTTTTACAAGTTTCTTATAATTGAGAAATCTTTATCCGCTTAATCCATGAGAAACTAACTGATAGTTCAGAACGCTGTGGTTATTTTTCGCTATGCAGAGCAACTGCTTTGAACGGACAGCCAGACTGGTTTCACCGGTTTGTATACCAACCCGTACAAAAGAACATAACACCAACATGACCATTGGAAAACCGACCTTAGACTTACATGTTAAGGTTGAAATTGATTTGAGCGGTCAACTATTGTTGCGTATGGTTCAGACCGCAATAGTTGCACAGGATTTTCAGTTTTAGCTGTAAGAATTAACGGTCAGTTTTGAATGATTTTGTAGGAACGTGCAATCGTTTATAGTGAGACGCTGATTGCTGCCCGTAGGCTGTTCTCGGGTACACATAGGGTTACCATTTCACAATTTGAAAAGTCCTGTCAAAAAGCTTAATTACAAAAAAAAGGGCGGACATTTTATTAATAAATGTAATCGAAAATCGTACACGCCACGGGCGTTTTTCTGCGTCAAAGATTTTTGTTTTTAATTACCTAATTATTAAAATATGATTCTGAAAATTTTCACCTACGTCCGGACAATTAAAATGTCCGGACGGTAGACAAAAAAGCCGGATACGTCCGGATAAATTCGGACGTATGGTAACCCTAAGTATACTACCTATTTGGAGTTCAAGCAAAAACTGCATATAGATAGACGGCTTGCAAATTAAGCCTTTGATTTTCTAAATATACTAGTTTGTTATCTGTTATGGGATCGAGATTGTCTTGAATTCTGTGCCTATATGATGTGACAACTCAATTTGTGTGACGCCATTTTATTTGGTGAGTTCGAATCATAGACTTAGGATAGGATATTTTCGCTTCCCGCTGGGATAGATTTTGTATCATATTAAGTAGGTATACCACAGATATAGAACTAATATATCTGTGAGGTTATAGCTTTTGTATAATGTATCGTCTGTTTTCTTTATTTATTTTATTATTTATGTACAGGTACACACTACAAAAAAGAAAAATACATAGAATAAGGAAAACTAAAAATAATCTATTTTAAATTATATTTATGTATTATTTATTATTAGATTTAATTATTATTTCTTTGTTTTTAACATCCGTGAGTAACTTCCGGGTTCAGTTGAAAATCAGCGCCAGGCATTGATGTGTGGCATACGCTCAACCTAAACCTTTTTGCTGCAGCCGTGACTCCGGAGCCCATACATTATACCTGTTTTATTTTTGTTTTTAATTACTGTCTCGCTTAAGCTACCAAATATAGTACCTACTTTCTTTCTTTCTGTGTGTGCGTGGAAAAACGAGGTAGAGGTACG
Organism: Allophyes oxyacanthae; assembly: GCA_932294325.1. NCBI lineage: Eukaryota > Metazoa > Arthropoda > Insecta > Lepidoptera > Noctuidae > Allophyes > Allophyes oxyacanthae. Next base: position 1,917,326 of record OW028629.1, on the reverse strand, counting down.
TTACGTAGGTTCCTCCATTAAAAGGAAGGATCCTATAAATATTGACTGATATGACGACACGGCTGGCGCAGTGGCTAAGCGATTAGCTATCTGCGCTACGTGCCGCGGCCGGGTTCGATCCCCACACGGAACAAATATTTGGATGATCTACAGATAGTTGTTTCGGGTCTGGGTGTGTGTGCATGTGACATGTATGTTTGTAAACTGTACTCTCGATACAGGAGAAATCACGGTGAAAGGCGACGTTTTTTAAAAAAAGAAAGAAAGAGATATATTCTAATTAAAAGTTAAAATATTTTAGTAAAAATTAAATGTAAATAAATAAATAATTTATAAATATTAATATATATAACACAATTGTAGTAAATTCTATTGATCTACATTATAATTACCCAAATAGCTAATATGTAATGTTATCAAATTGACCTGAATTATGTGTTAAGTACTGCCTTAAGTATGTCTTAGAGATTATTCTAAGTGGATCTGATGTAACACGATATACATGTAAGACGAGTGGGTGTTATTATATATTTAGCTATATCTTACGCAAGCAGAATATTCTGTGAGCAAGTTAGAAAGAAAACCAAGAGATTAGCTTGAAGATATCTTGCAGAGAAATTATTAGAATAAATGTAAGTAAGTTGGTTTTAGAATATAAGTTTAGAATTGCCTGAAGACAATTTATTTCTTAGAGAATTTACAATATAAATATAATTTGTTTACTAAGAAAATAATGAGGTTTATCCAACTTAAATAACGTGTGCCCTTGCTTGACCTTGAAATAATATAGTTATTTAATTTATAAAAAAAAACATGTTCAAAAAAAAAAAGGAAGTACCAAATTTTTTTTTTAACACCTTTGCATCGTGTGAGTACTGGGTCCAAGTTGCCGGTGGTCATATTATATATTTTGAAATATTTTATTTTATTAATATACTTTATGTAAGTGTTTGTAAAGTAATGTGATAATAAATAAATAAATCCAACCCATTACTGTCCTACTGCTGGACACGGCCCTCTTCTCTGAATGAGAAGGGTTAGGCCTTAGTCCAAATGAAGTATTACAAAAAAAAATGTGATTTTTCACTTGTATCCATGGAGTTTCTTACCGGTCTCTTCTCCATAGGACCAATCCAATTATAAAAGTGCCAGTAAAGGCCTAGTCGAAATAAGAAACTTTGACTTTGGAAAATCCTAAGGATTTGCAAGAACTCAATAAAAAATTCACAGAAGTTCTGACCAGCGAAAACTCTACAAAATTGATCCCTTCGTAATCAATACTTCAGATTTGTCAAATCACAAATCATGTACTAAAAGAAAGGGTTCAATGGTGTCATTGTCACATGAGTTCACCGCTTTTTAAAAAGGCTTTGAACGCACTTGCGGCTAACCGCCTCTACGCTCAGACGCGCGGAGACCTCTGCATAATTTATATGAAACTATTTAGATCACGCACACTACACGCGGTTGAGTGCCTTTTAATGCATCATATTCGAAGCCGCGCGGCTACCCGCAAGTGCGTGCACAGCCTTAGGCACTTGACTTAAAATCCAAGTAATTATTGATACCTACGTGACTTCAAGCCGCTTCTAAGTACCTTTGTCACCATTTACCATACTTTAGTTCTCATTACCAGCTACTTATTGATGTAGGGTAATGACGTTATGAATAACGTAAGTACATACATTTAGGCAGCCTGACAGTTTGACGGGTTCGTAGCTACATAGCTAACGCAGAGCAGACAATTAGTGAGGTTAAGCAGCGCTTACCGTGGTCAGTCTTTGCATGGGTGATCGTTTCTTCACACATCAAGACCCCTCCGTGCCTCGGAAAGCACGTTAAGCAGTTGGTACCGGTTATCATAGGAAACCTATGCCAGTCGTTACTGGAGTCAACAGCTCAAAAAGTCTGACAACCGGTCTATCTCAGGGTATCAGTCTCCCAGTAATTGGGTGGCGGAGGTCAGATGGCAGTCGCTCTTTGTAAAATACTGATATTCAGCCGCATCTGGTTAGACTGGGAGCCGACCCCAACGTTGAGAAAAGGCTAGGCCGATGACCTTGGTGAGTTTCTCAAAGAAATTCAAAGTTAATGAGCTTTGTAAATAGAGTCCACGGGCATCGCTCCCTTTACTAAGGTTTTCTGGTCATTATTTAGAAAATGAGATCGGATTATGTGGTCGAATACAATTGGATGTGTTTGCCTAAACATCAAAGATTGCTGGAGGAAAATGGAAGGGAATCGTCGATGAAAGATTTCCGAACAGAGAAATAATCTTGATAATGATTAGGAAACACAACCTTTAGTTTGTATTATGTTTGTTTGTTGTTGCTATGACCGAATACATAACGATCTTTTAATATTAATGCATAGATATTTATTATAAAATTAAATAATAATTAAATAATATTAATTGTAAAATAAGATAATAATTGATAAGCAGTGATAGCCTAGCGGTTGAACGTTTGCCTTCCATGCAGGAGCGTCTGAGTTCGAACCCGGCCCACACCTCTGACTTTTCGGATTCATGCGCGGATTAGAATTTGATTGTCACTTGTGATAACGGTGAAGGCAAAACGTCGCGAGGAAACCTACACATCTGAGAGGGCCTCATAAAGTTCTCGATGGTGTGTGTAGTCCTCCAACCCGCACTAGGCCAGCGTGGTGGACTAAGGCCTAATCCTTCTCATTCTGAGAAGAGGCCCGTGCCCAGCAGTGGGACAGTAATGGGCTGGATTTATTTATTTATTTATTATAAAATGTTAAATTATTTATAGTAAACATAGGAATTGACTGATCGGTACCTACCTGCATTATTGACTTGTAATCTATTATATTACCAATAAATGTGTTTATCTGTTTGTGATGTTTTATTTTAATATTTTAATTATCATACTCATACGACACAACTAAGTAGTCGCATCGTGAATCTTCGTCAGCGCAGACACGCACTCACGATTGCCGCACTACCCCAAGCTAAATCAATTTATAATTTTGCAGGCTTTGTATGCTCGACTAATGTAACGATTAGATCACCAAGCTCTTAATTAGGTACGTAATACCGACGAGCTATCAGTATCTGTTATACTGATAGCTCGTCGGTATTACGTTTGCGAAATAATCTAATAAGTGACCTACGTGACCTACGGCCTAACTTGACTTTACAAAGTGGAATGCGATACGATACCGATACGCTCTAATACACAGTTAATTGAATCAACATATTGATGTAACCTACCCACCTACACGCTTGTGTGTACTTCGATTCTAGTAATTAAAAAAAAAAAATGCTTGATGTTAGCATATATTTCTGGAACATTCTTGTGTGAGCGTGGTGCACACAAAAATATTTGTTTGAAAATAATTTTGCTCAGATAGTATCTACTGCTATTAAGGCGACGCAGTAGCTGTACTAAATAATAAATCTAGCTTGTATTGCCTCAAAACAGTTACTTTTCGTTTAAATTAAAGACTATTAATCAATTTTATAAAATCCAATTACCATGTGTTTTTAGAAGAGGCTTGAATCGGTCTCATTCCCCTGTAAAATGAAAATCTCTGTATTTAAAGACCAGTTTTTGATACTTTTTTTCTCTGCTGCAAAAGTTAACTAATCGTGTAAAGTAATTACCAAAATTATGACAAAGACATGATAAATGAAGTACGTAAATAATAATAGTTCCGAATGTTTTGTAATTGCTGAGAAAAATTTAAATCCCTGCCGATAATATTTAAATCCCTGCCGCCAATATTCTTTCAATATGTCGCCTTAATTCTTCTGGACATAAGTCGTTTGTTACGACACTCACCAGAAAACCTTCTAGCCAGGAACAGAAAATATTGTTTTAATGCAGAAATGCAGCACAATGATATTAAAAATTCTGTTACGACATTATTTCTCTTTATTCGCACTATAAAATCCGAGACCGCTTTAATTAAAGTAACATTTTTATTCTTTGCATATCCTGGACGAAGTAACACTTTCAAAGTAATAACTGGACACAATTTTCTACCAGGCTTTTAAAACTTTGTGGCCTTTAGACTCCGTAAGACGGATTAATGGGGAAACACTGAATATTGCACGAGACGGCCATGTTGGCACGTCGTAAAATCCAGCCCAGAATATTTGAGATATCACCGAATTAATCTAGACGTCCCAAATTGCGGTCAGGCCGACATAAAAGGTAATCCTCGACATTAACTAAATACAACACACAAAAAAGAGGCAGAAGCGAGATGTATACAAGGTAATTGTTGAGTATAAAACACACAAAGCCTCAATATGTTTACAAATTGTCTAAATGGTCGAGAATTTATCAAGACACTCCCCTTGTCAAATAAAAATGCACTGTAGGAACTTGCAACAGAGTCCAAACTTACGAGCAGAAACATTTTCTTCTCATGAAACAAAAATTTAAGGAATTTCATTGTGCACGCAGAAAATTGCTCGGAAATAAAAAGTTGTACATCTACGGACAAATTACTTGTGGAAATCCCTCGGAAGCTTCCATTATTCAGTTCTCTAATAGGAGCTATAAAAGTTTTTAATAAGCGGACTATGGTACTAAATGGACCAGTCTAGCTTTTAGCACTTTGCTCATATATCAGTTGCGAGCATAAAAAATTCTGAAACCTTAATAGGAATATCCCGGGAGATATTTTATTGAGCTACTCTGAATAGCAATCGCTTTATGAAGAGATGTTCTACTTTTTTATCTCGATTGGGTAGCACCTTTTTCTGAATGCTACGGCAATTTCTTTAACATCCAGGTCTTGAAAAATGTTCGTGAAATTCGCGATGTTAAGTTGTTTACTACTTGCTGTCTTGCCAACTTCCTGACTATTTCGTGCATGCCCTACTTTTAGAGCTTGCAAGATATACTGATCTACTTCACTTGCTCCTGGTTTTACTGTACATAGGGGAAATAAGTGCCGTAATGACTCACATGATGTATTTATTTATATAAGTGGGTAATGTTTTTATTTAGTCTTGCATTTTGTCTATGTTTTTACTACCAATTGTATTCCATATTAAATACCAATTTTCATCTATCCCACTTCAAAAATGAAGGGACTGCCATACAAACTTTCAGCCCCTATTTCACCCCCTTAGGGGTCGAATTTTCAAAATTCCTTTCTTATTGCTTGCTTAAGATAGAAAAGGAACCTATTCTCCAAATTTCATGACTCTAGCTTCATTAGTTTCGGCTCTGCGTTGATATAATTAATAAGTCAGTCTGTCAATCAGGACTTCTCTCTTTATAATATTACTATGATTAGCGTGCATTTATCCAGAAACAATCAATTTTCCTCTATGACTTCACAACAGACATATTTACAGTCCCAATCAAAAATAGAAGACGTATAATATGACAAATTGAACGTTCCTTTTGAGGTCTCAACAACAGCTACAGTTTTACCCAAAACATTTCAGTCACGTCCACGTCTGCCTAGTCATCTATCATGTAGTTGTTATTTCTATCCATCCCATTCGGATATGACCTAACTTAGACGATTTCCTCGTCCCCCGTGTAATGCGACCCCAGAATTTATACCTAGTATAACAATGAGGCTACTAAAACCTTTTGTATGATTTCCACATTTTTCATGACGTGTATTTTATTCTGTCTATGTGTGTTGATTTATGTCGGGTTGGATTTAGATTGGAATCTCGGGTTCTTGTTCGGCTTATTGTTAAATTTTGTTACTGATTCGGTGACTGGTCCTCAAGTTACTTTCTTAATTAACAAGTACACAAATGTTTCCTTAATTTCTGATGCGAATTCCTCAGTTGCACGCAGTGGGAGTGTGGGACTTATTTTAACAGGCTTTTAAAATACTGAAGTTTTCTCCGAACTCCTCATTCCTTATTTGAGGAGAAGCCTCTCCTCATCCCCATTCCCCAAAAAACAATCAATTTCAACTGACAAAACTTAAGTTTTTTGAAGCCCGCTATCTTTTCGGCTTTCGGTACTCGTCACTTCCTGCGGGAAAAGCACTAATACACTTGCTATTTTAGCGTTGTACTTCCCCGGTTCGAGCTGTCTGCAGTCCACTCTTCTAGCTACGAAAAGCTAGGCTGAGTCTGCAATTTCACAACACAATTTACTCTATCCTCCTAACAAACCGTCACTTTGCCTTCCAATACATAATCCAATATTTTGGCAACAGTTACCATGACAAATAGGATATGTCATCCACATCTCATAAATATGAAAAGGCCATTTTCATGGGATGATACGTCTGTTGCCTTAGAAACTAGGGTCTAGAGTCATTTGTATTACCATCATGTACTGTTCGGAGATGTTCTGTGTCAATCTTGAATTCTTGATATTTGGGTCAATATATTGGCCTTGTCCTGGCGTGAGTGAAATGAGATATCAAATTTCTATAGAAATATTAAAGGCATGTTTGCGTTCAGGGTAGACCGGAGTCTTCATCGCTTAACACGACACAGTGGTAGATAATTAATGTCAAATTGGCTGCATACAAATACACGCTCGAGCTAGCTTGTGCGTATTGGGTTAAAACAGTATTTGTCGTTTAAAATAAAGGCTGTCGTTAATTTTATAAAATCCAATTACCATAAATTGAAGTGTGTGTTTAGAAGAATCTATACAGAAGCAGCTTAAATCGTTCTCATTTCCGTGTAGAATGAAAATTTCTGATTCTTTTTTAAAGAACAGTTTCTAATATTTTTTCTCTGCTGTAGAAGATAACCAATCATGTAAACCAAAGTGATGTCAAAGACATGATAAATGAATCAAATAAATATCAGTTTCGAATATTTTGTAATTGTTGAGAAAAATTGAAATTCCTTCCGCTAACATTTTCAATTCGTCGCTTTAACATCAGGGGAGACAGTAGCCAAACAAGCCTACCCTGAATATTAAAATAAAGTAGAAAATACTTCAACTTGCGACAGGAGATAAATGCTAGATTGTGTTAAGAGAGAAATACAGTACTATCTCATTCGTCTCAGGTGCAGGTTAGATTAGAGCCAAGCCTTAGAGCCAGGTATTAATTCGAATGATACGGTTCGTCTCAAATGAAACTATCGGGTTGTGTGAGGCATGTAACATTAGCAGGAACGTTACATTACAAGGAAATTCTCAATGCTTAGGTCGTCAAATTGCGCAAGCTGCATAGGCCCAATCCAGGTTCTTCCAATGCTCACGGTTCTGTGTTTTTGACGTCCGTAATGGATCGGCACCCTGTAATATCTATGTGAATATTTTAATTCCTGATTTTTAATATTTGTTTCTCTTGTTTTATTTATTTGTTTTTTGCATTTGGTGCCTTAATTTTGCCACCAAATAAATTATTTTTCTGTCTTTCTTTTCCCTGTACAATATCGTCGTCCCAGCGTTTGCGTTGTCTACCTGTACTTTTTGATCCATCTCTGTTTCGCCATTCCGTTACGGCTTTCGTCCACTGGTTTTTATTGAAAGATATGTCCATATCTCCATTTCAATGATTTTGCGTGGACGGTAGCATCCTTGAGTTGTTCTACTATCATTGACTTAATATTATGACAATAGCCCGCGTCTGGGACGAACCTTCTGGAATTAGAGTCGACCGCGCCATTCTCTATGCATCTCATTGTTATGATAGGACGCTTCCACCAACATTTAAACCCCTACTCAATTAGTATTAAAAGATAATATTAATTATTATTATTTGGTTTGCTTACAGGTAATTGTTCCAGTCTGTGTTTTATGTAAAGTAATGCATGCAACTGGTCTGCATGTATAAAAAAATGCATGAATGTGGAAGTAAAAGAGGTATGTAAAGAACGTAAGATCTTTTTCTCTCGTATCGGTAGGTGACGCACGGTGTCATCCATAGACTTAGAAAATAATATCCTACATCTATGATGTCATCTATGTAGAATGCTTCATTTACCATAGCTTTTCGCTTTTCATCACCGTCATAGCAGAATTCTATTAAGACTGGGAACACTTCCCAAAACCACTTTGGCAAAACTGAAGGCCTTGATGCAGTTTTCTTATAACATCAGGAAACTAAGCCACGTATCCTGTCCAATTCCATTTGGTGTCGCGATATTCACATCGACTTGGGTTTCCGATGTCTCGTTTTATGTTCACTCCAGTTCCTTTCAACATATCTATTTCATAGCATACCTTCATTTTGTACCTGCATTTTTAGAAAACATGAGTTTTGCTAGCCATTTTGTCTTTATTGGATGTATTGAGATGGAAGTTGTGTTGAACATTCTTTTCATCCTCCGACGAGAAAGAGTGGTGTTATAACTTTGTAGTGTGTATCTGTGGATCTGTGTATCTGTCTGTGGCATCGTACATTTAGTTAATTGAAAGCTAGTTTAATCGGGTATCATCTTAGCTATGTTTTATGAAAATCAGTTCAGTCGTTCAAATCTTACACATCTTTTTCTAGTTGGAGTCGGAGGTTTTTGACGGTTAGGTTAGGGTATGTTTGGCAAGTAATGCCATTATGACTGCAGTCACCACACTGTTTGGGTTCGCCATTTTGGGAGTATCTGTCCAGCAGTAGATTCTGATGATGTCTTCCTGTTAATGATGATAAGAACGTGGTGCGTGATAGGTGCGAGTGGTATTGGCACTGTGGTCATTCTTCTTGAGTGTCTACTTCAAGAAGAGATGGTTTGGACTCCAGAAGACACGGCTTACGTGTATGACCTACAGATAGTTGTTCCAAGTCTGAGTGAATATGCTTGTGAGATATGTGTCTAGAAAAGCACCGACGGAGATAATCTAATACAATTCTTTTGAGGGAAAAATTGCCCTGGTGAAGACTTCCTCAAAAAACAATTGTTGTAGTCTTAGAAGTAACGTAGTCTTTATTCATTCTTCTTCTCTGTAGCCTGTAACTGCAGGAGGCTTTTTGTTAGCATCTTTGCTCCTTTCTCTTATCGATATCTCTATCCCTTTCCTCCATATAACTGATACCTTAACTTAGTTATAAACGCTCTGACTTGAGTTGTGACCAAAAGTGGGTCACTACTCCCTACAATAGTTTCCAAGCACGATTTGTACTTCGAAACTCTCAATCACCAGTCTACGTATATGTTGTTCTGTAGATCGCTTGGAAATTGTTTGAAATATTAGATTATCGCATTTGCAAAGAGTCCATATCATTGTGACGATGGACATCGTATCTACTCCTGTAAGATTAATACGACAAACAGTGGTCACTTTGTGATGAAGTCCTCCATTATCCTTTCATTACTTAGTACGTAGTTACACAAAATGTATCCAACCCACCTTCTAGCAAAGCTGGTTTTGAGATATTTAATTGTACCTATAATATCACTAGCTTCCGCCAGCGGCTTCGCCCGCGTGATTTCTTTATTTATTTATTTAATGCTTTTCATACAAATATGTACAAAGGCGGTCTTAATGCCAAAGGCATTCTCTGCCAGACAACCTTAGGGTGATGCAGAGACAAAAACATGGTAGATGCACTAGTCATTAATATTAGGTGGGGATAATAATATACCTACTTATGTAAAACCTAAGCAATTCAATACACATATACCTACTTACATTACAATATATAATTACCTACACTAAAAAAACAAAATAAAACTTAACTTGCTTTATAAATTATAGCCTATGTTAGGGCCCATCCACAGTCGATACTTTTAGTAGCAGAATCACTTTTTGTAAGCAAAAGGTAGCCAACGAACGCGAAAACGCGCGTTTCTGCTGCTAAACGTATTGAGTGTGAAGAAATGCTTAGGGGAGAGTGTGTATGAAAGAGCCAGGCTTTGAAAGAGCCGATGCAATTTTCTCCCACTTGCCAAAATCAATTCAAATTTAATTTTACTCTTTATATGACAACACTGAATGTCTGTGGGTCACAGCTATTCAGTGTTGTCATATAAAGAGTAAAATTAAATAGGGAGAAAATTGCATCGGCTCTTTCAAAGCCGGGCTCTTTCATACACACTCTCCCCTAGTCATTGATAATATAGCATTCTGCTGGTGAAAGAATTTTTAAAATTAGTCTAGTAGTTTTTGAGTTTATCCATTACACACAAACATAAAAAAAAACGAATCTTATCCTTTGTAAATATTATTATTTTAGATATTAAATATGGTAACAAACCTAAGTACACATTTTAAAGTATAAATATAAAAAGTTTGCCCTTCAATTCCAATAAAGCCAACAAACACCACCGCATCAATGAAGAATTACGATGTAAATTTTAAATTTAAATATTTCAGCTCAACCTTTTTAACTACGTCCACTATACAACGGATTTTGATGCGGTTTTCACCATCATGTTGAGCATTTCTTCCGAAAGGTTTATATGTAGTACAATACTTTCATATTTAATGTAAGGATAGTAGAGAAATTGCACCCGTGCGAAGCCACGGGTCATTAGTTTCCAATATATTCCCATATTAGGATCGTACCTACTGCTGGGCACGCGCCTCATCTCAGACTGAGAAGGGTTAATAAAAGGGCTTAGTCCACCACGCTCGCCTGGTGCGGGTGGGTAGACACGTAGTTTATTAGTGTATTCCTTTATTTAGAAGTATTTTATTTTATTTTGTTCATTTAATATTTTTTAATTAGTATTAAGTACCTATATTTATTTATTTATTTGTATCGTGGTTGCCCGTGGTGGCATCACTACAACGGTCCCATCAGAATACCAGCGCTGTGACATTTTCTATTTCTAAATGCCACAGCATTATGCTGAGATGGGAGCCATTTTTGGTCTCGTTCAGGTGGCTTTGACTATTGTTTTACCATTGTTATTTTTTATGTTTTATTTGTTGTTTTATTTTTTGTACCTTTTACTTTTATTCGTTCCTGGCGAGTACAGAATAAAAATATTTTCTTTCTTTCTTTCTTTATGAGCTGAAAAAGATTATATTATGAAAGCCGTAATACATATTTAGGCTAAGCCTTTTACCCTTTATCGTACAAAGTCGCGACCAAATTTTTTATACAGTAAACCTCAATTACTTCAAGCCTGACTTCGCGGATCAAAGGACCAGTTTTTATTAAGACTACTTACCTAATTACCTACGTACATGACATCCATTACTATTATTTATTACTATGGCTCTCTGTGTGTGGTCTACCGCTTTTACCACAGACAGTGTACTCAGGAATTGTTTGATATGAAGCCAACAGCTGCTTTTTACCATCGAAAGAAAAGAAAAGAAAGAAAAAATATTTATTTGCCACAAACACAAGACGCACTAGAATGATAGGTATACATACCGCATCCGTGTCGCATCCGTGTCGCACCTGTCTTCATCAGCGGGGAGTTCATCCGCATGTGATCCGCATACTCTAGAGCCACACTGGTCTAGTACCGTGAGAATTTTACGAATTATTGCGTCAGCGTATAGTTCATTTTGTACTGTACTAATAAACATTTGTAGTGTTGAAGTCGCACTTAGTTCGGAAATGATCGGGTTTACGAAGTTTGCCGATGCGACTGCTTAGTTGTGTTGCACTGTACAATCGGAATTTTTTGCGATCCATCATCCTTAAGGCTAAAATCGTTTGCATCCGGCGTCGAAACGCAGAGTTACTAACTCTAACCGGGCCGCAGTTGTTCAAAGCATTTTGTTTGCGAAATGTATCACTGCAACGTATCGTGAGTCGAGACTTCACCTCTGCCTAACCATACGGGGAAAATATGCGTGATGCTATGTTACACACGTTAAGTGCCAAGCTTAAAAATCGTGTTTTTTGATATTTTGGACTTAGCATTTTTTTGCCTAATTGTATTCTAAAGCATTTTTAGACATAACTTCTGATCAAAGCGTCGTACAAAAAACCCACTTACACCGAAACAACCGTGGAGGCCAGAGGTATTAGAATTCATAGTAAAATGTATTAAAATGTGTTTCCTGGCGGACACACTGGCCTACGAATAAAGCAATCCTCGTGTTCCCAAAGGAAACACGCGGCCTCAAAAGGTGGTACTTTGTGTTTCCAGAAAGATACATATGGCGCTCAACGTGTTAAAATTTTGTGTAATAAATTAATAATATATTTATGTGTAATAAGTTTTAGTAATATTCCATTCGACGTGAGGAGTCTCGTTATTATAGCTTACATGGCCAACGCACCTGCTGCTTATTACGAGAGCGCAGAGATTAATAAAAGAAAATACTAAAGAAAACATTCTGTATTTTTGGTTTTAGGTCACCTTTGGTCTTGGTCGTCTAAAGACGTACAGTCGGCCAAAGAATTTATTAATCTACTACCATAAGGTTGCAATTTGTTTGTATACCATAAATAACCTAACCGTCAAAAACCCCCGACTCCAACTAGAAAAAGAGCTGTAACTTTTGATAGCTAAGATGATACTGCATTAAAATTGGTCTATCCGTTTTGGGGCCACGATGCCACAAACAGATACACAAACACACAGTTACACAGATACCCAGATACCTACACAGGTCCACAGATACACAGCACACACTACAAACTTATAACACTCCGCTTTTTTTTGGGGGGTTAAAAAAGTTTATATTCTCATGTTTCAACTTTAGTGATATTTTTATTTGATAGGAAGTTCTGTTAAAATTGCTAGTCCACTTTTTTGGCTGACCGTAAATCTTCAGACTGCCAGTACCGAAGGTGACCTAAGACCAAAAACGAAGAATGTTTTCTTTAATATTTTCTTCAAATTACACATGTACACTTTTAAATATTTAAAAGAAAATGGTGTCTTACAGTTACGGGATAGGTAACTATTTGCCCAGAAATATTTTGATATTTTTTTTGTAAATAATTCCCTTCAAGAAGGTTTATGAAAGATTTAAAAATAAACTGATTGTGATGTTTAGTTCTAATTCTTAATTATCTCCGTTGATTTTCTTGCATTAGTAAAATGCGGCTGGCCCGAAACCGATTTTGGAATACACAACAGATGAGGTTTTCTTAATTCTGGTAAAGTCAATGTTTTTGCACTTTCAAAACGTCGTGATTCTAGGTGCACGGTTCCAAGTGGGTTGGTCCTGGAGAAGATACCGGCAAGAAACTTCATGTAGACGATCAGGCAAGTAAATCAATTCGCGTAGCACACTTCCATGCATTGTTTCTTTTAAACTACATTGTTTATTAAAAAAAAAAACTGACTTTTTATGTTTGTTATGTTTTGTGTATGCATGCCATTGTAATTTTGGTGTCGTGTGTGCAAAAAATAAATTAATTTTCTTTCTTTCTTTCTTTCGTAGCTTCCATTTTTGACTGGCTAATAAAGCCAAACGTTTCAACATTACTTTAGCACAAAATTGAGTTCTTACCTTTAAATAATTAACATGTAATCATATACCTATGCTTACATTCTTCCACCGGCATCGTTTGGACCATCCCACAGGCCGCAGAAAGTTTACGCTCCCATATTAATTTTCCTTTTAACAGAGTACACTTTGGATCCCCGGATATTTCCGGCGCGTCACCTCAAGTTTACAGCAGGAAATAAGCTCTTTTTATTATTTTTGCAAATTTTTATGGCGCCGGGTTTGGTGAAAGATTTATTAAAATGGAAATTTATTATCATCACGAAAAATTCTTTCCCAAATTACTCTGACTCTTGCAAATATCATGAACTAAGTTGTAAAAAAAAAACCAAGGCGTTAAAAGAGAATAAAACCATTTGTTTTATGACGTGCAAACAATAGTAACCTTAGGTTGATAGACAAATTCTTTGGCCGACTGTACCTCCATAAACAAGCAAATCTAAAAGACAATATTTGTGTTATCAACCAATATAAAATAACAACGGTAGAAATCACATTTCAATAAAACAATATTATTGTGTATAAATTTTAAATATTCAATGCATAAAATATTTGATTGCCAAAGCGACTCTACTGTACTTTAAGTTCACATACGATCAATAACAGTTCGAGAGTTGTTCTCTTGGAATCCTTAGAGTCACATTATTATAAAAATCTCTCAAATAGGTACAATTCGCCTCTTATGTTGATAAATTCTTCGACAAATGTACCGTCACTCTGCAGACAATCTTTCTTAGGAGAAATGGTGCAAAAACTGACTCCTTTTGTTTTAACATTAGAAGCTTTTAAAGTCAAAGCTTTGTTATTATTAAAGTGCATGAGATTTAATATAAAAAAATACTGTTCCAGCTACCCTTAACTGCTACAAATTTTTAGATTACTAGAATTTTTTTAATGTCGTTTTCTGTTCTTTCCTATAACAGTCTTTAATACACGTGTACGTAACTTACTTTCCACAAACTAAGAATAACATATGCTTGAAAATACTTGGCAAGATAAATACAATTTCCATTAATTGTATTAAATATTCGAGGTTTCGTAAAGTTACCTTACCGCTATGTTTTCCTTTCGTGTAGACAAACGTTACCTATACAACTCTGTTTTTTTATTACTAGAAAAAAATTAAGGTCGACCTCTGCTCATTATTATGAACCACTTTTACTACGAGACCAAAACTGAAATCGCGAAAAAAGGTAGCTATTCCATACAAATAATATTATATTACTCGACTACATATATTGTCCCTTAGTAAAAGTTGTTAATAAAGCATCAGAAAACGTCCCTAAAAAATTCTGGTAGTGAAAATATTGTGGGTTGACGTATTATGTCAAAGTCAACGTTTTTTATTTCAACTGGGCCTTTGCAGGCACTTTCAAAGAGTTGTAATTCTAGGTGCATAGTTCCAAGTGGGTTGGTCCTGGAGAAGATACCGGCAAGAAACTCCATGGATACTCTTTTCATAAAACAAATTTACAATAATATCAGGGGCCGCTGGAGCGACCCCGGCTAAAATTCGACCTGAATTTACACAGGTTTAATTTAAGGTTTTACTAGCATTTTAGTGGAACTCCTTCATGTACCCGGATAAAAAGTATCCTGTGAGTTAATCCAGGACATAATCTATCTAGGCTGTCAATTTTCATCCATATCTTTTTTGCCGTTTGTGCGTGATTGAATAACAAACATCCAAACATCCCCAAATATTTCACATTTATAATATTTGTGTTATGACTTCATATCCCGCACTAAAACAAAGGAATGACATCTCTTTGGTGCACCTCAATGCTGTTTTACATCTGTAGTATGTAAGAATAACCAGTTCACTGATTTTAAAAGCCGTAATGTTCACTCACGCAGAAAAAATCTCCGTTCAAACCGAGAACATAAAAACACAAAACAACAAAGGCTTTAAGCCATTTCCCTAAACAAAAACAAAAAAAGGGTACAAAAAAAACAAAAGCAAAAATCAGAAGCAGATTGGAAACAATTTAGCAGTAACAGTCCCATTGGGGCCTCGCAACACGATTGGTACGCTCTTTTGTCATAAGCCTGTTGCTCGAACCGAAGCTGCTCAATTCTGGAGCATCGCTGACGGTATTTTTAAGTATACGGTATAATCCGCTTGCAATGTCTTGGAAACGTTGAACATTTTGACAAATCCTTTCAATTTATTTATTTTTAATCAACTTTACATGTACAAAATTACAGTAAGCAACAATACGTTGTACAGTTCAAAACAAAAATTAACATTATTAATTATGTAGGTAAAAACAAGAAAAAATACAAAACAATTACAGTACACGATAGAAATATACAACACAAAAAAAAACGAACAGGTATAATTGTTATCCATCTCCTCACAGATTCTCAAAAATTCACGACTCACATCTATGGCTGCCTTTGGCTGCACCTCATAGTTGCGACAAACATATGATCGACTAACGTTGTTGCGACGCACTGAGTCTCGACGGATCGTTACTGCGACACACGTTACCCCGACAATACGTGATTGTGACGCACGGAACTGCGACATATCACTGGTGCGACACACGTTGCCTCGGCAGCATATATCCATCCCATCGCAAACAAATCACAATCTGGTGATGATGTCAGGATTGTAAGTGCACGAACTAATGGAGAGTTGGCAATTGTGGCATGCATCACAGTGCGTGCTACCGGCACGGCTAGTTATCTGCCTGGTCTTCAATTCTTTTTAGGCACAATAAAGACTTATGTCTCACTAACTGAGCCACTAGTTCTGGACAATCGGATTCAATGAAATGCTTGATACGAATGATCAGTGAAACATCTACAACTGATTACGAATATTGCTTGCGTGCGTAAACAGTTTTATATTTGACTTGTAACAAATATTTAATACTTTAATTTTGCTAAACAGGTAATACCAAAACCGTGGAGAAGAACAATAATATTTTTGCGTGAGCTAATCCTGTTTCCAGATGAAAAACAAAGTTAGGTCCTTTCATAAGCCTTTTGCGTACCTAAGGAATTTAAGCTCAACCCCAAAGCATCTCCGACTATATTTTTAAGTTACTTTCTTCGAGAATTTTTATTTATTTTTGCGAACAAATCTGGCAGTATGATTTAGAAAATACTTGTCTAAATATGCTTGAAATACAAAAAACAAATGCAAAAGCGTCACAATAACAAAACCCTTTCTTATAGTCTTCAATATCTGTCGCCATGTGAAAAAGAAATCTGTTAAGTACTAACAGCTGCTAAGCAACATAATTGTCTCGGCTAAGATTTGTTCAAGTTCATCTTGCTAACATACGGTTTCCCAGATGTACAATGTGCATTTCGTTTTCGCATTCGCAGATTCACATATGCGGTGTAGTGGGATTTGATATGCATCTTGCTAGTATTTGCACACTAGTACCACATACTTAGAAACAGTGTTTGTGCTGTTCACAATCTCTCCTGGAAGTGCTTTTACAAGATACTTAATAGAAACTATATATTTTAACATCAAAGATTCTTGCCTTATTGGTTTAGTGGTAGGAAGCGGACAAAGTTTAAGTAAATTTCTGTAATTTGAAAATTAGACTTTATTACTTAATACACTAGATTAGTTTAGGAATATAGTTACGTTACTAGCCTGAGACCATGTCATAGTTCTATGTTCAGTGAGATAGTTAGGAGATGCTTTCGTAGAACTATCATTCGGAATATGATTATATTACTATGGGTATAATTATACCACGGCTATACGTATCTTACTGCGATATAGCTATTGAATAGCCAAAGAATTGTAGCAGTTTACCTCCAGCTCCAGATACGGCTTAATAATATTATGCAGAATTATAACTAACATTCAAAATACTTCCCGAAGAAGTATTTTCTGCGAATAAGGAATTAAAATAAATTCTTTGTGAAAGAAGATCTCTTAAGTGAGTCTTGATCTCGAGTTTTATGAAGTAACTTGACTTTATAATTAGCTACTTACTTTTATCCGCAATACGTGCCATATTCTGATTATTTTAGAATTTACCTGGATACTTATCTAGGAAACAGTTTAAAAATAATATTTTTCGAGGTTGGCAAGAAGTGTGGAAGAACGGTCATAACCTTTGGTTTTAGGTAATCGTTGGATATAAGTTATTTAAAAAAAATTAAACAGCACGGATTCTGGTCCGTATACACGGAAATAACGACTTTGCAAGATCCATCCGAACCAAGTTATTTGGTTGTTAATACAACAATAACTTGTTTATTTCTAGCCGTTAGATTTTTTCAGTCTACTTACCGCTACTTACCGTTATTGTATGTAAAATAAAGCCAAGTTGCTTGCATTGAGTTTTATATAGATGAACCAGAAAGATGCTCAAGTATTTCTCTTTTGATTTGAGCGCAGTAAATTGTAACATTGTTCGCTAGATCAAATTGCGAGATTGCAATTGCAGCAAAGGGCGCCCAACGTGGGGCTCGAACCTCGCCTTAGGGCGACACATATGACGGCTGGTTGGCTATATTATGATTCGCCACGAGTCGGACTGTCCATATCACTAACCTTATTCTCAAATAGCATGACAGTTCCCATGTTTTAGTTATATCTAAAATTCTGATCGGATTTGACGAAACAAATGACTATCGATTAGACTTCCCGACGCATACCATCAGGGAGATTGTCCCAAGTCATTATTTTAAATTAGGTACACATGAAATAATAGTCTATTATTTCATAAATAGGATATCGGTTTCGTTAATTAAGTCGTTCAACGTGAAATGCTGATAATCAGCCGCGTATTTGTTAGATTGGAAGCCGTGAAGCCTAAAATGAGAGTTTATAGTGTCCAAGTTACAAAATAAAAAACTGAATACAAGTATTTGGGCCGAGACTTATCGTAAAGTACACATGGTTACAAATCAAGTTATACATATCCAGTATAAGCTGGCCTCGCATTGTCTCTCTATGACTTTCTGTTCAATTAGAGGAAAGAAAGAAAGAAGAAAGAAAATCATTTATTCGGAGTAGACCTCAGACAACACAATGCACAAAAATTAACAATTAAAGAAATCAATGTGCCGTTGGTATGCCAGTACAGTACTGAATGGAATGGCGAGGTCAGCTTAGACTGAAAATTAATAGCTTGATAACTATGTCGCGGTGCGTACCTAAGTAAAATCGACTCCCAATTCATACCCTTGCGAACCCGTTGTCGAACTTGTTAACCAACTACAAGCCCCTTAAGGACTTCCTCGAGCCGCTAACAGCACCACAGTAATTAGTAGACCATTTCCCGAGTACTATTGACAACGCGGAACCGCTCAATTATTAACGATGACTAAAACATGATAAAGTATTGGTGCTTAGGACAACTATGATGCTTCATCTTTAAAACGCAAAATTATTTTGCAAGGGATGTAAACAATGCAGTGAGTACCCCTTACACGATAGTCTGTATATCTTTTCCTGCATTTTTTTTTTATTTTTTTTATTCATATTTTTGTTGACGCTTCAGTTCACCGTAGTGACGATGCCAGCCTCGTAAGGTCACTCTTAAACAATAAATGACAAAACTTAACATATAAGTACTTAAATTAATAATGACTAAGACAAACTACTTTATTAAATAAAAAGAAAAAGAAGATCTAATTAGAATTAATCTGTATTTAATTAATTAATTCTAATCAGATCGTCTTAAAAATAAAAATTGCTTTTTTAAAAACAAAAATTATGTGTCAATTTGCTATTGTTTTTATCATTTGTTCTTCTGTCATGTTTTATTACTTTTGTTAGCTGACGACTCCTTTGTTTTGATTTCGATTCCAAATTAGAATTATTTTTGACCAGAACTCCACATGGCATGGCAACCGTGCCATGGATGCTGGTGGCTCTGGCTTTAGTGGTTCAGCCTTCTAAAGACGTGTGTGTTTCTAAAGTGCAGA
This sequence comes from Allophyes oxyacanthae, assembly GCA_932294325.1. Classification (NCBI taxonomy): domain Eukaryota; kingdom Metazoa; phylum Arthropoda; class Insecta; order Lepidoptera; family Noctuidae; genus Allophyes; species Allophyes oxyacanthae. Next base: position 1,898,133 of record OW028629.1, on the reverse strand, counting down.
TGTTGAGAACTAAGAGTACCTACACATTTATTAATACCTACGGGTGTGCTAAGTGGAATACTTTAGGTGTGCTTCGTCTGGGTGTGCTTCGTTTGGGTGTGCTTCATGGAATACCTCATCTAATCGACATGCTATGAGACAAAATATAATTAAGTTTTAATATTCTTTGCAATCATTTATTTATTGAATTTAACGAATAATAAGGTACTATAAGTATTTTTAAAATAAACTTTTTATTTTAATTTAAAATGCAGTAGTAAACGATACATATAGGTATACGAATTTTGATATCCATTCCTACTTACTATACCTATATACAGTGTGTTTTATTAAAAAGGAAACAGTACAGGGAACCAAAGGCGCTACAGGAAAACTGTCTTAGGAAACATTTTGCTTATTTTTTATAAAAACAAAGGCGTAGTAAAATTTTGGTCAAGCGTGAACTTTCCATTAAAAAGAGGTAAAAAAATGTACGAGTATATTATAAAAATGTTCAAAAGAAACCTGTTACCGGGCCCTAAACAAAGACGTTTCATATTTCGACTTAATTTAAACAAAGCTATTTTTAGCGCAAAATTATTTCGGTTCCCAATGTTTACGACGAGGGATGAAATATTATGACGTTGTGCATGTTTTTGTTTCGTAAATCAGTTAGGAAGAACATTATTCTGCCGTTCATCGGTAACGTGCCGTGATTGCCCGTGATCAGCATGTGAATTATGGTAATTGCAAAAATGTGTTTTATGTCTCGATATTTACGTTACTTAAGGCGAGGATAAAGTACTTTTCGATTTTTTCTGTAAATGTAACTAATGTCAAATATTGCGCAGAAACAAAATCGTTTTAACGAAATTGAACATACGGTCAAGTGCCGTGTGAAGAAAAATATGAATCACAATAATTCGATCGATAAAAAAATCATAAAGATGATACTAAACCGCTATTTAAAACGTGTACCTTGTTAAAATTTGATCATGAAAACATCGTGAGGAAACCGACACATCTAAAGAAAGAAAGAAAGAAAATACATTTATTCAGCACGGACAGTGACAACACACGAGAGAAAAATAAAATAAAAGATAACATAAACATTTAAACAAAAAGAAAAAAAAGACACATAAGAGAACAAAAAAAAAAAAAAAACATAGTCATCATAAAATATTGCATTATATGCATCTGAGAGGGTCTCATAAAATTCTCAATGGTGTGTGTAGTCCGCCAACCTGCAATAGGCCAGTGTGGTGGACTAAGGCCCAACCCTTCTCGACAGTAATGGCTGGATTTATTAATTTAAAAAGAGTATTCATGGAGTTTCTTGCCGGTAACTTTTCGATAGGACCAACCCACTTAGAACAGTGTAACTAGAATCTTGACGTTTTAAAAATGCCTGCAAAGACCCAGTTGAAATTTATAAAAACGTTGACTTTGACAGTCCAGCGCCTTAGCCATTGGACTATTGGCAACAATTATTTTTTGTGTCGGTGTAAAATTCTTAGTTTGAGCTTAGAATGCGAAAGATGTTTAAGATCAGCAGACTGGCCGTACTGTCACATTGAACCTTATATCGCCATCCGCGACCCGCGTGTCCTATTACCGACCCATTTGAGGCTGTAACCGACGGTTATGTCACACGATATTTTAACAAAAAGTGCTTAAAATTCTGTATTCGCAGGAAGGAACGTGACCATACATACAAACATGCCAGTATTATTACTTTACTCTTTATAAGCACGTTGTTCACACTCAGACTTGGCCGTTTAAAAAAGTGCCAGCGATCGCGGGTTTCAAAAAAAGAACAACTTAAAAGAAAAAGAAATCCCGCTATTGTTAGCCGCGTTGCTAAAAAACTTTTTGTATTTGGAACAAGATATTATGCCAAAGAAAGTAAACAATTGGGGCAGAACTAGGGTGCGGTAAATATTATATTGTTATTGAACCGCTTTGTCTGATTTTAAGATTGTTTTATTTACAGCTGTATTTTGTGGATGATTTAGTTCAGAGTGGTACAGTAAAGTACAGTTTTAGTTTTCTATAAGACGCCTACGCTTTCAAAGAAATATTTGTATAAAAAAAGAAGTATGAATACATAACTTATATTATAATGAATAATTAATTTAAAGGATTTCAACATCAACTGTATCTTTTCTGTGTTTTTTTACAGTTATTACTGGTGTTATTGTAAGTAATAAAATATTACATGTGCCCAGCCCACGGTTTTTTAACTCTCTTCTCATATAAATTAATAATTCTCATTTATTGTAATAATAAAAAAATAATACCTTTTTACAAATCATCTATAATAAAATATAAACTTCGTAAAACGGAACGTTATTTCAAACACGATGACGTCACTCCTTCGTGTTTTCTTGGTAACCATATCCACACGCTAAGCGATATAATGACGTCATATCACGTGACTTTGTGTTTTGACAGTGGACAGTCATATTTTTTATTATAATTATTTGTGCATATTTTTGTTTTGATTACGTTTATTTAATCCTTCAATATTTACAATAAACTAAAAAATATATGCAAGTTATTTACTCTTCTCATCCAAAATTACATAATTCACACCATAATCTGGGGCAGTACAATTGACTACTCCGAGCCAGGTGCATCGACCATCTGCCGTGAAAGTGATAGGCCGTCGATGCGGCCATATAAGGGCTTGTCAAACACAGGCACGGTTAGCGAGGGACCACTAACAGTAGAGGACGTGTCCAAATTTGCCTTTCAGGGGACGAAATTTGTAGAGAATTGAGTGGCATTTGAGGGTTAGATTAAATTATTCTGTTATACATGATGGTGCAGATAATTTGCAAAATTATTCCGTCTGTTTCTAAATGCAACCACAGTATTCAAATTCACTTTAAAACAAAACAAAAATTTGTTAATTATTTATGTCCTTCATACTAAGTCGAATTTTCGTTTTGGTCTCGTTTAAGCACTCTCCGAGTCGTGTACGGTTTCAGAACTTGATACCAAATACGTGGTTTCATTAAATGTTGTTACGTCGCCACCACCCTGTATAAAGTGTATAATCAGCTAGTACTTACATACTTAAGAGAAAATTTCGCTAGCTTCACAACCAGTACCTCCATGCAACGCTTTTAGACACAAAGCATAAATCATGTCAGCTTCAACACAAAAGGGAAGGCTTAAGATTTTGGTAAATCAAAGGAGAGAACAAACAATCGCGGCGGATCCGGTTCCGGAATCCAACAGATTTGTAATATTACGCGGAATTGTGAGAAGTGTGAGGTTTCGTGATGATTGTGGATTAAATAGCAACAACAATTTGATAATGAATGTTTATTTTGTTGCTAATGGAGTTGGAGGGTACTGGTAGAACAGAATATCTTTACGCGTGTGATTGCTTTGTGTAAGTGCATTTATTGCTGTAAAAATTGCTGTGCCCAGCAAACTAACTTTTCATACATTGCTCGATCAAAATGTATGACTAGTTAGTTTTTAACACGCTTTTATTAGTCTCTCCTGTAACTATGTAAAAAAATCTTCGAATTTAAATTTGACCCACTTCACGGTTTCCAATTGAGCTGAAATTTTGCATACACGTTCAGTTTGTATGATTAAAGCGTTTTATAGTTTTTTTTAAACTATAATATTTTATTTTTAGCGATTTCAGCTTTGTTTTCATAGGTAAAGTTGTTCATATTGATGAGTTCTTCCACCTCGTAAACCACTATTAAGTTAATTACAAATAACCCTGTATATAGGACATATTTTAGAAAGAAAGAATTTTCAGTAATTTGCAAAACGATTCAATGTCTGTTCCTAAATGCAACCACATTAAAAATAATATCATAACCAGATCCAGCAAGTCCCCTCTTGTCCCTCCAGCAACGCCCTAAACCGAGGTCCGAGTCCCACAATGGGGTGCCCTTAGCCGTGTTGTCTGGCTGGAGGCCCTCTGGTCTCGTAACTTGACCGATTGAGGGACTCGGTTTTGGGCTAATGGATCAGCGCGGGCTGGCACGAGCTAGGGTCGGGGTGCAGAGGCTCGCCTCGTATTGCTATGTTATAATATTATTCTAATACTTACGTCATACTATTTGTTACAGGTATTTACCCAATTCCAGTTACGCGCCAACCGGAGTTACATGTAAGTTACGGCGACGAATTGAAAATATCAGGGGCAGGGATCTCAATTTTTCTCAGCAATTACAAAACATTAAAAACTGATATTTATATACTTCATTTATCATGTCTTTGAGATCATTTTGGTAATTCCTTTAAATTATTGGATAACGTTTATATCAGAAAAAAAGGAAATCAAAAACTGCACTGAAAAACAGAGCTTTTGATTCTACAAGAAAACGAAACCTATTTGAGCCTTTAACTTTTCTGCACTTTAATATGGTAATTGGATTTTATAAAATTAACGATAGTTTTTATTTTAAACGACAAAAACTGTTTTAACGCAATAAGCAGAAGCTAGTTCGCGCGCGTTTTTGTATGCAGCCGACTTGAGTTTAATTATTAACACTGCATCGCCTTAACACAAAAGTTTTGGCTAAAATCAGCGCTGCAAGCTTAACTAAGCTGCTAACTACTTAGCAGCTAAGCTGGGAGAGGTTTCTTTATGCTGGTCAAGGGCTCTAGCTAGTATGTTTGACGTACATAATCAGTAAGTAACTAGTGGTTGGTTATGCTCTTTAACTTCATAGTCTCCTAGTACTTTTGTGCCCATATATTTTCTTCCCGGTTTTTTTATTTTATGGTTTTTGTGCCTTAATCTATGTTTGAATTATACGTACTAGTCCTTGTCATTCGTAACCCAATGAATAGAGATGGCAATAGACTTCAGGAGGCCTTAAAAGGCCCTATTTAGCAATTCACCTAACGATTCTCCATGGTAACTGTCAAACAGATGATTGCTGAATATGAACCTTACGCCTATGATATTAAGAGTCATCAATTAAGTGGACATTTTGACATTTTTAATATGAATCATATTATGATTCATTTAAAGCGGCCATTATAGACCTCCGGGCTAGTTTAGTTATGTAACGTTTAATTATCGTTTATAGTAAAGAGGTTAGTTTCTTGCAAAAAATAGGCTCCTATTTTATCGTGACTTCATTAATAAAAGGTAATAAAATCATGACCAAGGTGAAAAATAAGTGACTGTTATCAGCAATTTTGCCAATGGTGGTGATTTTAGCAATTTTCTCTCAAACTGAGCGTCAGTAATAGAAAGAAAATAAATTTATTTGACAACATAATGGAGACAACATACAATAAATTTATATAAAAACTAACATAAACTACAATATTATTTTGTGTCCCACGGCTGTGCCAAATAGGTCCAGTTCCGACTCCCAACTAGAAAAAGAGCTATAACTTTTGAACGGCTGAACAGATTTTCATGAAACACAGCTAAGCTGATACCCGATTAAACTAGCTTTCAATTTAAAAAATCTGCATTGAAATCGGTCCATCCGTTTTGGAGCTACGATGCCACAAAAAGATATATGATATTTTTGATAGATGATATTTTGTCGGGGGTTAAAAATAATTAACAATCGTAGAGTTCCAAGATATTGTTCCTTTGAGAATCCAACGACTAAAGAGCAAAGGCTAAAACATTAGCCGCCTAGGCCCGACCACACTATGCTAACAAGTACATCTCGAGCAGATGTTACTAATTGAACTTAATTAGTCTTCTCTGCCTTAATCGCTTGGAACCTACAGACTGACTAAACGAATTGTCCTTAGACGTCTGATGAACAAGTACAGTCAACCACAAAAGTACCTGATCATTGTATTAAGTTCTATTCGTTTTTTTGAAGGAAAAAGAACAAAGCATTAAAAAAAAAAAAAAAAAAAAAAATTAACAACTTGAATAAATGAAATTTATATTTATATAGTTGAGTACATACTATGTTATAATATACAGGATATTTTTTTATATAGTGCGCAAAATTTGCAGTGATTCAGTGACCGTTCCCAAATACAACGCAATGCAGTTTTAAAATTAACTCAAAACCAAAATAAAAATTTAATTTTGTATGGCTTGCGCTAGTAAATTATGCGTCCCCCCCATACTAAGTGGAATTTTCGTTTTGTTTTAAAGTGTATCCCAATACTGCGGTTGCATTTAGGAACAGAGACTGAATCACTCTACAAATTATGCGTAATAAATAAAAACATATCCTGTATAAGCATAATTAAATCTACTTACCTCTCAATTAAGTTTGTTTTTTTGTGCCTTCTTTGTCTGGTAGAGAACGCCTCCGGCATTAAGACCGCCTTTATACATTAAACATGAAGCTTTTAAAAATAAATTGAATATAAATAAAACTTGTTATCAATTTAATTACGTTTTGTAAATTATTATACAACAGTAACTTCATTGACGTGTAATGGTTAGTTAAGAACAATAATTATCGTCTTTAATAAATTAATTTTAAAATAACCAAAAACATATATCTACTTGTGTCGCTGACTGTACAAAGTGTACAGCTGACTACTCTTTTTTTTTTCTTTATGTAATTTCTTTTAGCCTTTTTAAAAGTAATGTTTTTTAAGATTGTAGGCTTACAGCGATGGAAAAAGTAGACAGTGATTTGGGTTTGTTGTTGTTTTGATTTGAATATCTTTTGTTTTAGTTTAAGAATGATGAGTGAACATCAGTGGCGAAGGGTGAAAATTTTCAAAGGGGAAGCCGACCCAAATGTTCCCTCCAAAAAAAAAGCACACTCACCAAAAAAAGTTGTAAGATGCAAAATGCGTCAATGAATAAATCTTTGGAGGAGAACGGTATCGTAGGTACTTGCATAGGTACAACAAAGTTTCGATGTAGTTGCCGCGATTGTCTGATTCAGATCTTTCATCATGACCGCGAAATGGCAATTCCTGTTTCCCTAATAGAATTACAATATCAGTGAAACGTTTCATTAACTCGCGGTTGCGGTCTACTTTTCTGTTATGAACTTCGAAAGAATTAGAAAAAAAGGTCTCGATTCTACTATTTCCGAATTCATGCAGTGACAAACAGCTGCGGATATGTTTTTCGGTCTGTGCATGCTTTTTAGTTGAATTAGCTAAGTTATTAATATCCGTAAAACCTGCGCGACTCCAAACTGAACTCGACTCTGAGAAAAGTAAGCACGGAAAACAAAACATTTTATTTAATTTGCAACTCACTGTCAGCCACGTATGTTTATCAAAAAGAGATTTATTAAAATGTTTAAAAAATCCATCCCGTCTCTTGTAATCTATAGTCATGTCTGGAAGAGCTCGACCTAACTGAATAACATGCCTTTTGTTTTCGAAACTAAGTTTGGAAAATGAAGTTTCAATACAATGTAAAAAATCGGTTAAACAACACTCTATGTGAATTAATGCCATATTTAAAGTGTTAATAAAAAAGAAAACTCACCATCACATGCACAAACCAAACCAATCCAAATAATAAACAAAACAATAACACAATACCTTAATTAATAAACAAATACGCATGAACGACCGCCATCACAAAAAAACTAAAATTAAAAATATTATCCAAACAACCATAGACTAATAGATGTCTATGCAAACAAAAACAACGAATAATTTATAATCCTTCCGTATTGCAAAGGCCACTTTCTCGGAATTGGTTGTATTACGCAACCTGTTTTTTAAAATTATATGATCATTTCACCGATGTCTACCGAACAATGACCGAACACATGCGGCGAGTGGCGAAATTACTGTAATCTAGCCATCTCACTTGCACTCCTTGCACAACTCGACGGATCGCGAGTTATCTTCGGGGGCCTTCGTCAAGCATTTTACTATGTTTGACTCTTCGCACACATACAAGTACCTATCATAATATTCATATCTTATGGTAGTACGGGATTTCTATGTGTGGGTGAAACTAGAACTCGCTTAAGACCGGGTTCGTAGACGTTATGTTACTTCAATAAAAATGACCATTTTACTGTCAAGCGTCAATTGATGGCTATTAAAAAATTGTAGGCGTTATGTTAGATAAAATATAGTGTTAGTAGAATGGGTAAATAATATTTATTATGATATTACGTTGGTCTATGCATTAATCAATTCCTAAAGGGAAGCCGATGGGAATCGGGTTGTATGGACTCTTCGCCACTGGCATGAACATAGCACCTCCATTCTCTAGCGAGATAGGCAGAGGTGATCTGATGACCAATTGTAAACCTACCTACATATCGCCGACATTATATAACGGGATGAGCCTATTGAAATTTAACAGGAACATTTCCAAATTAAACAATAAAAGATCCGAGAAAAAAAAAAAATCTAGAAAAAAAATCTTTGACTTTGACATGCCTGAATTACGCATGCGGGCCAATCCCGAGAGCGTGTGCAGATCCCTATAACACTGAAAACGTCCTAAATGATGGATGGGTACTTATAGAAAATTAATCTTCTGAAATTCCGCGAAATAGTATATTTTTTTCTTATTCTTTATTGTATATAAGATATAGAATATACAAAAAAATACAGTTTAAAGATATATGCACAAAGGCGAGCTTAACTCAGAATGAGATTAATTTAATTTAATTCTTATAATTAGCCCCTAATTCATAAACGATTATAATTTCTAGAAACCGCTGAATTTGAGTCTGAATCTGAATAGTCAGAACTTAATTAGGAACTCGACAATTAAACATAAAGATACCGGGAATTAATTAAGTCTCTCTTTAAGATTGAGTTAATTAAATCCCAGATACTTAAATAAACGAAAATTTTGATAAAGAAAACAACTAAAACAGCCAGTTTTGGATTTCTTGCGAAAATATCCAAAAAACGTTTACCCGGCCGTTTTCTTTAACAAAAGCGAGAGCATTGTGGTACGAAATTAGATTTTCTAACTTACCATTTTTTGTCCACAAAGCACTCATTAGCGACACACTGTGTTATTATTCTTCGACAATAATAGCGGGTAATGGTGGATACAGACGGAAAACCGAGGTGGGAATTTATGTTCTTAGCAATTATCGGGGGACAAACCCACAATTTTATTAAACCACAGAAAATATTGTTACTGCTGGAAATGGGGCGGCAGAAAAACATTTCATTTCATTTCCATATATAGGAGCCTATGTCTAAAATTTATACATTCATACTGTGAATCGCAGATGAGATTTTGTTTCTCTTGAAGAATAATTTATTATCGTACTAAAATACATACCTGCCTGGATTTCGTTAACCCCTCAAGCGAGAAGACGGGCGCCGGCAAACCGATCGCAGCTTAATAAATTAATAAAATTATTTGAAATACAGGATTTTTTTTTATGTAGTGCGTATTTGCATATTGTTTTGGTGTCCGTTTCCAAATGTAACCGAAGCACTAAAATTTGCAACGCTTTTATTTCCTTGGCGACCATTTAAACTTACACTGGCCATTAAAAATGGCCCACGTCGGAATTAATTAGTGAAGGCTTAACCTTTTCACTGCTACTGACGTGTATGGACGTTGGATGTTTATTTGAGAGCGTGATACGACGCCACTTTGTTATAAAAATTATTCTCGTCGTATGTTTTAAAAAAAGCAGTGATAGCCTAGCGGTTGAACGCTTGCCTCCAATGTAAAAGGGTCTGCATAAGCTCATTTCCAGAATAAGCTCACCTCTCATTGTACGGAAAGGCTATACAATGCAAGGTCAGCTTATACTGGAAATGTATGGCTTAATATCTAGCATTGCCTATGTAGCCTTTATTCAAGTGTTCTACAAGTTAAATCGACGATAAACCAACGTTAATACTCAGTATAGTACAGTATTATTATTTTGCTTTTATTAGTAGAGGAAATCGATGTTCCATTTATTTATTTAGTTATTCAAAGCACGATTTATTCATGAATAACATCCAAATAACGAAATTATCAAGGGAGGTCTCCGTACCAGCCATTATTTTAACAGTAGCTTAGTGCTTAATGGACACAATTTAATAATATACAACCCATATCACGATATCACTTACAACAATTACACACGACATCAATGTAGGATCACGAATCACGAAACAGACTGTGAATATGAAAAACATATTTATAGACTTAAAATACTGGACACGTACCTTGACGGCACGTCAAGACCAGTTAGACCAGACCTTACTATTTCTTTCACCAACCCTTAAATGTTAAGTAATAAAGTCTTTTTTTATTAAACTCGGGGCCCAGTGTAAGTGGTCGTGTTTGAGTGCAGTCACGAAGTATCAGAACACGGTTGCTTAGATCATATCTGAGTGGATTTATTTAAGTGAAGTACCGTTTTGCCGTTAGTCGGCGAAGGTATGCCCTGATATTGCCAAAGCCGTGGTTTGAACTTTGAAGTCGGTATGCATGGAAAATTACGGAGTTTCTGCTGTGTAATATTTTGTAGTATTTTCTGAAGCGAGACGAGCCAGTAGAGGCATAGACATAACTTCTAGGATATTAACATAAAATTAGAACAGTTTTAATAATTGATGTACGTCTCTCGGCGTTCTAAAAAATATTATCATCACTTGTCAAATGTCAGCATCACTTTACGAGCTATTGATAACAATTTAAAGTTAATTTAAGTTGTAAAAATTTAATCCTGCCCATTATTGTCCTACTGCTGGGTTCAGAATGAGAAGAGTTAGGCCTTAGTGTGGACTAAGGCCTAACTCTTCTCATTCTGAACCCAGCAGGTTCACGTTGGCCTGGTGCGGATTGACGGATTATGTACACCATCGAGAACTTTTTATAAGGCCATCTCAGGTGCGCATATTTCCACACGATGTTTTCCTTCACTATTAACGCAAGTAATAATCAAATTCTGATCCGCACTTAAATTCGAAAAGTCAGAGGAGCGGGCCGGGTTTGAACGCTTGATATGTAGCGCCGTGACAGTCTTCCCACTAAGTGAAATAATAAGATTCACATTACAGACGTCAAAATATACAACGTATTTAAAGCAAAATACGTACAAATTGTGCTGTCACGGTCACCAATTTTTTGGGGATGCTAATAAATAGGCGATTCTCCGAACTAACGCTGACCCGTGCGCATCACTGACTATTATTTCGTTTGTAAATAATTATATAATCCGAGTATTAAGCCTATGTAACAAAGATAATCGCCTACTTATTACCATCCCAAACAAATTGACTTTTAAGCGTTCAGCAATCACATGTTTCCCGGTTACCATGGAGATTCGTAAACGAATTGCTGGTACTCATCAGCGGCCTAAAAACGCCACTTTTCAAACGAGGGTTTGAAGACCAAAACAGCTTAGAAGGTAATCTAATCTAATCGCGCAACCGTGAAATAATACCATCCAAATAATCTTTGGAGTTAAATCTTTGGTAAATCAGATTGCTCTCAAAATACCCGCAGAAAACTTCGCAAACATTGCCTTAACTGTTAAATGCTAAATGCCAATTTTCTGTATTTTCCTTCCAAAATAACACCATAATTATCATCCATCTCTTTTCTTCTAAAGCAATATTATCTCAGGCTTAATCTTTGTCCTCATCATCTCATGGAAGATGGAAGCAACGCCAGGATTAAACAGGATCACAACTCATTTGTTCATAGTATTACGCTTGTCGCACTTGGGTGAACTAAAGTCATCAGAATCTGATGAAATGACTCTAGTTTCCCAAAAGCTGCGTGGAGAGAAAATATATTTTGATGAAGTACGCATTTTGTTAAGGCGCCTATTTTCGTGAAGTTTCAAAGGCGTATATTATTCTGCTTATACTAAGGATAAAGAAGGCTTTGTGCTCCAAATCCAATGTGTTTTTAATCTCTGACTCGGTAAGCAAAGTAGCAAAACTTTATTCAAAATGTTGAAATGTTTGTTTCTTTTTTTATTATAATTTTTTAATTAACTTTTTACAAAAATACATTGACATTATCCTAAAACAATGGAAAATCATACATAAATTATTATTAATACGTGAAGAGAAAACTTTGTAACCCTTTTTAAGTATATTGCACTCACGGAGGAGTGTAGGATTTGGCATAGTTAAAGTTTATATGGAGAAGGAGTGCAGAAAGCTAAAATTACGGTTGCATTTCGACAACTGAGCGACTAGTTAAAATAAATTTACAACTAAAGTAAAATGTACGACTTGTAATAACTAACGGCCTGCCTAGACTAGGTTAAACCTGTGTTATTTTATTTATGATGCTGCTATCGAAGCTTTCGGAATCGAGTACAATACTATTATTGTACTCGATTTGTAAAACACTCAAGTGGCTATCGACTTGAGTGTTTTACACAATGGATAATTAAACGGATAACTTTTAAGACGCTTTAACCTCATTTTACTGAATGGTTACTATAAGTTGGGTCTTAAAAAAATGTTAACAATAAACAGTGTTTTTTATGCGTGACAAACAAAGAAAGTAGTTGCAAGTGCACTTAAGTTTTCGTTTTATTTCTTGTGACGAAATGTACTTGCTTTTTTCTAGTATCGTTTACATCATATTTCCCATTATTTATTTATTATCCTGTGGCAGGTCTACGGGGTTATAAATAAAATTAAAGGTCTTGTACAATGTTTATAGTTACGTTTGGATCGAATAGGTATTGAAGTTTCGTATGGGACACCTGATATTTTTTTTGCGGACAAGCAATATTTTATCCCAAAAATCCCTTTCTTAACCACATTCGTCATAATTTCTACATCATTACAAGTTTTTCCTCCACTCTACCCTTAAGTGCTACATAAATGCATACGTATAGGCGATAAATTTGAATCTACCCCACGTTTTGTATCCCCTCCACTTAGGGTTCCTCACAATAAGTCAAGTTCTAAGCAAAGTTGGGGTGCTTTCCCCTGAGTATTACAGATATTCCAGCACATCGATAACGTGACGGAGGGGATGAAATAGAGTTATGAGACGCGAAATATTTTTATTTGTTTGAAATGCTCAATTTGGGTGCCGTGAAGAAATATTGACGGTATTGTGTCAGATGTTGTGGTTCACTTAAGTTGTGATTGACTCTTGAATCGTAAAGAAAAATGTTGGAAATCGTACATTTACAACACTGACTTCGGTGTTATAAATAATATATTAAATAAGACTAGTATATAATATTTTTTTAATTAGAATAGATTTAATTTTTATAAAAATATTTTTTGTAAAATAGTTAGACGCTCCATAAACTTAAAATGCTTTTATTGGAACTTTTAAATCAACGAACAGAATCAGCCTTCTTCCATTTTCATAAAATAATTCCTTTTTCTAGCAGGATAACATGATACAGTAAAAAACATTAAGGGAAAGTGCATTAAATTGGAAAAAAAAATTAACGCCGAACCAATAACAACTTGTTTTTACAGCAAAAAATATATTAGTTTAGTTTTTACAAAATATCACTCTGTTTTTTCCAACGGGATACCTACGTAAAATATCCCTTCCCTAACTTTTCTAATTAAAACGGTTTTTGTGGAATGGAGAACCGAAAAGTTTTTGTATTTAATTTTTAACCGTCCCAACATCCATGGCCCAGTAATTAGGGTCCCATCTTGACCTCAAAGTGGCGTAAATCAGATGTACACAACATTTTTGTTTGAGTTGAAAAGGTTGCGCGCAACTGGATTAATTTAAAGAGGTTGGGAATGGGAAATAGAGGTTTGGAATGGGAAATAAAGGTTTGAATGTGTCGTTTTAAATTAAATGAATTTTAAATTGAATTTGTTTGTGTGTTAAGTCTATTTTGTTAGGCTTCATGGTTCCGAATGCACGAAAAGAGCCTCTCCAAGGGACGATACTGTATACATCCGCATCTTAAGCACTGGGGCAGCGGCAATCTGCCTCGTTAGGAACTATGGGGATTATTTAGTCTTTTCACCACGTCATAATCAATTTTCATGACAGAGCTGTCGACACAATTAATAAAATACGAAAGTCATGATGAATAGTGGTTCAAACAGGCTATCTATGATTCAGAAACAGATAAGATGATCTGTCAGGGCTTGTAAATCTTCAATTACTCAGAATGCCGCAGCAGCTAGGGCTAGAACTAATCCAGAAGCCCTAGAGATACGTCATCATTTTATAAAATAAAAATATATTTTACATATTTTTTTAATACTTTACGTTAAGTTTTTATTTTAAAGACGAGTGTTAATATTTTGTGCATCACTTACTTAGTTTTGTTTCTTTTTTATTTATTGTGGACTTTCACAAAAATCAGAAACATACCCATGTTACCAACATAGTAATCGCGAAAAAATGATCAGCTGTCCCGTACAAAAATTCAGTACCTACTCGACCCAAACGTATGGGACAGCTGATTATTTTTTCGCGATTACGATGTTGGTCCCATAGAGAAAGTTGTTCAGTTTGATGGTCTGATCCACACCCTTAAATATGACCACGCATATCTGATACACGTTGTATAAATCAGCACTCAGAAAGCTGGTGTTCTTGTAAATTAGTTTATCGCCTGACTATCCTACGTCGAATAGCATAAAATATCAACTAAAGATAAATTCTGTTTTTCTTTTATCCGCCGTTAAGTGAAGAAGTTTGTTCCGCATAATAGTGCATTGAATACTCAATTTAAAATACAATACACATTTTACTGCACCCTCTAGAACATGCACCCCTTTTAATATCGCTTGAAAAACTTAATCCATGAACGGAGTACCTACTTTGTTTGCTACTTCTTATTCACGTCACAGCTTTATTCTCCGGAGTGGGCAGTGACGTAGGTAGCTGTACTGATGTACCTATATTGACAGTTTGACAATGACGGTAGTCCCATGTCATCTTTTTCTTTTGTTTCGACATGTGCTCTCACATGGAAATTGGTCATGTTTTGATGGCAAGATTAGCTACACAGCAATTTATTTAACGGAGCTGACTGCCCAGTGTGCGTCTGACGTACTAATGTATCGTCGCTTGGGGAGGCTCTTTATGTGCATCTCATTTTTAAACAACTTCAAAAATATAAGAGGTTCTCAATTTTTTTGTATGTTTCTTCAGCGTTTCTTTGCCAATTATGAACTGGTTTTATTTACTCATTTTGCAAAAAGAAACTGTTTTTCTATACAAATAATTCAATATTCTGTATGGAACAACAGACCTTTTGTCGATATCAATTTTGTTCCCATACAAAATGATGTTTATAATTATGAGTACAATAACCTCTTAAACGGATCGGGGCTAGAAAGCATGCACACAAAACAAATGCCCTTATTCAGCCCTTGGCATAACTCGGTTCTAAAAGCGTTTACACCTTACCAACACCCAAAAAATAAAAAGTCCCGAAGAATTCCGATCCCATCCAAATATTAGCCGGCAATATCGAAGCCGCACTATCCTAAAACATTAGCATTCTTATGTAAGGAGGAACTCTTTCATCAGTCCCATCGCACGTAATAATCATTGCATTCGCTCGGCATCGAGTAAATGCCTCGGATGAGGGTTAGGATTCAGTGGAAGTAGAAAAGCGAGTGGAAGAGGATGGGTAGCAACTGTTATCACGAATCGTAGTACAGTTTGGAATATATTAGGGTGGGTATTTTTTTAATTAGCCTTTATATACAGGTTAATATTAAAAAACTGTAACCAGAGGTTGAGAAAAGGAGTGAAAGAGAGGAGAGGAGAGAAGAGCGAGAAAGAGAGAAAATGAGAGGTAAGGAGGGGAAGACTGAGTGCTAGTTTCGAATCAAGATCCTGAACAACGTTTGTTCTACGACTTTAACCAAAAATAAACAGCAATTTTAAGTAAATGCCCATAGTCTATAATTTTCTTAGGAATGTTAAAAGTTCTTGATTAAAGAAATATGATGATTTTTCTAATAACTATGTACCTAGGTATCAAAATAATTAATTCCACATTATTTTTACGATTCGAAACGTCAAAATATTACTGTCAGAATACATTTTTTTATATCACTAAGGTGGCAAAACTGGCTAACAAGCGTACGGCCCGCCTGATGGTAAGCAGTTACCGTAACCTATAGACGCTTGCAACAACAGGAAGAACACTCGCGCGTTACCAACCCTACAAGCGTCGTGATAGCAGTGGGGGAGACCACTACTGCCAACACGGGGCTTCCCCAAGAAGCATTGGTGTTCTTACTCACCTATTTTGAGTTAATTGGCTACGGTATTCTTGCAAGGTACTTCCCCAGTCGGGCGGCTCCAATTTCGAGAGGAAAGTCCCGCTACAGCATATCTCCCTCATAATTTTACTGTGAAAGTAGCAGGGCTCTGGACCGCTAATGGAACAATCTCTTTAATCTCGCCTAGAGATAAATAGATGCTATCTAATCTCCTAATCCCTGCTACCTACTCATTAACGCTATGAAAATTATGTGCTAAATATCTGGATAAATACTTCTGTTTATCCACAAGAATATCCGCAGTAGATAAGAGGAATTAAGTTTTATCATCCGCCTTAGAATTAAACCGATTTATTTTCATCAGTATTTAAATATCTAATAATCTTCTTATAATAATGTTCTAATTATCTTCTGCACATGCGGCTTCCCTGGTGACCCGCTGCTTCCAGTCTTCACTAGCTAATTTTGATGACGCTTCCCGGTTTTCATAATTGGGTGGCTTGAGTGTTAAGTATGTGTGTATTGTTTAACATAAAGTTGTACTGTGACCTTTGCAGACCTTTTAATTTTTGTAATATTGTGTAAATGCAGGTCGAATTTTGGGTCGAGATATTATTGTGTTGTTTGGAAAGAGAACCCATGTGGAGTTTCTTGCCAGATTTTTTCCGCTCTCTCTTCTATACAGAAAAGAGAGTGGAGAAGATACGGCGGGTCTGGGTTACTCCCTCCACCATCTGACGAACATCTGAGATCGCTGGCGTTTTTTCGTGTGAGTGGATTCAATGTAGTTTTACACAACTAGTCGCCAAAATATATAGGCTCCGATGCGCCCAAATTGGCGTACGTGGTCCATATGGGCCTAATACAGTTCTAGCTACACGTGTAAGACATCTCAGACATGTGCGTATGCCTAATGTAATTCTAGCTTTACTAACTACCTCGCCCGCTACCGCTTATGACCGCGTTATACCTTACGAGTCCCTACAGATACATATCGAAGGGCTTTTATAGTTCCTTTGTGCGATAGAATCCCTACGAGGGTGGGGTTCACGGTACAGTATTATGTGTATTTTATTGA
The DNA here is from genome assembly GCA_932294325.1 of Allophyes oxyacanthae. NCBI lineage: Eukaryota > Metazoa > Arthropoda > Insecta > Lepidoptera > Noctuidae > Allophyes > Allophyes oxyacanthae. The sequence continues at coordinate 1,881,005 of OW028629.1, read as the reverse complement.
TAGCAGGATTTCAATGCTGATAGATTCCCCTTCTTTTGATCTATAGAAATTGGGGTTTTCTAAAATTTGTTCCTTTTCATATCAATATGGAGGTTTTATCGGCGTTTTTGTAATGGGGTATTAGGAAGGCGTTTCTGTATTTATATTGTTGTCCTGCCTGATCAGGATATCAAAGGAACTTCTCAACTTGTTTATTATGAAGGCAATTTGTTTGAGTTGAATTTAGGAGACGAATCATTATTGTCTTCAATAAGGTCTGTCAAATTAATATGATCGAAGCATCTTCTAAGGAAAAAAACCCTTTCATCTAAATACAACGTGTATCAGAAATGCGTGGTCATATTCAAGGGTGTCATCAAACTGAACCACTTTTTCTATGGTACCAACATCATAATCGCGAAAAAACAATAGGCGTTTCGGTCGAGTAGGTATAGAGGTAGAATTAAAAATTAAAAAAGTCAAAGTTTTTTATTTCAACTGGGCCTTGCATTTTCAAAACTTCGTGATTCTAGGAATCTTAAACTAAGTACTGGATTTTACTATAACTACTAAAGTTCATACATTTCTTCTTTAGTTTTAATGCTAGGCTCAAAACTTTGGTTATTGATTTAAGTTTTTAAAAGATATTCTAATTGGGGTGTGAGGTTTTGCGTTACTTAAATTATACGTTGTATACAGGATAATTTTTTATGTAAGTGAGCATAATTTGCAGAGTGTTCAGTGTCCGTTCCCAAATGCAACCGCAGTACTAGAATTCACTCCAGACCAAAATAAAAAACTGATATTGTATGGCTTGCGCTAGTACCTAAATTATGCGTGTCCCACATACTAAGCCGAATTTTCGTTTTGTTTTAAAGCGTATCCCAATACTGCGGTTGCATTTAGGAACCGACTGAATCGCTCTACAAATTATGCGCAATTGCGCACTACATAAAAAATTATCCTGTATGTCGCTTTACAGTAAAGGCACATTATACCTAGCAGTAGGTACCTAGGTGTTCCTATTTAACTAGTGTTCTCCTGCTGGAAAACTTGAAGCGTCACTAATGAGGCGCCTTGTTCTACGAGGCAGCTCCTTGCTTCTCAGTTAGGACCAACTTGTGACTTTAATAGTCACAGTACAGAGTAAACAGCCATACGATACGTAGCTACTCGCTAGGTAGGTAACGTCCCTCGCGCGGCGGTAGAAGACAAAACACCAAGGTTTCGTAGGGCACATTTTTGTATGGGGGACAAAGGGAACTTTATTATTATTGATTGAAATCTAGGGACATAAACGTGGGGACGAAATGAAAGTCAAAGTCAAAATCTTTATTTGTTGAAAATAGGTATAAAAAAATAGTTTAAAAAAACTATAGAACACGCTTTAGTCATCCAAACTGAACGTGTATGCAAAATTTCAGCTCAATCGGAAACCGGAAGTGGGTCAAATTTAACCTCCAAGATTTTCTTACATACCTAGTTAGTTAGTTACAGGTGAAGCTAATAAATAAAAGCGTGTTAAAAAGATGTTATAAAATACAGGGATCGCTGTGTCTAGCCTTCAGTGGCGTAAAATAATTATTAATAGTAATTAAATTCCATTAGGCACTTATGAAATATTGCATCTTTAAATGTTTAAATAAATCACACAACTCAGACAGACCAAAAAACTACACGCACCATTTAGAACTTTATGAGGCCCTCTCAGATGTGTAAGTTTCCTCACGATGTTTTCCTTCACCGTTAACGCAAGTGATAATCAAATTCTGATCCGCACACACATTCGAAAAGTCAGAGGTGCGGGTTCGGTCTCAGACCTTGCATGGAAGGCAAGCGTTCAACCGGTAGGCTATCACTGATCTCTATCCCATTACTAGCGTAATATAAACACCTTAAGCTCAACAGATATAGTAATCTGTACGGATATTCTGGATTGCCATAGTCTTACAAAATTCGGATCCCTTCGATTTGTTAAAATATTTTTCCTTATAATAAAAATACGTATCCAACCCATCGCTATTGATCCGCGCGGAACAATGGTATGTTCTCAAACGGATTTGAAGGGACCTGACGCCACATTCCATATAACGTTGGGGCTTCAAAGGTCCATTGGTCATTTTTAGCTTCACCTTCCGTGGTACCTTCCTGGCTTCCGGTACATTTGTATGATTCGAAGGGCAGTGTTGGGTTAAGTCATTACTATCTAATGGGGTGGTACATACGTAATGAAGATGGGAAACAGTCCTGAATAAACCCTAAGGGAAATATTTTAAGGCGAGGTTCGAACGACGAGTTTTGGTGTAGGGAACTACGCATTTTACTTTTTAGTATAAGCTGACCTCTCATTTTACGGAAAGCCGATACAATGCGAGGTCAGCTTATATTGGATCCTAGCTTGATATGCCGTGTGTACGAAATTTTGAACGTAGAGATTTTTTAATAAAAATTTTTTGACTTCAGCCTACAATTTTTCACTGCTGAATATAGGCATTGGGCGTCCTAACAACAGCTTTAAAGAAATATCGTTATATGCAAAATCCTTAGGTACCTTTCTAGTTACAATCCCTTTAGGGAGTTATTGTACTCATCATTATGTACAACTTTTACTATGGAACCAACACTGAAATCGCTAAAGAAAAAACTGCTGTTCCATACATTTAGTCGATTAATATTGAATTATTTGTATGGATTCCATACAAATAATTATAATATAGAACAGCAGATTTTTTTACCATCGTACGTATTTTTTAAGTATCCTAGTTTTGCCATCTATCAATATTTTTATTTATTATAATTTATTTCAAGTTTCATAGACTCATTACAATAATCATTAAAATATACACACAGTCACATTAAAATAAAATTAATATGCTGAGCTGAGGCCCTATTGGCATACTTAAACATATTTTTTTTTAACCGACTTCATATCACTCGCGATTGCTGTAACCACATGTTCTGTATAGTTTATGCCATTAGAATAGATTTTTTTTTTTCTTAAAAGTGAAAACCGACTTCAAAAAACTAAAAAGTATAAAATAATTTTCTTAAAAAAACTTAACACCTTTAATTTTTCAAGGCGCCTAGCTTGGCAGTGGCACCAACTTCAGAACCTGTTTTTATACTTTTTAGTTTCTTGAAGTCGGTTTTTACTTTTTTTTTCGATTAAATGTGATGTGTTTTACACATTTTAACTATGCTACTAAACAACTACTTTTACTATGTAATTTTTAATCTAAATTTTTAATTCAAATTTTATCATATTATTAGTCTTAATTTTACTGTATTAGAAATTTATTTAATTATGATTTTATGTTGTCTTGTACTTATTATTTTTGTTTATACACCAAATTGTAAATGTTTTTATTATTAATGATGTGGTTGTCTATAATTGTTACAACACTAGAAAAGCGAGAATTTTATGTAATTTAATAATTGTGTAGTGTCTGTAATGGTCAACATTACAGACACTACACAATTATCCTTAATCTAAATAAATAAATAAATAAACGTAATTATCTTTGTTTTTTCTCTTTCGTTATATGGATAAAAGTCTGGTTTTTGAATAAACAATTTTCTTCTTTCCTCAAACATTAACAGAAGCACTCAAATTTACTCAAATTCACGGTACTCAAGTTGAATAACATCACATCATAATACTTCCAACACAAATTGAAAGTTTATGTCCGTTCGTCGTCGTAATTCAAATGTTCAGTCGTTAAAATACCATTTCTTTACGCTTCAATATCGTTACAAGATGACTGAAAAGGTCTTACCTTTCTACAAAAAACTACGGTTCCATACAAATAATTCAATATTACTCGAATAAATTTATGGAACAGCAAATAATGTGTAATGTGGGCAGCGAAGTTTGATAGAATAGAGTAGAATAGATCTTTATTTCATGTAAACAAAATACAGGAATTTATGAAATGTCGAGACTCTAGGTGCCCGGTTCCAAATAGTAGATCCTATGGAGAAGAACCGGCAAGAAACTCCATGGAAACTCTTTTAAAATAATAGATTACAATGAGAATAATGTGATTTAATGACGACACGGTTGGTGCAGTGGCTAAGCGATTAGCTTTCTGCGCTACGTGCCGCGGATTCGATCCCCGCACGGAACAAATATTTGTATGATCTACAGATGTTGTTCCGGGTCTGGTTGTGTGCGCATGTGACATGTATGTTTGTAAACTGTACCATCGATACAGGAGAAATCCTAGTGAGGGGCGCCGTTTATTAAAAACAAAAAAAAAACAATGCCAGTAAAAAAAATGAGAATCGAATAATAATGATTTGGCTTTGAATAAGAAATAAAAACTGCCTACTAGTTATACAAGTTTTTGTTCAAAGTACTGATTCATTAACCATTATCAACCAGACTTAGGTACCTAAAATATCAGTTCCACAGTTACTCAACAGTGTCCTTCTCAATCATGACTAACTGACCGTAAACAGCGCTGTTTGCTTAGTTCTAACTTAACCTACTTTACTATGACTAAACTAGCAATCGTGATCTGACTTGATGTAGATTCAACAACTTTGTAAGATCATAAGTTTACTTGAATGTCACTTTGATGCTTTTGAATTTTAAGTTTGAGCTTTTCAAAGTTTTCATATTATAACCAGCTTTCGGTTTGCAGTTTTAAAAACTTCGATTTAAAAATAAGCTTTTGAATCGAGAAACTTGTATCGGAATTTGATCGATTTTCCAAGTAAAGAGATCTTGGTATGTTTTCATGAAGTTCTTAGTAAGAAAAATCGTAAAAATTAACAAAAAATGAATATACGAAATGTATAGAAAGACGTTTGGGTCGAGTAGGTGTTAAGTTTTGTATGGGACAGCTGATAATTTTTTCGCGTTACGATGTTGGTCGCATAGAGAAAGTTGTTCAGTTTGGTGGTCAGATCAACACCCTTAAATATTATGTAATTGTTTTTCTTTCTTTCTTTATACAAAGCCAAAACCTTTCAAAACCTGAATTCTTAAAATTCCATCCAATCTTTAAACAGCCGTATAAAAAAAAACGGTAAAACACAAATGTAATTCAAAAAGATTATTCCGTCAAGAGATGCATGACAGGGTTCATCCCTAAGTTGTCACCCCGTAGCGCCGCTTATTCGCCTCCTGGCTTTGCATAATTCAACTGGCTAGGAAACGGTTGTGTGTTGACTTGAGACTTTGCTATTGAAAAAGATTGTGTTACTTTTTAAAGCGAATCTTTTAGGAAGTTAGACGGAATACGTGGAAAGCGCTTTTAACCCTTACTTTCCCATTACTCGGCGTAGGCCTCCCCCAAGTTCTTCCAGAGGTCACCTTCCTGCGCCACCTCGATTAACATTAAAATTCTATACAGGATATTTTTTTATGTAGTGCGCATAATTTGTAGAGTGATTCAGTCTCTGTTCCTAAATGCAACCGCAGTATTGGGATACACTTCAAAACAAAACGAAAATGACACACGTTACTAGCGCAAGCCGTACAAAATTCATTTTTTATTTTGTTTTGGACTACAGTGTCCGTTCCCAAATGCAACCGCAGTACGGTTGCAATGCAAATTTTGCGCACTACTTTAAAAAATGTCATGTACCTATATAATTCAAAACTCAAAATTCGTTTTGCAGATTTATTAAGTTTTTTTAATTATATGTCTGTAATCTAACAAAACAAAGAAGTGTATTCTTTTTTACTATGTAATAAAAAAAAAGTTTTTATGACTTATCCCTTTTTTGTTTAGCACCACAGATTTAACAACCATTAGGTACAATTCATCTAAGTATGTCATTTGTCAATATTTTTCAACTGTCATTAGTAAAAGATGTTCTCCTATTTTTAGACTCAAACAAAAACATCACATAACTAGTTAGTCCTTGTTCGAAATGGCAATTAATTTGTTCATTGTATTCTTATTATAACAGATGAAACAAGTGAGTAACAACAGAATTTCTTATACAAAAACAAGCATATTATATTTCTATTTCAGTCATTATTTTTGTTATAACAAACCAATATGATGTTACTCATAATAAGGTAATCTTTATGCCCGCAATTGTTATTGTGGTTGATCTTGTTAACCACATTATTTGTTATGAAATTGCTATTATAAATTAATGTGGAACGTGGAAAAATATGTAGGACTGCGGCTTAGCTAAACTTACAAATAATAAAAAAAGCAATTTTAATAAAAACAAGCTTTTACACGAATCATGTTTTGAAAAAGGCCCAGTTGACATAAAAAACTTTGACTTTGACTGACTTTGACTTTGTATCCTACTCTTCAAGCTCTTTCTTACGATTAGGTAAGATTATCACAAACTATTATAAACTTTAAATTACAAAAAACACGTTTTAAAATTAACATTCAAAATGGTACTTATACTATTGAAGATTTTTACTAAAAAAGCAGACATTCTTAGTCTTTATGTCTTAAAAAAATAATGAAAAAGGTGACTGCGGGGAGCCCGTAATTTTTTTTGCGTTCGGATACGTCATGCAATCTAATAGATATGTTTACAAAGGTTGCTCCGATGAGAATATAAACAATTCATAAAAAAATGTTTGCCACATAATTGTTAAATACTCAACGAATGCTCATTATAGTTGAAGCATCACAAGAAGCAACCAATCAACAATAAAACTCTTAAACACTTACCTATGCACCTAATTCAATTTACTAAAGTTTTCCTTTATTTAAATAAATAAAAATATCGAAAATCTAGACTCACTGTATCCTACGACTAAAAATCGCAAGTGTGTTCTCTCAGTGATTTTATCATATCTACAGTTATGTTCTCACTGCAACTTGCGAGTCACTCCCTTGAGAATTTCATTCTGTCAACCCTAAATCGCATTAACTACCTCACCGCATAATTTTTATTAATATTTATTATACTGTCAAACTTAATGACAGTATTGTACTAGGTAATTTCGCGAGAAAGGGTTGTAAAGACTGATACACAGCGGTGATAACGGAAATGGGTACGTGTTGCTGCTAAAAATGGCGAATAAAAATTTATATGGACTCCTTTTGTTTCAATGTGACAATGATATAAAACTTCAGGATTCCACAGTTTTTAAAAAAATCGAGAAAAAACAATCGAAATGGTACGCCTATTTTGTTTAGTATTGCTTTGTTGCCTGCTCAGTAAAAGTGACAAATTGCATGTAGTTAAAAAAGGAAAATAAAAAAAACATGTCAAGATTGTTAAAGAACGGAATGTTTTTCTTTAATTAAGTAAACGTGGCCACTTTATCTGAATAACTTGTATGTCTGAGTATACTTGAAGAACTGTGCATCTTGAATTTTTATATCAATGTAATGTGAGAGAAAATATTTGCTTAGGAAATTGAAATGTATAGTGTTGTTGACATTTCCTTGGTCCTTATAATGAATGTTCCATGTAGCGTGTATTAATGTAGTACGTAGGATGTCTATTTTTTTTTGTATGAGAGAAATGTATCTATTTTGTTTTTTCGTTTATTGTGAACTAGCGACACGGCTACGCCCGGATGCAATTTCTCTATTATCCTAACATTAAATATGAAAGTATTATACATATAAATCTTTCTCTTGAATCACTCTATCTATTAAAAAAAAACCGCATCAAAATCCGTTCCGTAGTTTTAAAGATCTAAGCATACTTAGGGACAGGTAGCGGGAAGCGACTTTGTTTTATACTATGTAGTGATGCTGCGCCATCATTACAGAATAAAATTATTTTTCTTTCTTTCTTACTTATCACAAAAGCTAAGTCTACTCCACTTCGTTCGTTCTCGTTACTGAGTCTTGGCTGTCATATTGGCTTCCAACTTTGAACTTTATAATTTTTTATTTAGCTGCGATCGTTGGCGCCCGCAAACAATAGTTTTTCTATTTTGTCTACTTTGTGTCACTTGACGGATTAAACTTGAATGATTGAAATACAGTTTTAAAAGTCTTTTATAGTCTACTGGTTTATAAAATAAATAAATTCAGCCCATTACTCTCCCACTGCTGGGCTCGGGCCTCTTCTCAGAATGAGAAGGGTTAGGCCTTAGTCCACCACGCTGGCCTAGTGCGGGTTGGCGGACTACACACACCATCGAGAACTTTATGAGGCCCTCTCAGATGTGCAGGTTTCCTCATAATGTTTTCTTTCACCGATATCGCAAGTGATAGTCAAATTCTAATCCGCACATGAATTCGAAAAGTCTCAGAAGCCTCAGAACTCAGACCCTCCTGCATAGAAGGCGAGCGTTCAACTGCTTTTTTGCGACTAATAATTAGACTACTTATTAGTCGCAAAAAAGTCTTGAATTCCCGCAGTTTTGTGCACTTTCGGTGGTCCATATTTTGGCTTTCATCGATTTTATTTGACTAGATTTTTCTCTGTATATTCTGTCAATATTTTATTGACACCATATAATCTTTATCAAAAAACACCTATTCGTTCGCCTTTCTGCGTACTTAACGTTAAAGTTGTCTTTCAAATCGACATCCACAACATCCTGCCAACGCCTTGGGCCTCTATTTTCCGCCATATTCATCACAAAAATACCCCATAATCAGGTACCTATAAGTCACTCGTGCAAGCTTGACCTCGGGGTTGCGGATGCGATGGGCTACGGAAAACACTTATCATCCTACCGTACCGTCCTTCCTCATAAACTATATCAGGTCCAGCCATAAATTTCAGTAAAAATGTTATAACTTCGAGCGTTCGGCGTTTAAGACGATGTATCAGGTCACTTTCATGTCAAAAGTCGTTCAGTTTTGGGTCGGAGTCAGCAAAAACTATAAATATTTTAGTAGAAGGAAATGAACACGTAACCATTTTCCGTAAAATAAATAACATATAATATTCAAGTTTGTTATTACTGGATGGGTAGGCAGAGGCTTTGCTATTGTAATATGGGATCTATAGTTTTACCGTAACGTAGACTCTGATAAGTCCCGATGGGGCAATATTGCCGAGCCTATCAACGTTTATTGGACACAATTCCAAGCCCAGGTCACGTGTATGTTGTACTAGTTTTTTTTTTCTAATAGATCAGCTCGCACCGTTCGAATATAGCTTTAAAAGCTTTATTCGTAGCTCGAATTTACTTGCCAAAATATTTTTTAACTCTATGGAAACAGTTTATATTCACAAGGATTTTTGTATCCCCAAAATCTTTTGACCACAAACTTTCCCACAAAAATGAAATAAAACCACTTTAGCTATATTTATGTCAGCTTTTAATATAACCAGCCAACAATGGCCTTTATAAATAGTTTAACACTTAACATCAATATGTTTTGTCCGCTGCCATGCCCACAAGTGACAAACGGTGCAGAGTGACAATTAATCCAGAGAACATATCCGACTTGAGTTACTGTTATAACCTCCTTTATGTCCCTCTCTAGTGCTCGTGTTACGACCACGGAGTAGGAAGAAAATGGAATACGCATACATAAATATTTCATCAACGAATCACATTCACAAAATTTATGGAGTTCGCGATGGTAGCTATGTTCCACGTTTCTCTGAGGTATAAGCTCTGAAGTAGAACTAGTCAGAGACATGGCTTGTAGAACCAGCACGTTGATTGTGGAATCGGAAAACATGGTTTAGTGTCTGTCAAATGATCTTTTGATAGACAGTTGTTTGTTAAATGGACCAACGATAACAGAAGGCAGTTGGGGTTGACTGATTGCGGAAAATGGACGTCCGAATGTTGTGGCAAATGGACTGTGATAGGCTGAATTGAAATAAGTTTGGCGGGTAAAGAAAACGTAATTAAATGAGCTCCATGGTCAAGTCATACCTATTGCGTATTTCTGAACGGAGACGTGTCGCGAAATGCATAGTGTTGCAGATTTATTTACCGTTCGCCTCCCACATTATCACTCCATTGAATATGCACTCTATTGCTCGGGGTAGGGACATTCACTTAATATATTTAGCTCAGGATGAGACGGAACGACGAGGTCTAGACTGAGTGAATTCAAATTTATTATTTATTATGTCTCACTTTCATACTCATGTGTGAATTGAAACAGATTATTCAATTAAGCTTTGAGTATCTAGACTCAAAGCAATTAAGTTTATTTCTGGAACCGTATACAGGATATTTTTTTATGTATCTAGTGAGCAAAATTTGCAGTGATTCAGTGTCCGTTCCCAAATGCAACCGCAGTACAAAAATTCACTCCAAAACAAAATAAAAATTTGATTTTGTATGTCTTGCGCTTGTAAATTATGCGTTTCCCCCATACTAAGTCGAATTTTGGTTTTATTTTAAAGTGTATATCCCAATACTGCGGTTGCATTTAGGAACAGAGACTGAATCACTCTACAAATTGTGCGCACTACTTAAAAATATATCCTGTATATTAATGACTTACGAATGGAAATTCGACTGAGCTAAAGTATGTCAACCCTATAGTATTCTGTTCTGTTGCAATAATTAAAATCTTAAATAGCCACTTGTAAATATCAACGCAAGAAAAGGTTAAAGCCATGGAATAAAAAAACACAAGAGGAAAGGGCAAGTAGGCGGAGCGATTGTGTCATAATTATGCGGAGTTGCGCAAACTTCATAATAGTTGGTTTTTTCGTGTCGCGATATTTGAATCAGGTTGTTTTTGTGACCGCTCTGTTTTTTCTTAGTTTAAAAGACCTTTATGAGCTATGAATGTGTACCTTTAACGACACTCGTTCTCGTAGAAAGAAGGAAAGTCTGTGCGGAAAGAGAAATGTCGTGGCTAATAACCTAACCGTCAAAATCTCTCGACTCCAACTAGAAAAAGAGCAGTAAATTTTGAAAGACTGAACAGATTTTCATGAAACAGCTAAGATGATACCCGATTAAACAGCTTTCAATTAGACCTACATCATCAAATTGGTCCATCCGTCCAGACACATAGATACACAGATACACACTACAAACTTATAACATCATCTTATTTGTCGGGAGTTAAAAAGTGAACTAACGTTATGATTTTTGCACGGCAAGGGCAACCCACATCCATCATTCGGAGCTGGTACTTTGGACATCTTGAATAATAAGCTAAATTAACTGTTAAAAGCATCAAAATGAAACAGTCGCGCTTTACAAGGTAATTAAGCACAGCTGCGCCCTCAAATCCCACGACGGCTTTCTTTCCGAACAGACTATCAATGCCCTTTTCTCTTGATTTTTAGGGTTCCGTACCCAAAGGGTAAAACGGGACTCTATTACTAAGGCTCCGCTGTCCGTCCGTCTGTCCGTCTGTCACCAAGCTGTATCTCATGAACCGTGGTAGTTAGACAGGTGAAATTTTCACACATGATGGATTTCTGTTGCCGCTATATCATACCTACTAAAAAACAGAATAAAATAAATATTTAAATATTTCTTTTATTCTGTTTTTTAGTATGTAAAGAATCACGTTTGTTGTAAGGAAGCCCCGATTCTTTTGCCGTTTTTATAGATAATGGTATGGAACCCGAAGTGCGCGAGTCCGACTCGCACTTGGCCGGTTTTTATATTCCGTGGTGACAGCTAACATGACACGTAAATATTTTTAAGTAGGACATGGCTTTTACTTAAGTATTGTTTATAAGTAGCAACCTTATTTTTATAAGTCCTTATAAGCTTTAGCATCCATTAGTATTTATTAAAGGTAACATTTTGTCTAAGCGTCGCAACTCGTACCATAATGACGACACGGTTGGCGCAGTGGCAAAGTGATTAGCTTTCTACGCTACGTGCCGCAGGTTCGATCCTCGTACGGAGCAATTATTTGTTTGATCTACAGATAATTGTTCCGGGTCGAGTGTCTGTGCATGTGACATGCATGTTTGTAAACTGTACCCTCGATACAGGAGAAATCTTAGAGAGCGGCAATAATTTAAAAAAAACACGTTGTGATGTGACACGAGCCAATTTTGGTCAAAAATAAATCCTATTATGAAGATGAGTCTCAATTTCATGATTGGTAATTTTTTTACAAGGTAGCTCGAAGTTTAAAGTCAAAAAGTCGATGTTCATTACCATTTTAGTTACGGGGTAGACCTGCTCAACCTCCAAGAAGATTGGTTTTAACTTTTAACTGTAACAAACATCCAAATATCAGCAGTTGAGCATGCCTCGCGCTGCCAACTACTATGCCGAGTCCAAGACCTTTTTGTCTTTTACCTTCTTGTGTGATGTATCTCCTTGCTACCTATGTAATTTGAAAGACAAATAAAAATCTTCTATTCTATTCTATTCTATATCTTTACTAACTTACACATTTATAATATGAATAAGAAGTAAAATGTGCGTGAGACTCCCCAAAATCATCAGGCAGCGAAATGTCCTACACAATTTACCGTGCCGTCTCCATAAAAATAGATATCACTCCCTTCTCCACCTTCACACCCCCATAACTCAGTCTCAAAATTGAGCCGTACCCCATTCTTTATTCAATCAACAGAGCTTCTACGTCTCTATTACATTTAACAGCGTCGTCACCGTGGATATAAAAAGTCAAGATATACGTTCAGCGACACAAAAAGCTCGAACACAATGCGCGCGTAAATCGAAATTCTGCGTCTATATTTTCATTTGGCCTTGTTTTTCCCACGCGGTATGACAGACCTGAGTGTTCGTCCTGCAGCCTGCGGCCCCAGATATTATTGTAAGTTTTATGAAAAATGTGTCCATGGAGTTTCTTATCGGTATCTTCTCCAGGACCAACCCACTTGTAACCGTGCACCTAAAATCACGACGTTTTGAAAGTGCCTGCAAAGGCCCAGTTGAAATATTCAGATTAAAAATATTAGCTTTGATTTCTTACTTTTGGTAAGTAAAAGTAAAATACCATTTTATTGGCGTTATTTTTATATTTATTAAGGAACTGTTTGTTTATCTAGAATTTTTATGTCAATGGTCGACACTGAAAACGACAAATTCTTCGGCAAATCGACGTGGAAATGTAACACATTTATTCGAAGATTTGTACGAATGATGCTTTACATAATTAAGTTGGAACGTGATATATTTAGGTTACGTTATGAGACGCGTTTTGAATGTGCCGATGATAATTAAGACAGAATTGTTTTATGGTTTCGTCATTATATCAATGGTCGTTACGGAAAACGAGAAATTCTTCGTCAAATCGACGTGGAAATTTCACACATGATATATTTAGATTACACTGAGAGACACGATTTGAATGTGCTAATGATAATTGGAAGTGGGTGGTAAGTGAAGAGGAACAAATTGGATTTTTTTAAATTAATTTTGTAATAGCTGTTTTATTAATTATTTATTTATACTCTTTATTGTACACCCCTACCTATCCCCTATCCTATTTTTATTGTATCCCTACTCATTGAGTCCACAGACTTTTATTATTAAAAATTGTTACTTTTATTTTCTTTTTGGATCGTGTTTTAAATTTTTTACTTTTTATTTTTTGTCTTCATTTTTTACTTCATTTTTTTATTTGTTTTAATTTTTTTTTACTTTTTATGTGTGTCGTAATTTGTGTAAAAAATAAATCGTTTTTCTTTCTTTCTTTCTTTACACCAGATAATAAAAACAGGATTAAGAATCACATAAGCTAATGTACAATGGACGGTTTTATGTTTGAGTGATTCATACAGCTTATTAAAATTCGATAAGAATTCTAATACATTTATGAATTTAGAAGTTGCTAGCATGACTATAGAGTGTGAGGTCCTAATTTAGTTTCTCGGGTCTAAAACTGTTAATAGAATTTTTGTTAGTGTTACAACAACGTGAAAATGTGGTTTGGCAACTCTTTGTCAAAGATGATTACAAAAATATTTGTTGTACCACTGTTCGCAGGGCTACATATCAAGCTATCCATATTCAGTATAGACTGACCTCTCATTGCACGGAAAGCCTAAACAATGTGAGGTCAGCTTATACTGCACATGTATAACATAGCGTGATTACGTAGCTGTGTGTACCACAACATTCGACGGACCCCTCATGTTTTTTTAGCCCCTAGTAAACGCATCAGCAGCTCCTATTGATCGAATGCACATCTGTTTGCTCACTGACTGGCTCTGATCGAGCTGTTACAAGTCTTGTTGGTCTGTGCAATGCATGGATCGAACTTTATACAATGTGTATCAAAAATGCGTATTCATATTAAAGGGTGTGGATCAGACCATCAAACTGAACAACTTTCTCTATGGGACCAACATCGTAATCGCGAAAAAAATCTGCTATTACATAGTCCATAAATTTTATTTATTTTATTATACTCCGTTTACTATAGCATTAGAAAAAAGAGGCTCGTAGAAGCAGTAGTGCAAAACCTTTTATTTCAAAGTTAAGTTATAACTTTGTTGGATAAATCTGAGACTACTAAATTCTGAGATAAACGAAATAAAAATCATTTTATTTTAAATAATGCTTTATTTATAATAACATCTTCATCACACATTACAAACTTACAACAAAAGGAATGAATGAAACAATAACAAAATCACAGAATATTTACGTCAATTTCACAGACGACATAAACCGGTAAAATTAGAAAAACCCGGCTGTCGCAGCTTATGAAGGGACTAGGTGACATTTTAGATTTGGTGGAATTATAGTGAAGCGAAAAACGTTCTCGATATTGTTCACTCCTGCTTCTTTTAGGTTTTTAGCATTGACACTTTAATTTTAAGTTGGAATGAAATAATATATCTAAATAAAAGCCACTTAATTTCATAAGATAAATAGTTCAAATGATTACAATGAAGTATGACAGCTGGTATATAAATAGATATTAATACATTTGGCGTTAATCGTAACTGTAACAAATTTAATGTACTTTTGTTACAAAGTGTACATTAAAAAGAACCTTTTTTAACTTCTGTCTAATGCTATTGTAAACGGAGTATAGGATCTCACAACAAGAAATACACACAATACATCACAAGCTTACATTACTAATCTACCAGCCCTGTGCTCCCTCAGTTATAGGAGACCACAGCATGCATATTTAAAAAAAACCAACAAACAGTAAAACAACAAAAATTAAATTTAAAAAAAAGTTAGATACATGAAAAAAAAAAAACAATAAACATTAACTTAAACTATAAATTATACAAATTAAAATAATAGAAGAGAGATTTGAATGAAGTTATTATAATTTTTAAACATTTAGTTTAGCATACATGTATGTAGGTCCACGATACGGGACATTCTAACAAAACCTGTAAAAACTGTGGAAACCGTTTATTTTTATCCAATGTTTATTTCTTACTGAAAGTGCACTTAGTGTTCAGTCGACATGAACAATAAACGCTGATCAATCACATGTCAAAACTGGTCATCATAAGCTTACATTACCGTTTTGCAGGCACTTTCAAAACGTCGTGATTGTGGGTGCACGCAAGTGGGTTTGTCCTGGAGAAGATACCGGCAAGAAACTCCATTGATACTCTTTTCAAACAACAAATTTACAATAATATCTGAACATTTCATTTATTTTAGGAGGGTCTGAGTTCGAACCCGGCCCGCACTTCTGACATTTCGAATTCATGTGCGAATTAGAATAAAATTTAATTATCACTTGCGATAACGGTGAAGAAAAACATCTTGAGGAAACCTGCACATCTGAGAGGGCCTCATAAAGTTCTCGATGGTGTGTGTAGTCCGCCAACCCGCACTAGGCCAGCGTGGTGGATTAAGGCCTAACCCTTCTCATTCTGAGACAGCAGTGGGACAGTAATGGGCTGGATTTATTTATTTATCTGAACATTTTTTACTTTTGATGTTGTCGGTACTTCTGTTAGCTATTTGTGTTGCAATAATATGCGAGGTGAAAGCTATTTGCGTAGCGACTGCAGCAATACCCGTAGGACCGATTGCAACGGCCTCCAGGGAATGTCCCTAATAGTTGACATTTACGGCTTGGTATAGCTGCACGTAGTTGCAATGACCTGTCTGCCTAGAATTATCTTAGTCTGTTGCAAGAATCGTATCAGGAGCACAAACCTACCATTTTTTTTCAACTAATTATTATGCAAGTCCAACCTTTCTAGTCCCAACCCCTATAAGGGGTTATTATACTCATTATGAACAACTTATGCTATGGGACCAAAGAGGAAATTGCGAAAAAATCAGCTGTTCCATACATTTAGTCGAGTAATATTGAATTATTTGTATGGAACAGGATTTTTGTTTTTGGAAAATCAAATTCCCATTGAACCAACCCTGAATTTTCCAAAATCAAAAATCGACCCTAAGAACCCTAGCATCCTGTCGAATGGAGTAGTTACCTACCTAATTTTTTTTAATTTTTTTTTTAATTCAAATTTTTATTGAGGCTTCAGTTCTCCGTGGTGACTATGCCAGCCTCGTAAGGTCACTCTTATACAATAAATGACAAACAATGGTAAAAGGTAGGTACTCCATTCGACAGGATGCTAGGGTTGCTAATCGTACTCTGAAATAGAGTGTAGGTACCTATTGTGTTGTATTTTATGTAGGTGTAGTAGGTAGATCATAAGCTGTAACACTAATAAAGTACACACAATATTTTATTTCCATTAACTCGGACTTTATTGACACAAAGTTTACTAGCACCAGCAAAAAAAAAACAAAAAAAATAATCTCTTTTTTTTAATATGTACTATATTTACCCTTTCTGAAATCAGATATACTTTATTACTTTTAAACGTTGGCAACCCTTTATGAGACTCCAAAAGTTCATTCTCATACATAATATTCTTTAAAAAGGTGTGCAAGCTGTGGATGTAGAATCATTCCTGATACCGGTGACTCTGTTTCCCATTTTATCTGCAGGCATTACGAGCTAAAATAAGCACCAACAAGCTGAATCACCTTTATCCGAATGCTTTAATGCGTCCACTAATGTACACCGCACTTTATACTATAGCACGTATGTTAATGAGCAACATGCTGTAGCTTCAGCCAATGATTCATGATCACAAATAGATATCGGACGTCTGAGGCCAGATGCATGTAGGTACATGTAAGACGAAAATTGATATGTAATAATTGGTTTATTATAAAATAGTTTTGGTAGGTCCGTTTTTAACCTCCGACAAAAAAGAGGTATAACTTTGTAGTGTGTATCTGTGTATCAGTATATCTGTCTGTGGCATCGTAGCTCCAAAATGGATGGAGAAAAAGAGCTGTAACTTTTGAACGGCTAAACGGATTTTTATGAAACATAGCTAAGATGATACCAGATTAAAGCAGCTTTCAATTAAAAAAAAAACAATTGAAATCCGTTTTTGTCGGGGTTTGAAGAGAATTACCATGTAGCTAGACCACATGGCTTGACCTTATTAAATGACTACGTTGCTGATCCGTAAATAAAAACAAATGGATTGTGTCGGATGCTTGTCATTGCGAGTAATTTGCGGTCAATTGAGGGAACTGGGTCACTGTGGTACTGCTAGACGAACTGGAAACTGGTAATATAAATAATTAACGTTACACATTCATAACATCGCGCGCATACGCGGCCGATAATTCACAGTAGCAGCCCGAAACCGATTGCCTAAGGCATTAAGACAGCCTCAGTAAAAAGTGAAAAACAAACCAGATGGGACGGAGGGGGGGGGGGGGGGGGGGGGTGCCAACTGACAATCAGCGTTGGGCTCTCCGCGCCCAGCAAATGCTGAGCTGGCTACCCTTTCGGCACGGCATGCTTGACAGCATACCTACCTATAGGTATATCTATTTAAAAAATATTTTATTTGTTAATTGTCAACTTTGGAAGATTATTTTTATTTTTTATATTTAATCTTCTCTCTCTTATGTTGTCAATGTGTGTGCGCTGAATAAATGATTTTTCTATATTTCTTTTTCTTTCAAAAAAGTATTTAAAAATATATACACGAGACTGAATTAAGATATCACCATTGTGGTCATGTGTCACCATGCATTGCACAGCGACCTTTTAACAGTCTCCCTTGGGACGTGTCCTACCAAGTAACACCTTGGTGGGGCTTCCCGAAGTCCACCAGTAGGTACGGCAAGCGGAACACTGTGGGTAGTGCTGGTAACTGTCCGACACACCCCACTCCTCCCCAACTCCACTCCCCCAGGTGGAGGATAATTCATTGGGTTCACACGTCGTTAATAAAAAAAAAGTTTGCAACAGACCTTTGCCGTCCTTTAGGGAAAACACACGTTAATGTTAGGGCTGTGCTTAACGATATACCTATTATAATTTAAATCATCTTTATTTTCCACGTTCATTTATAATGCAAAGGGTTGTCATAAACAAGTCTCGCTTTATAAAAAAATCATAAAATGTTAACAGAAGCAAAAAGAAAAGCATTTACTTTATTATCTATGTAGTTCACTTCTTTCTCTATTTTTTATTAAATAACAAACAATTATTTGTATGTATGTTTTTAGAACTAATTTAGTATTCCTTTTTGTTTCAGGTAAAGAATTAATATGACATATGACAAGAATTAATGTGGCATCAATTGTTGCTAATTTGTTTGCGGTAAGTGAATGCTTCTAAACTTTCTTTATAGTTCTATGAATAAAAATATTATAGTTTAGAAAAAAAAACGCTTTTGTCATCCAAACTAAACGTGTATGCAAAATTTCAGCTCAATCGGAAACCGGGAAGTGGGTCAAATTTAACTTCCAAGATTTTTTTACATAGTTAGTTAGTTACAGGTGAAGCTAATAAAAACGTTTTAAAAAGGACAACTTTCTCTTCTCCTGGGTGTAATAAGAAGTGATAAACTGCTATACTCAATATATTATAACAATAAACCAAAGTACACATGACTTGACAAGACATATGACGCTAGTAGTAGGGTCAGCAACGCTGGTCCGAGTGATGTGGTGTTGCAACCGTCCATAGGTTACGGTAACCGCTTAATAAGATCAGGGCCTCAAGTCTGCTAATTTCTGCTATTTTACAGCATCGTTCAACCTATTTTGACTTCTATTTCGTAGGTAATAGAATTAAAAGTCGGTTATTTGCCAATTATTAAGTGCCGTTCGATAGATTTCGACTACTATTTCCTACGCAATAGAAGTCAAAATCGGTTGAACGCCATTGTAAAAACTAACAATTATGAGGCCAATCTGACACGAATGAGATAACAGAAATTAGCAGACTGCCCAGGTAGGAAATGTATGGAACAGCTCATTTATTTTTCGCGATTTCTTGTTTGTTCCCGTAGTAAAAGTTGTTCATAATGACGAGTAGGTACTATAACTTCTTAACAGGACCTACCTACGCAAAGTCGAAAGCTTTTCATTTCTACTGGGCCTTTGCAGGCACTTTCAAAACCAAAACCTTATACTGTGTTAAATGATGAATCCTTGCTGGAAGAGATGACACTACAAATCACCTTTATTGTAGTGTGGCGTCTAATAGGAGGCTCGTGTTCAACAATACACGATTACAAGCTGATATTGACAAGTTGGACAACGCTTCTGCCTTCGATTGTACGTAGTACCCAAACAAGCCTATCTGAGGCATAACGGGGTCACTTCGAATAGAATCCATTGTTTGCGTTAGTTAATATTCTTTCTAGTATTCATAAAAAACCACAAACAACACCCCGGCACGCGATTGTAAACTTTATCACTTATACATAAAGTTGGATATCACACGCGA
This sequence comes from Allophyes oxyacanthae, assembly GCA_932294325.1. Lineage (NCBI taxonomy): Eukaryota > Metazoa > Arthropoda > Insecta > Lepidoptera > Noctuidae > Allophyes > Allophyes oxyacanthae. The sequence goes on along the minus strand of OW028629.1, from coordinate 1,861,440 downwards.
AAGCTTCTGAAATCGATACTGACTTAATAACAACTATTTCTTATGAATAGAGCTGGTAATTTTGGATTATTATCGGTAAATGAATATGAGATTTATTGCTTTTGAAATACAGCTTGTTATCCTATAAATTTGGTGCTGTTTTGGAATAATACGCGCCACTGTAGGACAGGATGCGATGACAAAGCAGTGAGTCAGACGTTGGAGGGGGGGGGGGGGGGAATGTAATTGAGCGACTAAGATTTTTCTGTTCCATAAAACTTGTTACCATGGCGACAAATCGTAAAGGATAAAAAGACTTAGCAAAATAAAAAATCTTTCGTTGAAATAATTTTCTGCTAAGAAATGGTGAGTAATTATAAAACGGGGTATCATTGATCCAACCCACGGTGTTCTTGAACAAACTAAGCCGCACTTGGTCCAGTGCCCCAGGTGCCCATATCTGCACCACGGAAGACCTTATGCTTATGCCGCTGGCTGTAAACACTCGCCTCGAGTCTCGAACTTTGGTGCTTTCGAGGCTCTCGGCCAGGCCTACAATGTGCACACTCTTTGTGTCAGTTGAACTGCAGACAGACACCGTTCACCGTACCCGCCATGATAGGTTTTGGTGCTGTTATCTACTATATATAATTTAATAACACAATCTCTAAGCGAAATTTGAAAAATCGAACCAGTTTTAACCAAAATAATCTTTTACACGTATCGAATAGATAAAGATGACATAAGTTTCTACATTGATGTGCCTTCATCTAGAGGAATGAGAGTAGAGTGAAATATTATGCAAAAATAACATGCCTGAAATCTTCGATATTTTTTTATGACTTCACGGACGTGATATCTAATACGTGGTATAATTTAATGTCGTAATGTTATCACCACCCTGTATTACTTTTAACGGGTCAGAACCATTACTAACTCTATGTATAACATGAAACAATATCATGTTTATAAGAATCCTTACAAAGTACAAATTAAAATTTTCCGAGAAATTCGTTCAGTACACTTCAATGACGCCGAGCAACAATTTGTGAGGTGTTACACATAGGTTTTGTTTAAAAATCGCCTTTATATTACAGAGGATAAAGTTCAACTTCTTTGGCTCAAGTTTTTTAAAGAAACTTGGCGACAGTCCGTCGGCGAAGACTTATAATTACTTTAAAAGTTAAGCAATTATTGACTAAGCGATCAATGTGGTCTAAGAAACTAAATATGGTGGATTTATGTACTTTCACGAAAATAAAAAAAATATAGACCATTGTACCAGTGGCGAAGAGTTCATACAACCCGATTCCCATCGGCTTCCCTTTAGGAATTGGTTAATACATACACCAACATAATATTATATTATTTACTGATCCAACTGATAAAAAAGGCATGTTATTCAGTTAGGTTAAGCTCTTCCAGACATGACTATAATAATTATATAGATTACAAGAGACAGTATGGATTTTAGATTGAAACTATAATATTTTTATTATTGTCTTACAGCATCAATGTGTTAATGTGCTTTTTTTGGAGGACTTTTTGAGACGGCTTCCCCTTTGAACATTTTCACCCATCGCCACTGCATTGTACAATGGATATTGTAATTTGTACAGTAATTCAGTCTCTGTTCCTAAATGCAACCGCAGTATTGGGATACACTTTCAAACAAAACGAAAATTCGACTTAGTATGGGAGACACGCACAATTTACTAGCGCGAGCCATACAAAATCTAATTTTTATTTTGTTTTGGATTGAATTTTAGTACTGTGGTTGCATTTGGGAACGGACACTAAATCACTGCAAATTTTGCGCACTACCTACATAAAAAATAAAATTATCTATGACAAAAAAAAAACTAAATGAAAATCGGTTCATCCGTTTGGGTGCTACGATACCACAGACAGATACACAGACAGACACGTTAAACTTATAACACCCCTCTTTTTGCGTCGGGGGTTAATTATCCTGTATGAATCATAAGTACATAAACACGGGTAACTAGCCTACGAATCAACTTGTCATGTCAAACACTTTCTATTGTGTCAGTAAGTTGTTATTTGCCAAAGTCGTCCTTTCAACTACAAAGTCGGTTTGTCACTAAATGGTACCTTTGTCAAGTAACTACTCAAGTACTATTGTTAGCTTGATTTGCTCGGCTATTATTAAACGATTTATGTTCACGCTTCAATGTGGAGTTAATGGAATGAGCAGAGTTTATAGGAATACCAAATCTTATTAACCCCCGACAAAAAAGAGGGTTGTTATAAGTTTGTAGTGTGTATCTGTATGTGGCATTGTAGCTCCAAAATGGATTTTAATTGGAAGCTAGTTTAACCGGGTATCATCTTAGCTATTTTTCATGAAAATCTGTTCAGCCGTTCAAAGGTTACAGCTCTTTTTCTAGTTGGAGTCGGGGGCTTTTGACATACAGGTTTTTTTTTTGCTCTCCTATTGTGTGCGCTTTGTGGAATAACTATTGGTGCGATTCGAATTGGTGCGCTAAATGGTATGCCTCAAAATATTGGCTTCATACCTATAGCAACGAAAGAATAACTCAAGTCTATTTGATTGGAAAGAGCCACCCCAAGTGCCGATACCTTTTTCACAGAAACAAAACATAATATTTAGAGGAAAGAGGTATGGTGTTCCTCCATTGAAAGGGGAAATATTTGTACCGTGCGGGGATTGAAGCCACCACACGTAGCGCTGAATGCTAATCGCTTACCCACTGCACCAACCGCGCAATCAAGTTGAATAGTCTCTACATTTCTCTATTCCCTAAACAATTCTAACAATGATAACTATTGGCTGTTCGTTTATTTTTTTCACGTTCAGAATTTCTCGTAGTTGGAGCGTGCGTAAAACCGATTTATCTTAAAGCCAAACTGACGGGGGGTGAATGCAAATGACTGTTCCGAACAAAACTTATGCAATACCAAAATTTTGAGTTATTAAACAAAACCTTCCGTTCATCTTCAGCTCGTAAACGTGTTTTGCTAAACATGAGACGCCACATAACGTTAAAAGAAAGAAAGAAAAAAAAAACATGGGACTACTATGGAACTACTTGCCGATTTAAAAGTTTACGTATTTAATTTAACTGATCTCAAAAACTAATCCTAATATTTTCGACCTTAAGTGTCCAGGCATTATGAGAAATAGACCATTTGCTCATTGGCCGTTCTGCTACATAGACATTTCGATAGTTGAACGTTTTGCTATAAAGACAATTTGCTAATTAGACGTATTGCTAAATAGACATTTTGATTATTTGGACGTTTTGATACTTAGACGTATTGATCATGAGGCCATTGACAACACAAGAGGGAGAAGATTAAATATAATAAATAATACTACAAACAGAGATAAATAAAAAATTAAATTCTTAAAAATATATAGGTACCTATGCTGTCAAGCATGCCGAAAAGCCAGCTCAGCATTTGCTGGGCGCGGAGAGCCCAACGTCAACGCATGGGTGACAATAAAATTACACAAAAATAAAAGTTTATTTTGATTTATATCTAAATGTGCTGTCGAGCAAGCCCATACAGAAAATGATACCAACTCAGCATGTGCTAGGCGTTACACACAGCACTGAGCTTTCAGTTCGCACCCCCCTGCATTCACGGACGAATCTGTAATTAAATAAACAGATAGTAAGAATATTGAGTAATAGAATAGAATAGAAGATTTTTATTTGTCTTTCAAATTACATAGGTAGCAAGGAGATACATCATACAAGAAGGTAAAAGACAAAAAGGTCTTGGACTCAGCATAATAGTTGGCAGCGCGAGGCATGCACAACTGCTGATATTCTGTCCAAGCCAGTCATGCGTTGAATAGAACACAATTTTTATAGTAATAAATAGGTATATCTATACATAAAAATGCCGTAATATAATGTAAACAATGAAATAACAAATAATAATAAATAATATTCGTTAATAATAATAAAATATTTAAATGAATAAGGTATTAACCATATTTAGTAACTTACTAAGACAGGTCGCCCGGTGGTTGAAATTGAACCGTAATTTTAGCTTTTTGCACTCGTTCTCCATATAAACTTTAACTACGCCAAATCTCGCACTTCTCCGTGCGCGCAATGTGCTTCAAAAGGGGAACAAAGTTTTCACACATATATATAGATAAATAACAACAAAATCTATTCCACAAAAGTACAGAATAAAACAAACAATTTACGCTCATCCCTCTAATATTTCTACCATCTAGAAATTCGGATACAAGACATATTTTTTCATACAAAAAATATCTAGATATTTGATATTCTAGGTTTCAATCCACTACTAAATACGTAGACGACGGCAGTATTGGAGCGTGCGTTGTACCGATTTGTCTTCAGCCGCGCCGACGGGGGTGAATGCAAATTACCGGCGCGGCAGACGATGCCCGCCGTCTGGTTTACTTATAAATAAACTTAGCTTTGTGTGCTCATAGCTTTATTTTTGTTAATAAGGTACGAGGGTCTTTTGGCGGTTTTCAATCAGTGAAATAATTTGTTAATATCATGCAACCTAAGGCGCTGAGACTGACGTGACGCCACGTTATATAGGATAGTTTTTACGGGTTCCGTACCCAAACGGTAAAACGGGCCCTATTACTAAGACTCCGCTGTCCGTCCGCCTATCTGTCCATCTGTCACCAGGCATCATCTTTCACAGATGATGTATTTCTGTTGCCGCTATAACAACAAATACTAGAAAACAGAATAAAATGAATATTTAAGGCGGCTCCCATACAAAAAACGAGATTTTTTGCCGTTTTTATAATGGTACGGAACCCTTCGTGCGCGAGTCTGACTCGCACTTGGCCGGTTTTTATGTAGTGCGCAAAATTTACGGAGTGGATCAGTGTCCGTTCCTAAATGCAACCGCAGTATTGGGATACACTCATTCATGAGACATGAGCCCAATCTGTTTGCGGTGTTAGCTGTCTTGTGGGATATTGCCTTGTCCTAAACATCTGTTACTCCTGGCTGGGATGCTCGAAGCCGTCTTGGGAACCAATCAAATGAATAAAAAAAAATACCTTTTTTACCGTTAAAACGAGATTGGGACGGAATTTTTGAGCTGTCAAATTAGATTGAAATGTCATTCTGAGATGCCGTTTATCTTAAGTATGGATTTCGAAAAAAATGTCTTATTTTTAATTAAGTAAAATACAATACATGTACATAAGCGTGTCATTCTTATTTCGCCTTTTAAAAAATATCAATTTATATTTATATATTTAGTCTGCGCAGTACATAATCGTCGCCATTATCACACTAATGAGAATCACAGAAACCCATTTCTCACGTTTAATATTTCATTATTCGTAATTTAATTAATGTTTTCTATTAATTTACTCATAACGCTTTGTTGATTTTAGCAATTAAGTACTTTCAGTTTCATATTCCCAATTGTAATTAAATTTAATGTATATAGCAATTCTTTTTATTAATGTTTTTAACTTTTGAAGAGGTGGGGGCCTATTCTGTTTCGTGAACAACAATCAATATTGTTTAGATGAATATATAGATGATAGGCGACTTGACCATCACTTAAGGCCCTCTCACAGTGCTGTGAATATACTTTATCGTGTAAATATTCTTTCTTATTCTTTATTGTACACATAAACACTAATAAAATACATAAAAGGAAAAACTTGTACATAGGCGAGCTTAACACACACACACAGTCTCTCTATCTCAGTCTCTTTATTACAGTAAATAGGGTTTCTTTTACGGTGTGTCCTTTAGCGCAGTGGGCGGTTGTTATAAGTTTGTAGTGTGTATCTGTCTGTGGCATCATAGCTCCTGAACGGATGAACTGATTTTGATTAAGTTTTTTCGTTTGAAAGGTGTCTTAATCGAGAGTGTTCTTAGCTATGTTTAAAGATAATCAGTTCAGCCGTTCAAAAGTTACAGCTCTTTTTCTAGTTGGAGCCTGGGGTTTTTGACGATTAGATATATAAATATATATTTATTATATAGAAAAAAAAAACTAACCACTATATAAAAATCTATTTTCAACATGACCAAAATAATATCTAATAAAGTTAAAGTTTTGTTTTAAAGTGTATCCCAATACTGCGGTTGCATTTAGGAACAGAGACTGAATCACTCTACAAATTATGCGCACTACATAAAAAAATATCCTGTATAGATTTATTACTAGGTATATCTGTAGGTTCCTATTTAATTTATCACCCGTAACTACCTGTTCCACCTGTGTAACAAGTCACTTGTTACGCCGCAGATTACCCTCGTCCCTTTCAACTACAATTTCCAGACTATCCAAAGGTTGTCTAGAAGAGAACGCCGGGAGCAATCAGACAATTCTACGATCCTTGCCACGGATCTTTGTGTCTCTGAAGTTTGGTTCAAGTAATTAAATAATAATCTAACCGTCAAAACCCCCGACTCCAACTAGAAAAAAAGGTATAACTTTTGAACGACTGAACAGATTTTCATGAAACATAGCTAAGATGATACCCGATTAAACTAGCTTTCAGTTAAAAAACACTTCATTGAAATCGGTCTATTCATTTTGGAGCTACTATGCCTAAGACAGATACATAGATACACTTTACAAACTGAAAATACCCCTGGAGTGGTGAAATGTTTTTTTGTTATAAATTCGTCTTCTACAAAAGTTAAGCCGCGTGTATAAACTAAAGATAAAATAAATACGTTCTTCGCTAAACATATTGGGAACACGCTAACATGAGGGGAGGAAATCTGACACTAATCCTATGTTACGACAGTCGGGAGCGGTGGAACCTACTGTGTCAGCTTAGATATACATCAACACGAATGGTACACTTCTGGTTAAACTGTGCCATGTAGGTCAACTTACGGTGTACCGAGGTTCGTGGCTTATCGAAGTTTAAGAAAAGAAAGAAAGAAAACAATTTTTTTCTGGACTCGCCAGGAACAAATAAAATTACAAAAGTAAAAATAAAAAAACAAAAATAATGATGTGGACTGTACAGCTAATTATGTTTCTTGGACCTGACAACAGTGTGCAAAATAGCTGCCTTTTTAGCATGTCACTTATAATTGACATAATAACGTCCGTTAGCTGCCGTACACGATTTGCATTGGCATCTAAATATTCATGTTATACAACTTGCGTGCGACCACAAAAACACGTGGAAGAGGCGCCAGCGAGTGATATGACTCATCGGATTATTCTTAGTCTCAATGGCAGACCTCACAGATCTGTTTAGCAGTGGCGAAGGGTGACAGTTTTAAAAGGGGAAGCCGTCCCAAAAATAATTGCTGCAATGAATGCTGCAAGACAAAAATCCATACGGTCTCTTGTAATCTATATGTAATCATGTCTGGAAGAGCTCGACCTAACTGAATAACAAGCCTTTTTTTTTTGCCAGTTGGATGAGTAAATAATATAATATTACGTTGGTCTATTCACTAACCAATTCTTAAAGGGAAGCCGATGGGAATCGGATTGTATGGACTCTTTGCTACTGCTGTTTAGACCTCACTTTAAAATAACCTAACCGTCAAAAACCCCCGACTCCAACTAAAAAAAGACCTGTAACTCTTAAACGGCTGAACAGATTTTCATTAACATAGCTAAGTTGATATCGGATTAAGCAAGCTTTCATTTAAAAAAAACAGTATTGAAATCGGACCATCCGTTTTGGAGCTACGATGCTACAGACAGATACACAGATATACACTACAAATTAAGGTTAAAAGTGAGCTTTACCAGGGCGCGAATTTGCAAAGCCATATATAAAAAAAAATGCATGAAACGCGCTAGTAGAGTGTTTAGTACAGGGATCGCGAACCTATGGCACGCGACGAGAAATAGAGGGCACTTAATTAATTGAGAACCCCAAATAATTTTAAATTTAATGTTTTTTTCCCACTACTCTAAAATGGCTTGTTTATACATACGTTGCAATTACAGTAAAGATATCATGGAAAAAGTTTACCCCTGGTACAGTGTATGTCAGTGGCGAAGAGTCCATACAACCCGATTCCCATCGGCTTCCCTTTAGGAATTGGTTAGTGCATAAACCAACGTAATATTATATTATTTATTCATCCAACTGACAAAAAAAGGCTTGTTATTCAGTTAGGTCGAGCTCTTCTAGACTTGACTATGTATATTACAAGAGACGGTATGGATTTTTGTCTTACAGCATTAATAATTTTTAGAAGACATTTTTGGGACAGCTTCCCCTTTTAATACTGTCACCCTTCGCCACTGGTGTATGTAGTTATCTCATCGCGATTGCGTTTTTTATGTGATATTTTTTGACAAGACATAATGAATGGATCGATACCTAAATTCTTCTAAACAATCTTGATATTACTAAGTAGGTAGGCACGTATTACACATTATTTGCCTAACACCCAGACATATTCTCAGAATTACCGCTAAAATTCACTGTCAGGTTGAAATTTGAAGTCAAAGAGTGTCACCCTCATTATATTCACGACGAGTGGCGTATTTCGTTATAACATACAGGCACAGTTTTACTAACATATATGTTGTTACAGGGATGGCAAACAGTAAAAGATAAAGATAAATTTATTCAAAAAATTATGGTAAAAAACACAATTTATATCATAATTATAACATAGGTAGGTATCATACTGATAGGTGCCTGCACTAGGATAAACCTGTGCCACAGGTGGCAAACAGTGCAAACAGTGGGCCAAATCTATTTATTAAACACAATTTTTTAATGCGATATGCTTGTGAGCTATCCTATTAACAAATCGTATTTTTAGTGAGTGATATGGGCACTGAAATAGTAAAATATGGTACTTTTGAGCAATGTGAAGTGCTTGTTAGAGATCAGAAGCCCAATTCTCGTAATTAATAAATATTATAGTTTAAAAAAAACTACAGAAAACGCTTTTGTCATCCAAACTAAACGTGTGTGCAAAATTTCAGTTCAATCGGAAACCGGGAAGTGGGTCAAATTTAACTTCCAAGATTTTTTTACATAGTTAGTTACAGGTGAAGCTAATAAAAGCGTTTTAAAAATGTTTAAAATATAGTTCCGATCTAGTATCTATCAATTTCGTAAATGTCACAAACGTGAGATTATATTGTAATGAGGTCGAAAATTGATAGAAGCTAAATCCATAGAGATAATACATAGTACCTATCAGTATTCTGCTAACATTTTGAAACGACACAGATAATAAAATTGGTATTCTGGTCCATACATAAACGTCCGTCAAAAATGAGATTGAAATGAATCTGTAAGAAGATTGAATTCAAATCATACTTAAATCGGGCTAAACTTTAAGAGGAGTAGAATATCGACTTTTCGTCAATTCATAATTTAATCTCAGCTCGGTCAACTTTCAGTCATAGTGTAAATTAATTACGTGATGGCTTCATATTAAAAAATCTAAGTGCCAAATTTCAAATTTTCTATTCCAAAAATATCGTAGGGATCATCGGATCTAGAGACTCATCTTTTATCCCGTGTGTGTCCCATCTGAAACGGCAGCCATTTTCGGACCAGTTACAACACACGTAATGAACAGTGGACAGGATATGATATATTGTACAATGCCCATAAGCTGCGCAGGACTAGTTGCATGAAAGAGACACGCGATAGATAGATGTCTGCCTGTGTCTATTGTCCACGGCTCGTCTTTTCCGTGTGCACGTTTATCTCATATCTCTACACAGATTACAGAAGTTTGTCAACCCTACAATATTAATAATATAATCCACCATATTGTTTTACAAACTCCATTGTGTATCATTTCCTTTGTTGTGAGAAATGCTTATTCAACCGCAAGATTTACACGGGATTATTTTAAATCGTAAGATAAATTGTTGAGAATACGACTACATGAAAAATTTATGTAGAAACAACGTCGAGAAATATGGTTTTCACGTACGAAGGCAATAGAGTTCAAGGCATGTTTGGCATAAATATGTATAATCCTGGTATAATCGGTACCTCACTTACAGTGCGCACAGTATATGTATTTTTGCAGACAGCGAAATAGTAATCGAATTGAATTTTAAGGTGAATACACACGCGAATGAGATGGTGGGACGAACTAGACACATTCAACAAAGACTGGTCATTATTGGCACATGATCGAACAGCATAGAAATCAAGGGGGAGGCCTTTGCCCAGCAGTGGGATGATACAAGTAACAGTAACACATGTAAAGTTCTTACAAATGATAAAATACAAGCAAAAGCTCAACTTAAAAAAATAACTTCGATGTAATGTAACATTCCTGCGAATGCCGGACGCTGTGTTCGACGTAATGCTCACGGCGAGTGAGCACTGACCTGTAACAATCCTTACTGTTTTGCATTTGCTGTTCGTTGAAATGTCGTAACGGATCGCTTGTGCTGCGTTTATCTTGATGAGTTGTAATAGAAGATGGTGGTTCTTTAGCCTTATTTACGTATGTGTTATCGTGGTTGTCCGTGGCATCACATCGGTCCTATCCGAAAACCAGCACTGTGACATTTATTCTATCTGTCGCAACATATGCAGAGATTGGGGCCATTTTTGGCTTCGTGCAGGATTTTTTATTTTGTTATTATTATTTCTTTTATTCATTTTTTATACATATTATTTATATTTTTAAATATTTTTACAAAACTATATAAAAAAAACATTTAAAAATATATAAAATAGTAGCCCACCGGTATCTAGAATAGGGTCCAAGCTACCGGCGGTCAGGGCTCCAGAGAAAGGAATCTCCTGACAATGCGTGCCGTGTCAAGAAGTACTGCTCTCTGAATCAGGCCCTTGATCCAACTGCCTAACGAGAGCCTCCTAAGGTGTCGGTCGAGACTCTCGGTAATTAAGCCATTGGCCGAAACGACAACTTATTATTATTATTTTTATTGTTTTCTCTTATGGTTTTCTCTCTGTATGTAATTTTCTGTGCGAGTCCGAAATAAATCATTTTTCTTTCTTTCTTTTTAAATGTTGCAATAGTAAACTCCGCGTCGCATTTGCCCGCACTCGTGTCTTTGCTTGATGAAATGTTACACAAATTGGATCGTTGTGTTTGTCTTTATCTTCCAGTAGGCAAGCGAGTCCTAGCAACAAGCAATACAACATACACCCAACTTTCCTTCCTTTCCGAATTGCTACCAAAGCTATCAAAGTAAAATGTGAGCATGATGTAAATAGTAGTGTTATAGATATTGACTAAATACCTGCTTGTTGTCTGGTACTATGAGTCTGTCATGTCTTGCTGATGGTGGCGTTGTGTCGGGTTGTTGTGTTCCCTTCATTATGGTTGAGCTTAGCGATGCTGACGCATGAGTCATGCTCGTGAACAGGTGCCGTCTGTCGGGCCTAGTCAGCTTGTAACTGCCATGGCATTCTTATTTATAGGCAAATCATTATTATTATCCTATTCTAATTTATTTTTATTTACAATAAATTACATTATTCTCGCAGGTCTTACCCTTTGAGTATCTAGACGTCTTACGACAACATTGTACTAATCAAGATTGTAATCTATTATTTAAAAGAGTTTCCATGGAGTTCCTTGCCGGTTCTTTTCCATAGGACCTACTATTTGGAACGGCGCACCTAGAGTCTCGACTTTTTTTAAGTGCCTGTGTCTAGTTTTCACGAAATAAAGATCTATTCTATTCTAAACGCTGTTTTACCAAAATTGACATTCCAACAGCCTACCAAGGCCTTGAAATCCTGTCAAAGTTCAGAATCTTATTTGATTTAATAATCTTTTGGCCAAATCCCAGGGGTTTGGGTCTCCGAACAAATCTGAGCCATAAATGTTACTAAGTCTGATACAAAGTTAGTAATTTAGTTAGTGTTAAGACGGTTTACGACAGAATTAGGCTTGTTTTCGAAGGAATTTGTTCGAAAAATGTAGTGGTTCGTTTTTCTTGCACATGAGGGACACACACTTCCATGCTTTATTTTTCATTGTTTTTATTTTATGTAATTTTCTGGTTTTTTTTATTTTTTATGTTTGTTATGTGTGCATGCTCGGTGTCCTGTGTGCAAAAAATAAATTGATTTTCTTTCTTTCTTTTCTTTCTAGTTGAGTCTAGTTCAACTGTTCAATGTCTGTGCTAATCCCCGCGGAACTAATAGAAACAGCTCCATTTTTTTTTTACGATTAAACTTAACTAAACAAACCAGCCCATTACTGTCCCACACGGGATTCTTCTGAGGAAAGAAGAGACTTAATCCACCACGCTAGCCTAGTGCGGTTTGGCGGTCTACACACACCATCGAGGACTTAATGAAGCCCTCTCAGATGTGCAGGTTTTAACGATGTTTTCCTTCACCGTTAACGCAAGTGATAATCAAATTGTGATCCGCAAATAAATTCGTGAAATCAGAAGTTCGGGCTGGGTTCGAACTCACATCCTCCTGCATGGAAGGCAAGCGCTCAACCCGTAGGCTATCACTGCTATTCATGCTCTGTACATAAGCTAACCGTCAAAACCCCCCGACTCAAACTAGAAAAAGAGCTGTAACTTATGAACAGCTGAACAGATTTTCATGAAACATAGCTAACATGGTATCGGATTAAACTACCTTTCAATTAAAAAAAACTACATTGAAATCGGTCCATCCGTTTTGATACGACAAAAAAGAGAGGTGTTATACGTTTGTATATAGTGTGTATCTGTGTATTTGTCTGTGCCATCGTAGCTCCAAAATGGATGGACCGATTTCAATGCAGTTTGGGTTTTGGAGCTACGATGCCACAGACAGATACACACTACAAACTTGTAACACTTTTTTTTTGTCAGGGGTTTAAAATACGAAACAGTAATCAATTTCCCAAGCTTTTGTGGTAGACTCAATACTAATTTTGTCCTAATTTCGTTACTTTGCCTTCAGACTTCAGTCTAGCCATAAATCAGCTCCCCTCGGGCTGTCTACCGTCTAGCCTTAATTCGTCAAGGATCTAGCCTTAATTCGTCAAGGATCTAGCCTTAATTCGTCAAGGACCCGCGTTGGTACATCTTTCTTTACGATATTTTTGTTTTCGGACTAGATTTTTATTGTTTGTAGGTGGTTGAATGATTTGAACCGTCAAGAGCTTCTGAAAATTGTATCTATTATAGGTACGTGTAGAGAAAACTTTGTACCCCTTTTTAAGCATATTACGCGGACGGAGGAGTGTCAAATTTGGAATAGTTAAAGTTTATATGGAGAAGAAGTGCACAAAGCTAAAATTACGGTTGAATTTCGACCATAAGATGACCACGTGATAATAAATTCGTTAAGAGCTCCATCAGACGTCCGACTGATCACTGACATAAATATTTAGAAATTAATAATTATTTTTTATACAGGGTGGCAACGACGTATCACACTAAATGAAACCGCGTATTTAGTATCACGTTCTGTGACCTTATATAAAAAAGTCAATCAAATCCAATCAGTAGTTTAGCTACAGGAACTTATTTTAAATGTTATAATTGTAATACACATATCACGATTCACGATCACATACAAAGAAAAGTCTCTAACCTATTCTAACCAAAATTATTTTTACTTAGACGTGTAGAACAGATAAAGGTGATATACTTAAATTTCTCCTGCGATGTCCCTTCACCTAGAGTGACGAATGATAGAAGAATGAGTGAAATATTATGCAAAAAATAAATTGCGTGAAATTCGCAGATTTTTTGAGAATCTACGGTCTTAAAAAATTATACAAAATACGGGGTTTAATTTAATGTGATACAGTTTTCGCCACCCTGTATGCATTCTAAAGCTTTTAATTATGATTAAACTGTTGTTTTGGTGAACTGTCCGCCGTTTGCTGAAGTGCAGTCTCATAATAAAATTTGCGAAGATGAAGATCTCGACATTTTCACATGTTTTACCGAAAAGTCATAGAGATAGTTTGCATAGAAATCCTGGCCCCATGTTATAAACCCATTTTTTCGGACAAAAATTTCAATCCTAAACTTGAGAATTTTTCTTACAGAAAATGTTGTCACCATCTTATGCCAGAGAATAATAACTCACAAACAAAAATTAATTTAAAGTTAACCCGTCAAAGAACGCCAAGTAGAGACAACAGAGAATCTATTGATTGCGGCCGCCCGCGACCATTTTCAGGTTAAATAATGATTAACTCCCTTCATAAACGATGATTAAACGTTATTTAACGAAATAAGCTCTGCCATCTCTATTTCTGGCATAAAAATGACAAGGACAGGTATAATTTAATCAGAGTTTAAAAGACAAGTTTTTATGAATAAAGAATTTCATTAAGCTGCTAACGGTCGCCGGCGCTATTACTTACATAATATTTTCTAAATAACCTAACCGTCAAATCCCCCGACTCCAACTAGAAAAAGAGCTATAACTTTTGATCGGCTGTACAGATTTTAATGAAACATAGCTAAGATGATACCCGAGTAAACTAGCTTTCGATTAAAATAAACTGCATTGAAATCGGTCTATCCGTTTTAGAGCTACGATGCCACAGATAGATATACACAGACACACAGATACACACTACAAACTTATAACATCCCTCTTTTTTGTCGGGGGTAAAAATGACAAGTTTTTCATAAAAACTTGTAATTTTTATAATTTAATAAGGGGGTAAAAGCTTAGCAAGCTAAACGAAAAGTCGCCCGCGCTATTAGGTACTTAAATAATATTTTTGTAAAAAAAGACATTCTTTTACTAGACCTGGAAAAATCAACAGTCAAATTCAGGTTGTTTGATATTTTTTGTTCATATAACATAGTTTTTTTAGGTGACAGGCTGCTAGCGAATACGGTAGGAACAACAAAACAGGACAAAGCAATCCATCGCAGTCCAGTCTTTTATTTTCCATTCACCCGACGACACAGTTTCGCTTTTATGCCTAGGTCTGAATGGACAATGTGTGTAGCTCAAATTATAAAAAAAAAACTCCTTTTAAGCTACAGTCAAAGTATGCCTACTAAATAACTCATGGGATTTTTTTTTATAAGTAAGAATTGAACTCATCTACTCTACTCATTGCACTGATATACGGGTGACTAATCAACATTAAGTTACGCTGCGCTGTGTTGTGTTGTGTTGTGCTTAGCTAAATTTCTTAAGCTTCCAAAACACAGCACAGTACAGCATAGCATAAAGTCGAATAACCCTACTCATTAAATTCTTCAATGGATTGAATGTCGCTTCAATCAATATTATTTTAGAATGTATTTATTTTTAACGCAATCTGCTACACAGATCTACTAAGATCCCTCTTAAGGTCCGGTATCCACCAAAGAGCAGAGGAGCAGAGATGTATCGTAACGACCAATAGGATTTTGTTATTGAAACTAAGCGGAGAGACGTAAAAATTACGATATCCTATTGGTTATTAGGACACATCTCCGCTCCTTTCCGATTTGGTGGTTACCACAAGTTAAAAATTACTATGGCGAAAGAACCAATAAGTATTTGACCCACACAATATTCAATAATATTCCTTGGCTTAGGAAATATCACGGTAAATTAAGCAAATTATCTCTAAAAAATAAACTAAGACATGTACTACTTAGCGAGTTCACCGCAAGCTAGTGTATCAAACTAAATGTGTGATAGTAGTAGATGTTTCAATCACTGTAATATTCCACTAAACCTTAGTAATAAGGAACCTGCTGTTTTAAACGAGCGCTAATCCCGCCGACAAACTGTTACGCAGTTTGGTGGGCTTAAAACATTCTATCAAGAGTTTGTACCGAATAAATGATTTTTTTACTTTTATTTTTTATTTTAGGCCTAATTCTAACTACCCTCTACTCTGAAGATCGCGAGTATATCGACAAACACGTCCACAGAACATAAAAACATTATTAATTTTTCTAGTCACGTCTCAAGTCCTGTAGAACAGAAAATTGAGCTAAATCCGTTAGGCGATATTTACCTTTGTTTTACAAGTGTCCCAAATAGCAATACTTAATCCACTATTTCCGTCTTTATCAATCAGAATTGTTTCATCCATCAATAAAAACCATACAGTCGCCAAACAAAAATCTAGATGGAAATCATAACAATAACAAATGGTGTTTTAACAGGCAATCAATGACAAGGGCGAATCACTTGATGGTCGATGGCCAGGAGTTGCTCGCGTGACGGCTCCCATCAACACGGTTATAATATTATACAGCGGATTTTTTAAATTCTCTGTACTGGTCGTAAATGAATAGTTAAGGAGTGAGTGTTGACTGAGTGTCTGGAATGGTCGTGTTAGAAAGAAAGAAAGAAAAAGAGTTTATTAGCACAAATATCTATATAATAATACGTGAAGAGAAAACTTTGTACCCCTTTTTTTAGCATATTGCGGGAACGGAGGAGTGTGAGATTTGGCATAGTTAAAGTTTATATGGAGAAGGATTGCAGAAACCTAAAATTACGGACGACTTTCGACCTCTGGGCGACCACTAGTAATGATTTATTGTGCCAAAAGGCCGCAGCTCAGCATAATGTCAGGAGGCAGTGATACTGGCCACCTGACGCTGGTTTTCAGCTACAACCCACGAGTGCCATACGCTCTGTTAATTCACTGATCGCCGGCGCCAACAGTCAATAGATTCTCTATTGTGCCTACTTTGCGTCGGCTTGGCAGGTTAATTCGTCGAATAGTGCCCGTAACCGTGTTTTATTATAGCAAAGTGATCTCCACTGAAGTATTTTAAGCTGAAGATAGGGACAGATTTATTTCTGTTTTAAAGTGTATCCCAATACTGTGGTTGTTAGGAACAGAGACTGAATCACATTACAAATTGTGCGCACTACATAAAAAATATCCTGTACCTATATTATGTGTTTTTTGCTGGAACGATATACCCGTTGTACGAGACAAGTATGAACTTTATGATGACGCCCCGCATGACTCATGACATTATACTTTTTTCTCATTCGACAAATGCGTGTAGTCGCGACTGCAGTGTAGTTGCAGAATCGTCACTCCTAAAAAAACGCACGAACGACAGAGGGCAAATTCAAAACATATACCATATATATTGAATAGTGTGCTGGCGGAAATAAGACACGAACCCAAAAAAGGTGTTTTCAAGAGAAAACTATTCAAATATTATTTAAGTAATATGTTAAATAATAGGTGCGTAAGTGGGATTGAGATCATCTGGTTAGTGATGTCAGTGCCACCACTGAGCACTTATTACTAAAACGCCTATCTAATTTGTTTAGACTCACTGATCCCACAGTCAAACCGATTACACGGTTTTGTGTGACTATGCCAATTCAATGTACAAATTGTGTATTTTTCAATAAATAATAATAAAAATAATAAAGTAATTCTATGACGCGCCGATCTATTGCAGTGACGCTTGAACAAGTTGACGCGAGCGTATCTCACTGAAGCTAAGAAAATACCAAATGTTTTGTTTTAATCAAAATGTTACTACAACTGCGCGGCAACTGCAGTTCTTTAGTTACCTGAATTAGCCTACAGGTCATGTGCATTGTGTCGTGTGTTGCCTATCGTGACCGCAAATCGTTCCGTGTAAAAATTCCCTTAATGGCCACGTTAGGCCCATGGATCACTACCATGTCGACGCCTCACAATAATAATACACTACGAATGTTCACGTATTAACTATCAAGGCATACACTGAACAACCATTTTAAATACAGCTCGAGGCATTCCACTTGCACAGCAAGACGTGCTGGTTTTAAGAATCGCAATAACACACAAGTTTGTGTTCTGATCAGCTGCAAGCTTGCTGCAAGTATTACAGTACAGCAGTCCGCTTCCCGCTGTAAAACCACTAAAGTCTTGAAGCTTGTGTAGAATATTAAGCAGGAGATCAGTTTGTATTTTCCTTTATACATTTAGGTTGCGTTCTATATTTGATCAGAATATGAATTGGATGTGATCTTTGGCTACAAATAGATTGATTGTAGATCTTCGTAGCTCGTGTATTTTAAGTATCAGCATATGTGAGCCAATCAATTGATAATTGAGGCAAGCAAGCACAAGAAAATTCTTATTATTATAAATGCTAAAGACTGTCTCTATCTGTCCCTTTTGTCGAATAAACGGCTGATCCGATCTTGCTGAAATTTGACAAGAAATTATTGTACATCACTACTAAAACTACTAGTAACTACTACTACATAAACTACTTCGACGTTCCTTCACCTAGCTGAATGATAGCAGACTGAAATATGATGCAAAAATTGCAGATTTTTTGTGTACGGCTTCACAACATAAAACCAAATACGTGGTTTCATTTAATGTGATAAAAAGAAAGAAAGAAAAAGAGTTTATTAGCACAACAAAAAAAAATATAAAACCAATAACAAAGAAAACATAAAATGAGTTATTGTGCCAAAAGGCCGCAGCTCAGCATAATGCCAGGGAGTAGTGATACTGGCCACGTGACGCTGGTTTTTAGCTGCAACCCACGAGTGCCATACGCTCGAAACTATCAATATTATAAGTACTACATCGCGAATCGCATCATAATTAAGGACAATTCGTACCTATATACAATTAACTTCGTATTTTAACGGGACTCAAAGCAAGCAATCGACCGGAAAAATTCTTAGATAAACCTATAAACGTTCAAATTGTTTCATGAAACGTTCGTGAAGCTACCAAAACTTTTATCCACTTAAACTTTGCGAAGGTGACGACCCTCAAGGTCAAAGCCTCAAAGGTCAAACCTGACGTTAAAAATATTGTTGTGATTAGTTTATAAACGTTATATAAAATCGTACGGCTATTGCCGGCGGCGGCACGCAAATGACATAGTTCGACCTCGTAGTAGAAATGAAAATATTATGGATCAACGGACTTACGACGGTCTGTATTTGGATGAATGGAAAATGATATCGTTTGAAAGGTAGAGGTTTTGTTAGAGGATGCAATGAAACGAATTTAAATGGTAGGAGAGGATTTAATATCATATTTGGAAGTAATTTAAAAGACCCGAAACAAAATGAAACGTGACGCCCGTCGTGGATAGAACTTTATTAATTACAGTGATTAACAAAAAACATATTTTGTATGTAATATCAAAACTTTGGACTATTATAGTTATGTATGGAACAAGGACAATGATAATAGAATATTTCAAATACTAAAAATAATAGTTTTATAGTCTTTGTCCTTATTTTTAAATAACATTGCCCCTCACTAGAATTTCTTCTGTATCGAAGGTACCGTTTACAAACACATGCACATGTCACTTGCACACACACCCAGACCCGAAACTACTCGTACTATCTGTAGATCATACAAATATTTATACCGTACGGGGATAGAACCCGCGGCACGTAGCGCAGAAAGCTAATAAAAATTACCGATCATGAAGTTGGGACTCTTGTCTTCATGATCAGTAAATTGTGTACAAGGTAGGTTAATGTTTAGTCTCTCCCGATCGTATTGAAGTTTATTACCAGTGTCGATGTTCATCACCATTTTAGTTACGCAGTAGACCCGCAGGTGCGGTCCGAGAGGGGTCACGGGGGTCATGTCATGACTTCCCTCGAAATCATCTCTGCGCCCTGTACTTGGATGAAATGAAATATCATGGAAGGGAATAACGCCTATTCCATGAGATGCATTCGACAATGTCCGCACCGCTGTGACCACGCTGTGACCGTTGTCATGTCCGTGAATTATGCATAAGAATGAAGACGGCTGCATTTCGATTGCGCACCGGACTGTTGTTAGAATTCAATTTGAACGTAGCTGAATTAACCGCATCGTAGTTGTACGGTTACAGTGCGGTTAGGGTTGCCAGGCCCTGAAATACAAAAGCCGGACTTAGCGCTGTATTAGGCCGGATATTTTGCCCTAAAAGCCGGAAATATGTTTTATAATAGCCAAACGTAAATACATTTTTAAAGCCGGACATACTTTTAAAATTTGGGAGTTAGGACATATGTTTTTAATAAAATACCTCGGTAACGTATTGTAATTATTTATGAAGTACAAATTAATCTGATATTCCGCATTACTTCGTTACAATGGAGTTTCTTGCCGGTATCTTCTCCAGGACCAACCCACTTGGAACCGTGCACCAATCACGACGTTTTGAAAGAGCCTGCAAAGGCCCAGTTGAAATAAAAATCTTTGACTTTGACTTTGAAAATGACAAAAAGCCTAACAAAAGCCGGACACGTAAATATTTGGCCTGAGACGACCGTAAAAAGCCAAACATGACCGGTTAAAGCCGGTCGCCTGGCAACCCTAGGTGCAGTACGGCTACTGTGCAGTGGGTAACGATGCAGTTCACGCCTATTGCCTTTGTTCCTGTCTTGAAGTTGGATGCGGATTTCGGTGTTCCTTCAAACAAACAAAACTTTCGTGTTTAGTAAATAGTAGTACCATGTCAACAATTTAAAAGAAAAGAGGGATTGGGTTCTCTTTGTACTATTTGCAGGCAGAATTCTGACGGCGTAATGACACGCCTTAGGCACCGCCAGAGCAAAGTTATCATTATTTGATAACATGTAACACAATGTTCCACGTAAATAAAATGGTAATGAACATCGACTCTGGTAATTAACTTCAATATGATCCTGAGAGACGAAACTTCAAGCTACCTTGTAAAAAAATACCGATCATAAGGTTAGGACTCCCATCTTCATGATCGGTAATAAAATTATAAGGTAGCTCAAAGTTTAGCCTGTCACGATCGTATTGAAGTTTATTACCAGGATCGATGTTCATTACCATTTTCGTTTCCCATTAGACCCGCATTTTGTTTATTTCCTTTCGTCGAGTAATATTGAATAGAACAAGAGATATTTTTTTCGAGATTTCAGCGTCGGTCCCTTATTAAAAGTTGTTTACAATGATGATTACAATAACCCCCTTCTGGGTTGATATTCCTTTTCCGACTAACCTTGTATAAGTTATTATATACTTTTTCTGAGAGACCCGAATAACCGCTAAAAACTCCCGACTCCAACTAGAAACTGAGCTGTAACTTTTGAACGGCCGAACAGATTTTCATGAAACATAGCTAAGATGATACCCGATTAAACTAGCTTACAATTAAAAAACTGCATTAAAATCGGTCCATCCGTTTTGGAGCTACGATGCCACAGACAAATACACAGATGTACACTACAAACTTAAAACACCCCTTTTTTTGTCGGGGATTAAAAATAGACTACAAAGTCTGTTTAGTAATGAATGCAAGTTCACACTCGGACTCGTTGCACTCAAAAGCGGAGTACGCCATCTTACTTCAACTTTAATGTTATTTCCTACGAAGCTGTAATCAACTACATCTTTATTCATTTCAGTGTTTTCGTAGAATAAAGTATGTTCATGAATGAGCAGCTATGTAATGTAAGTTACTACTAAGAAACCTTAGAAATGACGCTGGCGCCATATGCACACCGTTTGACCTACCTACATATAAACATAAGTTGGGTTAGCTATCTCTTCTATATCTCTATATAGTATAACAAATAGTGTAAATAGTATAGGGGTGCCAACTGAAAATCAGCGCTGGGTGTTCCTATGCCCAGCAAATGCTGAGTTGGCAACCCATTTGGTACTGGCATACCGACAGCACATTGTTTTTATTGTAAATTTTTTATGTTTGTGCACTGTGTTGTCTGATGTCTAGTCCAAATAAATAATTTTTCTTTCTTTCTTTCTATAAAATAAATACGCATTCGGCGTCTGTCTGTATATTCGATAACTCGTCCTAAACCACGCAACGGATTATGATGCGGTTTTCACCATCAGATCGATAATTTCACGGAAGGTTTATCTATATATTAATACGTGAAGAGAAAAGTTTGTACCCCTTTTTAAGCATATTGCGCGCACGGAGGAGTGTGAAACATGGCATAGTTAAAGTTTATATGGAGAAGGAGTGCAGAAAGCTAAAATTACGGTCGCATTTCGACCACTCGGTGACATCTTTTTTTTTTTTTTTTTTTTTTTATCGTGGTAAAATCTTCAAATGAGTCCTCCCACCCCGGGCAGGGCGGGAGGGACTGTCAGACTTGTACTGACTAAAATCCACGGTGTTCCTTAGCCCTTTACGTTCCGGGGTCACGGTAATGAGATAAGTCCCGCGACCCCGGCAGGCTTCGGCCCTCTACAGGGGGGGGCCCCGTCATCTTGCTGACGTTCTTTGAGGCGCGCGTGGAACACAACGCGCCGTCGACCCGGGCATGGTCCATGGTCGGACAGCGAGTTGCCCTTTACTCGCTGTCCGCAGCCCACTCGGTGACCTCTAGTATGTATAATACTTTTTACTTTCATATTTAATGTAAGGGTAGTAGAGATGCAGATGATAATGATGATGATGAGGGTAGTACAGGGCGAAATGGCGGAGTATAGTCCAGAAGGGGGTGATCATTAATTGTTACTTTTATTATAATTTTTGGATCGTGTTTTTAATATTTTTGTTTTAATTTTTTGTCTTCATTTGTTACTTCTTTTTTTATTTGTTTTAATTTTAATTTTTTTACTTTTTATGTGTGTCGTAATTTGTGTAAGAAATAAATCGTTTTTCTTTCTTCTTTCTTTCTTCTTATCATACATAGAGGTCACGACCCTCATCAGTGAGGAAAACGACTCATGGAGGGAGGAGGAGCAGAGATAGTGTACCCGTGCGAAGCCGGGAACGTGTCGCTAGTGATATATAAATCAAAAATCAAAATAATTGTGGAATTTCACATTTTGACGGCATGATGGTTCTCTTTCGTTTTTTAAATAACTTTGCCCCTCACCTGTATCGTGGGTACAGTTTACTAATCGCGACAAAATAATCAGCTGGCCCTTAAAGGGTTGAGTGGATATTGAAGTTTTGTATGGGGCAGCTGATAAATTTTTTGTGATTACGATTTTGGTACCATAGAGAAAGTTGTTCAGTTTGATGGTCTGATCCACACCCTTAAATATGACCACGCATTTCTGATACACGTTGTTTATATCCTAATATTGTATTCTCTGTCTATGCATCTGTCCTCTTCTTAGTATCTATGTCTATCATTCTAGTGCGTCTTGTGTTTGTGGCAAATAAATGTTTTTTTCTTTCTTTTCTTTCTTTCTTTCTTTATATACGGCCAGTGAGTCTACCACGACAGAGACAGGCTAGGCAAACATAAAAAAAGTTTCAAGACCGCCACGCCTTAGTGCTTTCATCCAGTAATCTTTATTCTGTACCCTCATTCACTACACTTACTGTCTTCTCTAATTCAGACCCTAGTTTAAGATCCCAAGCAGAAAACCCAAGATCTATTCCTCAGTACGTAAGAAATTAACTTCTTAGAATCTAATAAGGTAGCAGATGTTTCATTCTAAGAGCACGTGTACAAAATTAGCCTTTGTGGCTACGGAATAAGTTCTATAATGGGGTAAAGTGGGGGCCATTAAGGATGCACCCCAAAAACGAGAGTAACGACTCAAGTTCCCAATGAAGGTAATTGGGGAACTTCATGTGAGCAACTCGCATTTATCTTAGACTAAGTGTTAGTTTTATTAGGCTGGCCATTCGTTTTTAGACCTTCGGGATTCATTGGAGTACGTATGAAGTTAGACGAGCCTTTACTGGTTTGCTTAGCGGTGAGTAGAACTTGTCTCTACTTCTATTGTTTGAGAAATTCTCATGCCGTAAAAACATTAGCCAGTCTAAACTAATACAACAACGCCCTTTTGACTCAAAAGGGTGTTTTGTGTCATCGTCTCTAATAATAACCTAACCGTCAAAAACCCTGCCTTCAACTAGAAAAAGAACTGTAACTTTTGAACGGCTGAACAGATTTTTATGAAACATAGCTAAGATGATACCATGATACCCGATTAAACTAGCTTTCAAGTAAAAAATCTGCATTGAAATTGGTCCATCCGTTTTGGAGCTACGATGCCACAGACAGATACACATAAACACACTACAAACTTATAACACCCTTCTTTTGTCGGGGGTTGAAAAGATTAGCCAGTCAATAGGGTTTTTTTGTATTACCATCCATCGTCTCAAATAAAGAAGATCAATAAAGAATATCAGTCGGGCCCATATTGCCGTTTTTTAACCGACTTAAAAAAAACGAGGTATGTTTGTTACGCGATTACACCGCCAAATTGCAGACCGATTTTGAAAATTATTTTTCATTTGAAAGGGTATATTCTCGAGGCATTTAAATTTGGTGAAGATCTGACGAAGATCTTAGGAAATGGACTATGGAACTCTTCAATGGATAACACCACTGGATATACTAGTATTTTGAACTACGAACACCTGCATTTGAACTATCGGACTAGCATACCAAATGCTTGGCCTAAAACCATTTACTGTTGAGCAAGGACCAGTTACAACAAAGAGGACCAAGGACAGAGTAGGACAAAGATGATAACAAACGACATGATTATTCATATCCTTTATTTTCTACGAAGCAGTAAATCATAATTAAACATAGGCTATTTTTTATCCCTAACAATGCCTCGCAATGGGAGTGAGTTCTAGCTAGTTCCAGCTTTAATAGCCTGCATCTGTCCTAGCTTATGCGCCATGCTCGTGAATGGGTGCCGTCTGTCAGGACTGGTCAGCTTGTAACTGCCATGGCAATCTTATTCAGAGGAAAATCATTATTATCATAGTCTTATTTTTTATTCACATTAAATTATATTATTCCTTCACCACAACATTATATTAATCTAAATTATAATATATTCATTTAAAATAGTTTCCATGGAGTTTCTTGACAGTTCTTCTTCATAGGGTCTACAATTTGGAACCGTGCACCTAGAGTCTCGACATTTCTTAAGTGCCTGCATCTGGTTTACATGAAATAAAGATTTATTCTGTTTTATTCTTAGAGTTCTGCAACTCTCAGAGAGAATAGCATGAAGCTCACAATGAAACGCTCTTGAAATTAGAGTGCATCTGCTTTAGACATAATTTAAATCC
Organism: Allophyes oxyacanthae; assembly: GCA_932294325.1. Lineage (NCBI taxonomy): Eukaryota > Metazoa > Arthropoda > Insecta > Lepidoptera > Noctuidae > Allophyes > Allophyes oxyacanthae. The sequence continues at coordinate 1,836,573 of OW028629.1, read as the reverse complement.
AAAGTTCATTGTCCTCGCGCAATTCCTTACACACAACGCACTAGCTAGTTTTACTGCAGCGGCTGTACTGCGTTTGCCAATTACTGGACCTCATCTAGGCCGCGTTAATTAGGTCAGCTAGATACACATGTAACTACATACTTTTCAGGCAATATACAATAATTTTGTACGAACTTCCATGAGATTGCGCTGCATCAACACTAAGGCTGTCATTCAGAGACGACAGAAACGAGTCTAAGCGTGAACTTACGCTTCCATCTGTCAAACTTACGAACAAATTGTGACAGATGGAAGCGTAAGTTCACGCTTAGACTCGTTTCTGTCGTCTCTGAATGTCAGCCTAGAACCACTGGCTTAGCTGAAACTGATGTGCTTCGGGACACGAAATTTAATTTTTTAAGAGAGATTTATTATTTTTAAGAGAAACGTTCACGCTATTACCAGCTACAGAAAAATTTAATCGCAAACAAAATATCTGAGTTTCCATACAAATAATTCAATAGTGGCGTGCACAGACATTTCTTACAGGTCTGACAAAAACAACTGTGTGTTGTGTGTGTCGTATTGACAGGTTAAATGATTTTTTTGATTGGCCACCTCGCCCTAAGACTTCAATTAACACTGATATTACAAACATTGACGTTTGTACTACTTAATACTTAATTTATTAGGGTAGGTAGTCTTTTTGCCTTTATGTAGTGAATGCCACTGTAATTCAATATTACTCGACTAAATTTATAATAGAACAGCGGACTTTATTTTTGCGATTTCAGGGTTGGTTACATAGTAAAAGTTGCTCATATTCATGATTACAAAAACCCCCTATTGGCTTTATGTACCCTTTCCGAGTCGAGTAGAAACATTCAGCATATTTTATACATTTTTACAATTATTTTTAGAAGCGTTTAGTTGGATTGGCCGCCGCAGTGTGTTTCCCTAGTGCGTCATGTACAAAATCGTACTAATTTGACAAAGGGAGAAACTTAGTTTGCGTATACGTAACGATTGATATAAAACGTTCATCTACATAGTGCTAGATGTTCTGAGGAATACAATCTTTGGATGAATCACTTTTTTATTGTTATGTTTCAACCAACTGTATCCAAGCAAATTCCGGCAATCATCGTAGGTTCAGTGGTTTATGTAATAAATGGTGGATTTGATGTAAAAAAATACCGGCCAAGTGCGAGTTGGACTCGCGCACGAAGGATTCCGTACACGAAGGAGAGAAGGGCGGTTCCATTATCTATAAAAACGGCAAAAAAATCATGCTTGTTGTATGGGGGCCAACAACAAACAAGATTTTTTTAAATATCTATGTTATTCTGTTTTTTAGTATTTGTTGATACAGATGATGTATTACAAAAATACATCATCTGTGAAAATTTCAACTGTCTATCTATCACGGTTCATGAGATATAGCCTGGTGACAGACGGACAGACAGACGGACGGACGGACGGACAGCGGAGTCTTAGTAATAGGGTCCCGTTTTACCCTTTGAATACGGAACCCTAAAAAGAACTAATAAGTGATCAGTGAAAGTGCCTACACTCACTGGTATCTCATTATTGGAATTAAAAGGAATGTTTGCATCAAAACATAAAAAAATAAACATAAATAAAAACTCGGGAGAGAAAACAGTAAAGAGATGGTTATGTCCCCGATTTTTCTGTGAAAAAACACATTTATTTACCCTTTGCCTCCTTGACACAAGGCAAAACGAGATATCGAGAGAAAAAACGAAAAAAAAGTCTGTTTTCGGGATGCTGTCTTATACTGAATTCAAAAAGTACCGAAACTAGTCTTGAATACGAACTTTTGAATTTAGAAAAAAAGTTGTTCGTTGAGAAAAGCTTCGGAATTCTTAACCGTTTACTGCCTCGTTATGTGTGTGGAATCAGGAAGTCTGCAAGCACTTACAGGCACACATTATATTTTATCACAAGCGTGTAGATAACCAGTTTTCCCGATTTCTTTTGGAAGTTATATGAACCCGTACATCACTTTTACAGCTACAATAACAAAGGATAGGAAGAACTTATATATTTCGAAGGGATATTATAATTTCACTAGTGAAATTATAATTGCACGAAACTTTGTCAACTGCCTCCATTTCTCATAATTTCACGGGCTTATTTCAGTGACATTATAATTCCACTGGACCCACGCAGTGATATTGCAAGGTAGTAATATTTTGACAAATTCGCTGTATGTGCAAGGCCGTTAAATTATGAGACGGTCAATGATTGATCCATTTTCAATGGCTACGAGTATAAATGACCAATCATTGACCGACTCATATTTTAACAGCCTTGCACATACAGCGAAATTGTCAAAATATTACTGCCTTGCAATATCACTGCGTGGGTCCAGTGGTATTATAATGTCACTAAAATGAGCCCGTGAAACTGTGAGAAATGGAGGCGGTTGACAAAGTTTCGTGCAATTATAATTTCACTAGTGAAATTATAATATCACTGGTTTGACAATAACACGGCGACATACAACATAAACTGAGTAGGTACATTACAAAATCTTTCGGGTAGACATTCCAACTCAAAGCGGGATGTGAAACATTACACCTTTAATATGAGTACAAGCACCTTCGTCATGACGACAGGAAATGTTTTCCTACTGATTAGAAAATTAATTCCGGACGGAATTGAAATGGAACTGCTGTACGTCATAAAGTCTGGCCGAATTAATATATCATAATGACGGGCTAAAGTAATGATAGCCTAGCGGTTGAACGCTTACCTCCCATGTAGGAGGGTCTGAGATCGAACCCGGCCCGCATGTGCATACTGTTGCGTTTGTTCGGTGAGTGTGGAGCGCTGGAGTCACAGTCCCTCCCTTAGTCCCCTTTCTTCTCTTTCCCCTCCCTTGTTCCTAACACCATCCTAAAAGGTCGGCAGCGCATCGGCGACTCCTCTGGTGTTGCGGATGTTCATGGGCGGCGGTGATCACTTACCATCACGTGAACAGCATGGCCGTTTGCCGCCTATACTATAAAAAAAAAACAAAAATCCATTGACATTTTCAGAATAACTAACGTCAAATGACTATGATCCTTTAATATAGTTCTATTTTCTTTTATTTTAATTATCTATAAAATCTATTAAAGCAAATTGACGAAATCATGTTTTTTATTCAATTGGTTTAAATAAAATATTTAAATAAAATTCATAGGAAGGCAAAGGACATTAATATAATGTAAACACCGAGCGGTATGACAGAAGTTTTGGAAACATTTATTTTTAACCTGTAGGTACCTACCCCGCATCCCGTCCTGAAGGCTAATTCACGTAACTAAAGAAGTGCAGTTGCCGCGCAGTTGCAGTAAAATTTTGATCAAAACAACACATTTGGTATTCCCTTAGCTTCAGTGAGATACGCTCGCGTTAAGTTCGATCGTCACTGCAATATGATCGGCGCGTCGTAAAATTACGTGAATTAGCCCTATGTGCTCGCTGTGTTTGAAAATCTAAAATCTAGAAAATTATATATCCGATTGCTGTTTTTATAACTAAAATATTTTTTTTGAAAACGTCCGAATCTTCCGAAATTTTCACCTCTAGTCCATTGGCTCCGATAACCGCTTACCATCGGGCGGACCGCCGTACACTTTACCGTCGGAGCCGTATTTTGTCTCACAAACAGAAATATATATAGGGGAATGATATTCGGCATCTGTGCGAACACGACGCTGTGCTCAAAGGATTAGCTATTGAGTTATCAATCGCTGTGACATGAGAGACAAAGGCTCAAATCCGATTACCTAACGTCTCCTGGGACTCAGTTCTACTGTGGTTTCGATTGAAGCCCAATCATAATCAGCGCGAAAACGTTCACTGGTACTGTAAACGTCTTCAATAAATTGTTTTGAAGGAACATCGATACAGTCTTGACGCTTGGCAGAAAGATAGCATTTTTTATGCTCACTGTGTGCAGAACAGCAGTATAATATGGTTATGTTACGGTTGCAGTACCTCTAGTCTCTACTATGAGTTTTCCGAGCCGTCTAACGTTCACCTTCACATGCAATATTTGTATAGTGACTTTAGTTCACTATTTATACCGCTAGAGGCGCTGAAAAAATTCCCATACTAATATTGCATGTGAACGTGAACGTTAGACGGCACGGAAAACTCATGGTAGAGGTACAGGGCAGATAAGTGTCTGCGTCGCAGCGTACCAAACTCTTTCCTTGATTATATGTTACAAAATCTGCTCGGCTCTGTGCTGTGCTCCGTTGCCTGCGTCTTAACATAGGTAAGCTTATCACCTGGCGGGGGACCTCCGGGGTCGCGACCGCATAGAGTGGGAACTCTTTTACCCGCTCACCGAAGTGCAAGAAGACATTTTAGAAGCGACCCACAAGAAGCGCAGTGGTCGGTCATGCTTGCGCATCGTGTATCGCACAAGGGTACCGAGGGAGACTCTATACAGTCCCCCCCCGAGAAGTGCCCTAACAGGCGTGGCACTGTGGTGGGTTTCAGTGCGGTCTTCTAAGAGGACCCGAAGCCTATCTGTAGGTGTCGAAGCGGACCACCGTGGTGAGTTTAGCTGGTATGAGATCGGCACAACCCTCCGCAACCGCCAGGCGGAGGACAGCCCATGCCGAGTTCTCACCAAGTTTAATCCCAAAAAAAAAGTACATTTAGTCTAATGATTTCATAGTAACAATAACAGCATCTTCCACACCCTTCTGACCCTTAACCACCTGTTTGCTCATTCTCACTACAATCAACATCACGTATTCCCATGCTAATTCTGCATACATATTCATAGACCTAATTCTGGTAGAACAGCACATGGCTATTGTGACTGATGGCCAGCTAAATTGGGAGAACATAATTATGTTGGCGAATTTACGACGTCGTATAAAAATGGGTCAGTTGTTGACATATATTGAGGACATAGACCTGAGAAGTGGAAAAGGATGAGTTGGGGAGGATTTTTGGAAAATAACCTTTTATTAAAAACTTTTGATGATAATTATATAACCTAACCGTCAAAAACCCCCGACGTTAACTAGAAAAAGAGCTGTAACTTTTGAAAGGCTGAACAGATTTTCTTAAAACATAGCTAAGATGATTCCCGATTCAACTAGCTTTCTATTAAAAATAACTGCATTGAAATCGGTCGATCCGTTTTCGAGCTACGATGCCACAGACAGATACAGATATACATTACAAACTTAAACCACTCCTCTTTTTTGTCAGGGGTTTAAAAAGCGCCGTTTACGCGACGTTCCATCGAAATATACGACACTCGATTCCTTCCCCAAGTCAATTTAAATATTAATTATTCATGATATTTTTTCATCAACACACGACCATAAACTTGCCTTTTTTACCCCCGAGAAAAACCAGGGGTGTTGTAAGTTTGTAGTGTGTATCTGTGTATCTCTGTATCTGTCTGTGGCATCGTAGCTCCAAAACGGATAGACCGATTTCAATGCAGTTTCTTTTGATTGATAGCTAGTTTAATCGGGTATCATCTTAGCTATGTTTCATGAAAATCTGTTCTGCAGTTCAAAAGTTACAGCTCTTTTTCTTGATCGAGTCGGGGGTTTTTGACGGTTAGGTTATGTACGCAATAGCTCCCGTTGCCACCCCTATTATTTATGCAAATTAATTTCATTTGAGGGTTGTCAAATAATTATATTCCCTTCTCATCTGACTTAAAATTAATTGACAACACTTCAAATAAACGAAGCCGCTATTCCGGAAGCATTGTGTAAAAAATATTGTTTTATTAAATGGATCTTTGATATAATTTTCCACTCTGATATGGCAATAAAGAAGAATTAAGAAAGAAGGGCAACTACGCTAAGTTTTTGTGGTACACATATCAAGTTATACATTTCCAGTATAAGTTGACCTCGCATTATATAGACTTTCCATTCAATGAGACGTCAGCTTATACTGGAAATGTACACCTTGATATGGAGCAGTGCGTAATAAATGTATTTCTGAAGTGTAATGAAAATTACCAATAAATTGACTTATGATTTCGGTAAGTGAGTGTTGCGAATATGCAAATATCTAAAGTTATAATTATGCCAGATACTTTTCGTAGTAACCCTATTGTAACTGCTAATCGCGTCATGGATGATGCCAAGATATGGTTAGAAATAAATTCTGGCTTAACTTAAAAATCCGAAACTAACCATTGAAGAAACATAGCCTCATTTCTGTGTGTAAATGTAAATATTTGTGAAATAATCGTCTTCAGCCATTTTCGCACGAGCTATTTACGCTACTATACCTATATATTTTCGGTACTAGCAACACAGACTAGCAAGTTCATCGGTTTATTTAGCTATCATAACAAAGCTAAAAGCAAAACATAAGCGTTTCTACAACACTCTCATTAAACAAACTGCATCTTAATTCTTAATCAGATCTTATCCAAACATCAGTTAATTCTACCCAGTTTCTTTCAAAGTTGAGTCGACAAAGTATTATTTTTATGCAAGAAAAGCGTCGTTACTTTTCGAGGGCACGCCGTCGTCATGGCAACGTAATTCGTGTATAATCCCCTTTATTTTAGCTTTCATCCCTAAGTTTCATCCCCTCGTACATTATCCGTCAGCCCTTGTCAAGGGCGTGTGTCACACCGTCGCGCCAAATCGAGCGGAAAATTTTATAATTAAAATATTTGTGCGGTGGGAATTTTTAATTGTTAAGGGATTTCGAAGAACTTTTTAATGGTTTGTAATGTCAATTTGAATTGGATTGGAAATTTTTCAGTGCCTAACATAAAAACTGTTATTTTAGGGTACTGTAAAACCACGTTTATTTAACACTAGCTGTTGTCCGCGTGTTCATCCGTGCATTTTATTTTATATCAAAAAATATATAGCCTATAACACTCAGGCATAGAATAGAATAGAATAAGACTTTTATAGTGTAGCTTTCTATTAGTGAAATATTTTTTAGAATCGCTTCAGTAGTTCCAGAGATTAAACCTAACATACAAACAAATAAATTTAACTCTATAAAATATAAAAATATTATTATATAAATAGTTAGATTTACCGAATCTTAGTTAAATGTTGAGCATGAAAATAATGTCATTGAGTTATCATATAAGTTTAAATATTTCCAATTATTTGTTACATCAATATTGGTTCGGCACATATTTTAACGTCCTGGCAGTGATAAACAGCCGTTAAAAGTGTCATAATGATATTTAGATAGATGTTACCCTGTATTAATTAATTACCAAACAATTAAATAGATAACGAGTGTAAAAAAATATTACCACATTTTATTAGAACTGATGACGTATGACACACATTTCCTTGATTTTTTGAAGTAAAAGTACAAAACGCAGAATCGTACACAAACGAATGTATTGAAATCCATCGCTGGCAATCATATTTAAATATTTGCTTTGCCGAAGTATAGGACACTATACAACGTGTATAAGAATTGCGTGGTCATATTTAAGGGTGTGGATCAGATCATCAAACTGAACAACTTTCTCTATGGGACCAACATCGTAATCGCGAAAAAATAATCAGCTGTCCCATACGTACAGTACATACTCTTCAATACGTACTCAATCCAAAACACATGATAGATATTGGTCCTTTTGAGAAACTTGTTGAGTTTGATGATCTGATCCATACCTTTTAAATATGACCAGGCAATTGATACACGTTGTACTCGTATATAAAATAAGACCAGGAAAATCTACTTTTCCTGCGAAACATTTTATTTCTATTCACAAGAAACAAGTCTTACGCTACGGTGTCATACGATCCCTTGCTAAGTCCTGCCCAAGAATTTCTCTATTGAAATGCCCCTTATATTTCCGTCAAAACAACCCCATGTTACACTGGGATGCATTTTATAGCCCCAACAAAATGCAGTTTAGCGTGATCGTAATTTTGTTTTCATATTTTGGTATTATTGACGTGTAGTCTGAGAATAGACCACCTGCAGGGCTAGAAGGAGAGAGATGCTACGATGCCACAGACAGATACATACTACCATCGATGTCTATAGATATGCTTAGTGAACTCAAAAAGTGAGACATGTCAGGTACTCCATTTTCGGAAAAATGGAGTGGTTGATCACTAGTCAAATGCCGTTTACAAACATAATTACTAATTTGTGTATTGAATAAAAAATATATAATAACAGTAGCTATTCCATTAGGGCATGTATCGCTGTTCTATTTATATATAATTCGAACATTGTTGAATTTAAAATTTGACGTCTTCAAAAAATACGTCTCATTTTTTTAGCTTCCCTTTGTATGACAGAGCGTATCTATAGACATCGATGCACACTACAAACTTATAACACCCCTATTTTTGTCGGTGGTTAAAGACGGTCTGAAATGGACATGTTTATCATCATTTTCGAGGGGCACATAATATGGGGTAGACTCCTGGAGGCCTATCACTATCTTCGACAAAACCATCATGTTTCAGGAACGTTTTGTTTCAAGCTTAAAGTAATATCAATCAAATTCGTACAATGACATTTCAATAATAAGAATGTTTTGTCTTTTCCTTGCTCTAAGAGAAAATGAGACGAATGATTTACGATGACGTCACTAAACTCCTTATCAATACAGGATAATTTTTTGTGTAGTGCGCATAATTTGTAGAGTGATTCAGTGTCCGTTCCCAAATGCAACCGCAGTATTACATTTGGGAACGGACACTGAATCACACTACAAATTATGCGCACTACATAAATAATTATCGATTTAAGGTCAAAACAATACTGCTGTGGTGATAGGTCTCCAGACTGATGTTCAGTGGAAACTTTTATTGTACAAAATGTAATTTAGCATTATCATAATTTTGTTTTGATACTCATAATGCATTAATCAGTCCAACGTTTTGTTTACCATAACACGTAATTACATTTGTTTGTGGACTGTCGTTCGGTATAATAAATCAGTTTTAATTTCATGTGGATTATAGATAAGTTATTGGATGTTATTATTATGTATGTTGTATGTATTTTGTGGTTGAACAAATCAATTGCCAACATATTTATTAAAATCCGCAGTCGTTCTACCTAGAGTTGCCAACTTTCTGAACAAAAAAAAAGTGTATTTAGGTGAGATTAAGTTAAATGAACAGTATTTTAACATTTTGAACAGTAGGTATTTTATTTGTTCAAAGATTTAAATTTATATTTATAACAGCTCTTCGCACTGTTAGTTCGCGAAAGCTACCTTACAATTTTTTTTTCTCTCCATTAGTTCTTCGAGCACTCGGCGCTAAATTGACTGACCGAAAATTTTTTTATACTGGTGAGAAACAAGCAGTATTTTGCATACTTTATGTTTGATGAACAGTAAACAGTATTAATCAGCAAAAAACAGTATAATACTAGGGTTAGAGTGAGGTTGGTGGGCGCGGGTACGTCAGGTCTAGCTGACGCGCCGGTAGCGAGCGAAGCAATATGAACTTTAAGAGCCCGGCTATTGAGCTCAAAATAGCATACTCAAGTCAAGGGAGTGAAGTATCTGTTACCTATAGTAACTATTTGGTAATCTGAGGTATGACGCTAAAACTAACTAGATCTTCACAATTCGTAAACTAAGAGCTACTCTAATCCAACTTTACAGCTAACAATCCGGAAAAGCTGGCATAATCGTTAAAACATATCTACTTAGCATGCAAACCTAGGAACGAGCTAGTTAGTACTAATCTTTACTTACAAAACTATAAGTACACTCGTTACAAGTTAACCGAGTTTCTGAACTTCTATTAAAAATGTGCTTTGAAAACAAGTTATCAAACTATGAACGAATAAATATTAAAATTTATTAATCGTGTTCAAATTGTTATTTTTATTTTCATTTTCTTACTTTTTTTTTTAGGGTGATAGTACATTAGCTTCTTTTTGCAGCAGAAACGCGAAAACGCGTGATTCTGCTGCAGAAAGTAGCTAATGGCGTTTAAAAGAAAAGTGTTGGTATGGATGTTCTAAAGAAACCTGTCTTTTGTCGTACATTTGCACCAATCCTGACCATAGATAATGGTAGGTATTTACGGTGCTACTAGGTACAAAATGCCACAGAGAGGTCAATAGTAAACTCGATAATTTTAGCAATGGCGACCAACGATTTAGTCACTTTTCAGTTGCTTCATACAGCGACAGTTCTAAGAGCTATCATAGCGTACTAGCCATTTATTATAGCAGAATCGCGCGATGTCGCGTTCGTTGTCTGCCTTTTGCTTACAAAAAGTGAATAACGGTCGCGAAAACGCGCAATTTTGCTGCAAAAAATAGCTAGTGCACACTTTTAACATCAGCCATCAGCGATTTAGTCACTTTTTAGCTCGATACAGCGACTGAACGCTACAATCTGCACACATTCGGAGACCAGTAACTTCACCTCTCCGCCAGCCGATGCAGCAACGATAGAATCACTAAAACACGCGATTTTGATACCACGCTCGCATCGAGTCGCCAAAACGCGATGCGGCATCGATGCGATTGCAAAATCACTAGTCGCTGATACAAAATAACAGACATAGCACACTGTCTACTTCCTGCAGCAGAATAGCGCGATTTCGCGTTCCTTATTCAATTTGTGTAAGCAAACAGCAGCCAACGAACGCGAAAATGCGCGATTCTACAAAAAGTAGCTAGAGTTCTATGTGGTCCTAAGTCTTAATGTTTTTTTTGTACGTCATCTAGCTACTCTCCCTTTCAAGTACTTTCTCAGATATCGTTTATGTAGTATATTCATAATACTTACAAAACTATAAGCACACCCGTAACAAGTTTGACGAGTTTCTAAACTCTTATTAAAAATGTGTTGTAAACAAGTGCTTAAACTATGTATAAAGGGATAAAAATGTAAATATTAATGGCACCCGAATTGTTATTTTTATTTTCTTACTTTCTCTTTTTATGTTTTGAAAGAAAATGTTATGAAAGAGAAAAATATTACAAAACTACGAAAACTTGTTTTTGTAGTCATCCACTCGTTTTTTTTTATATTACGGCAATATTAACTGACGTCCGGATAGAATAGCTGCCCATAAAGGCACAGCGCAGACGGCGGACAATGTCCGCCGCCGTTCACCATAACGGAGAACCAGCTGGGTGATTCTCCGAAAAAACCTTTATCATTCACCGTCATAAATCATGCCATTCTTCCTTCCTTTGATTGTAATTATCACATTAATTTGAATTGTGATTATTCTTATGTCATGGCAGTAACGTACCTAGTTCGGTTTGTCATAAAAACATTATGTGATTTAATCTTCTGCATTGTTAACTTTGAGGTGACGGTAATGACGTACTTAATTGTTTTTTGGAGAATCACCCAGCTACGTTTTGACAGGCGCGGCGCGGCGGACGGTCACACCGCGCCGCTGTGTCCGCTGTACCTATATCATAATAATGATACATCACTCCTTCCCAGAAGTTTCAGTCGTCGGTGCCCGTCTTAATCACTATTTATCGCTCAGTTCTTAGGATAAATTACTCCATAATTTATTCCCAAAACTAATCAAATAGAGTAGGTACGGTTTGATGAAACCAATGTCTATGTTTAGTAAGGTACCCGATATATCTTACTTTCAGATAATGAGCTTTTAAACGAAAATAACCTAAAATGCATTCCTGACAGTTGTTAAAATATATTGATTTCATAAAAAGAAAATACAATTTAGTATTGATCATAAAAAAACTAAAAATGCAGTATATTTGACAGCTGTCAGGAAAGCATTCTCTAAGCGGCCGCATTGCTATTTTTTTGTTTCGTTGTCTTATTATCAATTCTTTAGTTAATAAACTATGCTAAGATAGGGTACTGCAATATTGTGTTTGTATTCATCGTGTATAAAGGTAGTGATTACTAGTGAAAGTAAAATTAAAATCAAATTACTTATTGATTGCCAATATCAGCCAGTAACATACAAAAAAAAACTAATCAAAAACAGCTAACAAAATTAGATTCATTCGAAATTTGAAAATTAAAACGTCAATATCTTCATAAACCATTCCATCCATTATCGGTCACGAAAGCGTTTAGTTCAGTTTATTTTTGTATGCACGTGCATTTGAACACGTGTAATGTCGGACACCCCTGTTACACGAACAGATAAGTGCACCGATCGATATATAAATAAGTCCTTTTATTTCTTTAAGGAGGGGGGGAGTTTATCTGTCTATCATTCTAGTGTCTTGTATTTGTGGCAAATAAATGATTTTTCTTTCTTTCTAAAACATAAATCCTTTTATTTCCCGTTAGCACGAGAAAAACTTTATCAATTAATGTTAGGTAAGATTAATTATAGTAATAGCCCAAAAGGAGTGATATACGACTAGCTTACTCGGAAGAAAATCATGAATTATTACAGAAAAATAGATATTTTATGTATTTCATAAAAGTAGTTTTCTCGTCATCATTGTTAGGTCGAAAATATAGTACTCGCAAATCTTTATGAGCCCTAAACTGAGCTCTGAACTCTCTCCCTCTAGCACCTATAATAAGCATACTACTATAGTTGCTAGAGGGAGAGAATTCAGAGGGCTCATAAAGATTTGCGCGTACTTATACCCTGTATCTAAAGTGATACTCCCTGATCTCTTCTTCATGTGCCATATCCTCAGCGGATGTCGGCGACCACCACACGGAACTCGTCTCTATCTTGTGCCAGTCTGCACAGACTGGCAGCGTCATTGATGTTGGTCCAGCTTTTGATGTTATCAATCCAGGCTAATTTCCTTCTTCCCCTGCTCCTTTTGCCCTCTACCCCCTAGTCCCTGATGAACTAATACTAACCACCTACTAACTACCTGATGCCTAGGACATGCTATGTTGGTAACCTTTTCTACATGGGCATGCTCGACAACACATTTAGGAATATTAACTAATTTAATGTAAAATTTTACTTTTGTGTTTTTAATTTCTTGTGACTGTTGTGTTGTCCTATGTAGAATAAATTATATTTCATTCTTTCTTTGATGAATTTGCAGGTCCCTCTCTATATTTTTTGATGACCGTACGAATTAACAAATAAGTATAGTACAGTTCTCCGATTTAAATTACGCGCTTCGGCAATTTTCGTGATTTCGAATTAATACGAATATGCAATCAATGTCCGACTTAGACGTGTGCGCCGCGCCGACCCGCCGCCGCCGCCGACATTTTTTCGACGCCGCCGCCGCCGATTTGGGTTTCGGCGTAAAATCGGCGCGACTAGACTAGACGATGTGTAAAGAAATATTTCGGAAATGCTCAATCATACATTCTTAATTACCAACATTATCGTAGCAACTAATTTACTAGATTGCCGATTTACCATCATCATTCTCCAGCCCTTATACCATTTTATTTGAGTTCGGTGCAATATGTATTGTTCTTCCATTCATCTCTAACAGACGTCTCACACAGTCCATCCATCTTTTCTGTGGTATCCCTCTTCTCAGATAGCCGTCAACATTCATACTTACAATGCTCTTCTTATAACATGATTCTCATCTCTTTGCATGTCTATGTCTATAGGTACCAAGAGAATCGGTTACTTTGGAGCTTTTCTGTAACTGGTGCGACTTTCATACTTCCTCTAATTATACTCATTCCTTATTCTGTCCAATCTTGTTACATCACACATACTCAACTTCCGCATCTCCGCTGCATGCAATTGCCTTTCATCCGTCCCTTTTGAGGCCCAACATCCTGATCCATGCAAAGCAGCAGGTCTTGTCATCGCCTTATAAATTGTCCCCTTTAGTTTAAGGGGGATACGGGAGTTACATATTGTTCCCGTGACCTGCCGCCATTTCATCCATGCTGCGTTAATTCTATGCTTCCATTACTTTGCATGAGTACACCGAGACGAGGTACTGAAATCAGAGCAGATTGGTAAGGGTACACCATCCAGCGATATGGCGTTAAAACTGGAGAGACCGCTGAAATTACAGAACATATATTCTCCAGTTTTGTTGCTATTTCTCTAATCTGCTCTGGACCTCAGATTCATCTTCACCGACGAGAACAATGTCATTGGCAAACAGCATGCACCAGGGTGCCTCCTGCTATATGTCCGATGTCAGAGCATCCATTATCAACAGGAAGAGATAAGGACTTAAAGCTGACCCTTGATGCAAGCAAACACTGAACTCGTCGGTGTTGCCAGTAGCCGACCGGACGTGGTATTGCCGATTTACCAATTACAGGAAATAGACCAATACATGGAAAGTAACGCCTAGCGTTCGGGTGTTTTCTGTTACCGGTTTGACGGTGACGGCAAAAACGTTTAATTCCGACACGGGTCTACAAAATTATATTTGTTCATGACAATTACAGCATTCTATTAAGTAACGGCTGCCTAAATTGCCTCGCAAGTTGCAAAGGCAGCCATTACTTCAAAATACTTTTATTTTGCTGGTTTTTGCTGATTGTTGATTTATATTTGTGATTTTTTAAATTGTATCTGTTTTTTTAATAAAAACTATTCTACAAGCTAGATAGTTTTATTAAAATTCTCCGCGCCGAAATCACGCCGAAAACACGCCGCCGCCGCCGATTTTTGACCGGCGCCCGCCGCCGGTGATTTTAACATCGGCGCACACGTCTAGTCCGACTGCCCGCACCTCGTTAATCAGATGTTCTTTGATTTATTTTTTACTAGCTGTGCCCGCGACTTTGCCCGCGTGGAATTAAACAATTTTTGTTTTGTTTTGTTGAATTGTTTTTCTTTTTCTTAAATAAAAGTAGGTACCTACTTAGCCCATGTTACTCCTTATAACATTAACTATGTGCCAGTGAGAGTCCCGTCAAAATCGGTCCAGCCGTTTCGGAGATTAGCCGGAACAAACACAATTATTTTTTTAATTGTTTTTTTGTTATATTTTCTACATAATAATATATCAAAAAATCAATGGCATAATTCGGGTGTTCAACTATTAATGCACCTAGGTGCACTAATAGTTGAATACAACCAGGAGTACCTACTGTAAGCAAGTACTTATCACATTTTTTTTTTCCTAGAATAAATCCTTGACCGATACGAGCGGGTCAGACCCGGACCAATCCGCGCGTTCACCAAGTCAAATATTTGTTTTGAACAATTACTGCGAAGCGTTGGGTACTATTTGTGTTGAGATATTCACTCATATCTATAATACTTTGTCCACAGTCCGAGTTTACGTATGCTGATTAAACCACAAGTATTTATTCCATAGTGTTAATTCCTTGGAATCACTATCAAATCACGTTTGGGGTAAACCAAGTTTTTCGTGACTTCGACTGTACTTGCCGTCAAGACAAAAATGTATGAAAACAAACTTGTGCGCGCATTGTATAATAACATCCTCCGGATGATGTTGGGGCTGCCTCGCTGCTGTAGCGCGTCAGGGATGTTTACGCAAAATCACATCGATGGTTTTCATGCCATCATGCGCAAGAAAACAGCATCCCTGATTCGCAGGGTGCGGGATAGTCCCAATATCATCCTGATGACTGTGGCTGAGAGTTGTGACTCCCCTATGTTGAAAAGTCTGGTGCGGAGATGTATATAGTGCTTGTAGCTGTTTTTATGTTTTATTTTATTTATTTATTTATAATTTAGTTACTAACATAGAAATAAGTTTGTTTTTACTAACATTTATATGGATCTATGTAATCTGAAAATAAACGAATTTAACTTAATTAGGGCTACCTACTACTACGATAACACACTAGTTACTTTCTGCAGCAGAATCACGCGTTTTCGCGTTCGTTATTCACCTTTTGTAAGCAAAGGCAGCCAATGAACAGGAAATCGCATGAGTCTACTGCACAAAATAGTTATTGTGCTATGGCCCTTAGAATGAACATCTAACACATTTTTACGTTACGCGTTACGGTAACTGAGGTCGGGGTCGAGATAAACTTGGTAAAAAGTGTTGTGGGTAACAGTTTTATCAACACTTTACCAAATTATACCTATTGGTTATCCCCGAAAATAATTAAAATGCCTTTTAGTTCAGTTAAGATACGGTGATCGACTCAAAATATTTGTGCCACTGTTATTTATTTGAACAAAAAAGAATAGTGTCACTTTTTAGTTTGGTATCATCCGCGAACCGTTATGTAACGTTCGAAATGAGAAGCAAGCAAGAATAAACATGTTGGCAACAATAGTGCTGTGATTGAGTGAACCATTGAACGAATGAATGTTCTGTGGATATTGAAGCTCAGTTCAGAATCGGTTGTGTGAATTCGTCTTTCTAGTTTCGCATCCCTGTGTTCGATTTTTGAGTTTTAGATTTTGCTTTTAAATTAGGTTCTATATTCTACGACTAATTTCTTTATTTATGACGGAAGTTGTATACTTTATCAAACCGACATGTTGATAAATATTAGTGATGACAGAATATGGCTTTCGCCGAATACGAATGTTCGGTTAAAAGTTTACCGAATTGAATATTTGGCAGGTCGACCATTTGGACATTTTTCCGTGACATTAACATGCATAGAGGCAACTGTTGAATGCAAATATATTCGGCAGAAATTCGGAATTTTAGCCGAATATTCGGCCTAATTCCAATGTTCGGTAAACGTGCCGAATATGCTGAAATATTTGGCCCAACCCTAATAAACACCTTTTTTTCCAAACCAACAATATTTAAGAATACCCAATATTTCAAATCTATGCAAATCCCGCATCGTACCAGCAGAACATTCTGCTCTCGGGCATACTAAGCCTGGACTATTTTCACGTCCCAGATAATCTAAGTCTACTTAGGCCGAAAATAAGGCCTGATATTCTTAGACGAATTGCCGAATGAATTTTAATATGGCGATTTGAATAATGATCTGGATAAGGTTCGAGGTTTATCTTGATAATAAATATTGAGGTGAATGTTTTCTTTTTATTTGTAAATTATAGAAAAAAGGTCTTCTATTTAAATAAAAAAATCCGTTCTATAGATAGATACAGATAGCCACAGCCATTATATTGGGCATACCAACTTCTTTCTTTCTTTCTTTCCACTAAACTATAAAAGTGTGTGATAAGAAATTGAACGCCTCTCCCAATTAACTTGATAACCCCATAAGACCTCCATTCTTTCAATAACCTCGCAAATAGATTCTTTCAATTCCCATAACTAGGGTTGCCAGCCGTACTTTGTAATAAAGTATTGTATTATACATTATTTCGGGTAAACGTACTTTATACCTTATGAGAGCAATAAAGTACGTTAAAATTCTTTGTTTTACCTATTTTGACTTTTCAAGGTTTTATTTTAAGAAACAAAAGTTTTAAGCTATTTTTTGCGTTTAACCCTTCCCTAAACTTTATAAAATAATAATTAAGACATAATATAATGTAAAGATCCGTTTATGTATTCACCAATAACTAGTAGGTGTTTTTTAGATTTTTCTGAGAGCAACTAAAAATACATAATATGGAAAAAAATATGTAAATAGAATAAAAAATACTTTGTTTTCAGTGAAAACAAAGTATTTTTTATTCACACGTTGTATATTATTTTTTTACCTTATTTAAGTAAAAATAATTAATTTCCTCAAATAAATTTGTGGAAACCCTACCTATAACTACGATGAACAAAGGTCATTGCACCGCTATCTGGCGATAGATCAGCCGCTCTAGGGAGTTCAGATAGTGATTCATTTCGATCGACCGGTTAAGATAACCAACAGGTTCTATTATTGTTTTCGTTGGCACGTGTAGAGAACGGGTTAGGTTGGTTTTGAAGAATAGCGAAGATTATAGTTAGGTAGGTACATTTCGAAATAAGTCTTCGAGAGCAACTAAAAATTTTAATGGCATCGGTAACTATAGCAAGAGGAATTATGACCATTTTGTTACAATCATTTGTGAAGAGAAAACTTTGGACCCCTTTTAAAGCACATTGCGCGCACGGAGGAGTATGAGATTTGGCATAGTCAAAAGCTTACATGGAAGGAGTGCAGAAAGCTAAAATTACGGTCTTTCGACCACTGGGCCTACCACTAGTATTGAAATTGAAATTGAAATTGTTTATTTAAATAATTTTTTACATAATTATTTACAATGACGGCCTTAATCTAAAAAGGTATAATGTAATACGATCCTACCTGAACTAGGATAAACCTGTACCTCAGGTATCAAAAGTGCAGGAATAACTTATTATATAAATATTTCCTAAGATTTCTTATATAATTTTAGGGACTAACTTAACGAACTAATAGAAGATGTTTAACTAAATTAAAATTATAAATACTGCTTAACATAGTATGTATAATATTGACATATAATTATACAACGTGTATCAGAAATGCGTGGTCATATTTAAGGGTGTGGATCAGACCATCAAACTGAACAACTTTCTCTATGGGACCAACATCGTAATCGCGAAAAAATTATCAGGTGTTCCATACGTTTTGGTCGAATAGGTATTGAAGTTTTGTCTTTTAACTTAACTTTTTATCGCTATTTGGCAATCAACAAGCATACGGCCCACCCATGGTAAGCGGTTATCGTAACCTATAGACGCTTGCAACACCAGGGATGATTTTTAACCCCCGACAAAAAAGATTATAGTGTCTATCTGTGGATCTGTGTGTGGCATCGTAGCTCCAAAACGAATTGACCGATTTCAATGCAGTTTCTTTTAATTGAAAGCTAGTTTAATCGGGTATCATCTTAACTATGGTTCATGAAAATCTGTTGAACCGTTCAAAAGTTACAGCTCCTTTTCTAGTTGGCGTCGGGGGTTTTTGACGGTTAGGTTATATAACTTGAATCAAAAGCCACTTGAAAATCTTGTAACCGTTTAAAAACAAAACCTAAGAAATTATGACCTACACTTGACTCATGAATGCGTAAGTTTTAGTTCGGTTCGCTAAAAGTTTACGTATTACAGCTGAAAGTTGCGCAGTATATTACGGGAACGCCTCTTCGTAAGTATTTGAATATAACCAAGTCCTTTTTATTATAACTACGTGATTTTGGCCCCTATGGACTTTCAGATATAACCATTTTAACCCCCGACGAAAAAGGGATGTTTTAAGTTTGTAGTCTGTATTTGTGTCTTGTCTGTGGCATCGTAGCTCCAAAACGGATGGACCGATTTCAATGCAGGTTTTTTATTTGAGAGCTAATTTAATCGGGTATCATCTTAGCTATGTTTCATGAAAATCTGTTTAGTCGTTCAAAAGTTACAGCTCTTGTTCTAGTTGGAGTCGGGGGTTTTTGACGGTTATTGTGTTTAATAACTTTTTAATCACAAAATTATCATATCCCTTAACAACGCTATAACCAACATCGTCTTATCGTGTCTTATCAAGTTATCTGTCTACCCACATTAACGCGAATCCCAATTTTAATAGAACCGTATTCAGACCCTCCAATTCTGCCTACCCTACAAATCCAATTAATCCGCGCATTTGAATACAAATCTGCTAAGATCTGTAACGAGGATCGAAACTTGGGAAGTTCTGGCACGCTGGTTTTAAATAAGTTTTAATAACTAGGTCTTATGAGTAACGTTAACTTTACAAGTTGAACTTTGGGTTAATGAATACCTCTTAAATTGAAGAAGTTATAGGTTTTAATTGACTTCGTCCTTAGGTTTTTAATAATATCTATACTCCCATGGTTCAGAAGATCAGCACCATTTACTTGTATCGTCTCGTCCAGTCTTCAGTAGAGCGGCCGGGCGGCCGCCTAATTACGTATGATAGACAATTATTTTGTGAACATAGGTTACTACAAGATATTAAATTATAAATACAATACCCATCTATGATCCGCCGATAGGCCAATATTTCTTTCCAAAACTCTACAAATTAAAATTCATTAATAAAATATACATATTATGTCAACGATTTCAATTTTGTGTGCGATTTGTGTTTCCTCCGTCCGTGTGTCACTGCAAGAGTGCCAACTGAAAATCAGCGCTGGGTGGTCCTATGCCCGGAAAATGCTGAGTTGGCAACCTATTTGGTTCTGGCATACCGACAGCACATTGTTTTTAATTGTTACTTTTGTTTATTTTTTACTTTTTTATGTTTGTGCACTGTGTTGATGTCTAGTCCGAATAAATGTTTTTTTTTTTTTTTTTCTATATTAGATTTAAATTAAGCGTAATAATCAACTAATAATATAAGAAATAAAGAAGTCTCACTCACTTCACTTGCGCGTGCATATTGTTTTCACACATTTTTGGCTTGATGGTAACTATGGTCGAGGTTGAGAAAAACTCGGTATAGACGTACAGGTGACCATGTATAACCCATCCCTTTGTTCGCTACACACGGGTACATATCAAGCTATACATTTCCAGTATACGCTGACCTCACATTTGAATACACTTTCCGTACAATGAGAGGTCAGCTTATCCTGAAAATGTATAGCTCCATATTTAGCTGTGCGTACCAATAGTCAATTAAGTTTACTACCTTCAATAATTCCGATTTACAACCAAAGATTAATCACCCGAAAATCCACCTTCAGGACTTCAGGGAAAGTTACCGAACCCTAAACGTGTTTAGGGTTACCATCTGACCGGATAAATCCGGTTCTGGCCGGATTTTAAGAACCGAGACCGGACTCCGCCCGTATTTATTACAGACCAGATTTTTATAGGTCTACAGGTCGTAAGATTGATTGAGCTTATTGTTGTAGTGACAGATTAACATCAATTTCAAAGTATAGCATAGTTACAGTTTATATGGAGAAGGAGTGCAGAAAGCTAAAATTACGGTCGAATTTCGACCACTGGCCGACCACTAGTTATGTTTATTGCTCCTTGTGTACAATAAAGAGAATTTTTATTCTATTCTACAATCCGAAGAGTTTTATTGTCGACTGAAAACCGGACTTTACTCCAAAAATCAGGATTTTTACTTGCCTGTGACC
Source organism: Allophyes oxyacanthae (assembly GCA_932294325.1). Lineage (NCBI taxonomy): Eukaryota > Metazoa > Arthropoda > Insecta > Lepidoptera > Noctuidae > Allophyes > Allophyes oxyacanthae. The sequence goes on along the minus strand of OW028629.1, from coordinate 1,815,718 downwards.
GGATTTCCAATTCTAGTCCCTGGTAACCCTAAACGTGTCCCAACTTGTGTTTTATGACGTCATGACACGGATCTCATAACCTCGCTCACGTAGTGCCTATAAAACAACACAATCGCTGTATTAGACCAATAATAACTTAGTGGTACTATGAAAACTCGAAGGGATGTCGGATTTTGGATTGGTTTTTGTGTATGGTAGAAACTGTTGAGAGTGTTCAATATTGGCTATAATTTTTATTTATTCTTATTCTTTATTGCACACATAAACACAAGTAAAATACATTAAAGGAACATACATGTAAAGAAAGAAAGAAAAAAGTATTTTATTTGACACAGCACAAAAAAAAATTTAAAGATAATATAACAAAAATAAAAGAATAAAACATGTAAAACAAAAAAAAAATTTTTTTTTTTTTTTTTTTATGTACATAGCGAGCTTAACTCAAAATTGAGTTTTCTTACAGCAAACCGAGAAAAGAAGTAAATATAAGAATAGGTTCAGTAGGGTTGGGTAGGGTATTTGTTACTTCTGTCAAACTGTATAACGAAGAAGAAAGGAAAGAAAGAAAGAAAACATATCGACGGTGGAAAGGCAAAATTTACTAAGCGACATATAGGCAACTTTACAGGAGAGCCAATTAAAGTGTGAATTTTTCTTAAATAATTTTCTTAAAAAACTTAACAGCTTCTTTATACATATTAGCCCCCTGGTCAGACCAACGCATTGGGCTAATATGTATGCAACAGCACATAATTGGATAAGTATCAATTGTGATAGCTGAACTGCTCTTGTGATAGGGATGGTACCTACAGGCTACATGAGCCGAGGGAAAAAGTGAAATAATCTTTTTGGAACAATCGGCGATGCCTAGGTAGCTAAGGCTTTTGTTTTTATATAATATCAGTTCCAAACGTTTATCAAGAACACAATGGTAGTGTCCCCAAGTAATTAGCTGTCCAAACTTGTCCGCTGGCTGTCCAAAACAAAAGGAAAGCGCAGCGATATAATATAGTTTCTAACAATAATATCAGCCAACGTTTGTCTTGTATAATAAAAGCTATCGGACGATCTATTTTTCGAGAACAATGTCACAATATAATAAACATATTTTAAGGGTTAAAATTTTCTATTATTCGCCTCAAACAGGTCATGCGCATAGTACACGCATCGTGATTATAACAGTTTTTCTAAGAACATTACTCAAGTATATTTATTTGACGAATCAATGAACCAAGCCTCAGCAATAGCGTAATAATATCATCTAAAACTCGGTACTGGTGAAAAAACGATAACGATTAATCGTAATCGACTATTATCAGCGTTTAGCGATTAATCGTAATCGGCGATTATCATTGTGAGTAATGTTTTGAGAGAAATTGGAAAAAAATGTTTGTGTTTAAAACTATCAAGTGTCGATAATATGGTGGCATTGGAGAGATTGTTTTCTCCTGCCGGCTTAATTCAGACAGACAAAAGAAATAGAATTACCGCAGAAAACTTTAAAATACTGTTCTTTAATAAAAATATGAAAAATTAAAAAATTCTTACTTTTAAAATATGTTTTATTTATAGTTTGTCATAATCATAATCGTCGATTATTGTGTCTGATAATCGTAATCGTTATGTGATAATCGTTTCATCACTACTCGATACTGTATTGTAATAGGTTATTAATAGCGGCCTGCAACTTCCAAGAATTACAACATTTCCTCCATCTGCTCACAACATCTAAAGCAAAGCAATCCGTAGTAAATTTTCTTAGACCCAACCTAACTAGCACGAAAACAAGACCAACTTCCAAAGAACAGACTTCTACAACTTCATTCAAAGTCATTACTACCCGAAGTCAGCTTTAAACTTTAGAGGCACTCCTGCATAGTGAAGCCAATGTAACTTTGTGTCAAGAAGAAAATCAAATAAGAGCTGGCGACACTTGCCGTGAACACAATAAATAAAATCGTAATGAAATAACGACGCTCCGAGCCTAAGTGCAATATTTCCAGTCCCTTAGAGGCCATGAAGATAGAAATTTTATCTGAAGTGATATTTTACAGACAAGCTTTGTTTCACTTTTGAGAGCCCTGGAGGAAGGATTTGGGCTGAAATAACCGAGACAAATAGATTACATTTTGCTTTGAAGTACACAAACAGTTTACACGAAAGGAGTGTCTGAAATGTTAAAATGTGGAACCTCAAAAATACCCTTACAAAGTCTGAAAATGGTTGGATTAATATTAGCTATTATTTGTATTATACAAGCTTTCTTAAGTTGCTAATTGTTTTGCTATTTATTCCTTATTTCTTCATCATCAAACGTTTATTGATAAACGAACATTTCTACATCACCCACTCGTAGAAATATAGAGCTTCTGACAGACCTCTATAATGTACAGTCGTATGGAAATATTGCCATCAATACAACGTTTGGCAAAATAATTATAAAGGTTATAAGAAGGAACAAAGATTTAAAATAAATAGAATTCTGTACAGCGCTAATACAGCCCAATTTAGATAAAAAACTGATGAGAAATTATTCGGTAATGCAAAAACAATAAAACATAATATTCGGTTGATCGAAAATGAAGTTGCGTTCGTCATTAAAGCTTACGGCAAAGAAGACTTGACGCCTCGAAAGGTGACGCACGCTTAAATGGAAAATTCACTAACTATGTCAACTCTTAATAGCTATGACGCAGGCGACAAAGCAAACCATCAAAGATAAAAGCCTTCTACATTAATAACCCATTACTTTGCACTTAGAACAAACAACGAAAAGCATGAACTTAAAAACTTTATCAAGTCACATTTCTGTGTACCCCATCGCGAAATGGGACCCGCGAAATGCCTAAACTTCCACCGAAACATCCGCAAGATGACCCAAAAGTTCTTTTTACTATCTCCATAAAACCTTTGCCCATAAATTGATATCGCCTTCAAACTTTCAAAGTTTCACCGCAGAACCTCTTCAGAATTTAGGCCTCTACCTGTCCAGATTTTTATGGATGCCTTCCTAATTTTGCCGAATCACCTTTACATAGATGAGAAAGTTTTACGGAAGCTGAAACCATCTATTTTCTCTTTCTCTCTTTGGAGAAGATTAATTGGTTAAGTATTGAGAGCTAATTCGTCTTTGTTCGAATCTCTTGGAAACAGATTGAACCGGATCTCGGTTTATTAATAATCTGCAAACTCCGAGTAATCAATTACAACAGATGTGTGATTGTTTTCTGCTCCGCCAATGATTTGAGGTTAATTCATTCCACATCTGTAGAAAATTATTAGCACGGTTGTTTATGATAACGATGCGAATCGTAAGAATAAATCGATTGTTTTAGAATACGGTTTGTCATTCCAGCAGGCTTAACATAACCGTCAACCGGATTTTGTCTACGGAAGAATAAATAAAATTACAGATTATACAAATATTTCTACTCTTCGGTAGGATTTGGTAGAATAACTATATCACTAACTACTTCTCCGTTGCCATGGAAATTATTATGTCTTTGTCTACGTAGAAATGCGAGACCAGGTCTCGAGATAAATAGAAAGAGCTTTGTCTATTCTTGGAAGTATAGAAATAGAAATGATCATGCTACGGGTGCTGAAGTATATAAATATATAGATAAAACGCTTATTCGTCGTTATAAAATGTATAGGTACTGGGGGGCTAAACAGGCCGCTTTAGATGAATCACAATATGATTCATATTACAAATGTCAAAACATCTACTTAATTGACGACTCTTAATGTCATCCGCATAAGGTTCATATTCAATAATCATCTGTTTGACAGTTACTATGCAGATCAGTAGATGAATTGCTCAATGTAGCTTTTTTAGGCCTCCTGGTCATTCATAGGGTTGTTGTCTTACAAATAGGGTCACGTCATAGTACTCAGGCTTCAGCTGAAAATCTGCGTTGCAGTGACATGCAGAAATATGCTGAGCTGAGGCCTTTTAGTCACGCATTACCACACCGAGCCTGCCACGCATCGCACGAACTATCGGTAGCTTGATCCGTCGATTATTGTTGTTGTACTTCTTTGTTGTTTATGTCTTATCCTTTCTGTGTGCGTAGTAATTTTTATTCATTTTTTATTTTATTGTGTGTTGGTTTATGAGATGTCTAATGAATGTATTATCTTTCTTTCTTTCTTTTTCCTTACTACGAAATGATGAATGAACATAGAAAATGCGTGGAAGGGGTGTAAGGCATGTAGTTCTCGATAGTGTGTGTAGTTTGCTTTGCCAACCCGCACCAGGCCAGCGTGGTGGACTATGGCATAACCCGTCTCACTCCGAGAAGAGGTCCATACCCAGTGGGACAGTAATGGGCTGGATTTATTTATTTTTAGACCTTTTTTTTACATTCCATCCAATCACCAAATACGAGGCACCTAAAATTGAGTATTCAAAATCTACATAGCGGAACGACGCAAAACACGCATTTTGCGAAAATGTCGCTTCACGAGTATTCAATAAAGTGGAAGGCGGCCAATATATGGCATCGATCTGCCTTCGGTAACACTAAACGTGCCGCCTGGGGCACATCAAATGTTAAATTCATTTCTCACATAACTTGACGCCGGGTTAGGTTAAGATAACAAGGTGTAGTGACGTCCTTAAAGTTAACAAGACCTTTCTTTAAATTAGGGATGTTCTTCAATTGGTTTTTAACCGACTTCAAAAACGGAGAAGGTTCTCAATTCGACTGAAGGTATGCTTTTTTTGTATGTTGACCGATTTTGAAAATTCTTTTTTGCTTGAAAGTTATACTCTCGAGGTGGTCCCATTTAAATTTGGTGAAGATCTGATGAAGGTCTTCGGAGATAGACAATGGAACTCTGGAATGAATAACAGCATAATTATCACTCGAAAACACAGAAAAGCAAAATAAACTTAAAAAAAAGTAAAGGCCGATTTCAAAAAACTAAAATAAGTTTCTTAAAAAACTTAACATGTATTTATTTAACAGCACTTTATTCACCAATTCTTCTTCAAAGGAGAATGTGCTGCCCCATTACTAGTCCGTTATACACAAAAGAACTGGCGCCCTATTACTAAACCTTTGTCCACCAATTATATCAATTTTTCGTCCATTTTTCCAATATTATTTCGATCAATTTTGTGTTCTACCTGAAACTAGATAAGCATTTCCCCTTATTCCCCGAAGGGTTGGGCAGAGATATATCTACAGTAATCCAGTAGGTAGGTTTATAAAGATTTTTCGTATTTTTAACACGCTTTTATTAGCTTCACCTGTAACTAACAATGTAAGAAAATGTTGGGAGTTAAATTTGACCCACTTCCCGGTTTCCGATTGAGCTGAAATTTTGCATACACGTTCAGTTTGGATGACTGAAGCGCGTTCTAAAGTTTTTTCAAACTACAATATTTTATTATTTGTGTTTTTTGAGCAACTAATTTAAATATTTTTGCTTTCCAAGCAGTTTTTAATTTTTGCCATTAAGCGAAAAACCGGATTCCCTTATCCTTGGGCATTGGGTGTATACACATTACCTACTCGGTGTCGACGGGTGGAGACTTTATTATAAATAATTATATTACTAACATAGTTCTCAAATACCTTGACTATATAATGTATAACTATATGGATGTATAGTGTCCGAGATAAATATTTTGAATTTAATTAATTTTTTTTTATACACAATAGAGAACTTTAAATCCAAAATTAATGTGATGTTTGAGCCGTTCGCGTATGTATTAGATTTATTATTTGTTTTGTGGACCTTTAATTTAGTTCTCGCGCTCCACAGGTTGGGAACCTCTGGCCTATACTTATGAGCCAGTTAAGTTTTTTCCAATATTATTTCGATCAATTTTGTATTCTGCCTGAACAGACAAAATATTAGTTCTAATGTAAGTAATACCCAATTCCACTGAGGACTAGCTTTGAAGTTAGATAGACTCTGCTCAATGGTCTAGAAAGCTATAACTAGAAAGTCTAGGTAAAATTTTGCATTTTGGCAACGTTACCAAAAGGCTTATTAAAGTTTTTCGGGCAGACTTTTTTGCGGCTTTTGTTTAGAATGTCCCGTCGTTGCTGTGACAAAGATTATAGAAGTTTGATATTAAAATATAGAATAATAGACAATGAAATAGGTTCAAAAAAACTAGGAATAAAGACAAAAACGGTCATTAGTATAATGATAAAGCATATCACGTTATAATTCGTTTGCGTAGAAACATGTATTCAGAACAAGTTATCCCTATAACTATAGACTAAGAGACTAACTGATGGGATATAAGGTACTACTTTGTTAGCCGAGGTCCTACTTTATTAGCCGAAGTCCTATTTTGTTAGCCGAAGTCCTATTTTGTTAGCCGAGGTCCTACTTTGTTAGCTGAGGTCATACTGTGTTAGCCGAGGTCCTACTGTGTTCGCCGAGGTTCAACTTTGTTAGCCGAGGTCTTACTTTGTTCGCCGAGGTCCTACTTTGTTAGCCGTCCTCCTGCTTTGTTAGCCGAGGTCCTACTTTGTTAGCCGAGGTCTTACTTTGTTAGCCGAGGTCCTACTTTGTTAGCCGAGGTCCTACTTTGTTAGCCGAGGTCTTACTTTGTTAGCCGAGGTCCTACTTTGTTAGCCGAGGTCCTACTTTGTTAGCCGAGGTCTTACTTTGTTAGCCGAGGTCCTACTTTGTTAGCCGAGGTCCTACTTTGTTAGCCGAGGTCCTACTTTGATAGCCGAGGTCCTACTTTGTTAGCCGAGGTCCTACTTTGTTAGCCGAGGTCCTACTTTGTTAGCCGAGGTCCTACTTTGTTAGCCGAGGTCATTTTAAGGGGTTATAGTACTAATAATTATGAACAACTTTTACTATGGAACCAAAGAAAAAATCTCAAAAAAAATACAGGTGTTCCATACATTTACTCGAGTAATATTGAATTGAATTATTTGTATGGAACAACAGATTCTATTTTACGATTTCATGTTTGGTCCCATAGTAAAAGGTGTTCATAATGATGAGTACTATTACCCCTTAAATGGATCTTAATAAAGTAGTAGGTAAATACCTTAAATATTCACTGCCTATGGATTTCTTCAAGATATGATAAAAGCCTATTTACACGAAGATATTTTCGCGTGCACTCGATGCACGTCAGACGCAACTGAAACGCGCTGTGAACGCGATACAGACGCGCCTGCTTACCTTTCAATAGCTGTTTGCAGCGCTATCGATTGTGCTATCGATCGTGGATTGCGTGTCGATAGGACACGCAATCCACGAACACGCGTCGACCACGCGCGAAAATTTATCTGCGTGCAAGACCGTTTCAAAATATAGCGTTGCAATCCCCTACTGCTATAGTACGTGCAAATCTTCATGAGCCCTCTTAACTCTCTCCCTCTCTACCTTTAACACCTTTAATAGTACGCTTATTATAGGTGCTAAAGGGAGAGAGAGAGAGAGAGAGAGAGTTCAGAGCTCAGTTCAGGGCTCATAAAGATTTGCGAGAACTATACTAACACGACTCTTCCCCAAGGAGCACTGGCGACCTTGCTCACCGTTAGGAACACAACACTGCAAAAGTGCAGTGTTATTTGGTTACGATATTCTGCAAGGTGGAGGTACTTCCCTAGTCGGACAGCTCCAATCTTCTAAACGATCAACACGGCTCCATAGATCGTGGGAACACGCGTCTGGACCATACAATAGATGCGGTCCATTCAAGATCCACTCAATAATTAATGCGGCAACATGCCCGCTATAATTATGTGCATTCAGCTCTATGGTTTTCATTAGCCGATGGCGCTGAATGGCGTGATTTATCGGTATTATATTTTATGGTAGGAAGTGGACTTGGAATGGTATGGAGTCGATGTTATTGATAATTTTAAATGGAATAGACTGTATATTTAATATAATATGTTCAGTATTTGAATAAAGCCTATCCATAGACCGCTGCATAGAACTTGGGCAGTTCTTGTCATAGTTTTAAAAATTGTTATAGCGCGACTGAGTAAACGCGGCCCTCCCTATGGTTTGCGGGACATGGGGCGACGGGTGTGCACGGTAATACACCGTATATACTGTGATAGATATCTAGTGATGAATAAAATAATAAAATATACATTCTATTGTAGTTTTTTGAAAATTGAAAGCCATCAGGGGATCCAAGGGGGGCCAGGAGGAGTCCAGCTATTATAAGCGTTTAGATTTCTACATGACGTGTCGCAGGTTCAATCGTCGTACGGAACTTATATTTGTATAATCCATAGATAGTAGATTCGGGTCTGGATGGGTGTGCATGTGACATGTATGTTTGTTAGCTGTACCCACGATACCTACAGGAGACATTCTACTGTGCAATTTATTTAAAAGAAAGAAAAAATAACTTTTATTTTTTATTTCTTGTATACTTACGAGTGTTACACCAGTGGATTTATGTCCCCAGAGTGTGTCGTGTGCCTACGTAGTGTCAATCATGCTTTCGAGACGAAGCATCGAGAACATCAATTACGTAATTACATCATCATCAATAATCCTACTACTGTTCTATATGCCAATAAAAATGTTAATAAAACTATATTTCTCTCTTTTCAGATGTGAACTGCTCTCGTGACGTGAGATTTTCATCATAAATACTAAGGTAAGCGAAACGTCAACCAAGCACGGTAAAATCCCTCGCACACGTTACAATTTTTTTGTGCAAGTTCATGTAGGGGAGAGTGTGTATGAAAGAGCCAGGCTTTGAAAGAGCCGATACAATTTTCTCCCACTTGCTAAAATCTTACCATAATTTAATTTTACTCTTTATATGACAACACTGAATGTCTGTGGGTCACAGCTATTCAGTGTTGTCATATAAAGAGTATAATTAAATTTGAATTGATTTGATTTGATGAATTTGGCAAGTGGGAGAAAACTGCATCGGCTCTTTCAAAGTCTGGCTCTTTCATACACACTCTCCCCTATGCAGGTTGTGCAAGCCTAAACTTGCGCAATTACGCGTGTGGCAAGAACTTGTGCAAGTGTCTTATCTAGAAGTGGCAGCTTACCGGTTGAACACTCGCCTTCCACGTAGGAGGGTCTAGCTATGGCCCGTGCGTTTTATTTGTGACTGTATGTTTGTTACGCGATAACTCCACCAATTGCAGACCGATTTTGAAAATGATGTTTTTGTTTGAAAGGATATAATATCGAGGTACTCCCATTCAAATTTGGTGAAGATCTGATGAAGACCTTCGGAGATAGACAATGGAACTCTTGAATGAATAACAGCATATCAATCGCGATTGCTGTAATCGCATGTTTATGTATTGTTTATGACACTAAAAATAGAAAAATACAATAAACATTAAAATAAGTAAAAACCTACTTCAAAAACTTAAAAGTATGCAATAATTTTCTTAAAAACTTAACAGCTTCTGAAGTTGGAAGTTTTTTAAGAAAATTATTTGATACTTAAAAATTTTTTGAAGTCGATTTTTACTTTTTTAATTCAAAATAAAATATAGTCTATATCACTCATGGATAGCATAGCTGTCTATGAATAAATTTTTAGGATATATAAACATCTCAAGGTCGCACGAAACCCACACCGACCCGTTAAACAAAAATATGTGACAATTTGACTTACGACTCACTCCAACCATTACATGCCGAGTATTACCGAGGGCATGGATAACATTTTTACAGTCCTTTAAGTGTTTCACTCATACATCCAATGTTTTTTATCTCTGCCAAGCGAATCCTGATTACTTTGAGTGGCGTAGTATGTGTTTTTTTAATCCATTAACCTATATTGCATATTTCAGCTGAATTTTCACTTTGTGAGCGAATGGATGTGTCGGCTCTTTTGGTAGACTGTTTTTTGCAAGATTTTTAAGCCCCGATCAAAAAGGGCGGTGTTACTTATAAGTTTGTCGTGTGTATCTGTCTGTCTGTGGCATCATAGCTAATATGACGATGAAATATTACCCATCAAAAACCACCTACTCCAACTAGAAAAAGAGCTGTAACTTTTGAACGGCTGAAGATTTTCATGAAACATAGCTAAGATGATACCCGATTAAACGAGCTTTCAATTAAAAAAATCGGTCCATCCGTTTTGTAGCTACGATGCCACAGACAGATACATAGATACACACTACAAACTAATAACACCCCTCTTGTTTGTCGGAGGATAATGATAAATATAATAGGTGTCGCTGTAGTGGTGAGTAGGTAGTAGGTACTAAACCTCACCACTTCCCGTCGATGTCGTGATGGGCATCGCCAGCGCAGCACGATCTAAAAGCCGATGCCTTTTATAGTCAGAGTTCACGATTACTCAATTAATATAATATGCCGCGGGCTTAGTAAGTCGATGACCAATACAACATTATTAAGAGGGCATGACATTGGAATAGAAGTCTTGAATTCGGCGGGATACATTGTGTAGACCAGTGGTTCTTAACCGGTGGTCCGCGGACCACTGGTGGTCCCTGGAAGCACCCGAAGTGGTCCGCGAAGCCATCCTCAAAATATTGAATAACTGACAACGACAATAAATTTATTTATTTCCATTTATATGTATATTACCTCCATAGTCATAATTACAGTTGGTGGTCCGTGGCAAGGCAGAAATTTTGTCAAATGGTCCTTCATCACTAAAAGGTTAAGAACCACTGGTGTAGATTCTAAAAGCAGCGTGTCGCTCTCTCTCTCGCTCTCCATCAACAGAGATACGTGCCTTATTCCGCGTTGCGCACTGCTTTGCGCTCCGCGCGACTTTCCGCCTCTCTATAATTGAGCCCTTAGCGTTCCGTACCTCAAAAGGAAAAAGGAACTTTATTTAATATAATATAGGTATGTATTTTGGCAGTTGTTATGTAATTTCTAAATACAACATACACATCAAACGGTCTAATTAAAGCAGTCAATATAAACATTTTTATACTTTACAATAAAGGCAGAATTATTGGTTTAACTCACGTGAAAAATTCGGGACTACCAAACTAGTTTCTGACTACAACGGAACCTCTTCTCGAGCCGAGTACACACACGAGAGTTACAATATTAAAAAATGTAGAATGCACGCGGAAAATGAAACGCTTGACCGTACCCCGTCTGTACTCAAAGCCCATGGCTCAAAGAGATCATATCAGAATAGTCATTCGAGATGGTATGCGAGATATCAGCATTCGTCTTTGTATAAAATTCTCTCTACAATTCCTAGACCACTACTTGCTCTATATTTTTACTTTATTCACAAGGAAACATCTTAGCTTACATTAGAATGATTACATACTTACGATGGTTGCTTTCCGCATACAAAGCGCTCTTGTATATACTCGTAATTCTCTAGACTTCCACATATAAAAATATACACACCGAAGAATTAGTTCATACAAGGTTATACACAAAAATATCTTGAAAACTCAACTGCAGTTGTTTTTAATTACGAACGTGTCTAATATTTGAAAATGAATGAATGAATTTCATGAGATTGTACGTATCTAACACATCTAAGATCAGTTTGCAGCATCTTTATGTGCGTATGTGAGATAGTTTGTAACATTATTAGTGACATCGTAAAGGAAACTGATAAAATGAATCCAGTACATGATTCTGGACATATTATCAGCATAAAAGGTAGGGACGGTCTTTAAAAAAAAACAATTTCGTTCCCAGAATTTTTTGTTAGTTAATAAAATCTGCGAACATAATTGTAAAATTATTGAAAAGACCGACGCGGAATTTCTTTACCTGAATTCATAGTTACAGTTTTCGTTATAATGTGACTTACACCCTGTATACAGGTGACCTGTTAAACAAGGGAAACTTTGAAGGAGGGTATTGTATTTATCATTATGAACAACTTTTACTATGGAACCGACTCTAATATCGCGGAAAAAAAATCAGCTCTTCCATACATTTAGTCGAATAATATTGAACTATTTATATGGAACAGCAATTTTTTTCTTGCCATCTTGGAATTGTTTCCATAGTAAAAGTTGTTCATAATGATGAGTACAATACCCTCCTTAAATGTTTCCCTCGGTCAACCAGTCACGCTGTAGAATCTTGGATTTATACTCGTGTAAAAATTGTGAGACGGTCTCAACATAGTTGGGATGGGGATGCCCGAGTGAATTTTATACTCAACCAAAACACTTCTTGAGTGAGCGCATCACTCGCCTTCTGAGTACCTGTCTGTTCCGTGGCTTTAGAGTATCAATGACATTTTACAAATAGACGGGCCATACACCAACATTAATGCACTACAAAATGGCGTAAACTTTACTATAGCTACATAGCAATACATATAATTATACAGTGCGCGAAGAAAGGGAAAGAAAATGAAAGCCACCATACGCCATGTCGGTTGTTAGAAAAAGATGAATATAGACGTTTAGTTACGTGGCATTAGCTGCTGAATGCTCATTCTCTGAGTCGGTGCAAGGCATTTACCTTGCATTTATCTTGCCAACATAGAGCGCGGGCAACGCGTCTATTTGTTAAATGTCATTGTATCTAATATCATAAGTTGGAAGCGACATGTTAGAAGCACAGCCTCGTAAAATCTTACGCGAAGGTAGGACGTCGGGAAGTGGCAAACGACGATAATAACTATCGGCGGAAGAATTTCTTGTCAAGAAAATTGTGACGCCATTGGCCTTTGAAAACTTAACTGCCTTTAAAAGCTTTAGCACCAGCATGTAGCTAAACTATTATGTATATTGTTCAGTTTTATGGTGTACGTTGTAATAGAACCAACAATATCATCATGCCTGTAATCCCCAAAGGGTAAGGCAGCGGTGTACTTATTCCCTTCATTATGGTTGAGCGTAGCGATGCTGACGCATGCGTCATGCCCGTGAACGGATGCTGTGTCGGAACTGGTCAGCTTGTAACTGCCATTGCAATCTTATTCAGAGGCAGATCATTATCATCGTATATTTTTTTATTCACATTACTCTTGCAGCTCTTACCACAACATTATATTAATCAAGATGGTAATCTATTATTTTAAAAGAGTTCCCATGTAGTTTATTGCCGGTTCTTCTGCATAGGACCTACTATTTGGAAATGTGCACCTTGTCTCGACATTTCATAAGTGCCTGATCTGGTTTACATGAAATAAAGATATAGGTATTCAATTTTGTTGTTTTACACTCATAATGCTGTTATTAGGTCCCATGTAATAGGAAACGGGCCTATTGATATTTTTTTATCAATAATAATATATGGTAAATTTCATAATAAAATAAAATATCTTTAATTGCTCATAAATACAGTACAGATTAGAAATAGGCCGAGTACCTACTCGTTTATTACTCGGTACTCAGCATACTTGCCAATTTTTGGATTACTCGTACTCGGCCGAATAACTTGGTTCATGTGCCGAGTATGCTGCCGAATGTGTGTGTAATAATAGGTAATAATGTAGATTTGTAGAACATAGCTTTGCTGAATAAATGTATTTTCTTACGTTCGTTCTTTTTCTGTAAGTGTCGACCAACCGTTTTGCAATATCTCTGAAAAGGAGACGTGCATGACCCCATGATCCGAGCGTTTCGAAGCCAAACGGCTCAAATATATAACTGTATAAATAAAAATAGGTATGTCAAAATTAAATATCATTTATTTATACTGTAAGAATTCTTGAATGCTATAAAAAACATTTTTCAGTATGGCAGTTATAATTTTTAGAAAAAATGGAGACTTGTTTATTTTTAGGAAAGAGATATTCTTTGACCTTATAAACTCTAAGAAACCAGTTAAACAAGACGAATAATTTTTCCAAGCACTCTGTCATCTCGTAGAAAAAGAAGCCACTTATCTTGATTTCTGTTATCTTTTTCGTTTTTGTACATCTTAGCTTTGAAGAGCTTTTGAGTTATCTTAAAATATCTTTGCTCGATTTTTTGCTAAAAATTCCTATCTTAGGCTGAGGCCAGACGAATGCGATTTGAGACACGTTTTTTAACTCGCATAATTTACAGTTGCATTCAGTTTCAATACATTGTTTGTTCTTTTATTTGTTTTTCTTAAAAAACGAGGCCCCCTCACACTGTCTTCTCTTGTATCGTGGGTACAGTTCACAAACATACACGTCACATGCATACACATCCAGAAGCCGACCTTCATTACGTAAGAAAAATCTGACAGCCACAGCGACCAATAAACAATGCATCCCTCTCTCGCTTATAGACGTTTTCATAAGAGGATACGGAATGGGACGTTTATTTGCGACAGCAACTGTCATATTTATCAAGCGTAATCAGGCGGCCGGAACAACTATCTGTAGGCCATACAAATATTTGTTCCGTTCGGGGATCGAACCTGCGATACGTAGCACAGAAAGCCAATCGCTTGCGCCGACCGTTTAGGTTATTGCGGACTGCGGATTGAGCCATACTACGACGCAAAATACGTTCGAAATAATATTCGAAACGAAAACACGCGACGCAAAAAACGCGACTCAAACCGCGCTCATCTGGCATCAGCCTAACTTTTTGTTTGAGTTCTACTTATTGTCAGCATGACACATGCTGAGCTAGTTTGCTTCACACCTGTATACAGGATATTTTTTTATATAATGCGCATAATTTGTAGAGTGATTCAGTCTCTGTTCCTAAATGCAACCGCAGTATTGGGATACTCAGATGGATCCCTGGTGACCCACTGCTTCCTGTCTTCACACACTAATTTTAACGCTTCCCTTGTACCTTTTTGGTACCTATTCTTAATTGGGTGACTGACTTGAGTGTTAAGTACGCACCTACTAGTATTGTATAATTATAATATTATAGTGGTACTTATGATCTTTGCTGTTCTTTTTTTTATTTTTTTATTGTAATATTGTGTAAATTGAGGTCGAATTTTAGCCGGGGCCGCTCCTGCGGCCCCACATTTGTTGTGTAGTACCTAATCTTGATTTATGAAAAGAGTATCCATGGAGTTTCTTGCCGGTATCTTCTCCAGGACCAACCCACTTGGAACCGTGCGCCTAGAATCACGACGTTTTGAAAGTGCCTGCAAAGGCCCAGTTGAAATAAAAATCTTTGACTTTGACTTTGACTTTGATACACTTTAAAACAAAACGAAAATTCGACTTAGTGTGGGGGACACGCATAATTTACTAGCGCAAGCCATACAAAATCAATTTTTTATTTTGTTTTGGAGTAAATTTTATTACTGCGGTTGCATTTGGGAACGGACAGTGAATCAGGCTGCAAATTTTAAGGACTACATGAATAAATATCCTGTATAGTAAAGATTGATAAAAAAATAACGGTTTTAGTAATAGTACAAGAAGTGCTACAGCGAAGTAGCTAAACGATTGTCTGTCTGTGCTACAGGGTTGCGGGTTCGATTCCCTAATAGAACAAAATATTTGTATGTTTTACAGATGGTTGTTCAAGGTCTGGGTATGTAACTAAGTTTAAAGTATTTTAACTTTAATTACAGTACGGTATAAAACCAAACGTAACGCAATTTTTTTTCTTATATTTTCGTAATATGGACTTTAAAAAAGTGTTTGAACAAGCCCCTTTAAAAAATATACTGCATTTTTTATTGGCTCGTCAGAATGCTGAAAATAAATATTTTTGTTAACATATTTTGACACGTGCAATGCTTCGCACGTGTTTACTGTGTTTATTTCTAAACTAATTATTTGAGACACGGTTCAAAAATGAGCAATTCAAATTTAGAATGCAGTTAGTAAATCATTGTATGTAATTAGTCTTAGGGCGGTCTTGATTAATGTTTTGAGGGTTAGTGGCACAAGTAAAGAGCTTATTGTCTTTCTTTTTAACCTCCGACAAAAAAGAGGAATGTTATAGGTATCAATGGAGATGGACCGATATCAATGGAGAGTTTTTTTTTTTTCTCACAATAGCAGACCTTATAAGTTATAACGTTACTTATATTATATATTTAATTTAAATGATGATTTTTAATCCCCGACAAAAATGAGGGGTGTCATAGGTTAGTGTGTATCTGTCTGTGGCATTGTAGCTCCAAAAGTGATTGATGGATTTCAATGCAGTTTCTTTTAATTGAAAGCTATCATCTTAGCTATGTTTCACGAAAATCTATTCAGCCGTTTAAAAGTTAAAGCTCTTTTTCTACTTGGAGTCGGGGGTTTTTGACGGTTAGGTTATTACTTGAAAACTTTGCGCATACGCATTTGAATTTGAATTATGTCAGTCGCTTCCCGCCTATACCTTGCCCCCCGGCAGGGCTTTTGTTTACCGACGTCTCTGTTTAGCCGCGACCAAACTTATCTTGTTTGCCTGATGAATTGTCTACAACTCTACACAAACGATACGTCCTACGGATAGCCGTCAGTTAAATTGATTCTAAGTAACGATGCGGTTAGTGATGGATGGTGAGTTTTAGTTTCCGTTTTATACATCATCTGGGGTCTTACTCCCGTCATCCTGTTTTTGATTCGAACACGAACTGAAATCTTACTCCCGTAAATGAAGATCGACGTTCGTTCGAGTATTATCAGCGTTGTTAAGTGTATCCGGCTGATTACGTCATCATCAAGTGCTGTAAGTCTTTTGTTAGATTTGTTGTGTAGTACCTAAGCTTGATTTATGAAAAGAGTATCCATGGAGTTTCTTGTCGGTATCTTCTCCAGGACCAACCCACTTGGAACCGTGCACCTAGAATCACGACGTTTTGAAAGTGCCTGCAAAGGCCCAGTTGAAATAAAAATCTTTGACTTTGAGATTATTTTGTGTGGTTGAATATTTTTACTTCTGTGACATTTCCCCACATAAAAACGATTTGACACAATACATTCGGACACGGTGTCCCAATTGACACATTTTAATTTCAATATTTTTTTCACTGACAATTCGGACATTTCGGACACCATCAAATTATTGAAGCTTGTACGGTGAGTAAGGTTTGAATCAAACTGTTTGATTGTCTTAGGGCTCTTTAACATAGCAAACCGATTGTTCAGTGAGATTGTTAAGTGTTCGTATTATAAGTACATATGTTTAAAACAACCCAAGATAACGTAAAAAATGTAATATTTCTTCGCATGAATTTTACAATGTTCTTTATGAATACATTAATATTATATTGTATACTCTCGTGTACCTAGCTCGTTATAATTTTTTATTATATTACTCATGTTTAATTCATACCTCATGTAAGCGTAGAATAAACTCATATATTTGAAATGGCCGTGAGATTTGTAAAAGTCAAAATATTTCAGTAGGACTTACGAAAATTCGCCTTTCACTGCTTTTAATTTTCAGAAATTTAGACGGGCCCTTTCAGCACAGAAATTTTGAAGGTTAGGGTTTTATTCCCGGGTCGGGCAAAGTGTTATTGGGTTTTTCTGTTAGAAAATTCTCAGTACCTAGCAGCTAGAGAATGCAGAATTGGTCCTTATTTAGAAACCGGGAATTTCGGTTCCGGTTCCGAAAAGAACGGAGTACCCGGATGTATTCGGCTCTTTAGCTCAGGAAGGAATTATGAAATAAAACAACAACGTATTAATTTGGAAGATAAAACACAAGATGGCTGAATTGGTAGATACCCAGATCCTGCAAATTTTTATTACATACAACACGTTAGTTTTATGGTAAATAACTAAGCTTGTATTTGAACATCACGTAAATAATTTATTATTGTTTAGGAAAATAACATACTGCAAATATTTATTTAATACAATTGAATTAAAAAAGAATCTAAAGAACCAGGTATCAAATTTTGGAACCGGTTTTTTATTTTGGACTAGGTAAGAACCGGGTATGCCCCGGTTTTTCCGAAACTGGGTGGGACCAGGTGCATGCTCTAGTAGCAGCTCGGAGTTTGTGTCTGGTAGATGACAATAGGCATGCCCCATATTATATGGGACTTAATAACGGCATCGGCGAAATGAGGTACAACTGTAACCTCTGACTAGCCCTGGCAGGGGTGGCGAACCTTCATAAATACTTGTGTCATTTTATTCAAAGAAATGTTTGATGTAGCTTAGACGTGCAGACATCGCCAATTATCAGCTACCGGTAGAAGTGGTGACTGACTACATCTACCTTGGTCATAAGATCACTTTAGGCTACGAAAACCAAACTGCGGAGGTAGAACGTAGAATCGCACAAGCGTGGGCGGCATTTGGCGCTAACAAGCAAACGCTGAGGGGAAAATTGCCATTGCACCTAAAAGTAAGAGTCTTTGAGCAATGTGTCATGCCCGTGCTTACATATGGTACAGAAACCATGGCACTCACTAGGAGATCCGCGGAGAAATTCCGAGTTGCGCAGAGAGGCATGGAAAGAGCGATGCTCGGAATCACGCTGCGTGACCGCAAACGCAATGAATGGATCAGAAGGAAAACTAAGGTGAGTGACGTGATGGGCATGATAGCCAGGAAAAAGTGGACATGGGCAGGACACATTGCTAGAATGCACGCTGGCCACTGGACCGGAAGACTCCTAGAGTGGACACCTCGAGCCAACACCCGAGGGCGGGGAAGACCGCCGCAGCGCTGGGTGGATGATATTAGACGACACGGAGGTCATGACTGGATGAGTCGGGCACAAGATCGCCAGGAATGGAGAAGAAGGGAAGAGGCCTATATCCAAGATTGGATCTTGAAAAGGCCACCATGATGATGATGATGATGAGACGTGCCAACATCTTAGCTTAATGGGTAAAATCATTAGAATTCTAACACCTCAATAATTAATGCCGTGCCCTCAATTTCTTATCCCGTGCGATCAGTGGCACGCGTGCCAATGGTTCGCCATCCCTGCCTTAGCGGGATACAGGCATGTTGCTGTGTTTATGTTAGTATAGATGTGATTCTAAGAAAAACACCAGGTGTGTCAACGACGGTGGTCGAAATTATTCAATTCACGCTGCAAAATCAGCATTACTGGTAAATTACCAAACTTACATTTCCAAAACACTGTTAAATAAATATTAGACTTTACATAAATACATGATATAGCAGTAATGACTAACAGGTTAGCAATAAGACCACCCATTGTGCATTGATTTGTAAGTCGTTTATTGTTTCCTCGCAAATTAGAGAAAAGTACTATTCAAGTCTCGGTCGAAATAGCAAATTAACAGCCTCGTTTAGTTAAAAAAGGACATGGCTGGCGCTTCTTCCTCTTAAAATCACTTCGGAAATACTCGGTTTCACCTAGTAGACCAGGGTAGAAGCCTTTAAAAATAATAAAAAGTGAAAGAAAATAATAGTAGGATGAAACCCATTGGAAAAGGAGGAGAATATTATAAAAATGAAAGGAAAAATAATTTACGGGCGATCTGAGGTCGGGAAGTGGTAGAGGGGGGGGGTTTAAGCGTAAAAAACGGTTTTTCTCGATTTGCGGCAAAACTAAAAGTCCTATGGAAAAAAGTCAAATGGCAAAATTGTAGGTAATAAAAAGATCTAAAACTTTTCTATTTACACTTTTTTCACATTACCTCAAAATTTATGTGAAAAATTCAAAAAACCAAGGTTTTGGTTTTTTATTTTTATCTTTTACAATTTTTTATTTTTTTTCATGAAATTTGGTGAAAACTTACCTTTTTATGTGCCAAATACGCTGTAATTTATTTGATTTGAAATATTAATTTTTTCACCTTATTTTGAATTAATATCGAAAAAGTACCCTAATTTTCAATCGAAAATTCACCCGTCAAAATATCAGCTTTTTTCAAAAAGTTGGTGTGCTTTCTGTTTGTTGAAATCTCTACATTCCGATGGTGAAAAAAATAAAATATTACTTTAGTAAATCTTCTCAGAAAATGCAAAAAATCGAAAAAAACTTTTTTTATAACCATTCTCTCATAACTTCTAAACTACTTAAAAAACAAAGCCGCTTATAAAATCTATATATATATATATATATTTTTGAAATGTGCTAATACCCTACACGACATCATTAAACAAAAATTTTTTTTTAGTTCATCTCTCTATTTCCTCTAGAGGGCGCCATATTAAATTAAATGTGACGTCACATAGCCTATAACTAGCGGACAATCAAGACGCTTCCAACGACACCTCATTTGTCGAATTATGATAAGTAGTTTAGAAGTTATGAGAGAATGGTTATTAAAATAGTTTTTTTCGATTTTTTGCATTTTCTGAGAAGATTTACTAAAGTAATATTTTATTTTTTTTCAGCATCGGAATGTAGAGATTTCAACAAACAGAAAGCACACCAACTTTTTGAAAAAAGCTGATATTTTGACGGGTGAATTTTTGATTGAAAATTAGGGTACTTTTTCGATATTAATTCAAAATAAGGTGAAAAAATAAATATTTCAAATCAAATAAATTACAGCGTATTTGGCACATAAAAAGGTAAGTTTTCACCTTTCATGAAAAAAAATAAAAAATTGTAAAAGATAAAAATAAAAAACCAAAAACTTGGTTTTTTGAATTTTTCACATAAATTTTGAGGTTATGTGAAAAAAGTGTAACAAAAAAAGTTTTAGATCTTTTTATTACCTACAACTTTGCCATTTGACTTTTTTCCATAGGACTTTTAGTTTTGCCGCAAATCGAGAAAAACCGTTTTTTACCCTTAAACCCCCCTCTCCCACTTCCCGACCTCAGATCGCCCGTAAATTATTTTTCCTTTCATTTTTATAATATTCTCCTCCTTTTCCAATGGGTTTCATCCTACTATTATTTTCTTCGGTTTCAAAAATTATCGACCCTGGTCTATAGTCCTTGCAATATAACTCAGCCGTCAATTGGTTTATTTCAGGCCTGGACTTGGACAGTCATGTATTAGTACCTGAACTGGGGTGGTTGAGCGAGGGAAACATTGAAGGAACTATTGTACACATCCTTAAGAACAACTTTCAACTAAAAGACCAACACTGAGATCACGAAAAAAAATCAGCTGTTCCAAATAAATAATTCAATATAACTCGAATAAATGTACAGGAACAGCTGATTTTTTTTCGTGATTTCAGGTTTGATCTCATAGTAATAGTTGTTCATAATGATACAATACCCTCCTTCAAGGTTTCCCTCGTTTAACCAGGCACCCTGTAGATACCTTAAACCACGGTTACTTTCGTCGCATCATCTGTATTTTTTGCAAAAATGCTTTTTATTATTTCCGTTTGCGTATTATAAATGAACGGCCTTATCGCTTTAAAACAATTATCTTTTACTGTAAACAGTTCTCTTTAATCCCCAAAAACAGGCTCCCCAAACAAATTATACCATTACATTAAAATAATAACCGCTATTAAGAATTCTGCCAAGCTAGCTCAACCCATGGCCTGCGCACATTACCCCATGACATTGATGTATCTCCATGGAACTAGAGGGTTACCCTTGGAAAAGTCCGACTTACATTTGATGTATTTCCATACATAACTAATATATGATTGTCGGATATTTTCGGGAAATATAGGGTAGTTTGATTTGATTTGTTCGTTGTTGATCACATAATAGGACAAAGAAATTGCTTATTTCCGTGCACAAGTGGAACGGAACGTAGGTAAGTAGAACATTAATTTTGCAACATTTGATGATCCCCTTTACTAAATATGTTCAAGTTGGCTTCTTTTTGGCAAGATAAAGTTGAAAGAAAGAACTCATTTATTGGGACACGACAGCACACATAACATAACATTTAATAACTAAAATAAAGTACATTTATCCCAAAAGGGCCTCAGCTCAGCATAATGTCAGATGGCAACACCAGGTGCTACCACCTGACTCTGATTTTCAGCTGCAACCCACGGGTGCCATACGCTCGAATGTGCCTAAAACAACTATGTAAGCTAAATATGTAAATAAATAATTATTACCTGTTAATATTTTTTTCGAACTAAATATCGAAATGAAGGTAGTGTGTGGCACAATGTGCAGAGAAAAAAAAATTGGCAAAAAGAGAAGAGTAAAAAATAAAAATAAAACATTTGCTGCACTGCAAACATATTGTGTGTGCATGTGTTTAGCACCCGACAAAAAACCTGTTTGATTTACAAAATACAGATGTGCCGAAGATTTCGTTTATTTAAACTTTAAGCACAAATGATATTGTTAATCCTAGTTTTAAACTACAAGACGCATATTGGAACCCAAGTTTGTCAATAAAATTAATTCGATTTTGATTCAGGAACAATTTTAAACAGTCTTTTATCCAGGAGGCCTAAAGGAATCTCCATGGTAACTGTCAAACAGATGATTGCTGAATATGAACCTTACGCGCATGATAATAAGAGTTATCAATTAAGTGGATATTTTGACACTTGTATTATGAATCATATCATGATTCATGACCTTTTTAGATGGGATTCTCGCCACAGAGTGTGTATGGTTAGGACGTGTGTCTAGAATAACTAAAAAATTTATTTTGCTTTTTTGTGTGATATTGTGAATTTGCTTCTTATTTGTGTGTGTTGTTATCTCATTAGTCAGGTTTGTGTAGTTTTACATTCCTATTAACCATGGATAAGCTAAAACCGCCGGATCCTCCAGATCCAGTTTGTCCAGATATTCCTACTTCTTCTACTTCCACATTTCTACCTTTAACCCCCATGTCAAATGAAAACAATTTATCCCAATTAGCCGAAGTTGTTTGTTCTTTCTCTGAGTCCCAAGACTTAGCACAAATTAATCATCGTAAACGTGCCGTCGATGAAGAAGCTAATGAAGTTACAAGCCGTCCTTCAAAACAACCGCGCAGTCTCGTCGGACGTGACAGGTACTCTGCCATAGACAAGGGCCCTTTTATTGTTCATGTCTCTCGTATTGAAACACAACCTAATGCCGGTACCACACTTCATCCAGTCAGTTTTGGCGTTTTTCTATACAAAAATAATATTGATAACATTGTGCGTGATGGAGTCAAAAAGGTTGGCAGAAACCGTGTATCGGTCCAGTTTAAATCTTCTCAGGATGCAAACTCGTT
The DNA here is from genome assembly GCA_932294325.1 of Allophyes oxyacanthae. Lineage (NCBI taxonomy): Eukaryota > Metazoa > Arthropoda > Insecta > Lepidoptera > Noctuidae > Allophyes > Allophyes oxyacanthae. The sequence goes on along the minus strand of OW028629.1, from coordinate 1,792,847 downwards.
TCTTTCAAACAACGTACTTACTATTAACAAATTCAATGCAATGATCCCTACTTTTAATGTTACCCGTATGGGTGTCGTAAGTGGTGTACCTACTGAATTGTCGGAAGAGGAAGCTAAACTCTACATAACTGTTCCGCCAGGTTGCGGACAAATATTAAAAATTCGTCGTTTCAACAGAAAACTCTTAAGAGATGGCATTCCTGAGTGGAGACCAACTGAAACATGCGTGATCACATTTGATGGCCAGATTCTACCTCAACGAGTTTTCTGTTGTTACACTGCCCTACCTGTGGAACAGTATGTCTTCCCCACAATTCAATGTCGGAAGTGTTGCAGATTGGGACATGTGGAATCCCTGTGTAGATCAAAAATCCGCTGCAGCAGATGTGGCCGTGATCACCTTGGTGATAGCTGCGATATCTCTGTAAGTGAAGCTTTTTGTGTGCTTTGCTCTGGTAATCACTTTGCCAATAGCAGGGATTGCCCGGAGTATGGCAGACAGAGAGCCATAAAGTCCGCTATGGCCGAGAAGTCTATTTCCTACGCTGAAGCCAGCAAAACAATCCCCGTTAGCTCTCGATCCTATGCGGATATTGTCAAAAATACTTCTCAGTCATATCGGAAAACTGTCTTCTTAAAACCAAAGACCCATGCCCCCCTTTCTCCTTCATATGATAAAGATGCTCATCAAGTTTTAACTAGTTCTCCTCAATCTTCTCAACCGAATGGTTCTGCTCTAAATAACCCATATTTAGAGTCTTCTGAAAATATTATGTCTATTATCCAATTACTTATTAAAGTTTTGAACACTTTTATTTATTCACCAAATTCTAATAATTTTCAACAATTACCGTCCAACGTTGCTGATAAACTAATAAATTTTCTTGTTAATATTCAAAATACCGCCCCAGATAGTGTTTCTCCAGTGGAACGTTAGGAGCGTATGGCATAAGAAGCACGATCTAATATACCTTCTGAATAAATACAAACCTTTAGCATGTAGTATAGCTGAGACTTGGTTAATTCCAAGCCTTAGTTTTCGAATCCCACATTACAACATTCTCAGATGTGATAGATCTGATGGCTATGGAGGGTCTGCTCTCTTTGTTAACAATAGGGTTCCACTTTTATCCTTATCTTTGCCAGCTTTTAATGGGGATATGAGTATTGTAGCGGGTAAAATCGAAAGCATCACAGTTTTTTCCATTTATATTGCTCATTTTCATTATAATTTTTTGTCTATTTTAAGAAATCTACTTGAGAATGTAGATGGTCCTGTGCTTGTCATGGGTGACTTCAACTGCCACCATTTTAGATGGGGCTCGGAGCGTTGTGATTCCTTTGGAAATGGTTTAGTTGAAATCCTAGATGACCTCAACCTGTGTATATTGAACAACGGTTGTCCCACTCGGAGGTCTCTTCCTGGACAGCGTAAAAGCTGTGTGGATCTCACATTCTGCTCTCTTGATATCGCCCCGACGGCATATTGGCAATGCTCTGATTTAACTCATGGTAGTGACCACTATCCTATAGTTATTACTTTGACAGGTAAAACATATTTAGAAAAAACCTCTCCTCCTCTTTTGAGGTATAACTTGTCCAACCCAGATTGGACTGGCTATTTGTCAACACTGGAGGATAAAATTGATATGCTTCCTTCATTACATTTTCAAAATTCTATTTCTTCTGATCACTACCATGCCAAGAGCTGTTACGACAATTTCGTAGTGGCCGTTACTTCTAGTGCTGAATCCAACTTTCCTATTAAAAATAGTGCTCGTGGCAAAATTCCCTCACCACCATGGTGGGATCAAGAATGTACTACGGCAATTAGAGAAAGAAAGGTGGCAGAAAAAAGATTTAATCAAGATATGAACAATCAAAATTTAATTTTATATAATCTTGCCTCTGCCAAAAGTAAAAGACTACTTCGTAAAAAAAAGCGTTTAGGATGGGTTAAATTCTGCACCTCCTTATCCCCATTGACTCCAGCATCTGTGGTTTGGAAGAACATTAACAGATTTCGTAGTGGATGTTCTACTTCGGTCTCATCCCCTATCACTCGGGAGACAGCTTAGAGGTTTTTCTCTAAGCTAGCTCCTCCTTATGTTCCCTTAGATTTAGATAGTTTACATTCGCCTGTGTTCACACCAGAGGACCCCCTTGATGTTCCTTTCTCTATGGAAGAATTGGATACAGTTTTAAAACACGTTCATGACTCCTCTCCAGGTATAGATGGAATCCCGTATTCCTTTATTGTGCGATCTGGTCCAAAAGCTAAAAATATTTTATAGATCTGTTGAATTTTTGTTACTTTCACAGTTGGATTCCAGTTCAGTGGACAACTCAAATAGTGATTCCTATTTTGAAACCAGGCAGACATGCAGATGATCCATATGGTTTTAGACCAATTGCTCTGTCATCTGTTTTAGTCAAGCTTCTTGAACACCTAATCAAAAACCGTTTAGAATGGATAGTAGAATCCAGAGATTTACTGCCGAACTGCCAATTTGGTTTCAGGAAAGGTCTTGGTACAATGGATAGTGTTGCGGTACTAATAGCGGACATACGCATATCCTTGTCCAAAAACGAATCTGTGGTTGCAGCTTTTCTCGACATATCTTCGGCATATGACAATGTCCTTCTTTCCATTCTTAGGCAGAAATTGCTACAGCTGAGATTACCGGTTAAGATGGTAGAATGCATATGTCAACTTCTCATGGATCGCTCGTTGGTTTTGAGGGTTCAGGGAGAGGAGCTGGAACATAGGAAAGTATGGAAAGGCTTACCACAAGGCTCCGTTTTAAGTCCTTTACTGTATAACCTATACACAGCTGATATTGGTTCATGTCTAAACAATAACTGTCGCCTTCTACAATATGCTGATGATCTGGCTCTTTACATAACTGATCCCTCTATTAATGATGCTGCTTCATCCCTTTCTCTCTCACTGGAGTCTCTGAATCAATGGCTACACGATCACGGTTTGTCTCTATCTCCTTCTAAAAGTTCGGTGGTTATTTTCTCACGTAAAAGACGGGTACCCCAAATTGCTGTTAATATCCAGGGTCAAAATGTCCCAATAACAACTAAAGTCAAATTTCTGGGCGTGTATTTGGACTCTAAGTTGTCCGGTAAACGGCATTTGAATTATTTAGTACAAAGGTGTGAAAGAGTGATTCCTATTTTAAAAGTCCTGGCTGGTGTCTGGTGGGGTGCTCACCCTTATACTATGAAACTAGTATATAACGCCTTAATCCGGAGTGTAATGGACTATGGGTCATTTCTCTTGATTCCATGTAACAAAGGAGCATTGACAAGGTTGGATAGGGTTCAGGCTCAGTGCCTTCGGATTATTTCGGGGTGCATGAGGTCTTCTCCCGTCAACGCATTGCAGGTCGAGTGTGCAGAACCTTCTTTGGCTTTGAGGAGACAATACCTGGCTTCTCGCTTTATGTCTCGCATAATTCGTAATACTTCTCACCCTCTTAATGTTAAATTGTATGAGTTGGACATTTTCTGTAGATCTTCCAATTTTTGGCGTCATAAAGAGATTCCCCTAATCATAAAATCATTTCGACAGATTACAAATTTAGATGGCCATATTATTAAATTTCAAAGACTTCCTGTTTTTAATTTTGAATACAGTATCTTATGCTTCAAGCCAGATATCTTTTTAGGCATTGGTATTTCCAAAAGCTCTCCCATGGCTGACTCGACCTTCAATGCGGTGGTTAGTGAAAGATGGAATGGTTTCGAAAGATTTTTTACAGATGCCTCAAAACTGTCTGGTTCCAGTGTCACTGGTGCTGCAGTTTATTACCAAAATTCAAAAATTATTTTAAAATTTAAGTGTCCCAAGGAGTCTTCAGTGTTCACAGGTGAGTGTGTAGCAATATTGGAGGCATGCCTTTTCATAGTCTCACAATATTTGCAGGGCCGTTATCTTTACGGACTCGTTAAGTTGCCTCCAAGCCTTAGAAAACCATCCATATAGGAACAAATTACACAGCTCCCTTCTTTTAGATATAAGGCGATCTCTATTTTTCTCTGCAAAGAAAAAAAAGACAGTTCAGCTAGTTTGGATCCCAAGTCACTGTGGCATTCGAGGAAATGAATGTGCAGACGAACTTGCTAAAAGTGCTGTAACATCTGAATCCTCTGACCTCAAACACTTCTGTCATGAGGGCTATGATCTGCTGAACCTTCCCAAACAGAATTTGCAGTCTTCATGGCAAGCACACTGGGACACAACTAGCAAAAAAAAAGGTCGATTTCACTACGCTATCCAACCAACTATAAAGTCAAAACCGTGGTTCTTTAAATATAAAAAAGTTTCTAAAACTGTAATTTCGATTCTATGCCGTCTTCGTATTGGTCATTGTTGCTCCCCGGTGTTTTTGCAGAAAATACATGTTAGGGACTCATCACTATGCGAGTGTGGATTGGACGAAGGTAGTTTGGAGCACATCTTTTTTAACTGCTCCAAAAACAACCCAGCTCTAGATCTGTACAAACATTTGCCAAAATTGAAAATCCCTATCCCTATTAATTTTCCTTCCCTTCTAACCTATTCTTCTCCGGAACTCTGTGTAGCATTGATGAATTTTATCAGATCCAATAACATCAAGTTGTGAATTCGTCTGTCATTATCGGTGTAAATAATTTTATCATTTATTTAATTATTTCGATTTGTATTTATATGTTTCTGTAAAGGTTTCTGTGTCGTATTAATATTCCAGCAAGTTTCACAATACAATCAAAAAGGTTTTCTTTATTTATTTTTTAACATTATCTCAGTTGGCAATTTTTACTTTAACTATCACCACACGTCTTTCCATCACCTTTGACATTGGCAGAATTGTCGGCATCGGCACCTCTTGACATAACGAAAAATAGAATAGAATAGACCTTTTTAGATCCCCTGATCAAAGTGTAGTGTATACAGGATGGATTCAATTAACCTAAAATTATTCCTTACTAGTTTCTCAAAAGGCCTACGGGTGTGGTAACCTATTTCAAACCGGGGACCACATAGGAACCGACGATTAATTACATTACGTAGGTTACTAACATTTGACCCAACTACTGTAACACTTGAAATTTTAAACCTAATTTAGTGTTGTTGGTCGGTTCAAAAGGCAGGTTGGCATACTGTGATTGTTTACACTGTGATGTAAATATTTTAGGCTGTGGACCGGGCTGAGCGGCTTGCATAGTTAATTGCTGTGTGTCAAACTTGATGAAGAATTAAATCGTTGATTTAAGAATAGAATAGGATAGAAATACTCTTGTACACCTGATAAATAACCATGATTTATGAAAGGATGAGCTGTGATCATGAAAATATCGATTTTTATTCGACTTTTCTATGATGAAGTCTCAATAAATATAATGATGATTCTCAGTATCAAGGAAATTTTTCGCTGAAAAAGACGCATAATACTATTTTTGTTGTGACTTTAAAGTTTAAAGTTCATGTTCATGTGTTCGTACCTATACATAAAGTCAGGAATTTATGTGGAAACATACGACATGGGCTCAAGAAAAGAGCCTACACCATCCTAAAAGGTCGACAACGCATCGGTGACTCGGTGGTGTTGCCATCCTAAGAAAAATGTATTCTCTGTCTATGCACCTGTCCTCTTCTTATTACCTATGTCTATCATTCTAGTGTGTCTTGTTTTGTGGCGAATAAATTATTTTCTTTCTTTCTTTCTTTGGTGTTGCGGATGTTCATGGGCGGCGGTGATCACTTACCTTTAACTTTTTAGTTTTGGTGTCGGTTTTATTGATTATTTAATTTATTTAATACTTTTTATACTAATATGTACAATGGCGGTCTTAATGCCCAAGGCATTTTCTGCCAGACAACCCTCAGACAAATTATGAGATGTCTAGTAAATATTTTCTTTCTTTCTTTCTTTCTTTGTGTTTAGGGACTGAAAAAACAACAACAAAACAAAACTCACAATTTTATAGATATAAAATCACGAAAGCTACCAATATTTCTACCCTCATAAAGTGTAACATCCCTTATTTGTTCAACATGATCATCATAAAAAAAGTTTTTCTATCAGTGTACCAACATTCAGGGAATAAAGGTTTGTAGTTTTGAAACTGAAAGTAGTCTAGTTTATCGTAGCGATTCGCTATTTACTATAGTTTGGTTGGCTGTATTGGTTCTTTTTGTTTTGGTTACTAAACAAAAATAAACACTACAAAGATCCGAGATGGCTCGACATTATTTGAAAGCATTTATTGAGGAAATTTCTACGTATTCTGAGCAAACAATGGTACCAGCGTTGACAGAATTACTCGTTACTTTTGACCCCACCTTGTTAGGTCCTACACGACTCAAAATGTATTTTTTATTATGTTACATTTCGTAATAGAATATTTTAAACACCTAATTAGTTAGAATTATCTGTAAAAATCTCTCTCTTACACACTAACTAAGTGAGAAAGGGACATGTGAAGCTACAGTGTGGAGAAAAGATTATAAAAAAAAATCGTCCCATAAAGAATGTCGCAAAAATAATAGAAATCGCAAAAAAAAAACGATGTCCCATACGTTTAGGTCGAGTAGGTATTGAAGTTTTGTATGGGACAGCTGAATAAGTTTTCGCGATTACGACGTAGAAAGTTGTTCAGTTTGATGGTCTCATGTACCTTTAAATATGACCACGCATTAATACACATTGTATAAATTTATTTGTACCCTGTGTCCTCGCATTTCAGAGCGACATATTCACATAAGTGAACAAGCTCATTATTAATAACTTATAAAGTAATAATATACCGCTAAACCATTGCAGTTTCTCCACCAACTCCTTTATTTACTCTTTAGTGTATGAACTTGTTTAGCGTAGGTACTAATTAGTGTTTAATAATTATTTGTAATCTGTGTCTTGCTGAGATTGGGCACGGCAGAGTTTTTTTTTTTTTTTTTTTTTTGTTGCGCTCGATATGGTTCTTTATTGCTGGTGTGGCAAATATTTGGTAAGGATACTGCTATTTGTAATGTATGGGTGTCGTGTTTTGCAGAAATAAATTATTTTTCTTTCTTTCTTTCTTTCTTTCTTTATTCACGAAAAGATGAACATCGCAACATTTTTTATTTCCCTTCCACCATTCCGAGATACAGCGAAAGTGATATTTCTGTCTGATATTCCCCATAGCCCATGGAACCTGATAAAAGATATCCCAAAGTGACAAATTACTATGGGAAAGGACATAAATAATGGGATTTCTGCTCTAAGCCGTGACCAAATAAAATGTATTGATTTCATGGAATTATTTATGTATGGTTATTTTTTGTTTTTCGTTGCTTGTGGTAGTAATTACTTTATTTAATAAATTTTGGCACTAACGGCCAGTTTATTTATCTAAAGTAACAGCTTAAATAAATTTAACTACTGATTCCCTTTGAAATAAAGAGTAGAAAAATGGTTAATTTGGTTGCAAAATTGAGGCAATACATGCAATAAAAAATAAAAAAACAAGAAAATTATATATTTTTTATTAAAGTAGTCATAACATAGATACCCTTTCTACATTATCGGTCGAAAACATAGTCGAAAAACAAGCTCTTTGGAATCTGTTTTTTTTTTCGCGATTTCAGTGTGTTCCAATAGTAAAACTTGTTCATAATGATGAGTACACTTTAACCCTAGGCGGAAGATAGCCCATGAAGGGATCTCACCAAGCTATTAAAAAAAAAGGTGTAGATGCAAAATAAAATAAAATAATGAATAGCACCACCCTGTATCAACGAGGGCACGCATATAACACATGGAGTTAGTTACACAATATGTAACATGCTTAACGCGGCTATTAGAGAAATCATTTTTAGAACCATTTCAGTTGTTCCAGAAATTAGCCCCATCAAACAAACAAATGTTACTTCTTTAATATTAGTACGTATACAGGAATTTTTTTTTATGTAGTGCGCATAATTTGTAGAGTGATTCTGTTCCTAAATGCCACCGCAGTATTGGGAATTTGGGATACACTTCAACACAAAACGAAAATTCGACTTAATATGGGGGACACGCATAATTTAGTTGCGCAAGCTATACAAAATCAAATTTTTATTTTGTTTTGGAGTGAATTTTTGTACTGCGGTTGCATTTGGGAACGGACACTGAATCACTCTACGAATTATGCGCACTACATAAAAAAATATCCTGTATTTGCTCGAAATCTGTTTTTTTTTTAAACATTGCCCCTCACTAATATTTCCCCTGAGTCGAGGGTACAGTTTACAAACATACATGTCACATGCACACACACCCAGACCCGAAACAACTATCTGTAGATCATACAAATATTTGTTCCGTGCGGGGATCGAACCCGCGGTACGTAGCGCAGAAAGCTAATCGCTTAGCCACTGCGCCAACCGTGTCGTCAAAGTTCACGTGCACCTTCTGTTTTGAAACTATACTGTGGTCTTAATAATGAACCGTTTGCTTCATCGTCTATCAATAACAAATGTACTTTGGCTTACAAAGGAACCCACTGTGCATATATTAGCAAAAGATATAATGTGTACTTAGATTAGTAATGAGTATGTATGACGAAAGATAATAATGTTGGTCAGAAGATATGGTTCTTGTTTATTACTAGTAGTCCGTCTAATAAAGAATATTATAGTTTAAAAAAAAAACTAAAGAAAACGCTTTTGTCATCCAAACTAAACGTGTATGCAAAATTTCAGCTCAATCGGAAACCGGGAAGTGGGTCAAATTTAACTTCCAAGATTTTTTTACATAGTCAGTTAGTTACAGGTGAAGCTAATAAAAGCGTTTTAAAATAGTTGAAATTAGTACTGTTCAGTTTATTTTGTAATTATAGGTTAAAATTAAACCTGTACTTGGGTTCCATGCTCGCTTTGGGATTCACGGTATCTCAGTAGGTATGTCCGGCACACTTGGGTCAGGCAGACCTGCAGGGTAATCACAATGCATGCTCGTAATCGGAATCGACTCAATTTTGACACTACAAAAATGTTTATTGCTTTATTCCAATTGTCGGGCGGAGTGATTTTAAAAGCATACCGCGCAATATAGTTTGTTGGACTGTCAAAATTGAATCGATTCCGATTGCGAGTGTGTATTATAATTACCCTGCCGTTATCGATCTTTATGGCGGGCATTTTTTCTTTTCACCACTTCATTAGCCATTTTCTGAGCTCCTATGAAAGAACGCTGCATGTGATAGTCTCTTTGATAGCTGCTAGTTCAGGTTGGCCCAAAAAAATCGCCAAAAATATTTATAGTGCCACAAACTTATCTGATCCGGTCAGGGCGTCGCTGCCGTCGCTTTTGCCAATGTCATCTCCCTACGAAGCGACGTTAGTTCCAATTTTGGTCACCAGGTCAGATAAGTTTGTGGCACTATCATAGAAATAATAAGTAGGGCTCCCCGGCACTATAGAGTCTTTACTGTCAAACCCAGTCAAACCAAATGTCGATAGCACCTATATCCATCAAGCTTTCACGTCACCACAAGAAGAAAAATAACGCCAACAAAATACCTTTTACACCAGATTAAAATAAAACACATTGGTACGCTTTCCTCGCTAAAAGATTTTTACTAAAAAAACCTTTTCATTTCCGTGTGTGGGACATTCGTGGGACAGTGTACCATATGTGTCACCATGGTTATACATAGACCTAATTTGTATTCAGCCTCATATGCAAATCTGCCCTTTTCTATCTTTATTTATGCGCATTCGGCCTTATCGCGGATTTTGTGTTATTTCTGGAGTGGGGTATAAAAATGTTTTAATTGTGTTGTTTGCGGAATGAAATAGTGTTGCTGATAAAAAGAAAAGAGATCGAAATTTGAATTTTGGATGTGATTTTGTTTTGATTCATCAAATGTCTAGTCCTGTAGGAACTGTTGGGATTGCCCGATCTAACCGATACCAAATTCGGCTTTAGAAATATTATGTGTCCATACATATTTTGGTTCGTTATAAACAGGAGATTCCATTTTTAAGAAAAAAATGAATATTTTCCGTTTCCGGCTTTTTTTTTACAAAAATCGTTGTATGCAGTTTTTATGCGTTCCAAAACCTCTGGATAGATTTCTAAGAACAAATCTTCCTATCGGTTAGCATAGCTGCCATAGAGACCCTTAAAAAAAACTATCTGTATTTATACTATAGGTACGTCTGAAGCCCAATTCTCGTAATTAATTTATAATATGACTGAAAGTTGACCGAACTGAGATTATATTATGAATTGACAAAAAGTCATGTATTCTACTCCTCTTAAAGTTCAGTCCGATTCCAGTATGATTTGGATTCAATCTTCTTACAAACTCATTTCAATCTCATTTTTGACGTTTGTGTATAGACGAGAGTGTCAATTTTATTATTTGTGTCAGTTCAAAATGTTAGCAGAATACCGATTTGCCTTTTATTCAACTTTCGATCTCATTACAATATAATGTCACGTTTGACGTTGTTTGTTAGGGTAGGAGAATACCATTTGTGACATTTATGACATTGGTAGTAGATCGGAATGAGATCCGAATTATATTTTAAACATTTTTAATTACGAGAATTGGGCCTCTGATCTCGATACACGCGCCAGATTATAACTAGGCCACTTGTATTATCTTGGTCTAGACTTCTTAAGGTATCATTATATTGAAAAAATTTATCGACTTACGTTTTGATACAAAATTTACCTCAGGCATATTTTTTTGCCCTTAAGCAATACCTATTATCTTTCCCATTATATTCTCCAAGAAAGAAAAATAATTTTCGTAGAATTCTTAAACAAACGGATGGATGAGTAGGTAGCTTTAGTTAACAAAATTCCTGTAAGTAACTTATAATGCTTTAATATAACATCTGAATTACTTCGAGGGCGCGACCTGATTATGACGGGAAATTTATGAAATATCTTTACGGAGAATGATTTAATATTGATATGAAAAGATGTTATCTTTAATGTGAAAAGAAAGTGTATGAATAAATATATTGTATGTGTTATTCATAAAGCGATAATGTTATAAACAGCGATATTTATGAGACACAAAATACAAACAGTTGAAAGTTAAGGTTGCGCTAGTCGACGGCTCGAACTCGGTGGGGGTGGCGAAAATGCTATCTCACCCAATATCCTCTGAGAAAGAGATAGACACAGTAATGAGCAATAACAATGATGATTTGTATCAAAATTTATATCGAATGTGAATCGATAATTCATATCGAAAAAAAGAGTGTATAAATTCATGAAAAGATAAAAAAAAGTAGATACGAGATAATTTTATAACGAAAATCGACTAGGTAAATGCATTTTACGCCCAAACTTGCGATTTAAATTTGTGTTGAAATACGGAACTTTCGAGTCTCGTAACTTCTTAATCAATATATTTTTTACTATTCTGTTGGCCTACAAGCCTGGATAATTACGAGACAAATTGATATCAATCTTAGTTTTGGATATACAACGTCAAACAGTGGAGTAATCACCATACTTCGTGTGACATTTGACGACACGGTTGGCGCAGTGGCTAAGTGATTAGCTTTCTGCGCTACGTGCCGCGGGTTCGATCCTCGCACGGAGCAATTATTTTTATGATCTACAGATAGTTGTATCGGGTCTGGGTGTGTGTATGTGAGATGTTTGTTTGTAAACTGTACCCTCAATACAGGAGAAATCCAAGAGAGGGGCAACGTTTAAAAAAAAAAAAAAAGAATGACTGACTAGTGTAACCTTAAGAGGTCAATTTGGAATGGTAATTAGACCATGTTGACCATGAAAGTTTTTAGTGACAAAATTACCTCGTCACTTTACTTGGGTTTACTGTAAACTTTTATGAAATATACTGGATTGACATAACCCGTACGAAATTGCTGGAATACTTGATATTCACTGAATTACCAACGCGACGTAGATATAAAAGTATGTAGAAACGTTATTAAATTTCATCCCCAAAAAGTAATCATGTTGGGTATTACAACGCTACCCTGTAATCTTAAATATTTCGAAATATTTATTATCTAAATATAAAAAAATATCTACTTACAAAAGGTTTCCATTTTACAGAAAAAAAAGAAATTTTCTTTATTAATAATACATTTCTGGCTGTTTTCTTAAATCCCGCACACTTCCTTCCTATCTCTCCTAATTAATTTTTGCCGGGAATATTTTTCTTGGATTACGTACCCTCCTTTTCTATGAAATTATTCAAATATACCTTTTCGATTCCGTTTGAATGCCGAGAAAACCTCCGAATGGATTTTTAAGATATGTAAGTAAAATGAAATGTTGTTTCGCTAATTTACTTATTTATTTTGTTTTGACTTCGGGGGTTTTAAAAATAATAGTGGTCGCCTAGTGGTTGAAATTCGACCGTGATTTTAGCTTTCTGCACTCCTTCTCCATATAAACTTTAACTATGCCAAATCTCATACTCCTCCGTGCGCGCAATATGCTTAAAAAGAGGTACAAAGTTTTCTCTTCACGTATTAATATATAGATAATATACTAGCGGCCCGCCCCGGCTTCGCACGGGTGCAATTTCTCTACCATCCTTACATTAAATATGAAAGTATTATACATATAAACCTACCGGAAGAAATGCTCAAATTATGGTGAAAACCGCATCAAAATTCGTTGTATAATTCAGAAGTAGTTGGCGACCAAACGGACAGACGCGGTGGGCGACTTTATTTTATACTATGTAGTGATACATAATAATTATTATCATTATCAGCATATGGTGCCCCACTGCAGGGCAAAGGCCTCCCTCCACTCAGTGGGACACAGTGGGCTCCAAACAGCAGAAAACAAAACAGCATCGCGGCAGGCCCAGAAGGAGGTGGCAGGACGAGTAAAACTCAAAATCAAAGGATTGGCCCTTGGTTATTGTACTCCATGATTGGCCCCTAACAGCAGCAAACAGGGAAAAGTGATAAGATAGATACTGTACATAAAAAAAATCCTACCATTCATTTCATATTCATTATCAATTTTTTTTAAAAACGTTGCCCCACACTTTTAATTAATCCTGTATCGTGGGTGCGTTTACAAACACAAATCTTCACAAGCACACACAACCAGACCCGAAACAACTACCTGCAGATCATACAAATATTTGATCCGTGCGGGGATCGAACCCGCGTCACGTAGCGCAGAAAGCCAATCGCTTAACTACAGCGCCAACCGTGCCGTCAAAATGGTCAAAACCATTACCATTTTCTAGTTAAAAAACTACATTCAGTTTGAACCTTTTAGCAATTAGGCATAATACGGTGCAAAGTTCAGAAATCGAAAACACAGAAAAAGCACCGTGAAATCCTTTATGAATTGTACAGGCACACCTAGTCAATTTTAGGCCCACAAAGAAAAAGTAACTCAAAACCACTCTAGATTCGCAAAAGAACTTTTTAACAATATTTTCACCTCGTTAACGTCTTCGTTGAAGTTGGTGAAGAAAACAACAGATTGTGTTAACGTTAATACTCTCAGACAAGTTGGAACAACAAGAGTTATTAGTATTACGATCCAGCTTCTACCACAGCTTAAGAAGTTAACAGAAGACCCACTCTCTTACTGTACGCGAAAACAAGCTCACATCATATACAAATAAACCTTTCGTGAAAAATTATCTAACTGATGGTGAAAACCGTATCAAAATCCGTTGCGTGGTTTAGAAGACAGACAGACAAACAGACGCGGTAAGTGACTTTATTTTATATTATGTAGAGATAGAGAAGATGATATTATCTGCAGCAATATGTGGTCGGAGTTTGAAGCCGTCGTTTTCTATTTAAATCTTTGGACAAACTGAATTAGCGATAAACGAAGGATTAGCCGTCTGGTTTAGTTATGATCCAGCGTATCTCTCCCTGTGGAGTCGTAATAAGCAACTGAAGGATTACATGAACATCGAGTGTACATGCTGCAGCCACTTGTACACTTATAATATCATGCTGCAATAACTTACCGTGATACAGTACTACTAGTACTAGTACGGAGGTCAGTGCGAATCAATCTCAAACAACCGCATACGATTACTAATTGATGTAACTTATTTCTTATACAATCGGTACTGTGATTGTATTCACTGCCAAATCTCATATTGTTGGGATTTGTATTTTAAGGTTGTTCTTGTATTTTGCCAATAAAGTTTGTTTTTTTTTTTTTTTTTTTTTTTTTAACTTCGTTTCGGTGTTCCTTACTACTATACAATACAGATTCACTTGGTTTCCCACTCTCTCCACCCGACCGCTCCTGCCCGGGAATGGGGTTAAGAATAGAATAGATCTTTATTTCATATAAACCAAATACAGGTGAAATGTCGAATGCGAAATGCGCGGTTCCAAATAGTAGGTCCTATGGAGAAGAACCGGCAAGAAACTGCTCGGAAATTCTTTTAAAGTAATAGATAAGAATCTTGATCAGTACAATGTTGTGGTAAGAGCTGCGAGAATAATGTAATTTAATATCAATAAAATTTTGAATAGGATTATAATAATGATTTGCCTTTAAATAAGAATGCCATGGCAGTTACAAGCTGACCAGGCCCGACAGACGGCACCCGTTCACGAGCATGACGCATGCGTCAGCATCGCTAAGCTCAACCATAATGAAGGGAACTCAACAACCCCGCACACAACGCCTTGCCACCACGGATGGATTGGGTTGGATACCGCCGCTCGGGAAGGCGCTTTTAGTGCAGGTAAATTGAAAGTTAACGACTCAAAATTATCACACACCACTTCACACCAGTTCACAATTCTTCCAAAACCCTTGTACGCACGAACCGCCATAACCTTTCAACATACACGTTAAACCGTTATAATTTGCCACTATCTATGTAAATCAGAGTTTTATGAACACGCGCCGAAATCCGCGGCGTTTGGTATATAAGCCAGCAGTTTTGGTGTCGATACGTGAGTCGCATGCGCGGGCGATGATACGAGATATGCGCGGTTTGGTGGTGCAAGGGACGAAACAGTGTGTGTACACAATACAATACACTTTATTGCACACCAGTAATAGAAGAAAAGATACAATAATTAGAAAAAGAAATGTACAAAGGGCGGTCTTATTGCTCTTGGCGATTTCTACCAGACAACCTTAGGATGGACAGATTTGCAGTTTCAAAGAGAGGGAAAGTATCGAGTGTGGATGGGCCCTAATACACCATATTAGGGCCCATCCACATTCGATACTTTTGGCAGCAGAATTGCGCGTTTTCGCGTTCGTTATCCACTTTTTGAAAGCAAGAGGCAGCCAACGAACGCGAAAACGCACGATTCTGCAACAAAAATTTCTTTAGAAATAAGCAGTACCTTTGTACTTGATATCTTTACTTATTTTCTTTGTCATGTGTATGTGTGTACATAAATAATAAATAAATAAAAGTATCGAGTGTGAACGAACGCTTGATGAAATAATGACGTCTGTAAAGAAGCTAGAACTAATCACGTAATTGGCCGAGATTTCTGTTCAAATTCTGCATAAAGCGTTGGATTTACACATTAAGATGGTTGTAATTGTAAGCAACGTGACAGAAGTTGGTCTAGGTTACGAGCAAATCAACCCCGACTTCTCGAAGACTGAAATACAGTCTGGATAGACAGTGAAAAAGAGAAGCAATCCAAAAAAAAAAATATGTAGAGAAAAACTACAATAACATGGCGGGCCCCTCCAAATTACTGTGTCCATGTGTCCGTTTTTAAATGTTTTTTCTTTCTTTCTTCTTTTGCCAACATTACCCGCTTTCTCCCATCCCTTGCGCCATATAGCCATGCGTGAACGATAGCCATATTATATGAACAGTGATACCGCCAAATTGTGGCACGTTACACGTCAAATAAAGGACACCGGATGTCGCATAACTCGACATAACATCACATTTACATGTAATTGGGTTAGATTTGTTGGTGCGGTCATTGATAAGGGCAATTGTTTTGTTTGTCTAACATTGATCCTGAGTACAGTCACGATACATTTCGCAAACAAAATGCTTTGAACGACTGTGTGAGTTAGTAACTCTGTGTTTGGACGCCCGAGCGCAAAAGATTTTATTTTATAATCCCCGACAAAAAAGAGGGGTATTATAAGTTTGTAATGTGTATCTGTCTGTGGCATCGTAGCTCCAAAACGGATGGACCGATTTCAATGCAGTTTTTAATTGAAAGCTAGTTTAATCGGGTATCATCTTAACTATGTTTCATGAAAATCTATTTAGCCGTTCAAAAGTTACAGCTGTTTTTCTAGTTGGAATCGGGGGGTTTTGACGGTTAGGTTATTTAGCTTTAAACATGGTCGATCGGAAAAGTTGCTAATTGTACGTAGAATTCTCGGTAGAAGCCAAGGATGCTCTCCCTCTTGATCGTCATCATTCTAGCTGGTATAAGCTTCTAGTCTAAGGCTGACATTCAGAGACGACAGAAACGAGTCTAAGCGTGAACTTACGCTTCCATCTGTCAAACTTACGAACAAATTTCTCGCATAGACTCGTTTCTGTCGTCTCTGAATGTCAGCCTGAGGGGCGTCCTTCAATCACGTGAGGTTTTTAGGCCACTTTTTACCCTGGTGATACATCTGTGTATTTTTTTTAATGAAAAATATCTTAAAGGTATTTTCAGAATGATTATAAAAGCAGGATCTGAACTAAAATCCATAATAATAATAAAATTCGAGAATTTAGTATTACTGCACTTGAATAATTCGAGCGTTGCCCAATCTAGTACTAGCGTAGGTACTAGGCTTCCCCAAGGAGCACTGGCGACCTTGCCCACCGTTAGGAACACAACACTGCAAAAGAGCAGTGTTATTTGGCTACGATATTCTGCAAGGTGGAGGTACTTCCCCAGTCGGGCAGCTCTAACTCTCCTAAAACTTGTTACGAATGCTTAGAATCCCATACCTACTTGTATCTTGTTGAAAACCGTATCCTCATTCAGCAGTACAGTACCGTGAATTCATAGTCAAAACAGACAGACAGACGCTGTCTGGAAGTCCATTATATATAAATAAAATATCGTGTAGTGATTTGTTATGTTTAGTCTACAAGACAGATTGTTTGTGGATCCTGTCTCTACTCATAATATTAATCAATTTAGTTTTATGTTATAACAGTATGCGGATTTATACCATTCTAAAAAAAAACATAATTATATACCTATATGTATATTACAATGTAACATAATCATCACTTATTGCGTATTACCTGTCTGTTAGCAATAAGATATACAGGGTGTCCAGTAAATAGCACGTCATACTGGCGGGGGTGATAGCTTGGGTCAATACCTACCAAAACAACACAATATATTATGTTCAGCAAAATCTTACGGATTTACAGTTTTACAAAATTTTCCGAATTATCGAAAAATTTCTACCTTGAAACAGATTTTTATGCATCTCGTAATGAAAAATACCTTTTCTTGTTATTTTTTTACATCAAATTATTCGTGAATACTTACTTTACTCATTGATAAGTCTTTTTTCTATCAAAAACAAGAATGTTTTCAAGAAATACAATTTTTTGTTTAAATTTTCACAGAACAATTTCCTTATCGCTTAACTTTAACCTACAGTGTTGAAAAAAAAAGTAAGATTTTGCTGAACATATATTATGTTGTTTTGGTAGGTATTGACCCAAGCTATCACCCCCTGCAGTATGTCGTGCTATTTCCTGGACACCCTGTATATGTTAATGATTAAAATGATTAAAGTGTATTAAAGAAATCAGTGTATTTTTGGAAATAACACAAGAAAAATACAAAAATATTAAGCAACCTGCACGGGATCAGCAAGTCTACCGCGTAACAAAATGGTAATGAACCTCAGACTCTGGTAATAAAATTCAATACTATCGTGAGAGTCTAAACTTCGAGCTACCTTGTAAAAAAATTACCGATCATGAAGATAGGAGTCTCAACTTCATGATTGGTAAATTTTTTGCATATCTCAGCATAGGTAATGCTGCAATATTTGGAAAAGTCACCGCGCTGGTATTCTGATCGGGCCGTTTTTGTGTTACCACGAGCCTATCATACCTAGATCTGAAATCCGGGTATAGCCTTGGTTTATTAATAACGCTGCTGATATTAGGAACATACATAATCTATCGCGATCCTAAATTCTGTTTGACTGTGGACATGTTGGATCAAGTATTCCTATATAAAAGCCCAGACCACTGCTCTGTCCGTTAGCGGCAAATAATCCTTCTTAGCTAAGTGTTCAACACACATTTACCTAGTGCTAAATACAGGATATTTTTTTATGTAGTGCGCAAAATTTGCAGATTGATTCAGTGTCCGTTCCCAAATGCAACCGCAGTACTAAAATTCACTCCAAAACAAAAAAAAATTGTATGGCTTGCGCTAGTAAATTATGCGTGTCCATACTAAGTCGAATTTTAGTTTTGTTTTGAAGTGTATCCCAATATAAGTTAACGCCTATATAGTTTATGAATCAACTGCAGCTTTAATTTGATATTGGAATTGAATTGTATACCATTCATAGAGCCCAGCTTTAAAATATTTTGCACGATTAAATTAAGACTTTATATACATATAGGTCATACAAATATTTGTTCCGAGCGGGAATCGAATCCGCGATACATAGCGCAGAACATTTGTGTCTGTAAACGTAGATACCAACGATACAGGAGACATTTTTTACCCATGATACAGGAGCCGTTTCTTTTTTTAAATTTACGATACACATCCCTACAAGGATACATACGTATCTAATTATAAAAACAGAATTCAATACGTAATTAAAGCTCCCGCCATCCACTTCTCATAAAAGCTCTCGAATTAAAATTAAAACAAACACGTAAAAAAACGTTTTTTATTACGAAGTCGTTCATAAAAAGCAACCTAAGTTTACAGGAAGGAGAACCAATAAAACACTTAAAAGTTGAACACAGATGTATATAAACTCAGAAATGTTTGACGTAGGTTCTTGGAATACCGGAATGGCATTGTGACGAGCATCCTGCGTATCGGTTCCCAGATCTGTACCTCTACCATGAGTTTTCCGTGCCGTCTAACGTTCACGTTCACATGCAATATTTGTATAGTGACTATAGTTCACTATTTATACCGCTAGAGTCGCTGAAAAAATTCCCATACAAACATTGCATGTGAACGTGAACGTTAGACGGCACGGAAAACTCATGGTAGAGGTACAGAATGGTTTTACACTTTTTATTTTTGTTTGCACGACGATTAGAGCGGATTTTATTGTATGTACCAATACAAACATGTTTTCGGAGAACTCAGTTAAGAGGCTTGTTACCTTTCGACCGTGATTTTTGCGCTAAAGAGCCAACTTTGGCGTTCTTATTCTCATAAACTTTAAGACTTCGACTATTTTCACTTATTGAGTGGTGGAGAATAGTTATTAGTATAGTGTATAGCGGCCTCGCTTTTCGCAATTTTTTCTTATCTATTTATATGATAGAGGCACTTTTTCGAGCTCGTGGATTGGACTACTGTGCCTACGCAAATGATTGGAAAAATATAAAATAATATCTCTTAAACAATACATAAACATGGGATTACAGCAATCGCAGGTGATATGCTGTTATTCATTCAAGAGTTCCATTGCCTATCTCCGAAGGTCTTTATCAGATTTCCTCAAAATTTAAATGGGACCACCTCGAGAGTATACCCTTTCAAACAAAAATTCAAATTTTCAAAATCGGTCTGCAATTGTCGGAGTAATCGCGTAACAAACATAAAAAAAAACATTACATATAGTCGAATTGAGAACTCCTCCTTTTTTGGAAGTCGGTTAAAAAGTTAACTCTATATTTTTTCTTATTTCACTCTATCATCATAATTTATAAAAAACAAAGCCAATAAAACATTAAAAACTTGTGCACAGATGTACAACAAAGATGACGTCGAAACAAAACAAAACACTATCGTTCGTTTCACAAAAACACAATGATATTCTCAATTTGAAATTTTGTTAAAGAATTTACAATCCTAGTGTGTAGACGAAGTTAAATTTTAAAATTTTTGTTTATTTTTTTATGGAAATCTTCTTGTTATAATTTAGGCCTACCTAGAAAGAAGAAAGAAAGAAAGAAAGAAAAATATTTTATTTCTGCAGCAAAAACGACACACATACAATACAAATAGCAGCATCCATACCTACCAAACATTTGCCATACCAGCAACAAAACAATGAATAGGTAAGTATACCGACCGACCGAAACACAAACAAAAACGTAAAAAGAAAAAACCTTCTATTTTGTGAATAACGATTCATACCAATTCAAAGCATCTAGAATTAATTAAAGGATCATCCGTTGTTGAACATGGATCTTCTACGACTTGCTATTAATATAATACAAAGTTATGATCATAGTTATTATGATGATGTCGGTATGGACAAGGGTGGATTGTCCATGTATGTGGATAAAGGTGAACACACATTTATGCCCGCGCCGAAAGAAAGACCGTTTCGTGGTACGCAATTGGCAGAATGCGGGCGCACCGACATGCTTCATCCGCATAGTATGCGCTGAAACTAATGACGTCGTCCGAATTTGTCTGGGATTTGGGAAACTTCGCGAAGATTCGCCCGATTTTTCGTGGATTGGTGATCGAGGTTTCATAGGATGTCATATAAAGACTTCTAAAATTCGTTTCGTTCGGCTCGTTCGACGTGTTCGGCGCGGGCGAATGTGCTTTCACCTTTAGTACTTACTCTCCCTCACAACCTCGGGAAGATAATGGCGGCTTTTATAATATCCGGAAGCCACACGGCAGTATTATCAAATCTCTTGACTATGAATACTTTTATTACGTCTATATTTAGCCTTCCATTAAAAACAGAACACATCTAGTATCTTAGGTCAATGTTTATTGTTTATGTTTTACATCTGTAGACTGTAGGTCATTGCCTCGGATCGAGTTGCTTTTTAAACTGTATTATACTCGTATTTCACGATTTCGTAGTGTTGTTTAAATCTTAATTAATTTATGTTTTGTTAATAAGTGAAAAGCGAAAGAAGCTCGGTCTCTCTGTCTGTTTTTGACCTTTTCACGATTAAACGGCTGAACCAATCTTGATGAAATTTGACAAGGGAATAGTGAGCATCATGAAAACGGACATAGGGTTTTTTTTTCAGAAATTCCCGCTTCCTCCGTCTTTGCAGACAGAGTCGCGGGCGCAGCTAGTTATGTATGCCTACAATCCGTGTTCAGTCCAAGTTTTTTATTTGCCATAGTATACAGTAAACATACTTCTCCCTATCAAATCTTCAAAAACTCGGTATTTTAATATAATACCAGCTGTTGGCTGCGGTTTCAAGCGCCTGGTTTAATTTTATCACAATAAAATATAGCATATAACACTCACGGATAGTGTGGCTTTATATTAGTGAAATATTTTTATAAATCAGTTCAGTAGTGCCAGAGATTATCCCCTAAATACAAACAAACAAATACCTTTTTACAATATTAATATCGGTGTGAAACAAACTGCTATCAAGCATTATTATCTTTAAAACTACTTAGCCAAATAGCCTAAATAATATGGTAACTCACACAGAACCCATTAGCGATAAATGTAGCCTCTATTGGGGTCCGTCACGCGCTTAAATAAAACTGTTAGTCATTCAGCATATTAGGGAAGTTTGCCAGACTTTGGTCTTGGATTCCCTTGGTCAGCATACCGCGTAACAAAATGGGAATGAACATCAGACTCTGGTAAAAAAAAAAATACGATCAAGAGAGGCTAAACTTTGAACTACCGTGTAAAAAATTTACCAATCATGAAGATGGGAGTCCCAACTTTATAATCGATTTTTTTTTACATGGTAGCTCGAAGTTTAGTCTCTGACGATCGTATTGAAGTTTATTACCAGAGTCGATGTTCGTTACTATTATAGTTATGCGGTAAACCCGCTGATGTGCTGTTTCAACTTTTATAGATTTGTTATTTCACAACAATGACACGCATTATTGTAGTCTTTAAAGAGATTTTGTTTTAGTTAGCTTGTATATCTGCCATTGCAATCTTATTGAGAGGCAAATCATTACTATCACATTAAATTACATTATTCTCAAAGCTCTTACCACAAAACTGTACTAAGTAATCAAGATTGTAATCTGTTATTATGGAGTTTCTTGCCAGTTCTTCTTTATAGGACCTACTATTTGAAACCGCGCACATAGAGTCTGAACATTTCATAAGTGCGTGTATTTGGTTTACATGAAATAAAGATCTATTCTATTCTAAAAGCACTTTTGATACCATAATAAAAGTTGCTCATAATGATGAGTGCTATAACCCCTTAAAGCATTGCCGGTGAATTACAATAATAACCCTGTATCGGGATACACTTTAAAACAAAACGAAAAGTCGACTTATTATGGGGGGACGTATAATTTACTAGCGCAAGTCATACAAAATCAATTTTTTATTTTGTTTTGGAGTGAATTTTACTACTGTGGTTGCATTTGGGAACGGACACTGAATCACTCTGCAAATTTTACACACTATATAAAAAAATATCCTGTATAGATTTTATGGACGTAGGGTACAACAAAGACCGGATTTCTGAAAGTTCTTAATTACAGAGGGGGAAAATGGAGAATTCAATGAAGAATTTTCAAACATCCGTACCTTATTAGATAATAATATTATGTACCATACTTCTGCTGTATGAAGCAGTGGAACCTAACTACTTCTACAAAGTAAATCTTGTCGTTGCACCATTAATTATGGCTCGCAAAAAACTCATCAAGACGGCTTCTTTGTACCAACATAATTACAATTTTTAATTTTACTTGAAATTAAAATGAATTCTTACTGTACTATGAGATTTATGCAAATTTGTGAGGAACTAACCTACATAATATATTATTAGATTTGTTTATTTAAGCAGTAATAGCTTAGCGGTTGAACGCTTGCCTTCCATGCAGGAGGGTCTGAATTCGAGCCCGGTCCGCAGCTCTGACTTTTCGGATTAGAATTTGATTATCACTTGCAATATCGGTGAAGGAAAACATTGTAAGGAAACCTGCACATCTGAGAGGGCTTCATAAACTTCTCGTGTAGTCCGCCAACCCGCACTAGGCCAGCGTGGTGGACTAAGGCCTAACCCTTCCCACTCTGAGAGGAGGCCCGTGCCCAGTAGTGGGACATAATGGGCTGGATTTATTTCATTTAAGCATTGTTATTTGAAAAACGCACAAGGCAAAGTCATTACTCGTAAACTAATACAATATCCTACATGAAAGCGTGTCCTATATAACGAGCTATTCAAAACTTGAAACGCGTCTCACAATTATCTTGTTCACGCCCGTTTGGAGTTTCAAATGTACATTACATTTATCAAAAGCATTGCAAGCACGACAAACAATCAGGAACTCGCAACTTCCTCATAGGACAGTTGTAACTGTTACTTTTGATTACAAAACTGAGTAATAAACTCGCATTTATGTCCCTCAAATGTCCCGGATGGGCCAATTTCTGGCCGTCCGCGTCCGTTCGGCAAACAGGCGACCTTAATTACGCGGCCTGTTGTAATCAATCAGTTGTGCCCGGTTTGTTGACAATGGTCATATTTACCACCGCGCGCGTTGACGGGTTAGCACGTTAGGTCTGATTTTACAACGTTCGGTCAACTTCGTTTGAATTCGGGATGTGTCGGCTCGTGCAATTTAATGAAATTTCGATTTACGTAACATTGTGGTTAGCTAAATATTTACTGGCATTAATGTTTAGTCTGCGTAATTGGTATTGTTAATTAGTACAATAATAAACAAATGCTGTTTTTGGAATGTTCGAAGTGTTTTTTGTGGTATCGAAAATGTTTACGCGTAATTATCATGAATGGCTTTGTAGGATATAATTATAGAATCGACAAAAAATACGCGCTTTAAATATCTGACAATCATAGACTGATTCTCTGTTCCCAGGTTCCCAGTGGCGTGCACTCCATAAAACTGACAGCTGATTTTTTTTTTCGCGATTACAGTTTTGGTCCCACAGAGAAAGTTGTTCAGTTTAATGGTCTGATCCACACCCTTAAATATGACCACGCATTATTTATACACGTTGTATATTCAGTTAATTTTACTAATAATAATTTACTAGATTTGCAGTCCACTCAGTTGTAAATGAGTATTAATAAAGCCCTATTCAGCTTGTAAAATAGCACAATTTTATCTCAATGTGCAATTAACGTGACGCTGTCAAGCCAGCTCATCGCGATGTAGCTTGAATGGGCACTAATTGAAACTAGTGACCTCCCGTGACTTCGTTCGTCTGATAGTCTTTCATACTTTTCTATGGTAGACAGTTCCGTTCAGAGAAGGTACTAGGTTCTTTATAAATTCAAAATTTAAGATTGTATTTTGTGGAGGAACGAGGTATGGTGTTCCGCCATTGATAAGGGAGGATCCCCCAACCAGGCGAGGTGATATAGCCTGGCGGGCCGTAGCCCGACGGTTGATGTCGGACAGTTGTATATGTGTTAGATACGATATTCTTTTTCCTTGCGCGATGCAGGCCTCGTAATCTCATTGGTCGAATTCATATTTTCGCGCCACTACTGTTGTCTGCTTGCTGCATTGCAAGTAGTTATTCTATGTGGCGATAGATGTCGCTACAATTTTATGAAACGTATTTTTTTTTAATATTGTTTAGGGGGCCAACGAGCTTGCGGTTCACTTGATGGTAAGTGATCACCGCCGCCCATGAACATCCGCAACACCAGAGGAGTCACCGATGCGTTGCCGACCCTTTAGGATGGTGTAGGATTTTAGGATGGGTTTGGGCGTCCGGTGCTCTCACTCAGCGAAACCCAACAGGGTGCTACTTTACGATACTGTGAATGTGGTACTTCCCCGGTCGAGCCCATTTACGAGCATAGTCAGTTATTGACTACAGCTAGGCTCTGCCACAAGGGAAGTTATGTATGTCTAGTACCAACCTCAGGCATTAGTACAGTGGTCTGGCATTTTCGCTGAAATGGACCTATTTAACGCAGTCGTGAGTCACATAATTTAACTGTTGTCTATGATCTTATTCTATTTTTATTTAAATTATGCCCCTTTTGTTCCTGGCTGAATAAATTTTCTTTTCTTTAATAATTTTTTAATATAGTGTCTAATTATATAATCTGTGGTATAGTATAAATTGCTCGTTTACAGCCATAGACATAGAATAGTTATTAGTCTATGTTTACAGCGAAAGAAATCTGTATGTTATTGCAATAGAGATGGCTAAGTTTTTGATAGTTAAGTTAGATTTTAATCGTACCTAACTTAGCTATTTTTCAAGTGACACGAGTAAGTATAACATAAAAATTCATTCGCCGATACACTACCGTGTCGCCAAATCAAACCAATGCATTTAAGTTTATATAAAAACAGATTAATTTAAAAACATAGTAATATTTCTAATACAGCAGTTATAATAAAGCTGTTATTACTTTAATATTATTTTACCGTTCTTACATAAGTTATTTTATGGCTATAAAGTTATCGCCATATTAACTAACAGTCATAAAGACGTCTCGACTCGTAACGCTTCCGCAGGTGTTTGATGCGTCTGCGTGCGGTAATGTTAAGTTTAGAACATTATTAGAATACGCCACGTCAAGGTTTGGTCGCAAATGTAGTGGGAACATTGAAGTTATCAGTATAAATACGATACTATGGTTGATTGATTGCTTTTTTTCTTACCTATTTCTTCTTTTGCATTATTATTGTTGTTTATTTTAGTGTTTTGTTTTTCTGTAACCCTGTTTATTTATTTAGCTGTACGGATTTTTAAATTAAATGTTTTTTGTTACGGAGTTTAAATGTATATAAATAAGGGACACATAACAAGAATTCTTCATGTAGCGTAACCTCAATATGTTAACTTTACTCGTATAATACGCCATTTTATGAAGTCCCAATAAAAGGGCCATTAACGTAGATCAATACCCGGCTAACTGGATCTGAAGCGAATATCTTATTGATAGACTTGCCTACCGCCTTATTGTTATCATCGGTGATCAGAATAGGTGGTGCTAATTTACCTAAACATCGAGGCACAGAGACAAAAACTGGAAACTTCCTTACGACAACATTTTTTCTGGGACAATAATTGTCCCAGGTTTCGGGACATTACTAATATGTAGTGAGCCATAGTGTACCGTACAGATAACTTACTTTTAATTTATTATATCTTCGGAATCTCTCGTATTTCCGCTAACAACTTTTTATACCACATAGATTATTATAGCTGGACATGATATAAACGGTATAGCGAGGTATTTAAGAACCGCAGACCGTTTGTGGTTACAATTAATTGTCTGACCATGTTAAGCTTGAAATGTCTGATTAAAAACCCGGGAATCTGATGAACATTTTATTTATACAGCGTGATATAAAAATTACCAGTCATATTTTAGGAGGTAATTAGGTCCATAGAACTTAACAACTTTCTCCAAGTTAAAGTTGATTTTCAATTTTCATATTTCAACCTATTTCAATTTATGTTAGGTTGAAATATGAAAATTGAAAATCAACTTTTCACACAAGTGTACTACTAACACCACAAAATTGTAAGTACTAATCAAGATTGTAATCTATTATTTTCAAAGAGTTTCCATGGAGTTTCTTGCTGGTACTTCTCCATAGGACCTACTATTTAGAACCGTACACCTAGAGTCTCTACATTTCATAAGTGCCTGTATCTGGTTTACATGAAATAAAGATCTATTCTATTCTATACATTTTGACACTATTGTTTAGCTTTCTTTCCCAATTTCTTACCTTTCTTTCTTATTGGTTAGGCCTCCTACGTTCTCCTCATATACCTTTTTAACCCCCGACAAAAAAGGGTGTTATAAGTTTGTAGTGTGTATCTAGGGATCCGTGTATCTGTCTGTGGCATCGTAGCTCCAAAACGGATGGACCGATTTCAACGCAGTTTAAAAAAAATAAAAACTAGTTTAATCGGTAATCATCGAAAATCTGTTCCGCCGTTCAAAAGTTACAGCTCTTTTTCTAGTTGCAGTCGGGAGTTTTTGACGGTTAGGTTATTACCATTATCAGTAAACGCTCTGATAAACATAACAAGTCTACGAAATCATTGTCTTCAGCATTTCTGTCCCAAAATTCTGAAACTTTGTTTTGCAGTCAAATTGGGGCAATGCTTACTTATTATGACACTATTTGTTTAAAGTAAAATCTTACCGCAACATCCGTTAAGTATGAAAACGATGCGGTCACAAACAAAAACATGGGCGCAATGAAACTGGGTCATTTACGGCCTCCACGAAATATCACGTGTAAGACTGGCCGCACATTATTGACTACGCGCTTGATGTTGCGACAGAAATGTAGTCAAACTAAAGTCGATGGTCCTACGTAAGAAAAACATAAAAAAAGGATTTTTGATTTTAATTTTGACGGTGTAATTATTAATATTTAAACACTCAGCTGAAATCCAGCGCTAGTCAACTTTGATGCCTGCCTAATGTAATGCTCAGCTAAATGCCTATTTGGCGCAGACGTGAGACACGCATGGTCTTTCATTTGTATTTTTTACTTATGTTTTTATATCTGTTCAAGACGTTATCTCATGCCTCTTTGGACAAAAAATGTTTTCTTTCTTTCTATCAAAGGTACTAAATATAAAATATCCTATACCTACCTACATATTAATTTATTATATATTTTTCTTTTCAGGTAAATATTGCATCATATCTAGCTGATTGAAAACAACAACCGCTTATTAAAAAGGTATTTACACTTCAAATTAAATTAACTACATTTAATTATGAAAACACTCGAAACCCGAACAATTTCGCTGAGTTTTACAAAAGGGTTTTTTAAGCCGTTTATTATTATTATTCCTTTTATTATTATTTTTTACACATTTAGATATTTTTAAATAATAAAAAGAGTAGTAGGCCACCGGCTTCATATCATTATAATTATTATTTTATACATTTTAATAGAAAAATCTCAGACAAACGCGTCCAATCGCAACTATGCGCCGAATCTTACAAAAATATCTATAGCGCCAATTACCGTCGGGTCGCAATTAAAACAGCCGCTTAAATTCGAACCGCTTGGGGTCGCTAACTGCGATATGCCGTGACAACCCACTGTCGCAAACAATAAATCTACCATCTGAATATTGTATAAGTATAGCCGAAACAAACGAAAAATAAGTTTTACGTAATGTTGGTTTTGAACACGAGGAATTGTACCAAGCAATCACTTACGACCATAGAGATAATACATAGCTTACGACTCACTTACTTTGACGACACGGTTGGCGCAGTGGCTAAGCGATTAGCCTTCTACCCTACGTGCCGCGGGTTCGATCCCCGCACGGAACAAGTATTTATATGATCCACAGATAGTTGTTTCGGGTCTGGGTGGTGTGTGCATGTGACATGTATGTTTGTAAACTGTACCCTGGATACAGGAGAAATCCAAG
Source organism: Allophyes oxyacanthae (assembly GCA_932294325.1). Lineage (NCBI taxonomy): Eukaryota > Metazoa > Arthropoda > Insecta > Lepidoptera > Noctuidae > Allophyes > Allophyes oxyacanthae. The sequence continues at coordinate 1,764,390 of OW028629.1, read as the reverse complement.
TGAGGGGCAAGGATTAAAAAAAAAAAACGAAATAAAAAGAAAACTTAAAGCTATATATATACCACGTATACCTATGTTCTACAAATAAAGATTTTGACTTTGACTTTATACACGTAATTTTATATTCATTCATATGCAAGTGCAACAGATAATGATATGAGCATGGAACTAGTATACGTGTCGGAATGCATATGATAACGTAATATGCATGCTTGCACGATATAATCAAAGATGTTATGATCTTTATCAGCAGTCACGTTTTAAAATCGTAAAACTTTATACAGGGTGACGCAGATGTTACCACATTAAATAAAACCGGCTATTTAGTATCACGTTCTGTGACCGTACAAAATCAATCAAATCCAATCTGTAGTTCAGCCACAAGAACAACATAAATAAAAAAAATCATAATTTTACACTTATCACGATCTTTAGTCAAAATTTGTAAAGTCTTCAACCTATTCTAACCAAAATTATTTTGATTTAAACGTGTAGAACAGATAAATGTGACATAAATTCCTACATCAATGTTCCTTCACCTAGTCGAATGATAGGAGAGTGAAATATGGTGCAAAAAACTTGCGTAAAAATCGCAGATTTTTTGTGTACGGCTTCAGAACATGATACCAAATATAGTCCGATTTAGTTGCTATTAGGACTGTCAGATGCGAAGATCGATATGAAGTTGTCTACAGAATGCGAAAATTTTCGTAGTCAACATAAAAATTTTCTCAACTTGTTATCATTCAAAACCATTCATTAGTGAAATTATTTTTGTTTTAGGTTAATTTTTCAATCACTTTTATTTAAATTTTATGTGTTATGTACAAGATAGACACATTAAATAAATAAATTAAATATTTTTACAATTAAACAAACAACAACATGAATATAATATTAAATTAAAGATTAAAGATAACATTGTAGATCGTATGATATAAATAAACAATTTTACAACTAAAACGTACTATAATTTGGCAGTTCTTCTACACCACTTAATTTAAATTAGGTAACTCATTCATTCATTCGTTTCCATTCACATCTATTTATGCTAACCGTACAGCCGATTTTTGACGTTATTACGAATGAAGTTCGCAAAGTTGCGATCCTAATACCAAAAAAATCGGATTATACGTGGTTTTATTTAATGTGTTAACATCTGAGGCACCCTGTATATATAAACATATAACCCTCTCCGTAGTCGGGTAAAAAAGTGTATGTACCAGGAACGTAGATATGAAGAGTTATGAGAAGCTCGCCTGTCTGTCACCGACGACTTTTGTTAGTCTGTAATACAACAGAATAAGGGCCATGTTTATCGACGAAAGACGCTTAAACATTTTAAACTGTGTAAACGGCCCTTAGTAGTACAGACGATTAAGACAAAATCGGCTAATTTACAATTCATTTTTATACTAGTAAACGGCCTTATTTCGTCGGTGAGTATGGCCGAGGATGAGTGAGTCGTCCTTTTTCATTCTGCCGAGGCATGACTAAATAAAATACAAGAATAAACCAATTATAACTAATTCTCCAATTACAGCTACCCCTGTAACAATCACGCACGTTATTCGATCATACTCATACAGTAACCATCCAAAATTACCTCATGGTTATAAAATAATGCTGTCTTTTACTCGAATTGTTGAAGACACGCATACGTTACCTACATTTAAATAGAGTACTTCTTTACACTTCTGTGTTTGTACTTCACAGTAGTGATAGCCTAATGGTTGAACGGTCGCCTTCCATGCAGAAGGGTCTGAGTTCCAACCCGGCCCGCATCTCTGACTATTCGGATTCATGTGCGGATTAGAATTTGATTATCACTTGCGATAACGGTGAAGGAAAACATCGTGAGGAAACCTGCACATCTGTGAGGGCCTCATAAAGTTCTCGATGGTGTGTGTAATCCGCCAACCCGCATTAAGCCAGCGTGGTGGACTCAGGCCTAACCCTTCTCATTCCGAGAAGTGGCCCGTGCCCAGCAGTGGGACAGTAATGGGCTGGATTTATTTACTTCTTTACGTCGAACTTTTCACTCCATATTTTTTTTAGAAAATTTAACATTTGCTAGCGTCGGTCTTTAAATCGCCAGTAATATCCTTTTATTTAAGTTGTCATGCCACGGGTGAATTCCTAGTAGTACATCTGACCCGTCAGTTGGCGATAACTACCCACATTCCCAGATTGTTGGCCCGGCATGAATTTATTATGGCATGCGGATTTCCCAACATATTGCTTGTTGTTCTAGCATAAATTCAATTGTGTACACATAACAATATATTATTATAATCTATGGATAATACAGGGTATTGGTAATTAATTAATAGTGCTTTAAGTCGCGGCAAAAAGTCCATCATCTGCGGGTCTACCGCGTAACTAAAATTGTAATGAACATCGACATTGGTATTAAACCTAAATTTTGAGCTAACTTGTAAAAAAAATACCTACCCTATAGTTGGGACTCCTATATTCATGATCGGTAAAAAAAATACAAGTTAGCTCAAAGTTTAGGCTCTCACGATCGTATTGAAGTTTAATACCATTCTCGATGTTCATTACAATTTTAGTTACGCGGTAGACCCGCGGGTCAGGGCCTACATGTACGGTTCTATATCAGTAGATTAGGTATTAGCGACAAGTTACTAGGTCAATTAATGGCTAGGCCACATAGTAAATCCAGTAGTAACCTAGATTGTACTCTAGCCTTTTACGACCTAAACGGGAAAAGGCAATACGCATTCGTTAATAAACTAGAAGGAAAACACATCTGCTTAATCTTTCCACTACGGTATTAACTGTTTCTATGTGAGAGCTTACCCTACAGTAAAACTGAGTAACTTAGAATAGAATAGAACAGATCTTTATTTCATGTAAACCAAATACAGGCACTTATGAAATGTCGCGGTTCTAAATACGGTCCTACTTTTTTGTACACACTGTATGTACGAGTAGGTCTTAATTATACAACGTGTATCAGAAATGCGTGGTCATATTTAAGGGTGTGGATCAGACCATCTAACTGAACAACTTTCTCTATGGGACCAACATCGTAATGGCGAAAAAATAATCAGCTGTCCGATACAAAACTCCAATACCTACTCGACCGAAACGTGTGGGACAGCTGATTATTTTAACATATAAACCTTCCGTGAAAAATTATCTAATTGATGGTGAAAACCGCATCAAAATACGTTGCGTGGTTTTAGCGTTTGCGTGGAGGAGTTAGCGGATATACAGACAGACAGTCTCAGAAAGCGACTTTATTTTATACTATGTCGAGATGATAAAGTCCAAAAACCTTTTGAAGTTATAAAAGTGCCTCAGTAAAGGCCAAACGTCGGATGGGTGGCTTTCCACTAATACCATATGGCAGACAACAGCTGGCAAATGCAAACCCAGACATTAAGATTGAAATAATGCTAAGAAGAAATAAAATCGTGTACCTCTCTGGGTACAGTCGAATACAATTTCTTACAAATATTTTTTTTAATTTTTTTTACCGATATTTGATCATATAACTTATAAAATAATGTTTGGGTGTAAATAAAAAAAACCATTGTTTTTTATAGTAAAACCCCACATAGTTATGATATTTTTTATCTTTTCGTGTATTCCTAAACTCTCTTTAATAATACACGGAGTGATCCACTCGATAAGGAAATAAAAACGATATCAGTATCGATATTTGATTGATAAATTGATTCCCATAGATGTGCGTGTTAGCTCAGCGAATAAGAAAAACATATATTAAGTTACATTTCTCGTTGTTATCATTCAAATCACTATATTCTGCTTGGAATATAGGCTAAAGGGCCCCAAGTATTGCTATTTCAATTATGTCAGTTTCACACAATTGCACATTTGACAGATTTACCATACAAAATCTGTCAAAATGTACAATTATGATATCATTGTGAAACTATTCTAACAAAATTTAAATAGCAGACTCACTTAAAATAGAAATTACGTTCTAGTAAAACCTAGCCTAAAATTGTTATTATAAAAAACAGCGATCGATCTAAAAAAAAATTGGAATTAGAAAAATGGACAATCTTCCGATACCAAGATAACATAACAGCTGATTGGTAATCGAATTCGAAAGCGGTTTATATGCGGGTCCATGAATTGAGATTTATCCTAACTAAATATGTTTTAAACAATTCAGGTTTTTTTTTCTGGTGTGTTTGGCTTCCAGTGTTACCGAATTCTGAGTTAAAAAGTTTTACCCGTTTTTCTCCATTAGAAATCAATACTTTGAAACGAGGCAACTAAAGTCCGTCTATTCATGAGTGCCTGAACTGGTTTACATGAATAAAAAATATTTGATTGAATTGGTACCAGAGTAAGTTTTTATTTTACTTTAACCTTCCTAATATGAATAAAAATGATGATGAGTTGCAAAACATTACTAGCCGTAACAACAAACGGAAACAACCACACGACGATGTATCCGGGCAATTCCAAAAGTTCCAAGACCATATTTCAACATTGCTGACAAATTTCACCACTGAACAAAAGGAAATGAATGTAAAAATAAGAGACGATGTTGCATCCATAAATGAACAGTTAAAAGACATTAAGGCGACCACTAATAAGTTAGTCCAGGAGCAAGAAATCCTAAAAACCGAAATAACAAACCTTAAAATTTCTAACAGTACTACTGCTGAGAAGATAAATACACTTCAGACTGATGTTGATAAGCTAAAAATTACCTCGGAGACTGCCATTGCTAAAATTACTCCAAATCTGACTTATTGCGAGGACGTATTGTCGGAAATACAGGAACGCTGTCAAAGAAACAAGAACTTGGTTATTGTTGGCATATCTGAACTTCATTCTGCCAACGCGTCTTCAAGACATGACCATGACAAGGAAGAAGTTATTAAAGCAATTTGCAATATTACCTTGGATTGTCCTCAACCAGTTAAACTTCATCGCCTTGGTAAATATAATATTCAAAAAAGTCGTCCTATTAAGATATACTACGCATCGGAAGACATACCCAAATATATATTGCGTAATAAATCAAAACTGAATGACAAATCTATCAAAGTATATCCCGACCAAACACCCCAACAGCAAAGCTACTTAGAAAACCTCCGGAAAGAACTCCAGCAACGCACAGGAAATGGCGAGACAAACTTAAGTATTAAATACGTGAAAGGCGTTCCAAAAATTACCCAGGCTGAATCAAAAAACTGAAAGTAATGACATCACAAAATGGCCTACAAGTTGAAACACAAAATACCATTACTTACCAGATAACAGACAACTATACTAATATTATCACTACTACTAAATCTCTAAAATTCCTATATACGAATGCTCGAAGCATTGTCAAGCCAGGCAAACATGATGAACTTAAATGTATTGTAGAATCCTTCCACGATGCTATACATGTCATAGTTCTAACTGAGACGTGGATCAAATCAGATGAAGAGGCACAACGACTGCAAATACCAACCTATACCCATTACTACAACTTCCGAACAAATACCAGAGGAGGAGGAGTTTCCATTTACGTGCACAATTCTCTGAAGCAAACCTTCATCGAAGAAAAAACTGAAGAGGATAATCATTACCTTTGGGTTCACCTGGAAAAATTTTCACTTGATATTGGAGTTGTTTACAAACCGGAACGGACGAATGTAGCAAGTTTCCTAGACACTTATTCATGCTACTTACAAAAGATGAAAAGAGCTATTATATTTGGGGATTATAACCTCAATCTCCTCAAACCTGATAGAAACGTGAAAGATTATAAATATTTACTGAAGGAAGATGGTTACACAATATTAAATAGAGTTACGAAAAAACATTGCACTCGAGAAACTTCTACTACCAACACTATCTTAGATCATGTTAGTACCAACCTGCAAGTCACAGACTACAATTCTCACTTAGCAGTTATTGAGTCGTCGTTTTCAGACCACAAACAAATTTACTTTGAAATTAAAAGATTATATCCAGAACTACAACAGAAGATGAAATACAAAAAAACTGATTATGTGAATCTATACAAAACTATAAATGAAAACAAGTTTGAAAATAAAAATGATGACTATTTGACTTTTGAAGAGTACTTAAAATCTGTGATCAACAAAAATAAAACTGAAAAAACGAAGATTCTTAACCCACCTAAAACCGATTGGATAAACAAAGATATAATTAAAACCATCAATACTAGAAATGAACTGGGTAAGAAGTTAAAAGAGAATCCTGATGACGCAGAAATAAAGAGGAATTTTATAGCTGAACGAAATAATGTGACAGCCGTTATTCAGAATGCAAAGAGTTCTTATTATGTAAAATCTTTCAATAATTGTATTGGAAAGCCTTTTAAGATGTGGAAGTTGATTAATAGTATAACTTGCAATAAAATAAAAAATAACTCAGCCCCTACAAAACTTGAAGGTCCGATTACCGATACAAAACTTATATGTGAGAGTTTCAACCATTACTTTTCAACAATTGGTACAGTGCTAGCAAGTGAAATCCCAAAATGTAATCAAAATATTGTAACTGCCACGCTTTCGAGAGTAGGTACAAGTACGCAGGCTGGTATAGAACTTGCAGAGTTGTCACCAACCACTATTAAAGAGGTTTCAAAAATTATTGACGAATTGAAAACTAACACGAGCACAGGCATCGACGGCATCAGTACTAAAATAATTAAATGTATTAAAGATCTACTTTTGGAAGACTTAACAAAATGCATTAACAAAAGCCTTAAGGAAGGAATATTTCCTGATACATTAAAAATCGCCAAAGTGACACCGATACATAAAACCGGAAACAACGCAGATGTGAGTAATTATCGTCCAATATCGGTCTTACCGATTATTTCTAAAATATACGAAAAAATCATTCATAATAGGTTACAAGCTTACTTAAATTCTATAACTTTTATTTCTAAAAACCAATATGGCTTTCGACAAAAATCAAACACCCTATCCGCGACTATTGACCTTACTACTAACTTAAAAACTAACATTGATAAAAAACAAATAGCTCTTGGGATCTTCATTGATTTAAAAAAGGCATTTGACACTGTAAGCCACAAACTTCTTCTTAAAAAACTGGAAAGCATCGGTATTACTCATTTAGCATTAAAAATATTAAATTCCTATCTTACTAATAGGTACCAGGTAGTCGGTATTGGTGAACATCGAAGTGAACCCAAACCCATTACTTGTGGAGTACCACAAGGTTCTATACTAGGGCCTCTATTATTCCTTATCTACATCAACAATATTAATGAAATAGAACTTAAGGGAGTTATTTCACTATATGCCGACGATACCAGTCTTTTTTACTTTGGCAGTAATATAGAAGGAATTGTTAAAGAAGCACAAAGTGATCTTGATAGACTAGCTATATGGTTCCAATGCAATCTGCTTACTATAAATGCTAGTAAAACCAAATACATGATATTTAGTGCTAAAAATAAAAAACTTCAAACACATGGTGAATTAAAAATAAATGGTCAAGCCTTATTAAAAACAAATACTGAGAAATATTTAGGTCTTACTCTTGATGATAAGCTTACAATGAAACCTCACATTGAGAAAGTAAGAAAAAAGATATCGTCACTGACTGGTGCACTTAGAGGAATTGTCCGATGTCTCCCACTACAGGTCAGATATATTATTTATAACTCGATGGTTAAACCACATCTCGATTATTTAATCGAAATATGGGGAAGTGCTGCCAAAACTCACCTTAAAAAACTACAAACATCTCAAAATAAAATGATTAAAGTCTTATTCAATTATGATCATTTAACATCATCTCGAAAGGTTTTCAAAGAAACAAAACTAATGAATATTGATCAAATTTATAAATATAGCACTTGCATACTTGTACGTAAAATAATTAATAGAGACATACATACACAAATTACATTTACAAAAAGAATGCAAATTCAAAAGCGCATGACGAGGCAGGCTTACCATATAATTTTAAGAGCTCCGAGGACAAACTACGGTAAAAGGACTGTCGTATATGAGGGGGCTAAACTGTATAACTCTATACCTAAAGTTATTAAGGAATCGAAGTCACTTCCAACTTTTAAAAGGTTATTAAAGCGCCATCTGAATAATGTATAAATTATAAATAGTAAGTTTTTATTTAGTTTTCTAACAAGCGAATTCGTCGCTTATCTTAATTATTGTGTTTTTCCTCATAGAAGTGAATTATTGTATTCTTTTTGAGCGAAATAAATTTCTTAAACCGTAAACCGTAATCACAACTGGTCATTTGCAGCCGTATATAATACTAAGGACTGCGTTTTTATTTATATAATTATACTTTATTGTATACCTGAATATAAATTAAATTATAACAAAATAAAATATTCTTAGTAGGTAATCATTTTAGTAGAGTACCTACTTCAAGGAGATGTACATACAGTGTTTGTTGATTATCTTTGTCATAATTCAAAAATAATAGCTTATGTAATCAAGATTCCCATTATAAAAGTAATTCTTTGCTTCGCTGCATCGCTAGAACTCTGATTACCATATTATTATTATAATAGTTGAATGTGAAAGCATAAAACGAAATAAAAATAAAACATTTTAAATTACCAGCGTGAGGCTTCGCATGCTTAGAAATAATACAAATGTTTTAAATGTTAGTGGAAATCGCACTTTAATCAAACAAAGTTCGAGCTAATCTAGAAACTGGGTGCAGTTGTTTATTTTATAGCAGTCTAGCGACTCGCCTAGTTTTACTTTTGCGTTTTTTGTTATGGCGGCACTCCACTTGGCGTATTTGTACAAATTTTTGCGTTATTTGACCAAAGTTAAAGTTTTTTTATTTCAACTGAGCTTTTGCAGGCACTTTCAAAACGTCATGAATCTAGGTACGCGTCTCCAACTGGTTTGGTCCTGGAGAAGATACCGGCAAGAAACTCCATATATACTCTTTTCAAAAAACAAAAAATACAATAATATCTGGGGCCGAAGGAGATTTCGATCTGAATTTACACAATATTACAAAAATAAAAAGAACAGCAAAGATCTTAATAAGTAGGTACTACTATAAGTTAAACATACTTAACACTCTAACCACCTAATTATGAAAACAAGGGAAGCGTCATTAATTAGCTTCTGTACACCGGAAGCAACGGTTCACCAGGGAAGCATGTGCAGAGGATAATTTAGCTCCATACGTCTCTATCGTCAACATAGTCTTTGATCTTATATAATAGGCAAAAACAAAATCACATTTGTGTAGTTTACAAGTTTTATTTTGCATTGGCCATATAACGCGAACATTTGTACAAATACGCCAAGTGAAATACACCCATTAGATTATCTAGTCTTTTTGTATGTGTTTTAGATTTCTGTCATCAATTTGTTCAATATCAGCTGTAGCTTTTTGAAACCTTTATAATTTAGAAGTAAATACACATTTGATTTGAGCAGAACAATGACAATTTTTAGTATTAAGTGATCTTGGTGTAGGTTTATTTAAGTTTTGTGCGTCATACTGGGCGTGAAAATAAAAACTTTTTCTTTCTTTTCTTTTTATTTGTGACATTTATAAAGCACAGACATACAAACTACATAATCATCAAGCTTTACATTTCCAGTATAAGCTGACCTTGCATTATGTAGGCTTTTCTAACAATGAGAGGTCAGCTCATACTGAAAATGTTTAGCTTGTTATCTAGCTGTGCGTACAGTGAAGTTTCCATACATTTTGTTAAAATTAAATCTTTCTTTTACAATGTACTTTTCTTAACTTTTATGTCACTGAAATACGTTCAGACACTCGAAGTTAAGTACTTTTAAATGTACACTTACAGTGGAAGCAATAAATTCTGTAGTTACATCGATATTTCGTTGAATTTCATCCAAAAGTGAATTCCAGAACGACTATAACTTTTGTTTCGTCCATAAAATGTGTTGCCAATTTTATTGAATGTGCACTCTTATTACTTTTTGTATGTCATCTCAAATATTTCATGAACTCGTCGTTCTTAATCCAATTTCAAAAGAAATAAAAATCCAGACCACCTGAAGAAATAATCAGTTCTGAAAATTGACGACTCGAAAACCCAAGAATCGGAACATCTAAACCAATATTCGATGATAACTTATTTCTAATCTTAAACCCCGAACTTAAGGTTGCAAATCGTTCGTAGTTTCTCTTTTAATAAAATCGCTCACCCAACCAAGTATGTCTTCACTCATTTTGTATTAGTGGCATCAATTTGATGAATGAACTTTGGTGGCGATTGTACTCACCGGATCGCACCAGGTGTTTCCGCTCAGGTGTCTGTCGGATCTTAGTCTTGATTGTGTTAAATGTATGTATGTATGGTTTTGTGTTGAGTGGGCCGTCTTCAAGAGTGATGTGGGAGTGATATTCATAGAGAAATAGTGAGTTGGTGAGGTGTTTTTAACCCCCGACAAAAAAGGGGGGTGTTATTATAAGTTTGTGGTGTGTATCTCTGTGTTTGTCTGTGGCATCGTAGCTCCAAAACGGATGGACTGATTTCAATGCAGTTTTTTTATTGAAAGCTTGTATAATTGGGAATCATCTTAGCTATGTTTTATCAAGTTACAGCTCTTTTTCTAGTTGGAGTCGGGGGTTTTTGACGGTTAATTTATGTTTTAAGGTGTATAAAAAGTATTTAGGTATGTTATGCGTTACGTGATGGTAGTGAAGCGTAGGTATCAAATCAATCAATAAATCAACTTAGCTTTTTCAGTACAGTGCTGGACATAAGCCTCTCTCAAGTTGCCCCATAACACCCGGCTCTCCACCTTCCGCATCCAGTCTGACCCAGCTACCCTCCTCAGGTCGTCCGTCCACCTGGCTGGGGGCGTCCCACACTCCGGACTCGTCTGGTCCAACGGCCATTGGTCCTTCCACAGACATAGCCAGCCCACTGCCACTTCAACTTGCTAATTCTGCAAGCTGTGTCGGTGACACCGGATTATCTCATCTCAGATCTTATCCTTCAAAGAAATCCCAAGCATAGCTCGCTCCATAGCTCGTTGAGCGACATTAAATTTGTGGACTAGCCCAATTGCTAGTGTCAAACGTAGATGTACTAGCGAATAATCATTAAAACTGAGAGCATTTCTATTAAACATGCAATAGATTTGAAGGGCACATTAATTTTAACTAGAGGTCGCCCTGTGGTCGTAATTCGACCATAATTTTAGCTTTCTGCACTCCTTCTCCATATAAACTTTAACTATGCCAAATCTCACACTCCTCCGTGCCCGCAGTATGCTTAAAAAGGGGTACAAAGCTTTCCCTTCACGTATTAATATATAAATTACGATCACATTTATAAAGTACGATTTCGGAAATATTACTCCAGCAAACCTTAGAGATAATGTTTCTTCATAACGTGACGGCAAATTTCACATAAAAACCAGTTAAAATGCTCTGCTATCCCATAAAAGGAGATCTTGACCTACATACGCACATAAAAGTAAATATATGTCCATCACATATAAAGAAAATATCTTTTCCGTTATCTGTCCGTCCTGTAAAACGCTACGAACTTAATGTGGTTATTTTTTGTATTCAATGGAGTCTGAGTCAGCACTTATTTTTGTATCCACATCTTTTCAGTCTTTCAGAATAAAACATCGCATAATTTATGAGCTATAAGATCTAATGGATTTTGGAATACGGTCAAATCAATTATATACATCGATGATATTCTAGAAGTAGGTAAAGATACTTTATACAGGGCGGCGATGACGTTACGATATTAAATGAAAACACGTATTTGGTATCACGTTCTGTGATCGTACATAAAGATAAAGAATCAATGTTTTTCACGCATGTTATTTTTGCATAATATTTCATTCTATTTTCATTCGTGTAAGTGAAGGGACATCAAAGTGAAAACTTATGTCATCTTTATCTATTCTATACATGTAAATAAAGATTATTTTTGGCTACAGGTTCGAGACTTTTCAAATTTCACCTAGCGATGTGTAAAATTAAGAAAATTTAAATTCGTTCCCGTGGCTAAAGTAACAATCAAATCCAATAAGTAGTTATTGGATTTGATTGTTTTTTTTGTGTACGGTCACAGAACGTGATATCGAATACATAGTTTCATTTAATGTTATAACGTTTCCACCACCTTGTATAGGACATTTCATGCGTCGATGGTAGGAAATATCTACGAGTCGTTTTGGCCTAGGAAACTGTAAAGAAACTTTACAGAAGATACTTTATCGTAGGCACTTGTAAGCCAGTTAGCATTTCCTCTAAAGTGGCAATGTACTAAATCTTACTATCTGCAAACACGTAATGTTTGGAACAGTTCCAAGTGATATCAGAACATTTTGGGAGGTTGTGCAGTAAATGTTTATTATTATTTAAGTAGGAAACCATTAAAAGCTCAGTTAGGAAATAATAACATCTCTCTGCCAATAGCTGTAGAAAAAAGCGATACCGTCATTTTTGGACAATATTTTCTCGCCTTGAAAACGAATATTCTTAACTTTGGTAAGATTTAAGGGTAGTTACGAATTTGTGAAAACACCTTTGTACACAGTTTCTGCAATAATTGTCTTTTGTCTTTGTCTTTAAGAATTTTCGCTGTATTTAGAATGTTATTCGCCTACCTACGGTATAAAATCAACAGTAATCTCATACAAGATAATTTTTATGTAGTGCGCATAATTTGCAGAGTGATTCACTGTCAGTTCCTAAATACAACCGTAGTATTGGGACTCATTTTAAAACAAAACGAAAATTCGACTTAGTATGGAGGACACGCATAATTTACAAGCGCAAGCCATACAAAATCAATTTTTTATTTTGTATTGGTGTGAATTTTAGTACTTCGGTTGCATTTGGGAATGGATACTGAATCATTATAAAAATATCATGTATCATTTTTTTAAGATTGGTATTTGGTACCTACTTGTCAATTTGCTTTTGAACGCAGCCATGCACAAATCAATCAAATCAAATGTGCATAAAGATACACATATAGAAAGAAAGAAAGAAAAGAAAGAAAAGAAAGAAAATCAATTTATTTTTTGCACACAGGACACCGAGCATGCACACATAACAAACATAAAAAATAAAAAAACCAGAAAATTACATAAAATAAAAACAATGAAAAATAAAGCATGGAAGTGTGTGTCCCTCATGTGCAAGAAAATGGGCATCGATCAGCTTGTTGTCATTGGCAACACCAATGACGCTGCATACCTGCGGCATATCTGAAACAATATGTCTAAACTTTAAAACCATCAACATCAATTTCCCCCAAAATTCGCTAAAGCTACCTTGCCAATAATCTGCAGACAGCACCTTCACAAATCAGGAGAACTTATCAGCGTCTCCGAAGGTGCTAATATGTAAATGCGATGCTCCAAATCCGGGGCTTGCCGGGATCTTGCCGACGCGGGGCAAACAGAATAACATATAGTTGATGGCTCAGCCCGGATCTGGGGATCACGCGTCTGTTGTATACTCTCTATGGCTCTTGATTTATTAAAAAGCTTGAATTTTTCGGTGTTTTACTGAAAAGAATTTGTTTTTTGATGTTTGTACGGCTGAATGGATATTTTTATACAGCGTGTAAATGACATCCAGGGTTGCCAACTTTTGGACAAAAATAAAGTATATTTAAGTGTGAGGAGTTAAATGAACTGTAGATATAAATTTTGTTAAAAAAATCCTTTCTTACAATATTTTTCTCTCTACTGGTGCTTCGAGCAATAGGCATTTATTTGAGTGACGGAAAAAACACGTATAAAATCGATTAACACTTTTGTTTCTTTTAGTAAATATTGAAATAAAACCTTGGAAAGTCAAAATAGGTAAAATAAAGTACTTCCTCCATTCATCCTCCCTCAGCAATTAAAAACATAACCGACAAACATTTGAATAATCACGCTACATTTCCAAATTATCCTCTCATCCCCCAATTATGAAAACATCGGTGTATTGCCGAAAAAATGTTCGTTCAACGGATTTCCATCCTTCGCCGCCAGATACCTAGACCGAAATATCCAGATATTTAATTTCGCCCGCGTATTCAATTTGAAACGAAAAAATGCTTCCACAGATGGTCCTGAAGGTATAATCAATCAATGACGTCTAAATTTGCAGAATCATTATGAAAACAGTTTATTATGGAAATTATGGTGAATAAGAGTTTCTTTGGGGAAGGAAATAAGCTGAGCTAATATAGATAGCAGTAAGCAGTGATAGCGTAGCGGTTGAACGCTTGCCTTCCATGCAGGAGCTTCTAAGTTCGAACCCGGCCCGCACCTCTGACTTTTTGTAAGTCTCTCTTTCAATAAGCAGATAACCATCACCATTAACCATCAATCCATATAAGTCCACTGCTGGACAACCTGATAGATGACCATATAAAAACACAAGTGCATTTTGACACGACTATGACTAATAGGTATAGTAACATTCCATGCAGAGCAGTACAGGCACGAACTAGGTCGGTTATCACCGTACTGGTCGACCTCGGTATCTTGTTGCGACTTATCACCAATTATGTGACAGTGCGATGACCCGCAAGATTCGCAAACGCGGTTACGTATGTGCTATACAAGGTGACTGATTGAACATTTGACATATTAAAGGAATTAGTTGTCGCCCAGTGGTCGAAATTCGACAGTAATATTGAACAAGAAATGTTAGCTTCCTGCACTCCTGCATATTAACTTTAAATCCGTGCGCGTTATATGCATAAAAATGAGTACAAAGTTTTCTCTTCATGTATTAATAGATATTGAATTATAATATTTGGAAGAGAATTATTTTATCGAAAATAAAGTCTCTTTTTCACAAAATTATTTTCTCTTCCAAGGGGATTTTAAGATTTTTAGTGTCAAAATCCCCTTCAGCTTGATCTAATAGTACCAAAGAGTAAAGCTACTAAAAGTTCCCTTTTAAGGGGGGTATCAAAAGGGGGATTTTGAAACGAATCATGCAATCTGTGAATGCGGTAACAATATAGAAAAAAATCATTGATGATTTTGTCATTGTTTCTGTCACCGATATTTTTTGTCATTGTCATGTAGTCATTGATATCGAAAAATCATCACCCAGCCGTGCCGTCAGTTGAATTCCCTTGATCCTTATGCTGGGGCTACATTAGCGCGCGAATATTCGTGTCGCGTTGGCGCGATAAAAACACCGTGTACGGGCATACGCCATGTTGTTGTCTACATTTAAGCAGTCAACGAGTTCGCATGTTGTGCGGCCGGAAATCCGTTCCGCTCAAAGTCTGGACTACTGAAGTGCCGCAGTGTAGCCACTCAAGCGAATATTGTCGCGACAAAACCCTTTGATGGGCGCCAGTTTACCGACAATGCCGCGATAAGCATTCGTTATCACCCGAATTACATTTGTGTGTGCCGATGCCCGCGGCGGCGTCATCGGCGTGGATGGTGAAAATCTTATAAAAAAATAATATTGCAGACTTATTCGCCAAATGACCGTGACGGACGACGTTAAGGGCAAAACGCTCTATTTAAATTATGGTCATATAAAAATGGTATTTTATTGAATTTGCGTAAACAAATACGTCGAAATAAACCAATAAGCATATATTTAGACATTTCTAGTGTTGAGTTTACTAGTATATGTCTGCATTGTATCTAAAACAACCGTATCCGTCCGACCATCCACGCTGATGACGCCGATGACGCAGAAGCCGGCATCGGCGCACACATCTAACCCGAATACTACGCAACGCGACGAACTGCTCGGCCACACTTGTCGCGACAACGCGAATATTCGCTGTATCCCGCTAATATAGCCCCAGCATTACGCCTGATCCGCATTATTTATTGTAATGCTCTGAAATACACGTTATCTCAATTACCTTGAAAAATTCCATTGCTATCTATATTAATATCTTATTGAGTAAATTTTCGCGGATTCATTATTCAAGAGGGATGCCTCAGATGGATGGCGACGCCATATTCTTTTGTTCCGACGCCTATATTGGTTGTGACGCGCTTCACGTGTAGAGGAACTTCGGATTTTTTGAATTGTGCAAAGATTAAAAGGGGATAGTATAATCTTTTCTTCAAGTATAATGTTTAAGTGTTGATAAAAATAGTATTTTTACCCGACTGCCCCAGAAGGAGGGTTATGATTGCCGAGTGCATGAATATATGTATGAATGTATAATTCTTTGGCACGCTCTGTAGCCTAAACGGCTTGATGGATTTTAGCTTGAGCGGTGTCGATAGATTCGTCTTAATTTACCATATGATTATTTTACTAACTAAATCAGACTGATAGCCTAGCGGTTGAACGCTTGCCTTCCATGCAGGAGACTCTGAGTTCGAACCCAGCCCGCACCTCTGACTTTCGAATTTATGTGGGGATCATAATTTGATTATCAGTTGCGTTAATGGTGAAGGAAAACGTCGTGAGGAAACCTGCACATCTGAGAGGGCCTCATAAAGTTCTCGATGGTGTGTGTAGTCTGCCAACCCACACTAAGCAAGCGTGGTGGACTAATGCCTAACCAACCTTTCTCACTCCGAAAAGAGCAGTCGTGCCCAGGAATGCGACAGTAATGGGCTGGATTTATTTATAAAATAAATTTTATTTAACTAACTAGAGAAATTATGGCGATAAATATCGGCAGAGCAATGTAATTGCAATATTAATGAAGTTTGTACGTAGTTTGTAACTTAATTACGGAACTGGTGGCCGGCTTTGTATGAAAATTCAATGACGTAAAATGTACTACAGTTTGGCAGAATATCGGGTAATTCAAATTGCGGTGAACATTAATTAATCTGACCACCCATACGAAATGTTTGTTAGTAACACGGCTAAACAGATTTTCATGAAACATAGCTAAGATGAAAGCTAGTTTAATCAGGAATCATCTTAGCTATGTTTCATGAAAATCTGTTTAGCCGTGTTTCATCAAAAGTTACAGCTCCTTTTCTAGTTGAGTCGGGGGATTTTGACGGTGAGATTAAGTTATTGTGCTTCTCGTTAGGTGCCCTGCAAACTATCTAGACTAGAATCTAGCATACTCACAGACTTATCAGTAGCGACGAGGATGGAGACCTCAATAATTATGATAGTGATAAAGTAAGGAATGAAAATAAAAAATATTTTATGGCTCCCCATTTTTCGTACCGAGTTTTCGCGAATTTTTCCACCAAATTGGAGGAGAGAGCTCTGGTAATGCTCGCGTTCGTTAAGAAATTCCACGGACGCCCCTATCATACCAAACGGGAGTTATTTAGTTATATTTAACATTATTAGTTAACTTACACCCGTTTTCTCAAGATCTAACCAGCCTGCGATCTCATGTCAGCTAATATGATTTTGTTTATTGATGTTGTTCAAGCAATGAAAAACCTAACCAAACAACCAAAAACCCCCGACTATTTTTTTCTCTTTCCTGATTTTTTATCTCGCTTTGAAGATCTGTTTCGAATCGCGGACATTGCAATATTACCTAGATTATTTTATCATTGAGAACAAGACATTTATGTCGATAGGCTTATCCTGTGTTACCTTGAAAGTAAAGAGTAGACTCCTGCCTACCCTCCAGGGAATCCATGTACAGTTCATGTATTTTCCTTTTTCTTATAAATTGGTAGACATCTTCTGGGAATCCCAAGCGACGCAATATGAAGGGATTGTCTATATTACAAATAATAATTTTCCTTCATTATATCGTATTCCTATTTATTTCCAAAAAAAATATGTTTCAATTTAGATTCGTTTTTTTTATTGCACGACTACTATGCTAACGGCAATTTATTTATTCTGTGGTCGAAACCTAGAAACTTTTGAATATACAGCGTGTCCCAAAATTTTGGGGTAGTATGGGTGGCTACCCTTTCTGTCAAGAAACTTGAGGTAATTTTGAAGATATTAAAAATCACATTATTAGTTTTTTGAACAAATGTACAGTCAGCGAGAAAATTTTCATTTCTCATACATCTTATGTGGGCTCATTCGACTCTATTTCCCAAGAGGAATGTATCCTCCAAACATCCAACTAAATCGTACTTGCCGAAATTGAGAAAAATACAAAAAATATTTCCCATACATTTTCAATGAAAACATACCTTAGTGTGCATGTAATCTAAAATCAAAACCTTACACTGATCCATTTAGTTTATTGTTTTCATTTAGAATTTTGCCGAAAACAGTTTTGATAATTATACCTGTTATTAAACTTTCTTACGTGCTTATACTCCCACACTCATCCGTCCAGTTCAACACACTGGCAGTACAGTCTGTTGCGCACATTACACTGTGAGTTACAGAAAATAGCTTATTTTTTATACCTAAAAATAAAAATCGTTTCCCAGCAATTATTTTTGCACAATGTTACTTGATTTGATGTACTATGCGCAGACTTTGGCTTTGTTATGGGTATGTCACACCCTGTATAGTATGTAAGATTTTCCGCAAATAATCTTCTTTACATGAGAATTGACATGCCATAGTGGAAAGATAGAGAAGAGGAATGGCTACAGTCAACAAGTTCGCAAGGGGCGGACGAATTATTATTTTAAACCAGGTGTTTAAAATAATTATTTGTATAAATGTGTCCTATCAGCGGGTCTACCGCGTAACTAAATTTGTAATGAACATCGACATTGGTATTAAACTTCAATACGGTCGTGAGAGCCTAAACTTTGAGCTAACTTGTAAAAAAAATTGCTATCACATATAGTTGGGACTCCTATCTTCATGATCGGTAAAAAAATACAATTTAGGTCAAAGTTTAGGCTCTCACGATCGTATTGAAGTTTAATACAATTGTCGATGTTCATTACAATAATTTAGTTACGCGGTAGACCCGCTGTACCCTACTTAATCGAATTTATTCACTTTTCCAGCTGATTTTTAGGGCTGTGTTTTGAATGTTTTTGGTGAAAACTATCACTGACTCAACTACTGTTAGAAGTTCGGTTCCAAGACCTATGCTCAAGCATTGTTTATGGGTACCTCATACGCTCATAAAGTATTGTTACGGACTTATGTTACACGTAAAGCAGCAACAGCAGTAATAGCCTAGCGGTTGAACGCTTGCCTTCCATGCAGGAGGGTCTAAGTACGCAATTTGATTATCATTTGTGAAGGAAAACATCGTAACGAAACCTGCACACCAGAGAGGGCCTCATAAAGTTCTCGATGGTGTGTGTAGTCCACCAACCCGCACTAAACCAATGTGGTGGACTAAAGCCTAACCCTTCTCATTCCGAGAAGAGGCCCGTGCCCAGCTGTGGGACAGTAATGGGCTGGATTTATTTTTATTTTATGTCACACGTGGTTCAGTTTGCGTCAATCTTAATGACCGCTCTGAAGTTGCCTGCTCGTTTCTCTACAAATAAGTCCGTTCCGCTCATACGCATTCTAGTAAGCGGCTACATTCAGAGCACCCGTAAAGGTTGACGCGAGCTGTTTATACACGGTTAAGCTAAACATTCCCCATTTTCGTTCGTTCAGAAACAGAAACAAAACTCTGAGCTTACAAAAATAGACGGTGCAGATTTGGCGAACATCACGCACGACCGTTTGTTTTTCATAACGTTGCCATTTCTGAACGTGCATGCATTCTGATGGGGACAGGGAGCAGAGAGCAAATGAAACGATATCATGCAGTAGCGAGCATTTACGCAAATATTATGTTTATAGCCGTGACAGTCCCAAATCGGAAATATGCTGTAGTGATCCATATATCCAAAGTGTTCATAATTATGTTAACAATAATTTCGTTAACTGTGATAACAGAAATTATAAATCAACATGTAGTACGTGTATATACGTCTATCGTGACGTAACAATGAAAGAAAGAAAGAAAGAAAGAAAAAGAGTTTATTCGCACAACAAAAAAAAAACCAATAACAAAGAAAACAGAAAATAAAATAAGTTATTGTGCCAAAAGGTCAAAATGCAAAAAAATGCAATGCCAAAATGCAAAATCCTAAAACGGACATTCGTCACCATACACAGCTCACAATGTCGTTGACATTGTCAGGATGTGGACCTAATGCCGCCCAGAGACAAATTAAATGGCATTTTGTAGACCAAAATAAAAGATAACTAAATGAATGGCCTTAGATTCCAAGGAAAAAGTATATTTATCAGGACTCTGGTTACTTTCTACTCCGTGGTCGTGAAGAGAAATATATGAAAGCAAATGTTGTGTCAGCTCTTTGTTGTAGATCGTAAGTTGAGCTGTTCTGATGTATGTTTGTATGTTATGTATCCCAGTCTTGTATGACAAGATGATGTATTAGGCCGAGCAAAGTGGTGGAAAATACTTAGAAACCTTTAACAGACTTGAGGAAAAGAGTGTGTATTGGAGAAATATGATAAATTCAAGCATAACTATTTAGTTGTCAAGACGAGTAATAATGGCTTCTTTCTGCACAGGATAATTTTTATGTATTGCGCATAATTTGTAGAGTGATTCAGTCTCTGTTCCTAAATCCAACTAATTAGGATACACTTTAAAACAAAACGAAAATTCGACTTAGTATGGGGGGGGACATAATTTACTAGCTCAAGCCAGACAAAATCAAATTAACAATAATAGAATAGAAATACAACAAGCTGTTAAGTTTTACCTAAACTCGAGGATACACCGAGCGCCAGATTTTTTTTTTTTTTTTTATTCGAGGCTTCTGTTCACCTTGCTATCTATGCCAGCCTCGTAAGGTCACTCATACACATTAAATAAAACATAACATATACTTAAATTAATAATAATTATGACAAACGAATACTGAATTAAATAGCCGAACAATTTGAGTGCAAAATATAAAGTCAATCGTATGAGCAAAATTGAATGCGAAGCATTTCAAACCATCGACAAACTGCCGACCAATCTTGAGCAGCCGAGCCGTGTTTAGTAAACTGTGGGTAACAGGCAGCTGTCAAAACTGTTTCAATTTGAACCATGTTTATACGATGGAGCCAGATCGGTACCTATCGGTGTAAATTTAACTTCGGTGTGTGAAGTTAATGGGGTTTCTTCTAAAAATATCATACCTCAAGTCAATGTTCTTTTGTTGAGTATGGCGAATTTCTGAACTTTATTATTATAGACAACAGGATAAATAAATGATTAAGAATTTTGGCTTGTAGGCGTCGAGTACGCAAGTGTGCTTCCAGTGTGGTCGGAATGGTCCACGGCCTACTCCCTTCGATAGCTTATAATAATATAGGTTCGGTCGACCCCCTTCTGTCTTCCATATACCCCTTCGACCTCCAGACACACTTGAGTACAAGACAACACCGATTATTTCGGTAATCTAAACATTAGTTACACTATATCATAAACAATAAAATGAACAAAGGTTAATACTGTGACAAAGGTGACTTAAAATAAAATTATAGATACCTACGACAGGTAGACGATAACGTACTAACCATAGCTATTTATACCACTAAAGAACAAAAAGGCGCGCGGATATAGTTCTACCTACCCCTAAAGTGGCGCGTGATGGTGGTTCGTGATTGCGTCGGTAACAAGTTAACAACTAATAAGGGATACCTAGTGAAATAAATAAAAATACAAATTCTTTATTTCAGGCAAGGCACATATTATGTTACACATACTGGGTGTATGTGATATTACAATAGTATAATTAAATTGATTTTTATAATTACAATAAGAATAATAAATATACAATACTTATGCAATCTAATTTTTGCACGTAGCCCTCTTCCAATTTTTGCTGTGCCCGACAGATCAATTTTATATTTTATAGTCCACCTTTGTAATACATTATGGAACGCAATAAAAAATTGAGTATTGAGTAAATAATAGAAAATTCAAACTAAATTAAATTAAGTTTAGTAATTAATATAATTATGATTTAAGATATAATTTTATAAGTAATACATTCTGACCTCCACGGTTGTGTCGGCCGTGTTACGGCCCAAATGGGATCTCCAAGTCCAAAAAATTAAAAATACGCTTCACGAGCTAGGCGCTCAACAAAAAAAAACAAAAATAATGAACAAAAAACAATTTTACTGAATAAATTACTTCGCTAGACTATCTCTCTATGTCTTACAACAATTTAATTCACGCTAATGCAATAAAGTGGTAGGAGACGCTATGGTGTGCTCCCACCGTATCTTACTCAGGAGATTTGTTCTTATCAACGTAAATTGGAGACAAATTGCTCGGGGAAGCGGGCTTGGTGTAATTCATAAGCGGAAGCGGGTAGCGAAGTTTAAGGCCAAGTAACTATCTTAAAAGAAAGTAGTGGCTTCTTGACTTTGAATCCAGGTGATTTGATCGAAATGAATACGAAAACTCGAAAAAACTGTTGTTGCACCAGTGTCTCGGGCTACCACCAAAAAGTAAAAACCGACTTCAAAAAACTAAAACGAATAAATTAATTTTTCATAAAAATCATAACAGCTTCTGAAGTCTTTAATTCTTCAATGCACCTTAGCTTGGCACCGACTTAAAAGCTGTTAAGGTTATTACGTTAATTATTTTATTAGTTTTAGTTTTTGAAGTCGATATTGGTATACCAACTTCGTAACTCATATCATAGTATATGCAAATCTAAATGGTGAGCAGGTATGTGGGTAGTAAAATCGTTGTGTGTAGAGCTAAAGGAATATGTTATTACTCCACTAATAAGCATGCAAATCGTCGTGCCCCGCATACGTAATACACTATCATAATAAGAATAATTTGTAGCTACAAATGGAACGGAACGTGCCACAGCTTAGTAAAATATTCAAGTAGCTTTCCATATACCTATTTTGGATGCTTTACAATTACATTACTGTAACTGTTAGCTCATATAATTTTATCCCACTTATCAAGAGTAAATATGGTTAATTACTGTACTGTGTGTATGATGATCAATAACAGAAAAACGAAAAAATAATAATAAAACATTGAATTTGACGACACGGTTGGCGCAGTGGCTAAGCGATTAACTTTTTTAAATATTTATTTTATTCTGTTTTTTAGTATTTATTGTTATAGCGGCAACAGAAATACATCATCTGTGAAAATTTCAACTGTCTAAATATCACGGTTCATGAGATACAGCCTGGTGACAGACTGACAGAAGAGCCTTAGTAATAGGGCCCCGTTTTACCCTTTGGGTACGGAACCCTAAAAATAATATTTAAAGTACCTAAGTATTTCTAGTCTCTAACTATATAATCTTTGAGTAGTTCTAGATACTCAAAGTATATAACAGAGAAAATCAGACGAACAGACACTTAATTCGTTTATTTATTCTCATGTGACAACCATACTAAAATAGGTTGCATAATTACATTTTATGCGCTCCATAGAAGCTGCCTGTCTGTTGGGATAATTTACCCAGGTGTGGAGTTTAGTTCACTTTTAACTTGCACCAGCAGTTTACTAACAGATTTTTTCCCATTAAAATATGTACAAAGGGTGTTATCGTCAGCCTCTTAGGGTAAATTGTACCTACGTGTTTATAATAGGTAATTTATTTCGGTCGGCAAAGCTTCATCCTTTATCGCCATGTGGGTGTGGAAATGACGCGATTTACCCACGTAATACTTTGCTTGTGGTAGTCGTTTATTATTTTTGGGAATCCCCTGCAATTTTTTTTTTAAAGGCATTCTAGTACTTTTTGCAGCAGAATTGCGCGATTTTGCGTTCGTTCCCTTTGCTTATAGAAAGTGAATAAAGAATGCGAAAACACGCGATTCTGCTGCAGAAAATAGCTGGGGTGATACGACCCTTTTTTTTTTTTTTTTTTTTTTTATCGTGGTAAAATCATCAAATGAGTCCTCCCACCCCGGGCAGGGCGGGAGGGACTGTCAGACTTGTACTGACTAAAATCCACGGTGTTCCTTCAATAGCCCTTTACGTTCCGGGGTCACGGTAATGAGATAAGTCCCGCGACCCCGGGGGTGCTACGGCCCTAAGGGATTTTCGCACCCTGTATAAATGAGACGAATTTTATTTTAAACCAGCTGTACCCGCGGCTTTGCCCACGTGACAATATTCGATTAAACTATGATAGTCACTTGAAATTAAAGAAAAGGAAAGATAGTTTTCAGAATAGAGAAAAATAAACACATACAATACACTTTATTGTACACTAGGAGTAGAAGAAAAGATACAGCATGATTTATACTTACATAATTCAATTAGTACTTCCAATAGATAGCATACTTACATAATATAATGGATACAGTAACAGCTATAGATAAGAGCTCCTTATCTATTTCTTAATAAAAAAAAGTAAAAAGCGAATACAATTTTTTTTTTTCAAAATTCTTTTTGCTATTGGCGGAGAAATCGCGTAACAAACAGACAAAAAACAAGACATAGAGTCGAATTGAAAACCAAAAACAAAACACTCAAGGAGACACCTGGCTCCTATACATAGGATAACTCTGCGGGCCAACTATGTTTTTATTCTAGGGTCGCCGTCATCGAAACCGATGAGGAGGACTATATACTACTGGCAACCCATAAACACATAATTTTGATTCTAGGATTATGCCGGTTTATTCACAATGTTTTCCTTCAACCAAAAAAAGTTATCCCCCTGTAAATACAATCACGTAGAGCAGTGGTTCCCAACCTTTTTTTGACCAGGGACCACTAGTACTTTTTGTTCGGTGCAGGGACTACAAGGTTCAAAATATAAATTATGATAAAATTAAAATTAACTGCATTCGTAACTTTATCTTAAAAAATAAACTGAGAATGACATTTGTATATTTTTTAATTGAAATTCAAGTTGATTATTGAGACACGAGAACGGGTGCCGTCTGTCGGAACTGGTCAGCTCGTAACTGCCATGGCAATCTTATTCAGAGGCAATTCATTATTATCCTAGCTTTATTTATATTCGCATTGAATTGCATTATTCTCGCAGATCTTACCACAACATTGTACTGATAAAGATTGTCAAGATCTATTATTTATTTGAAAAGAGTTTCCATGGAGTTTCTTGCCGGTTCTTCTCCATAGGATCTACTATTTGGAACCGTGCACCTAGAGTCTCGACATTTCATAAGTGCCTGTATCTGGTTTACATGAAATAAAGATCTATTCTATTCTATTCTATTCTAGACGCTGGCGTAAATATTTATTTATACTGGGTTTATAACTTTGTTTCGCGGACCTCAATTTAGTTCTCACGGACCACTGATGGTCCGCGGACCACCGGTTGGGAACCGCTGACGTAGAGGGTCATTAACGCAGTTATCGAGCCCCTTCCAATTAATGACCAGCAACTTTGTGTCCTGACGACTTTCCGATATCCGCTATTAGATATTTTGGTACACATCCGATACTCTCGACCCGAAAACATGATAATTTACTTGTGAATGTTTGCTAATGAAATGAAAATGATAAGAAAAGACTTTGGGGTTGGAAGAAAATCGGCAGGAATTCGGTTTTACTTTTTGGAAAAAGTTAACTATCGATGGTGTTGAAAGACCGCGTTTTTATTATTCAAATATAAATAATTTAAGTAAAATTATTTGGTTAATCTCAAGTTTTACCGAAAGTTATTTATTATTTTCTTTTTTTTTTCTATTTTTACTAATTTAATCTTCGCCTTGTCGAAACGATATACCAGCCAGTTCAGTACACAGATACATACTACGAACTTTTAATACACCTCTTTTTTGTCGGGGGTTAAAAAATGTGTTGCTGCGTTACGTGCGTTAAGTGAGAAGTAACGGCTGCCCACCCCCCTTCTACCCCTCCCCATCTCCACCGTAAAGTTTGACAAAGCATTAAGGACTCTTCTGTTGCAAATTAGTATTTCATCAGTGTGGTGGTGATTGCCATCAGAGAGCCTACTACGAACTCTTATAGAGGGCTGAAATTGAACTGCCCAGACATTTCCAGTATGAGATGACCTCGCACTTTATAGGCTTTTTGTACAATGAAAGGTCAGCTTAATCTGGAAATTTCTGGGCAGTTCTATTTCTGCTATAAGAGCAGCTTGTAATAAGCCCCAGGTTACCTGTCTTCACGTTCGCCCTCCTATACCATTATAAAAGATATCAAGACAAGAATTTCTGAACTGTTTATTTTTATTCAGCAAGTATTTGAATATTGGTCCCAGACTATATTATTATGTGCACAAGGTCTTGCGTGACAGAAGCGATATTGATAAAAAGAAATATAACACAAAAGTGAGTTAGCACTGTTAAAATATTTTCTTATAAAACATATTTCGTCAAATGTCGTCTACAGATGCTGAATCTAGGCATACATTTATACACTGAATGGAACACCTAATAGACCTGGCAAAAACATGATAATAGTCTTCGTTATGAAAAGGAATGTGTACTTGAGGTTATAAGGATTTTTTTTATGGTAGGACAAACGATTTAGCGTGTCACCTGTACCGGTATACCGAGGCTTTCTCTACCTCGACCGTTGTTACAGTAAAACCAAATATTTATGAAAAAAATTGTTTGAAGTGTCTCCTGTCAAATTGTTCCTATAGCCTAAAATAGTTCACTTGTTCGTTCATTCAGCAGACTAAAATCATACATGATTTAGAGACGTCGAAGTACGAAGTGAATACGATTCTGGAAGGACTTATAACAAAATGCCTTGAAAATGAACCGCACTATTGGGATACAATTTAAAACCAAACGAAAATTCGACTATATGGACGATATGGGGGACGCGCTAATTTACTAGCACAAGCCATACAAAATCTAATTTTTATTTTGTTTTGGAGTGAATTTTAATACTGCGGTAGCATTTGGGAACGGACACTGAATCACTCTGCAAATTTTGCGCACTACATAAAAAATTATCCTTTATTTAAAATGCTTTTAGAAGTTTCAGTTAAGTACCTAGCTCATAGAGACACTGCGGTATCATTAGGCTCGAGTCCAAAGATTGGTTGCTATTTACTTTTATTGCAGTCTTTAGATCCAAAACGTGAATGCTCGAAGGACGATGAGAAACTAAGTAAAGAATTTTGAATAAGCTGTGTCGATAAGATGACGAAACCATAGTGCTGTAAGCTGAAGATCTAGGTATAGTACGACACAACACAACTAGGAACTACTAGGAAGTAACATCAATGTATGATTGAACAGCCAATGGCACTCGCCTGCGTCAGCGTAAAGGCCTATTCAAACCTGAGCGATATTCGCTGCCGCTGTGGGTAGAGGTACATACCGCGCGGGTTTCGCTCTGGTATTTAGTATCAAGTACCGCGGCTAGGGCGACCTGAGCGATATTCGCTGCCGCTGTGGGTAGCGGTACATACTGCGCGGGTTTCGCTCAGGTATTGAGTATTTACATATATTCTTTGGCGACTCAGAAATGACTAACTGGCGAAAATTTCTTACCTCTCTGAGCGAAACTCGACTATCGCGCGTTATTCTACCCACAAGGATAGCGAAATCCATTTTGGTGTGAACAGTAATATTACCGCATAGGTACCCACTGGGTTTTCTCTGCCGCAGACGGTAGCGAATACCGCTTAGGTCTGAACAGTAATATTACCGCATACCAACTGGGTTTTCTTTGCCGCAGACGGTAGCGAATACCGCTTAGGTCTGAATAGGCCTTAAAGATTATGTTCTAACTCCTACTGCAGTAGTAATAAACATTCGTGGTCTCGAAGACGCACTCACTACACAAGGTCCTATCTCTCTAGTCCCGGTCTCTTTGTACTCATCATTATGTTTTTTTTTACTATGGGACCAACCCAAAAATCACGATAAAAAAGCAGTTGTTCAATACAACCAATCCAATACTACTCGACTTAACGTACGGAACAGCAGAATTTTGGTTTAGATTTTTGTGTTGGTCCCATGGTAAAAGTTGATCATAATGATGAGTACAAGAACCCTTTAAAGGGATCGGGACTAGAAAGGACCACAGACCATAGAAAAGAAGTTTCTTCAAAAGAAACATCTTTCTTTGTTCTGTGGGTACCACCTTAATATCCTTCGAGATCAAGAAGGTAGTGTTAAAATGAATTACAGGGAGGACTTTTGTTGGTCATAAAGTGGTTTTTATCGTCGCTGGAGGCTTGTTCCAAGAAGGCTGTGGTAGACAATGAGCCCATATCCGTCGTGGTCCGCCGCAGACCGTGTAATGGAGGATGTGGAGTGCGGAGCAAGGCACAAGCGGTTGGCTGATAAGAGCATAGATTTAGGAGCGAAAATATTATAAGTTTATGGATAAGAGTATTGTCTTATGGGTTTTAGATCATGTCAATCATCATCATTTTAGATCATCATTTAGATCAATAATATAGAACGTTGTGTACACCTGTAATTGGCATACGCATCAGCTCCTGTACTCTTTAAATTTATAAATGTAATGTGTGATGTATATGCTGTTGGTGTACCTTATATAAATAAATAAATAAATCATGAGGATAATGATATTCATTATAAACTTGACATGGACTTCATTATTGATTA
Source organism: Allophyes oxyacanthae (assembly GCA_932294325.1). Lineage (NCBI taxonomy): Eukaryota > Metazoa > Arthropoda > Insecta > Lepidoptera > Noctuidae > Allophyes > Allophyes oxyacanthae. The sequence goes on along the minus strand of OW028629.1, from coordinate 1,735,977 downwards.
TTGACATTACTTATTATAATTTTTAGGCGACGCGATGCCCAAAAATTTTTTTTTTGTTTTTTTGCGGTATTTTCGAAAATTATTAACCGATTTTAATCATTAGATTTTTGTTTGTTAGCGTTTTCTACCTAGGTGGTCCTATTTAAATTTGGTGAAGATCTTCGGAAATAGACAATGGAACTCTTCAATGGATGATAGCAAATCTCTCGCTTTGGCTGTAATCGCATGTTTATGTATTGTTTATGCCACTCAAAATAGAAAAATATAATAAACATTTAAAAAAAAGTCAAAATTGACTTGACAAATTTTTCTGTCACAATTTAGTTTTTTTTAAGTTTTTGCATATAACATTGTATTATCGAACTTTTAACTAACTGTCTTCTTTGTATGTATGCATCTGTATACGTTAACTTTGGACCGTGCGAAATACCAAGCACCTCACGGAGCAGGATGGCAAGTACAATACAGGTTAAAAATAAGTAACGTTATCTCTCTCTACACTTCAAGAAGCGCGCTCCAAAAGTCCAAACTCTGTGTGAGGGCCGTATCCAAAATTTCCGTAATAAAATCGCTGTAAGCTTAAAACTCAAAACTGATATCATGAACACACATTTGTACGAAGGCGACCATGTAGAAAATGACGAAGTACATTTTGGTGATTGGTACACGCTAAAAAGAATCTCTGGATTATCTAAAAAGGCCACTTTATATGAATCATATTCGTATTACAAATGTCAAAATGTCCACTTAATTGACGACTCTTAATATCATACTAATAAGGCTCATATTCAGAAATCATCCGTTTGACAGTTCAAATCAAATCAAATCTACCACCGTTACCATGGAGATTCGTAGGTGAATTGCTAAATGTGGTCTTGGCACCAACATCGTAATCGTAAATAATTATCAGCGGTCCTATACAAAAGTTCAATACCTACCCGTCCCAATCATAATAATATGGAACAGCTGATATTTTTTTCGCGATTACGATATTGATCCCATAGAGAAAGTTGTTCAGTTTGAAGGTCTGGTCCACACCCTTAAATATGACCACGCATTTCTAATACACGTTGTATAATATATTTTTAAATATTGATATTATACACTCAACTGTTAATAGTTTTTTGTTCATGAGTGTACATTTTTACAATGGACTTGGTTTTCCCTTAAGTAGGTATAGTTAATCTGTTTTTAGATACAAATTTTATATGAACAATTTTTTATTATTATTACAAAGTAGCAGTATTTAATTGCAGTAAATAAATAGTAAAATAATAGGTAGATAAATAATGTACTTATGTTTTGTATTTCTGGTGTACAATAAAGTTTATTGTATTGTAAACAATCCCATATTGTTTAGCTATTGTTATTTTTGGATTATCTTAGAATTTGCCAGATTTCGCTGAAATACGAGTATAATGATAGATAAATAATATTTGTTAGACTTAGAAATAATTATGTATACAATGTTTGTTTATGAGATTTGTGAGTCTGTGACTACCACGAAATCTTATTTACTGATAACAGAAATCAAAGATATACAGAGTGTCCCAAAAATCTACGTCAAGCCGGAAACTGGTGATAGGTTAAGTGGTGACAGTTATCGGAAAAATAATAAAAAACGTCTTAGTCGTATAGTTTTAAAATTATAGACTAAAAAAATATCGAAATAATTGATACCCTGTGGTGATCTTTCAAGTAGACTGTGACTACAAATCATTACTTTTCTTAATTAAGATTTTTTTGGGATATAACCCTGATTAAACATTCTGTTAATTACAATCTAAAATTAAAACACAACTGATAGTGTCTTAATAACTATAATTTTAAAAGATTATTATTAAGATTATTTTAATTTTTTTATGGATAACTGTCACCATCTGGTCTGTCGCCCGTTTCCGGCTTGACGTTGTTTTTTAGGACACCCTGTATATAACAACATGTTGTTCTGAACATTTACTTACTGCCTCCGCTGTTACCAACCCTCTTGACAGCCAAGGGAACGCCCTGAAACCCTTCAGTCGACTCAATAGGGCGTGAATCCATGTAAGATACGGTTATCCGTTTATTCGACAGATCTTGTAAGATTACAGCCTGTATTTTATGGTATCTAACCTCGAAAATAAAATAAGAAAGCCGCCCATCCATGTTGGATTTTAGCTCTGACATACAAACAGGACGACAGATAGTCGTAAATTGTTTTTGTGTTTTTTAACCTCAACAAAAAAGTAAAGTAAGTAAGTAAAGTATTATATATATATATATATTATATTATATTATTATATATATATATATTATTATATTATATATATATATATTATTATATATTATATATATATGTAGCATAGATAGGTTTGCAGTGTGTATCTGTGTAGCTGTCTGTGGCATCGTAGCTCCAAAACAGATGGACCGATTTCAATGCAGTTTTAATTGGAAGCTAGTTGAATCGGGTACCATGTTAGCTATGTTTCATGAAAATCTGTTCAGCCGTTCAAAGTTACAGATACAGCTCAATGTTTTCAATGTTTTTTTAAATATTATTGACTCTCTACACGTGTTGGTTGAAAACTGTAAGTGTAGAGAGTAATTGAAATATAATAAACTAACTTCCGCCAGCGGCTTCGCCCGCGTGATATCTTTATAAATTATAGTCCATGTTACTCACCGATAATGTAGCATTCTGCTGGTGAAAGAATTTTTTAAATCGGTCCTGTAGTTTTTGAGTTTATCCATTACAAACAAACAAATATACAAAAAATCAAATCTTTTCTCTTTATAATATTAGTATAGATAAATAAATATAAACTTATAACACTCCTCTTTTGTTTGTCGGGTGTTAATTAGATTTTAATCACATTTTTCCTTACCTGGGAATCGAACTTAGCACAACAAACTCAGCCCCGCTTATGACCACTGAACCATTGATGCGGCTGTAGAAATTGATAGACACGGGAGGGACCCTAAGCCGTCACCCAACTCAATACTGCGCAAGAACCATGTAGACATATTTATGTTTAGCCTTTTATTCGATAGATCCTGTAATCTTGTTCTGACAGCATTCAATATCTCGGAAATAACAGTAAAAGAAATCGGCCTTATAGCAAAGGTTATACAGGATGGCCCAATAAAATTTTAGTCATATAAATATATACTATACATAATTTGAAATTCAATATTATGTGTTTCAATATTTATTATGAAAAAGAAGAGGAAGCATGATTGATCACTTGATTAGGCACGATAAGTTCGTTACCAACATCATAGAAGGAAAAATAGAGGCAAAAAGAATAGAGGAAGACCAAGAAGAAACTCCATTGATCAGCTGAAAGAAAAAGCGAATATAGAAGACATATAAAGATTTATAAGATTTGGCATTGGATAGGACTGGATGGAAATTGCTACACCGACAAGTGCCTAGCACTTAAATTTTGGATGGCTGAATTTGAAATTCGATTTCTGTCTATTTACAATGGTTCAGTTTATTTTATCATAATTATATTTGAGTTTATCATATAGATTCATTTAAACACAACATAAGTTCCGCAAAAATCATTATTTAAGAAGATATAAATCATAAATCAATTTATTGGTAATTTCCATTTGGTACACGTCAGAACCAATAATATAATATTTTTTTAGATTCTGAAAATTCTCAAACCTTTTCACGTAAACCACTCCGCGCGAAACAGCGAAAATCCTATAAAAATATAAAGTTTATCGCTTTAGTTCGACTCCTGGAATCTTGCTTTAGACTAACACCCCGTAGAAAAGGGTTGTTCATGGTATATTTTATGGTAATAGGCTTGGGGTCGAAAGACAAACAGTAATAATGTGGTCATCATTCTGTGAAGAGGGCGAAATATGTCTACCTGTGTTTATTTGTTTTTGTAATAAATTCAGGGTGATTATTAATTTGTATCAGAAAATAACCTTCCACTTGCACTCGTGAGTTTCGTAGAAGGTAATCAAGGGTGTTTAACAAGGGGCTGAGCAGTTGCGTCATCCCATGTGCTAAAAACAACATGACTGCTAAAACAAATTGGAGTAACCTTGTATATTCAATTTTTTTAATAATAATAGTCTCGCCTACTTGTGTGACAGACATAATTCATTTGGAAGCTATTCTTGAGTAGAGCAAGCTCTTTTAAACCGACTTCAAAAAGGGAGGAGGTTCTACATCTTGTATCAAAAATGGGTATATTTAAAGGTGTGTGGATTAGACCATAAAACTGAACAAGTTTCTCTATAGGATAAACATTGTAATCCTAAAAATACTAACATTTGAAATATTCATATAAAACCCGTTGAAACGGACGAATGTTCGCTGAAACGTACAAACATGATAAACGTGTCGATAGAGCATCCATTTCGCCTCGCATCGCCAACAGATGTTGGTGGACGGGGAAATGGAAACTGTTTGCACAAAATAGTTATGTAGAAGGCGGACTCTATACAACGAGTGAGAAACTGAAAACAAAATAACTTTTATTTATTTATCATTTATTATTAAGGAATTTTCGCAAATTTCAACCAGATTACCAATAACATCTGTAATCCTCATACTTACAACTAGGCGTGTGTAACTCTTTACGGAACCGACTCACTGATCCGGATCTTTGAAGTGATACAAAAGATTGGTTCAGTAACAATGTTTCAATCGCATCATTCGAATCTGAATCTTTCCACGCGATGCATCGCTTGCGAGGCAACTGAGCAGTGAGCGAGATTGGGATTGAGATACTGAGTTAATTTACTACTGACTCGCGCGTGGCGAGTGAGCGGGTGACATAATTACAATCTATACAAGTTAGAAAGAGATACTAAATGAGATATGTATCACTCAAACTCACAGTTTTTCGTTGTCGTTATCCATGCACGTAAAAATGACGACTAAGTCGGTTACATATCAAATACAATAAGGTCGTTTTTTTGCATACTTCAATTATCCGTATCAGTGATACGATTCCGAAAGAGTACATGCCATTTTATATCCTTTAAGCCGATGAGCCAAATGATACAAATGAAACATATCAGTGTTTCGGATCTTTTCAGTGAGTCAGATGCAAATGTTCCAATCCCAAAAATGATACACTTTGCCCACGCCTACTTACAACAGCCTAAAATATTTTTGCAGAAATAAATCCAGCCTCCCAAATTTCAACCAGATTTCCAATAACATCTGTAATCCTAGCTACACAGTCAATCATTTGGAACACGACAGACCGACCGACATGCTAGCTGATATTAATACCAGTTTAAATAAAAGGGATTGATACGGATGGGGCGCAATGGAACTGACGGGACCATTTGTACCCTCGGGCAGGCAAAGGGTTGGCCAGACTTGTGTTACGGTTTTTACAGAATTTCGCATTTGTTTTTAAAGAATTTTGGGTACGGAATTGTTTAAGTGGATTTAATTGGAGTGAATATTGCTTTTTAACCGCCTTCAAAACGAAAGAGGTTCTAAATTCGAAAATAGATTAGTTTTTTGTTTTATTTATTTAATAATTGTATTAATCAATAGTATTGTTGTGAAAATTTCTGTCATCTGATAAGCCTAGCTGAAAGAGACAATTGGAGAATGTTATAACCACATGTGGCTGAAAACTCATTTTTATTGAAATTTTAACACAAATATATGCTAAATAGCGAACTCAGTGCAGGACCAATGGCATTCCATTTCGTTCGTATCAAAGACAAAATTTATTTTTATCTGTTACCGTGCAATCCAATGTCTATTTCAATTTGGAACTCAAATTGAAAAAGGAACACGGTCTTGCATTTCCTCCGATCTTCGACTGTTTTTTAGGTTTGTCATGTACTATTGTTTTTCTTTTTGATATCGTGAGCAGCTGTCAAATATTGGCGTTCTCATAAACCTCTAGAACGAATGGACTTGAGGGATATTATAGCCACGTTTGTTTGTTTGTTTCAAGCAATTTTTTTGTTTTCTTACCTTCCTAGATGTTGCTGGACGTGTTGCTACGATATCTTGGGGTGAATAAATGTTTTTTTTTTATTTCCCCTTTTGAGGTGATTTAGCCTCCAAATTTCACCCAGTTAAATTGGCACTTTGTGGACATTTTGTTTCTTTTTTATTTGTTTTAATTGTCATTTTGTCGCTACTGTCAGCGAATTTTTAAGAACAAATTCGGTTTTTCAAGTCATTTTCGAGCTCTGTCGAAACTAGCCTGTGTTGCCATCGCCCATTTTAAGATTACTATAATAATTATACCTACTGTTCATCTACAAGTGACAGTAACAGCATAAGGGTACGATTTTGGTGTCGACTGCAGTCTGCAGCCCGCAGACCGCAGGCGACACTACTGGGTGATGCTGGTTTATGATTTATGTATTTATTATAATTCAATGTCATGACGTTTGTATGTATCTATAATTATGATACGGCCGCAGGCGACATGGCGACAGTATAATTAATTTTGTATACTTATTTATAGATCCATAAAAATGAGTAAGTTCGCCTGCAACCATTGCAGTCTGCGGTTGCAATTTGCGGTCTGTAGTTTGCAGGCCCTAAGACTTTAAAAGTAGGAAATAAAAATAATATGGAATAGGATATAAAATTAGGATTTTAAATCCTTAAAATTAATATTCGGTTGTGGATTCGGAGGTAATCTTACATTAATTTCTTCTTAGAAACGTTACGACCGTTTCTGTGGACAAGTCTTTTGCAATTAATGGCGAAGTAGATTATCTTAACAAAGACACAAAGCTTCAACAATTCTTATACCTGGAAGCTGTAGAAATGAATTGAAAGAAAATAAGTTAATAGCTTTCTCGATCGTATAATAGGGTTTTGCCTCACTGTGCACTTTGTAGTCTTTGAAAGCCATATTAAATTTAATGTATCTTTTGAGATAACTTTAATATTATATCTTTATGATAAAAAACGTTTACTTATTGTCAATTTTCTAATGGAATCCATATTTATTTAAATAATTGCTAGCAGTAGCGTGCACGCCATAAAGATATAACCTAACCGTCAAAACCCCCCGACTCCAACTAGTAAAAGAGCTGTAACTTTTGAACGGCTGAACAGATTTTCATGAAACATAGCTAAGATGACACCCGAATAAACTATTTTAAACTATGATTTCAATTTGAACGTACCTACTGTTGTTTATTTTTAGTACCATCGTGTGTTTTGGCAGGGTAAACAGAGACTTAATCGGATGTCAGTCAGTCAGCGCGCACTTGACAGTCAAGTATTTACGTCACCGCAATACATGCTCCCCGACAAGAGGGTTGAATTACGACCCTGTTCATAGACTTCCGCATATAACACAACACACCATCACGCCTGTGTTATTCAAAGGGTTGGACAGAAATGTCTGTATGTATATTGTATAACCACGATTCGCAAATGATGTTTTAAGGTCCAAGTACTCCGACAACATAACAAACAATTAGAGCAATTCAGCCGTTTAAACATAAATTTTTCTATGGGTAATCCGGCGTTTTTTGTTTTTTTTTTTCTGTGTACATGGCCCTTCCTCTCTTGTAATAAGAGCGAGCGTCTTGTCATTACTTATAGTGGCATCTAGTACTTCATGAAATCTCTACTAATAATATGGCAATAATCGTCAACGCCGCTTACCAGAATATAGCGGCAACTCAGATCCAACATCGAATGAAAACTGTTCACGGCAAATCCGACATCAACCATGGCTACGGCCGTATCACGTCGCCTGGTCGGAGGATCATTCCTTTACAATAGAGGAACACTATACTTCGTTCCACAGCATCTATCGGAACCACTTTCAAACTACTACTGAAAATGTCTTACCCGAAAAATCCAATAACACATTACCCGACGTAGCAATCGGAACAATTACGGCCGATTCATACTTGACGGATTTTTTTTTATTGCATGTGGTGCCTCTATTTAAAAAACAAAACGAAAAATGCGACATTATTTTTAATTGTTGTAATTCTTTTTTTTTCGAAAATCCTATCTTTTAGTATTTTTCCTGTAACATAAAAAATGTCGCTTAGTACAGCCATTCAACGGTCGATTTTTTTTTTTGTCTGAATAAGAAACGCGTCCGACACGCGACAATTAGTGTAAACAGGCCGTTAGATAAGCGAATAATCGATTCCTTGATAACACAATCACATCTTCACTGTATCGAATATTCTTAATTACGTACTGTCCATTAGTGTCCATTGGCCGTAATATTTAATGATAACTTAGAACAACAGGCCAGTAGATCGGAAACTGTTAATGTTTCACTGCTCCATTAGCCTTTATATTGAGGACCACCAAGTGGGAAAGTACCGAAGGACCAATTCGTCTCGAAACACTGCAGATGCATCCAAAGGCCTGTAGGCTAATTCACGTAACTAAAGAAGTACCGTTGCCGAGCAGTTGCAGTAAATTTTTGATAAAAACAACACATTTTGTACCTATTCTCTTAGCTTCAGTGAGATACGCTCGCGTCAAGTTCGGCGTCACTGCAATATGATCGGCGCGTCATAAAATTACGAGAATTAGTCCTCTGGACTCGCGTTACATCATCTGTGAAAATTTCAACTGTCTAACTATCACGGTTCATGAGATACAGCCTGGTGACAGACGGACGACAGAAACGAGTCTAAGCGTGAACTTACGCTTCGATATGTCAATTTTACGAACAAATTTTGACAGATGGAAGCGTAAGTTCACGCTTAGATTCGTTTCTGTCGTCTCTGAATGTAAGCATTAGTACCCTAATAGGGTCCCGTTTTATCCTTTGGGTACGGAACCCTAATAATATAAGAAAAAGAAAAACATAGGAATACAAGTAGTTAATATTTATTTTACTTTAAAAAAATCATTCCTTTAAGTTCATAAACTAGACAGAAAACAGGCGAGAGCGTTTTTATGGACAAAAGACCACCTGCATTTCCTTTTAAACGTTGTGTGGAGTGGTACTTCTGTACTAATAGTGTTGCAACCGTTAACGAGTTTGTATCAGATCTCAATGGCTTTACAATACTTTAAATAGGTAAGCTAGGCGTTAGATAATGGCGTTTATGGCTCTTTAGTTTCGTTTGAAGTTTGTCGTAATGATAGTAAACGTATTTTAAAGCCTTCTTTAAAATACAGTTTAATTTAGTTTAGTTACGATAATTTAGTTTAGTTTAGATGACAATGTTACGAAACTATTTCCAAAATGAATTGTTAAAGGTGGTGTTTTCGTTATCATGACGTTTTGCATATCTCGATGATGTGTTTATCACCGCGCTTTGCACATAAATCTGCGGTGTCAAGGAAAAAGGGGATAAGTGATAAAAAAATAATTCACTACAGAATAAAAAAGAAAGAAAGAAACTCGATTTATTAAACACTTCTTTGTTTTATTAAATTTAAAAAGTCATAGAATTTAAAATCCTTATTAAACAAATATCACGTTTTTTTTTTATGTAGATATTTTTATTTTATTTTTTGTTGTGTTTTTAGTATAATTTTGGCATAGTACATAAAATAAAGAAGTGTTTTCTTTATTATTCCGTAGTGAAAAATGATTTTTTATGATCTATGCCCTTTTTCCTTGGCACAGAAATTATTGGTGACCGCAGTATAACATTCTTAGCACATTGCGAGGACGCAGCTACCCAACTTGACATAATCCCTTATTCAACAAAAAAAAAATCTTATCTCTTATCTTGTCTCTCGCTGAAATAACGACATATGGATGTACATATTTATTCAAAAACATTTTTTTTTTCTAAGTATAATCTATTTCAGTAAAAATTCTCTATAGTACCTAATTTAGTTTATCATCGAAATTATAGTGGCCAGGTCATCGTTCCGAGTGCCACTTATAAGCTCACCGTTCATAAAATATATTCCGCTGCAATTTACGAGGACCATCGTGGAAATTGATCCTTACTGCAAATATGGCTTTTGATATGTTTTTATTCAATTTTATGATCATACTTGACGTAGACTAGTCGACTGACTAGTTGGCCTAGTTGCAAGCACAGCTGTTGAGCCTGAGGAATTGGTTTCGATAGCTTTGATCTCAGAAGGGCAACTTTTTAAAATGGCAAATTAACCCATGTCTAGTAGTGTTTGTTGGGTTTTATACAGGCTGCAGCAGATGTTGTCACATTAAATGGAACCACTTATTTAGTATCACGTTCTGTGACAGTAGATACACAAAAACAGCAAAAGTTTGATAATTTAGTAGACTGAAGAGATTAATGTTTTCCCAGCCAAGATGTTTGTTGCCACCAAACACCAAAATTTGACGTTAATTGTTAACTATCAAGCTAAAAACAACAAAAGGCGTTTTATTACTGTACTTTGGATTTTATACACATCAAAATATTTATACTTATTACTTTGTATCGTCACTAATCAACTACTGCTTGGAAAACACAATAATTGAAACGAGTTGCTTAATAATAAAATAAATACAAAAAAAAAACTTTACATACATTTCCGAATTTCTTCTATAATACGCCAGAGTTTTTCCTGCTGGCAATCTGCCCATACCCACCCTGAAATGTACCAAAAACCGTAATGTTATGTAGCTCAATTGAATTGAAAGCAGAACCACATGTTTGGCTTGCAGAATATAATGCTGATATTGAATAAAAATAACAACGTTTTTTTGGGAGTCCATTTTCTTCATATTATGTGAAGTAGTTCAGTCAGCAGGAATTGGGATTATAGTAACAACAATGCCACAAATCAGTTCATAAATGTCCACTGAGCATCGCTTATAGCTTGCTAAATACAATTAATAATCCTTAAGTATAGTATACTACCTACTAAAAGTCATAATTCATGGCCATAATTTGCTACATTTTTTTTTCGTTAAAAATCGCTGCTTCCTAGATCCACTCGGACGGAGCTAGTGTCGCGGGCACAGCTAATAATCTAATATGGTGGCCAAGTGGTCGAAATTCGACCGTAATTGTAACTTTCTGCACTGCTTCTCCATATAAACTTTAACTATGCCAAATCTCACACACCTCCGTGCCCGTAATATGCTTATAAAGGGGAACAAAGTTTTCTCTTCACGTATTAATATTAGATATTAATTATAAAAATATGTATTACTTAGTTTATTATTTAATACAAGTACACTTCATTTCAAAATCTTATGATGCTGGCGCCTCACATCGCTATTCGTGTTCGCGTATTCGTCTTGTTCGCCCAAATACGACGATGTGTAGTCACTATATTCGCCTATACTTGCCTATATTTGCACGAATAAGACGAATACGCGAATACACGAACATGGTATCCGCCGGGTTGTCGGTTTTTGGTCACATATCAAAGGATTGCGAATATACCGAATATGTTCGTATACCGTCCACACATGGCTTGCTCAGTAGAGCGTGGTGCGCGACAGCGACGGACGTGTTTATCATAGATAATATATTAAGTTTAGTATTTAGGAGTTTTAATACTTCTATATAAGGTCTTATTTTAATAATCCAAAATATTTTAGGTGGTAAATCTATAGGTTACTAAGACTCTTTTTAGCAAAAAAATATTAAAAAAATATCAACATTTTTTTATACGTTTTCAAAATTAATTAAAATAATTGATGTTTCTGTTTGCATAAAACCTTCATTCCTCTATGATTGTGAATGGAACTAAGGTCATGAACTCGATCACATGACTGGCGGCTCGGCTACAGTACCTCACACACACACGCATCGCGTCGCCGCCCGGTCTAATGCCTACTTAATTCATAAATTAAGACATTCTAACGATTAATCTACTGCAACTACTATGTGATTCTAATTTCCCATCACATTTTATCAGGCTTTGGACTGGAATAATTTAATTTAAACGCGAAAGGGTTAATTAACTACCTACCTATCGTATTACATTACTACGCAGGTAGGTACCTACTTTGTAAGCCCCGTTAGGACTGCCGATTTTGCAGGTTTGCTTGCATAGTAGGTACTTACACATAGGTTACATATCTACGCTTTCAAATTAGGTACCGTAACAATAACTTGGCATGTTTAGAAGTTTGAATCAGTCTTATTTACTATGATTTGAAATGTACACACTTACCTAATAATAGTTTTTTTATCTACACAAATTGTTGGACATATCCACCCTGCTGTTGGATACAGAGCCTGGCACGCCGTACAACATGCCTTTGTACGCGCACTAGAGTGTCACTGTCACTAGTCATAATTCACACACATAGACATAATTCACAGCTCCGAGAATGGTATGCAGGTCTGGTCTTCTCCCGTGGCGCATTTTACCGATTTCAGCGTCGTGCGTGACTCGTGCCGTGCGCGAACTCAGATACAACTACAAACGATGTTGCCGCCGCGCCGCGCGCCCGCCGTGCCGCCCCGCGCCGCGCGCCCTCCCGCGCCGCCCTACGTCACGTGTAACGAAGAGCGGCAACGGCGCGAATGGGCGGCGCGTGCGGCGACGAGTGGCAACAGAGCGCTTGATTTTCGGTTACGATCATTCAATACATTCATAATATCGCGCGCTTACCGCTAAGCGCTGGCGCCGCCACCCGCCTTCAATGAACATAGTACTACCTACGTAGTAACCGCCGTGGATGGATGTTGAAAATAATACAGAGCCAGTAAATTTATTATTAGTAAACTATTTATTTTTTATTTTTTTAATATCATTAAAACACATACTTGATTAATTTGATGTTTGTAATGAATTCTATACCATTCATAGAGCCTAGTTTTAAAATATTTTGGATTATTAAAGTAAGACCTTATATACAGAAAATAATAAGCCGCTGCTGCCGTCAACAGGTCCATCTTTGCGTTCAAGAATATAGCAAAAATATTCGTGAATGTTCGGCATATTCGCGGTTCGTGACGATGTGTGGACGGTGTGTTCGAGTTATTCGGACTTCTACACGAATATAGCCGAATAAACGGCGAATAAAACCCCGAATACCGAATAGCGATGTGAGGCGCCAGCATGAAATGTTTCATTTTGTTTCAACAATGTTGTTTCTTAACTTTCATATTTAAAAGACGTAAGTATGATACTACAGTATGGTATGTGTGGAAGACTAACGAGTTAGAATTGATTCATTTAACATAATATCAGCTTGTTTAATAGTGGGGGCAATCAAACATGCGCAAGAGTTGTGTGGATAAGACTTTTTTGCTGATCAGAATCTATTTTTGGGACGTTCCCTATGGTACCAACATCGTAATCGCGAAAAAATATCAGCTGTCCCATACAAAACTTCAATACCAATTCGAACCAAACGTATGGAACAGCTGATTATTCTTTCGCGATTACGATATTGGTCACATAGAGAAAGTTTTTCAGTTTGATGGTCTGATCCACACCCTTAAATATGACCACACATCTCTGGTACACGTTGTAGGTATAGGTAGCAATAAGTAGGTACACCCTTCTAATATTATAAGAAACTCAATCTACACCACATCCATACTACTCCAACACAAATACCTAACCCGTAAATAACTCGGTAGGTCAATAAAAGCGTAACCCCGGTACAACAGGCCCTCATTGACGGCACTGTCCGTTGTAGGGTTATCACACTGGCTCATTGTGAGGCGGTCCTATATTGGTCCTTATGGCCGCCATATTGAACTTTATGGGTTATAAATTGTTCAGCAAATTTATACGTCATTGTGGTTATGGTTATTTGAATATGGGATGGGGTTTAATAAATAATAATAAATGATTTTTACGGCTACTAGAATAGGTAATCTGTTTTGTGTACTTGGAGGGGGGCGGACGACCGATGGGAAGATGGGTTGAAGACTTTGGGTCCGCAGTGTTATTCTAGCTGTTGCCCGCAGCTTCACTCGTGACCTAGGAGAATTATTTCATATACTTCAAAAAGTCTATCCTTTGTGTTAATCCAGGACATGGTTCATTTTTGTGCCAAATTTCATCGTATTCCATTCAGCCGTTTATGCGTGATTAGTCACAAACATCCAGCCAACCAAACATCTTCATAAACTTTCAGGATGGGTTGAACTTTGGATCCTTAGTGTTATTTTTGCTGTTGCCCGCGGTTTGACTCGTGTCCTAGGGGAAGTACTTCAGGTACTCTAAACAGTTTTTTTTAGTCCAGGAAATGGTCTGTTTGTGTCCAAATTTTATCGTAATCCATTCAGCTGTTTATGCGGGATTGATTTCCAAACAAACATCCAAATAAACTTTTATATTTTTAATATTCAGTAAGGCGACCGTATAAAATTTATACTATAGCATAGTAAAAGTCTTTTCAAATTGACACAATGTTACTGTAAAATAAAAGTGACATTAAAATTGTACCTAGCCTAGATAAAAGGTATAAAACACGTATAATTTTTTTATGCCCGTCTCAAAACTTTCACGCGTACGAATAAGATTAATATGCCTGAATTTAAATAAAAAATTCTTGGTCTTTATGTTTTTAAATTCTCACTTTAACATTGAACAAAGATCTTGAAGTGTCACATTAATCTTACGCAGATCGAGAGATCATAGCATAACGAATCGTATTTAGATGGCCAATTTATATCGAAACATTAATGCCATAAATCTCAAGAGTTGACTAGCAATTGAGCAATCGTGAGTATAAAACTTGACCAGTTGATAAATGTTGCGCGCATTTAGCCAATAATAAGCACATCACTAATCTTACAAAGATATTTTTATGTATGGGTACTTCCAGTCATACACAAAACATTTTAAGAGGGACATCTATAGGTAAAGATGCCATACAATTTTATCTATACAAAAAAATGGCACCCATAAGTAACCATTCGAAAATGTTGGCATAAAACCCAAATGAAAAATAAAATGTTGGGTCTGGTTGTGTGTGCATGTGACATGTATGTTTGTAAACTGTACCCTCGATACAGGAGAAATCCTAGTGAGGGGCAAAGTTCTCTTAAAAAAAAAAAAGTTGATAAGTAGTAAGTAGTAAGTAGAAAAATAGTTTCCACTTGGTGACTTAGCTTAGCCAAAAATAGCCCACCGCTTGGTCCTTAATCCCTTAAATTGCATTTTTGAAGCCAACTTCTTGAAACAACATTTGTCTTAGCTCTGTACATCTTCACGTATATAAATCGCGGAGTGATCGCTAGGAAGACAGGGGGAGCAATAACACGGTACATAAGAAAGAGACTCGGTTTCACGGTGCTTAGAACATTTTGGAGTGTTATGGTACACTGTTATTTTTGGCGGCGTAAGTTAAAAGCGGAGAAAATGTTTGGTCCTTTGGTACGAAATTGTATTGTCGTCCGATTATTCTCCACTTCATATTATTTCATAGATACTTTGATGAGCAATTGAATAATGATATTATTATACTAGGACAGGAATGGCGAACCTTTCTATATCTACGAGCGATTTTTTTCAAAGATATCTAATTATATTTGTGACTGTAACGTGCCAACAAGCAATTTTAGAATAGTTAGAAATAAACATTTAAATTAAAATTCTTTAGGGTCTAGGACTTAGGGGATTAATGCCGTGCCAACTATTTCTTGTCGTGCCATTGGTTAGCCATGCCTGTGCTAGGAGATAAGTTTATCTAAGGATAAGTATGTAAAACTTTACTACTGATCATGGCCCTCTACGATTCGCTACAAACGAATTATTAATAAATCAGTCACCTTATTGTTAATCTACTATTACTGAAATATAAACACTTGCAAACAGCCGCGGCATAATTATGAAGTGTGTTATTTTCTTCTGCCGAGACCGCATCTATAAATCTAGATCATTGCGTTCTTGATGCTTGCCTTTGGATTTTAGCAAACGTATCGTTAGCTAAAATCGTCTTACAGTTCCTTTTTTGATACGAAAACCTAAACAGAGCCCTCCAAGTCTGCTAATTTCTCTATCTCAATCGTGTCTGAATGGTCTGGTAATTGTTGCTTTTTGCAGTGTCGTTTAACCTATTTTGACTTCTATTGCGTAGGTAATAGAAGTAAAAGTCGGTTATTTGCCAGTTACTAAGTTTTGTTATAGATTTTGACTACTATTACCTACGCAATAGAAGTCAAAATCGGTTGAATGACATTGTAAAAAACAACAATATCAAGACTATTCTGACACGATTAACGATTTTTAAAAAGATAGAAAGACGATTGGTACATGATTGAAATAGTAGAATTAGGACCCTGACCGGCATCACGATACACACTCACAATCGGAATTGATTCAATTTTGACAGTCCAACAAACTACATTGCGCGGTATGCTTTTAAAACCACTACGCCCTACAATTTAAGAAACGCAATGAACACTGTTGTAGTGTCAAAATTGAGTCAATTCCGATTACGAGCGGGCATCGTGATTAGGTAGCTGTTTCAACTGTTTCTTACCGCGTTCGCTTATCGTTTGCGCCATACGACGCATACAATCATAAGGCACAGATCACACTGTGGAACGCACTTACGTCCAAATTGCTCGCAGTTTATGCGCGCCCTTACTCTCGCTGACTGTAATTATCGCGAGCTGTTCAAATTGTCGCACTAACGAGAAACGACCGATATAAATCTTACGAAACCTTATTGAGTTATAAATCTCTATTTTTGGGAAAATATTTCGTTACTCAGACCTCGTAGTGGCGCAGATTTTCTAAGTAACAAGCAGCATACGACTAAAAAAAATTTTTTTTACTGTTCTCCTTTCTTGTTCTTCCTGAAAGTAAAAGAAAACAAAATATCTGACTGCTGAATACTGAAATTTAAGGCCCTCTTAAAAATAAAGTCAAAGTTACATTCATAAACACGAGATTAATGACAACAATTGAAAAGCTTTTAAGTATTCGGCGGTAACTCAATTTAGAAACTGGAATTCTTTTTACTGGGTATATTTTAAACTAAAAAAGCTTAAAATGCTAATATACTCACAGTCTTATTTTGAACCAAAGTCAATAAAAAACATTCCCTAATCTTAGGGGCTTCGAACTGAGCAGTGAAGAAATTAGGAAAAAATTATTGGAGATAAAAATAAACATTATTTATTGAGAGGTTTGTCTTTTTTTTTGCCAAAAATAATAAATAAATCCTAAACGATGCTTTTGTATTTACTTAATCCATAAACCATCCGACTTTCCACGTAATTCTTGGATCATTATTTTTTACACGTCAGTTATACATATGGCAAAATGGCTCCCCTGAATTTCCAGGTATCGCTCCAGGCTTGCCAACCGTAAGCTACGAAAACGTGAGTGCTACACATTATTATGTGGTAGCCGAGCCATGTTCGTTACTACGCATCATTAAAAATAACAGCTGGCCTGTTGGTCTAGTGGTTAGTGACCCTGACTGCTATGCCGGAGGTCGTGGGTTCGATTCCCACCCAGGACAAATGTTTGTGTGATGAGC
The DNA here is from genome assembly GCA_932294325.1 of Allophyes oxyacanthae. NCBI lineage: Eukaryota > Metazoa > Arthropoda > Insecta > Lepidoptera > Noctuidae > Allophyes > Allophyes oxyacanthae. The sequence goes on along the minus strand of OW028629.1, from coordinate 1,718,647 downwards.
ATGATCATTTGTTCTGTGTCTGGGTGTAATTTATCTATAATATGTATGTATCTAGAAATATATAAGTATGTTTATCAGTTGTCTAGTACCCATAACACAAGCTCTGCTTAGCTTGGGACTAGATGGCGTTGTGTGATAGTTGTGGAATATTATATTATTATTATTATTATTATTACAGGGCCAAATGTAATATCCCACATGTACATGTACAATCTAAATATTATGCATAAAGAAAATAGGATTAAAAGAAAAAAAACTCTCCTATCCCAATGTTTTTGACACTTAAATAAATTACAAATTAAAAATGCTATAATAGACAGTACAAGCTTTATTTTTATGAAATACAATATTTTAATTTTATGGAAATATATTTACAGGAAAAATATAGAAAATGTTAAGTATTTTAATGGGTCTCGGAGCTTTAATTAGGTTTTCTTTAAGCATCAAAGACTTTCCTTTCATTTAAAATTAATAAGATCAGTAACAAAAATAAAATAATTTGATAATTATAGTTTTCCTTAAAATATGCTTTCCTAAGGTTCCATAGTACAGAATCTTTCAATGTCTTTAATTGAATTAAATAAAGATTTCACTTACCAAGCTTTTATAAACGTTTGATGTGTGTCTACTTAATAATTCAGTGAGATCTAATCCCATTCCAAAGGGTTCAAACAAAGCCCTTTATACATTTGTTGAGTTTACAACCCTTGATACATAAAACGATGCCGGCTGCATTCTTAATGTCGCCGTTAAAGCTACCGTGCGTGCTTCAGCGCCTTCTATTTCTAGCCTCAACAGTTTTACTGCAGCTACAAACACTAAAATACGTTTCTGTTTGTTACAGGTTCAAAGCACATGATCTCAAAATGGAAAAGCAAGTTTGGATGCTCCTATGTGTCTTTCTGGCGACGACAGCAGCCCACTTCACGAGCAACTGTCCCCAAGAGTGCAAATGCGTATGGGCAAGTGGCAATAAGCAAGCTGACTGCTCACATTCCCACCTACAAGATATACCGAAAAACTTAAGCTCTGAGATACAAAACCTTGATCTCACAGGAAATGAATTGTACGAGATAACCAGACTCGCATTCCAAGATGTCGGACTAATAAACTTAAAGAAACTCATTCTAAAGGAATGTAAGCTAATAACAATTCAGAGAAACGGTCTTAGTGGACTAGCTATAATGATAGAATTGGATCTATCTAAGAACGACTTGAAGATGTTACATGCGGACACATTCAGAGAGACTGCAAAGATAAGATGGATCCTACTAAACGACAATCAGTTAGAAAAACTAGAAGACGGCCTCTTCAATAATTTGCCGTTCCTACAAAAAGTAGATTTGAGTAATAACAAAATAGTTCAATTAGGAATGAAAACATTTATGAACGTGCCCAAATTAAATATTCTAAGACTCGATGGAAATAAATTGGAATATCTTAAAATAGACACACTAAGTGCTTTGACTTCGTTATCCAATTTGGACGTCCACGACAACCCCTGGCGTTGTGACTGTTACCTCCAACCTTTTAGAAATTGGGTGATTAGTAAGAACTTCTACACTACTCCAATATCTTGTATGGAGCCTTCTAAAGTACATGGAAAGCTTTGGAAAGAGCTGGACTCCAGTGATTTTGCATGTAAACCGAGTATTGTTTATCCTTCGACCAGCACAACTTTACGAACATCAGATAACAACATCACTTTATGTTGCCAAGTCAACGGCAATCCATTACCAGAAGTCAACTGGGTGTTAAACGCCCAAATCATAGATGGTGCTTACAGATATCAAGGAGAACTCAAATACTTCATCACTCACACCAATCTCGAAAATACCAAATGGGTTAACCTGACTATCGTTGACGTTGGCAGCACTGACAATGGAGAATATTTGTGTGTTGCCAAAAACCCTGGTGGTGTTGAAGAAAGGAGTCTTACTTTAGCTGTGACACATAACTCACCTGGGATAGTCGTTCCAAGCGGCATGGATAATAATATGATGCCTGTCCTAATCGGCGTGTCCTGTACTGCAGCCATTTTGCTCATAATCCTGGTGATTCTTTGTTATTGCTGCTGCAGAAGACGCAGTTCTGATAAGAAGAAAGCAGACAATTCTAACGGAGACGCGCTAATTGAAGGTTCAGTGATACCAGAAATGGAAAAGAGCTTGATTACTGCTGTGAACCCAGTCACGAAGCCACCGAGGAGATACGATGTGCCTCCGTCAATCACCAGCGGGGCCACCGAGATGTCTGAACTCAACAAAACATTGCTGGACAATGATTCTGTTTTTGGTAAGTAATTCTTCATAGCCATATCAATCCCTATCTTTTCTCTACTAACCGCACTTGACCCAGTATGTGAATTACAATCATTCGATTCATCTTTCGCTTTCAACTGGTGCTGTTTTAATATGAGTTGTATGTATAAAAGAAAGAAAGAAAAATCATTTATTCAGCACGCACACATTGATAACACGAGAGATAGATTAAAGATAAAAATATAACACTACAAAAAGAGACAATTAAGAAATAAATCATAAAATTCTTAAAATTTAAAGCTATACTGTCAAGTATGCCCATTCTGAAAGGGTATCCTGGTCAGCATTTCCATTTTTTTTATCATGTTAATTTATACCGCATGCGTCATACGAAAATGCAAGTCAACAGTTGAAGGAGCTTGAGGAATCGTACTAGTGTAATCACACCCAATAAACGAACTAAGGAGAGATGATCATATTATGATTGTGTTGAAAACACAATGTGGAAACAGACTATGTGCATGCTTTTTCTTTGCCGGATACCTATTGCCTCATATCCGTTCGATATCTAAGGCAATAACTTTATTAATTTGTCAGATTCCCAGAGTTTCAATCAAGTCAAGTCAAGTCAAGTCAAAGATTTTTATTTCAACTGGGCCTTTGCAGGCACTTTCAAAACGTCGTGATTCTAGGCGCACGGTTCCAAGTGGGTTGACTCACTTTACTAACTTTACTGATAGCACTACAGGCATACTGAATGATAAGCTCAGGATCCAATAAGTCACTGTAATCCCTAATATCAACATTACTGATAAGCTACAGAGCTTTACTGTTAGCTTTTACGGATATGAAAGTGTTATTAGAAACCGTATATTTATATTTATCTAAGGGGTGATTGACCTCCTCTCTAGTTCAATGATAATGAATTAATGATCACGACGGTATATTTTGGCCTTCATTTGATTGCCAACATGAGAAAAAGTAACAAATTAGAGTTTCTCTGATATGTATCATGTGCGCCCTAATACCATCTTTGGGGAACTGTTAACAAGTAACCTTTTCCTACCCCATTACATTTTGATTAACTTTATATTTTGTTCCAGCTCACAACGAAGATGAAAAACGCTCATTAGACTTCGAACATCCATCGAAACGATCTCAAGACGCACTCAACGTGGAATACGGCCGCACCGACGGACGGGCATACCCTCCGGACCTCCTCTCGTTCCCTCCGAGAGCTGCCCAGATATCGCCAGCAGCCAGCAATGCCTCCACCGTACCTGACACCACCAGGCTGCCACCCCAGCTCAATCCAATCAGTCCAATACACTCTCCAATATATGGCATGACCAACCAAAACCTCTTCAGGACTCTGCCATACTCCCGCTCTCAATCTCCGTTTACAGCGCCCATGACTCCTCCCGTCGTCACACCCAGACAGGGGTATGTGACTATACCGAGAAGACCTAGAGTGCCCAGTTGGTCAAGCACGGCTAGCACACAAATCCTACCGAGCTCTGAAGCGCAAGAACCCTTGTATGATAATCTAGGTCTTAGGACCACAGCAGACGGCAGCTCAGTGTTATCTTTAAACAAAACAGGCTTAGAACCACAATTCTCGCCAATGAGAAACAGACCGTTACCAGCTACTCCGACGGTCTATCCAAACCCACATCCAGTCTTCTACGCGCCTATAGAGGAACAAGAGCCAGCGCCGTCGCCTGTACCACCACAACACAATCGAAACAGCATCAGCTCTCAATTGTCAAACCAGCTTTCCACTCCAGGTCCTCAGGAACCACTGAATCCAAGAATGAGTTGGATAGCTAAGAACTCTTCGACTCCACAACCTGAGCCTAGAAAAGTTCTGTTCAGTGACAACAAAAGCGATGCGCAATCCCATGTGTCGGATAGCAGTACCTTGAGTCGAAGAGGCAAGCCGGAAACTGGGTCTCTAAGGAGAATTCCAAGGGTAGATAGTAAGGAAGAGCCCGCTTCTCCGTCCAAAGACGACGGGAAGAAGAACGAGAACAATATGAACCAGTCGGGGACTTTGGGCAGGAGTGGGAAGATCCCACCACGACCACCTCCGAAGCCGAAGAAAAAGCCAAGTACAGAAGTGAACCCTAACGAACCACTATTTGAAGATGAAGGCGAAGACGGTACGGAAGTGTAGTTGTTTAGACTAAAGGTTTACCAAAGTGCCAATGAGCTTTTAGTGAGAGGAGAGACCTACGTCACGATATCAGTGAAAAAGACGTGTTTTACGGTTAATTTTCAGCGGTGCTCCTGTAAATAGACATTTGTGCTAGATTTTTTACTTGTCGCGTAAAATTTATGGACCATTTTAATATAATCATTGTAACGCCATTGGACGTCGCGTACACTGTTGATTTTAAGTATTTATTATTTGTGGTACTCTTTGGTTAAGGCGGATGGTAACTGAATGATGTTAATTACTGTAGCGTCGATTGTTTCATCAATTTCCAAGACTGATTACTCTAAATTGACACGCTTTTGTGGTATCATTGAACAGTTTCAAGCAGGAGATTCAGAAATAATTGCTTGTAATAATGTATGATTGGAAAACAATTTTTTGTGTTTAGCTTAGTTGCACTTGACTGTATATGTGCTAGATATTTTTCATTCCACACTGCCGAATACCGACATTCACAAAATGAATAGAAAGTTACAATATACTTTACTTGTTTGGTCTTTTCACCTTAAAGAAGTTTTAAAAATCATCTTTAGTTGGGACCGCTTTACTTCCATCATTCCAAAACTTTAATTAAATCATCTGCTTGAAACTGTTGAAATTCCACATTTATTTGACATTCCTTAAAGCATTCTTTAGTAGCATCCACACACATTGCTAGAATGATTTTCACTTAGATTTTATGGAAGACTGAGGCAAATATTTCGCTTTTCCACTGTTGATCATGTCAATAGTTCGTTATAAGCATTTTGTGTTTGTTTAATTCTATATTCCGTCTTTATATGTTGCATATCTTTGCCATTTTTGTGCTTTTTGGGCATTTAATGCCGTCTCAAAAGGTTTTTTAACATCTTCGTAGCCTAAGCGTGCCCCAATCTCACAGACAAATCTACATGTCGGTTACGGCTAATCTTTCGATGTTTTGGTCCATAGTTATACCAACTAACGTACAGCGCCTCGATCTGCAAAGACATTTCCCGTGAGTCCCTGGTCCCTGCAGATATGTTTGAAATTGGAACGTTTGTGCACTTTTAAGTGGCAGAGCATCAAAAAAGTTTTGCAAAAAGGTCACAATAATTATTCACAAGTCTAGTTTTTCGATTTGTGATGGAATCGTTTTGATGTTAAAATGTGCAACATATTCCGACACACACCGGTCACCGTCTACTAAAATATTTAACTTTGTATACTCTAAGTTAATAACATTTTAGTTTTTAGTCCGAGGCTGTTATTGCTAACAATATTTTTCATGCATTTTCAAAATTTAGACAGTTTATAAAATATACCAGTCGTTTCATAATGAAATGACTCCTATGGGATTGAATTCACCGTATTTCCAACAAACTAGGAATAATTGTATTTGCTGGAAAACCAAAGCAGGCAACATACGTCAGCTGTTTGATTTTTGTTATTTTGTAGAAATTATAATGTATAATATCTTCATCAGTTTTTACAAAATGGATTAAAAAGTTCAATATCGGCTTAACGTCTGACTTCAAATAGCGGAAAGAAACTTTAAATTTAACGTTGCTAGCTTACTTTGGGTAGATTAGCAACTACTATTACTCTGCATATTATTGTAATCACAACAAATAAGGCACTAGGCAGACAGGCTGTAAAGCTAGGCAAGGCTCAATTACGGAGAGGCGGAAAGTCGCGCGGAGCACAAAGCGGCGCACAACACGGAGAAAGGCGCGTATCTCCGTTCATGAAGAGCGAGCGAGAGAGCGACACGCCGTATTTATTTATTTTATTTATTTATTTATTTATTTATTCAACTTTACATGGACAACATTACAGTGAATACCAATACGTTGCACAGTTAAAAACAAAAATAAAAGTATTGCGCGCCGCGCGACTTTCCGCCTCTCCATAATTGAGCCCTTAGGCTGTCTTCACGACTTATTGACACGGAATCAGCTTGTTTCGAAGCAATGCGACCAACGCTTGCTTTAGTCGATAACGCGTCGATAAATGTGGGGACAAGCTTAGCGAATAATAGTGCCTTTAAGTACATTACATTTCGTCAAAACAACGGTCGCGTCCCGTCAGCCCAGTGCGTTGTTTGCTGTTTCTACAATTTGACGTTTCAGACTTCGTACCCCCGTAATTACGAGAAATAGTTCCTAAAAGTTTTTAACCATGTTAGCTTATTTCGGTAGCTATTTTATCATGTTATGTTTTAGGATTCGCTTAAGTTCTGGTGCATATTTTTATATACATTTTATTAAGTGTCTATTTATTTTTTTAATTGTACCTATACCAAGGCCTCTTACTTGAATTTGGTTGGAATTTTGAATTCTATGAATCATGGTTTATAGACTGCCGAATTCATATTTCGTATTGCTTGACAAATATTCGTAAAACTCAGAATCGCTACTTTTGTTCTGGAGTTTTTTAAATACCAAATATATCCGAATATACAAGTACTTAAAACCCATTTGTTTCGCACCAGGCTTTATTTAAATTGAAGTTTGTTGCGAACTGAAATAAAATGAAATCGTAATTTTGTATCATTATGAAGCTGTATCATTTTTTTATTTACTCTGACATATAAATCATGGATTAAAACTAAAATGATTTTTTTATTATCCATCAAGCTAGATATTTTAAGTAGGAGGCTGATTTTAATTAAGTTGAACAAGTACATGACAAAGTTGTATTTACATGAAATGTTGTAATTTTTTTGTATTTTATATGCAAGCATTTAGGAATAGGGCGTGTACTGCAACTGTAATAAATGATCTTGTATTATGTACTAATTAAATGTATTCAACTTGGTATTTATAAAAACTGAAATATTTTCAAACAAAACATTCTGTGATTATTTTAAACAGCTTTGTAAGTCACAATGTATGCGCCCGTTGTACAAAACAAATATTTCTCAATTTTTCTTGTCCTTGCGGTAAAAACGCTGCGCTGTAAAAACGCCGCGTTTAATATTAATATAAACTGCTGCGTTTTTTCAAAAACGTTTTGTTCGAGCTGCCCTCACTGTCTCGCATTATTCCACTTTTTTTTATTTGTAAAGTGTACTACGTACGATATTTTTACAATGTTTACTGTAGAAATCCGGTTTTTATAGTTTTAAGCCAATGTAAATAGAGACATTATTAAAACTGATTAAAGCTATATTTCATAAAATATTTCGTTTCATTTTTAACCGACTTCAAAAATAGGAGGAGGTTCTCAATTCGGTTGTAATATTTTTTTATGTTTGTTACCTCATTTTTCCGTTATTTATAAACCGATTTGGAAAAATCTTTTTTTACAAGTCTTTTAGATTGGTCTCATAGAAATTTCATCAAAATCCGTTCAGTAGTTTTTTTTTTTTTTTTTAATACGAGTATGTCTATAAATATAGTCTTGTAGGCTAGATTGTATTTATATTGAGGTACTAATTTGAATTTAGAATCTTAGTAAAGTAAATCCAGCCCAATACTGTACCACTGCTGGGCACGGGCCTCGTAGAATGAAGGTTTAGCCTCCACCACGCTGGCCTAGTGCGGATTGGCGGACTACACATACCATTGAGAACTTTATGAGGCCCTCTCAGGTACGTAGGTTTGCTAACGATGTTTTCCTTCACCGTTATCGCAAATGATAATCAAATTCTGATCAGCACATGAATTCGAAAAGTCAGAGGGGTGGGACGGTATCGAACTCACACCCTCCTGCATGGAAGGCAAACGTTCAACCGCTAGGCTATCACATATATTTAGAATCTTAAACAATATGAAAAAAGCTGTCAGTCGACCGAAATGCTAGATTTTTTGAAGACCTTTTTGCGGTTCATGTGCGTTCAAGTACAGATAACGTTGAGATGATCGCACACAAAACGTCGGCCTGTAAAATACAAAATACAGCCAAGAACATTCAACATAATTTCCTAGAGCAGCATCGAAGTACACCGTCCTGCCGTCTTGAAACGAGAAATATTAAACTACGAAAACTTATTAAGACTTTCCTCTTGTTTTGTATAATAATCGGCGAACTGCACAACAAAGTTAACGGACAGATAGACGGAAATCCAATTATATCCAGAGAGTAAACAAAACGGACCGTGAAGACTGCTTGTTGTACAGGCAGAAGCGTGGCTTCCACTGGCAGCGGAGCGGGCTCCGTACGGACTCCGTTTGACTCGCAACGGCTTCATCGAAATACTTCCACAAAGAGTTTAGCTGAGAGGACTGAACGAGTCGAAATAGTTAATAACGAACTCTTTCTTCATTTCTCTTTTGCAGTGGAAGGTAATTGTCAAAACTATTTCTTAATGGAAGGTAAAACTTATTTTAGCTATTTGGGATCCGTTTCGTCCAGCTATTACTTGCTCATTACCCTATCGCAGTGGAAGCCCGGCTAGACAGTGGCGGGTGTCACCCGGTGCGAATAAACACGTAGACGGGTGTCACTCACTTATAATAAAACAACCTTTAGAATAGATCTTTATTTCATGTAAACCAGATACAGGCACTTATGAAATGTCGAGACTCTAGGTGCGCGGTTCCAAATAGTAGGTCCTAGGGAGAAAAACCGGAAAAAAATCCATTCAACTCTTATAAAATAATAGACTACAATCTTGATTAGTACAATGTTTTGGTAAGAGCTGCGAGTTAAAAGTTATTGTGGGTAGTTAGGTATGAGTAGATAAGCATTCAAATCTACCCGCATTTGTTTTGACTATTCTAGTATCCAAGCTACGGTCCGCCGCGCCGCCTGTCAAAGTAGTTCAAAATTGGAAGGACATCTTACCAAACGTTCACTATCGGTAGATTCGCGTATCCTTCTGTTTTCAAATTGGTTAGTTGCGCACGCGATGTTTATTAGACCATTTCGTGTCACGCGTATTTGGGTGCTATAACCAGCAGTGTTAATGGAAATATACATCCCGTGTTACTTAGAACAATAGTTTGCCAATGTTTGGTGACAGATTGTAGTAAACATGAACCTCTTTGCTAGACTTATGAGATCCTATCTACCTAGACTGCATCTGTACGCAGCTACGGCTATGGTGAGTTAGCTATTTTGTTTTTTTTTTGTAGAATCTTTTGGGATTCCTCAGGTCACCGATACCGTTATTTATGAAATTCTAGGTAGGTATATTATGTTAATGTTGTACTAAAAGTTATCAAAATCTTTCCCTTCGTATTCAAATTTATTCACCGTGATTGTCTAATAGTGTCGAAACTATATAGACAGTTGAAAGGCTTTGTGATCTAAGCGACATTTTTTTTGTATGATTTATTTTATTATTTTTCTAAAAACAAATTTTAAAAAATGTCGCTTAAATCAACACCCTTTCAACCGTCGATATATCGTCATGTATGCATAAACTTTTTATTATTGCGTAAGGACCGAGCCAAGGATACGATAGTGTTGCCAATTAGATGTATTCCAACTTATGAGTTTTGGCCATCGATGTCTATAGATACGCTCTGTCATACAAAGGGAAGCTAAAAAATGAGACGTATTTTTTGAAGAAAGAAAGAAAAACGATTTATTTCTTACACAAATTATGACACACATAAAAAGTAAAAAAAATAAAATTAAAACAAATAAAAAAAAGAACAAATGAAGACAAAAAATTAAAAGTAAAAAATTAAAAACACGATCCACAAAAATAAATAATAAAAAGTAACAATCAAGACACGAAGACGTCAAATTCTAAATTCAACAATGTTCGAATTATATTTAAATAGAACAGCGATACATGCACTAATGGAATAGCTACTGTTATTATATATTTTATACTCAATACAAAAAAAAAAATGTTTGTAAACGGCATTTGACTGGTGATCAACCACTCCATTTTTTTGAAAATGGAGTACCTGACACGTCTCACTTTTTGAGTTCACTAAGCATATCTATAGACATCGATGGTTTTGGCCCATCCATCGTGAGTTAAGGTGTCTGCGAACGGCACAATTTGGCTCATGTCGATGGGTAGCTACCCATCAACATGTCAATAGGCAAGTTGGCTAGTCATTTGTTGGCGGTTGGTCACCCCGTCTCATAACTCCACAGATCAGCCCTATCAAATTTTGCTGTTCGTAGATACCTATACCTTTTGGCATTCGCGACGTCGCGTCGTGTTATTTGAGCGGTGGTCTGTGCAGTGTGTTTAGTTAGAAAGTGGTAAACACGCTCCACAAAAAAAAAAACGTATTTTTACCAATTTTCTTTTGTTTTCTTTTTCGCCTACAAAGGCTCAGTAGACATAAAAAAAATTTAGTTAAAAATAAAATTTGTATTTTTACCATATTTTTTTTTACCTTTGAATACACTTTATTTTAGTTTACACAGTCACAATCCATTTCCAATTAACAACTTCTCCGAAACGACGAGCAATCAATATTTTTATTCCTTCACGAAAACATAAAATTTTAAAATTTCAACAGGCCATTTCTTAATACTCTCTCACATAACCCCATTGTTTGGGCCCAGGCCATGGCTAATAAAAACTAAAGCTCTTTTATTTCCAACCCGTGAAACATCGACCAATAAAACAACAAAGGACAGAACTTCGAAAGTCGGTAATTTTCAACGTTCCAGGCTTAATTCAGTATTCTTGTTTTCGTTCTAAAAATAATTCCGAGGTCGAAGAAGGAATAAAAATAAGAAGTCAAGAGGTTACGATGTCTTTGGCTCAGATTTTTTGTTATTGGGAATAAAACTTAAAAAGTTATGCCTTCTAAGGCTACACTCTAATCGCATTGCTGGTCAAAACCTCCTTCAATCCTTACACCCTGGCCGGTGACATTTTTGATAGACTTATCTCGTATATAAAACAAAAAATATAAGTTGTAATCTACTGAGTTTTATTTAATTCTAAATCGCATCAACAAGTTATTAAATGGATAAGTAGTTCACAAGTGATCTAAGTAACATTTTGGTAAAAACGAGTGCAGTCGGCTGAGATATTCTGGCGACCACCTTACAACTTGCTTGCATTCATTTTAATACTTGGAAGATAATTTTGGTGTACCAAAACTTTAGTTTTACCTTCACTATCTACTTCACTACTTCCTACTTCACTACATAGTATAAAACAAAGTCACTTCCCGCTGTCTGTCTGTCCCTATGTATGCTTAAGATCTTTAAAACTACGCAGCGGATTTTGATGCGGTTTTTTTTAATAGAGTGATTCTAAAGAAGTGATATAACTCTTTAGACCAATAGAGCTAATGGTTTTTTTTCTTTTGTGTGAACTATTTCGCCCATGTCCACTTTGAATATGGATTTGGGCCGTCAAAGGCCCAGTTGAAATAAAAATCTTTGACTTTGACTTTGAATAGAATAGAATACAGTTCGGTCTAAAGGACCGAAAGAGCTAAAGGTTTTTTTTCTTTTGTGTGAACTATTTCGCCCATGTCCACTTTGAATATGGGTTTGGGCCGTCAAAGGCCCAGTTGAAATAAAAATCTTTGACTTTGACTTTGAATAGAATAGAATAGATTTTTATTTATCTTTCAAACTATATTACATTTTATTTTGTTATTGTTATGCACCATGGAATGATGTTCGTTAGTTACCTACATTCTGCTTTGCTGTGGTTACTTATTATTTCCGTTGTGAGAACAAAGTTTGTTTGTTTGAAGTTAGTATCGTCTATGTAACACTGTAACTCGGTTACCTCGGTTTCGTTACTATCAGACAAGTTATGTTTCAGTGAACATTTGCAAGGAACTTTCGTTAGTACTTATACCTACCTAAGGGTCATAGCACACTCCTTTTACCATTAGCGACTACCAAATTTGCGACTGTATGCTGCATCGCGTATGGCGACCCGCTGCTTCTGGCGGAGAGGTGAAGCGAAGGGGAGAGCGTGCGGGGTGGTAGGACTAAATAAATTGCTGTGACCGGATCTGAATGTATGCGGAGTAGACTTGGGTAGCGCGTGAACGAGTGATAAAAAAGAGCTAGTTCTTTCGATCTATTGACTGTTAGCGGGCCGCACTGTCTCTTTCGTCAACAGTCGGCGTCTGAGCTTGATCTATAGAAGAGCTAAAGAGCTAAAAGAGTGATATAGCTCTTCAGAGCAAAATAATACTCGCTCTTTTGCTTTTCAGTGAGCTATTTCGCCTGTGTCTCGAGCGGAGTGTAGCGTTTAATCGCTAGTCGCCGATGCTTAAAGTTTCGAGTCTATGGCCCATAAATCATAATTTATTCTCCCTCAGCAGTAGTATCAAAAGCCGACGATTATCTGCATACTTTACATCTTCAATAATATACTCTGGAAAGATTATGCTTTTACTATGGGAAGAACCATGACATCGCGAAAATAAAAATCTGCTTTTCCATACAAATAATTCAATGTTACTCGATGAAATGTATGGGACAGCAGATTTTTTCATTTCAGGGTTGTTACCATTTATAATCCCAATTTATGAAAACACATTTCACAGTTTGATAACAGTATTTTTTATTTAAGTACTTAAGTAAAAATTAAACCCGTCGCAAAATCTATTAACCCTAAAATTTGCATCTGGAAATCCGGAAATGCAAACAATAATACTAACGAATGAATAATATTCATGAATATAATCACTACCGCAACAAGGGGTCGGGTTATTCAAAAGCATTGTGACAAATTGAGCCGAGTGGGTTGAATCTGTGATCAATGAGACAGCTGTTGTTTAAAGTCGCGGATTGTAATGCGATATGGTCGTTTATTTGAAGTCCAGGGGAGCTATATTCTAAGAATATCTCATATCTCGATTCGAATCTGACTCTTATTGTTTATTGACGACACGGTTGGCGCAGTGGCTAAGCGATTAGCCTTCTGCGCTACGTGCCGCGGGTTCGATCCCCGCACGGAACAAATATTTGTATGATCTACAGATAGTTGTTTCGGGTCTGGTTGTCTGTGCATGTGACATGTATGTTTGTAAACTGTACCCTCGATACAGGAGAAATCCTAGTGAGGGGCAATGTTCTAAAAAAAAAAAGAAAAAAAAAAGAATTGATATTTGAGGAACTGACATAATATGATAATAAACTTCTGACTTAACAGGAGCTGTGAACATGACTGGAGCATGTTCAATTGTTCACAGCTCGAGGCTGCCGGAGCATGCATAGTTGCTACAAACGGAATACCAAATTAATTTGTAAATATTTATAATTTGTATAGGGTAAGTGCTCCAGTGAATGAACACACCCCAGTGAATGGACAAAACGCAGTTTTTTCCAAAAAATAAGAAATTATGATATATCTACCCAACGCAGTATTTTTTTTCGTACTTGCAGTTCATTTTCCTATTATAGTGGCATGATCCAATTCTTATACCACTATTTGTTTCTAAATAGCGAGCGTCTAAAGTTGTCAGTGTGGGTTATCTGTGTATTTGTTCGGGTAAGAGTTTACGACGCGGGTAAGACGCAACATTTTTGATATCACATTGTAGCCGTAATTGATGTATTTGCTAAAAGTTATTTAATAATTCAAATAAAGGATAGATAAACTAAATGTCTTAAATCGATTTCGTTGCCATTTTAGCCTGTTTTAATTAAATTATTAGGTGTCCCAGCATTGGAACTAAAAATCGTTAAAAATCCAGTTAATGAACGACCGTTCATTCACTGGATAAACATCAATTTCATATTTATATTAAAAAAAAAAATTGCGTTTATGCCATAAGATTCATGTTTTGGGAGTAATTTTAAAAATAGATTTCTGATCTTTAGGCCAGTATTGGGACAGGTGAATGTTCATTTATTGGTTCAAAAAATCTAGTAAGAATCTAGTGAATGAACTAACATTTTCATCATGTTCAAATATTAGCTTTCGTCATGAACTCATGAAGATGTAACCAATAAATGAACACAACGTTTTGAGCTAGATTTCATCCTTTTAAGACCTGGATTTTAGTATTATATTACTGCCCCTTTATATTACCACGAATTCCAATAAAAGTAAATACGAACGGTTTCGATATACCCAAGAAATATTGGAAGCAGTCTATTTCCTTTAGATAGTTCATAACTGACACAAACGGAGAGCTGTTTCAAGAAAGTATTGAATCCGAATGTAATTCCAACATAGTTAAAGAGAATGCAGATACCTATCTAATCGAAATAATGATGTAGTACATAATACTCAAGATTTTGATTTAACAGTTCCTACTGCAACTAATTTTAATAATTTTTAATATAATAATACGTGAAGAGAAAACTTTGTACCCCTTTTTAAGCATAATATTGCGTGCACGGAGGAGTGCGAGATTTGGCATAGATTATTTTCGTTTATTTAGTTGATTGTTGGACTGCATTTGGTATAATAATAAGCGTTTTTCTGTATTATTAATTAAACAAAAATTGTGTTCATTCACTGGTTTTATTCAGTTCATTTACTAGAAAATTTCGTTCATTCACTGGGGTTTTGGGGTATTTTTCAATATATTGCTAAATATCTAAGAAAGTAAACAGGTTATGTCGTAAAAAGATCTTAAAAACTATTTTTGAATATAATCTTAATACCAAAATATAGCTTTGGAGCGTATACCTTAGAGGCAACATATTGTAATAATTTTTTGAAGTTCGAAGATTGCTTAAGTGTTCATTCACTGGAGCACTTACCCTATCCGCTAACTCCTCCTAAACAACGCAACGGATTTTGATGCGGTTATCACCATCAGTTACATAATTTTTCATGGAAGGTTTATATGTATAATACTTCGATGTTGAATGTAAGGATAGTAGAGAAAGTGTACCCGTGCGATGCCGGGAGCGAGTCGCTAGTAATATTATGTAAACCATTTTTTTTCACAAACATTCTTCCAAATCAGGATTTTAAAAATGCGAAGAGAGTAGCAAATATATTTTGTTTGTATGCCATAAAAATGGCGCACAGATTTTAATGGCACTTCGGTCACAGAATACATCATGCTGTGCGGGAATCAACCCATAAAAATTTCAACCCAATACCTATCGGCAGTAGGGTTACCAGATGGAAAGACTACAATATGTGGGTATAATTTCAAAATGTCGGGATTTTGGGATTGTTTTCGGGACAAATAATATTATAAATCAAATTCATACTTTTCATTTGATATTAAAATTAACATCATGCATTACAAATAATGTAACATTTTTGGCACATTATGAAAGAAAGAAAGAAAAATAATTTATTTGGTTGCACAAATAAGGCAGGTACCACATGCAAAAATATTTTTTTTTAACAAAAACAACAAGAAAAACGAAAATTAAAAATAATCACATAGATATTATGTAAAGTACTTATATAATTATGATATGAGTATCATGACATAGGTAACTAATATACACTTACTTTTAACGTTGCCACATGTGCTTGGCATTAGATTAAACTGAAACCACCAATTTGGATCCTTGAGAAGTACTCAGAAAAGTTTAAAAATTCAAACAGTTTACCTCAAAATTCAGTCTAATTATTGACTCGGCTTTTATTAAATCAATAGCCATACGATTTCTCTCTTTGGTATACTAATTATTTAGTAGACTAAACACCCTTTCACAGTAAGCATTAGATACTTACAGGAGTTGACAATACAAATAATATAATTCTTTTTAAATTTTAAATGTCGGTATGATAACATTTTTTTTAAATAATTATGCGCGAATTTACTTAAGAAATTCTGTTTATCGGGACATTTTGTATTTCATCATATGAAATATCGGGACAAACTAGACCAATCCCGACCACCTGGAAACCTTAATCGGGAGGCACGCGATAAAATCCGAGGTGGAATTTTAAATCCAGTTCAGTTTAAACTTTACGGCTTTCTGGCAGGAACAAGCAGAGGATAGGTAGTTAGCATTTTCATCAAACATTTTTTTATATTGACTGTCCTGTGTAGGGTTGTCAACTGTAATATCACTATTAAGAATAGAATAGAAAACATTAATTCGATACAGGATATTATTATCTTTTATCTTTTTTGTTTTACATGTTTTTGTTTTTTTTATTTTTCTGTTATCTTTAAAATCGTTTTTGTGCTGTGTCAAATAAATATTTTTTCTTTCCTTTTTTTTTTTGCATGTACATACATACAAATAAATAAAATTGAAGTGTCTGTTTGTAATGTCAAAATAACAGCTTTTTACTACTTTTTTACAGCGCAGCGGCTTGCTTGCGAAATTCCGTGCGCAATTTTTTAGAAGCTAAATTAGGCATTGTAGTGACGATATAGGATGTAAATTAGTTTGTTGGTATTTCTAAATGTATATGACATAAATTCAGGACGCTTTTTTCGTGAATTTTGTACGAGACCCTTGGTCCATGTGTTCCTACGTCAATGATTATACCTTTATGACTTACTACCTTCCGCCAGCGGCTTCGCCCGCGTGATATCTTTATAAATTATGGCCTATCTTACTCACTGATAATGTAGCATTCTGCTGGTGAAAGAATTTTTAAAATCGGTCCAGTAGTTTTTGAGTTTATCCATTACAAAAAAACAAACAAACATACAAAAAATCAAATCTTTTCTCTTTATAATTAACACGCTTTTATTAGCTTCACCTGTAACTATGTAAGAAAATCTTGGAAGTTAAATTTGACCCACTTCCCGGTTTCCGATTGAGCTGAAATTTTGCATAGGTACATGTTCAGTTTGGATGACTAAAGCGTGTTCTATAGTTTTTTTTAAACTATAATATTTTATATTAGTATAGATAACCATAGGTATAACAGTATTACATGGCTGCTACCGGTCAATATCAACAGTGTCCGTGAAAACCATCAAACGCATCCGGAGATTTAATTTCAGATTCCTTTTGTGAGCGCCACAGTGGTGACTAAGGATGCCAACTTTTTCATAGGAAAATAAAGAAGTTTTTTTTTTTTTTTTTTTAGATTGAATTTAAAGAGTATAAAAAATTGGATTTCGTAAAAAATCTGTTTGTCTGTTCGTCTTTTTCCGATTACGATTAAAACTTTGGTGTGGTATGGTGCGTACCTACGCCCTAGGTTTCTCATAATAACCTAACCGTCAAAAACCCACGACTACAACTAGAAAATGAGCTGTAACTTTTGAACGGCTGAACAGATTTTCATGGAACATAGCTAAGATGATACCCGATTAAATTAGCTTTCAATTAAAAAAAATTGCATTGAAATCGGTCCATCCGTTTTGGAGCTACGATGCCACAGACAGATACACAGCTCCACAGATACACACTTCAAACTTATAACACCCCTCT
Source organism: Allophyes oxyacanthae (assembly GCA_932294325.1). Taxonomy (NCBI): domain Eukaryota; kingdom Metazoa; phylum Arthropoda; class Insecta; order Lepidoptera; family Noctuidae; genus Allophyes; species Allophyes oxyacanthae. The sequence continues at coordinate 1,700,992 of OW028629.1, read as the reverse complement.
ATTTTGTCGGCGGTTAAAATAGAGGCAGTTAGTAAAAAAACAAACTAATGGACACACTTACAATACCTAACCTACTCTACTTCAGAAACTACGGCTTTAGTAAAACTTATTTCCCGGCGCTATTTTATCTACAGGCACAAAATCAGTTATAGGGTTGAAATCCAAAGACTTAGCAACGGACGGAGCGAACTAATGGACGCCGGCCGCCATCCCAGTCGATCCCCACTTGTTAAAATGGCGGATAGTGCTGAAAAATCGTGCCGTATATAGGTTGAAAGTAAAAAGTCTAATGTTTAGGCATTCGTCTGGGTTTTAAGATGGGTAGAGCTAAGTTATTGGTAATTTGCTGTGATTTATGAAGGTTTTAGTGTTATTATTTAAATATATGTAAGTTACTACTTTGCTTAGTTTTTTTCCTAAATATTTTAGTTAATTTAAATCCGTATTTAACACTGACTTACGACCACTAACCTAATGATTAGGAAACACGTAGGTAGTATTTTTATACAGTATATTTTTTTATGTAGTGCGCAAAATTTGCCGATTGTTTCAGTGACCGTTCCCAAATGCAAGTACTAAAATTCACTCCAAAATAAAATAAAAAAATGATTTTGTATGGCTTGCGCGTGTCCCTCATACTAAGTCGAATTTTCCGTTTTGTTTTAAAGTGTATCCCAATACTGCGGTTGAATTTAGGAGTAGAGACTGCATCACTCTTTATAAAATGTGCACTAAATTAAAAAGTATCCTGTATAAACCTTCCGGAAGAAATACTCAAAATGATAGTAAAAACCGCATCAAAATCCGTTGTGTGGTTTAGGAGTACACACGCGGAAAGCGACTTTATTTTATACTTTGTAAGAGATTAGCATTACAATGTCGCTACATAATGTCGGTATTCTGTGAGAGCATGGTACTTCATAGTCATAGTCAATTTATTGGTAGATAACAATAAGATTACACGTCAGAAAAAATAATTAAAAATACCACAACTATAAAAATATCAATAATTACACAGTCAGAATAATGAAATAAAAATTACAATTCGGTGTAATATAAAAAAAAAATAGCAGAGGCAGAGGAAAAATTAAAAATTCGTCAAAGCTGTAAAAAGCTTGCTCGTCTAACCAGCGTTTCCCTTCCCTTCCCTTCCCCGGTACCCTAGTGGGTGGGGCTTAAGCTGATACTTCACCCCCTCAAAAGTACGAAATCGTCGTGAAATCCAGCCTTAAGAACTTGGTCACCTTCTGGCTACCGCTATGAGCTAGGCTGTGCCACGTAAAGTTAGTCGGCGTATAAATAATACTGTTGTTTGGCCAAATATTGCGCTGTACGCGTATTTGCGCTAGGACGGTTGATCTTTCATCGTAAACAAAAATTCTGAATTGGAACAAATATTTGTATTACAGGTCTGTTTATTCCGGCTCTGATATTTGTGTTAGAAACCAAAGGGTTTATAATGAAAAATATTATTGAATGTAATCTGTATTTTTTTTAATGAGTTACGAGTTTTTATGTCCAAGAGTCGTAATGGAAAAAAGCCATTTTTCAGGTAAAAATACCACCTTTGAGCAAATTATAATAAAAAAATCTCTTGCTTGATAATTAATATCAATTAGCAAAAGCCTCTTGACCTCTAGCATCCTTTACATCGGACATAAACAAGAATAAATTTGGAAAATAACAATCATTTTAATATAAAAGGGTTTAAATGTTTAACGGTTCCGAAAATATTTTTATTACTTTTTCCTTAATTTTTACCAATTACATAAGAAAAAATAAAATTCACCGGAGTTATCCGAGCATACTAAGCGAGAAGGGTATTTTTTGGTAAAATGTGTCCGATTTTTTAACTCAAACGGTCAAGAGGATTTTTTATTTTTAGTTGAACGCTTGCCTTCCATGCAGGAGGGTCTGACTTCAAACCCGGCCCGCACCTTTTCAGATTCATGTGCGGATTAGAATTTGATTATCACTTGCGATAACGGTGAAGGAAAAACATCGTGAGGAAACCTGTACATCTGAGGGCCTTATAAAGTTCTCGATGGTGTGTGTCAGTACGCCAACCCGCACTATGCTAGCGTGGTGGACTAAGGCCTAACCATTCTCATTCTGAGAAGAGGCCCGTGCCCAGCAGTGGGACAGTAATGGGCTGGATTTATTTTTTGTTTTTATATAACGTTAACCCGCACTAGGATTTTTCCTGTATCGAGGGTACAGTTTACAAACATACACATGCACACACACCCAGACCCGGAACAACTATCTGTAGGTCATACAAATATTTATTCCGTGCGGGGATCGAATCATCGAACCTGCGGCACTTAGCGCAGAAAGCTAATCGCTTAGCCACTGCGCCAACCGTGTCGTCATGAGGCTATTAAGCCTCAAAATCAACAGTAATTAATAATTACGGGCCAATGGATTGATTACTGCGGCACCTGTTGTTATCTGCATACGGGAGATGGGGATGGGTGGTTGCTACAGGGACCGGATTACCGGTAAATTTTAATTAACGTTACGATTATAACGCTATATTATGTAAAGTTATCTATATATTACGTGAAGAGAAAACTTTGTACCTCTTTTTAAGCATATTGCGCGCGCACGGAGGAGTGTGAGTTTCGAGAAGGAGTGCAGAAAGCTATAATTTATTATATAATATATTGTGGTCGAATTTCAACCACTGGGCGATTTACTAGTGGTAATAATAATTTTACCATTTTTAGTAGCGCTAACGTAAGTTAGAAAGAAAGAAAGAAAGAAAAAGTTTTTATTTTCACGCCCAGTATGACGCACAAAACTTAAATAAACCAAGTTACGTTAACTGTAACGTTATCAATAGTATTTTCTCTTTCCTATTTGTCACTCTCACAGTGTAATAGACTTGGGCTTGTCGTTGGCTCGTACTTACGGTACGTATGGTACCCACGGTCGACTTTGAGAAGAATTAAGTTTAACGTTTTATCTTTGCTTTGGAGTGCGTCGTCATAGAAATGGAAAAGTTGGAAAATGGAAAGACACGTTACGGTAATTTTATAAAATACCCGTAGTTGGTAACTTAATTTAACTTAACAGAATTATTTGGTACAATACCGGTAAAAAATAAGTAACATTCATTACATTAATTTCTTTAGAAATAAGCAGTACCTTTGTACTTGATATCTTTACTTATTTTCTTTGTCATGTGTGTGTGTGTACATAAATAATAAATAAATAAACATTATCTCTCCTTGGCTACCCCATACCCATCCCTCCTTCCTCCTCCCAGAGAAATGTTTGCTTATTTCCTTGATTAAACTACACCGATACACAATTTCTAAATTGATAAACAAAAGTCACGTGCAGCTTTATTTATATTAAAATAACATTTAGATAACAATTGCGAGTCTTCGAGCACATTTCTATTAGGAATGCCGTTAACGAATTGATATAAAAAATTCAAGATGCACAGTTCCCTCGTAAGTTAATTTATCAATCTCTATTTTAATGCATCGACCGCATTCGACCGCATTCTGCGTGCTGATTGGCCCGCTCCCAGCTCTTCACCAATCACAGCGCCGAATACAGTCGATGGGTAAAATCGAGATTGTTAAGATATTTGGGCTTCGTGTCAGGTGGCTAATTAGTAATTACCATTACATAATTGTTTATTTTGTTTAATCATTGACGTGATTGAAGAAGAATTTTTCAGAAGGTACAATAGAAACGTTTACTTAATTTTGTAATAAAAAAATTCATAATTTTTTTACCTGCTTTTATTTTTTTCTATTTCTAAGACCCGTACGTTTACTGAAGGCCAGTCTTTCGATAAACCTAAATTAGTACATTTCTCTACAAATGATACATAATCATTTCGCTACACAAAGATTATGTCAATTTTCTATTATTTGTAGAGAAATCTAATACTAATAAGTATGTTGGACTTAAGTCAAATAGACGGACAATTTCCTAATTTCCTACTGTGAAAACTGTTTTAAGTCACTGAATGTACATCTGGATGCTTTATATCAATGGACAAACAGCTTAAAATTAATACGTAGCACAGTACTGCTACTGTTGTAGAATAAAAATTGAAAACCCGAGCACGGAAACTATCGTATATTATGTAGAAAAATTATAAAGAAAAGTAAATTGTTTGTTTGTGGTAGATGGGACTTCGCTCTGTAGTTCTTTAGTATCCCAATCAGAAAGTTCTTTATTTGCAAGAGAAATATAGGTTAATTAAATGAATGCAACAACAGTTTTTTTTCGCGTTTTCTTGGTTAGTCCCATAGTAAAAGTTGTTCATAATGATAAGTGCGATAACCCCTTATAGGGGCCGGGATTAGAAAGATAGGATCTTAAATGAGGTTTTAACTCTAGGCGACGTATACAGGATAATTTTTTATGTAGTGCGCATAATTTGTAGAGTCAATCAGTCTCTGTTTTTAAATGCAACCGCAGTATTGGGATACACTTTAAAACAAAACGAAAATTCGACTTAGTATGGGGGACACGCATAATTTACTAGCGCAAACCAAAAAAAAACTAATTTTATATTTTGTTTTCGAGTGAATTTTAGTACTGCGGTTGCATTTGGGAACAGTCACTGAAACACTGCAAATTTTGCGCACTACATAAAAAAATATCGTATTATAGTGCCACAAACTTATCTGACCCGATCATGGCGTCGCTGCCGTCGCTTTTACCAATGTCATCTCCCTACAAAAATGACATTTTGAGGTCATTTTTGTTCCGTAGCGACTTTACTTCCAATTTTAGTCACCGGGTCAGATAAGTTTGTGGCACTGTATGTGACTTCGTTGTCAATTTCACATCATTATAATGTGGCATTACGTCACATAATTCCAGTACAAAAACCTTCTCATTCTGAGAAGGCCGATTCGTGAATTATTCTAGAGCTGCTGATACCACATTATTTTAGCCAGATCAGCTTAGTTATAACCATGGAAGAAGATAAGGACACATATCCTGTTTTCATCCTGAAATCAACATAAAATAAGCAGTTACTCTTCATATCACCTGCTTTTATTACGGCCATAAAAATAGTGACTTTGTTGATAAAAACGTGGTATAACTAGCGATTGTTTCTGACTTTGTCTGGGATATTACAGATTTCTTATTGAATAGGTAAGATGGTGTCCTACAGGGCAAACCCATTACATTACTTTAAACTTTTACTTTAAAAAATATTCCTGAAACAAAATTCAGATTTCAGCTGAGCGGAAGCCTTTTTGACACAGCTGCGACGTACAATCCATTTTTTATTTAAGATAAATATTTTTGTTTTTTTTTTGTTTTACATGTTTTATTCTTTTATTTTTGTTATATTATCTTTAAAATTGTTTTTGTGCTGTGTCAAATAAATACTTTTTTCTTTCTTTCTTTCTTTCTTTCTTTCAGATAGACTTGAGTCCGATAACATGTCATATAAATCATCGATATTTTAAAATCATTTCGTCATGCAGTGACAACGACTAAATCATCACTCGATAATGACCATGACTGTATGAACGTGAACTTTAGTTTCGACTGTGACATTGACAATGACAAGATGTCAACATGCAAAGAGTGAATGCGGTGACATTTTTAAAAAATCATTGATGATTCTCACATTGTTCCCGTCATCAATATTTTTTTGTCATTGTCATGTAGTCATGTAGTCATTGGTATCGAAAAATCATCAGTCACCCATTTCTAAATTCAGAAAAAACCTGTAATTGTCAGGAAGCAAGTCAACTGTCTTTTGTATTCGCGATATTTTTTTGCTAGAGTTAAAAAGCTTCCAAATAAAACGTGTTATTGGCAATATTTTTATACGCGGTGGGTTCCGGAAGATGGATAAGACAGTCTACGATAAGAGAGGCCTAGTCAACTAACTAACTAACTAATTAACTTTTTGCATTACTAACATGCCACAGTAGTAGCTAGTCATTTAAACTGTATTTTATTGTAATTGCTGTTTTAAGATTTTTATTTTTGTATAAATCTATATAATTAATACGTGAAGAGAAAAAATTGTACCCCTTTTTAAGCATATTGCGCGCACGGAGGAGTGTGAGATATGGCATAGTTAAAGTTTATATGGAGAAGGAGTGCAGAAAGCTAAAATTACGGTCGTATTTCGACCACTTTGCGTACTCTATTTATATTATTGTACACCCAATAAATGTTACAGTGACACTAGCTATTACTATTAAGATCTTTATTGTTTACTTATTTATTTAAAATGCTTCATGTACAATGTACAAAGGCGGTCTTAATGCCGTAGGCATTCTCTACCAGACAACCTTAGGGTGATGCAGAGACAATGAAGGTAGATGCACCAAAAAACAAACTTAAATGAGAGGTAGGTATATTAAATTAAACTTAAAAAAAAACTATAATTATAAACTTACATAACATAAACATTACATAATATTTACCTGTGACATTAATAATAAATAACTATTCTATTCTGACAAAGGAGAGAGACATGGAAGACCTTTGTCTTAAAACTGGGCGTTTTTGGATATTGTTATGCGGTATCCGATATCCGCATCGTTATTTTTGGCATTTGATGCCTACTATAACAATATAACAATGTTCGTAGCGTTAACTGTGATGCGATATTGTTGAATGATATCCAATGCTATCCAGGTATCTTACTACAAAACTAGAAGGCACTGGGATCCGTTTTCAACATGACACGGGTTCCGATCTGTAAGTGGCATCGTTATTTTAAAATCGCCTATTTCTACTTTGTCTAGCAGCACGACAGGAAAGATTATAAAAACAAAATAAAGAAAGAAAGAAAGAAAATAATTTATTTGGTTGCGAAATTAAGACACCACTAGCAATAAAATAAAAAAATAAGAAAAAATAATAATCACATAATTTAAAAAATCACGTCTAAACTAATGATTTTCGTGAAACACAATATGTTGCGTTTAGACGAAGATTAGGGAAGAGTTCGGCCCAAAAAAAATTTTTGGACCACTATAAATGGACCATTCTGTATATTGTAGCTGTTTACCACAATCGTGTGAGCCTCACGGTTGCATCGAAAAGGTTCAGCGTATGCCAGACCTCCATGCCCGGCGCTGATTTTCAACTGAACCTGAACCTGCGGGTCTGCTGCGTAATAAAATGGTAATGAACATCGACACTGGTAATAAACTTCAATACGATCATGGAGACTAAACTTCGAGCTACCATGTAAAAAAAAATACCAATCATGAAGTTGGGACTCCTATCTTGTGATCGGCGATTTTTTAACACGCTTTTATTAGCTTCACCTGTAACTAACTATGTAAGAAAATCTTGGAAGTTAAATTTGACCCAGTTCCCGGTTTACGATTGAGCTGAAATATTGCATACACGTTCAGTTTGGATGACTAAAGCGTGTTCCATAGTTTAAAAAAAATATATATATATATTTACAAGGTAGTTCAAAGTGTAGTCTTTAACGATCATTATTGAACTTTACTACCCGTGTCGATGTTCATTACCATTTTAGTTACGCGGTAAACCCGCTGAATTACTCTTGTAACTCAGATAATAGCCAAAATAATCTCATCTTATATTCCCAAACACGAAAAACTCTTTTATCTTGTCACAATAGAACGGATTTAAATGCAAACAAAACATTTCCAATTGATTGACATTCATGAGGCGCTGGCGGTCCCCAAAGACGTTCCGTGAAGGTTTATAAACGGCCCCATATCCCATGGGGGCCGGAGAGAAATGCTTCGTACCTTTCACGACAATTGACGAAGCCGTTGCCGTTGGGGTCTTGTGGAGGCTTTTAAAATGGCTCTTTATTATCTTTAGACAGGGTTTCCCAAACTATGGGTCGCAGGTGAATATTGGGTGGGCCCCGGAGAAAATATATTTTTTACAAGCTGTACCCGCGGCTTTGTCCACGTTACAATATTTCGATTAATCTAAGAACTCACTCTTGACCGTAAGGAAAAAGGTTTTTCTTTAGAATTTACATTGTCAAAATCTTTTAAAATACCAGCGACCGGCCCCCGCTTCGCACGGGTGCAATTTCTCTACTATCCTTACATTAAATATAAAAGTATTATATCTACATATAAACCTTCCGTGAAAAATAATTTAACTGATGGTGAAAACCGCATCAAAATCCGTTGCGTGGTTTAGGAAGTGTTAGCGGATATACAGATTACAGACACAGATAGACGCGGAAAGCGACTTTATTAAAACGCTTTTATTAGCTTCACTTGTAACTAACTGACTAACTATGTAAAAAAATCTTGGAAGTTAAATTTGACCCCCTTCCCGGCTTCCGATTGAGCTGAAATTTTGCATACACGTTTAGTTTGGATGACAAAAGCGTTTTCTTTAGTTTTTTTTTAAACTATAATATTATTTTATACTAGTGCAATAAACGACTGCATTTTTTTACTAATCGTCTGAAATAATAACAAATGCGCTTTGCTTGGATGGGTGATATGTACACAATGAACTGAGAACATGGTATAAAACGATACGACATTTTTATTTTTCAAGTTATAATTATATGCCACACAAAGAGCAACAATAAGCCTTTTATTGTTGCTCTTTGTGTGGCATATAATTTTTAACCCCCGACAAAAAGTTTGTACAGTGTATCTGTTTGTGGCATCGTAGCTCCAAAACGGATGGACTGATTTCAATGCAGTTTTTTTTAATTGAAAGCTAGTTTAATCGGAAATCATTTTAGCTATGTTTCATGAAAATCTGTTTAGCCGTTCAAAAGTTACAGCTCTTTTTCTAGTTGGAGTCGGGGGTTTTTAAAACGCTTTTATTAGCTTCACCTGTAACTATGTAAAAAAATCTTGGAAGTTAAATTTGACCCACTCTGCGGTTTCCGATTGAGCTGAAATTTTGTATATACGTTTAGTTTGGACGACAAAGGCGTTTTCTTTAGTTTTTTTTTTAAACTATAATATTTATTGACAGTTAGGTTATTTTATGTATTTCTATGAATCGCTGTTCGTATTACTTTGGGAACCACTGACTTAAAGCATCAACCTCGCGCTTCCTTGGGTACGTTGATGGAATATCACGCTTTGCACCTTTATGAGGTGAAGAATGGATGTCGGAAATTATTTTTTGCGAAGGGGGTGCTCAGACGACCGACAGCAATCGGTCCGATAATAATCAGTGAACTACGGGAAGATTCTGGGCACGCTGCCAATTGACAGCGAGGAGGAGGAGTACTTTGACGCCTAGGTACTCAGTTTTATATTTATTTTATTTTATGATTTATTTATTTAACAATAATTATTAGTGTACATATTTAAGTTTATATTTTATGATTGTATATAATTATTAGTGGAAATAATATTTATTTTATTTAATTAATTTTTGAGAAAAAGGTATTTACATACATAGACTAAATATTTACTAATATTATTAGTTAGTTTTATTATTATTAAATGTAATTTTCTCTCTAATATATATATATAGGTACCAATTATATTCACAGGAATAAATTGGATGAATATTGCTACCAACAAACAAAAAATATTTTTTGTTTTTAAATATGTATTTTATAAAATGAATAAAGGATATAATCATAAAAATAGCACCTTATTAGACATGTCAACAGGAAAAGAAAAAAAAATAGAAAAACACGGAAAGGACAATTTCCTCTCCTGTTATTTCCCGTATTACTTTCACAATTAGTAAAGTTTGGAACATTCCAATGAATTAGTTCCTAGTTTAACTAGAAAGCAGAAATTAAAACTGAATTATGTAGTTACGGGTAACGTTACGTTACGTTATGTAAGTTACGGGTAAAATTTAAGCGGAAAGTTCGTGCGAAAAATATTTTTGTTTTCAGCTGTTCGAAATTACTCTTTGTTTGTTTAGTGGAGAATATTCGCTAGGCTTACAGTTAGGTTTACAATTTTGATAGACTTTTTGTTTATGATTAGGGATTGTGTTGATAAATGTCTAGAAAGTTAAAAACTTTTGCTGTCGAAGGGGAGGGGTTAATAATTGCAAAAAATTTGCTTACGTAATACTCAGGGGTATTCTAAATGTAATACGACTCAACATTTTTTATATTCTAATGCCATTTAGAATTCTTTTGAAATAAATCTCCACATACAATAAACACTGAGCCCTGAATAATATAAAACCAGAATCCATTTCAATCATCCGAAAAAGCAAATAAATGTTTCTGAGTCAAAGGCAACTCTTCAATAATGCATGCCGCATATTTTAAAGTTCCCATTCGTACACGGGTGTGAATGTACTAGATACTAGATTTCTAGACAGGATTATTCTGAGACGAAATCTCTGTCTGATGCGCCGTGAAATAGAATGCCTAGGGCTTACAAAGTCTACGACCTAAGCATGTACGCTGCTTTAAATTTTATAGTAGGCTTTAAGCATTATTTCCATGTACTGAGAACGTGTGAGAATTACTAAGAGACACAGTGCTACGATTAGTGTCGGCAATTTTCGTGTGTCTTCGGAAATACGAATAATAATGATAGTAATTTATATTAGAAATTGCGTAGCGAATGTAACCATTTTTCGGGAAAGAAAATTTTGACCGTGAACAGGGGGACACGAATTTACGACCTTCTGCGCTCTGTGGGCTGAGCACGAATGTTTTGACGTATCGTAACGTAAATGTTAGCAGATTTTGAATAAAAAAAATACACGTTTAATCCATGATATTTTTTTGGAAATACATGCAGAATTTTTCCATTTATATATGAAACAAGTGTTGCATAAAATTGAATAAAAATGCGATAGATTCATCGTATTTTATAATCAAAATTTACTTACGTTAACGTTACCATACGTCAAAACTTTTGTGCTCTGCCCTCTGATCAAATATCGTATAGAAAGAAAGAAAGAAAAATCATTTATTTGCCACAAAAACAAGACACACTAGAATGATAGACATAGGTAATAAGAAGAGGACAGGTGCATACACAGAGAAGACATTATTTTAGGGTAAAATTGAGTAAAGAAAATAATAATTTAAAAGAATAAAATATAATTATGTGGGTGTACTGCACCGAGTGCGCATCACCTATTCAGTGTGTGTCCCGAGCTGTAGCAAATGGGTGTCCAGCTCAGCATGTGCCAGGCTATGACACCTGACGCTGATATTCTACTGGATCCCGGTTATGACATACGGATGTCGAGCAAAGCAGTAAAAGAGTTTGCGTGTGTGCATTTTGTCGAATGTTGTGAAATCGAAGTAAGTATCATGTACATTATTTTACTTATAAACGATGATTATACGTTATTCAACTGTAACGTGTATCGCGGCGGTAACACGCGTTATTTGCACATGAGATATTTTTTATCCCATGTGCTTATGGCGTATAGCGGAACACCGTTCGCGGTCATTACCGTCCGTATTACTCTCTATACAGGGTGCCACAAATGTTAACACATTAAATGAAACCACGTATTCGGTATCATGTTCTGAAGCAGTACTCAAAAAATCTGCTATTTTTACCCAAGTTTTTTTTGCAATAAATTTCACTCTGCTATCATTCATCTAGGTAAAGGGACATCGATGTAGAAATTTATGGCACCTTTATCTGTTCTACATGTGTAAATAAAAATAATTTTGGTTAGAATATATTGAAGACTTTTCAAACTTTGTCTAGAGATCGTGATAGGTGTAAAATTATGAAAATTTAAATTAGTTCCTGTGGCTAAACTACTGATTGGATCTGATTGTTTTTTTTTTGTCTACGGTCACAGAACGTGAAACTAAATACGTGGTTCAATTTAATTTGATAAAATAGAAAGAAAGAAAGAAAAAGTATTTATTTGACACAGCACAAAAACGATTTTAAAGATAACTTAATAGAAAAATAAAAGAATAAAAACATGTAAAACAAAAAAAACAAAAATATTTATCTTAAATAAAAAATTGATTGTATGTCGCAGCTGTGTCAAAAAGGCTTCCGCTCAGCTTAAGCTGTCGCGCTGCGAGCAGCCCGACAGCGCTAGTTTTCAGCGGGAGCCACATCGAGTGACGGTATGTGTGCTTATACATGTACATGTGTGTACAGAAAATATATTAAATAAATAATTATTATTAAAGAACGTGTGTGTTGTGCGGCAGCCTGTATATACTCGTATATTAGTTTCTCTTCAAGCAACATTAAGGCCCAAATCATGGGTAAAAGATGTTAAATTAAAATCAAATAGCTCTTTCCTGAAGTGACCTATTCTGATCCAGGGGTTCGAAAATCAGCAAAACAATTGTGTAAATGGTTTGGCAGGGGTCTTCCAGTCTGTATTTCTCTAGGGACTACGGTGCATCGCTATCGAACACTGCGATAGGAAATCGAGCAGTGATGGGACACAGTCGATAGAAATGTATTATCGACATATACGGGATCTAGTTAATGTGAATTATGTAGCGTACCAGGCAATTGTAATAACAATATTGATGTTAATGTGTTCCTGTCTACATGTAATTAGATTTTGGTAACAAAAATTTGCCATATCCGAAAAAAAACTTTAATTTCCAAAAAAGTTATTGCCACGCCTACGATTCTTTCCAGCTACATAATATTTTGAAGACGTCACGTGAGGTAAGTAAATATGTCTAGAAGTAGACTGCGATAAGCTGAGTTTATTTACACATCATAATGATGTTAATAGTGACCAATGACATTGTCTATAATCACCGTTGTTTTCAATATTGTCGAAAATATAATCTATTGCAATTACTTTTATTACCCCGCAAGGTCTTCAAAGCCATGACAAATATATCTTTATTTTAATATTTACTCAAATATTGAATTTACATCGATAACAACAAAAGCACATACCTATCATCCCCTTGTCTGCACTGCGACGATTTCTTTTCAAGCATTCAGGTAACAGACTAATGGTTATACGAACAAATAGAACAATCTAGAACAATCGGGAACAATCTAGAACAATCCAGGTATTGTGCAGCGATATATCTTGTTTAAAATTCGATTAGGAAAGAAATCGCCGCAGGCCTATCGAAAGAGCTGAGCCAGATATGTTTATGTGTGTAAAGTTTGTGTTTGTAAAGGCACCCACGATACACGATTAATTCCTAGAGAGATATTTTGTATGGCATCGGTGATCTACAATAAATTACCAAATTGTATCAAAAAGCTAAATATCAACGTATTTAAAAAACGCCTAAGTGACTCCTAATCCAAAAAGTTATTACCATGTGTCAGAGTATTTGAAGTAGTGTTATAATCGTCGATATTTTATTATATTATAGTATATATTAATGTAAAGTATTTTTTTTTCTGTTTTTTAATAATTTGATTTATTTTAGCATTTAATGATTTGACATTTGAGATGGTATTAATTTTATTTCTTTGATTTGATTTAATAATACTTAATCATTAACACCATTGTCAACTTGAGTTCAGTAAATAAATCATTGATTGATTGAGAGGAGCAGTTTTTTTAATAGAATTACTTACATGCTTTCATTTGTTACGGATAAAAAGATTTCATATTCTGACAACAAATTATACATAAGGACATTGGGCATTCCCAGTGGTGGGGAGCAAAGCAAAGAAACAGTCAAAGTAGAAACTTATGTCATCTTTATCTATTCTTAACGTGTAAATAAACAATATTTTGGTTATAATAAGGTTAGAGAATTTCCACATGTCACCTAGAGATCTTGTTAAGTATAAAAGTAAGAAAATTTTAATTAGTTCCTGTGGCTAAATTATTGATTTGATTTGATTGATTTTTTGACTATAGTCACAGAACGTGATACCATATACGTGGTTTTATTTAATTTTGTAATATCGTCATCACCCTGTATACTGGACTTGAGTTATAATTCCGTTTCACTAATAGTTTATTTATTTATAATATTTATGTATCCATAAGTAATAGTACAAGCAGGATGGTAACAATTATGGACCCTGTCGGGCACAGCACAGTTAAGTAGGAGAGTAGTAGTAGTAGTTATTTAATTCGTGTATGACCTTATAAGACAGCACTTAATGCAACAAGCATTTTAGGTATGGCATTATGGCTCTAAAACTCTTCAATTAATTGCCTAAGGATGTTAAAGTGACAGATAGTTTATGCAATAGGATGACTATGATACTTTCTTTTTTGTTCTCATTGTCGGTTTTATTTTTTACTGTTTAAAGATTAAGTTATTTTTTATTTTATTTCTCTCTCGTGTGTTGTCACTGTCCGTGTTGAATAAATGTATTTTCTTTCTTTCTTTTATGTTTATTTAAAAAGAGGCCGATGGGTTTTTTAGTGAACAAGTCATACTACACGGTAAATGTTTTTTTGGAAAATAAAACTGATGGGTAATAGAGATATAATTCCACAGAGGCCGATTGCTTCGTTATGAACTTTTATTATTTTGAATATATTTGTGCATAGCTATATACCTATTTAAAAAATATTTTTTATTTCTTATGTGTCAACTTTTGAAGTGTGTTTTTTTTTTTTTTGTAATCTTTAATCTTCTCTCTCTTATGTTGTCAATATGTCTGTGCTGAATAAATGTTTTTTCTTTCTTTCTTTCTTTCTCCTTTCTTTGTACGCCTATCAAGGCAAAAACATTGCGATACCAAATTAGCTATTTTACACCATGACTGTACATAACACCTGTTTCACAAATAAATTGATTTGAATTTGAAGTTTTTTTTTTTTTTTTTTATTTGCTTCACATATCTGAATTCTATAATAAAAAAGGTAGATTTAAGAAATTATCTATAATAGGGGTAGGTACAGGATTTTGATTCTTCAGTTATAATTGGAGCTAGTCAATTTCACGCTTGTTAAATCTTACATACATCTTGACTAGAATTTTCTTTATTTAATTAAATTTCTTGGCAGTCAGCTGTGCCAAGAATTGAAGATAAATTGGAAAATCGGCAGCGGAAATTGTGATCTAATTTAAATAATTCTAGTTATTTTAACCCAAAATAAATAATATAGCATCACCATAGGTCTTCTTGGTCACCTCATTTGATTCCCAGATCGAGCAGTGTTTTAGAGTTTTTCTATTAGAAAATTCTAAGTAGCTGCTCGGAGTTTGGAAATATCCGCTTAGATGGTAATAGATGTGAAGGTAGGCAAGTTGCTTCATGAGTTCAAGCCACATTTAAATTAATTCTGCACAGCATGTAGCACGCCAAACCAAGCTATATTTTGGACGGGTTCCCTTATAAAAATATTCACCCTTCGCCACTGCTAGCCAATAACACTATTTTAAACATAAAACCCTTCAACGCTTCCTATAATAAGCCATCCAAGTCCCTCAATTATCGCTATATCAAATATCGTTCAAAGTTGTCACAAGAATTATAAATCAAAGACCTACAAAGGGAATATTCAGATTTAACTGCTTCAGTCAATTTCCAAAGTTACAAATTACAGGTTAAACTTGTTAACGTGAATGTCAACACGATCGCGCGTGTTCACATTGGACAGTTCCGACATGACACCTACAGCGATATCGGTGGAAAATTGTTTTTTTTTATATTTGTTTATTTCTCTTACAATGTAAAGCTTTATTTGCTTTAAAAAAAAAATGTATACACTTTAAATACAGTAGGGGCTTGAATATAGTCATCTAGAATCTCGTGATCATGATGATGAATGATTTAAAAAATAAAGAAATATTAAACACTTTTATTGTACTCAGTAAAGAAAGAAAGAAAAAAAAAGAGAAACAACAAGAAAAACAAAAATTAAAATAATCACATAGTTATATACGAGATGTTAAAAAATTAACTCTAAGTATTTCGCGAAGTTGTTGTAGTCATCATTATGAACTACTTTTACTATGGCAAGAAACCTGAAATCGCGAAAAGAGAATCAGCTGTTCCATACAAGTTATTCAATATTACTCGTAAATGTATGGAACAGCTGATTTTTATTTTCGCGATTTTTAAGCATTTCGAGTTCAGTTTTCGAAGCAGTGATAGCTTAGCGGTTGAAAGCTTGCCTTCCGTACAAGAGGGTCTGAGTTCGAACCAGACCCGCACCTCTGACTTTTCGGATTCATGTGCGGATTAGAATTTGATTATCACTTGCGATAACGGTGAAGGAAAACATCGTGAGGAAACCCGCACTAGGCCAGCGTGGTGGACTAAGGCCTAACCCTTCTCATTCTGAGAAGAGGCCCGTGCCCAGGTATTATTATGAAATGTATGGAACAGCAGAATTTTATTTCGCGATTTCAGTTGTGGTCCGTATAGATAGTAAAAGTTGTTCATAATAATGAGTAGGTACAGTAGTCCCTTTACGGCTTTATGTATGTATATTTATGTATGTATACATATTCTGTCAGTCAGTCAGTGGTAATCGAGCTTTATATATTAGAGATATCTATACTTTTTCCGACGAACCGTGTAATTATATACTCAGAAGTTTTCGTGTCGCGTCGCGTCGTGTCGTGTCGTTATCGGATAATGGCAAAGCGCTCTTTAGCTGAAAATTTTAACAGCTAAGGGTATTAGTAAATAATCCTTTGACAGTTAAGTGAGGTGTCATTATAGGTAATAATAAAATGTCAACGTATAGTCGGGGAGCTGGTGACAAAAAAGATAATAACGTTAATACAATTTTTTTATTCATATAAAATTATAGAGTGATTATAGATTAGTTCTAGTTCACTTATTTAAGTTTTGAGACAAGTTACGCGCAGAAAATCGCTTAATATTTTTTTTTATTAGTAAACAATGAAATACAACATTGAAAAGTCAAAATAGGTAAAATATTTTTTTTTCGCGTACTTTTTTGCTTTCATACAACAACATCAAACCCCCGACTTCAATTAGAAAAAGAGCTGTAACTTTTGAACGGCTGAACAGATTTCATGAAACATAGCTAAGATGATTCTACGAACAACCTAATATTATGTAGTACATTCGAACATCTCAACCAATGTGGACATGTGTAATTAATTGGTTCCCAAGATACAGGCTTGCCTAGTTTGGGACCAATAGAAATCCTACCATTTTATGTATTTTTTTGGAAATAAAGATTTGAATTTGAATGATTCCCAAATAAACTAGCTTCCAATTAAAAAAAACTACACTGTAATCTGTCCATCTGTTTTGGAACTACGATGCCATCTGTGGCAAGTGAGTGACGTGAGTGGTGTTATAAGTTGCACAAAGACACACAGCTACACACTACAAACTTAGAACCCTCACTTTTGCCAGGAGTTAAAAAGAATGAAAACAGTATATTTCTTCAATACTGACGATTTTTAGAGTAGACAAAGAGTATTGTAGGAAGGGCAGTGCCCACCCTTGTCCCCCCCCCCCCCCCCTTAGCTACGCTCATGACAACCCTATAAGGCGTGACGTACGTGATGTTAAAATTGTTTAAAAAACCACAGCATTATGCTGAGTTGGGGGGCATTTTTGGTCTCTTTTTGGTGGTTTTTTGGTTTTTTGGTCTCATTATTGTGAAATCAGACAACGATTAGGTTCTCACAAAAGACGTTTATTGACTAAAGCGCCGCGGCCGGCGTACGGCTTATAAACATGACCGGCCCACTTATTTCTAGGTATACCCTACATTACACCTCCACCCTTATTTACTAACTTAACTAACTTAATACACATAACAATCACACTCTCCACTTACAGTTAAGTACATTTTTATCCTGTGATCTTAGTTACAAACCATACATTAAATACCTAAGTATGAAATAGACAAACAATCAGGACCTAACGTATTACATAAGTATAGGTACATGACAAATTTAATGCGTGACTAGTCTTCAAGACTGCCCGTATCTTTGCGGTGGTTTCCTAGTTCGAATCAGACGGGTTTCACCCGCGGTCGAGACAACTCCGTTCGATTCACTATCCGTACCCACCCTGCTAGACGAGCCCGGCGCTGTTAACTCCAGCTGGGAGTCCGCCCCATCAGTACCGCGCCCCACACCGACCGCTGAGCTCACACCAGTCGGTATTTCATTTACTGGTACGGAAGGAAAAACCAGAACGTTACCTAATTGCCGGTTAGAATTTTGTGACGTCGCTTTTGTGCTGACTATTATGTCATCTGTAGTTTGTGATTGATTTCTACATTTAAGCTTTAACTGATCAATATGCCTATGTATCACTGTGCCATCTAATAATCTTATTTGATAATCTGTAGTACTTAGACAACTACTTACCGTACCACTTATCCACCTCCTTAACCCTTGGTACACCCGGCACCAAACCTCGTCCCCGGTCTGCATCGTACGACACGACCCACCTGCCCCGCGCTTCTGACGTTGCTGCGCTTCGGTCACCTGCTTTTCGCGTGATGGCTTCAACCGGTCTATCCGAGTTCTTAATGTTCTACCTTGTAATATTTGCGAGGGTGTTTCTTTTGTGGTACTATGTTCAGTGGTTCTATGAACTAGTAAAAACCGTTGAAGCGCTTGCTCAACATCCGTATTTTGAATAATAGCTTTTTTTATAACTCTTTTGCACTGTTTAACAGCATTCTCTGCCAAACCATTCGACGCTGGATGGTACGGTGCGGAAAATACATGTTCTACTCCGTTATATTCTAAAAATGAATTAAATTCTTCACTACTGAACGGTGGTCCGTTATCGGAGACTAATTGTTTCGGTATTCCAAATCGTGACCAAATTTCTCTAATTTTACCTACGATTGCTTTTGCTGTAGTCGACACGACCGGACACGCTTCTATCCATTTCGAAGTAGCGTCAACCATTATTAGATACTTGTGTCCATGTATAGGCCCTAAAAAATCTATATGTAACCTAGTCCATGGACGTGATGGCCAGGTCCAAGGCTGCGGTGTATGGTGCACCGGTGCCTCAGCCATTTCTGCGCAGACCGTACAGCTTCGACATAGGTTTTCCAACATTTCATCAATCCCCGGCCACCACACATAACTTCTAGCTATACATTTTGTCTTTATTATTCCCATATGAGTATCGTGCAACTCCTTTAATACCTTATCCTGACAAGACTTTGGCACTATTAACCTGTGACCCCACATAAGGCAACCTAATTCAAGATATATTTCCCTTCGTCTATTAAAATAAGGTTTAAGTTCTTTAACGTCTATTTCATTTGGCCAACCATCCCTAACATAGCTCAAAATTCGAGTTAACAATGGATCTCTTTTTGTCTCCTCTCTAATATTTTCATTGTTAAGTAACAAGGCATCCGACGCAAAGTGAAGGTACGTTTGTTCCGGGACGTCTTCCATCGCCGTTTCGCTAATAGCTTTATAGCTTTCAAATAATCGAGACAAAGCGTCGGCTGTGTTTGAGTTTGTATTCACATATTCAATAGTAAAATCGTAAGCTGACAATATTAAAGCCCATCTCTGTAACCTACTAGCTGTCATGCTTGGGATTCCTAGTTCGGATCCAAATATACTAACCAGAGGTTTATGATCCGTTTTTAAAACAAATGGTCTACCGTATAGATATTGATGAAATTTCTTGACTGCAAATACTATAGCTAAAGCCTCTTTATGTATCTGACTGTAATGATATTCCGCGGAGGTGAGCGTCCTTGACGCGTACGCTATAGGATACTCCCGGCCGTCAGGCGCTCGCTGCGCGATCACAGCGCCGACTCCCCGTGAGCTCGCATCACACGTCACTACAACAGGCCGTGACTCATCATAGTGTGATAATATTTCTGAACTAATTAATAACTTTTTTATTTTATTAAATGCATGAGTTTGTGAATTACCCCAACTCCAATGTTTACCTTTTTTTAATAATTCATAAAATGGTGATAAATAACAACTTAAATTTTTAATAAATTTACCATAAAAATTAACCATACCTAAAAATGATTTTAGTTCGGATACATTAGTGGGAGGCGAAAGTTTTAATATCGGTTTAATTTTATCTGGATCTACCCTAACTCCCTCTCTGCTAATTATAAATCCTAAGTATTTGGCCTCCTTACTCAAAAATTCACACTTTTCCTTTTTTATCTTTAAACCATTTTCTTGTAATGTTTTAAGAACCATATTTACGGTCTCTAAATGTACAGCAATCGATTTTCCCGTGATTAAAATATCATCTAAAAATATTGTAACATTTGGTATTTTCTCAAACAACTTTGTCATTATTCTTTGGAAAATTCCCGGACTGGACGCGAGTCCATATACTAGTCGATTGTATCTAAAAAGACCTTTATGCGTATTAATAACTGTTAAATCCTTCGATTCATCCAATAATATCTGATTATACGCCTGAGATAAATCTAGCTTGGTGAAATACCTACTACCACTTAGCTTAGTGAATAAATCATCAATTTTAGGCACAGGATACTTATCAACTCTTAACATACGATTCAAGGTAACCTTATAATCAGCACATAAGCGTAAAGCGCCATCCGGCTTGTGTACAATTACCAGTGGTGTGGCCCAGTCGGAGGTGTGAACAGGATCGATGACGCCAGCGCGCAGCATAGCCTCGAGCTCAGCGTCGACGCGAGCGCACAGCGCGTAGGGTAACGGCCGCGCGCGACAGAATACCGGTACGGCCCCCTCCCGTAAATGCAGAGTAGCCCGACCGCCAGTGAAACGCCCCAATCCGCCATCAAATAATTCATTGTATCTAGAATAGATATCACATATAATATTACTCCTTTGTTGACTACTCATTTCACTCTCTAAACAAACATTATTAACTGTTATAGGGGGTATATTAATATTCAATTCCGAAAGCCATTGCCTGCCTAAAAGTGTGGTAGTTCCAGTATTAAACACGTACAAATCTAATATTTTTCTTATATTATTATAGTTTACTACCACTTCTATGTAGCCCACTGGCTGAACTTTGCTGCCGTTATAAAATTTTACTGATAAATTACACTGTCGTAAAGGTATGTTAGAAAAATGTTCGTGATAAGTATTTCTCGAGATACAAGATAACGGAGACCCTGTGTCAACTTCCATCGATAAAATTACATTATTTATTACAATATTCATGCTCACCGGTCTATATTGGCTCAACGACATTTGATATATTGGTTCCTCCAGATCTACATGGTCTTCTCTCTCCATATCTTCTTCCCAATGCGCCTCGAACGTGTGCATTGCTGGCGCTGCAGCCGTCGCACCCGGCCGTCCTCTTCCGGCCCGACCGTAGCCCCGGCTGGTCCCGCGTAGACGCCCGGCGCTCGCGCTGCCCCGTATCATTCCTCGGCCGCCACCCCGTATTTGGGCATGACCCCGAGTTTCAGTAATACCCTCATTCTTCTGACACATACGACGTAAATGGCCGATTTTTCCACATTTACTGCACTGATACTTTGCAAATCTACAATCCATCACGGCATGTCTGTAATCCCCGCATGCTGCGCATCCTCCGACCTGCATGCGGTGTACATCTCCCGTTTGTTCAAACGCGGCCGAACTCCTCCGCGAAACGGCGCTAGTTTTAGAACCGTCGGTTCCCTGCGTAGCACCGTACGCACCGACCGCGACCGGCCCGCTGCCGTTACAGCGCCCGTCTACTGCGGCTGCATCTCGCTCCGCCGCCTCCAATGCACTCGCCACTGAGATTGCTTTAATGAATTTTATATTTCCTTCCGCAAACAATCGTTGTCTAATGAGGTCACTCATGATACCGCACACGAATTGGTCTCTCAAATTATCGTCTAAACTTGCACCGAATTCACAATACCGTGTTATTTTCTTCAATTCCGCTACATAGTCCGCAATACATTCACCAGATTGCTGCCTTCTTTGCCGAAATTTATAACGTTCAGCCAGAATTGAGGGATTTGGTTGCAAATGTTCTCGCATGACCTTCACAACGTCAGTGAAAGTCATGTCAGCCGGTTTCCTCGGACTGCACAAATTCACTAGTAATTCATACGCCGCTTCACCCATAAATGCAATTAACGTTGGTAATTTTAGTTCATCCTTCACTGAACTCACGACAAAGTACATATCTAGCCTATCACAGTAGGACTGCCAGCTCCCGGTCTTCATGTCGAATTCCCCAAACTTCGCCATCCTCGTCGCCATTGTGAAATCAGACAACGATTAGGTTCTCACAAAAGACGTTTATTGACTAAAGCGCCGCGGCCGGCGTACGGCTTATAAACATGACCGGCCCACTTATTTCTAGGTATACCCTACATTACAGTCTTGAGAGCTAATCCACGTAATTTTATGACAAGCCGATCATATTGCAGTGACGCTCGAACTTGACGCGAGCGTCTCTCTCGCTGAAGCTAAGATTATTCCCAAATATTGTGTTGTTCTGATCAAAATTTTACTGCACCTGCGCGCCAACTGCACTTCTTTATGACGTGAATTAGCCTATGCTTTAATTATTGTTTTTCTTTCGTTTATTTTTTGTTCTTTCATTTGTTCCTGGCGAGTCCAGAAAACTGCTTTCTTTCTTTCTAAGTGAAGTTGCTGACACTTTCAAGCTTCATGAACCCATTCTATAATTATGTGCCGTAAACATTCTTCTCATATCTACATTCATACATTGTCCGATAGATTATACAAACATTTGATATTTATTAAAAATCCCCGGATTGAATTTTTATTAACAGATCAGTGCTGAGGTTTGCGGGCACCTAAATTTGCATAGTAAATTGTTAGCCTCATCGATATCTAGTACAGTCGGACTCGTAACGCTGGAGATAGTCATACAGATTATGTATGGGATGCGTTATTTACTGTATGTAAATTAGCGCGACTGATATTTAGGTAGATTTACAGAATCTCAATTTATATATATATTTATATATATATAATATATATATTTGGAACCATATATCAGTTGTAGCGGACGGCGAAAATAAAAATGAGGATTGAATTCGCGATGTTTTTCGTGTGATGTTTATTTGTCATATTACGGGCTTCTAAAATATTGTCGTTTTTGATATTCGGATATTTCCGAATTAATTTTTTTAAAGAAAAATATTACATTAAGATTAAACTTAGCGTTTTTTATAGGAAATTTCCAGAACTTTATAAAAATGAAATGATACTTGAAAAAATATTTTTTTTATGTGTAAATCTTTCGAACCAATATTTTGGTAACTTCGACCATTTATTGTTTAATTTTTTTTTTGCCAACATATTGCTTCAATATACTTAAATAAACATACTAGAAGTTTGAAAATGGGATCTGCATGTAGATTTTGTATGGAGAAATTTTTGTTTTTGATTTTGTGTTTTTGTTGATTTTGTTTGTTTTTTGTATTAAGGAGATTGATAAATTAATGTTGCACTGAGGTTCTAATTACTGATGTCTCAGTGCGACATGTATGTAAATGTATATGTATACATTAATTTATCTATCTCCTACAAAATTATTAATGTATCCAGAGATAAATTTTCTTTTGCTTTGTTACCGACTGTACCTACATGAATATATTATTGCGTCTAACCTCGACAACTAGCTACAAAATGTGGTCACTATTGTGTCTAAGCTAGGCTGGGAGCTAGTAACAAAACTAAAATGTTATTCAATACTTTATTTAATTTAATTTAATTATTTATAATTGAAGTAAACTAGCATGTTTTTTTACGGTATACGGTTTTATATGGTTTATTACGGCATAGGTAACCGTTAATAGCTATATAATAAATGTCGTTTTAAAATGACCAATCGTTTCGTAAATTAATCATAATGTTACAAAATCCACTAAACAGCATATTAATTAAAAATTATTAGCCATAAAATATCAATTTGAAATATTTAAGAGTCTGTAATGCTAAGCTATGAGTCAATTAAAATTTATATCCATTTAAAAAGCTGTAAATATAACAGTTTCAAACAAAATCTCTTATAATAGCATTTGAATGAAAAAACAGAGACCCTTCGCTATATTTTATGTAGCATCTGTTTGGGAGTACGGCTGTGTCCTCGCCAAGTTGGGGCCAAACTGCTATTATCGGACTTTTGAACTCAGTACTAAATATGGAGGGCATTAAAATGTGAGCTGTGATTTATTTTTCGGTGATGACTTTGTATGTATATTGGTATAGTACCTAATCTTGAAAAATGATGCCGAAATGAGAGTTTTAAAATTTTAAAAACTGTTCATGAATTTTTAGCTGTAACTACAACAAATCATAATTTGTTTAGAAGCACCGAAAAGAAATATATGTACAAGATATATGTATTTTATACAGTATATTTTTTTATATAGTGCGCATAATTTGTGGAGTGATTCAGTCTCTGGGGGGCTAAAAAGGCCGCTTTAGATGAATCATAATATGATTCATATTACGAATGTCAAAATATCTACTTAATTGACGACTCTTAATGTCATCCGCATAAGGTTCATAATCAGTAATCATCTGTTTGACAGTTACTACGCAGATCATTAGATGAATTGCTCAGTGTGGCCTTTTTAGGCCCCCTGATCCTAAATGCAACCGCAGTATTGGGATACACTTTAAAACAAAACGAAAATTCGACTTAGTATCGGGGACACGCATAATTTATTAGCGGAAGCCATACAAAAACATTTTTTTATTTTGTTTTGGAGTGAATTTTAGTACTGCGGTTGCATTTGGTAACGGACACTTAATCACTCTGCAAATATTGCACACTCCATAAAAAAATATCCTGTATTATATCGATTCCTATGTATAAATAGATAAAAATAACTATGTATCCTTATTTCAGTTTAATTATTTTGTCCGTGCATCTACCATCCCTTTTTTCAGCATCACCCTTAGGTTGACTGGTAGAAAATGCCTTAGGCATTAAATCCGTCTCTGTACATAGTGCATACAGTAAAAATAAATAAAAATAATAATATTACAAATCAATTATTAAAATAACTTGGCGCTTTTTCCAAGTCCCCTTTTAACAAGATAATAATTCATTACCTTTAGATTAATGTCACAAATAAGATTAATTCTTCTCCGAACTGTAAATATTTAATTTTGTAACCCATAAATCTGCGATGGGGTGACATAATAAGTTATAATAATATGTAATGCGTTGCTGCGACTCACGGATGCGGCGAATGCGGAACATTTACTTGGCGACGAATTGAAAATGTTGTTGGCATGCCAATACCGAATAGGATGCCAACTCAGCATTTGATGGGTAAGTATAAGAACACCCAGGGCAGATTTTCAGTTGGCACCCTTGCAGTGACACAGACGGAGGAAACAAATATTAATATATTTATATTATTATGTAATATAATAATTACAATATTTTATTTATTTATTATTTTATAGAATAATAACTAAAAGTACACAAATAAATAAAATTAAAGTGTCTGTTTGTAATGTCAAAATAACAGCTTTTTATTAAATGAATAATAATATGAAAGTATATAAGTACGGTACCTATAACAAAAAACTGTTTTTTTAAATATTTTTCGGTCTGTTTGTTCCGGCTAATCTCTGAAACGGCTTGCCCGATTTTGACGGGACTTTCACTGGCAGGTAGCTGATGTTATAAGGAGTAACATCAGCTAAAATTGTTAAGAACCGCATTTTTTTTTTTGATAATTTCCACGCGGACGAAGTCATGGGTACAACTTGTGATACCTAAATAATTAATTAAATTGCGGCCTACAGGCAAATAAAAAAATCCCTTAAATAATTAAGTGTTAAAAATAGTGAATGATGCAAATTGTATTAAATTGTTCTTCTTTCTTTCTTTCTTTATTAAAAGTGTTGGTTCATTTTGTTCTTGTACGCCTATTATTACGCAACTATTCCACCCGTGTGTCTCACGCGTCGGTGGCGTTAATAAGGAGACCTCCCATAAATCATGCACGGAACATAATTAAACGTTGAATCACTTTTATTCACACGGTAAATCACCGCGGAACTTTTATTTTAGAGAGGGTAAGCAACCACTGTCTATACTAACGGTCGTTTTTTTTTAATAAAGAGCACTTTAATATCGCTTTTTTTTTGTTTTTAAACATTGCTTGTAAACACTCTTGTATTTCTCCTGTATCGAGGGTACAGTTTACAGCCCAGAAGACTGGCAGCATAGCCACGTTGAATGGCAATGCTTATTCTTTGACCAAAGAATAGGCCAGCCCTCGGGTCACGCGTAGCGTCGACCGACCGTTTTGCAATATCTCTGAATAGGAGACGTGCATTCGGACCCCATGAACCGAGTGTTTTGACGCCAAATGGCCCAAATATATTACAGTGAAAGTATAGATACGTTATATAAACCTTTGTGGGTTCAATCTAACCACAATCATTATCCACCCACGCGATAACCTATCACTTCATTTATCTAAATATCCGTCTAACAAATCCGTAACTTCATTAAGTTGAATACTTAGGGGTATTCCGGGATATTCCGAGGTAACCGCACTCGTTGTCTCGCTAATCAAAGACGAGGTAAAGTCAATAATTTGGTACAATATTATGATTGGAAATCAGTTGGCCAGTTAGGAACTTTCGAGTTTTGATAAAGGAAGATCTACATGAAGAGGAATTCTCATTACGTAAAAGGATTCAAATCTTATAGTCGAATCCAGACAAATCATTCTATCAGTTTTTATGAAATCACTACTGTTTTAACCACAGATATTAGGTATATCTGTGTCTGTGGTTTTAACGGTGAAGAAAAACATCATGTCATTGTATAACCTGCCTTTTGGAGTATGGAGGACTGAACATAGATTTACGCGATATTAATACTCAATGGATATTATATAATAGGACCGAATGGAAATTGCTACACCGACAAGTGCTTAGCACTTAAATTTTGGATGGATGAATACTCAATGACTAAAGAATCCTATTCATTTAGTCATTGTTATTTTTTCTTGATGTAATTTTTTTGGAATGTATTTTTAATTTCACTTTTTTGTGTCGTAATTTGTGTGAAATAAATTTGATTTTCTTTCCTTCTTTTTAATTTCGAGTTTATAGAGACAAAAATTCGAAACTCGGTTAAAGCTAAGTTTCTCAACTATAATCGAGTTTCGAGTTTTTATCTCTATATGAAACATAAGGCTTCAAAAGCAGAGGGATCTAGAGGGATCATTAAAATGATGATGAACAATCTGGTTTAACAAAGCTTGGCCCGCGTCGCCGTCGACGTGGACGCCGGAAGTTGCGAATTATGAATAAAGAATATCCTATGTCCTTGCTGATGCACACTATTTCTTTGTCAAAAATTAAGATCGGTGCAACCGTTTTGTCGCGAAAAGACCCAAACAAAAAGACAGACAGTTACTTCCACATTTAATTAGTATGATTATTAAAGATCAAATATTTGCTTTGTCTGTCCTCATTGTGTCTCAAAACTCGTGTAAGTTTCGTCGTCATGTAAGCCTAGCCATCAATTATTGTGACCCAATATTCAGAGTTAGAGGTCTGTGCCGACAAACAAACAGTAATTGGTACAATTTAGGTTAATTAACGAAAAATGTAGTGGGTACAAGTGTGAATAGATAGGGTACTATGGGCGGTACGCGCGGCTACATATCAAGGTACCTAAACATTTTCAGTATACTATAAGCAGACCAGTGGCGAAGGGTGAATATTTTGATAAGGAAACCCGTCCAAAAAATAGCTTGTTCAGGCGTGCCACATCACCACATGCTGTGCAGTATTAATTTAACTGTGGCTTAAACTCATGAAGCAACTTACTTACCTTCACATATTTATTAATAGGTACTTAAGGGGGTATTTTACAGGAATGCCGCAAAAACCGATTTGTATTTACAATTTTTTGAATAGAAATTCTTATTTCTTTGTCCCGAAAAAAATATATATCAAACTTGAAGATGTGACAATCTCTGCACGGTTGTCCGATACATGATTGGATGAAGTTGGCTCGATAAAAAAAAATCGCAAAGTTACCCCTTTTAAAAAAGTGTTTACAAGATTATTTCTAAAACATGATATTATTTCAAATAATTTTTACATCACAATATTGGTCGCAAATATACCAACGAAAATCGGTTGTTATTTTTTTATAATATTACGTATATTGGTCACAATTTGATAAAAACCACAAAATTCGTGATTTCTGTCATCTCTGCCATCAATCAGTCGCGTTTCGGCGCGTATCGAGGTCGGACCTGTGCAATTTTTTTTGACTTTCCTGCGCTTACACTTTATTCAAAACCAAAAGAAAGAATGACAGTAAAATCATTAAAAAAATTATTAAAAAGCAACAGGAAGTATAAGTAACTTGCCTTTTATTCAGAAAATCTAAGTATTTCGTTTATAAAAATCAATATGCTAAAATAATTTCTTGACATCTCCGTCAAGAATTCATTTTATAGGATGTAGTATAGGAAAATCAGTACGACAATTTGTAGTGTTGAGAACAAAGAGTATGAAGTTTTATATACACCATGTCCCAAAATTCAACGATAAGCGGGCACCAGAGGGTTGACCAGCTCATGACTACTCGAGAACAAAAAAAAATTTTAAAAAAATCTCAATTTTTAAGAAGTTACATAAAAAAATTGAAATCCTTCAAAAATTTACACCCCTTAAGATATTTTTAATGACCATGACCACAATGTTTCAGATATTTCTGAATTTCTTTTTGTACCGGCAACCTAAGTAGCACTGCTATCCACCACAATCGTTAAAAATCCCAGAATGCCTGTAGATTTGACACAAAAATCAATTGATTGATTTTTGTGATTTGTGAAATATCTGAAACATTGTGGTCATGGTAATTAAAAATATCTTAAGGGGTGTAAATTTTTGAAGGATTTCAATTATTTTATGTAACTTCTTAAAAATTGATTTTTTTTTTTAATTTTTTTTTGTTCTCGGGTAGTCATGAGCTGGTCAACCCTCTGGTGCCCGCTTATCGTTGAATTTTGGGACATGTTGTATATTCTATTTACCTACTTTTATAGAACAATATTCATAGTACTTATATCATATTGATATATCGTCTGATACTATTAACACACACACTGATGTTTTAATACTATGCAACATAATATTATGCAACAGTTTCATAAACTACTATTATTTCGTATTGAACTGATCTACGTTTCCTTAGATTTTGTATAATTTTGTTCCTTATTAAACGCTGACATTTTAAAATGTGTCGGTCGGCCCTATAGGTACCGATTTGCCGATGGCCCAACCTAATTTTACTTCTTTTAATTTTATTTCTTTATGGGCTTTGCAGTCCACTAGAAAAATGATTCACCAATTTAAATTATAATCTTTACCTTTATTTATGTATTATGGGTTATCGTGGTTGTCCGTGGCATCACCACGGTCCTATCCGAAAACCAGCGCTGCAGTATTTATTTTATCTGTCAGGATTAACTGTCAGGATATGCTGAGATAGGTACATTCTTTGGCCTCTTGCAGGACTTTTTTAACCCCCGACAAAATAGAGGGGTGATATAAGTTTATAATGTGTATCTGTGTATCTATGTATCTGTGAATCTGTGTGTCTGTCTGTGGCATCGAAGCTTCAAAGCGGATGGACCGATTTCAATGCAGTTTTTTTTAATTGAAAGCTAGTTTAATCGGGATGGTTCTTAAAATCTGTTCAGCTGTTCAAAAGTTACACCTCTTTTTCTAGTTAGAGTCGAGGGTTTTAGACGGTTAGATTATTGTTATCATTATTTGATTTTTTTGTGTGTTTATGTAATTTCGTGTGCGAGTCCGATTTAAATGTTTTTTCTTTCTTTCTTTCAATTTTGAAGCTATTCATCTGCATACATAGCGAGGAATCTGAACTAGGAATATGGTTTTGATCTATGAATATGCAATTTATTTTTTGGTAAAAAAGCAACCCTGTGAACATACTTAATTAGGTATGACTACGGAAACGGACGACTCCTACAGGTGTGGGTGAGAGTAGGTTATTATCTCAAGGCATGGATTTGAGTTGGCTTATTCTTCTAACATTACACACACATTGGCAGTGTCATCAGGTTTGTCATGCCGATATATCGGTTTCGTTACGGCATTATTGGCTTAGTGTGAAAATGCTCAATGTTGGTCGAGACAATTATGTGCACTTGCATAAACTCATACACAATGGGTATGATTGATAGTTTATAAGTAGATAGTTAAATAGGTATAAAATCTACAAATACAAAACGGAGGAACAGATTTTCTAGCGTAATATAGGACACTGGGTATACGATATTATGGATTTATATTTTTCAAGTATTTGCTGGTGTCATACTGCATGTTGCTAATTAATATTGCTATTCTGTGACACGTGTGTCACACAGTCTGATACGTCAATTGCGTAATTGCGAGAACGGAGCTCCCCTAGTGGGTGGGGCTTAGGCTGATACTTCACCCCCTCAAAAGTAAGAAATCGTCGTAAAATACAACCTTAATACATGATTATTGATACATACTGGCGATAGCCACGTTTAGAAAGGGAAGCCGATGGGAATCGTGTTATATAGAGCCTTCGCCACTGAAGCAGACCTATCATTGTATGGAAAGCCTATACTTACAGAATACCCCCCTGTCTGTCTGTGTGTGTGTGTGTGTGTGTGTCTCGCCTGTGTACATACCATCTCAGTTGTATTTGTCTTTTATCTCATTTTCGTGTACAATAAAGAATTAAGAGAATAATATTTTATGTCCATCCATCCAAAATTTAAGCGCTAGGCACTTGTCGGTGTAGCAATTTCCATCCATTCTTATCCAATGCCAAATCTTTTAAAACTTAATATGTTTCTATATTCGCTTTTTTCAGCTGATCAATGTAGTTTCTTCTTGGTCTTCCTCTTTTTCTTTTTGCCTCTATTTTCCTTTCTATAATGTTGGTAATGAACGTATCGTGCTTATCAAGTGACCAATCATGCTTCCTCTTCTTTTTTCTATGTGTTTCAATATTTGTCTGTATGTTTTGTAGTGCGCATAAATTGTAGAGAGATTTAGTCTGTGTTCCTAAATGCAACCGCAGTAATAAATAATTATTTAATTAGTTTATTTCCTTTGTTTATTTTTAGTTGACATGTTTCGTGTGGATAACAAATAATGATAATAATTTTGTAATTTAATAATAATAATTTTTCAATATTATAAGTAATAATTTTGCATACCGTAAGGTAGAATGTAGTGGAACGTACCTATTTATGTACAACATCTTATACCTACATTGAAGGCAAATAAAATGATTCTGATTCTGAATTATATTTTAGTATATATAAAATATTAGTAGTAGGTATTATATTTTAATTTGTAATAGGTATTTATAGTTGTGCACTTGACTGTACCCTCATTTACTATCATACTTTCTCTATCACTCAAAGGTATGCTGGTAGAAAACTCAAATTTGGGTTAAGCTCGCCTGTGTACATACCATCTCAATTGTATTTGTCTTTTATCTCATTTTCGTGTACAATAAAGAATTAAAGAATTAAAAAAAAAAACACTCGAAACCAAAATAAAAAATTGATTTTGTATGGCTTGCGCTAGTAAATTATGCGTGTCGCATACTAAGTCGAATTTTTGTTTTGTTTTAAGTGTATCCTAATACTGCGGTTGCATTTAGGAACAGAGACTAAAATCACTCTACAAATTATGCGCACTACATAAAAAAATATCCTGTATTAGGTATATTTTTCAGCCGCTTGTAAAATAAATGGTAATTGATATTTTTTCTTCCACTTCTAAATGAACACAAATAACCTTAACTTAAACTGGGATATATCTGTCGGCTACCAATTAAAGGTATCGTTAACCGTTTGGTTTATCTGCGGTTAACATCTGTTAATTAGTGGAGTGAAATTTAACTGTGAAATGAGTTTGTTGGTTTTAATCTTAAACGGCTGTAAGTATCAAGTTTTGTAAGAGGGTCGTTAGTTCGAGTTTGGGCGGTAATTAGATTATTTTAGATACGTATAAAAATGACTATGTTATAGGAATATAACTGTAGACTCTGTTATTGTTGTTATCAGTGACAATAAACTGAACCCCAATTCTCGTAATTAATTTACACTATGACTGAAAGCAGTGATAGCCTAGCGGTTGAACGCTCGCCTTCCATGCAGGAGGGTCTGAGTTCAAACCCGGCCCGCACCTCTGACTTTTCGGATTCATGTACGGTTTAGAATTTGATTATCACTTGCGACAACGGTGAAGGAAAACATCGTGAGGAAACCTGCACATCTGAGAGGGCCTCATAAAGTTCTCGATGGTGTGTGTAGTCCGCCAACCCGCACTAGGCCAGCGTGGTGGACTAAGGCCTAACCCTTCTCATTCTGAGGAGTGGCCCGTGCCCAGCAGTGGGACAGTAATGGGCTGAATTTATTTATTTTATGACTGAAAGTTGATCGAACTGAGATTATACAGAATTGACAAAAAATCGGTTTTACTACTCTTAAAATTGAGTCAAGTTTCAGTATTATTTGAATTCAATCTTCTTACAGACTCATTTCAATCTCAATTTTGACGTTTATGTACGGACGAGAATATCAATTTTATTATCTGTGTCGGTTCAAAATGTTAGCATAATACCGATTTGACTGCAATCAACATTCGACCTCATTTCATAAATATTAAAAAAAAAAGTCCTTGTATCCTTTGTGCAAAAAATATAATTATTTTCTTTCTTTCTTAAGAAAAGGGATAATGTTCGAGATCTTTAGGGGTGTACGTAAAACATTACGTACTTATTACAATATATTACATTATATTACCTATAATTGATAGTTTCGAGCGTATGGCACTCGTGGGTTGCAGCTGAAAACCAGCGTCAGGTGGCCAGTATCTCTGCCTCCTGACATTATGCTGAGCTGCGGCCTTTTGGCACAATAACTCATTTTATGTTTTCTTTGATTTGTTTTATTTATTTTTTATTGTGCTAATAAACTCTTTTTCTTTCTTTCTTTCTTTCTACAATATTTAATTAAGTCCGGCGCATCCTGAGCAGTTTGCAGTTAACATCTTTGCTGTCTGGATAATACTTTCAAGACAGTCGCCATTCTCCTCTCCATACATAACCCCTTATAACCTAACCGTCAAAATCCCCCGACTCCAACTAGAAAAAGAGCTGTAACTTTTGAACGGCTGAACAGATTTTCATGAAACATAACTAGGATGATTCTCGATTAAACTAGCTTTCAATTTAAAAAAACTGCATTGAAATTGATCCATCCGTTTTGGAGCTACGATGCCACAGACAGATACACACTACAAACTTATAATATCCCTCTTTTTTGTCAGTGGTTAAAATCTAGTTTACTTTAGTCGGAGACTATGTCAAACAAGATTTTTTGTTTCATTTTTTATGTGCACAATTTTATCCGAAATTATAGGCAAATAAGAGGGAAACTCTATGTGACGGGAATAATAAAAATCAGACATAATTACAAAAGTCCAGGAAGTTTGAACAAAACAAGCTCTGTTTTTCTATAGTGCCCTATATTTTGTTACTGGGTTGTTTTGGTCGTTGTGCGTTTGCTCCAGTTTGTATAGCCATATTAATAAACAACCTTAACTTGAAAAAGGAAACATTACGCTGAATAAATATATACAGGGTGTTTACTACGAGCTCTAATAGCAGGGCTGAACATTCCGTAATTTGAATTGAAGGAGATATTGTTCTTATAACCATTACATTAGTCGACAAAATTACGCTATCCTTACAAAAATTAATATTTTTTTTATAATATTTTTTTTAAACTTTGTACAATGATCAGCTACATACTTTTGTCGCTGATTGTATCTATGTTTGTTGTAAACTGTACCCAAGACAATACAGAGTGGGAGTAACATTTTCATAAATAAAATATTATAGTTTAAAAAAACTACAGAACACGCTGTAGTCATTCAAACTGAACGGGTATGCAAAATTTCCGCTCAATCGGAAACCGGGAAATGGGTCAAATTTAACTTCCAAGATTTTCTTACATAGTTACAAGTGAAGTTAATAAAAGCGTGTTAAAAATACCTAAAGATCCGATCGTTGGTACCAGGAAATCAAAGTTTATTGAAAGTACTTAACAAAAGTTTCACAGATCTAGTAATTAAACCAGGACAATGTTGAGTCTTACAGACGCTTAAGAATTTGCTTATACTTAAATATATTTAATCATGTCTATATATTTTATTTTTTGGCACGTTTTATACATTACAATACGAGACAAATTTTTGTATAATTTGTTCAGCCGTTCAAAAGTTACAGCTCTTTTTCTAGTTGGAGTCAGGGGTTTGTGACGGTTCGGTTAAATATACAACGTGTATCAGATATGCGTGGTCATATTTAAGGGTGTGGATCAGACCATCAAACTGAACAATTTTCTCTAAGTTACCAACATCGTGATCGCGAAAAAATACCGCTGTCCCATGTAAAACTTCAATATCTACTCGACCGAAACGTATGGGACAGCTGAATATTTTTCGCGATTACGATGTCAATTGGTCCCATAGACAGTGTTACCAACTCTCAGAAATATTTATCCCCAAAGCTAAAGTTAAAAACCACTAAAATACCCCAAAAAAAAAATACTCTGTAAAAATAATAAATAAATTGTAATATTAAACAATAATTGAAACATTTTCAAAAAGTTTACAGCCAACTGCGTCACAATCATTATAAACTTCACAGTAAAAGTCAAGAATAAAAAAACCCCTAAAAAAATCCCAGCCCACTTATTTACCCCCTAAATTTGGGGGGAAAACCCCTAAGTTGGGAACACTGCCCATAGAGAGATGTTCCATTTGATGGGTTGATCCGCACCCTTATACATAATTATTATGATCACGCATTCCTAATAGGTACACGTTGTATAAAACAATCTCTCTGTATCGAAACGAAAAACTAAAACCCAAACATCCATTTACAACTATCCTA
The DNA here is from genome assembly GCA_932294325.1 of Allophyes oxyacanthae. Lineage (NCBI taxonomy): Eukaryota > Metazoa > Arthropoda > Insecta > Lepidoptera > Noctuidae > Allophyes > Allophyes oxyacanthae. The sequence goes on along the minus strand of OW028629.1, from coordinate 1,666,247 downwards.
AATTAACATCTGCCATAATTCCTCTGACACCTATCGATTTTTACTTAACTATTACACAATTTAACTTAAGGTTGTATTTTACGACGATTTCTTACTTTTGAGGGGGTGAAGTATCAGCCTAAGCCCCACCCACTAGGGGAGCTCCGTTCTCGCAATTACGCAATTGACGTATCAGACTGTGTGACACACGTGTCACAGAATAGCAATATTAATTAGCAACATGCAGTATGACACCAGCAAATACTTGAAAAATATAAATCCATAATATCGTATACCCAGTGTCCTATATTACGCTAGAAAATCTGTTCCTCCGTTTTGTATTTGTAGATTTTATACCTATTTAACTATCTACTTATAAACTATCAGTCATACCTATTGTGTATGAGTTTATGCAAGTGCACATAATTGTCTCGACCAACATTGGGCATTTTCACACTTAGCCAATAATGCCGTAACGAAACCGATATATCGGCATGACAAACCTGATGACACTGCCAATGTGTGTGTAATGTTAGAAGAATAAGCCAACTCAAATCCATGCCTTGAGATAATAACCTACTCTCACCCACACCTGTAGGAGTCGTCCGTTTCCGTAGTCATACCTACTTAAGTATGTTCACAGGGTTGCTTTTTTACCAAAAAAGAAATTGCATATTCATAGATCAAAACCATATTCCTAGTTCAGATTCCTCGCTATGTATGCAAATGAAGAGCTTCAAAATTGAAAGAAAAAACATTTAAATAGGACTCGCACACGAAATTACATAAACACACAAAAAATTCAAATAATGATAACAATAACCTAACCGTCTAAAACCCTCGACTCTAACTAGAAAAAGAGGTGTAACTTTTGAATAGCTGAACAGATTTTAAGAACCATCCCGATTAAACTAGCTTTCAATTAAAAAAAACTGCATTAAAATCGGTCCATCCGCTTTGAAGCTTCGATGCCACAGACAGACACACAGATTCACAGATACATAGATACACAGATACACATTATAAACTTATATCACCCCTCTATTTTGTCGGGGGGTTAAAAAAGTCCTGCAAGAGGCCAAAGAAAGTCCCTATCTCAGCATATCCTGACAGTTAATCCTGACAGATAAAATAAATACCGCAGCGCTGGTTTTCGGATAGGACCGTGGTGATGCCACGGACAACCACGATAACTAAAAATAAATATAATTTTTAAAAACGTTTTCTTTCCTTCTTTACATACTATCTATCTATCTCTCTCTAACTTCTAAATTTTATTAACTACGGACATGTATCATTCAAATTCGAAGAATTTACAACAAAAAACCACATAGTAAAAGTTATGAAATTTGGTTCTTGTTCAGAAATAGTACGCATTTCTTTTTTTTGTGGCTAGTTTTCCTAGATTATTATACCATTTTGGAATCTTGGATAGATGCGTCAATTTTTTAAAAAACTTGCCGTGGTAGTGTCTGTTCTTTTTTTTTACACCACGATGAGTGAAAGTAGACCAAAAGTAAAAATCTTTCAAAATTTTAGGGTGAAAAATAATTTTGATTGATTTTTGTGTCAAATCTACAGGCATTCTGGGATTTTTAAGGATTATGGTGGATAGCAGTGCTACTTAGGTTGCCGGTACAAAAAGAAATTCAGAAATATCTGAAACATTGTGGTCATGGTAATTAAAAATATCTTAAGGGGTGTAAATTTTTGAAGGATTTCAAATTTTTTATGTAACTTCTTAAAAATTGAGATTTTTTAATTTTTTTTTTTGTTCTCGAGTAGTCATGAGCTGGTCAACCCTCTGATGCCCGCTTATCGTTGAATTTTGGGACATGGTGTATATAAAACTTCATACTCTTTGTTCTCAACACTACAAATTGTCGTACTGATTTTTCTATACTACATCCTATAAAATGAATTCTTGACGGAGATGTCAAGAAATTATTTTAGCATATTGATTTTTATAAACGAAATACTTAGATTTTCTGAATAAAAGGCAAGTTACTTATACTTCCTGTTGCTTGTTAATAATTTTTTTAATGATTTTACTGTCATTCTTTCTTTTGGTTTTGAAAAAAGCGTAAGCGCAGGAAAGTCAAAAAAAATTGCACAGGTCCGACCTCGATGCGCGCCGAAACGCGACTGATTGATGGCAGAGATGACAGAAATCACGAATTTTGTGGTTTTTATCAAATTGTGACCAATATACGTAATATTATAAAAAAATAACAACCGATTTTCGTTGGTATATTTGCGACCAATATTGTGATGTAAAAATTATTTGAAATAATATCATGTTTTAGAAATAATCTTGTAAACACTTTTTTAAAAGGGGTAACTTTGCGATTTTTTTTTATCGAGCCAACTTCATCCAATCATGTATCGGACAACCGTGCAGAGATTGTCACATCTTCAAGTTTGATATATATTTTTTTCAGGACAAAGAAATAAGAATTTCTATTCAAAAAATTGTAAATACAAATCAGTTTTTGCGGCATTCCTGTAAAATACCCCCTTAAGTAAACTGATAAACGGACCCCTTACAAGTAACGGTACGGAACCCCGCGGAAGTGACCGGTAATGAACCAAGTTACCCCACGTATTAAATCAAAGGGGAATTTCGGGAAAACCAAAACTCATTGCGGTAATAAATTATGGTTCCGATTTGGTACGGTAGGTGGCGCTTATCTACTTTTATTAAAATAAACCATAAAATTCAGATAGGTAGTTATTTTTTCTATTTTGAAAAAAACATCACAGCAAACGTCACTTGTATTTCTCCTTTATAGAGGGTACAGTTTACAAACATACATGTCACATGCACACACACCCCCACACATTAAAATTAAGACTAGTAAAAATAACAAAATAAACACTTGAGTCAATAACCGTATCCGTTATATTTTTAACTTTTAATTAAACAGGTTATTTTTTTTAACTTTAACGTTATAACAATTTTTTTTAACATTTAATTACCTCTCTAGCACACACCCAATATCAGAACAACTATCTGTAGGCTATTTTGTCTTGGGATCGAACCCGTGGCACGTAGCGCAGAAAGCCAATCGCTTAGCCACTGCGCCAACTAGTCACCAGTTATTAGAAAAAAACATAATTATACCTTTACATAAAAAAATTTAAATAGTAATAAAAAGTAAAAATATATACTTACCTACTGAAAATTTTGTCATTCCCAAAATTTTATCAATTATTTTTATAAGATTTACCTTGTTATATTATTTTTTTGCAATTCACCATTTTAATCATTCACTCAAAATATTTGAGAACAACCCTAAAACTAATACGACCTATACACAAAAGTTGAACCCTACGCTCGATAGATGGCGTTGTACCGTCCTCTGAATCGCGCTATGGTTTCGTTACCGCTGTTTCAATAGGGTAAAATATGTTACCATTGGACTTCGTGCCTCAATCTATTGAGTAAGGAAATTATTGGGCCTTGGTAACTCTCGGCAATGTCCTACATGGGCGAAACATTTTTTGAGAGGTACAGGTCGTCCCTCGTACTGCTCGCCTACTTTGCGAGCGGTATAGGTGAAGCGATCTGCCTTTAGAGATGGGCTGACCACAATAAAATAATGACAATGATAAAATAAAAATATTATAGTTTAAAAAAAATACTACAGAAAATGCTTTTGTCATCCAAACTGAACGTGTATGCAAAATTTCAGCTCAATCGGAAACCGGGATGATTTATAAGCGTTTTAAAAATATCGATGACGGACGGGAACAATGACAAAATCATCAATAATTTTTCTTTAACTGTCACCGATTCATGCAGTGCATGTTGTCATCTTGTCACTGTTAAGTGTCATGTCACAACCGAAGCCGAAGTACACGTTCATTCAGTCATGGTCATTATCGAGTAATGATTTAGGCATTGATGATTTAGTCGTCACTGCATGACGAAAATGATTTTAAAATATCAATTTATACATGTGACATGATATCGAATCAACCCTATCTGCCTTTGGAAGTTAAGGTGTTGTTCTATTAACCAAACCCGTCAAAAACTCCCGACTCCAACTAGAAAAGGAGCTGTACTTTTGAACGGCTGAACAGATTTTCATGAAACAGCTAAAATGATACTCGATTAAACTAGCTTTCAATTATAACAAACTGCTTTGAAATCGGTCCATCCGTTTTGGAGCTACGATGTCACAGACAGATACACACTACAACCTTATACAGTTATACACCCCTATTTTTTGTCGGGGGTTAAAAATGACTTAGCAGATTCTAAATAAGTATTTAAAAACTATAGAAAATATTGGTATAGTAATAAGATAAACATTTAAACAATGTTTTTAATTCATGATTATTTTACAAGAGGTCATTGACATTATAATTTCAATGGCACTATCGTGCGCGTACGCTCATGAATTAAACGCGTGACTCATTCATTCTACGAGTATTTATTTATATTTCTGTGATTAATTCATTCATTTTGGCGAATTTATGTTGAACTGTAACAACAGTCGAATATTATGGCTTGCATAACTTTTATCATAACAAGATTTTTGCAAAAATCGACGAATAATTCGTATAATACAGGGTTGCGCTCTGTTTTGGGGACAAGATAGAAGATAAATAATTATAAAGATAAATCATAAAGATAGAATAATTATGTATACTATAATTAAGATAGATTAGGTAAGTACTAATTAAAATAGAAGATAGATAATATATAACGTTTATTTAATGCAAAGAAAGACACAAAAAGTTTGAAATATACCAGTATCAAAAAATATAGTGCCAACTTACAGGAGAAAAATAAAAGAAAGTAAATAAAAAATATTGACGGTTCTGACGACCCTATCTGTTTTTTAGAGAGAATTTTTGGTAAATTTTAAAGATATCATAAACTCCATTGTTAGATAAGTGATTGGGACTAGAAAGGTAGGATCTTGTATTCTCCGAAGGGTTACGGCTCGATTATGGAGAGGTGGAAAGTCGCACGGAGCGTAAAGCGGCGCGCAAAGCGGAGAAAGGCGCGTATCTCCTTCATGGAGAGCGAGCGAGAGAGCGACACGCCGCTTTGCGCGCCGCGCGACTTTCCGCCTCTCCATAACTGAGCCCCTAGGAAAAGATGTATCTACTTGTTGTACATCCACATTGCACCAATGATGCCGTTATTGAGACCCATGTAATAGGGGGCGAGCCTAATGCCGCCGGGCACAGTTCTAACCTCCGGACTGCTACTGAAAATTTCCACACAGAAAAACCAATAACACTGTGGAGGAACGAGGTATTGTGTTCCTCCATTGAAAAGGGAGGATCCTTCGACCAGGCGATGTGATATTGCCTGGCGGGCCGTAGCCCAACGGTTGATGTTGGACAGTTAATAAGTTAATATATTTGTTAGATTGGATATTCTTTTTCCTTGCGTGATGCAGGCCTCGTAATCTGTAGGCTAATTCACGTAACTAAAGAAGTGCAGTTGCCGCGCAGTTGCAATAAAATATTGATCAAAACAACACATTTGGTAATCTTTTTCTTCTTCTTTCGTTATGGCAATTGAGCCGATGTCGACTCTTCTGCCATTTGGTATCCTCTGAGCTTCAGTGAGATACGCTCGCGTCAAGTTCGAGCTTCACTGCAATACGATCGGCGCGTCTTAAAATTACGTGAATTACCCCTCTGATTGGTCGAATTCTTATTTATGCGCCACTGTACTTAGCTTGCTGGCTTGCGAAGTAGTTATCCTATGCGGAGATAGGTGTCGGTACAACACTTTGCACAGCCTAGGCATCGAATCCAGGACCTCAGCAGTCGTGGTTACGACCTTTAGAATAATGAGGCTGTACTTACATTCATCGCATGCAAATGCCCGTCCTAGTGTTTCCATGTCCTGCTTATGGTAATCCGTTAGGGCATAAACGACACCATATCGGCAACACAATGGCGTACCGTTAGTGATGCGCATGCACATGGTTCTAGACCAGACTCCTGACCGTAATGTAATCTAAATTTAAGCTAGGTTATGCGTGGACTGGGTCTGAATTAGAAGTATTGTTTGTGTGATCTATTTGGATTGGTTTTATGATTGGCTGGCGCCGGTTGTTAGGACCTACCTCTATTTATTTATTATTTATATCTGTTCTATTGTACACCTTGATGTAGGTAAGTATAAGATCCTAATTTATTAGCAGAGGTGATTTTAAGGGTTAATTGTATGAAAAAAAAACTGCTGTTCTATACAAACTAGTGGTCGCCAAGTGGTCGAAATTCGACCGTAATTATAGCATTCTGCACTTCTTCTCCATATAAACTTTAACTATACCAAATTATAAAATTTAATAATTTAATTAAAATTATCATTAAACAATGTCATAAATCAAATACACTCACAGTAAAATTATTGAATTACATTAAATAAAATAAATTAAAATTTCGCGTCGTACCGTCAACGCCAACTTGTATACGAAAGGGTCAAAAACATTTCAACCTCCGTCGGATTAAGTCGTGCAAATCTAACACATATTGCATTCCGCAATTAAAATAATATGACAAACATCCCTACGTGGGTCGGTGCCGTGCAAAAATGTAATTTAGCACTAAATTCTACACGTAGACTATTAAATACATAGTCTTTGTAATTGTGGGCTGTAAGGCATGCGACTCAACCGCTGCCAAGAGGGAAAAATAACTTATTATATAAAGTTGGGTTCATGTTTTTATAATTTAGGTTTTTTTTATTTCCTAATATTTTTCTATTCCTGTGTCCTTGTGTAAAAAAATAAATATATTTTGTTTCTTTATTTTGTAAGTCTTCGACGAAATAGCGACATTTATTTTTTAATAAAAAATTGATTTTTTATCAAATGAAATATACCTACACGCTGAAATTTGGATGGTTTTACAAATTGATGGGGGTTATTACACTCATAATTATGAACAACTTTTAGAATAGGACAAATGAAGAAATCGTGAGAAAAAAAAATCTGCTGTACCTAAGTATAACATTTAAAACTAACCGCTGAAAAAGTAACGGTTTTTTTTTTAAATTTACCAATCATCTAAAACAATAAATTACCAAAAAGAAGTCAAAGACAATATGTTTAATGAAGTATATAAATATCATTTCCGAGTGTTTCGTAATTGCTGAGAAGAATAATTGAGATCCGCTAGACGATCCGAGAGACGCTACGTCGACATTTCTAATTATTCGCTTAGAGGGCATGAGATTTAACAGATCCTTAAAATTATAACCTAACCGTCAAAAACCCCCGACTCCAACTAGAAAAAGAGCGATAACTTTTGAAAGGCTTAACAGATTTTCATAAAACATAGCTAAAGATGATACCCGATTAAACTAGCTTTCAATTTAAAAAAACTGCATTGAAATCGGTCCTTCCGTTTTGGAGCTACGATGCCACAGACAGATACACACTAAAAACTTATATCACCCTTCTTTTTTGTCGGGGGTTAAATATGTTTTTGAGTATTCGGCAATGAATCGCTTAATTCGTAGCCCCACCATTAGGGTTGAGAGCCGTCCAACCACAGTTAATTAGTACTAGCCACTACTAGCCAGTCCCTACCGGCCACGGCGTGAGTATACCGTGCAATTTGCAGTAATGATGGGATATGTACTGTTTTGTCGGGATTTTCCTTGTTGTTTGTACAAGTTTCCGGAGGCAATGATGTATAGGGGTCAGAAATTCATATAATGGTAGGACTGAAGCAGTTTACAGCGTGCCTAAAAATGGTTGCTTTAGGTGAAACTTAATAAAATTCGAGGCATGCCATTTAGCGCACCAATTTTACCTAGTATTCCACATAGCGCAACCCACGTGTGCTAACAATAAAAATTAAAAATATTTATTTTCTGTTATACCTAGCGCACTAACGGTTAGAGTGTAGGAATATAGACAGGGTAAGTAACAAAAAAAATTTTTGTTAGCGCACCGATAGGTGCGATTCGAATTGGTGCGTTTGAAATTGGTGGGCTAAAGGCACGCCTCAAAAATTCGGCACGAACGCATACGACGTACATTTTGTTAATATTTGTTGTTAGAACTCTAGTGTCCTTACTGGCAAAACATCCACGGCTATTCTATGTTCTGTGATCCACGGTTTATTCTAGTTCGCGGCAGTCGACAAAAAGTCCGTCTGCTCAGCGCCTAAGATACAGGCAAAATGAAATCACCAAAAACTAATTTTGATTTATCTCCCGATACGAAGTGAAATGTTCTCGACCCGTAACGACATATTATTCTATAAAAAAACTTCTAAAGTTTATGCTCGCGTAAAAATTTACGATATTAACGTAATTCCAAGCTAAAGGTGAGTTGTGGCGTGAAATTGCGTATTTTTAGTAAATGTCATTCAATTTTACATGATGGTTTAAGTATTGATAGGTTCGAGTTTACCCGTTTTTATGGAAAAATATAATACAAGGTAACCTGTCTAGTCCCGATCCCTTGGAGGGAACAACTTTTACTAAGGGATCCAGCATGAAATCGCGAAAAAAAAAATCTGTTGTTTCATACATTTACTTCAGTAATAGATATATAATTATATGTACGAAACAGCAGAATTTTTTTCTGGATTTCGTGGTTGGTCCCATAGTAAAAGTTGTTCATTAAGATGAGTACAGGACCTTCTAATATGTAATACTTGCTTCGGACCGCGGCTTCATCCGCGTGAATCGTTTTCGAGATAAAAACTTAAAAAGTATCCTATCCTCCCCCAGGTTGTATTTAAGTTATAAATGCCAAATTTCGTTGAAATCGGTCCAGTAGTTGAGGTTTCAAGAAGGAACAAACAAACAGACACACTTTCGAATGTTCTTGAATACGGGTGTTACTGTGCATCCCATAATATACCTACGCTGAAGATATAGCACTTTTTACACAGTACCAATATATGCGGCTGTAATAAAACTTCACATGCTCGACAAAGGACCTATTAAAAGTTTTGTCGCCTGGCGTGTGTGGTTACCGCTAGCATAAGATCAACAGTGCTTAAGTCTCTAGTCTCTACAGAGTTATAAAAACTTATAACAGAACTTCTTTACTTTAACCTAACCATGAAAAACTCCCGACTCCAACTAGAAAAAGAGCTGTAACTTTTGAACGGCTGAACACATTTTCATGTAACATAGCTAAGATGATTCTCGATTAAACTAGCTTTCAATTAAAAAAACTGCATTGAAATCGGTCCATCCGTTTTGGAGCTACGATGCCACAGACAGATACACAGATACACAAAGATAACTTTTACACCCCTTTTTTTTGTCGGAGGTTAAAAATTACCTGTCATCCGCGTCGCCTCGATGCTTATTTTTTCAATACACCAATAGTTACATGTCATAGTAGAAGGTTTTTTTTATTCTATTTTAAAGAAAAGATTTTTGAATTTTTCGTTATTGATTCACTATTGGGCACTTTGGAAAATAACAAAAATCGTTTTGTTTTCAAAATATGCCAAAAAAACAATCTACAGCTATAAAATGTAATTATTGGTGGATTGAGCAAATAAGGTCTGTACTGAGGCGACGCTATGTCATGAGGAATCATGATGTACACTATTTCCTTGCCAAATTTCACCAAGATCGGTTCAGCCATTTAGTCGTGACAAGGTAACAAACAGACATATAGACAATTACTTTCGCATTTAAAATATCTATTGTTATTTTAGGTGTAGAGCGCCACTTAATTAAAGGTAAATTGTTTAGCAAAAAGCTTATTAAAGGTCCAATGGCGATTTGGTATTCCGCACACGTTGCGGTACAGCCGCTCTAATTGTTTGCAGTTTAACGAATTAGTTGTCAGCTCAGTTAATTTCGAGTCCGAGTGTACCAGCAATTTGTTCGTCTTTGTCACGAATGCTGAAACTAAGTTTGACGGTGAAATATTTTAGTTCGTCACCTGAATATTCAAGCTATGTTATACAATAACATTTTACAAATAGACGGGCCATACATCAACATTAATGCACTACAAAATGGCGAAACATGTACTATAGCTACATAGCAGTACATATAATTATACAGTGCGCGAAGAAAGGGAAAGAAAATGAAAGCCACCATACGCCATGTCGGTTGTTAGAAAAAGATGAATATAGACGTTTAGTTACGTGGCATTAGCTGCTGCATGCGCATTCTCTCAGTCGGTGCAGGGCATTTACCTTGCATTTATCTTGCCAATATAGAGCGCGGGCAACGCGTCTATTTGTAAAATGTCATTGATGTTATATAAATGTTTGCAATGTTACATGGAGAAGTTCGGGGCTATATAGCTATATTACATTGAGGCTTTAAGCTAAGTACACATGGATTAAGGCGTGCATTCAGCTCTCAATAAAGTTTGTGGTTACGGTCATCCTAAAAAAGGCCGAGTGCGAGTCGGACTAGCTCACGATCGATACATTGCATTCCTATAAAGGAGACATTTACAATTAGACATCACAAAAACCAACACACAATAAAATAAAATAAAAAATCAATAAAAATTAAGACGCACACAGAAAGGATAAGACATAAACAACAAAGAAGTACAACAACAATAATCGACGGTATCAGGCTACCAGCCAAGCAGTCGTATGAACGGGCCTCCGAGTCGCTAGTCGCCGATGCTAAAAGTATCGCGTGTGAACGGGGTAGCGATCGATCGCTGCATCTAGCTTCCGAAAAGCGACTGAATCGCTCGTCGCCCGCCTCGCCGATGCTAAAAGTAGCTCGTGTGCCCCCCCTTAATCCCCTAGGCACTTACAGCACTCACTTGCAGTACCGAGCCTATTTGTAATCACAACACGCTTTGCTTTTACTTTTGAATTAATTGTAATAACATATCACACATATCGTAATCTGTTGAAACCATTATACCTTCTTCCGCCTACTATTTCTATCACGGAAGGCAGAGCAAATAAAAGTTATTTTTAAATTAACAGAACTACAAATATACAGAGGTGCGTTTGTGAAATCAATTCGGTTAATGTAAATGATCCCGAGCCGTTATGCACCGATGTGGGTACTATATTTAGATTTTATGTTGGGCATAGATTTAAGGAATTGTAGAAGGGACAACTTTGTCGATGGAGATAGGCTTTGAAATATTAGGCTAGAGATAAAACTGGCTCTTCAGCTATGGAAATGGAGTAAGGATTCGTATTATGTCATTATTAATCACGATAGGCATTTCTGTCTGCTAAAGACGAGGCATCGTCTTAACCCCTTTTTTTTAACACCAAAGTCAAAGTCAAAGTATATATTAGTGTTAGTTTTGGTGATACATTATAACCGACAAAAAAGAGGGGTGTTATAAGTTTTTAGTATGTATCTGTGTATCGGTGTACCTGTGTATCTGTCTGTGGCATCGTAGCTCCAAAATGGATAGACCGATTTCAATGCAGTTTTTTTTATTGAAAGTTAGTTTAAGCGGGTATTATCTTAGCTATGTGCCATCAAAATCTGTTCAGCCGTTCAAAAGTTACAGCTCTTTTTTTAGTTGGAGTCAGGGGTTTTGGGTTATTCGTTGTTGTACAATACGATGGCGGCACAAATTGAAATGGAACTGCGTAGTGAATAATATTGATTTCAAAAACTTACAGCAATGTCGGATGTTACAATGATCAAAGAAAACTAGCTATAGACGAGGGAAATTATTAATAATCTAAATAACGTAATATATGATTGCGTGAAATACACTCTCAAGGGTATCTCCAGGAATAGATAAAAAGAAAATAATATTATGTTTATTCAAATGAGACAAAATATTTTTATATAAAGTCCTATTTTATTAGCGGAGATACTTTTAAGGTTTGAATATTATATAAAGCGAACAGAAATCATTTGAGCCTAAAATAGAAATTAAAACACTTTTTTTAAATGTATTCATAATTAGTTATATCAAGTTCGTCCCGCCATCTCTTTCGTGATCTGCCGCGTCGTCGCCTTCTTTATTAAGAATGGTTACACTGGCTTTAGACCGAAAAGCCTGAAAATGATGGGGGGGAGGCCTTTGCCCAGTAGTGGGATGATGGGGGCTAACAGTAACAGTATAATATTTTATCTTACCATAAAAATTACGTATTAATTTACTGGTTTCCTCTCGGATTTTTATACGGACAGCAGTTTCATTCATCTATTACTATTGCCGCACTAGACAGTATTTTTTAATCTCAGAGGAAACTAAATCAATAATTACAAATACTTTTAAACAAAGTTGCGTTTACAAGTGTTTTAATATATTAATTTTACGTTTTCAAAAAGAAACTTCATCATCATTCTCCTGCCCTTATCCCATTTTATTTGTGGTCGGCGCAATATGTCTTTTTCTTCCATTCATCTCTATCAGACGTCATTCAAAAATAAACTTGATATTTTAAATTTTGTTTTAGGCTCAAATATGATTTCTTTTCACTTATTTATTCACCTATTAAAAGAACCTCCGCTAATAAAGTAGGAAAGTCAATTTTTTTTTAAAAGACATTCCCATTTTACACCATATCTCAAGAATAAAACAACGTCGCTTCTACGCATACATAACTCTGTGTCCAACATTTGATCATAGCACTCAGACGAGTAATAAACGCAGCGATTCTTTGATCACCAGACGATGAACAGACTTGTAATGTGGTCGAGCTTATAATTTGATCCTAGAAATACATAGAGGCACTTTTGATGTGGTCTTATGAAAGGACGGTTTTAGAAATGACGTTTTAAAGGGAAAAGAAAAACTACGAGTGAAATGTAGAATAATGACTATAGATAGACTATAGATATGAATGTAGATAATGATGTTGACGACACGGTTGGCGCAGTGGCTAATCGATTAGCTTTCTGCGCTACGTGCCGCGGGTTCGATCCCCGCACGGAGCAAATATTTGTATAATCTACAGATACCTAGTTGTTTCGGGTGTGGGTGCGTGTGAGATGTATGTTTGTAAACTGTACCCTCGATACAGGAGAAATAGTAGTGAACGGCAATATATAAAAAAAATGAAAAAACAAAAATATCTTTGCCAGTGTTTTCTGAAAATATTTAATGTTTTTTTAGAATAGAATATATATTTATTTCATGTAAACCAGATTCAGGCTCATTTCATCATGAAATGTCGATAGGTACTAGGTGCGCGGTTACAAATAGTAGACCCTATGGAGAAGAATCGGCAAGAAATTCCATGGAAACTCTTATAAAATAATAGTAGATGCATCAAAATGATAATATTATTTTCGTAAAAAATCGTCAAGATACATTTTCTCTCCCAATTTTTTCTCTCAAACACAATTCCTTAAACTGTTTACTTTAACCGCAGGATAAGGGGTAACAATTTAAAACCATCACACCATAAACAGGGCGTTGGTACTCTCTGAAAGCCGTTGAGAGGTCGATTTGCATTTGACAAATTTTTCAACGTCCCCTACTCTTGAATTAATGATTTCGCGTGACGTCCCCAGCCGAATAATTGAGCGGAAAAAATACATTTTTGCCGCTTTTTTTCCTCGTCACATTGTCAGCGTCAAGCGATTTGAGAAACTCAGTCACTCAGGACTTGGTCCCGGTTGTCTTTTGAATACCTCTATGATAGTCGTTACGGGAGTCAGCATCCCAAAAAGTCTAACAACCGGTCTATCGTCCCAAGATACAGGTATAATTTAATTCGTTTATATACAGGATATTTTATGATGTAGTGCAGTAGTGCGCATGATTTGTAGAGTGATTCAGTCTCTGTTCCTAAATGCACCCGCAGTACTGGGATACACTTTAAAACAAAACGAAAATTGGACTTAGTATCGGGGACACGCATAATTTACTAGCGCAAGTCATACAAAATCAATTTTTTATTTTGTTTTGGAGTGATTTTTTTTACTGCGATTGAATTTGGGAATGGACACTGAATCACTCTACCAATGTGCACTACATAAAAAATATCCTGTAGGTACCTATAATACTGTATGGCTGAGTTCTGAATAAACTTTATTTTACTTTGACTTAGCGTATCTTGTCAGTGACTTCCAGTAATAGGATGGTGGAGGTCTGACGGCAGTCACTCCATGTAAAATACTGATATTCTGTCGCATCTGGTTAGATTGATCTTTGACTTTGACTTGACACGGTCACAGTTTAAATATATAGTAAACAGTTGGTAAGCTACGTACTTACGTTCCGAATTCAAACACACACAGAGACGTGTGCTCTACAGGGATTTCTCGGATAGGTTCGGTAAGGTAACAGCGAAATATTCAAAGGTTGTCAGTCGGTGTTACTTCGAGACAAAGTCGGTCACGATTTGTGTTGCTCCCATATTTTCCTATATTAATAATTATATTGACAGGACTATATTGTAGTGTTTACGGCTGCTTGAACTCCTCAATATAAAATCAGCAGTTAGCTTTTTTTAAATTTCCCGCTGATATCGAAAGGTATAATGAATGTTCAACTATTTCTCTACGAATTTGTTGTCAATATTGACCGATTGCTTTGAAAATACGTGTCTTCTCTGAAATCGTAATTATGGTCAGAAATAAAAATAAATGGCGGCCATTTTGATATTTTTTATTACTGGACCGATTATATACAAAATCGATATCTGAGATTTCGTATAGTCTCTAAATCCATATATAAAGTCGGAATTTAAAAAATGGCCGCCAATTTGGACCTTCTTAGTTACTGGACCAATTGCTTTCAAAATCGATATCTGAGAGTCCATATGGCCTCTCAATACTTATTTATAGTTAGAATTTTAAAAAGTTGCCGCCTTTTTTATCTTTTTAGTTACTGGACCAATTGCTTTCAAAATCGATATCTGAGAGTCCCTATGGCCTCTGAATACTTACCTATAGTCAGAATTTTAAAAAGTTGCCGCCTTTTTTATCTTTTTAGTTACTGGACCAATTGCTTTCAAAATCGATATCTGAGAGTCCCTATGGCCTCTGAATACTTATTTATAGTCAGAATTTTAAAAAGTTGCCGCCTTTTTTATCTTTTTAGTTACTGGACCAATTGCTTTCAAAATCGATATCTGAGAGTCCCTATGGCCTCTGAATACTTATTTATAGTCAGAATTTTAAAAAGTTGCCGCCTTTTTTATCTTTTTAGTTACTGGACCAATTGCTTTCAAATTCGATATCTGAGAGTCCCTATGACCTCTGAATACTTATTTATAGTCAGAATTTTAAAAAGTTGCCGCCTTTTTGATCTTTTTAGTTACTGGACCAATTGGTTTCCAAATCGATATCTCAGAGTCCATATGGCCTCTAAATCCTTATTTAAAGTCAGAATTTAAAAAAATTGCCGCGTTTTTTATCTTTTTAGTTACTGGACCAATTGGTTTCCAAATCGATATCTCAGAGTCCATATGGCCTCTAAATCCTTATTTAAAGTCAGAATTTTAAAAAATTGCCGCGTTTTTTATCTTTTTAGTTACTGGACCAATTGCTTTCAAAATCAATATCTGAGGGTCCGCGTAAAGTGGGATAGTTGATAGTGATGACATTATCTTTTTCAGCCGGTCCAAATTGCTTCGTTTGATTTTCCGAGATGATTCAGTAAAGAAACCGGCACTGAATTATCGTGTTTCTGAAGAATACTTTAACGCTTAGGATATTTTACCAGGAACAAATCGCAATTATTAAAAAATATCCATTCCCATCTTTTTTTTAAGAATCATCACATGTTTTTAATTCCTGTTTAAATATCGTCATATAGCTTACATACTACTTACGTACTTACGAGCGAAGCCCTGGGCCAATACTAGTATTAATTTATGTTTGCAGTAGGTAAATGTAACTAAATAAAATAATAACCATTTTCCAAAAATATTAGTGACATCCCTAGCGCTCCGCTTGTCGATGTCACAAAAACGTCTTAGCTGAGTTACTGTATGTAGTATATATATACTGTGACACGGTAGTGGAATACTTTTCCACTACAGTGACAAGTCAAAGTCAAAGATCAATCTTTTTTTTACTTACGAAATGAGAACGTTGATAAGTCTTTTCGTAATAATAAGATCCGCGTTGCTAACACTACAGCCTCCGCCTTACATCAGTAACAAATGGATGAAGGAATTTGCGTTTTGTTAACAATATTTTATGTTTATCGTTTTAATATTAAAACGAAATTTGTTTGCAATAACTTCCGGCTGGGTACAGCTAAGCATGGTTATTTTTAGGTCAAGAATTGCATTAATTTGTATTTAACGAAGAGGTTATGGTAAATAAGGATTACGATTATTTCTTAATAGCGTACCAATGAATAAAGGTACCTTTAGATTCTCGCGTTTTCTTAGAGCGTTTTGTAATTGCGTTAGAGAAATTATTAAGTTGTTTACATGCCAAATATACAGCAAGTGAATCTTTAGCTTCTACAACCATGTCAGGTCATCTGCCATCTGGGGTTTAGCAAAATAGCAACGCTTGTTTTCATTGACCTACTCCAAAAATGGACGGCGAGTCTAGAAAAAAAATCACGAAAAATGTATCCCGAGTCAACCTATTTAAACAAATATAAAAAACTATAATATCCTAATTCAAACCGTATCGTCATTAGTAAACAACTTAATTTTACTTGTGACAATTTATCAGCCTATTCGACTTTTTCACAACCTAATCGACTTTTTTGACGTGTATTCTGTAGGTTGAGAAAACAAAGACAGGCGCGCGGTAAGAACTTTTTTTTCGGTTTGGAACTCTTTTGGCTCGGACACCTTTGAGCGCGAACTCTATGTTCATTGTATTAGTAGGTCAATGCTTGTAGTCCCAAATCTACAAGTACTACCAGAGCTAACTAGAGCTGTGAAAATCAAACGGTCCTATTGGTAGGTATTGCTCATATCCCTCGCTACACATCCTTGCAAGTCATTGGTAGAAAACTAACCTAAGATTTGTATTGCACAAAGTTTCCGGAAAATAAACATTCATTAAGCCTTGCAAAGAGTGATAACCCAGTCGTAATGGATTTATGATACACGACCCTGACAGATGGTCATATAATCGGTTCCTCTGAATCAGCAGTAATAAATTGACAATTGATTGCCCTTCCTCACACATTTATATTGTTTAGTACAACAGGAAAATCTGACACAAAATGTTTTTCAGATAATCAATAAAGATTTATAACTCTAGTGTTATAACAGTGCAAGTTTGTAAAGATGTTTGGAAGTTTATAAATGAATAACGGTTAAAGGCATCAAGGCACGCATTAAAAAAAAAGCTATTCCATACAAAATCGAGTAATTATTTTATAATGTAAATTATTTCTTTGTGACCTAATACGATATTTTTTATTATTTTATATTCAATTTTCTTCAAAGATTTTTTTTTTAATATGTAATTAATTTATTATGAGTCATTGTAAAGTGTCATTATATAAATTATTTCAATTTAAATTACATAATTATGTAAAAAAATTGCATATTGGGCATATTGTTTCTTCCGACAAAATATGCAAGTCTAAAATAATGTAATGTAACAGCAGATATTATTTCGCGATTTCTTCGTTGCTCCTATAGTATAATTAGTTCATAATGATGAGTGTAATAATAATAACCCCTTCTGGCTTATACCCTTTCCGACCAAGCATGTAGTTAAGTGCTTACTTCAAAAATATTACCGTCAAAGAAATCTTCTCTGAAGTTTGCGATAACTGACACAAATTACATTTGTGAGAGCAGATATGAAATGAAACGAAAAACTCTTTCTTTTATTCCGTTTAATAAAAACCGAGACATAACGTACAAAAATAGACACGTCAAATAATATTAGTTCTGCCAAATTCCACTCGATTCAATTCAACGTATAAGATTTATTGGCGCCCAACAGAGGCTGCATTTTTATAGCTCTTATGCCAATGAAATAAGGTATATTTCGTACACAACTGTCAAACAAAGTAAGCGAATGGTTAACTCGATCTATCAAATGTTGACTTGGATAAATCTACGACACCGTATGTTACTAATCTGTGCCCCACGTTGGGCGCCAGTAGAGCCATTTTTTAAGTGAGTTTTGTGAATTGACGCGTGTATACGGGTTTCGCATACGAATCAGTTATAAAGTTATTGTAAGGTTATTTCCGGGGAATATGGATTTGAATGGTACGCGATATTTGTGATTGTTCTTGAATGGCTTTTGATTCTACACGTAAAATAGAGAGATAAATAACCCTTCTTCTGGCGCAGTCGGGTAAATAGAAAGCTGTTCTTCTTCGCTTTAAGCCTCTGAATTAGTTAGCTGAACATGTTTCATTGTAAAAAAATAACGAAATTCCAAAATGTTATTTTCATAATGCTTATCTCAACATTCTCAACAGCAAAGTACAGACTACTTGAAGTTATACAAGAGCCATCGCTTGGCGCTAAGTTATGTTGTAACTTGTAACTTGCAACAACTTGTTTTAAGTCGAACAACTTTAGATGTCCAGGTGTAGCGGCTGCCCCGACTTTGGTTATTTACTTAGAATTTAAGGAAATTTAATGTCGTGTTCTTGGTCTTCATTATGTACAGCGTTTTAAGCATGCTTTGGTTGAAGAAAGTACTACTCAAGATGTAAAAAATGTTGAAAATCCTGCGATACTAAATTTTTTCTTCAGTTGTTCGGTTTTCGGATTCTGCAAACGGATAGGTACATTCGTGTAAACGTTTTCATAGAAAATTATACGCCAATAAAATTGTGTTACTCTTTTAAAATAATAGATTACAATCTTGATAAATACATTATAATAAAAATAATAAATAAAAACTTTATTTGTACACATAAAAAACGAAATTATAAAATATACAGAGTCTCGCAAATTAAGTTGTACAAAAATGATAAATTACAATGTCGGACCTCTGACTCCTAAACTAGGCAAGAAGTCTGTATCTTACAATGTTTTGGTAAGTTGCGAGAATAATGTACTTTAGTGTTAATAAAAAATAAGAATAGGATAATTTAATTTATTTAATTAATATTTTATGAACACACATGAGAAGACACAGAAAACATTAAACAGGAGAACAAAGTACAAAGGTCTTGCTTATTTCACAAAAGAAATCCCTCATTGATTTGCCTCTGAACAAGATTGCCATGGCAATTACAAGCTGACCAGTCCATAGAGACTTTTAGGCATTCGTTCTCAGCTAGCTCTTTCTTGGCCGGATATCATACATATACTAAGAGACCGCTAAGACAAAGCATCTGCTACCAACACGTTACTTAATAACTACCCTATTACCACCTAATTCTAAAAACTTATAACCCTCCATCGCCCAAACTAATTATCTCGATACAAAACAAATCACCTTCACCGAAACCCCCCGCAGCAATATAAGGGGATTACACCGGACGTTTACGACGCTATAAATTTGTGCATCCCCTGCACCCCGCATCCGTAGTAGTGCATTACCTGCATTTCCCTTGTGCCTACGCCCCTGCAGCCAATTTTATTTATATTTTAGAAGGCAAGTGTTTTATTGTCCGTATGGGCTGTTGGGCCGTTTGCCTATCTATGGGGTGGATGTGACGGGGAAATATTATGTAAAATTTAAATAAAGTACTTAGATGGCTTTAATAATCGTCTCGTATTCATAACAGAGAGAGGCAGAGGAGCAGCAAATGACTCCGAGGTTGAGTTAATGATGGTGATTCATAATCGCCTCCGATTCCTTGTCTTGTGTTATGAATGTCATTACATACAGTCTCTGCCAAACAAAAGTGATTTTACATTATTATTAGACATAAAAACTTACCATTAAATTCTAATAAAAAGTTGCAATACTGGCTGTAGTGGTGGTTTGTAGTGTAGTTAGTATTATACTATACAAGCAAGGAGGTGTCCCACGTTGGGCGCCACTCACAGTTACAACTCTAATTAGATTATTACCTACACTTTAGAATGATAAGGATAGTTGGGCCGTTTGCCTATCTATGGGGTGGATGCAATGGGGAGATAAATTATGAAATATTTAAGGTGGTTAGATTGCTTTAGGAATAATAAACGCTCCGTTTTCATAAAAATATCGTAAGGAGAGGTAGAGATGCAGCAAGTGACTCCGAGGATGAGTTAATGATGATGATTCATAATCTCCTCCGATTTCTTGCCTTGTGTACTTTACATACAGACTCTATACAACAAAATATGTCGATAAGTTGTATCTACTTTGTAGGCCACAAAAGACATTTGCTTAGAGTCTATGTCAAAAGTAATTTATAATTTTCTAGTACTATCGGAACCAAAACTTAGCATTTTCTTCAAATAAATAGTGGTAACACTGGCTTTACCGGAGATTTGTAGTTAGGCTGCCAGCAAAGTTGTGCCCCACGTTGGGCGCCACTCACCGTTACAATGTTAATTAAATTATATTACATGTATAGACATTACTTGGGCTACCTGTATTAATAACATCATTCGGGTAGTTGACGGTAAATGTACGTTTTCAGAAACGGCATCAAAAGCGTTGCCTGTATAATTATCAACAATAATTTCTCGACATCTTATGCAAAAGTGTTATCTACAAGTTAATTGTACTCATCATTATGAACAACTTTTATTATGGGATCCAACCTGTAATCGCGAAAAAAATCTGCTGATCCAAATATTTAATTATTTGTATGGAACAGCCTACAAAGATGAGCAAAGGACAAAATATGATTTGGGCGACATTTTCAATAAGTCCAAACAATTTGTTATTTCCTCTCAGAAATCGCGCGCTGGCGAGACGACTGTGTAAACGGTGTTTGTGCAATCCAATGTAAACGGGGCGGGTTACATGGCGGACATTTTATAATGGATAAAGGCTGATGATTTTGGTTACATAAAAGATAACTGATGTCTATAATCCGCAGCATTGAGCTGGCCATTAGCTCTCCGTCTCTAAACAAAAGCTTTAAAGAAGAGGAAAACAAACAAAATCAACCCGTTCTTATAATCAAAGCGGCCTTTTCTTAGAACGTCTTGATACAAAGGGTGGTCTTAATCCTTGGGTCACTGATACATCATGTTCCCTATATCCTCTTTTAATGACGGGCTCCCACGACTTATCCGTTAAGATGAAACTATGCTTTACAATTCTCAACCTTAACTTTCATGGTTAAGGTTCCAAATTGTGTGTTAGAAATGCATATTGATCGGATTCCGCAGAATTAATCCTAGTACCGAATAGGTTTGACAGATGACGGGTTAAGATAAAGCAGTAGACGATTGACTTGAATTGAATAAGCTGTTTGATCGTGTGTTTTGTTTAGTTTTTGTGGTTTCGACAGTGTAGTCGATAACAATAACAGACTAACAGTTATTGTAATATAACCTACCGTTTCTATAACAATTGACGGTACTAAACTATTAAAAATATTTTTAGTGTGCATATTTATAATGTTAGAGATAAGAACAGGGTATTTACCATGTTTATAGTTTGTTGTGAGTTGTCCGATATTTCGGCACTGTTGCAAGCGCCATGGCACAGCCATGGTCACGGATAAACTATAAGTATTTGCCCATCGTTTTGTTTGCCAATATACAAACCACAAATATTTTACGTATGGGACGATTACGATGTTGGTCCCATAGAGAAAGTTGTTCAGTTTGGTGGTCAGTTAAAACCACCACCCTTAAATATGACCACGCATTTCTGATACACGTTGTATAGGTAGTACGATTCCCGATTTCGAGTACAGCAATATTACACTTCGACCACTTTATCCTTGAACAGAGTGATGGCGCTGTTGGCTAAGAAAAAGTATTTTTGACAAGACTTCAACTGACAAATCCTATGAATTTGTTGTAGTTCCATTTTCTACCACTTCACAGATATGTTGGTAGTACTGTACCTATCCTAAATAAGATGTCATGTCAACCAATCTTTAACTCTGTGAAACACGAAGAAATCGTCGACCGGTGGTCGAAGCAATTTGCCGAAGCCTTTTGCTGCACAATCGAAAACATTGCCGTAATGCTTTTCCTCCATTTTCTCAAGTTTTCATTCCATTTTAGCTTTGTTTTTTAAGTTAATTTCCTTCCACTTTGATGGTGCTTGTAGAACCTGGAATAGGAATGGTGGACTTTCTGTTTTTCTGGAAAATTAAGCTGAATTCTAAACTTTAACTACTTAAATTGTTATGGGTTTTTTTTTGGTAGACCATAAAATCAGAGTAGATATGCTTTAATAAAAATCTTGTTTCATCTGGTAGCTCTACATGGTAAATTGCTTATGCCTTTGTGGCTGAGAAGATAAGCCAGTCAGCAAGCTTCGCAACAAGGATGCCTAAGGTGCACTTGAAGTACTGTACGCACATTGTAATATTGATAAGTTTAAGCAAATCCACGTCAAACCGTACAAAATACTTTTTATATCAATGCTAATATAGGGCAGCTACACAATGCGAGAGGCACCCATTGTGCTGACAAAAGGGCACGCTAATACATCGGCCATCGTGACGCGACGAAATGTCCTCCTTGTGTTGTCGTCATGTAATATGTGTGCTTATCGTGAAATCAGGTTTTATGTTTGTAGCGTTAGAAGAGGATGGGTACAAGGAGTATGCGCGGTCGAAAATAGTGTTGTCAGCAACTTATAGATATTTGGTATTTGACTATGATGTAAAGTCATCAAAACCAGAACATTTTCATTACGGTCGAGGTTCTATAATTAACGTAGAACAAAGCACCTATGGTGCCGCATGGGCAGTGATGGGGTAATTTAATTATCAAACAATTAATATACTAATTATAGATAATACTTTATAATGGCGTCTCAACAAAAGCCAGAGAGAGAGTGGGTCGTGGCAGAGTTAAAAAAAAAAAGATTTTGTATGGCTTGCGCTAGTAATTTATGCGTGTCCCCCATACTAGGTCCAATTTTCGTTTTGTTTTAGGTAAAGTTTATCCCAATACTGCGGTTTCATTTAGGAACAGAGACTGAATCACTACAAATTATGTGCACTACATAAAATATTATTCTGTGTAAATATCCCACACCATTACATAAAAAAACACCATCCATAGTTCTATGCATTTCGTCAACAAATATAAAACTGTCAACATCTGATAAAGATGGATTATTTCACCGGACAAAATGGTTGCCAAAAACCTAAAAAAATCATCACATACAAAATCAAACTTTAATACCAACAAAATAAGGTTTATATTCGGGGTAGGGAGTTATTCAGTACCATAAATCCACAGGTGCTATTCATGCCTCATGCAAGCCTCGAAATAGATTAGTTTTGGTATAAAAATCATGTAAAAAAGCAGCTTGATGTATGTGAGCAAGATTGATTAAGTTTCCATTGTGCTCTTCAGGGAAATTTTCTGTCCAACTGTTGAGATGAACTAAGCAAATGAAGTTAGCTTTGGGTGTAAAGAAAAAGCCGACACGAGTGACGAATAGAAATGGGCTGATTTTTCGATATCAATGATTACGTCAGGCTAATGACAAAAAAATATCGATGACGGAACAATGACAAAATCATTAATGACAAGTACCTACCTATCCTAAAAGTAGGTATAGTGCCACAAACTTATCTGACCGCCAGGGTAATCACGATACACACTCGCAATCGGAATTGATTCAATTTTGACAGTCCAACAAACTAGGTACATTGCGCGGTATGCTTTTAAAACCACTCTGCCCGACAATTGGAGCAGCGCAATGAACACTATTGTAGTGTCAAAATTGAGTCGATTCCGATTACGAGCGTGCATCGTGATTAGCTAGCGGGTCATGGCGTCGCTGCCGTCGCTTATACCAATGTCATCTCCCTACAAAACTGACATTTTGAAGTCATTTTCGGCATGTAGCGACGTTAGTTCCAATTTTGGTCACCGGCAGGGTAATCACGATACACACTCGCAATCGGAATCGATTCAATTTTGACAGTCCAACAAATTACATTGCGTGGTATGCTTTTAAAACCACTACGCCGTACAATTTAAGCAACGCAATGAACACTGTTGTAGTGTCAAAATTGAGTCGATTCCGATTACGAGCGTGCATCGTGATTAGGTAGCTGGTCAGGTAAGTTTGTGGCACTATAATCACTATTTGCTAATTGTGTCAATATCTAGCGACCAATATATTAGCTCCAAACGTCATGAAGTCCACCCATTGCGCTGTATACCAAATCAAGTATGAAGACCATATAACAGGAACTGTCATTGACAACACGGATGCTTTTGACAGTTGCATATCATAATTTAAAGTTACATTGCCGGGCCTGTACCCAATTGCCTCTCACATCCACTTAGCAACGCTACAGTGGACATTGCGCGTAATTATTGGCTCAAATTGTGCTATTAAGCTGTGATCACATTAATTTCACTGTTTTACTTGTGTATTGCAGTAATTGTGTTGTGATTTAAGCTTTGCGACCTGTAAGCCCGCAAAGGATTTGTGGTCAGAAAATTTATGTTTTAAACGAACCGAAATTGACTTTGTGTTTCAGATTGGCCAGAGGCGCTAGTGTAAATTTTTATCCATCCAAAATTTACTTTAAATTTGTTTACTGTGCGGTCACTGCGGTGTAGCAATTTCCATCCAGTCCTATCCAATGACAAGTATTTCAATGTTTATATGTTTCTATATTAGCTTTTTCTTTCAGCTGCTCAATGTAGTTTCTTGTGTAAATTATAACAATCTAGATTTCACCTAAGTACGCATTAACCGCATTCGGCTCTCTGATTGGTGAAAAGCTCGAAATGGGCCAGCACGCATAACGCGCCGGATGCGTCAAGATTGTTAGAAGAACCGTACACTAGTGCCTTTGAATATACAGAATGACGTACAAATAATACGTTTTCAAAACATCGTACAAAGATTCATTCTATCATTCATTCTAGACACGAACTACGCGTTTGAATTTGGAACGAACTAATGAGTCGTTTATTTGGCCGTTTTGCTGCGTTGCAATGAAATTCCGTCCGATTGTCCGCCGTCCGGGTCTCGTCCGTATAATGTGCACTTAGCTATAACGGTTTGTGAACTTTGTCGGACTGTGATGCGGGTTATACGCCTGAATGTACATTCTCAGACCAGAGTTATTGGTTTAATCAGGTTTAGGCTTAGTGTTAAAGGAAATGGCGACGGAAAAGGGTCCTCTGAGAGTGTTTGAGGACATGAAAGATTAAGGCGATGAATTGAAAACGTTGGCCGCAGGGATCATAGCTTTTTTTCAACAATTACAAAATATTCGGAACTGATATTAACTATGTAGGTAGGTACTTTATTTAGGTACATCATTTTGGTAATTGCTTTACATGATTCGTTAACTTTTACAGAAGAGAAAAAAAAGTGCTATTTAAAAACATAGATTTTCATTTTACAGGGCAACGACAACGAGGCAGTTGGAAGCCTCTAAATATTCTGTATAGATTAGTCGAACAAAAGACTAATACTGTTCTGACCACAGATATACCTAAATCATATAAACGCAATACGCACAAGATCGCTCGAGCGACTTATGTAAACGACACACAAAGATTTTATAAAAATACTTTATTTGGTCTTAATTAACAGACCGTGTTCGAAACACTACACTGCGCTCCAAAACACAAATTACTGACGTAGCATAAAAGGCTGCAAAGTTGAAGTGGGATTGGGCTGGCCATGTCTGCCGGATGCCTGATGTGCTGTGGGCCAAGGTAACCACTAAGTGGAGCCCTGATATGACGAGAAGGCGACGCGGCAGACCACGAAAGAGATGGCGGGACGAACTTGATAACACGAACAACGAATGGTTCACACTGGCTCTAGACCGAAAAGCCTGGAAATCGTGGGGGGAGGCCTTTGCCCAGCAGTGGGATGATGCAGGCTAACAGTAACAGTAACTTTATTTGGACTAACAGAATAACAGTGTAGATATTAATGAATTATTCTAACTTACTTAGCAAGATGTATTTATAATTAGTTATTGCTAAGTTGACAAACTTACTTATTGATTTCTTCATCACTAGTTTGAGTAGGAGGTGATTTGCTGACAAAGCAAATCGTGTTAGTTTCAACACACTTAACTCGCCCGTTTTTGTATGCAACCGACAGCCGATTTGAGATTACTCAATTGTTTACCACTGCGTTTACTTTAGAAGTGCCTTGGGCCTCACTGCCATCAGTACATGAGCCCGTAAAAGTCCTCTGAAGATAGGACTTTTTCTCCCATAGTCGGCTATCTATAGTAGGTATCTACCTAATAATGGTGCGTGCTTGACTAAAAACAGTTGCAAAATGAAAGTTGAACAAATTGTTATAAAAATCTTAAAAAAAGTAATGGGTGATAGGTTCTGTCTGATGTTCTGAAACACCAAACTACCTAGTACTTACGCTTACCTACCTATTTCTATGCTAGCTGTGCTCAGCATTCCTTGCAATGCCTCTTTTTATATTTGAACCTTTTCGGGGGCGCGCACTACTACCTACTTCCTAAACATCTAATCGGATGAATGGTATAGGAAGGCATAAAAGACTAGAAGAAAAAAAAAACTACCTACCTATATTATCCAAACAAAATTTTTTACCTAGATACTACTTATCTACTTACCCACAGAAATATCAGTCGGTTATCATATCACTCCCAAACACGGAAAATCCACAAAGTAATCGAAGACTTATTGCAAAACTGTTAAAAGCAAATGTGCACACCCCCTAAAAGTG
Organism: Allophyes oxyacanthae; assembly: GCA_932294325.1. Lineage (NCBI taxonomy): Eukaryota > Metazoa > Arthropoda > Insecta > Lepidoptera > Noctuidae > Allophyes > Allophyes oxyacanthae. The sequence goes on along the minus strand of OW028629.1, from coordinate 1,639,678 downwards.
CTTTATGAAATCCGTTATCACATCCGTATGGGGGGGGAACGGGGAGCATAACGATAATTCAAAATTTATCAGCCAGCAATATTCCGTGGGTTTTTGAAAGTTATTGCAGTTGAATTGATATGAACGGCTACGATACGCAATTTCGGCCTTTTTAATCATACATGAATGATAGTGTAAATAACGACTTTTGTTAATTTAAATATGAGCTTTTATTTTTATAAATCGCCTGTTTCGCTTGTTAGTGTAAATATTTATTATTGAAACACATGAAACTTATTAAAGTCAAAGAGCTTTGTTTTCCGTAATATATTGGATTTATTCACGTATAAATAATGTTATAATTTTACAATTTCTTTTTATTTTGCATTAATAATTACGTTTGTTGTAATGCAACGCCATCTATTGATAAATAAGTGCACTACAAAGTTTAGACTATTAGTATATTTTAAGAACTCTGCCAATAGATGTCGCTACAAGAAGAAGCTTGTAAAGATATAATAATGAGCATCACAAAATAAGAATAAGTTATGAAAACAATTTGAGTAAAAATTACGTCCGTTTTATTTCATAAAAGTGAATAAATGATAAAAATTTAAAAAACCGATAAAACCGAAAATAAAATGTATCATGTCAAGTCGCGTCGTGTGCCTACGTAAAAAAAAGTTATACACAAACAACATGGTGGATCAGCTGTTTTCGTTTTTCTCAAATCTGAATTTGTTTTTATAAAACGAAGCATTGTTATGGTATCATAGCCATGTGTGAATTAAAATGGGCTCAATCGCATCGGTGCTGCAATGGCATTGTCAGACGTGCGGCCAGATCAATCCAACAGAGAGTGTGAAGTGTTTAAAATGTGGTACAAAGCGGGTATCGAGTCATGACAGTGATATTAATAAAGAAAATTGTAGAGATTCGTCGCCGGAATATACATCACGAACTGGTAAAAGCGAGGGAACTACTCCTGGCTCTGAAGCGATCGTCATACCGACTGAAACTTGCTTTAACAGGTGTGTTTTTCTTCATGTTACGATTCTCTTCTTTCAGTGTCTGTCAGTAAAGTATCGATTTTTCGTGACCCGTATTTTAGGTTATATTTCTATTGTATTTCATTGTTGTGCGCAGTAGAAGCGAGTTCATTAACTAAATTAGATGTTAACGTGCAGTTTTGGGTATTTGTGTGTCAGTAATCGCGTTAAAAATGTGATTTCATGCGTCGTGAGTTCACAATGTATGTAGGTATGTATTGTGGGACGGTCTCGTACTAATATTTGTTCAGTTCGATATAATTTTAGTTAGAATAGCATTTTATCGTGTATTTATATAGCATATAAGTCAACAAAATCATCATAATTATGTTCTATGTAAGTAGGGTTGGATAAAAATCGATCAATGTCCACCCATGGTTTGATAGTAAAAATATGTAAAAAGTGTTAATTCTATAATAGGTATGTACATAATTCCTTTATTTACGATTCTATATCCTCAAATACATTATTGTCTTATTAATGATCATTCCTATAACAAAGAAAATGATGTTTGACATTCAAATTATTAAATAAGTGGTAGTTTCAATGTAATATCACAAAATAGATAGGTATGTACGTTAATGCTCAATGTATGGGGCCTGCCTTCTATAAGTACCTATCTATCTTATGGTAATACCTGCATCTACTGTTGCAAATTGTATAATATAACTATTTATATTAGTAATTTACTGAATATTCTTATACCTTATTTATTTACATATTTTATTAGTAATAAAAAATAATATTTATCTCTCAATTTCCTTACTATCTATTTATTCAATTATCTTCGACCGCATGTCACTGCGGGAGTGCCAACTGAAAATCAGCGCTGGGTGTTCCACACCTAGCACATGCTGAGTTGGTAACCTTTTGTATGGGCATGCTCGACAGCACATTTAGGTATAAATCAATGTAAACTTTATTTTTTTATTTTTGTGTAATTTTATTGTGACTGTTGTGCTATCCCACATAGAATAAATTTTATTTTCTTTCTTTCTCCATTATTTATTCTAGGTAAACCTGTTTATCTGCACTGTTTTCTTTATGAGTTCAATATATTTCATAAGCAGCTGCTAAAATGTAAACCTTGTCTTACTTCATCTATTCATTGAAAGTTGAAAGGATAGCCTTTCAACCTTTGATTTGTTAACTTGAGATTATATGGAGAAACAACATCTCAAGTGCTGTCAAAATTAAACTTAATACTGATCTCTCACATAAGTGTGTGAATTCATGAAGCGGCGAGAGCTCTCTTGCGGCCATCTGAACAATACAAATGTCTACATTTCGTCACTTTCACAATTAACAACTAAACATATTTTTTTGTTGTGAGGCCCTGGATGGTCTGGCGCTAAAAGAAAAAAATCCAATAACACTGCCTGACATGAGAATCGAATCCAGTGTACTGGAAAGCCTCTGTCACAACAGCTATAGCTAGACTATAGAAGCAGTTGCCATCAAATAGTTTGATATGAACGGAACTGGCTTGTTATCAATCACATTATACATTGAATAATTTATTCTGCTTAGTTTGTTACTGGAAGGATATTCCTATTATTGTAACTAACATACTAATACAATACATTAAATGATGTTAGTATTGTTAGTTATTCTCCTACGGAAATATGTGGTCATATTACATGTTCCATTCTGGATTTTCAATAATATAAGGTCCAAACATTTCTAGTCCTTTAAGGGGTAATTGTCCTCATCATTACTACTTACGTACGGTTATTAATTACTTATACCTTGGGACCAACGTGAAACAAAAGATTTCTTTTTCATGATTTCGCTTGAATGAAGTATTGTCAGTGTTGCATACAAGTTGAGTAATGTTGAATTATTTGTAGTGAACAGCAATTTTTTTCATAGCGATTTCAGTGTTTATTCCTTAATAAAAAATTGTTCATACTGATGAGTACAATAACCCTATAAAGGGATTGGGATAAGAAAGGTAGGACCTTGTAATATTATGTACGGGGGGCTAAAGAGGCCGCTTTAGATGAATCACAAAAGATTCATATTACGAATGTCAAAATATCTACTTAATTGACGACTCTTAATGTCATCCGCATAAGGTTCATATTCAGTAATCATCTGTTTGACAGTTACTATGCAGATCAGTCGATGAATTGCTCAATCCGGCCTTTTTAGGCCCCCAGTTCTTGCAATTTACGAGCACGCATGGTCTTTACGTATATATGCACTTTGCGATAATGTGCGTGCGTACCGCCACCGCTGTCACGGACACACTGACACGTACATAGATTTATTACCTCAACCACGGGTCGCTCGCACTCGTGAATTGCAAAAACCCTTTGGTAATTATTAAATTCATGAGTACAAATTGGCAATGAGGTAATGTAAAAAAAAAAAAAAACCATGAAAGCTAATTAAATTGATGGCTAATTTCGAGCAATGGTTGAACGCTACAGGACCAGTAAATTTGGAGACATGCTTATAATCGGAATCAATTCAATTGACAGTTCAACAATATACATTGCATAGTTTGCTTTAAAAATCACTCTGATAGGCATTTGGAACAATGCAATAAACATTTTTGAACTGTTAAACTTGAATCGATTCCGATTACTAGTGCGTCTTGTGACGGAATCACTTGTAATCGGAATCGATTCTTCGGTTCGGTCTGATTCCTTTATAGATCAAGTAAGTACTATGGTTGTTACCCGTGGTTGTTACAGATTTGTAGGTAATGACTGCTGAATTACCATACGGTGCAAATCCATGATGAATTCTACAAACACTGCGAGTGCATTGATCTTCGTAGTAGCCATTTAGCTTCCCAAAGTTCCTTATAGAACTGCATATCACAATAATAATGACATGTATTGTTCCGTATAGCGGATGGTCGTGTGTGGGGTCGGCCCCGGAAGCGTCGCGCGCGTGGCGGTGCGCGTGCGGCCTGCGCAACGTGTCCGCCGCGTGGCGCTGCGCCGCCTGCGACGCGATCGCGCCACATGCGCCAGTGTACAGGTGAGCTGGGGATAACAAAGCTTCGGGAACATAGAAGATTAGGTGACAGATTTGAGAATTAAGAACCTTTGAAAAACGGTCAGCGCAGATGGATTGAGTGGCGGCGAAGTGACTAATTTAGTTTTAATTACTTCTGCATACGATTGAAGTTGGTATAGCGAAATAAAATCACATTAAGAGGCCCAAAGCGCCGCGAAGTCAGTGTGCTCTGCGACCGGTGACTGCTTTTCGCTGCCACTCCGACCGTCTGCGCTGGCCCATAATAAGACGTCGGTGCACAGGATATGCATAGTACAGATAAAATTGCCATAAGAGACATTCATAACCAAAAGAAGAAAATTACTTTTTTGGGAGAGGCTTTCGTTTATAGTCGGGTCAAGACCGGCCGACCCGCCTCGCGAGGCTGCCTCGGGCACAGTTGAGCCACATCAGCGTGAGCGAATCAGTTTCAGTGTGTTTCGACAAAATGACTTAATTTTGCTGGGGTGAAGAATGAACACGACGCGATCTGAGTGGGCGAGGCAATCGGACTGAGGCGCGTTTGAGCACGGACAAAAACCCGACACTGCTTGGCTTGTGCGAAGCAACCCGAGGCGGCTAGGCTGGACTGGACCCGGCTAATGGTCTAGTTTATACCCTGCACCAGCGGGCCGGACACAATGATGTTCCTGCCTTAATTTAGCTTCGTTATCTAGTATTATGCTATCTTCTCGGTTAAGCATCGCGTGCAGGTGTTATTGATGTTTGCCAAACCTGTATGTTACGAAACGGAGCGTAGTTAAAGCGAGCTAATGATTATTTTGTTGAATTCCAGGCTGTCTGATGATGAGGATCAAGCTTCAGGGATGACGGACAAAGAAAAGTCTGCTCAAGGTATGTTTAGTATTACCCAATAATTCTCTTGCTTTTCTCATTTTTGTATGGGTGATTTTTAATTGTGTTATTATTGGTTTTTGCAGACAACACTATGATAAGGTCCAATACCCTGGCTGTCCCATCATCTTATAAGCCCACAACGAGCTATTCAGACGGCCGACGGCTAAATCTTGATCTGCAGTCTCTCCGACTATCCCCCACGCAGTTGACGGATCAGGCGCATGGCGTCACCAGATCCCTGTCCCACGGATCCGTCATCAACTCCCAACAGAAGTGGTGGAAAGTCGACGAGAGTGGACGAGGCACTATTAACAGACCCACCAGTTTGATGGTCTCTGAAAGATACGGGCAGTGCAATCCTCGAGAGTCGTTCCTAAGAAGCCTCCACACCGTGACGCGAAGACCCAAGAAGTGTAACGAGAGCAAGTCAAATTGGGAACTCAATTATGTCAAGGAGTATCAAAGGGAACAGAGTAGGGGTTTGCACTTGAAGAAGTGGTCGTGCAGTAAGTGTACTCTGGAAAATTCTGGTATAAGGACGCACTGTGAAGCTTGTCTTTCGCCTAGAGTGTCTCCCTTAGCGAGGATTCCTAACGCAAGAGGGTTAAGCGTGACGACTTTGGGACGACACGAGACTACGGCAGGCAGAGATGGCGCGACGTCGCTCCCATCGTCGGGAGGCGTCATGATCACTGTCCCGGACTGGCCGACTGGTAGCACGACGCTAGGTGCAGCATTCCGAAGATCGATCAGTGCTCAGAACTCTCCAGAAATTCGCCCGACGTACCGGCGGTCTTTCTCGGAACAAACAAACGCGGAGCGACCAGTCGGGAAGGTGATATCGAGCCGGAGAAGTTTGAACGACTATCAGAAGTCGTTAGCAAGCTACTGCGGTAGTCTGCCAAAACCAGACGGCAGGAAGGATCCCAAAATTGACGAGAATTCCGTCGAATTGATCGACAAAGAGTGCAGTTGGGATACGAACGCTGAAGGCGTGATATACGCACTGCCTAACAAAGGGAAGTACAAGGATCTGAACTTGCAGCTCCAAGTGAACAACAACGGGACGAGGTACTCGTATGTTTCGGTCCAGGATACGAAAACAGTGATGAGTAATTCGCAGAACGAAGCCTTGTACTCCAATGATATAAGTGACGGGGACTATGCAAGGATAGACGAGTTGTTAGGGGCTGAGAACTGCATTTCTCCAGTGAATGAAGTGGCTTCGAATATCAGGACGTCGCATATTGGCGCGGTGCGGGAAACTAAGGTGTTCAACATGCTTCCGTCCGTGGGGAAAGTGTCCCATAACCCTCGCGAGCCGTCTAAAGTGCCTTCATCACAGCAGCAAGCCACGTAAGTAATTCACTTTCTTTAGACCAATTATACCAGATTCCAATTTTGAACATGTTTTCCTTGAAAGGTTAGGTAGCGATTGAGTTCCATACAATATGCGGCGCGCTTATTGTGATCTACTGGACACAATTCCAAACTATGCTGGTACTAATTTTCATACAGAAAACACCAATAACACATCTTGAATAGAATAGATCTTTATTTCACGTAAACCAGATACAAGTACTTAAGAAATGTCGGGACTCTAGGTCCACAGTTCCAAAAAGTAGGTCCTATGGAGAAGAACAAGCTAGAAACTCAATGGAAACTTTTTAAATAATAGATTACAATTTTGATTAGTACAATGTTGTGGTAAGAGCTGCGAGAATAATGTAATTTAATGTGAATAAAAAATAAGAATAGGATAATAATAAGAAAGCCATGGCAGTTACAAGCTCAGTGCTGACCATTCCACTGACGGTACCCGTTCACGAGCTTGACGCATGCGTCAACATCGCTAGGCTCAACCATAATAAAGGGAATTATGATCTCCCGGATAAAATCCAGGACCTCTCGCACTCGTTAGTCTTGTTTGGGATTAAATTGTTTAGACCAGGGGTCAGCAACCTTTTGAGTCGGAAGAGTCAAAAATTACAATTTACAAAATTCAAAGTTTTTAAAGACCCACCATTGTTTTTATATTTTAATTTTTTCCACAAACTTTCGTCTATTTGGCAAATAATGCTAGGACCACCTAGTGATATGCGTATGGAACTAAAGAGCCGCAGCTTCACACCCAAAGAGCCGCAGGTTGCCGACCCCTGGTCTATACCAATAAGGCAGCCTCTATCTGACAATGCAAGTCACAAATTCATAAATTCTAAAGAGACTTCACCAAATGCTTCAGACCTATTTGAATAACATATAGTCCAATATGAATGGTGTATTGTAAGTGTGCGCACATTAATTTGATATAATCTCTTAGTCGCTTCTCAAGACACGTGCGTGAATTGACTTTTGATTACATAGAATGTAACTACATGTTTATACTCGTACACCGTAGATCAATTCAGGCGACACAGGAGGTCCTTTGTGGGTTTAAATCACATGAACTCAAAAAATGCTAAACGGTTTAAAAAACTTTTAAAATCTTTAAAAATCATTAATCTTGCCAATATCCATTACCCGTCGTGAAAGTGGAATGTGAGAGTGCAGTGAGTATTCAGGATATTTTTTTATGTAGTTCGCATAATTTGTAGAGTGATTCAGTCTCTGTTCCTAAATGCCGGCAGTACTGGGATACACTTTAAAACAAAACGAAAATTCGACTTAGTATGGGGGACACGCATAATTTAGTAGCGCATGCCATCAGTGGCGAAGGGTGACAGTTTTAAAAGGGGAAGCCGGCCCAAAATTTTTCTCTAAAAATTGCTGCAATTAATGCTGCAACACAAAAATCCATACCGTCTCTTGTAATATATAGTTATGTCTCAAAGAGCTTGACCGAACTGAATAACAAGCCTTTTTTTATCAGTTGGATGAGTAAATAATATAATATTACGTTGGTGGCACTAACCAATTCCTAAAGGGAAGCCGATGGGAATCGGGTTGTATAGACTCTTCGCCACAGCAAGCCATACAAAATCAAATTTTTATTGTTTTGGAGTGAATTTTAGTACTGTGGTTGCATTTGGGACCAGGCACTAAATCACACTGTAAACTATCCGCACTATATAAAAAAAAATCTTGTAGACTCCGTGACGTGAAAACTTTACAATAACAGAGATAGCAGTCGATATTTCATTGAGTATAGAATAGAACAGAATAGATCTTTATTTCATGTAGACCAGATACAGTCACTTATGAATGTTGAGACTTTAGGTGCTCTATTGGTTCGGCTACCGATTCTGTTAGATAACAATGTATCTCTTTCTATCTTTTGGATTTTCTGAAGGGTGTAGTTTTTGGGGTCAATATCATGGACCATACAACCTAACTGTCAAAAACCCCCGACTCTGACTAGAAAAACATCGATGTCTATAGATATGCTTAGTGAACTCAAAAAGTGAGACGACTCAGGTACTCCATTTTCAGAAAAATGGAGTGGTTGATAACCAGTCAAATGCCGTTTACAAAAATAATTATTAATTTGTGTATTGAATAAAAAATATATAATAACAGTAGCTATTCCATTAGTGCATGTATAGCTGTTCTATTTAAATATAATTCGGACATTGTTGAATTTAGAATTTGACGTCTTCAAAAAATACGTCTCATTTTTTTAGCTTCCCTTTGTATGACAGAGCGTATCTATAGACATCGATGTAGAAAAAGATCTGTAAGTTCTGAACGGCTGAACAGATTTTGATAAACATAGCTAAGATAATGCCCGGTTAAACTGTAATGTAGCCCACTATATTATAAGGATAAATGTATTTATATTAAGGAAAACACAACACTTTAATTATAATCAAGGAATTTTACCAAATGTACAATACAATACACTTTATTGCACACCAGTAATAGAAGAAAAGATACAGTAATTAGAAAAAGAAATGTACAAAGGGCGGTCTTATCGCATGTATACTGTTTACATAAGATATCTTAATAGCTGAGTTAATTGTTATTAACTAAAGCATATTGTCTTTTCTCATCGTTGTTATTTCCGACTTTGAACTATTTGTCTAATAAGTATATTGAATTTTGTCATAAGAAGATAGTATATACTCGTAAACCACCCTCACTCCTGTTTAAGTCAGTCCTGAACTAAACCTCTACGTGTAATTATCATTGATTGTCTCTCGTTTTGATATAAGTATAATAAATAGGTACTATTTGCTGATAAATACCCTGCTGTTCATTAATTCTGAGGACCCTTCCGACCACCCGTACGTTACAAAACTAGCTTTCAATTAAAAAAACTGCATTGAAATCGGTCCATCCGTTTTGGAGCTACGATGCCATAGACACATACACAGACACACAGATTCACACTACAAACTTATAACACTCTTTTTTTCTTGTCCAGGGTTAAAAAATATGGAGTCCATATGCGTTGAGGTACCAAATGTGTAACAATTTTGTTTATTAATACGTTGTCCATTGCTGTTTATACAGTCGGGAGAGCCGCATGTGGCAGTGCAGCGAGTGTTGGTTCGCGTACAACGCGTGGTGGGCGCGATGCTGTGACGTATGCCGCAGTGGAAGGCCTCCACATGCAGCTGTCACGTTGGCGACGAGAGATGTGGTCGACGCGCCGCATAATAGGTCAGTTAATGTCATTTTCAACCGACTTCCAAAAAAAGGAGGAGGTTCTCAATTCGACGCGTGTTTTTTTTTTTTATGTTTGTTACCTCATAACTTTCGACTGCGTGAACCGATTTCGATGGTTCTTTTTTTGTTTGAAAGGGTATACTTCCAAAGTGTTCCCGTTTAAATTTGGTGAGGATCTGATGAAGATCTTCGGAGATAGACAATGGAACTCTTGAATGAATAACAGCACATCACTCGCGATTGCTGTAATCTCATGTTTATGCCACTCAAAATTGAAAAATAAAATAAACTTTAAAAAAAAAGTGTAAACCGACTTAAAAAAAGAAGTCGGGTCCTATAATTCTTCAATGCTCCTAGCTTGGCAGTGGCCCCGACTTCAGAAGCTGTTAAATTTTTTAAGGAAATTATTTTATACTTTTTAGTTTTTTTTCTTTTACATCCTGCTAATACAAGGTGCTAGCTATCTATCAGTGGCGAAGGGTGAATATTTTTATAAGGGAACCCATTCAAAATATAGCTTGGTTGGGCGTGCCACATGCTGTGCAGTATTAATTTAACTGTGGCTTGAACTCATGAAGCAACTTACCTTCACATATTTATTGAAGTGAAACTTCTCATATAGACGGCGGGTATTAACATTTTTCTGTCATGAAAAAGCGTTACGGCCGCGTGGAGGGGGTAGACGATATATTGTCCGTTGAAGTTTCACTTCTACTATGTGTCCCAGTACACATTTCGCTTTTTCATACATAATATTGATACCTACTAGTAATCAGGGTTTGAAATTATCAAGATAAATATGCCCCTTGATAATTATCGTGATAATTATCAGATAATTATCAAAAGGCCACATTGAGCAATTCATCTAATGATCTGCATAGTAACTCACGACGACACGGTTGGCGCAGTGGCTAAGCGATTAGCCTTCTGCGCTACGTGCCGCGGGTTCGATCCCCGCACGGAACAAATATTTATATGATCTACAGATAGTTGTTTCGGGTCTGGTTGTCTGTGCATGTGACATGTATGTTTGTAAACTGTACCCTCGATACAGGAGAAATCCTAGTGAGGGGCAATGTTTTATATAAAGAGAAAGAGAAGAGAAGAGAACTGTCAAACAGATGATTACTGAATATGAACCTTATGCGGATGACATTAAGAGTCGTCAATTAAGTAGATATTTTGACATTCATAATATGAATCATATTGTGATTCATCTAAAGCAGCCTTTTTAGCCCCCCTGATTTGAATTATTTTTTACTGTTCGCAGTTCACGACCTGCCAACCTGAACATGGCCTCATCAGAAGCCTGCAGCAGTAGCAAGGTGGAACCCAACCTGCAACCCAAGAAACTGACCGTGCCGATAGCGTCTTTGGACCACGACTTGAACAGCGACGAACTGTTATTTGCTGTTGGTAAGTCTATCGCGATATGCTAAAAAATACTCCAGCGACATCTATTGGAGCTTCAAGAGAGGTAGGGCATAGTGGGACTTTCTGCTGAAAATTGGAGCTGCCCGACTGGGGAAGTACCTCCACCTTGCAGAATATCGTAGCCAAATAACACTGCTCTTTTGCAGTGTTGTGTTCCTAACGGTGAGCAAGGTCGCCAGTGCTCCTTGGGGAAGTAGTAGTAGGGTCGGCACGAGCGAGTGATGCCCCTGGTGTTGCGAGTTTCCATAGATTACGGTAACCGCTTACCAACAGGTGGCCGTATGCTTGTATGCTTCGGTAAAGAAAAGAAAGAAAGAAATAATTTACTGGGATGCAAAATTCAGGCACTACATGCAAAACACACATGCACATGCATTTATATATCGTATTATTTATTTTGTAGTAAGTATACCTATTATTTTTTTTTTTTTAAATATTATATAACTATATTTTTTTATAGGAAAGGGAGGGAGGCCTTTGCCCAGTATTGGGACAGCATAGGCTGTAATAATAATAATACCTGTTCCCTGTTCCCGATGCCGGTGGCCTACTACCTACTCTTTTGTATTTTTGAATGTTTTTATAATTTTTTTTTTTTTAAATTTAATTGTAAAATTATTTAAAAATATATAAAAGTATGTTAAAAATTAAATAAAGGAAATAATAATAATATTTTTTTTATACATAATGTTTGAAAAATTCTGTAGTGGTATAAATACATATATTGTGCTATGTAGTTTGCAACGATTCTACCTCTTTGTCCACCAGATCCCACGCCGGCGCCGCCGCCAGTTCCGCCAGTAATAACATGGTCGTGTTCGCGCTGCACGCTGGTCAACGAGTCGACTGCCGCCGCGTGCGCAGCCTGTGCCGGATCTAGACCGCAGCCACATAACTTCTGGTATGAACTATAATTATTGTCTTAGAATAAGAAAGTTGACTGTCTCATTGGTATAGTGGTCGTAAGTGCGACTGCTGAATGCTGGGTTCCAGGGCCCTAATTCTGCTATTTCAATCGATAAACAAATACACACTACAAATTTATAATAGTCAAAGTCAAAATCTTTATTTGTATAAATGGATGTTAAAAAATATAAAATATAGGGATCGTTATGTGTAGCCTGCAGTGGCGTACAAATTTTAATTAATAATAATAGTAATTAGGTACTTAGATAATTAAAAAAAATCACTATAATAAATCACACAACTCCAAAACCAATTAATTATTACACACAGTCATAGTTATCAGATAGGTAATCATTTAATTTACAGAGTAATATGATTTTTGAAAGAAATTTTTAAAATATATGTGACACTATGACACCCCTCTTTTTTGTCGGCGGCTAAAAATTATTATTTGATCTACATAAATTAAATTTTCTCTCTTTCCAGGTCGTGTAGTTCATGTACGTTGCAGAACCCTTTATCGGCGAACCTGTGCCTGGCGTGCAAGACGCCGCCCGTGCCCAAACACGGCCTCACCGTGCCCGTCAGCGATGCCAACCATGGGGCCAGTGAGTACACACCTTTATAAAAAGCTCGAGAAACAATAAATCTAAACTAATATTATAAAGAGAAAAGATTTGATTGTTTGTTTCTAATGGATAAACTCATCATCATCATCATCATTGCGGCCCATGTTGTACCCATTTTTGGGTGTAGGCCTCCTCCAAATTCCTCCACTCCTGGCGGTCTTGAGCCCTTGCCATCCAATCCGGACCTGCGTGTCGCCGAATGTCATCCACCCATCGTTTAAGTGGTCGTCCTCGCGGTCTGGTATGCTGACGTGGTCGCCATTCCAACAGTCTCCGCGTCCATCGTTCCTTTTCCATTCGAGCAATGTGTTCCACCCATCTCCATTTGCGTCTGGCTATAATGGATACTATGTCCTGGGTTTCCGTCTTGGACCGTACCCATTCGTTCGTCTTACGGCCACGTAAGGTGATTCCGATCATAGCTCTCTCCATTCCTCTTTGCGCTACTCTCACCTTTTCTGCAGACAGTTCCGTAAGAGTCATAGTCTCTGCTCCATATGTGAATACCGGTGACACACATTGCTCGAAAACCTTTACCTTTAGGGCAACGGATAACTTCCTGGATAAACTCAAAAAGTATTAAAAAAAAAATTGCAAAAAAAGCTTGCGTATAAATCGCAGATTTTTTCAATACGCCTGCAGAACATGATACCAAATATCGTCGGTGCGCTTGCCAAATCTGACATGTGCATTTGAAGAACTTTTCAGGACAACAAAAAACAACAAAATATGGCCAAAAATATCGAAAATTTTAGTCTAAGATAATAAAAAAAAATTACATTTGTGTATGAGAGCAAAAAAAATTTTAATTATCTTAGGCAATTTTTTTTTTTTTTTTTTTTTTTTTTACCTATATATATAAAGATAAAGATAAATTTATTCAAAAAATTACTTATGGTAAAAAACACAATATAAATCATAATTATAACATAGGTATCATACTGATAGGTGCCTGCACTAGGATAAACCTGTGCCACAGGCGGCAGAAGTGCTTAATTAATAAATATTAATATTATTTAATTAGATATTTTTTGCCATATTTTGTTGTTTTTTTGTTGTCCTGAAAAGTTCTTCAAATGCACATGTCAGATTTGGCAAGCGCACCGACGATAATATGTAATTTCATTTAATGTGGTAAGATCTGCTGCACCCTGTATATACTATTGAGTGGTTTTAGTGTAAGGATGTGTGAGTGAAACTGCAGTAAGATCGATTGTCATAAGTAGTTGTTCCCTGTCCGTCAGCGGGTCGCAGCCCGTCCCCGCGGCGCGGGCGCGCCACGCCGGCGCTGCGCCGCCGCGGCTCGCGGCACAACACGCCGCCGCCAGAGCCCAAGTATGTCAACCTCAGGTAAACGCACTCTTTTAATACATATTTATGAAGCCGACGTCATTATAAAGTTTATTTTTCAGATAAATGTCTGTACAGTATTAATCAGGTTTTAAAAATTGCATCGAAAATATTCGTATTCAATAAAACTAACTGCCGAATTTCAACGATTGTACAAGTTCTATAGTTTTATTATTAATAAATGTCAAAGTCGTACTTACTAAAAGTCGCACGTACTATTTAAAGTTGCGCGTACTATTCAAAGTCGCAAATATTTAAAGTCGCGGGTTCTATTCAAAGTTGCGCGTACTATTCTAATTCGCAAATATTTAAAGTCGAGCGTACTATTCAAAGTCGCGCGTAGTATTCAAAGTCGCGCGTTCTAATTAAAGTCGTCTTACTCCGTTCGCTTTCGTCTATTCAACTTCACATACCACTCTGAATCGCAGACATAATTAAAGTCCATTTATAAGCAGTTAATTGACTTTTTAACCCGCGACAAAAAAGAGGGGTGTTATAAATTTGTAGTGTATAGTATTTATTATTTATTTATTTAATTAATTAATATATACGGCTCAGCCAATTACATACATTAATATACCAATCAATAACAACATAGGCACCACTATTTATCATTCTTCTCGCAGTACTCCATGCATTCCGACAATATCACCTTCCATTCATCCGCAAACACATCACAATTTGGTATATCTCTATATCTGTCTGTGGCATCGTAGCTCCAAAACGAAAAGACCGATTTCAATGCAATATTTTTTAATTGAAAGCTAGTTTAATCTGTTTGTTTCTTAGCTATGTTTCATGAAAATCTGTTCAGCCGTTCAAAAGTTACAGCTCGTTTTCTAGTTGGAGTCGGGGATTTTTGACGGTTAGGTTATCAATACCATCTATTTTCTGTTGCACCAGGCCAGAATCAACTGAGTGGCCGTGTTCCGAATGTACGTACGTGAACAGTGGGTCGGCGGTGGCCTGTGAGATGTGCCAGTCACCCAAGACCAGGTTATTACCAGCCGCTCCCGACCAGCCATCCCTTGATGACGAGAACTCACGTAAGTGCTCATAAAGAAAGAAAGAAAGAAAGAAAAAGTTTTTATTTCTACGCCCAGTATGACGCACAAAACATAAAAATATCTAAGCTTAATTAATACGAAAAAAAAAAAAAAAATTAAATATGATCGTTCATCATCAAAACATCATCATAAGCGGCCATCGTAAGCGGCAGGGGGGGGGGGGGGGGCGCATCTAGGTAATAATGTTAGAGATATTTTCTAAATACCTACCTGTTGTCTGGTACTATGAGTCTGTCATGCTCACTAAAATGTCTCGCTGATGGTGGCGTTGTGTGTCGGGCCGTTGAGTTCCTTTCATTGTGGTCGAGCTTGGCGACGCTGACGCATGCGTCATGCTCGTGAACGGGTGCCGTCTGTCGGAACTGATCAGCTTGTAACTGCCATGGCAATCTTATTGACAGGCAAATCATTATTATTCTAGTCTTATTTTTGTTCACATTAAATTACATTATTCTCGCAGCTCTTACCACAACATTGTACGAATCAAAATTGTAATCTATTATTTTAAAAGAGTTTCCATGAAGCCGGTTCTTCGTCGTATGACATACTATTTGGAACAGCGCACCTAGAGTCTCGATATTTCATAAGTGCCTGTATCTGGTTTACATGAAATAAAGATCTATTCTATTCTATCTGTAACTTACACTAGTGGCACAAATTGGTCGCGAGACTTATCTCATTACCGTGACCCCGGAACGTAAAGGGCTATTGAAGGAACACCGTGGATTTTAGTCAGTACAAGTCTGACAGTCCCTCCCGCCCTGCCCGGGGTGGGAAGACTCATTTGATGATTTTAATACGCTAAAAAAAAAAAAAAAAAAAAAGTGGCACAAATTACATAGTAGTCATTTGTTTCGTACATTTTCAGTTTCGAAATTCCATCCATCAAAAATTTAAGTGCGAGGCACTTGTCGGTGTAGCAATTTCCATCCAGTCCTATCCAATGCCAAATCTTTTAAATCTTTATATGTTTCTATATTCGCTTTTTCTTTCAGCTGATCAATTTAGTTTCTTCTTGGTCTTCCTCTTTTTCTTTTTGCCTCTATTTTCCCTTCTATAATGTTGGTAACGAACTTATCGTGCCTAATCAAGTGACCAGTCATGCATCAGTTTCGAAATTAACTTATGAAATTGGGTTCCTAAGTTTCGAAATTTTATCTACAATTAATACGTGAAGAGAAAACTTTGTACCCCTTTTTAAGCATATTGCGTGCACGGAGGACTGTGAGATTTGGCATAGTTAAAGTTTATATGCAGAAGGAGTGCACAAAGCTAAAATTACGGTCGAATTTTGACCACAGGGCGATCAACTAGTACAACTAGTTAGTTGAGTTCCCTTCATTATGGTTGAGCTTGGCGACGCTCACGCATGAGTCATGCTCGTGAACGGGTGCCGTCTGTCAGGCCTGCAGGGTAATCACGATACACACTCGGAATCGGAATCGATTCAATTTTGACAGTACAAATTACATTGGGCGGTATGCTTTTAAAACCACTACGCCCTACAATTTGAGCAACGCAATGAACACTGTTGTAGTGTCAAAATTGAGTCGATGCCGATTACGAGCGTGCATCGTGATTAGGTAGCTGGTCAGCTTGTAACTGCCATGGCAATGTTATTCAGAGGCAAATCATTACTATCCTATTCTTATTGTTTTATTCACATAAAATTACATTATTCTCACAGCTGTTACCACAACATTGTACTGATTAAGATTGTAATCTATTATTATAAAAGTGATTCCATGGAGTTTCTTGCAAGTTCTTGTCCATAGGACTTACTATTTAGAACCGTGTTATAAATAATCACCGTATAGATACACACATCCCCCCTGCTGGTCACCCTATCTCTGCCAGGTCCGCCGTCTTTGTTGCTGTAACTGGCTTGCATATGTCATTGTAAAATAAGTATTATTGTTGACAGCGGATGGTTCTGACGGCGAGCGTCAAGACAGCACGCCCATGGAGATCCTCAGACTGAGCGAGGAAAGTCATGCGTGGACGCAGTGGCAAGAAGTACTCGCGCAGTGCGCCTCTGTGAGTACTTAATCGTTTATATGTATAATATCGACAGTTAAAAGGTTATTTGATCTAAGCGACATTTTTTTCGTAGATATTTTTTTAATAATATTTTCGAAATACAATTTTTTCGTATTATTTTTATAATTATTTTAGTTTTTTTTTTTAAGTACAAAACAATTACGCTTAGATCAAATAGCCTTTTAACCATCGATATAATATCTCATATAATATGCTCTCTTTCTCTCTGTGATATTTATTTGTTTTTGTAATGTTTTTGTGCTATATTAACTCATATGTATTTTTTTTATTATTTTTTAATTCAACATCATATTAAATGTGCACCACACTCTGCCCCATAACTTGTTTGTCACTTTATTCCATCCAATGGTTGCCTGGAAGAAATCGCTTTATGCGATAAGGCCGCCCATTGTACTTTAATATTGTAATCTCCTTACTTACAAAATTGTTATATTCAGGTGTACAATAAAGTAAAAATGTTTCGAAATAAAAGTGATTTGAGGTCATTTTGTATCAAGCGGCATTTATTTCTGGTAATAACAGCTTAAAAAAAAAATACTAGACTAAATTGTGCGGATTTTGTAACGAAAAACAACATAGGCCACTTTTGCGTAAAAATATTAATACTTTTATTATAATGATTTTTTTTCCGAAAAATGAAACTAAAATGCTCTCCTGTAAAGTTCTTAAAATGTCGCTTAATACAAATAGCCCGTGAACCGTCGTATAAATCATACAAATAATTGCTCCATGAGAGGATCGAACCCACGGCACGTAGCGTAGAAAGCTAATCGCTTAGCCACTGCGCCAACCGTGTCGTTTTTTTTTTTTTATTAATTTTATTTATAAATTGTGACTACAAAGGCCCACTTGTTAGTAAAACTTAAGAACTACGTGTTAGTAATAACAATTTTAAAAACCTAACTTATGAACGACAAGGTTTCCCTTGTCGCACCAAAACTCTGACAAAATGCCCCAACATTGGAGCATCATGCTGATCAGCTAATGCTTTCAGGATGCCATTGGAACTGCTACGTAATCTAGTTAGTAAGGATGCGGTCTTTTTCCTTATAATTGCGTAAAAGTCATCTGTTCGCGCTCCAGCGAACATAGCTGTTAAGTGATGTAGCCCATACAAGATTGAAACTAAGCTCTTCTCTCTCCAGACGGGTGAACCGTACGTGGACTCTTCATTTCCCGCGTCGGCCCGCTCGCTGTACTACAGCGGCGGCGCCGAGACCGGCGCGGCCACCCGCTGGCTGCGGCCGCACCAGATACACGTCGACGCAGACCATCGACTGCCCTGGGTGGTGTTCAGGGACCCACGGCCCTCTGATATATCACAAGGTGAGTGAGTGATACAGATGATACTGTTAGCAGTATCATCTTTTTTATAGCTTGCAGAACACGTGTATAATAGCCCCCCATCTCGCAAAACACTAATTGTCTTATTAATAAAAATGTGGCAGATTACATAATTAATAATAATAGTAAAACTAATCCAAAATATACGTAATTAGAACTGAAACAAAAATCTCGTACGTACGTGCTTGGTGTAAAGCCGAGCTTCCACTGGTAGCGGAGCGGGCTCAGTACGGACACCGTTTAACTCGCAACGGTAAATTTCATAAAAGTGCTTCCACCAACAGTCTAGCGGAGAGGACTGAACGATTAAAATAGTTAATTACGAACTCGTTCTTCATTTCTCTTGTGCAGTGGAAGGCAATTGTCAAAACTCTTTCTTAATGGAAGGTAAAACCTATTTTCGCTAGTTGGGGTCCGTTCCGTTCAGCTATTACTTGCTCATTACCCTTTCGTAGAGGAAGCCCGGCTTCACGGTGCTCTATCCTTTTTCATTCTAAAACAAATGACAGTGATGAGAAGTAAAAGTTACACCTAGAATTATCCTTTTATCGTAAATTTTTAGGGTTCCGTACCCAAAGGGTAAATCGGGACCCTATTACTAAGACTCCGCTGTCCGTCTGTCACCAGGCTGTATCTCATGAACCGTGACAGTTAGACAGTTGAAATTTCCACAGATGATGTATTTCTGTTGCCGCTGTAACAATAAATACTAAAAAACAGAATAAAATAAATATTTAAGAGGGCTCCTATACAACAAACGTGATATTCTTGCCGTTTTTATAGATAATGGTACGGAACTCTTCGTGCGCGAGTCTGACCCTCACTTGGCCGGTTTTTTGTTTATTTATTTATTTAATAATTTATGTACACACATGAAAAATAACACACAGAAAACATTAAATAGGAGAACAAAGTACAAAGGTACTGCTTATTTCATTAAAGAAATCTCTTCCAGCAGACCTGCGAGAGGAGAATTTAAAACACGAAATGTTTATTTAAAAGGCCGTAACGTTAAATTCTTGCTATGTTCCCCAGGTGTGCTAGGCAACTGCTGGCTCCTGTCAGCCCTGGCAGTCCTCGCGGAGCGCTCCTCGCTGGTCCGCGGCGTGGTGGTCCGCGGCGAGCCCAGCGTGGGCGCGTACCAGCTGCGGCTGTGCAAGGACGGGCGCTGGCTCACCGTCACCGTGGACGACTTGCTGCCCGCCAACAAGAAGGGCCATCTAGTGTACTCACAAGTAAGTGGTAGTTTGTAAACTAGTGCAAATGTCATTGAACTCGCAAGTAAAGTTGTGCAAGTTTTAAAGGCAACTATATTTATCAAGTCCGCAGCGATGTGTAGCAGGAAACATCGTTAAAAATTTGGACTTGCTTGAAACCATTTTTTGTAATAAGGGTGGTAAGGTTATTACACTGTTGCCATCCTAAGAAAAATGTCTTCTATGTCTATGCACCTGTCCTCATAATATCTATGTCTATTATTCTAGTGTGTCTTGTATTTGTGGCAAATAAATTATTTTTCTTTCTTTAAAAATATTGTTGTTTCAGGCAAAAAGAAAACAGTTATGGGTGCCGTTAATAGAGAAAGCGGTCGCCAAATTACATGGATGCTACGAAGCATTGGTCTCTGGACGAGCTATTGAAGGTAAGTTCAAGTTGAATTTTGTATCGCTAACAGGAGAAAGGAAGATGCATGATCCAGTTTATACCCCGCGACAAAAAGAGGGGCTTAGTTTAGTTACCATGGAGTTTCTTGCTGGTTATTCTCCATAGGCCCTACTATTAGGAACCGCGCACATAGAGTCTCGACATTTCATAAGTGCCTGTATCTGGTTTATCATAGTCATAGTAATATTATAAAGAGAGAAGTCCTGATTGACTGACTGCCTTATCATCAACGCACAGCCGAAACTGCTGAAGCTAGAGTCACGAAATTTGGAGGGTAGGTCCCTTTTGTATTGTAGGCAAGCAATAAGAAGGGATTTTTGAAAATTCAGCCCCTAAATGGGTGAAATTTTGTATGGGAGTCCTTTCATTTTTGAACTGAGAAAGATGAAAATTGGGATTTAGGCTTTTGGTTAGAATAAAGAAACACATGTTTCTGCGTTTTTGGAAATTCATTCCCTAAAGGGGCGAAATAGGGGTGAAAATTTATTTTGAAGTTAGAAACGTGAAAATAAAGATTTAGGCTTTTGGTAAGAAATAAAGAAGCACGTGTTTCTGCGTTTTTGGAAATTCATCCCCTAAAGGGGCGAAATAGGGGTGAAAATTGGTTTTGATGTGAGAAACTTGAAACTTGAGATTTAGGCTTTGGGTTAGAAATAAAGAAACACGTGCTTCTGCGTTTTTGGAAATTCATCTCCTAAAGGAGCGAAATAGGGGTGATAATTGATTTGAAGTGAGAATCGATCAATGGTTTAAGAGAAATTAAAAGTTCTTTGAAAGTTGACACAAATTTTACATAACCTAAGGACCGCGACGTTGTGATGTACGGTGCGATGTATTCGAGAACGGGAACGCTTTGTAAGAGGTCAAGAATTGATGAATATTAAAAAGTATCTACCGCTAACTTTGTACCTACCCGTACGAAGTCGGGACGGGCCGCTAGTATGAAATAAAGATCTGGGGGGCTAAAATGGCCGCTTTAGATGAATCATAATATGATTCATATTACGAATGTCAAAATATCTACTTAATTGACGACTCTTAATGTCATCCGCATAAGGTTCATATTCAACAATCATCTGTTTGACAGTTACTAAGCAGATCATTAGATGAATTGCTCAATGTGGCCTTTTTAGGCCCCCTGTTCTAGTGTTATCTACTTATTATCTATTCACTTACCTACGTCCGTGTGTCACTGCAGGGGTGCCAACTGAAAATCAGCGCTGGGTGTCCCACATCCAGCATATGCTGAGTTGGTAACCTTTTCGGTACAGGCATGCTCGACCGGCACGTTTTAATTTTTTATTAGAAGTGTACCAAATTCTTTTTTTGTTGTGTTTCGTCTATTGTGAATGTGGCGCCGTCATTATCCCGTACGGAATAAAATTATTTTTCTTTCTTTCTTTCTTTGTTATCGTTCGTGTCGTACAGGTCTGTGCACGCTGACGGGCGCGCCGTGCGAGTCCGTGTCGCTGCAGGCGGGGGGCGCGGGCGGCGCGGGCGGGGGGGCGCCGCTGGAGCAGCTGGACCGCGACCTGGTGTGGGCGCAGCTGCTGTCGTCGCGCCAGGCCTGCTTCCTCATGGGGGCCAGCTGCGGCGGCGGGAATATGAAGGTACGGACCTTATGGTACACGTCCGTGTCGCTGCAGGCGGGCGGGGGGGCGGCGCGGGCGGGGGGGCGCCGCTGGAGCAGCTGGACCGCGACCTGGTGTGGGCGCAGCTGCTGTCGTCGCGCCAGGCCTGCTTCCTCATGGGGGCCAGCTGCGGCGGCGGGAATATGAAGGTACGGACCTTATGGTACACGTCCGTGTCGCTGCAGGCGGGCCGGGGGGCGCCGCTGGAGCATATTCAACTATATATTCAACTTATTCACAATACAGTAAGGCATTTTTGGCGTGTATTATGTCGGTTGACAAAACAAAGAATGGCGCGCGATTGTAACTCTATTTTCGTTTTGGAACTCTTTTGGCTCGGACACTTGAGCGCGGACCCAATGTCCATTGGAACAGTAGGTCAATGTTTACAAGTAATATTTTTTGTATCAGGTTGACGAAGAAGAATACCAGCGCCTCGGCCTCCGCCCCCGACACGCGTACTCTGTCCTCGACGTGGTGGAAGTGTGCACCGGCTCTGCCAACTCTCCCACGCGCCTGCTGCGCCTGCGCAACCCCTGGGGGCACTACACGTGGCGGGGCGCCTGGGCCGCCGGCTGCGCGCGCTGGACTGACGTCACGCGCGCCGCCGTGCTCGCGCATGCGCCCACGCAACACATCGACCGCGACCAGGGCGTGTTCTGGATCAGCTTCGACGACGTGCTCAAGTGAGTGTAGTATGTATACAACGTGACGTCACGCGCGCCTGCTGCGCCTGCGCACACTACACTGGCGGGGCCTGGGCCGCCGGCTGCGCGCGCTGGACTGACGTCACGCGCGCCGCCGTGCTCGCGCATGCGCCCACGCAACACATCGACCGCGACCAGGGCGTGTTCTGGATCAGCTTCGACGACGTGCTCAAGTGAGTGTAGTATGTATACAACGTGACGTCACGCGCGCCTGCTGCGCCTGCGCACACTACACTGGCGGGGCCTGGGCCGCCGGCTGCGCGCGCTGGACTGACGTCACGCGCGCCGCCGTGCTCGCGCATGCGCCCACGCAACACATCGACCGCGACCAGGGCGTGTTCTGGATCAGCTTCGACGACGTGCTCAAGTGAGTGTAGTATGTATACAACGTGACGTCACGCGCGCCTGCTGCGCCTGCGCACACTACACTGGCGGGGCCTGGGCCGCCGGCTGCGCGCGCTGGACTGACGTCACGCGCGCCGCCGTGCTCGCGCATGCGCCCACGCAACACATCGACCGCGACCAGGGCGTGTTCTGGATCAGCTTCGACGACGTGCTCAAGTGAGTGTAGTATGTATACAACGTGACGTCACGCGCGCCTGCTGCGCCTGCGCACACTACACTGGCGGGGCCTGGGCCGCCGGCTGCGCGCGCTGGACTGACGTCACGCGCGCCGCCGTGCTCGCGCATGCGCCCACGCAACACATCGACCGCGACCAGGGCGTGTTCTGGATCAGCTTCGACGACGTGCTCAAGTGAGTGTAGTATGTATACAACGTGACGTCACGCGCGCCTGCTGCGCCTGCGCACACTACACTGGCGGGGCCTGGGCCGCCGGCTGCGCGCGCTGGACTGACGTCACGCGCGCCGCCGTGCTCGCGCATGCGCCCACGCAACACATCGACCGCGACCAGGGCGTGTTCTGGATCAGCTTCGACGACGTGCTCAAGTGAGTGTAGTATGTATACAACGTGACGTCACGCGCGCCTGCTGCGCCTGCGCACACTACACTGGCGGGGCCTGGGCCGCCGGCTGCGCGCGCTGGACTGACGTCACGCGCGCCGCCGTGCTCGCGCATGCGCCCACGCAACACATCGACCGCGACCAGGGCGTGTTCTGGATCAGCTTCGACGACGTGCTCAAGTGAGTGTAGTATGTATACAACGTGACGTCACGCGCGCCTGCTGCGCCTGCGCACACTACACTGGCGGGGCCTGGGCCGCCGGCTGCGCGCGCTGGACTGACGTCACAACGTTTCCCCATCCAAAAATGAGAAGGATTCTACCTTCGCATTTACTTAACTATTTTAATCCTCACCTATCCCCAGGTACTTCGACTGCATAGACATATGCAAGGTCCGTGTGGGCTGGCATGAGGTCCGCCTGGCCGGGATCCTGCCGCCCATGTCCTCGACCCGTCACCTCACGTGCCTACTGCTCACTGCCACGCAACCCACTGAAGTAGACTTTACGCTCTTTCAGGAAGGACAGAGGTAACTATGCCCTACTTCTTCTGTCTTTATCTCTCACATGGAAAATGTTCCTTTATAATACCATAGAGAAAACCGTTTTTTGACTGTTCAGTTTAGTGATTTAACCATTAGGGGTCCACCATAAAGTACGTCACACTAATTTCGTGATTTTTTGACCCCTCCCCCGTCCTTGTCACAATTAATCATATTTGTGAGACCCCCCCCCTCCCTCCCCCTAGTGTGACGTCACATATTTTGCAATTTTACTTCTAGACATGATTTAATTAAAACAGCAGTTCTGAAATTAGTTTTAGAAATATTTTTAAATTTTTCGTTAATAGTTCCATTTTAATACTTATATGTATTAAATTTTGAAATGTGACGTCACGAAACTTAGGACCCTCCCACCCCTTGTCACATAATGTCGCACGACCCCCTTCCCCCTTTAACGTGTGACGTACTTTATGGATGGTCCCTAATCGATACGACTGCATGATACTAGTAAGTTAAGAAAAAAAAGGTAATAAATAACAAAAATGTATACGAAAATAAAATCAGATTAGAAAATCAAAGAAATTAAGAAACATTATCGATTGTGTAGGTTTGATTCTCAAAGATGTTTTTGTTAAATATTAAAATCGTATGATTACAGGAACTCTGCAAAGAGTCAGCGGTCCCAGTTAGATCTGTGCGTCGTCGTGTTTAGGACCAAGTCGGGGCCCAGCGCGCAAGTCGGGAAACTCGTCGCTCATAGCAAGAGACAGGTATGGCGTTCATTTCAGTAGTAGTATAAAATAAACTAGAGGTCGTGAAGTGGTCGTAATTCGACTTAATTTTAGCTTTCTGCACTCTTTATGCTGAGCTGAGGCCTTTTGGTCACGCAATACCACACCGAGCCTAATTTAATGT
The DNA here is from genome assembly GCA_932294325.1 of Allophyes oxyacanthae. Classification (NCBI taxonomy): domain Eukaryota; kingdom Metazoa; phylum Arthropoda; class Insecta; order Lepidoptera; family Noctuidae; genus Allophyes; species Allophyes oxyacanthae. The sequence goes on along the minus strand of OW028629.1, from coordinate 1,614,998 downwards.
CATAGCTTACATTTGTGTGCGCAAGTGAGCCTGCTGCAATGTGCAATTATTGCTGTGTCACTCCCGGCTATTCTGTTTCTTACTGTATATGGTGTGATTTAAACATCGTGCAGTGCGTCTTTGGAATTCTCTTCCCCACTCAATACGTGACAGTCGTTCTCTGAATGTTTTCAAGAGGAGGGTGAAGGAGCATTACTTGTCTGAATAATGTATTATATACAGTATATATATACATATTTATGTAGGTATATCATTGTATTTATATTTAGGTATTATTTAGTATATATAAAATATTTGTAATAGGTATTTATAGTTGTGCACTTGACTGTACCCTCATTTACCATTGTGCTTTCTCTATCACTCAAAGGTTTGCTGGTAGAAAACTCAAATTTGGGTTAAGCTCGCCTGTGTACATACCATCTCAATTGTATTCTTTTATCTCATTTTCGTGTACAATAAAGAATAAACATGTAATAATAAATAATAAATCATTTATTTGCATAAAACATGGTATAAAATGGTGTAAAAATATAATTATAATGGCACAAACATGTTTAGCTAGTATAAAACATAGCAAGCAAAATTTTAGAGTTTCTGAAAATGAAAACTTACATCAACATTTTCCATCCAAAAATTCTTTTAAATTATAGAAGTTGCACTCATTCAACCACTTGTACAACTTTATCTTAAATAATCTAGAATTTAATGTTTTGAATTGGCTTGGTATCTTGTTATAAATACGCACGCACATTGCTAGGCAATTTTTGTTGTATTTGGTAAGTCTTGGCAAATCATTCAGCACTAATTTATATGGATCTCGTCTATTCCGAGGATTCACATCATTTGCTGTCTTAAATAACACTTTATTCTTAACTACGAACATACATATTTCATAAATGTATAGAGACGGCAACGGTAACAAAGCAAGCTTTTTAAAAACTGGTTGACATGAGTCATCAGGTTGAAGGCCATATATTGCTCTTATGCACTTTTTTTGAGCGACAAATGCTCTATTCAGATCGGTACTATTACCCCAGACTACAAGACCATAGCGCAGTAATGATTCTACATACGCGTGGTATGATATAATAGCAGTTTTTACGTTCGTTACATTTTTAACTTGTTTCAGTGCATACACAAATTTATTAATTCTATTACTATATAATATTCTATGTATTGTGTTGACCAATAAACCTTATTTCTTTCTTTTCTTTCTACATATAAAATTTAACTATGCCAAATCTCACACTCCTCCGTGCGCGCAATATTCTTAAAAAGACAAAGCTTTCCCTTCGCGTATTAATATATAGATGTTATGAACTTCTTCCATCTTTTAGATGAAGTTTGTTTATATTGTTATTTGCTCGACGGTATGTTTTTTACTAAATTTTCTATTATTATTAGAAATGTACCTATTTCTCTTTCGTTTATTGTGAACTAGTGACCCGTCCCCGTCTTCGCACAGGTGCAAGTTCTCTACTATCCTTATATTAGAAAGTATTATAAATATAAACCTTCCAGAAGAAATGCTCAAAATGATGGTAAAAACCGCATCGAAATTTGTTGCGTGGTTTAGGAGCAGTTAGCGGATATACAGACAGACAGACGCGAAAAGCGACTTTATTTTATATTATGTAAAGATATGTTGCGCCGACATTATTCCATACCGAATAAAATTAGTTTGTTTCTTTCTATATTTTTGGTCATCGATGTTTATAGATACGCTCTGTCATACAAAGGGAAGCTAAAAAAATGAGACGTATTTTTTGAAGACGTCAAATTCTAAATTCAACAATGTTCGAATTATATTTAAATAAAACAGCGATACATGCACTAATAGAATAGCTACTGTTATTATATATTTTTTATTCAATACACAAATTAATAATTATGTTTGTAAACGGCATTTGACTGGTGAACAACCACTCCATTTTTCTGAAAATGGAGTACCTGACACGTCTCACTTTTTGAGTTCACTAAGCATATCTATAAGTGTAACGTTGGCAGGTGCGCGGGTTCGTGGGCTGCCACAAGATGCTGGAGAAGGGCTTCTACCTGGTGGTGTGCCTGGCCTTCAACCACTGGCACACGGGGCTGGAGCTGGCGCCGGCGCCGGGCTGGCCGCGCCACGTGCTGGCGGCGCACTCGTCCAAGCCGCTGGCGGTGGCGCGGCCGGCGCTGTCGGCGCAGCTGCTGGCCGACGCCATCATCGGCCTCACGCTGGCGCGCGGCCAGCGCCACGAGGGCCGCCAGGGGATGACGGCCTACTACTTGACTAAGGTATACGATCAACTATTTTTCCGTCCACTAAGGCTGACATTCAGAGACGACAGAAACGAGTCTAAGCGTGAACTTACGCTTCCATCTGTCAAAATTTGTTCGTAAGTTTGACAGATGGAAGCGTAAGTTCACGCTTAGGCCCGTATTAATAAACCAATCTCAGTTCTGAGTAGGCTCTTAAGTAACCACATAAGATGCTGGACTATATAGTTCCAGCATCTTATGTGGTTACTTAAGAGCCTACTCAAAACTGAGATTGGTTTATTAATACGGCCCTTAGACTCGTTTCACTCGTTTCTGTCGTTTCTGAATGTCAACCTAAGTATCGATGTAGCCGTAGACAGAGAAACCGATAGACAGCGTGATATGTTTTGATTCATTCACTCAACAAAGGACGCATAATATCATATTAACACTTGTAAGAAAGAGATGTAGCTACTATATAGTTGTCCTTATCACCGTTTATCTTAGCAAGTCGTTTGGCATTAAATTTGATGGCAGACAATGCGACTTTCAATGATTGTTTCAGTGATTTTTCATTGGTTTATGCTGTTAAAACTCGTTAATTGTACGTTATACGCTAGAAAACTTTTTGATTTGTTAACTTATTATTGTGTGGTGCAGTGTTATGGACTGTAAAGTCGAAGTGGTAACACTGTGATACGCGAATGAAAGGGAATATAGCGGTTACGCGACCCCGCCGTCTATTATTTCTCTGTCTACGGATGTAGCAAACAGTTTGCGACAGGCGTAGATCACGAGATAGCTGCTGTCAAACATCACTTTGATATTCTATGTGTGCGCCGATGCCGGCGGCGGCGTCATCGGCGTGGATGGTCGGATGGATACGGTGGTTTTAGATACAAGATACTATACAGACATATACTAGTAAACTAAACACTAGAAATGTCTAAATATATGCTTATTGGTTAATAATATGGTGAGAGATAGATAGGTAATGGTGATAGATTTCTCAAGAGTTGGTAATGCGAAAAGTATATGCCCAAACTTAGTTTTAATTAACGTCTTTTTCACTGACGTTTGAAGTTAATTTCTAATATTTCATACTTTCCGTTTACAGGGCTGGGCCGGCTTAGTGGTGATGGTGGAAAACCGTCACACGGACAAGTGGATCCACGTGAAGTGTGACTGCCAAGAAAGCTACAACGTAGTTTCTACTAGAGGCGAACTGAAGACTATCGATTCCGTGCCACCTCTACACAGGTAAGAAAGATTCGTCAATGAAAAACCATAAAGAATAAATTACTGTATTTATTCTTGGCCAATAATAGGCCATTCCCTTTCTTCTAATGAGTTTCGCGAAAGTGGACGAGATCTAAAAAGCCCCTTTTGACAGATATGAAGAACGATAGAATGTAACTTGACAGAAGGAATTTTGATCAAGTCAGAACTATGTACAAAATTCTTCACGGTAAAATTGTGGCACCAAAGCTACATGAGGAGTTATCCCGGCTATTTGTCCCTAACAATTACAGCCGGAGCAGAAAACACAGGCTATTCGCTGTGCCGGCTTGTCGCACCGTAGCGCGTGCAAACTCGCCTGTACCTCGTTCCCTAACTGCACTCAACGCTCTCCTAGAGGCCAGTGCAGGTTGTGATATTTTTGCTGATGAATGGAATAAATTTATGTTAGTATGTCTGGAGTATTGTGAGAAGTCTGTGTGCTAGTTGCGTCATAATTAGTGTAAGTGGCCTGTGGCCGTTCTAATTAAATAAAATAAATAAATAAAAATATTGACAATGTTATTATAGGTTGTGAATAAAAAGTATTTTGAATATACACTTGGTAATAATTACGAAACTATTATAAATTTTAGAGATATGTATAAATTAGAATTTTATGTAATTTCTTATGTATTGTTATAGCATCGAAATATTTTTAAAATGCATATTTATGTACTGTCGAAATATCATAAAAATGGTTACGTTCTCAATCAATTATTTTTTAAATAAAGGGATGTGATCACTAGAATCGTTTGAAATATCAGTATAAAATTACGTATTAAAAACTCTTTAAAGGCTGTAGATAACACGTACATTAAATTAATATGATTAATTTAATTTTTCTATGATCACAATTTGTTCCGGCAGTAATAACAATGACATCTGTGCAGTTTTTCGCGATTTTTCCGACTAATTGTCCGTTCTCTCTATTTCTCTGATACCTCTGTTTATTTTTGTGATCTGGCTTTGATTTTGGACTGTTCCGGAACGCTTTTGACGTTGACTTGGCTTGCTTACTTGGATTCTGAGTAAATACTGTGATTTCGGTCGTCCATTACAATTTTTTTTTTCAAATTGTCTTGTCTTTCGTACTGTGACATCACATACACACACACACACACATCACATACACATCATCACATCATTTACATAAATCGCGCAACTTGATTTGGAAACTACGTGAGTACTTCGAACGGTACAACAAGTGGATAAATAATTTTGGTATGAAATTACGAATATGTTTCATTACTCTATGAAGATACAAACAGAAAGTCGATTTACTTTCAACAAATATAAAGTTATCATATTTTTTCTCATTTTTCTTTCTCATTTTATGTTTCTCCACAATATCATAATCTCATAATCTAGAAATCATAATCTAATTCGCCATCGAATTAGATTATGATTTCTAAACTTAACAATTGCTTCAACATTCCTTTATCGATAGTATTAAAATCCCAATTTAATGTCTTGTATTTGTGGCAAATAAATGATTTTTTCGTACCACTTGCTCAAGAACCTTATACATAGAACTGGACGGTGCGTCTAGAAGAAAACAGTGAAAACCAAATAAATGGCCTTGAAATAAATCAGTTATTTTTTGCATCTCTTTCATCAGGGTGACAAAGATTTTTATTTGCGTTGGGATATTATTAGGAATTAAGCAAGTAGAAATTATTCATAATTGAGCATGTATTTGTTTGCTAATAGTTAGGTACCGAAACAATAACCATAAGTACCAAATAGGTAGGTACTAAATTCTGGTGAACCCATGGTGAAGATTTAACGTGTCATCACTTGGTCCAAAGTTGCGGGTTGATTTATGGATAAATTAAACTTTAAAATAAGTAAAAACTAACTTCATAAAACTAATAAGTGCCTAGCTAAGGTGCATTGAAGGATTAAAGGTCCCTACTTCAGAAGCTGTTAAGTTTTTAAAGAAAATATTTTATACTTTTTAGCACAGTTTATTTTATTTTTCTATTTTGAGTGGCATAAATAATACATAAATATGCAACTACAGTAATCGCGACTAATTTGCTGATATCCATTGAGGAGTTCCATCGTCTTTCTCCGAAAGTCTTCATCAGATCTTCACCAAATTTTAGTCGGTTTAGCCTTGTCATAGTGCTCCGCTTTATAGTGTAGGCAACAATTTTTTGCAGATTTATAGAAGTTTCCTTTCAAAGGTATGTTGGACCACCATACCACCATCTACGCCTTTTCTCTGGATCGCTTGGAAAACTGAAACAAATGCAATCGTGTTTTCAATCATCTAAGAAAGTCCACTGATGTTAGCAATCAATGATCAGGTTTGACCAAGAAAACTTCTGAAGATTTTGAATTCCAGTTGGACTTTGTAGCTCATTACACAACCACGAAAAATCATATCACGTTAAATTCCGCCTCAAGCAATCATTTATGGTCACTCTACTCTTCTTTGTTTACTAACATTTTATCTTGACGTCCAATCTAATAATGCGACTGTTTCCTTAGTTATATGCGATATAACCACATAAATAACTAAATGGTGACATTTCACAATGAGAGAAACGTTTTTCACACAGTTTTAAATAAAAATATAGGCAGATCTTTCTAAAACTGCGTAAAAATATGTACAAATTGGCGTAATTTTTAATATGGCATCAGCGTACTTACCTATGAAAAATAACGTTTGATGTTGGGTTCCAAACACTTCCACAATCTTTAAATATACGATACATGATTGAGCACTGTTAAATAATTAGTATATCCCCAGAAATCGCCTAGCAAACACTCGAAGTGGAAGAAAGTTGACAATGTTGACATGTCATATATGTCATTGAAATTATTATTTTTACAGACCATCAGTCTTACCAGCCTAGGAATGCATTCATAAAATTGGGGTAAACTTAAATATCATAAAATAATTATTTCAATCAACACATCCTTTTTATAGGCAGAAAGATTAAAGATGACTTTAAAAATACTAGAAGCTTTTAAAATAGTTTCTGGATACCAAATGGCCCTCAACATAAACATTCCTATCTATTTGTGCACAACTATCTTGAAAACTTTTACTTTACTCTGGTAACTTGCAAATTATATATTCATATTCATATTCTTTATTTGCATTCCACAATGTACTTATGGTGGTAAAAATAAAATTTGGTAGGTTACAATCATGGACCCTGTAGGGCACAGCAAAATATAGGAGAGGAATATGATACTTATGTTTACTACTGTTGTATATATAGGAAGATGGTACTTATGTTTACTTATTGCTTTAATTTATTAATAAATATTGATAGCATATTATAATTTTTAATTTATTAATAATATTTCCTAATATGTATTTAGTTTATTATAAATTATTATTAACTAATAGTTATGGAATTTAATGTATTTTTATTTTATTTTTTATATCTATTCATTTATTTCGTTTTATTATTACTATTGTATTATTTATAGTATTATTCATTTAATTTAATTGGAAATGTTTGTTTATTGTTTATATATTCATTAATCGTGTAATAGGCTTTTTTAATAAGTATTTGTTTTATTTTGTTTGTAAATATTGTTTCGCTGTTTTCTGTTTTTATTGATTCTGGTATTTTATTATAAATTTTTATACACATTACATAGGGGCTGTTGGAGTGTAGCGTTATGCGGGAAGATGGTAGCATTAGCATATTTTTATGCCTTAATGATCGGCCAGTATGTTTATCTTCGCGTCTTGTAAAGAATGATTTATACCTATTTCCTAACAAATTTCAAAAATGTATATGCATGGAAGGGTGAGTATTTTATGTTTTATGAAGAAAGGTTTTCAGCTATCAGTCTGATTTATGTTTGTGAGTATACGGATTAATTTCTTTTATAAAATAAATAGTGTAGGAGCATCGGTACTGTTTCCCCACATGATTACGCCGTAGCTGAGCCACGCGTGAGCATAGGCATAATAAGTGGTTAATGCAGTTTGTATATCGGTCGTCTTTTTGATCTCATCTTGTTGTTATAGTATGAGTGAGATGGAAAACATACCTAAAGGTGAATGAACTCCCCTTCAGTTTTTTCTTCTAGATGCAATATCCCAGTTCTATCTTTATTAGCAAAGAAATACGTGCTCAATTATGAATAATTTCTATAAATTTGCTTAATTCCTAATAATATCCCAACGCAAATAAAAAAAATGTGTGCTGGGACCTGGGACACATAGTAGAAGTGAAACTTCAACGGACAATATAATAATATCGTCTACCCCCTCCACGCGGCCGTAACGCTTTTTCGTGACAGAAAAATCCTAATACTCCCCGTCTATGTATATGGAAGTTTCACTTCAAAACTTGGTCACCCTGATGAAAGAGATGCAAAAAATAACTGATTTATTTCAAGGCCATTTATTTGGTTTTCACTGTTTTCTTCTAGACGCAAAATCCAGGTCTATCTAATATTCTTGCACTTGCTCAAAAAAGTGACATTCTATGCCACAAAAAGCGAACATAACAATAGTCATTTTTAATCTGTTAAAAACAGGGAATGAAAATTGTACTGAATTTCATTCATCCTCTAGGGGGAGAATGTGATTTAAATTTGGAATACTTACCGAAATTTATACTGAACTACATCTGTGTTTACACCATTGAGTTTGTATATAAAGCATTATACATCATTTTGAAAAAGGAATACGCATTATTTTTAATAAATGCTTATTTCATATTATTATTGTGTTAATTTTTTCGCAAATGTTACGAAAAGTAGAGTATTTTCCTCAGTGATAAAGCTGTCTTAGTCTTGGGTGAACTTAAATCCCTCGCTACACTCAGGACTCGTCTTAAATCCCTCGCTTCGCTCGTGATTTAAGTTTTTAACACCCTCGCTACGCTCGGGAGTAAACCTCGAGTCCTTCGTTACGCTAGCGATTTAAATCGTCACCCGCGACAGAAGACACTGCTTTATCCCCTTGGTTAATAATCTACTATTCTTTCTATATCAGTGAAAGAAATCGTATAGTCTGAGTTGAAAGTGATCGATTCAGGGCGAAAACTTTCTCAAAATACAATATTATTCATCCGGCTCGAAGGACCAATGTTGGCGTTGCAGTGTGCAGCAGTGGTATAAAAAAGAAATTCGAGTAGAAAGATGAATAATATTGTATTTTGAGAAAGTTTTTTACAACGGTTTTTTGCGACAGAGAAGCGTGCGGTGTACGCAGGGCTCGTATTTAGATTGGATTATGAGCGCGCGCGGCATTGAGACCCTGCCCCGCGCCGCATTGAGACCCTGCCCCGCGCCGCATTGAGACCCTGCCCCGCGCCGCATTGAGACCCTGCCCCGCGCCGCATTGAGACCCTGCCCCGCGCCGCATTGAGACCCTGCCCCGCGCCGCATTGAGACCCTGCCCCGCGCCGCATTGAGACCCTGCCCCGCGCCGCATTGAGACCCTGCCCCGCGCCGCATTGAGACCCTGCCCCGCGCCGCATTGAGACCCTGCCCCGCGCCGCATTGAGACCCTGCCCCGCGCCGCATTGAGACCCTGCCCCGCGCCGCATTGAGACCCTGCCCCGCGCCGCATTGAGACCCTGCCCCGCGCCGCATTGAGACCCTGCCCCGCGCCGCATTGAGACCCTGCCCCGCGCCGCATTGAGACCCTGCCCCGCGCCGCATTGAGACCCTGCCCCGCGCCGCATTGAGACCCTGCCCCGCGCCGCATTGAGACCCTGCCCCGCGCCGCATTGAGACCCTGCCCCGCGCCCGCCCCGCGCTCGCCCTTCGTACCCCGCACACTCCTTGCACAGTGGACATTTTATACTAAATAATAGATACAATTTTGAGTCGCTTACAGTCTGTCTACAGTGCCGCGCACCTAGAGTCTCGACATTTCATAAGTGCCTGTATCAGGTTTACATGAAATAAAGTTCTGTTCTATTTCTTGTACAGACAAGTGATCATCGTGCTGACGCAGCTGGAGGGTAGCGGCGGGTTCAGCATCGCGCACCGCCTGACGCACCGACTGGCGGCCGGCGCGCGCCTGCAGGACTGGGCCCCGCACGCCGCCGACGAGCCGCGCCACCGCCCGCCGCTGGCCCGCCGCCTGTACGGGCTGCACGCGCCGCGCCTCATCACCTAAGGACTACAGCCCACTGGGCCCCGCACGCCGCCGACGAGCCGCGCCTCATCACCTAAGGACTACAGCCCACTTCAATCCAGACAACCAAGCTAAAACAACTTCATTTCACTAATTAGAGTCAGCTCACACCGAGACGCGACGCGACGCGACGATACTGGAAGAGGCCAGTGATTTCGCGCTGCGCCGCGCGCCACCGCGAGACGCATCGCAACGTTGCGAGGCGCATAGTAAAATCGTTGGCAACACGTACCAGCGATGCACCGTTGCGTCGCGATACATCGCTCTACACCGCGAGGCATCACGAGGCATCACGAGGCGCAGCGCTGCATGAAGTAACATATTCTAAATTCTCACAATGAACTGTGTATCTTTTCGCGTAGTAAATAAAGTTCTATTTTGAGTCACTCTATTAAAATGTGCGCGCAGCGTCGCGTCGCGTCTCGGTGTGAGCTGACCCTTAAACGACAAGAGAAAGGGTATTGATATTGCTTTCTACGAGAACCGAGAGCTAATTCAAGTAATTTTTTGACGCGTCGCTCGAACTTGAGGCGAGCGTATCTCACTGAAGCTAAGAGAATACCAAATGTGTTATTTTGATCGAAATTTTACTGCAACTACGCTTCGTTAGTTACGTGAATTAGCCTACTGGTGTCGCTACAGTTACACATTAACAAATCTGACACAAGGTGCGAAGGTAAAAAGGTCTTTGTGAGCTGTCAACAGCCTTTTTACCAGCAAAAAAAAGCAGTCACGTCACATTAAAAAAATCTGAATGGAATAACACAATGCAAAGAAAAAACTATGTATTATGAAGTTTGCGTAACTCCGCATAATTCGCCTATTGACCTTTCATTTTGTTTTATATTACGTCAATTACTTAAAATCAAGTAATAATATTCAAAAGTCAGTTAAACAAATCACTTATTCGACTAATGCCAGCCAAGGAATTGTATATTCTACTTGCACAAGTATATTTTGTTGGTTCTTAATAAGTGTGGGAATATCATCACCTGCACGCTCAAGAAACCTGCTTGCAGTGGCGAAGAGTCCATACAACCCGATTCCCATCGGCTTCCCTTTAGGAATTGGTTAGTTCATAGACCAACGTAATATAAAATTAACTCATTCAACTGATAAAAAGGCATGTTATTCAGTTCGGTCGCGTTCTTCCAGACAAGAATAAAAAAACAAATATAAATATAGATTACAAGAGACTATGGATTTTTGTCTTGCAGCATTCATTATTGGTGAGTGTGCTTTAAGAGGGCTTTTTTGGGACGACTTCCCCTATGAAAATTTTCACCCTTCGCCACTGCATGCTTGTGCAAGTTACTTGTCGATGGCGAAACTTGAAGCCCATAATGAACTAAGAAAAATACATTTGAAACAGTGTCTAAAAACATACAAACCATAAGCACAAATGAAGAACGGAATGGTACTTTTATTAAGTGCAATTTTTTTTTAAACCCCTTGTTGTTTTATTATTGTTCCTTTGTCATAGGTGCGTTTTATGTTTTAATTATTTTTATTCATATTTTTAAAACGCTTTTATTAGCTTCACTTGTCCCCAACTAACTATGTAAAAAAATCTTGGAAGTTAAATTTGACCCCCTTCCCGGTTTCCGATTGAGCTGAAATTTTGCATACACGTTTAGTTTGGATGACAAAAGCGTTTTCTTTAGTTTTTTTTTTAACTATAATATTTATTGTTAGATGCCTTTACAAACAATTCTTCAACACGCACAAACATTTAGACCAGAAACATCTATCTATAAGCCTTACAAATAATTATTCCATTTGAGAATCGTTCCCGTGACTCGTAGCGCAGCAATCGATCATTATAACCTCTCGGAGGCATTTTATTTATTTAGGGAAGAGGTAAGGTACGCTCGGCTATAATTATATCAAGCTATACATTTTCAGTATAAGCTGAACTCTAATTATACGGAAAGCCAATACAATGCAATGCAATGCGGATCAGCTTACACTGGAAATATACAGAATATTTCTTAATGTAGTAGTAATTTGTAGTGATTCAGTATCTGTTCCTAAATGCAACCCCCCTCTTTTTTGTCGACGGTTAAAAATGCTTTTGATGATAAAATAATCTATTGACTAAATGAAGCTGTTTTGAAAGTCAGTTAAAAAATGTACAAAAGAAATATTCCAGTAAATAATAATTGAAACCAGTAAATTACTTAATTAAATTTAAAACATACTAGGTCGTCAAAAAAGGCCGATCATACAGGCCGTACTGCAGGCCAGTTTGCCCGGAATACTCCTTACGATGGCATTCGTTCTGTGTCGCCTAGCTTTCTTTAGTCGACGCTGTGTTCGATGGGCGTGCGGCGAGCGTTAGTTGTATTTCGTGCCATAGAGCGCTATATATTTTGTCTTCACAGCGTTTCGTCTGCGCCCCTGGGCGCTTGCTATATCAATTCCTTAAGGTTAATCTGATTGCATAAGGCAGCTTTTGCCATTGACTCATAAAAACCTCAATGACAGGCATTTTCTGACAAGTAAAGTATCGTAATTGACATAATTATGATAAAAAAATTAAAGTAGTTACGTTTGGTATAATCTAATGGTGACAGAGCGCATGTAGGTAGGTACTAGGCCTATATCGCTAATGACACATAAATAGCTATTAATATTTTTTCTACTACACTAAATATACCCATAGAAATTACACGTCCGGCCGAATAAAAGTATGACATGCATTTTTATTATTTTTTGTTCAGACGGTCTAAGGATTTTTGCCGCGAAACAAATGCGAATAGTGCGCACCGAGTGTTATTTTTGACAGAAATTAGAATAAGACACTGATAATTAATTGTAATTGATATTAATCTGTAATCTAAAAAAAGATATGTCGATTTCGCAAAAACGATTTGAAAACTAAAAGTTGATTTTTTTGTTATTAATTCGAGACGAAAATGTTAAAATTATAAAAAAAGCATTGTTGTTATTTTTAAGGCTTCGTTTTGCGAAATTCACATATTTGCTAACGATAAGAATATATCATGTAGATTGTAAATTATAAGGCATTATCATTACTGTATAAAAATCTCTTGTAAAAGCAATGATTTTTTTAATCATTAATGATAAATAGCGATCGTTGTACGTAGTTGTTATTTAAAAATTGTAACTCGAAGAAATCACGTTTCCCTGTATGCGAATCTCACTTTACAGTAAAGCGTACTTAGTCATTTTTACGCCCAAACAATAGAATTACGACTGATACTAGATTTTTACGAAGTTTACTTTCTAAATGTTCATAATTTTTTACTAAAATCTTGGCAAAAATGTTGATGTTTGATTAGAAATGAATCCTCTTTGATAAAAGTATGTTGAATACAAATAAATATAATTTAGATATTAAATTTAAATTGTTAACTTAGAATGCGACGGTTATACGTTATCTATGAAAGCTTGTATGTTTTCGAATTACGAATCTTTAGTAAAAACAAAAAAAAAACAATAAAATTTTAGTCTTTACATTAGATTAATTGTTTTAGTTAGAATATATAAAATCTATGAATATTTATGAGTTTGCTGTGGGACCTCGAAACACATTCCCTGATGGCGAATGTTTATGCAAAATAAATTGTCATATTTTTTTTATTAGTTTAATTTACTCCATCAATTCAATAATACGATCTAAAGACCTAACAGTGTTCGAAATTGGATATTAGATATTTTATTTCTAATATAATTGCTACTTAGCAAATCGAACAGATAATAAATGTATTATTGTTTACATAATGTGTCAGATATTGACAGTACCTAGTCTTCGCTTAGCGTTCCGTACTAGAGTGAGACAAAAACAATCGCAATTTTTGTACGTAACTTAAAATTATTATGTAAATATTTAAATTGCTTTACTAATTAGAACGTAGTGTGTAATCTGACGATAAAAATAACGCATGTACTTTTATTTGCACTAAAGTGTAAAAAAGACAAACGATATTTTGATTGGAAGTATTAAATTAACTTTCATTCCATTAATACTCATTATTTTAATTTTATTTTTAAAAAGCTGTTGGTATTTTTTTTATAAAAAAAATAAAATACTTGTGATGCTAACTCTTGTCATTACTTTGCTTTACAACGATTTTTTTTTATTAGTTTTTATTATGTAGTAATAATATTAAATTTTTGACTGTTTATAGTTTAAGGCCTATGAGCAAGATTCGTGCAATATTAAAAAGGATGTTATCTCACTTAACATTTTATTAGTGAGGATTATTTACACTTGCTGGCACATAAACTGCACACTGACGCGTGTGTTGTTGTATTTTTAGCAGTTGACAATTTCATGTAAAAAATCTGGCTTCGCTCTCCGATAGAATATTGGAAAAAAGTCATTCTTATTTTTTAAATTCAAAAATCAAACGAAATACTAAAGAAATGTTGGATCTAATTAAATACCAGTTGTAATAAAGTGGTCTACACTTATTATTAATAAAATAAAAAAATCAAAATACTCATTATTTTGATTTTAATATTTAAATAATATCGTCAACTGCTAACTGTCAATAAACACGTACTTACTATTAATATAACATAATTAATAGTTGTAGTTAAGTTTTGGATCGCATAGTGTTTTGATAATTAATAATACGGTGCGTCACAAGTTCGATAGTACACGGCTGTATATTTTTACACTTGTGCATCATAATCCCATAAATATGTATACACGTAAAATTTCCATAAACATGTAACAAATCTAAACTTATCATCCATAGTTTTCTTATATCGTAACATTTTTGTATAACAATTTAAAGGAATATAGTATTTTCTTTTTTTAATATACTTATAAGGTAGTGCCATAATTTATCGAAAAACTTTCGTTAAAAGTTTGAAAACAGTGATAAAATTAAATCGTTTTTAATTATTTAAACTTTTCTTGCAGGATAATTCCCAGATTAGATTTAGGTCTAGATTTTAAACCTGTAAGGGCTCACGCTTACTATAATATTAATCTATAATTTGTTTTGTTGAAGTTCGATCGAAATAATTGAGATATTTTGAAAAAAAAAGCACCTAATCAACAAAATAAATCACCAATCAGTCTACGTGAGTCCTTAATATATTCAGTTAGATATTATTCTCCCAGTTACATAATTAAAATTAAACAAAAAATGTGCTGTGTTGTTCAGAGTGCACTGCAGTGTAAGAAACTTTTGATGACTTTATTTCTAACGTGTACTTGTTTGTGTGTAGCATAAAAGACGCTTATTTTTCACGTTAGTCGTACGTGGATGCATGTTAAACTATTTATGGTAAGCATAAGGAAATAAAATTATTTAAATTTGATTTCTTGTTTCATTTACAATACTTAATTTAATTTAATCTAATTTTTTTATAAAAACATTGCCCCTCACTAGGATTTCTCCTGTATCGAGGGTATAGTTTACAAACGTACATGTCACATGCACACACAACCAGACCCGAAACAACTATCTGTAGATCATACAAATATTTGTTCCGTGCGGGGATCGAACCCGCGGCACGTAGCGCAGAAGGCTAATCGCTTACCCTCTGCGCCAACCGTGTCGTCAAACACACACACACACTTGACTACAGGGTTGGCGCTGTGGCTAAGCGATTAGCTTTCTATGCTACGTGCCGCGGGTTCGATCCCCGCACGGAGTAATTATTTGTATGCTCTGTAATATAGATAGTTGTTTCGGGTCTGGGTGTGTGAGCATGTGAAATGTTTGTTTGTAAACTGTACCCTCGATACAGGAGAAATCCAGAGAAATCATAGAGAGGCGAAGTTAAAAATAAAAATTCTCTACCAGTAATCTATCATCTAAAGATGCTCCACAGTGAGGTTTATAATAATACTAGCTGTGCCCGCGACTTCGTCCGTGAAAAATTTTATAAAATATTTTTCTCTTTAAAAGTACCTAAGCGTGGGTAGCATATTAAGTTATTCTTTATAACATGAGCTATCTGCCAGTGAAAGTCCCGTCACAATCGGTGCAGCCGTTTCGGAGATAAGCCGTATTTGGTATATCATTTTGAAGCGATACACAAAAAATCTACTAATTTCACGCATGGTTTTTGTGCACACTTGTTTCAAAAAAATGTAAAAATCCAGCATGTATGCATGTGCATTTTTAATTTGCTTACGTTAACGTTACCATAGGTACGTTAAAAACATTCGCGTTCGACCTTTTGGGCCTCGAACACTACAAGGACAGCTATAAAAGTAATAAAATTGATAGTGAACGTCGCATATGCATGCAATGTCGTGGTTAACGGTTAAGTAGGCGGAAAGCAGCCTGGGCCAGGCCATCACCGGTTCATTTCCGGGGCTTTTTCGTTTCACTACGGTTTACAAGGATATAAAGGTTATGGAATAGGTTGCATTTTTCAGGTAGATACCCATCTACCCAATCTTCAATAAAACCGGTACCTATTATACGATACTGATTTGAGTAAATTTTTATGGTAGATTGGTAATTTGGTATTTACAATGTGTATCAGATATATGCAACATTTTCTATGGGACCAGCATCGTGAAAAAATAATCAGTGGGCCGAGCACGAATGTTTTGACGTATGGTAAAGTAAACATAAGCAAATTTAGAACCAAAAATAGGTACTTACGTGTTTAATCTATGATATTTTTTTGGAATAACATGCAATATTTTTACATTTCCATGAAACAAGTGTGTTTGTTGCATAAAATTGAACAAAAATGATATAGATTCATCGTATTTTATATACGTCAAAACATTCGTGCTCGGCCCTCAGCTGTCTGATGCGTTTGGGTCGAATACCTAGGTATTGAAGTTTTGCGATTACGAAGTTGTTCAATTTGATCGACACCCTTAAATATGCCCTCGCACTTCTGATCCACGTTGTATTTACAGTATAGCCATTTAATCTTAGTTTCTCTTCACGCTACTTCGAAATTCGTCCGTTTAAAGTTCTTATATAGGTACCTACAAGAGAATTTTATCGTAGGTGGATAGGTAGATATAGGTACTTTATCTATTAGTGTTATAAATTATGAAGTACCTATAATACCTAAGTAGCTTATGTAGCAAGTAGGTACCATTATTAGAAGTACCTACCTAAAATAGACCACAGCACAGTACCTACCTAATCTATTTTAGAGGGCGGTTGGCAACCCTTCCTCCAATTGAGTTCTTATGCCTATTTCTTTGGCACTATGTTAAAAAATTATATAACTATTAATTACAACATAATATAGTATAAATAATTATAGATAGAATATTAGATATAAACATTATAAATCCCCTCAGGCGCCGCTTGCCGCCAGGCGGCAAGTAATAAAAAACAGTTGAGCGCCGCTTGCCGCCTGGCGGCAAGTACTGACGCGCGCCGGCGGCGCGTATTCTTACTGTCTTTGTTCAAAAACTAGTCAACGATTAGGGCCGGGGATGTCTTAAACGTCGACTAATAACATTGGCAACATTTTGATATCAATTTAGTAACCATTGATAAATATAGACCAAAAATATCGATTTTTGAAAAATGGACATCTCTTGTGCGGTAGTCACCTCATAGCGCTTTACGGATATTTCTTAGAAATGACTAATAATTTTGAAGTTGCCGATCGGGCGTACTTCTATTCTATGGAATGACCATTATTAGTCCATTTTATATTAAGTTTTTGAGGTTGTTCACACAGTTTTAAGTTTTATTTGTGGTTTTATGTCGTTCAGTCGCAAGAATACCGCTAAGACCGTTACGTACAATGTGGATGTTTGTTCTAATTATTTTCAGTTAATTAGTGAAATACTGCTGTATTGTGTGCACAATATCATTAGCTATCATCTAAAACATCTCCCATGTCTGTAGATTCTACCTTTAGCTCGCAATTCAAAAGAAACTAAAATAAAATGCGCCGCTTGCCGCCTGGCGGCAAGCGGCGCTCTGGGAAGTTGGGATTTTAAATAAGCAAATATCCTGTTTTTATTACAAATAAACGTATTAAACGTCTAAAGTCCACATATAATCACATATAGCACACAAATAATGCGAAATATATTCATATTTCAATTAAATTAAATTATTAATTTATCGGCCGTCCGTGCGCCGAAATTCACGTTCCGACTGGTTTCGACTTTCGATTTTTTAGATTATGTTTATCGTAGTGTGAAGGTATTGTAATGATTAAATCTCGTAGTTAATGAAACAAACATTGTAAATAAACATATTTATTACATAAAGATTAGTTATTTTCGCATTCCGAACTATTTTAATTGAAAATAAAGTGAAAATTTACGAAAGTTTGTGATTGTGCAATTATTTGAAAATTATACGATGGCCCAAATTGCATGACAATTAGATAATCAGATAGACAATTTAATCTAGATTACGAAACAAGAACTTGCTCCTATAGGTTTCATAGTAAAATAGCGAGAAATCATAGTTTTAACGCACAGGGGTAGCGGCGTGCCGCCTGGCAGCATTTGACGCTCGGCGCTCAACGGAGTTGCGCTATTTTACCGTTCGGCGCCTGAGGGGCCTTAGTATATAATAATTATAAAGAATAATAGTTTATAAATATAATATTAATGTTACCGCCTCTTCTAATACTTGCAGCACCCTAACAGGGTCATGTACCAGGTTATAGTTAGTTTATAACAACTTATGTGTACATTGTGCAATAAATAAATTAAAATTGTCACAGCGCATCCAGTAAGCCCATAGCTGTAACATCTTAGAAACTTTAGGCTTATTACGTAGGTTGGCATAGAAAAATTCACTCTCCGGGAAATTGTACGGTTTTCCACCAGAACCGTGATTACACTTTACGATTCTTTTAATAAAGAAACCGTACAAATGTGTAACTTAATTAATTTGCACGATTTGTATGATTTCTTTAAACTTTTAGTAGATTTTTTCATACTAATTGACTTATTTTTTGTCATTTTCAGTGGATGTTTATTAAAAGGTAATGAAAATTAAAAACCATCGCCCTTGTCATAGGTAATTGTTGTCTTACTTAGGGTCGGTACATACTCGTATCAGACGGAAAATGCGTCGAGCGTGTCATCGTCCGTTGAGAGACGCACTAACGTATCATCGGTTCAGTGTGAAAGGTGGAATGTTTTATCATATAATTGTCTGTTCTGGCGTTACGGGACCGATAATAAGCGACGCATTTTCCGTCAGATATGTACCAAACCTTAATTGCGTGGGTGCGCTATTACATCGTATACCTAGAAAAAGTACCTATATGTGTTTATAAAGCTTACGTTTTTTAATATAAAATGATACGGAAACAAACTGAAAACTGCTAGTATCAGACTAAAAGATTTCATCTTTAATTATTCTTTTACGCAGACGGGACTGAGTCAGCTTGTAACTGCCATGGCAATCTTATTCAGAGGCAAATCATTAATATCCTATTCAATTTTTTTATTCACATTAAATTACATTATTCTCACAGCTCTTACCACAACATTGTACTAATCAAGATTTTAATCTATATTACATTAAGTTTCTTGCCGGTTCTTTTCCAATGGACGTAGGTACTATTTGGAACCGCGCACCTAGAGTCTCGACATTTCATTAATGACGGTATCTGGTTTACATGAAATAAAGATCTATTCTAATCTACAGTATATTTTATGTAGTGCGCATATTTTGCAGAATGATTCAGTGTCCGTTCACATATGCAACCGCAGTACTGAAATTCACTCCAAAACAAATCAACAATCTACAGATAGTTGTTTCGGGTCTGGGTGGTGTGTGCATGTGACATGTATGTTTGTAAACTGTACCCTCGATACAGGAGAAATCCTAGTGACGGCCAACGTTTTAAAAAAAAAAAAAAAAAAAAAAAAAAAAAAAAAACATTTGAATTTGTATTGCTTGCGCAAGTAAATTATGCGTGTTCTCCACACTAAGTTCAATTTTCATTTTTTTTTAAGGTGTATCCCAATACTTACTGTGCATTTAGGAACAGAGACTGAATCACTCTACACTGCATAAAAAAAAATCCTGTATAGTAAAGTTTTAGTCTAAGCTCCTATTGTTTAGGTACATACCTACTCAGACCCAAAACTATCAGTAGGCCATACAAACATTTTGTTCCATGCAACAATCGAACCCGCAAATCATAGCCCAGAAAGCCAATCATATTAGCCACTAAAAACTTATTTTTAATGGCGAAACGATTGACTTTTTTCACATAAGAAATTGAGTCCAAATCCAGTGTACCTAAACTGTCAGTGAGTCGCGTCTGTGACAAGGGTTCCGTTCATAAATACTTCTAGTAAATAATTCAGTTCGGTTTAGTTAAATAATGATAGGAATCGTCTTCGCGTTTACTAGGTTATATAGGTAACTACCGCCTTAAAACGCTGAATAAAATCAAATATGATATAATAATTATAACATATCTAATTCTTAAAATGGATTATGTAAGGATAAGTGATGAAAATTGTAGGTTCTTTAAGTAGTGGTACTACTAAGAAATTAGGATAAAATTAAATATCAAGTTAAATTTGAGATTTGTCAGGGTTGGACCCATTTGAGGGGGGGGGGGGTCTTGAGCCCCATAGCCCTCCCCTTGGATCCGCTACTGGAATCCTATATGAAATTTGCAAAGGACATATTCCAAAATCATCAAGTCTCTTCTCTACATAGTCATAAAGTCGCTTTCCGCGTCTGTCTGTCTGTGTATCCGCTAAGTCCTCTTAAACCACGCAACGGATTTTGATGCCGTTTTCATCATCAGTTAGATAATTTTTCACGGAAGGTTTATATGTATAATACTTTCATATTTAATGTAATCATATTAGAGAAATTACACCCGTGCGAAGCCGAGAGGGGCCGCCTGATAACGTATGATAATTATGACAGTTGCTGTCGCAAATAAACGTCCTATTCCCTATCCTCTTATGAAAACGTCTATAAGCGAGAGAGGGATGCATTGTTTGTTCAGATTTTTCTTACTTAATCAAGTCGCCGGTCGCTAGTAGCGAATAAACGCAAAAATCTCAAGACGTTCCAATGGAACATACATAATAAACCTAGAAAGGGGGAATAAATAATAGATACGTATATCAAATAGCAATCCACGAATTTCCAGTACTGTCTGAGCGTACATTAACAATAATATATAGCATAAATATATATATAAATATTCAATAAATATTCATAAATATATATATAAATATTCAGCGCATAGTGTATGTAATTTCCTAAGAGACGATCTGCAGACATATTGCATATTCAGATATATATTGCGAATGCTATGAAAGAATTGAATTAAAATTATGTACAAAGTGAAAGTGAAAGG
The DNA here is from genome assembly GCA_932294325.1 of Allophyes oxyacanthae. Classification (NCBI taxonomy): domain Eukaryota; kingdom Metazoa; phylum Arthropoda; class Insecta; order Lepidoptera; family Noctuidae; genus Allophyes; species Allophyes oxyacanthae. The sequence continues at coordinate 1,594,069 of OW028629.1, read as the reverse complement.
CTTGTATCTCATGAACCGTGATAGTTAGACAGTTGAAATTTTCACAGATAATGTACTTCTGTTGCCGCTATAACAACAAATACTAAAAAACAGAATAAATTAAATATTTAAATTAAATTTATTTTATTGCCGTTTTTATAGATAATGGTACGGAACCCTTTGTGCGCGAGTCCGACTCGCACTTGACCGGTTTTTTTTGCCAAGTCAGTGTTGGTCCCATATTAAAAAAAAATCTCTTCAGCTTCTGGATGTACGCGTACCTTCATCTCTGTTAGTACCTACATCTCTGTTGTATCCCTCGGGATTAGAGTCATTAAGTTTGAACTTGTCAGGTGAAAATGTATAAAACTTAGCAGTATTTTTCTGGAGTCACGTAGGTACCTAGAAACTTCACAAAAATCTTGAGAAACAATCCCATGTGCTTAGAAATTCTGTTTCACAAAAAACCAACGAGCGTTTATTAGTATAATATCAGAGATATTCTCTGAAAAAAAGATTGAATGAATACTTTGACCGTAGGGAGTGGATCATAAACGTGACAGACATAAAAATAGGGATCTCATTTATTTGAAAAAATATATAGGCGTCAAAGAAATGTTAACTTAATTTAATCTTGTATGACTGAAGTGAGAAAAGCTTTATGAATGTTATGGATGTAAGATAAATGTTCTGATTGAACTGACACATCTAATTGATCCCAACAGACTACATTCTGACGTGCGAATGTCTGCAAGGATACCGAAATCCTAATATTTCTTAGATCAATTTAGTTTTTGGAAGTTAAATAATAATATATCTACTTCTATTTCTTATTGTTTATTTATTGATTTTATTTATTGATTTTTTTTTAAAACGTTGCCACTAGGATTTCTACTGTATCGAGGGTACAGTTTACAAAAATACATGTCACATGCACACACAACCAGACCCGGAACAACTATCTGTAGATCATACAAATATTTGTTCCGTGCGGGGATCGAACCAGCGGCACGTAGCGTAGAAAGCTAATCGCTTAGCCACTGCGCCAACCGTGTCGTCTTGTGTCTATAGTATATTTTATTTATCAATTTGTTATTTTTATTAGGTGTATTATAATCTTTACTCTTATTTATGTAGCATGTGATAACGTGGTTGTCCGTAACATCACAACAGTCCTATCCGATAACCAGCGCAGTGACATTTATTTTATCTGTCGCAGCTTATACTGATAGGGGCCATTTTTGATCTCGTGCAGGATTTAATATTTAGTTTTTTGTTATTTTTAATTCCATGTTTCCTCTCTGTATGTTTATGTAATTTTCTGGTTTTATGTTTATATGTTATGGAGTTTCTTGCCGGTATCTTCTCCAGGACCAACCCACTTGGAACCGTGCACCTAGAATCACGACGTTTTGAAAGTGCCTGCAAAGGCCCAGTTGAAATAAAACACTTTGACTTTGACTTATGTGCTTATAACATTGCCTTGGAGTGTTCTGTTGTTGTAATGTTATAAATAAAAATAAATGTATTTTACAACCCCAATACGATGCACCCTTTGCTTGCTGGTGATCAAATCGCCCTTTGTAACTATATGCAAACAGACTTTGAAACAAGAACGTATTGCCTTCAAACACGTAATGCCACTCCATCATGTTACATTCGTTTACAAAGTTTATTGAAAACTTTGTTGCGAAGCAGACGCAGTTGTATATTTGAACAATAAGCGTTGGATATTGGTTGCTTTGTTTCCTGTTCCATTAACAAGTTTTGTAATATATGCTCAACATGAGGGCGAATCCCAAAGGAAGACTATTATACAACGTGTATCAGAAATGCGTGGTTATATTTAAGGGTGTGGATCAGACCATCAAACTGAACAACTTTCTCTATGGGACCAACATCGTAATCGCGAAAAAATTATCAGCTGTGCCATACGTTTGGGTCGAGTAGGTATTGAAGTTTTGTATGGGACAGCTGATTATTTTATTTTTGCCATCCCTATCTCGCCCAGTTCTGGGAAAGGCCTCGCCCAATCAGGGACCGAAAACTGTTATAAATTAGGGTACAGGTATTGAAGAATTATGTTTACTTCTGAGAATACGGTTACCGCTATATGGGTAACCAAGATAAATAAACATGTTACCTATAAAATTCCGGTAACCATTTTAATACCGGTAACCTAAAAATGACCGGCTATATACACACACAGGCGCTGCCCGCCCTTTGACTTTATGCCGACGGCAGATAGATTTTATTCATTTATTTATATAATCAACTTTACATTCAACTCAACTTCAACTTTATCATTTCAACACACACAAGTTCTTTTATAATTATTATTTATTCAATTCATATTTAATTATATATTTTATGTACACGTAGGCACACATAACATCACTCGATGTGGCTCCCGCTGAAAACCAGCGCTGTCGGGCTGCTCGCAGCGCGTCAGCTTAAGCTAAGCGGAAGCCTTTTTGACAGAGCTGCGACGTACAACCCATTTATTATTTTAGATAAATATTTTTCTTTTACATGTTTTATTCTTTTATTTTTTGTTACTTTATCTTTAAAATTGTTTTTGTGCTGTGTCAAATAAATACTTTATTCTTTCTTTCTTTTCTTTCTGTCTTACATGTAAAACTTTACAGTAAATACCAATACGTTGCCACCATGTACCATTACGTAGATGTAATTTTTATTTCGGTAACCGGTATTAATACCGGTTCTTTCAATTTGATGGCACTACTTTAAAAATTAAGGTCACTTTTAAAAATACCTGTAAAAATAAAGGTTGTAGCCGAGAAATACAGGTACCTATTGGTCATACCGGTTTCGGTCAATGCCCCCCCAAGTCCTTCAATAGATCTCTTTCCTGCGCCACCTCAAAGAGAACAAGCTCCTATAGTACGCGTCCTCTTCACTTCGGGACTTCTTCCTCTCTTTAAGGTATATAAATAATTATAAAATTGTATTACGTTTTGTCCCGTCATCTTACAAATCTTTAATCAATGCTAGACGTATCAAACACGTAGTCTTCCGAGAATTCACACTGGATCTTCCTCTCGTCTTCATCGAGGACATACTTGGAGGTCAGGTCACGGAAGCTCTCCAAGTCGCACAGCTGTTCACAGCCATCCACTTGAAGGTAGGTTACCACATCTTCACTGGGTGTATTCAGGTATACAGGCTGGTAAGAAGAATTAGAGATTTAAAAAATTAATATACCCTTAATCTGGCAAACAAATTTGTAAGATCTTCAGAGATGGTTTCGTGTTGGGGTGTGTGTGCAAGGTATGTTTGTAAACTGTACAGTACCTACGACACAACTTGTATGTCTCACCGATGTACCCGCGGGAAATTGATCAACCAATCAGCAAGCATCGTCGCTGCTACATCGATGTCACCTTCAGTCAGTGAGCGAAATAGAAATAGTCGGCACTGCAATCAATTTTTACACCTTATGGGCATTACATAAGGTTCATTATAAATTGATATAGCTTCGGGTGTTGTCAGCATTCGTGTGTTCGTGTCTGCGCGAACGAAGATTCACGATGCTACTTAATGTCTTGTTTCATACTGTACCCAGGATACAGGAGAAACCGGACAGCGTGCAAAATGAAAAAAATCTTACCAGGACAACATATTCTCCAGTGTCTACCACCTTCCTTAGTTCCAAAGCATACGCGGACCCATACTTCGGGACTCCTTGGCGCGGGTTGATCCGCGTGACTGCCTCGAAGGCGTACACGTTGATGTCATGAGCAGAGTACAACTGGAATTTCGGGACGTCTGCTCCTGCGATTATCTGGTCAGCTACTTCGAAGAATTCTTTTAGGAGGACTCCTGGAAATAACATATAAGATAGTATGTAACTTGAGCCAAGTTTTTATTAACTTCTTCAGTCAGCATTGGCGTTCGAAGCGTAGTGCAAAAAGCAAAATAGGTAAGCTGTTTTTTTAAATACATACAGGATGGCTGTTTTACAGGGGTCCAATTTTTTTTTTGGCTTAGTTACTTCTTAATTATGCATTTAAACACAACATAAGTTCCGCGAAAATCTGTAGATTACAAGTTTTTTTTTAATCTTTGAAAATTTTCTTACCTACCGTAATAACTCAAAAAATATAAAAATTTCTTTAAAACTAATGATTTTTGTGGAACTTACGGAAGTGACCAAACAAAAAAAATATTGGACGACTGAATAATAAAAAAATCAATAATAAATCAACTAAATGTGTGGGTGGAACAGCGGATTTTATTTTCGCGATTTCAACTTTGGTCCCATAGTAAAAGTTGTTCTTAATGCTGTGTACCCCTGCCCTTTTTAAAACGCTTTTATTAGCTTCACCTGTAGCTAACTAACTAACTATGTAAAAAAATCTTGGAAGTTAAATTTGACCCACTTCCCGGTTTCCGATTGAGCTGAAATTTTGCATACACGTTTAGTTTGGATGACAAAAGCGTTTTCTTTAGTTTTTTTTAAACTATAATATGTATTAAATATAGAAGAGCCGCAGCAGCTATAAACTCACCAGCCTCTAAAGCAATATAGTCCTCATCACCGAAAACTACGTCGATAGCTGCGCCGGCGACTTCTTCTATTTGCGGGAAAATCGCTTCAATTTCGGGGTCTAACCGGTACGCCCAAACTCACCTGGAAATAAAAATGTACTTTTGACCTCCGACAATATAGAAAGGTGTTATAAGTTTGTAGGTATCAAAATAAAATTATCAAAAAATACGCCAATTCGTCTATCAAGACGAATTTAACGCAAGACGAATCGATGATCAAAATTCATTTCACAATTTTTTTATTTAAGACTAGCTGTGGCCGCGTTTTCATCCGCGTGTAATAAATAATAAATCCAGTCCATTAGTGTACCACTGCTGGGCACGGGCCTCTTCTCAGAAGGAGAAGGGTTAGGCCTTAGGCCACCACGCTGGCCTACCTATAATACCTAAGTAGCAAGTAGGTACCTACATTACAAGTACCTACCTAAAATAGACCACAGCACAGTACCTTATCTATTTTAGAGGGCGGTTGGCAACCCTTCCTTCAATTGAGTTCTCATGCCTATTTCTTTGGCATTATGTTAAAAAATTGTCGCACAGCGCATCCAGTAAGCCCATAGCTCTAACATCTTAGAAGCTTTATGCTTATTACGTAGGTTGGCATAGAAAAATTCAGTCTCCGGGAAATTGTACGGTTTTCCACCAGAACCGTGATTACACTTTACGATTCTTTTAATAAAGAAACCGTACAAAATGTGTAACTTAATTAATTTGCACGATTTGTATGATTTCTTTAAACTTTTAGTAGATTTTTTCTGGACTTATTTTTTGTCATTTTCAGTGGATGTTGGCTTGTTTTGTGTGATGGCTTTGACTATTGTTTTACCATTGTTATTTTTTATGTTTTATTTGTTGTTTTATTTTTTGTACCTTTTACTTTTATTCGTTCCTGGCGAGTCCAGAATAAAAATATTTTCTTTCTTTCTTTTCTTTATGTTTAATAAAAGGTAATGAAAATTAAAAACCATCGCCCTTGTAATAATTGTTGTCTTACTTAGGGTCGGTACATATCTGACGGAAAATGCGTCGAGCGTATCATCATCGGTTGAGAGACGCACTAACGCATCATCGGTTGAGTGTGAAAGGTTGAATGTTTTATCATATAATTATTGTCTGTTCTGGCGTTACACAACCGATAAATAAGCGACGCAATTGATTATCTAATAATTTATAATTTTAATGTATTCTTTTATTATATTTGCATGCCATTATTATATGGCGGAATGTGTTTGCACTAAGATAAAATATAATGTACCATCTTTTATACCGCATTTTAAGCAAATAAACTGATTTGATTTGATTTGCATTTTCCGTCAGATATGTACCAACCTTTAATTTCGTGGGTGCGCTATTACATCGTATACCTAGAGAAAGTCCCTATATCGGTTTATCAAGGTTACGTTTTTTTAATATAAAGTGATACGGAAACAAACTGAAAACTCCTAGTATCAGACTAAAAGATTTCTTCATTTTTTATTAAGTAATTATTCTTTTATGCAGACGGGACTGAGTCAACTTGTAACTGCCATGGCAATCTTATTCAGAGGCAAATCAAATCCTATTCAAAATTTTTATTCACATTAAATTACATTAGTCTCGCAGCTCTTACCACAACATTGTACTGATCAAGATTTTAATCTATATTACATTAAGTTTCTTGCCGGTTCTTTTCCAATGGACGTAGGTAGTAATTGAAACCGCGCACCTAGAGTCTCGACATTTCATAAGTGTCTGTATTTGGTTTACATGAAATAAAGATCTATTCTAATCTTCCGGATATTTTATGTAGTGCACATATTTTGCAGAATGATTCAGTATCCGTTCACATATACAACCGCAGTACTGAAATTCACTCCAAAACAAATAAACATTTGAATTTGTATTGCTTGCGCTAGTAAATTATACGTGTTCTCCATACCTACTAAGTTGAATTTTCATTTTGTTTTAAAGTGTATCCCAATACTGTGGTTGCATTTAGGAACAGAGACTGAATCATTCTACAAATTATGCGCACTACATAAAAAAAATATCCTGTATAGTATCTAAAGTTTTAGTCTAAGCTCCTAGTGTTTAGGTACATACACATACTCAGACCCAAAACTATCAGTAGGCCAAACAAACATTTTGTTCCATGCAACAATCGAACCCGCAAATCATAGCCCAGAAAGTCATTCATATAACCACAAAAAAATATTTTTAATGGCTAAACGATTGGCTTTTTTCACATAAGAAATTGAGTCCAAATCCAGTGTACCTAAACTGTCAGTGAGTCGCGTCTGTGACAAGGGTAGGTACCGTTCATACTCGTAAATACTTCTAGTAAATAATTCAGTTCGGTTTAGTTAAATAATTATAGGTATCGTCTTCGCGTTTACTAGGTTATATAACTACCGCCTTAAAACGCTGAATCTGGGGGCACGGCAGTGCCCCAGCCAAGTCTCGAGCAAAATATAACTACCGCCTTAAAACGCTGAATAAAATCAAATATGATATAATAATTGTAACAGGGCTGGACTATTCTTTGGTCAAAGAATAAGCATTGTCATTCAACGTGGCAATGCTGCCAGTCTTCTGGGCACGCTGCCAATTGACAGCGAAGAGGAGTACTTTGACGCCTAGGTACTCAGTTTTATATTTATTTTATTTTATGATTATTAGTGTACATATTTAAGTTTATATTCTATGATTGTATATAATTATTAGTTAGTTTTATTATTATTAAATGTAATTTTCTGTCATTAAAATTAATACGTAACAACTATAAAAAAAAATTGTTACTTAATACTTAAAATGGATTATGTAAGGATAAGTGATGAAAATTGTAGGTACTGTAGATAGTGTAGTAGGTACTAAGAAAGTAGGATAATATCAAGTTTGATTTGAGATTTTTTAGGGGTGAACCAGATGCTATTGGAGATGATTTTGGGGAGGGGGCTTGAGCCCCTTAGCCCTCCCCTTGGATCCGCTATTAGAATAAGTGTAAAATTCGCAACGGACATATTCCAAAATCTAAAGGCGTTCAATGGAACATATCTACATAGTAGAAAATAAAGTCGTTTTCCTCGTCTGTCTGTATATCCGCTAACTCCTCCTAAACCACGCAACGGATTTTGATGCCGTTTTCATCATCAGTTAGATAATTTTTCACGGAAGGTTTATATGTATAATACTTTCATATTTAATGTAATCATATTAGAGAAACTACACCCGTGCGAAGCCGAGGGGGCCGCCTGATAACGTATGATAATTATGACAGTTGCTGTCGCTAATAAACGTCCTATTCCGTATCCTCTTATGAAAACGTCTATAAGCGAGAGATAAGATAAGATAAAAATTTATTTGATAAAACATGTGTAAGTTTAACAATCAGGTCAAATTAATTGAAAAATATTTAAAAAAAAAAATGTTCCAACATGTTTTGCCTAAATAGGCGTACAAATTTACATACAAAATCATAATAAATTACGAGCTTGTTAATTAGTTAATTATAAATGTCAAGTGATAAAATTAAATGCAAAATGAAATAAATTACAACAATAGAACATCGACAGTATGTCAAGTAGTTAAAAATATTAATATCTGTCTGTGGTGGTTGTCTGGCAGAGAATGCCTTTGGCATTAAGACCGCCTTTGTACATATTTGTATGAAAAGCATTAAATAAATAAATAAATAATATCATGTCAACCAATTTATATTAATTTGTATCGTTTATTTTCGTCGAGAGGGATGCATTGTTTGTTCAGATTTTTCTTACGTAATCAAGTCGCCGGTCGCAAGTAGCGAATAAACGCAATAATCTCAAGACGTTCCAATGGAACATAGATAATAAACCTAGAAAGGGGGAATAAATAGTAGACTACCTATATCAAATAGCAATCCACGAAACTTCCACTACTGTCTGAGCGTACATTAACAATAATATTTAATAAATATTCAGCGCATACTGTATGTAATTTCCTAAGGGACGATCTGCAGACATATTGCATATTTAGATATATTGCGAATGCAATGAAAGAATTGAATTAAAATTATGTACAAAGTGAAATATAACATTTTCATACCTAACTATATTAATGGATGTATGTAATGACATAATTTCTAGTTTAAAAGTCTCTCCTGCACCAATTTATTGTGCCCTTACTGTAATAAATATATAATTTATTGAATTAATTATATTAATATTAATTTAATTTTTAGGGTTCCGTAACCAAATGGTAAAACGCCCTATTAGGTACTAAGACTCCGCTGTCCGTCCGTCTGTCACTAAGCTGTATCTCATCAACCGTGATAGTTAGACAGTTGAAATTTTCACAGATGATGTGTTTCTGTTGCCGCTATAACAACGAATACTAAAAAACAGAATAAAATAAATGTTTAAGGGGGCTCCCATACAAAAAACATGTTTTTTTTTGCCGTTTTTATAGATAATGGTACGGAACCCTTCGAACACTTGGCCGGTATTTTTTGCACTGTCAGTGTTGGTCCCATAATAAAAAAAAATCTCTTCAGCTTCTGGATGTACGCGTACCTTCATCTCTGTTATATCCCTCGGGATTATAGTCATTAAGTTTGAATTTCTCAGATGAAAATTTAGAAAACGTAGAAGTATTTTTCTGGAGTCACGTACCTAGACACTTCACAAAAATCTTGAGAAACAATCCCATGTGCCAAGAAATTCTGTTTCACAAAAAACCAACGAGCGTTTATTAGTATAATATCAGAGATATTCTCTGGAAAAAAAGATTGAATGAATACTTTGACCGTAGGGAGTGGTATCATGAACGTGACAGACATAAAAATAGGGATCTCGTTTATTTGAAAAAATATATAGGCGTCAAAGAAATGTTAACTTAATTTAATCTTGTATGACTGAAGAGAGAAAAGCTTTATGAATGTTATGGATGTAAGATAACTGTTTTGATTGAACTGACACATCTAATTGATCCCAACAGACTACATTCTAACGTGCGAATGTCTGCAAGGATACCGAAATCCTAATATTTCTTAGATCAATTTAGTTTTTGGAAGTTAAATAATAATATATCTACTTCTATTTCTTATTGTTTATTTATTGTTTTTTTTTATATATATATATTTTTTAAAACGTTGCCACTAGGTTTTTTACTGTATCGAGGGTACAGTTTACAAAAATACATGTCACATGCACACACAACCAGACCCGAAACAACTATCTGTAGGTCATACAAATATTTGTTCCGTGCGGGGATCGAACCCGCGGCACGTAGCGTAGAAAGCTAATCGCTTAGCCACTGCGCCAACCGTGTCGTCTTGTGTCTATAGTATATTTTATTTATCAATTTGTTATTTTTATTAGGTGTATTATAATCTTTTTATTTATTTATGTAGCATGTGATAACATGGTTGTGTGGCGTCACAACAGTCCTATCCGATAACCAGCGCAGTGACATTTATTTTATCTGTCGCAGCTTATACGGATAGGGGCAATTTTTGATCTCGTGCAGGATTTATTTATGCTCTCTGTATGTTTATCTAATTTTCTGGTTCTATGTTTATATGTTATGGAGTTTCTTGCCGGTATCTTCTCCAGGACCAAACCACTTGGAACCGTGCACCTAGAATCACGACGTTTTGAAAGTGCCTGGGCCCAGTTGAAATAAAAAACTTTGACTTTGACTTTTGTGCTTATAACATCGCCTTGGAGTGTTCTGTTCGATGTTGTAATGTTATAAATAAATAAATCGGCATGGCATGCTTGACAGCATATACCTATTTAAAAATATTTTATTTCGTTTTATTTCTTATTTGTCAACTTTTGATGTGTGTTATTTTATTTCCTTTATTCATTTTTCATACTCATTTATATTTTTAAATATTTTTACAAAACTAGGTATATTAAAAAACATTTAAAAATATGAAAAAATAGTAGCCCACCGGTATCTAGAATAGGGTCCAAGCTACCGGCGGTCAGGGCTCCAGAGAAAGGAATCTCCTAACAATGCGTGCCGTGTCAAGAAGTACTGCTCTCTGAATCAGGCCCTTGATCCAACTGCCTAACGAGAGCCTCCTAAGGTGTCGGTCGAGACTCTCGGTAATTAAGCCATTGGCCGAAACGACTATCGGCACAATGATCACTGAATCCACATCCAACATGTCGACAACCTCGCGAGCCAAATCAAGATATTTGATCTGTTTATCTTTCTCGGCTTTCACGAGGTTCTCGTCATTATTTCTTTTATATCATCGTCGTTTTATTTTATTATTATTATATTTTTTTATCTTCTCTCGCTTGTGTCAATATGCCTGTGCGGAATAAATGTTCTTTTCTTTCTTTCTAAATAAATGTATTTTACAACCCCAATACGATGCACCCTTTGAATGCTGGTGATCAAATCGCCCTTTGTAACTATATGCAAACAGACTTTGAAACAAGAACGTATTGCCTTCAAACACGTAATGCCACTCCATCATGTTACATTCGTTTACGAAGTTTATTGAAAACTTTGTTGCGAAGCAGACGCAGTTGTATATTTCTACAATAAGCGTTGGATATTGGTTGCTTTGTTTCCTGTTCCATTAACAAGTTTTGTAATATATGCTAAACATGAGGCCGCATCCCAAAGGAAGACATTATACAACGTGTATCAGAAATAATATAGTATACCTAAATAATTATAGATAGAATATTAGATATAAACATTTTAACATAACTTAAATATAATATTAATGTTACCGCCTGTTCTAATACTTGCAACACCCTAACAGGGTCATGTACCAGGTTAGTTTATAACAACTTATGTGTACATTGTGCAATAAATAAATAAATGCGTGGTCATATTTAAGGGTGTGGATCAGACCATCAAACTGAACAACTTTCTCTATGGGACCAACATCGTAATCGCGAAAAAATTATCAGTTGTCTCATACCTACGTTTGGGTCGAGTAGGTATTGAAGTTTTGTATGGGACAGCTGATTATTTTATTTTTACCATCCCTATCTTGCCCAATTCTGGGAAAGGCCTCGCCTAATCAGGGACCGAAAACTGTTATAAATTAGGGTACAGGTATTGAAGAATTATGTTTAATTCTGAGAATACGGTTACCGCTATCTGGGTAACCAAGATAAATAAACATGTTACCTATAAAATTTTGGTAACCATTTTAATACCGGTAACCTAAAAATGACCGGCGGTATACACACACAGGCGCTGCCCGCCCTTTGACTTTATGCCGACGGTAGATAGATTTTATTTATTTATTTATTTAATCAACTTTACTTGTACAACTTTAAATACCACCATGTACCATTACGTACGTAACGTACGTAATTTTTATTTCAGTAACCGGTATTAATACCGGTTGTATTCAATTTGATGGCACTACCTTAAAAATTAAGGTCACTTTTAAAAATACCTGTAAAAATTAAGGTTGTAACCGAAAAATACAGGAACCTATTGGTCATACCGGTTTCGGTCAATGCCCCCCCAAGTCCTTCCATAGATCTCTTTCCTGCGCCACCTCAATGAGAACTAGCTCCTATAGTACGCGTCCACTTCATCTCGGGACTTCTTCCTCTCTTTAAGGTAAGTATATAAATAATTATAAAATTGTATTACGTTATGTACCGTCATCTTACAAATCTTTAATCAATGCTAGACGTATCAAACACGTAGTCTTCCGAGAATTCACACTGGATCTTCCTCTCGTCTTCATCCAGGACATACTTGGAGGTCAGGTCGCGGAAGCTCTCCAAGTCGCACAGCTGTTCACAGCCATCCACTTGAAGGTAGGTTACCACATCTTCATTGGGTGTATTCAGGTATACAGGCTGGAAATTGATAAGTTTGTTTAAGAAGAATTACATATTTAAAAAATTAATATATACCTAATCTGGCAAACAAGATAATTAATTGTATGATCTACAGAGATGGTTTCGGGTTGGGGTTGGGTTTCGGTGTGTGCAAGGTATGTTTGTAAACTATACAGTACCTACACACAACTTGTATGTCTCACCGATGTACCTGCGATGTTGACACAATTAAATACGCGGGAAATTGATCAACCAATCAGCAAGCATCGTCGCTGCTACATCGATGTCACGTTCAGTCAGTGAGCGAAATAGAAATAGTCGGCACGGCAATCAATTTTTACACCTTATGGGCATTACATAAGGTTCATTATAATTTGATTTAGCTTCGGGTATTGTCAGCATTCGTGTGTTCGTGCCTGCGCGAACGAAGATTCACGATGCTACTTATTTCTTGTTTCATACTGTACCCAGGATACAGGAGAAACCGGATAGCGTGCAAAATGAAAAACGTCTTACCAGGACAACATATTCTCCAGTCTCTACCACCTTCCTTAGTTCCAAAGCATACGCGGACCCATACTTCGGGACTCCTTGGCGCGGGTTGACCCGCGTGACTGCCTCGAAGGCGTACACGTTGATGTCATGGGCAGAGTACAACTGGAATTTCGGGACGTCTGCTCCCGCGATTATCTGGTCAGCTACTTCGAAGAATTCTTTTAGGAGGACTCCTGGAAATAAATATAAGATAGTATGTAACTCGAGCCACAGTCAGTATTGGCGTTCGAAGGGCAGTGCAAAAAGCAAATTAGGTAAGCTGTTTTTTAAATACATACAGGATGGCTCTTTTACAGGGGTCCAAAACATATTTTCTGGCTTGATTACTTCATATTTATGCATTTAAACACAACACAATTTCCGCGAAAATCAGTAAATTAGTAGTATTTTTTTTTAATTCTTTGAAAATTTTCTGCGCTACAAGGGCAATAAAAAGCTTAAAGTAATAACTCAAAAAATATAAAAATTACTTTTAAACTAATGATTTTTGTGGAAATTATGGAAGTGATCAATCAAAAAAAAAATTTTGGACGACTGAAAAAAAAATTCTATAATAAATCAACTAATGTGTGGGTGGAACAGCGGATTTTATTTTCGCGATTTCAACTTTGGTCCCATAGTAAAAGTTGTTCGTAATGATGTGTACCAAAACCGTAACAAACCCCCTGCCCTTTTTAAAACGCTTTTATTATCTTCACCTGTAACTAACCATGTAAAAAAATCCATGTAAAAAAATGGAAGTTAAATTTGACCAACTTCCCGGTTTTCGATTGAGCTGAAATTTTGCATACACGTTTAGTTTGGATGACAAAGGTGTTTTCTTTAGTTTTTTTTTAAACTATAATATTTATTAAATATAGAAGAGCCGCAGCCGCTATAAACTCACCAGCCTCTAAAGCAATATAGTCCTCATCACCGAAAACTACGTCGATAGCTGCGCCGGCGACTTCTTCTATTTGAGGGAAAATCGCTTCAATTTCGGGGTCTAACGGTACGCCCAAACTCACCTGGAAATAAAAATGTATTTTTGACCTCCGACAATAAAGAAAGGTGTTATAAGTTTGTAGGTATCAAAATAAAATTATCAAAAAATACACCAATTCGTCTATCAAGACGAATCGATGATCAAAATTCATTTCACAATTTTTTTATTTAAGACTAGCTGTGGCCGCATTTTCATTCGCGTGGAACCAACAAAATTATATTTTTTTGTGCGGGCCCTAATTCTTTTATTTTTCTAAAATACTCCTTAAAACATCAGCTATCTGTCAGTGAAAGTCCCTTAAAAATCGGTGCAGCTGTTTCGGAGATTAGCCGGAACAAACAGAAAGAGAGACAAATTTTTTAAAATTGTTTTGGTGATATTTGTATTGTATATATACTTTCATACGCATTTACTAAAAAGCTGATAATTTGACATTACAAACGGATACTTCAATTTTATTTATTTGTACCTATAGACTTTTTTTTAAGACCGCATGGCTTGGTGGCGCGTTGTATGTGGTCGCGATCCTCATCAGTGAGGGAACGATGAAGAAGAAGAAGATAGATTTTTTAAATTTATTTCGATTCCAATAATTTGTGTCTAATATTTTACCTGGCTTGTATAAACATCGTAGGCAGCGTACGCCACAGCCGGGGTGGCCGTTATGTTGAACCCGAGGAATTCCGACCACTGATCCAGGATATCGTTGTATTTCGTCATCGAAGGCGCAGGCCCCGTGAAGAGCGTCCCGTAAGCGGAGATGAACTTCGGGCAGTTAATTGCTGCTAGGTTCTGGAATAAATTTTAGAATTATAAACTTAATATTTTATGTTTGTGTTTAGGAGAGTACCTTCATAGGATCTTAGTTTACCTAAATCTAAAAATAACTAAATAAATAAACTAAACCTTAATGAAACCTTAGCCTAGAAAATGGAACCAGAGATTTCTTAAAATCCCTGGAAATATCGAAATAACTCATCAAATTAGTTATAGAGTTTTTGTCTTAGGAAACTTTATGTGAATTTTGAAGATATTATATAGGTACCCTATAATTAGTTTTTAAAAAGGTACAGTCAGCGAGAAAATTGCCATTTCTTAAAAAACTTAAGTGGGGCTCAGTCGACTCTATTTCCGAACAGGAATGTTTCCTACAAAAAACCGACGAAATCGTACTTAAGGTTGTATTTTACGACGATTTCTTACTTTTGAGGGGGTGAAGTTTCAGCCTAAGCCCCACCCACTAGGGGAGCTCCGTTCTCGCAATTACGCAATTGACGTATCAGACTGTGTGACACACGTGTCACAGAATAGCAATATTAATTAGCAACATGCAGTATGACACCAGCAAATACTTGAAAAATATAAATCCATAATATCGTATACCCAGTGTCCTATATTACGCTAGAAAATCTGTTCCTCCGTTTTGTATTTGTAGATTTTATACCTATTTAACTATCTACTTATAAACTATCAGTCGTACCTATTGTGTATGAGTTTATGCAAGTGCACATAATGGTCTCGACCAACATTGGGCATTTTCACGCTAAGCCAATAATGCCGTAACGAAACCGATATATCGGCATGACAAACCTGATCACACTGCCAATGTGTGTGTAATGTTAGAAGAATAAGCCAACTCAAATCCATGCCTTGAGATAATAAGCTACTCTCACCCACACCTGTAGGAGTCGTCCGTTTCCGTAGTCATACCTACTTAAGTATGTTCACAGGGTTGCTTTTTTACCAAAAAAGAAATTGCATATTCATAGATCAAAACCATATTCCTAGTTCAGATTCCTCGCTATGTATGCAGATGAAGAGCTTCAAAATTGAAAGAAAGAAAGAAAAAACATTTAAACCGGACTCGCACACGAAATTACATAAACACACAAAAATTCAAATAATGATAACAATAACCTAACCGTCTAAAACCCTCGACTCTAACTAGAAAAAGAGGTGTAACTTTGAACAGCTGAACAGATTTTAAGAACCATCCCGATTAAACTAGCTTTCAATTAAAAAAAACTGCATTGAAATCGGTCCATCCGCTTTGAAGCTTCGATGCCACAGACAGACACACAGATTCACAGACACATAGATACACAGATACACATTATAAACTTATATCACCCCTCTATTTTGTCGGGGGTTAAAAAAGTCCTGCAAGAGGCCAAAGAAAGTCCCTATCTCAGCATATCCTGACAGTTAATCCTGACAGATAAAATAAATACTGCAGCGCTGGTTTTCGGATAGGACCGTGGTGATGCCACGGACAACCACGATAACTAAAAATAAATATAATTTTTAAAAACGTTTTCTTTCCTTCTTTACATACTATCTATCTATCTCTCTCTAACTTCTAAATTTTATTAACTACGGACATGTATCATTCAAATTCGAAGAATTTACAACAAAAAACCACATAGTAAAAGTTATGAAATTTGGTTCTTGTTCAGAAATAGTACGCATTTCTTTTTTTTGTGGCTAGTTTTCCTAGATTATTATACCATTTTGGAATCTTAGATAGTTGCGTCAATTTTTAAAAAAACTTGCCATGGTAGTGTCTGTACTTTTTTTTTACACCACGATGAGTGAAAGTGGACCAAAAGTAAAAATCTTTCAAAATTTTAGGGTGAAAAATAATTTTGATTGATTTTTGTGTCAAATCTACAGGCATTCTGGGATTTTTAACGATTGTGGTGGATAGCAGTGCTACTTAGGTTGCCGGTACAAAAAGAAATTCAGAAATATCTGAAACATTGTGGTCATGGTAATTAAAAATATCTTAAGGGGTGTAAATTTTTGAAGGATTTCAAATTTTTTATGTAACTTCTTAAAAATAGAAAAATTGAAAAAAAAAAATTGTTCTCGAGTAGTCATGAGCTGGTCAACCCTCTAGTGCCCGCTTATCGTTGAATTTTGGGACATGGTGTATATAAAACTTCATACTCTTTGTTCTCAACACTACAAATTGTCGTACTGATTTTTCTATACTACATCCTATAAAATGAATTCTTGACGGAGATGTCAAGAAATTATTTTAGCATATTGATTTTTATAAACGAAATACTTAGATTTTCTGAATAAAAGGCAAGTTACTTATACTTCCTGTTGCTTTTTAATAATTTTTTTAATGATTTTACTGTCATTCTTTCTTTTGGTTTTGAATAAAGTGTAAGCGCAGGAAAGTCAAAAAAAATTGCACAGGTCCGACCTCGATGCGCGCCGAAACGCGACTGATTGATGGCAGAGATGACAGAAATCACGAATTTTGTGGTTTTTATCAAATTGTGACCAATATACGTAATATTATAAAAAAATAACAACCGATTTTGGTTGGTATATTTGCGACCAATATTGTGATGTAAAAATTATTTGAAATAATATCATGTTTTAGAAATAATCTTGTAAACACTTTTTTAAAAGGGGTAACTTTGCGATTTTTTTTTATCGAGCCAACTTCATCCTATCATGTATCGGACAACCGTGCAGAGATTGTCACATCTTCAAGTTTGATATATATTTTTTTCAGGACAAAGAAATAAGAATTTCTATTCAAAAAATTGTAAATACAAATCGGTTTTTGCGGCATTCCTGTAAAATACCCCCTTAACGAATTCGAAAAAATTACAAAAATCTATTTCCCATACATTTTCTATGAATTTGAGTCCTTCAATGGACTTTAAACCTTAAGACTCAATTAAGGAGACGCGGAAAGTCGCGCGGATCTCAAAGCAGCGCGCAACGCGGAGCAAGGTATCTCCATTCGTGGAGAGCGAGCGAGAGCGACACGCCACTGTGCGCGCCGCGCGACATTCCGCCTCTCCTTAATTGAGTCCTTAGTATTTGATATTAAATTCAACTTGATACCTTTAGGTACCCGTTCCTGAGAAAAAAGGGTCTTGACAGACGGACGGACGGACAACAAACTGATCCTTTATGGGTTCCATATTTTCCTTTTGAAGTACGAAAATAATACTCACAAAATCATCTATAGCAGGCACAGTAGTGTATGGAACGGGGGTCCAATTAATATGGTCATTCCAATTATCCTGGTCCACGGGGTACACCGCGGCCATCGCTGATAGGACTGTCATTTTAGTCCTTGTCGAGTCGGTGGATCGGATGTAAATTTCCGACTTATTGTACTCTGGGGACAAGAAGCCATCATACCGGCGACGGATGAACTGTCCTAGCTCGTAGCCACGAAATTTGCCAACCTGAAAATCGAAGTAGTGTGAAGATAGAATCGTTGCGGTTCTAAACAAGTAACCCTTCCCCCTTTCGCTCCGACCCCTTATCTTCAGGTGGCATAGAAGGCGACTAGGGGAATGGAAACTTTTTTATTTGCATAGACTACAATGTGTATCAGAATTGCGTGGTTATATTTAAGGGTGTGGGATCAGACCATCAAACTGAACCAATTTCTCTATGGGACCAACATCGTAATCGCGAAAAAACTTTCAGCTGTCTCATACAAAACCTTTTTATGGACGGCGGTTTTTTCCAGTAAGCTATAGGCATTGTCATAACCCTCCAGTTTCTGGGAGACTTGTGATTGGACCAAAATGAACTATCAATTCCTAAACAAGACATGGGCGTTTTTGGTTTTTTTTATCATCGGTGCGCACCGTTATTCTAAAAATGCCCATCTCTATTTGCAACTAATGAATAATAATAGAAAGTTACTTACATCAGTGAGCTGCCCATAACCGTACTTAGCTGACAAACTGATCAGTGTCTCTGGGTCTGTACTGAGGCCTAAAGTTGATTCGACTGGCGTTCTGTCGCCATGGCGATGAACCTGAAACAAAGGATAAGATTGTGATGATTTTTTACACTAAGTAAAAGCAAAGCACTAGGTAACTTGTATGTATTTTTATTTTTAGGTAAAGAAAGGCAAAAGAAATAAAAATGAAAAACGAAAGAAAAAAAGAAAGAAAAGAAAAAGAAAATAGAAAGAGAAAAGAAGTAAAGAGAGGGGGAGGGAGAGAGAGAAGAAGGAAGGAAACGAAGATGAAAAGGAGGTGGAAGGAAATAAAAAAAGGAATAAATGTAGTAAAATAAATAAAATAAGCATGAATAATTATTAAAATATTACAAATCAAAATATAACTTTCAAATGGCCGCGCCAAAACACAATCCCGTGAAATGACATCATTGCATTGCTCGTTGATGCGTGTGAATATGTTTACCAAGGAAACACGAAGGAGTCACGTCAAAACTCGATGGTGTTGTTTGAAATAACGTTCCGTTTTACGTAATATAAAGATAATTTGTAAAAAAAAGGTATAATTTTTGAATAAATGTTTCAATAGAGTCCTTTTCACGACTTTTGTTATTGATTTTTAATATAATTTTTCTTTTAATTCAGATGGAAGTTCCCTATTACTCCTCCCATGATCTTCGTGTGGGTCATACATAATAGGATGAACATGGAGAGCAGATCTACAATAACTGTTCACAGATACTAACTTAACATATGTGTAGTTCCCGTCAAATAATTAGCCATTATTCTCCATTCGTTAGCGTCATAAACAGGCCTCTTAGGGATATGTTAAGAGGATGGTCAAAAATGTACTCTGTTGTGTTAACCCGTCAAGTGAAGGAACGTAGACATTTGTGCAAGAGGGCTGCAAGAGGCCTCTCGTCACAAGAGGCCTCACTTTCCTAAGTGACAACATACTGCAATCCCTAATCCGCAATAATGTTATCTATCTATGACCGTTCATAATATAGGTAGGTTCATAGTTATTAATAGAACCCACACGAAATGTTATGAGAAAATTGGAGTTTAGTAAGAATAATGTAGTAAACTATAACAGGACCTTAGTTTGATTTAATAGCAGATGTATGCTTGTCTTCCATGCAGGAGGATCTGTGTTCGAACCCGGCCCGCAACTCTGACTTTTCGAATATAAGTGCGGATCGCCATTTGATGATCACTTGCGTTTACGGTGAAGGAAAATATCGGAAGGAAACCTGCACATCTGAGAGGGCCTCATAAAGTTCTCGATGGTGTGTGTAGTCCGTCAACCCGCACTAGGTCAGCAGTGGGACAGTATGGGCTGGATTTATTATACACTCAGGAGCAATGAATCCAGGTCACCAAATAAACGGAATATCTCGGAAACTAAGAATGATAGATTATTAAAATACTCTATACTACACACAGACACAGACTACAGATTACTACAGACTATATTATAGTCTATTTTACCACTCAAATAATACGCTTCGAGAGCTGAAAATTGCATTGATAGAGTACATTCCCTAATATCGCCACAGAAACTTTGTGCCGTATGTCGAATCTCATGATATCTGTATTAACAACACATAGAGGTAATACAAAGTAACTACTAAAATGTGAGAAAATGTTTTTTTTTTTTTATAAAATATAGGCACTCATTTTTAATTAACGTATTTTTAATAACTAAAACAATAATTAAGAAGTTTAATTATTATTTCTTAAGAAGCATTAAATAGTCTATGAAATACTTTTTATTAGAATAAACTAATATTTTTAGTTTCCGAGATATTATGGTTTATTTGATGACCCAGATTCTTTGCTCTCGAGTGTAGTTTGTTTTGAAATTCCTTTTAAATACTGGCATTTATAGAAAAATGTTACTTAGCGGCTTGGACTTTTATTAACTTTTCTTTCTTTTGGAAAAAATATTTCGTGCGGAGTTCGAACCCGCGACACGTGGCGCAGAAAGTTAATCACTAGCCACTGCGCAAAATATATATAATTGTATAAATCGAGAAATTGAGAAGAGATTGTAGTGGGAGTTAAGAGGCCCGAGTGACGGGAAAATGACGATATTAGGAATATTGCCAAATCGGTTTGATGAAACGCTATAAGGAAAATGCCTACGATTCGCAGTGTTATAATGTATGTATTACTTACCAAAAAAGTTAAAACCAATTCAGTATTATCCACATCAGAATAACACAAAATATTATTGAAAAATATAGGCAGCAAACAAATAAATAACTTATACATTTTTATTTTATTTTATTTTTATATGTTTGAATGTCTAAATATAAATGATTTTATATAATATACATATATATAGCTGCGAACATGGAATAAATGTCTGTTTCAGATTATATACAAAATGTTTTATCAATGAACGGCTCTTGACTGATAATTTTTAACGATGACTGCTTATGATAATAATTATGCAATGTTTTTCACGTGAATCACACGTTATTATTGACTTATCGGTTATTTAATATGTTAAAAAAAACATTTGTGTGTTTTTAGTGGCCTCTGAAAACACAACAGAATTAAATGTAGCCAAACTTTACCCGTAATAACTTCATAAATCGCATGCAGAGTTGGTCTATAGGTGTTACTAACTCTGAAACCGAATTTACCTACACATGTCGGGACCTCACACGTACACTTTGGAGCGCGCTCCGTGGAGTGTCGTTCTAAACCGTGAACCAGACGCACTCTAAGGGCTCAGTTATGGAGAGGCGGAATGTCGCGCGGAGCGCAACGCGGCGCGCAACGCTGAGAAAGGCGCGTATCTCCGTTCATGGAGAGCGAGCGAGAGAGCGACAGGATTGCGCGCCGCGCGACTTTCCGCCTCTTCATAATTATTATTGAGCCCTTAACTGGCGGGTTGGATCACGCTCTGAACCTTTCGTAAAAAATTGGTAAAATTGACAACACTTCAACGCGCGCTCCGATCGTTTGTCAGCTTGACCGAAGCATTAATTCGCACGACTAAAGGCATTTCGACAGTTTTGTGTACATTTCGGCGTGGCGTGTGGTGTGTTCCTAGGTAACAAAAGTTCTGCGTAGTCTAACGTGCGTTCCCCGTCAAATGCATTCCGGAGCGTTAGGCGTCCGCGAGCACTGCAGTGCCGCTTCGAACTGAGTGGCTCTTGGTATTTCGCTCGCTCTAAAGTTTACGTGTGAGGGCCGGGTACGGACGAATGTGAAAATACGGTATATACCGTTACAATTCGGCTCGCCACTGGCGCGAATGTGAGAGCTTTCCACACGATGTCATTATCACGCGTCTTGACGCAGTTGATTAAATACACTCGAGAGCAATGAATCCGGGTCACTAAATAAACCATAATATCTCGGAAACTAAGAATGTTAGGACAATCAAATTAAAAGTATTTTATAGACTACTTAATATCTATTACTTAAATAAAATTAATAAAACTTCTTAGTTATTATTTATTTTACTTATTAAAAATACATTAATTTAAAATGCGTAAATATTTCTTTTTTTTAATATACTCACTTTTTATAGAAACTTATATATCATATTCTCACTTTTAGTACTTTGTATTACCTCCGTGTGTTGTCAATACAGATGTCATGCGATTCATACGGCACAAAGTGTCTGAGGCGATGTTGGGGAATATTCTCACATACCTCTATCAATGCAATGTCAAGCTCTCGAAGCGTATTATAACTTGTGTAGTATTAAATAGTCTAAAAAATACTCTTTATTTGAATGAGCTATCATTCTTAGTTTCCGAGATATTAAGGTTCATTATGTTGGTGACCCGGATTCTTTGCTCCCGAGTGTAGTAAATATCTAACTAAAGTGAAAATTCGGAGATTTGTAAATCCTCAACTAATTTGCACTGGTACCAAGCGGATGGTAACGCGCTAATCTCTCTCGGAAACTGCTTTGAGAAAATTATTATGTAGATGAGATTTCTCTCTAGCGCGCTTCATACGAACGAAGTCTGAGGCCCAATTCTCGTAATTAAAAATGTCCAAAATATAGTTCGGATCTCATTCCAATCTACTACCAATGTCATAAATGTCACAAATGGTATTCTCCTACCCTAACAAACAACGTCAAACGTGACATTATGTTTTAATGAGATCGAAAGTTGAATAAAAGTCAAATCTAGGTTTATATAATCTAAGGGCAAATCGGTATTCTGCTAACATTTTGAACTGACACAGATAATAAAATTGACACTCTCGCTCTCGTCTATACACAAACGTCAAAATAGAGATTGAAATGAGTTTGTAAGAAGATTGAATCCAAATCATACTGGAATCGGACTGAACTTTAAGAGGAGTAGAATACATGACTTTTTGTCAATTCATAATATAATCTCAGTTCGGTCAACTTTCAGTCATATTATAAATTAATTAATTACGAGAATTGGGCTTCTGATCTTATTTCATTACGATTCATTATTTTCATTTCATCATGTATCAGAAACGCATAGTCATATTTAAGGGTGTGGATCAGACAATCAAAGTGAACTTGCTTTATGGGACTAACATGTAATAAAAGGATACAAAAACCTAATATATTAACAATTTTAATCTAATTTCCTACGGTTCGCTATCAGTATTGTAAAGATATATTTGTAATATCATGTTTTATTGTTCGGTCCGCCAGTTGATTTATTAGTTATCTATATCGTGAGCGATACGTGTATCGACCACGGGTATTTCATTTACTGGCCACGCGTATTGTGATATCAGAGATTTATTACGCATTTTAAAATTATATTAGGGATGACTGTAAGAACCTATGCACACGGCGTATTTTTAACGCGCTGACGACGGGCAGATGACGCGCGTTAACGCACTTTAAACGAATCTAATGAAGACAGTACACGTTTGCACACGTTCAAAAATTTAGTGGCGCCGTAAACGCGCATTCATATCGATACAAACGCAGATACGGCGATACAGACGTACTTTAGTCGCGCGTATGTATTGTAATACAGAAACTTCTGCGTTTTCACCAGACTCCTAGTAAAATGGCGTCGGTTGAGACAGCGCGAAGATCGCGCGCATTTGTAGCTAATCAAACGCGCGTATACGCGATACATACGAGCTTCGTGCTATCACATGGGAATCGCTCATGCCGTAGTGGAAAGATCGGTGGAAAGAAAGGTGTGCCAGGTAATCGCAGAATTCACTCGTGGAGGCAGTTTCCTTGTACACCATTACATACAATGAAGTAGGACATTTACTAGGTGGATAAGTAGCATCTTAAAACGATGCACTAAAGTGTATCACCAGAACCCGTTTGTAATACAAAACTTGAGTTTCATAGCGTCCATTCAGTTTGTCTTGTTGTCTAGCCGAGCTTCTACCAGAGAGAACCAAGAATATTTTGAAAAATAAAATTCAAAAAAGTACACACCTGTTTTTTAAGTTTATCGGCAATGTCAAAATATAATAGAATAGTTTTTTATTTATTTATTAATTATTAGGCACTAATGAAAAGGTAGACTCAATAAATATTTTAGAAATGTGTGTAAAACAATATTCAAACTTTTACTTAAAAATCAGACCAACCACACCGATATGTACCGTGTTCACGATTTAAAAACACGCTCGTGATACCACAGTCTAAGCTAAAATTACACAGCACGAGTCCTCATGTAACATCAATAAAAATATACAATAAAATAATCAAACGACATAAAAATAGAAAAAAAAATGATAAAATATTTAAGCGCCTTAAAAACTACTTGTCGATAAATTTTATTATACAATAAATGTATTTTATGATGATAACTTCAAAATGTGATTCCTTTATTTATAACTGAAGATATTAACTAAAATTTATTTTATTTATTATTTTATGCCTTTTGATGAAGACTATGATTAATTATATAATATCTGAAGAAATTAATTTTAATTTTGACCATGTCTTAAGATATACTTGTTATTTTTATTCTTTTTATTATGACAGAATTTTTACCTACTCAAATTAAATTGAATTGTTGTGCCCGACATAATATGAACTTGTTATATAATTAAGATCTTAAAAAACACTTGTGATTAATGTAATAAAGAATTAAATTGAATTTAATAGGTGCACAGTTCTAAGACATGTTGGTTATATGGAGAGGATCATACCTGTATAATATTATAAAAATTGTGTTCTATTCAACGCATGACTGGCTTGGACAAAATATCAGCAGTTGAGCATGCCTCGCGCGGCCAACTATTATACTGAGTCCAAGACCTTTTTGTCTTTTATCTCCTTATAATGATTTATTATTCCCTTGCTACCTATATTATTTAAAAGACAATTAAAAATCACCTATTCTATTCTACAATAGCAACGCACGGAATTCAAACCCATGATATTTCACTAAACAGTTCGACATGGCAATTAAAGTTATATTAATATAAAATACTTATAGGTTAATTCCACGTAATATAAACAAAATTTACAGTTCACATAATAAATCACACCTTCACAGTTAGAAATAGAACGGATATTAGTTTTAAAAGTTAAATTAAATCCGAAACTAACACACTAACGCCAACACAGTATAAACTATATTAATAATGTCTCCATCCGATAAGTTACATGTTATTTGAACAAACCAAACATTAATCGCATAGGTATTCCACAAGATGAGATAAAAATAAGGTGAGGTTTATCTTTTTACGTAGGTTAGTTCTCCAAATCTAAATCCAAATGACAGCAATATCAGTCGGAAACCAAAAATACACGGGCCTCTTCTCGAAGGGTTAGGCCTTAGTCCACCACGCTGGCCTGGTGCGGGTTGGTGGACTACACACACCATCGATAAACTTTATGAGGCCCTATCAGATGTGTATGTTTCCTCACAATGTTTTCGTTCACCCAGGTTCGAACTGAGACCCTCCTGCAATGAAAGCAAGCGTTCAACCGCTAGGCTATCAGTGCTGTAATAATATTTGTAGTGGTTGCCCAGTGGTCGAAATTCGACCACATATTATATATGAATTTTAGCTTTGTGCACTCCTTTTCCATATAAACTCTACTATGCCAAATCTCACACTCCTGCGTGCGCGCAATATGCTTACAAAGGCGTAAGAAGTTTCTTCTCGTATTAATATATAGATTTATTTGTAATTTGATCCCAGAAAGTATATCAAATTCAACTTAGCAACCATTCGGAAACTATGAGAGCAAGCCTGGCCGCTTTTTAATTTACTTTTTTCATTGTTAGTTCAGCAGGTGGTAATACAATAATAGTGTCATTCAAATTTGAGATCGAATGTTAAACATCCTGCGTAGGAGACTTGTTCAGACACGATAACTTACTAATGATCTAGAATGTATTGTCCTTGTTAAGATCAAAATAGTTTTGAGAACCGGGTTATCACTACTTAGTCAAAATAATCCCGCTGTGAATGGTCTTTCAAAAGGCTAATAGGTTACATAATCAATTTGAAATTTCTATTGGTCATTCAATACAAATGATAATATAATATGTATAATCATAATAATTTATTTATTAGCAAATTATTTGCGGAGGAACAAGATAATGGTGCTTTTACATTGAAAAGGCAGAATCTTCCGGTAGCGGAAAATTTGTTGGCACTCAAAATAGATTTTATTTTTCCGGCATGCTTGACAACTATTTACCTACAATAGGATGACTATTTTACATTTTTTATTTTGTTCTCAGTGTCTGTTTTATTTTTTATTTTTTACTGTTTATAGGTTTAAGTTAATTTTTATTTTATTTCTCTCTCGTGTGTTGTCACTGTCCGTGCTGAATAAAAGTATTTTCTTTCTTTCAATTTTTTTGGTATCCCTAATCGGTACTACATTGACATTATCAACATGACAACAAGAAAAATCTGTCTACGGCTTATGAAAGTCCGTCAAAAACATATATCATAAGTTTTTCCTCAATTATAGCTAATAGGTCATAAAAATAACAAGACAGTTCAAGATAAAATAACAGATTGTATCTGTATTAAACTGCCTTAACAAAATAAATGTGGCCATCGATCGAAATGTCTTGGTTTCAATTTGGGTTGAACAAAGTGTCTAATTTATGTAGGATTTTTTTTCTGTCTATACAGGATATTTTTTTATATAGTGCGCATAATTTATGTATATATTTTGATTCCAACAAAATATATATCCAATAGTAAAAACAATGCAAGCTGGTTCTCTCTCACAAAACAGCGCCAACTTGGTCTCATCGGCACAGCATCGGATGTCTGATGTCCCGGTAACATTATCCTTACTGCAAGTGTAGGTACGGCAGATGTAATAACGTTTTATGGATGAGATCCGGATAGGTACTCGGAATACTAGGGTTGCAATTGGTCTGTTTGTAGGGTAGTTTGAAGTAATGTCTATGGATGATGGGCCAGCGAGTCAGCATATCTGTAAGTGTGACACTTTTTATACAGGATATCAAAATTTGCAGAGTGCTTGTTCCCAAATGCAACCGCAGTACTAAAATTCACTCCAAAATAAAATAAAAATTTAATTCAATTGAATTTGCATATGCTATAGTAAATTATGCGCGTCCTCAATACTAAGTCGAATTTCCGTTTTGTTTTTGAAAACTTTGTACCCCCTTTTAAGCATATTGCGCGCACGGAGGAGTGTGAGATTTGGCATAATTAAAGTTTATATGGAGAAGGAGTGCAGAAAGCTAAAATTAAGGTCGAATTTCGACCACTGGTCGACCACTAGTTTATATAGATATTACTACCGATTCATTACTAAAATATGCAAATTGTCTTTGTAATCACTTGCTATAAGCGCTAAAAGCAACTTACTCATACGTAATAGGTCCGCAGATTTTGTGATTAGATATAACCTACATTATTTTAGTCTTAGAATAATTTTGTTATATTATACCGCCCGTCTTTTATTATGTACTAGGTGGCGGATATTGTAAAATTTTAGTTATAAGTATACCATGTATTTCTCAATTTAAATGAATTGTATTTTCTTATTGGGAAATCAATATCTTAAGGCGTAAACCGTATAAGTGTCCAAATACCACAGACATAATATATAATACCAGTAGCAGACCAAACATGAATCCATTAGATGGGTAGGATTCTTTATCCCTTTTGTACTAAGCCAGAACTGGATAATAGTATCTCGTTCTACCTGTTGTCGCACTAACTCACTCATAGACAAAAATTTGACGCGTAGCTTGTTTATCCCGCGCCGTCATAATAATAAGACACATAAGTTCAATCGCATTTTATAGAAGAAATCGCGTTTAAATGAAAAATATTATTTGTTTGAGATGTAATAGATAGTAGAATAGAATAGAGTAGAAAGCATTTATTCGATAAAGGACATACATTAGTAGAATAGAATAATTATTAGAATATTATAATAAAATGGTGAAGTGCTGTGTGTGACAGTGCTAACTACGACAAAACACCGGGATTGAATTGATTTACCTATGTGTGCGTAATGGCTATGTAATTTTCAGCGAATTTGTGGACTGCTACTGGTATTATGACTGTGCCAAATACATACACCTGAACTTCCGCTTAGTAATAATACAGATAGTGAAAGGCAGATACAGTTATTTCCGTTATCTAACTTATGTTTCAATGTAGTACCCATTGCGATAGAACTAATCATTAGGTTTCATAACTTACATTGGAAACAAGTTTGTAAAGGATGCCTTAGCGGATGCGGAAGCGGAAGCGGAGGTTCAGTGCTTGACATCCGCGGATGCGGAGATTTAACCAAGAACCTCCGACTTTAACTAGAAAAAGAGCTGTAACTCTTGAACGCCTGAACATATTTTCATGAAACATAATTATGTAGCTTAGATGATACCCGATTAAACTGGCATTCAATTCATTCCGCATGAATGGATTCGCATGACATTTATTCCGTGCGGGGTTCGATCCCCGCACGGAACAAATATTTGTATGATCTACAGATAGTTGTTTCGGGTCTGGTTGTGTGTGCATGTGACATGTATGTTTGTAAGCTGTACCCTCGATACAGGAGAAATCCTAGTGAGGGGAAATGTTTAAAAAAAATAATTAAAATACACAGATACACACTACAAACCTAAAGCAACCCTCTTTTTTGTCGGGGGTTAAAAAGACTTAGGAAAGAACGGACGGTTTGTTTATTTTTTATCCTGTGTCGTAAGACAACTCCAATTGCAATTCCAATATCGGACGACCAATGGCCAATAAAAGTGGTATATTATGATAAAACGGATATTTGTGTCAAAGAGTACCGCTAATATCCGTTATCTAGATATTTATAGCGCACTAAAATACTTGAATGAATATCTAATAACTACCAGTATTTATTGCATAGGCTTTGTGTTCAGCTGTTATGGTCAGTTGAGACATAAATAAATTATTCATCACGATATACCTAGAGATCCCATGGAGTCCCTGCGTGTGTAAATAATAGATTTTTTATTACGTAAAAAAAGACAAAGCAGATTTATTAAACACACAAAATCATAAATAATATTGAAAGAATGAAAATAGATTTATTTCGGACTCACACAGAGTATTACATACAGAAAGAAAACATTAAAATAATAACAAAAAACTAATTAAAAATTCCTGCACGAGGCCAAAAATGGCCCCAATCTCAGCATCTGCTGCGACAGATAAAATAAATGTCACAGCGCTGTTTTTCGTAGGATCGTTGACCGTTGTGATGCCACGGACAACCCAACAACACACACACATACAAAACACACACACACACACACACACACACACACACATACACATACTACATAAATAAGGGAAATTATTAAGTTGCTTGCATGACAAATAGGTATAAAGCTAGTGTTTCTTCTACAACCATGTTAGGACATATCTGGCTTAGCAAGCTCACAGCGCTGGTTTTCGGATAGGATTCCAAACAATAAATAAATAAACTACTACAACTAGGTAAGTTTTTTTTTTTTTTTTTTTAGCGTTTTAAAATCATCAAATGAGTCCTCCCACCCCGGGCAGGGCGGGAGGGACTGTCAGGCTTGTACTGACTAAAATCCACGGTGTTCCTTCGATAGCCCTTTACGTTCCGGGGTCACGGTAATGAGATAAGTCCCGCGACCCCGGCAGGCAACTAGGTAGGTACTTGGAAATTAAAATTATAATGTTTATAATTATGCAAGTTTACTTTATGTGTGTGTGTTGTGTAATGTTGAATAAAAAAAGGCATGTATGTAATGTGTAACGTTAAATAAATATAAAAAAAAAACATTGATTAATTTAATACTAATAATTAGGTAGATACATATTTATTTACTGGTAATGTGACGAAGTTAGTAAGATTGATATCTAGGTATATTACTTACCTTACTTATCTTGTTGTTGTTATTGCAGCTATAATTGAATATTTAAAATGAATTCAATACCATTCATAGAGCCTAGGTTTAAAATATTTTTAACCGACTTCAAAAAAAAGGAGGAGGTTCTCAATTCGACGCGTATGTTTTTTTTTTTATGGATTATTAAAATAAGACCTTATACAGACAGACAGACGCGGAAAGCGACTTTATTTTATACTATATAAAGATACCGTAACACGAACAGGTGACTATTGTAATTTCGTCCCCCAAATCGCTACGGTTCAATGAAACTATCGATAAAAATTGATTATCTTCAAGATTCGCATTTATCAATCTAATAACGACCTTAAAACTACCATATAAAGTTTATATTTGATCGTGTCTATTGAAATTTTGAGACAACGTCTACTAATCTGCTTTCTATTCTATGTTAATGGTAACAGAGTTCAAAATTGGTTAACATTACTTGTTGTAAGGATATTTCGTTATAAATTTTTCGTCAATACACAAATTTGCTTTATTTCATGCTATTATAGATTTCTATCTTTACATTATTTATCTAGAATATATTTATTTTTAAAAGTAGGGCACAAACAAAATCTATTATGCCAAGAATCTATCTATGAATAGGATCAATCAAAGAAACTAGAAAAGTTTATTGTCGAATACCTCGACAATTGTCAAATTGCTAAAACTTATTTCGAAATTAGAAAATTAGTAGCTATTGCTTTAGCTACAAGAATACAATACTATACATTTTATTGTTCATCAGAAAGAGAAGAAAACATACAACCATTTTATGTATTTGCGGAGATTTCTCGTTGAAGTACCACTTGGAACCACGTTTTACGTAAATACACTGAGCTAAAAGCTTATAAACTACCAACGATTTAAAAATAGCTGGTGAAGATTGGATGCGATAGTGAAACGGTATAAGTACCTACTACCTACCTAAATAAAGGAGGCTAGAATGGTATTCCGAATTACCCTTCTCCGGCTGTACTGATTACCGAAAAAATTCTTCACCGATGGTCGCTTCTACGAAATAATCGTTCTCTGTGGGCCGAGCACGAATGTTTTGATGTATAGTAACGTAAGCAAATTTTGATTATAAAATACAATGAATTTATCGCATTTTTGTTCAATTTTATGCAACATATACACTTGTTTCATGAAAATAATGCATGTATTTCCGAAAAAATATCCTCGATTAAACGTGTATTTTTGGTTCTTGACGTTACCGTTACTATACGTCATAACATTCCTGCTCGGCCCACTGGTTGAACAATTCGCTGAAAACAGTCTTCGTCGGCGACGTACTCCAGCTGTATCAACGGTTCTCCGAAAACACACTTCATTGATGGTTGCTTCTACGAAATTACATTATGCCGATAACACGAATCATTGAATGGAGCACTCAGTCTAGGGCCCTATAGGTTCGAAGGGTATGGCGGACCACTTGTGAAGTAGTGAGTGAGCGAAGCGTGGGACGCATGAATCAAAATCAAAGTCAAGGTTTTTTGTTTCTACTAGGCCTTTGCAGGCACTCTCGAAACGTCGTGATTCTAGGTGCACGGTTCCAAGTAGGTTGGTCCTGGAGAAGATACCAGCAAGTCCATGGATACTCTTTTCAAACAACTTTATACCTAAATTAAACTAGACCTGTTAAATAATGCGCCCGTAAAATTATCGATTGGACAAGAGCAGTTTAGTAAAAACGACGAAATAAGGGCATTACAAATTCCAACAATGTATCCAATTTAATTCACTGAATGGTAAACGTGACAGAAACGTAAATCTTATTAAACAATCATTTTTAAGAGCAATACAACTATCCACGCTATGCTATGGTGTTTATGCTCGCAATCCAATGATGTCAAATAAAGCCATTATAGATGAGGCAAAATAAGGTCACAGATCAAAGAAGTCTTGCTAAATTTTCATAATGTAATAAATAGTAGATAATTTTTTAAACGGCCAATCAGTGGAACTGGCTGATAGATGCTATAGGATGGAAGGATAAAGGTTAGCACAATTATCACCCCGGCAACAGGGGGGCTAAAAAGGCCGCTTTAGATGAATCACAATATGATTCATATTACAAATGTCAATATATCTACATAATTGACGACTCTTAATGTCATCTGCATAAGGTTCAAATTCAGTAATCAACTGTTTGACAGTATCTACTATGCAGATAAGTAGATGAATTGCAAAATGTAGCCTTTTTAGTCCCCCAGATCAGCATCCCGTCAACTCGAGCGGTTCGGTATCCTATAATAAACTCCATACTGTAATGCATAGTTATCAGTACCGTAACGGCATCGACAAAAACAAGTAAATAGCAAGGTTGACGGCGAGTCGATGACGTGAAGCGGTGTAGATCCGTTGCCGGTCGATACGTGTGTTTTAACCCTAATACTGAAATAGATAAAATTGAAATTGGAAATCAGGAATGTATAAAAAGCGACTGTCATATTGTGGTGTCTCATGAGAATCTTTCAAATACTGTGACTACAAACCTTTTTTTTCTTATTTTTTTTGGAGTACACCCTGAATATGCCTTCTTTAAATTCACCACAGAGTATCAATTTCCTCAATTTTTTTGATGTCAATAATTTTAAGATTTTGTTTATTATTTTTCTGATAACCGTCACCACCTGGCCTATCACCCGTTTCCGGCTTAACGTTGATTTTTGGGACATTACAAAGCGGTGATGGTTTTTTGTAAAAACCTATTTGTTGGTACAAGACCAGATCTAATTCTAATTGCTAAACGTTTTCATTAAACACATGTATCATCATGTTAAACCAAGGAACTAGAGGTATCTCCTTATTGATAGTTAAAGTACAATAAATAACAAAAATTTAATCAAGGCAATATCTACTTAAACGCAAACAAAACAAGTTTACTTTCCTCGTTTATTTACCTCATCCTAGGAGATTAAACCACCGGAAGTATAACGCAATAATTATTAATAATTAACGCAAGACCCAGCCAAGGTTATTAATTAACCCCTCAGATATTGGCGATACCCCGTGAGTTAATTAAAATTCTAAGTTAAACCGACTCCGCAAAAAATCTTAGTAATTTGCATAAACCTTTTTTAGTTTTTAGATCGAATTTGAAATTAATTTTAGAGTATTGCCGGCTGTAGCTGATTTGAAAATTACCTAAGTTTAAGCGTGGGGCGCTATTATTTTTAGAAGAAAGAAAAGAAAGAGAAAGAAAGAAAGAAAGTTTTGTGGAAATCTGGGTATTCAGAGCGCCTCAGATGTTGTCACATTAAATGTAACCACGTATTAGGTATCATGTTCTGAAGCAGTACTCAAAAAATCAGCGATTTTACGCAAGATTTTTTTTGCAATAAATTTCATTCTGCTATCCAGTCGTCTAGGTGAAGGGACATTGAAGTAGAAATTTATGTCACCTTTATCTGTTCTACACATGTAAATAAAAATAATTTTGGTTAGAATAATAGATAATAGTAGTTTTTTAAAGTCGGTATTACTACACTATAAAAGTTTTTTTTTACAAATTAACTACTATTTGAGAGGCTGCTCTTCAGTTAGTTTTGAAAACTAGTATGTTTGTAACTTAGTATGTTAGCACCAACGTCTCAAGTGTTATTATTCCGAAATTAAAAAGAAAAATATCTCCTTTTATTATAAGTTTTTCCTGTAACTATTCGTAAAAGTACCAAAATTGTATAAGTACCTATCTTCTGTATACTCGACTGTGTTAAATAAACGTCTTTCATTCTAATTTTTGAGATGCTCACATGTTTAAAATTATCATAATAGGCGTAGATATAGTATAGAACTATATATGTAAGACACGAAACACTTCTGTATGTATATACAAAGTGTAACAAAAGTCCGAAATAATACTGAAGGACGAAGTTAAGTTATAGTTTGAAGGTATACAAAATTGAGTTTTTTCTCGAGTAGTCATGAGATGAAGTCTATGAGCAAGTCAGCCCTCTGGTGCCCGCTAATCGTTGAATTTTGGGACAAGTTGTATGTATACTTAACAAGTAAAGGATCACCAGTAACAATATTAAATACAACGGAGTATTATATTTTTTTCATATAAACTAATTCAATTGATTTTATGCCCTTACTCGTGATAAACATTTTTTTTTCAATGTTGCCGTAATGTTATATTTTTTCTTAAGTATTAAAATATATGAGATTCAGATAACGTTTCCATTTTGACAGCTGCTAGAGTGGTACGTGGTAGTATTCAAAAGAGCTGTGTACAAAGTTATTTATATAATAGTTGGTCTGACTTTGAACTGGGAATATTGTAACAATTCAAATTATTATAGATATTCGTTAAAAAAAAATTGTGTTATGCAATATTTATTATAAATGTAATCTAGAAATCTTGATACTTTTTATGATTTTTTTTCTTGGTCATCAATATCAACCACCAACCTCTGACACCAGATCTGACCAAATTTTAATGATCTCTTTAATCATATTGAACTCGAAACTCTTTTGTATTTTGTTGCAAAAAACTTAGATCTACACTTTTTGTGGTTACAAGTCGAATCAGCAAAAACAAAATGCTGTCGGAGGCAAATAAAAATATGTTCTAGTAAGTGGAGATAGAGCTCAAATTAGACCGTGTTTTATATTAATTCTAAGTTGTTAGAGGTAGGTATTAAAGTAAAACAAACTGTTTGTTATTCTCAGTTGGAAAACTTGATTGGGGACAAGAAGTTCTTTTCCGATTTTAAGTAACAAATGCATCGGAATTGGAATGCACTGGTTACTCAATCTGCAGTGTCAATCTAGTCTTCTGCAAATTCGGATATTGGGAAATGTTTTTTTTTGTAACTAATGGTAGCTGTACCTAATGTATACACTTATAGGCAGCATGAAATAAAAATGACCAGCCATATCTTAGGAGGTAATCAGGAGGGTAATTCTCGTTTCCTGCAAGATCGTCTCGGAATCGAATTTGCATTTCGAGCGCTTTTTAATATCGATGTAATATTCGAGCCTGTATAATATTAAAATCTACTATTTACGCACTACATAAAAAAATATGCTGTATACAAATAAATAAAATTGTAGTGTCTGTTTGTAATGTCAAAATGACCACCACCAGGTGCTACCACCTGACGCTGATTTTCAGCTGCAACCGACGGGTTCCATACGCTCGAATGTGCTTATAATGATAAAATTAATTATAATTATTTGGATAATGATTTTTTTATTCAGTGGAACCTCATACAGTTTTATAAGGTTCTACTGAATAAAAAAATCATTATCTCTGTAATTTAGAACTACCATGAAACTATGATCTAAGGCTTACATTCAGAGACGACAGAAACGAGTCTAAGCGTGAACTTACGCTTCCATATGTCAATTTTACGAACAAATTTTGACAGATGGAAGCGTAAGTTCACGCTTATACTCGTTTCTATCGTCTCTGAATGTAAGCCTAAGACCTTTCCTTATCCATGCTAAAGATAAAGATATATTTATTTGCTGTAACATGTGTAAATTACAATGACGTGCATGCAATGGTGTTACATATTTAATTAAAGAAAAAATATATATTATATACCTATTATATATTATTTTTATTATTTTTAATCTTCTCTCTCTTGTGTTGTGCTGAATAAAAGTTCTTTCTTTCTTTCCCAAAATGAAGGTTTCATTTTAATGGAATAAACCGTTATATCACCAAAATCCAACTTTGGTATTATAATTATTTATAACAATAATAATAATACGTGAAGAGAAATCTTTGTACCTACCCCTTTTTAAGCATATTGCGCGCACGGAGGAGTGTGAGATTTGATAATAAAGTTTATATGGAGAAGGAGTGCAGAAAGCTAAAATTACGGTCGAATTTCGACCACTGGGCGACCATAACAATAATTATGAGTGTTGCCTGAAATTATTTAATTTATAGATTAAATTATTATAAGACGATTATTTATACCGTGTTTCTTGTGACTAAAATTAAATTAAGTACCTATTGCACTAGTTCCTACGGAGTTTCACCGTAAAATTGCACATAGTTTGAACCAAATTACGAACTAGATGAACTGAAACTAAACGCTATGTGATTAATTCTAGCAGACGACAAGGTCATTGACCCCAGATCTGCTGGTGAAGCAAGAGTTACAGGAGACTGATGGTCGTCACACGAGTTTCATCAGGTAGCCTTGAAGGGCAGACGGGCGGGCGAAACGCTGCGGTTAAATCGAGTCCAATTAATTTATGCAGATATGGTAAAGAAACTATTGTAAAAACAATTTAATAAAGACAAGATTGTTCTTAAGTAGTAGGTAGGTTTTTGATTGATATTATTCATCTCGACTCTGATTTTTCCGAATTGTATAGATATATTTATTATCTATTTATGTATCGTATTATGTTTATTTAGCATACCTATAATACACATTTATTTATATATAATTATGTTGGTAATGTTTATAATTATAGTTGTTTTTAAGTATAAATAATTATACCTCTCATATAAGTTCGTTTTTTGGTGCATCTACCTTCATTGCCTCTGCATCACCCTAAGGTTGTCTGGTAGAGAATACTTACGGCATTAAGACCGCCTTTGTACATTGTACATGAAGCATTTAAAATAAATAAATAAATATTAATAACACAAAAATTTTGTTTACCTAAAACTACTATGAAGTAAGCAAAAAATCTGAAAGCCATAAAAACAGTTGCAAATATAGATCTTATACCGTTTTAGCGCTGGCGCGTTATATCATATTGACACAAATCAATTAAAACTTATTTTAACGTATTAAGGTGTATACTGCAAAAACCAACAATTACGACACCATTTTCACGATTGACCGATTGATTGTCCGACATCAACCGTCGGACTTCGGCCCGCCAGGCAATATCACCTCGCCTGGTCGGAGGATGCTCCCTTTTCAATGGAGGAACACCATACCTCGATAGTATAGATAAGCAGTCACAAAATCTCTTTGCTAGTAAGAACTTGCTTGCTTCCTTGTTGCTTGAACTTGCTTTGCGTGAGTTGCTGTTGTCTGTGGAAAATGTTGTGGGAAGTATATTAAATAAGTTTAATTTTAAGACAACACTGTTAATGTATAATATACTACTGTTTGTTTTCCCAAATGTAATAAATAAATAAATAAACTGAAAGCTGATGTAGGGTCGACAAAAAGAAAATTTCAAAACCGCTTCTTTTTAATTGCCAACGACATGACGCGACTGAAAACAGTCCGTCTGTGTTGTTGCACTGATAATTGAAGATTTCACGGCACTGTCTCCTTAGGCGACGCTAACAATAGCATGGATGCGACTTCGTTTCGTTGATGCATTATCCAAAATAAACTGATATGGTCTGATGATTAATGTTGTAATTAATTTTCACTTTCATAGCTTGGTAGATATTTAGTTATATTCTTGGTTCTGAGCAGAATTATTTATGAATTATTTAATTATCCTTTTATATCGTAACTAGCCACCCACTCCCGGCTTCGGACGGGTACACTTTCTCTAATATCCTTACATTAAACATGAAAGTATTATACATATAAACCTCCCATGAAAAATTATTTAACTGGTGGTGAAGTCCGCTTCATCCGTTGCGTGGTCCCAGCTGATTACTGAGGAATTAAGAGGATCGGTACCCTCATATTTAATCATCCGTTGAGTTCTGCTTATCACAGTTTGCATTAATCTAACCTAATTAAGACGACACGGTTGGCGCAGTGGCTAAGCGATTAGCCTTCTGCGCTACGTGCCGCGGGTTCGATCTCCGCACGGAACAAGTATTTGTGTGATCTACAGATAGTTGTTTCTGGTCTGGATGGTGTGTGCATGTGACATGTATGTTACGTTTAAATAAATAAATAAATAAATAAATGTTTGTAAACTGTACCCTCGATACAGGAGAAATTCTAGTGAGGGGCAAAGTTTAAAAAAAAAAAAAAAAAAACTATATCCCCGCTGGGCTAGTACCTACGACTGGTGAAGAAATCAGTTTTCTCCTCCCTTTGTAAAAACATGAACTTTAAGTAAAAACTTTGGTTTTGTTTTAACCTACACATAAAGTTATGAAGCTCTTGGATTTGTAGGGCAACAAAAATGATGATTAGATATTTTGATAACCGTGATAAAATATTTAAAAAAAAAACCTTAAACTACCTACTCATAACGTACTTATAGCATTATTCCGAAAACAGCATTCATTATTATATTCATGATTTTAATATTACTTAATTTCATAGCATTATTTAATGGCGACAAGGAAGTAACGCAGTGTACCTACACATCAAATAACATTAAACTTACATTAACATGACTTCTATTTGGACCCTGTTCCCGTCATACCCACAATTTGGATGACACATAACTAATAGAATTTATTCTAACTTTAATTTTTATGTAATCCATTTATAATATTATCCCAGCAAGTTACACAATACAATCAAGAATTTATGGTTAACATTTTTTTTTCAAGTTTTACTAAAAACATAAAGACGCATTTTTCCAGTACTTCTGACATTGGCAGAATTGTCGATATCGGCATCACTTGCCATATTGAAAAATGGAATACCTACAATAGAATAGAACAGTCTTTATTTATAAAATAAGTATTTGTATCAGGAGAGTTGTTTAATAGAAATGAAAAAAAAAATGTCCTGCATTCTAATAAAGGCAAAGTGAATACCTATAAGAAAAGCATGATACTAGTAATAATATTGCTTTTAACCGCATTACCTATCGATTATGACGTCAAAATTATAAACCATAACAATCCATTCCAAAGCTCTTAGACTACTAGAGCTATAAATTACTACAAACAGATCCATACAATTCTCATACAGCCACAGTTATCGGTAGCGAAGAGAATCGTTTTTCAAACAATATAAATAATAGTAGTTTAACTGATACAAACAGTTGGCCGCGCGCAGCCGCCGAACAATCACTTCGGTGCAGTAATCAAATCGAGTTATGCTTCAATAGACACGTAAAAATGATAGCAAGACAGCTAACCCTAATTTCACTTATAATAAGTACCAACGCGCTTAGTATACCAAATGTGAGTGAACAAAATGTGAAAAAACGTGAAACAAATTTAGGTGATCTATATCCAGATTGGGTACCTTTTAAAAACAAACATGGTGAAGAATTAGGAGAATTCTTTCAAGTAAACAAACCTAAAATTAAGAAGAGATTAGCACCACCAGTTAATTTTATACTTAGGGCAGTGGCTGAACCAGAAGGCGATGATTATTTTGAAAAAAGTCAAGGTGAGAGCGATAGTGATGATTATTATGAGAAGAAAGAATGGTCTGACAACAACAGAGGACCAGCAGACGCTTCGGATTCCCCGAAACCAGTCAATCACACTGAAATATCGGATATAGACGGTGTTGTAAGCATTATAACGAGAAGTCCAGTAAATCCTGTCGTGGAAGCTCTTAGGAGAGCTAAACAAAAAGCAGACGCAGAAAAAGTTAAAGATAAAGAAGATACTAAGTCGAGTGAAAATAAGGAAATAAAACCACAGTTATTTAAGGCAGTAGATAGGAAACGGGAAGAACCATCCCACAAGTATGAAGATGATGATTATGAAGACAGTAGTGATAAACCAAAACATGAACAAACAGAAGAAGACCAGATCGAGAGCGAAGCAAAAAAAGCCAGTATTTTGGATAGTGTTGATCAACTGAAGGAGCGTCATGCAAAAGAACAGGTAGCGATATCGGAAAAAGTTAAAGAAGAGGAAATATACCAAGAAGAACGTGAAAGAGAAAAAATTACAGCACAGCTATCTCTAGACGAAGATGATAAATATAATGTTAAACTAAAACCGAAGAAAGGATTTCCAGACTACGAAGAATACGAAGATAAAGAAGCTTCTCTCGAAGATAAATACAAAATAAATCCCGAAAGAACAAAGCCGACCACCACTCGAACACCAAAACGAACAATCAAACGCAAACCCAAGAAAGATAAGAAGGTAGAATCTGGCAAACTGTCTGTCTTCAAAAACCCTCAGCTCTACATGGTATATGATGATGAAAGCGAGGAAAGTACAACTGAAAAACTGAAGACTAAATCTTTAAAAGAAAAACCAAGTAAGATAGAGAAATTTTCATCGAAGTATGTATCCAATCCTCCTATTTTGAAAAATAAAGAGAGAATATCGTTAGTGCCAGAAGAAAATGAGGGCAAAGAAGGAGAGCCTACGCTATTCTTCCCTAAGAAGAGGAAAAGTAAGAACAATAAGAAAACAACGGTAGCTGATTTTATGGACGAGGAGCCTGTAACCAATATGAAATTCACGCATACTACGGTATTGCCGGATGCTACGGGTTCTGATTCTATTATTGTGACTGCTGAAACTGGACCTTCGGCAAGTGATTTCGTACCAACAAACACTGATAGTTTGCCGACGAATACTGATGCTTTACCGACAAACACTGAGGCGGTAACAGATGCTGTGCCAGCGTCCACGCATCATAAGGAAGCGGAGAAGGTGGATGACAATTACCATCGAGAAAAGGGTAAGTGATGCTTATTTGAACTAACTTTTTTTATTGCTGTATACGTTTTTATGGTATTCCCAATCAAGCTTTTGCTTGATAGAACTCGAGTTTAAACAGATATTTTACAACTGAAGATAATTTGAGATTAATGTTACACCCAAATTGAAGATTTGGGAGAACGAGAAAAAAAAACAATTTGCGTTTTGATTTTTTGTCTTAGGCCACCGAACCAAAATACCTACAGATGTTAAGGTCCCTCTAGATGTGGATGACCATGTCTTATTCTCTAAAATCATTCTAATCAATCGTTATCAGCTCGCACTAGCGCCACATTTATTTAATTTTGAGGGGATTAGCGGATATTGGCGGAACTAAAAGACATTGAAATTGGATTGATATTGAAATTATTTTGAGTGTACAGTCAGCAATAAAAGTTTACTAAAGTAGTAGAGTTGCCAATATCAATATATAAAAAAATACTGTCTAAATAATTCAGATATTTATATGATAATATTAAAGCTGCACAAAATCACTGAACATAAAATATTATTTTTACTTAAATTGACAGAATGTATAAAAAAAAAATCTCTCATATTTATCTACTTTTCTGTTTACATGTTGCTGACCGTACGGTCGGTGAAAAAATGGTTGTAGAAGATTTTTTTTTCCCTCATAGCAACATTTTCGATTGGTTTCACATAACGCACGCAGCCGTTGCTAATAACCAGACACATTTCAGTACATTTTTATGTATGAAATTAGGTCGTTTCCCACACAAGTTTAGATTTTAAAATATCAAACAAACGGTTTCCTTTCAATGTTTTTCTTCGTATGAAACCTATAAGACAAGAGTATTTTGTGAATGGTATTCGTTTAGAAATTAGAATTAATGAGGTTTTCATCTTCCGTATTACAATTACTGAATTATGTAGAATTCTAATCATCCGATAATTGAACGAGAGTTATAATGCTGTGGAGGAATGAGGTGGTGTTCCTCCATTGAAAAGGGAGGATCCTCCGACCAGGCGAGGTGATATTGCCCGGCGGGCCGAAGCCCTTTTCAATGGAGGAACAATGCCATGAAAATGTGTATCTTAACATCATCAATCCGGCGAAATAAAATAAAAATACATATCGGCGTTGATAATCCCATATCGCGTATTATGTCATTAGTATTTTTTTAATTATTTTTTTATAATTAGCTTATAATATAATATCATGGATGCATGTTATATAATAATAAAAATAATAGATGTGAAACTTAA
Organism: Allophyes oxyacanthae; assembly: GCA_932294325.1. Taxonomy (NCBI): domain Eukaryota; kingdom Metazoa; phylum Arthropoda; class Insecta; order Lepidoptera; family Noctuidae; genus Allophyes; species Allophyes oxyacanthae. The sequence continues at coordinate 1,552,341 of OW028629.1, read as the reverse complement.
TTTATATTTTTTTACATCCGCGGTATTTATTAATGTTATATAGTTCCGCGGTACGGAACTATCTCAGTAATCTAGTAGGAAATTATTAATTAGATTGCCTAGGATTTATTTGAATTTAAGCCCCCTTTACCTTTACCTTTTCTGATTACTTAAACATGTAATCTTCAATGCATCATAACAGGCTGACTTTGAGGGTTTTAATTATGAGGCCTATTACATTTCAACCGAAAATTTTGGTGCTCAGTGTTATATCTTTGTATTTTTATTTTATTTTTTAAATAATTAGGCTGTGTACATATTTATTAGGTACAAAATTTATGACATAATGTTACGATAGTCTATTTTAAACGACAAATACTGTGACGCATTACGCACAAGCTAGCTCGCGCGCGTTTTTGTATGCAGCTGATTTGAAAATAATTATTTACCAGTGCGTCACCTTATCGATGGTTGAAAGTATTTTTTTTAATTGTTCTTCGAAAAACAAATATAATTTTAAAAAAAATGTCTCTTAGAACAAATTGCCTTTCAATCGTCGTTATCAAACACACTATTACTCCTGGATATCAACTATTACTAAATTATAGTGACAATCTGTATTTTCCAACGCAACCATGCCTGATACTTTGAGTTTTTTGGTCCACTGATATTAATCTATTCAAAATTCAACAAACGTTGTAACTTTTACTTTCATTTAGTAGTTAAAAGTGATGAGATTTTCGATGAATAATAATCGAAGCAATATCGATATCTGCGAAATATCGAATATAGTCATAATAATAGCGTGATTTCATTTTGAAAAGTAACACTTTAACGGTAGTACTAACACTTTTACATTAGGTCTTTTATAAAATTGACCCTAAAATACCTGGATATGGTGTCGTTACAGGTAGTATAGAAGCTTGAATAATCTAAAAACCGTTTTAACCTTCGGTAAATCGGTAATTCCCCGTAATGGGTTGCGTAAGACAATCGTTTCTTGTAAAATACTGATATTCTTGTGGTGTTAGAATTGTTAGAAATGGCATTTTTTATTAAATTTACTTAATGTTGTTACTTAATGTTAACAAAAACAAGATGATATTTATGACATTGACATTTAACAATAATTTTAATTTAATTTAACTGTTAATAAAGCAATTTCGCATGATGTATATGGCAAAATGGACTGAACTTAATACTAAAATTACCTATCATGAAGTTCGACTCCTATCTTCATGATCGGTAACTTTTACGATAGCTCAACGTTTAGTCTCTCACGATCGTATTGAAGTTTATTACTTGAGTCGATGTTCATTACCATTTTAGTTACACAGTAGACCTGCTGGGGGGCTAAAAAGGCCGCTTTAGGCGAATCATAATATGATTCATATTACGAATGTCAAAATATCTGCTTAATTGACGACTCTTAATGTCATCCGCTTAAGGTTCATATTCAGTAATCATCTGTTTGACAGTTACTATGCAGATCATTAGATGAATTGCTCAATGTGGCCTTTTTAGGCCCCCTGATCTCAACATATTTGGGAAAAGCATAAGCAGATGATTATCTTAAAACACTTTCAACATAGGTCACCAAATAAAATAAATAATTTATGAAAATAAAAATACAACGGCACCAAAAAAAACTTAATTCACATAAAAAATATTATATTGCAATTCGCATAGTGGTCAAACTTCACGTATCGTGGAAAAAGTTCGGCAAATAAAATTTACGTCTGTTGCCGTAGACACGTATTCGACCTTTGATGGATTCCATCCAATTTACATCCGCGAATATGTGAAACAAAAAATACGAGTACATTTCACCTTTCTAAGAAGTTATGATAACAAAAATGGATCATTCATGCTTTTTATAAAATTTTTGCTCAGAAATAAAACTCATAGTATCGCAATTTGAACTTTAATACCTTGAAATAACGATTACAATTACGTATCTCGGAGATATTTTTATGAAAAACAACAATACAATAGTTACAAATACCGTAATATTTTTGACAAGGTTTTCGTTTCAGAGATGATTTGTCGTAAAATACGATATTTTGATAGTTATCCTGACTTTTATTGACGAAAATAAGTTATATTTTTGCTAATAATGAAAGGTCTTCCTCAAAGTAATGAATCTGAGCTTCTGAGCGTATTTTTGTGGACCTATTATAAATGATTGACATTATTTCGGAACATACCTAATGTTTGTTTTCCGTAATTGCGGATACGAAGCTTGATATTGCATTTAACTGTGCCATCTGTCGGGCCTGGTCAGCTTGTAACTTCCATGGCATCCTTATTTAAAGGCAAATCATTATTATCCTAGTCTTATTTTTATTCACATTAAATTACATTATTCTCGCAGCTCTTACCACAACATTGTAGTAACTAAGATTATAATTTATTATTTTAAATGAGTATTCGTGGAGTTTTTTGCCGGTTCTTCTCCATAGGACCTACTATTTGGAACCGCGCATTTATATGCGCGGTCTCGACATTCCTTAAGTGTCTATATTTGGTTTACATGAAATAAAGATCTATTTTATCCTAACTAGGACCAGATTTTTTCAAAGACATGCGTATTATCATTTTTTGGCTATAAAAAACCAGTTGCTCGCCTTTATTTCAAGGTCAAAGTCAAGATCTGGCTGTAAACGAGATTTTTTCAATACAGACATCCAATTTGACCTTCGTCAAATACAGGAAGTTAAAAGCATTAGAACTGAAACAGTTTGAACTACTAAGAGCAGTAGGTCAACGAGGTCTTTAAAATGATAATGGCTATAAATTGAAAAATAAAAATCAACAATGCGTAGGTTTAACAAATAGTTCAATAGGCCTGTTTGTAGCGGAAACTCGTAGTGGGACTAAATGGGTTTAGATCGGTTAATCTGTGACGTAAAACTGCCCTTGCAGCGTCAAATGACGGCACAATTAGGGTTACCAGGGCCTATAACTTGAATTCCGGTCACGGATGGTTAAAAATCCGGATTTTTGGAAAAAGTCCGGTTTTTAGTCGGCAATAAAACTCATTTGATTTGATTTTTTTATATATTGTAATGTAAGTATATGTGTATTGAATTGCATAGGTTCTACATCAGTATATTATTATCCTCACCTAATAATAATGACTAGTGCATCTACCATGTTTTGTCTCTGCATCACCCTAAGGTTGTCTGGCAGAGAATGCCTTTGGCATTAAGACCGCCTTTGTACATATAATGTAGATAAAATTTGTATGAAAAGCATTAAATAAATAAATAAATTTGATTATTTTTACTTATATTTTTTGCCAGTAACAACAGCTTTCTAAAAGTTCGCTTCTCCACATTGTAAAATTCATCACAAGTAATGTGTTTGAAGTTGTATTGTGTCAATACGACTTCAAACGACACGTCGACACGGTTGGCGCAGTAGCTAAGCGATTAGCTTTCCGCGGTACGTGTCGCGGGTTCGATCCCCGCACGGCACAAATATTTGTATGATCTACAGATAGTTGTTTCGGGTCTGGTTGTGTGTGCATGTGACATGTATGTTTGTGAACTGTACCGTCGATACAGGAAAAATCCTAGTGAGGGGCAATGTTTTTTAAAATAATACAATAATACGCTCGATTTTGTGATTTGTTTACACGCAAGATTCTCGAGGTGGGTCGCACGACCTGTAGACCTATAAAAGTCCGGTCTGTAAAAAAATCCGGTAGTAGTCCGATCTTGGCTCTTAAAACCCGGTTGATACCGGATTTATCCGGCCAGATGGTAACCCTAGGCACAAATGACGCCCTGGATAAGCACTTGACTTTCTGCACTATGTCGCGGGATTCCCCGACCGGCTCAAGTCGTTGTATGGCCTACAGATAGGTGTTTCGGAATCAGAATGCTTAAAAAGGGGTACAAAGTTTTCTCTTCACGTATTAATATAATATAGATAACTTATAGATAAGTATTAAAATTTTATGTTTAGTGTGAGTGGGCGATTAAGTACTTGCCCTCGGAGGAAAGAAAGAAAGTCCTTTCTCACTATCTATATATCTATATCTTGAAATAATACTACATAAATTAATTATAAGTGTTTATTTGAATATGACATAAGTTGACAATACACTCTAGAAGAACAAATCAGTAAAATAAGGTAACAATGAAATGAGGTTATCAGTGGCGAAGGGTGACAGTTTTAAAAGGGGAAGCCGTCCCAAAAATTCCCTCTAAAAATTACTACAATTAATGCAAGACAAAAATCCATACCGTCTCTTGTAATCTATTTATAGTCATGTCTGGAACAGCTCGACTTAACTGAATAACAAGCGTCTTTTTTGTCAGTTGGATGAGTAAATAATATAATATTACGTTTGTCTATGCACTAACCAATTCCTAAAGGGAAGCCGATGGGAATCGGGTTGTATAGACTCTTCGCCACTGGAGGTTATGACACTCACCTCCGTGACTTGCTCACCCAGCAGTAGCGTTCGAAATGCTGGATTTTCACATGGGTAAAGCCTAAGGTATTACTGTTTGTTTATTCGTAACAGAGAAGTTAATACCTTCGTGAGTTACAGGTTGGCTGGCCTTTTACCGTTCATTGCGTACGTTCTCTATTTTCCTTGAACGTTCGATTTTCAGGTCAGCTTAAAAATATCTAGCACAAAATTATTACGTGTAAGGTTGAAATCTAATAACAGTAATGCCTACAACACAGTAGAGTATCACAATAATCTAATTTGGTGTGAAAAGTGGGACAATTTGTATTGTAACTGTATTCTGCAATATTAGGTATTATTAGATTTATTTATTGGGTGGATTTTTATTAGATATTATATAAATTTTGGTTCGGTTTGTTTGTTAGAGTAACGTTAATGAAATACGATTATAAGTTAATTACTCACTGAAACAAATGGAATAGGTACTACACAACAGGAATTTAAAAAAAAAATGTTTTTTTAGTTTAAATCATCGATATTTTAAAATCATTTCATCCTGCAGTGACAACGACAAAAACATCAATGCTTAAAGTCATCACTCGATAATGAACATGACGGAATGAACGTGAACTTCGGCTTTGCCTGTGACATGACAGTGACAAGATGACAACATGCAATGCATGAATCGGTGACAGAGAAAAATCATTGATGATTTTGTCCTCGTTCCCGTCATTGTAATTTTTTTGTCATTGTCATGTAGTCAAAATGTAAATGTAGTGTTGTGTGACATATTGAAAAATCATAACTCAGCTGAGTGATGATTTTTGAATTGTTTTTTTTTTATTTGAGTAGGGCTCTTCTCTATTACAAATTAAAGTATAACTCATTTTATTCGTTTCAGAATCCCACAGTATTTATGTGACTGTGACAGACAAACAAAATTAAAATTTCACACTACTATCTAACAACAAAAGATTTGTCCTCAAGTCGTGACGACGGGTTTTTTACTTTTTAATACAAAACGAACTTCTCGACGCTATCAATACAAATTAAATTAACTATTAGTCAACCCTGAATTTGTCACAAAACAAGAAAGAGCAGAAGATTTATTGCTAACTTGAACAGAAGTTGCTATTGTATTTGTTTAAATAATTATGGTGAGGCGAATTTGTAAGGCATATAGTTAGCCAATTAAAAGTGTTCAACGAAACTTAAGAGAGAAAGGATGGGGCATCGTATAAATCGCGGTACCCATAGATAGCTTGTAAGACACAACAATCCTACCATTGCAAACAATAAAAGACAAAAAAAAGGTATGGCGAGGTTCGCAACAGCAGCTGTCAAAATAATTATATACGCTCGTATAATCGTTACTGTTACTGTTAGCCTACATCATCCCACTGCTGGGCAAAGGCCTCCCCCCATGATTTCCAGGCTTTTCGGTCTAGAGCCAGTGTGAACAATTCGTTGTTAGTGTTATCAAGTTCGTCCCGCCATCTCTTTCGTGGTCTGCCGCGTCGCCTTCTCGTCATCTCGGGGCTCCACTTATAATCGTAATCAATTTAATATTGATAGTTCAAAACAATTATAGTGATGCTTCAATTACTGCACACGGTGATTTTAAAAGCATACTGCGCAATGTATAATCGGAAATTTTTCCGGTCAACCATGCTGGGTAAAATTGTTTGCGGCCAGCATCCAAAGTTAAAGTTACTAATTCTAAGCGGACCGCAGTCGTTCAAAGTATTTTGGCCGCGAAATGTATCACCACAACGTATCGTAACTGTTTATTGTTCATTTCAATTTCTTCTGAGAATACTGTATTTGTGTGCTTTAGAAAGACAGAAAAATCATTTATATTTGCAAAAATACGTCTGAAGGTACATTAAAAATACCAGTCCTCCAAACCAGGGACCGAAAACAGCTATAAATTAGGGTACAGGTATCGAAGAATTATGGTTACTCCTAAGAATACGGTTACCGCTATCTGGGTAACCAAGATAAATAAACTTGTTGCCACTAAATTTTGGTAACCATTTTAATACCGGTAACTTAAAAATGACCAGCGATATACACTACACATATTTACAATACACATACAGGCGCTGCCCACCCTTTGACTGTAGGCTTTGTATTTCGGTTACCGATATTAACAGCGGTTGTATTCAATTTCATGGAACTACCATGAAAATTAAGGTTACCTTTAAAAATACCTGTAAAAATAAAAGTTGTAACCGAGAAATACAGGTATTGGCTGTACCGGTTTCGGTCCCTGCCCCATACTAAATATTGGCTACACTAGAAATATGTGATACAATCACTGAACTGAATTATAACATTAACACAAATTACAAAGTTAGTGTTAGTTTACTCAAGTGCCACTATCAAGGGATTCGTGCAACTATAAATTACCACCGAATTAGTGAAGGCTGTCACCAATGCATTACAAACTGTCACCTCCATCAACAGCTTCGTTTGGTTTACGAAACTTAACTTCAGGGTAAGGTTGCGATAATATTTAGTGATTGATTTTATGCTACCGGTTAATGAATGACGTAGAACAAATTTGTTACTTATCTTGACGATGTTTCGTGTTCGGCCGGTACGATGTCTACATCGATTTGTTGTTACTTTGTTATTGAAATGGATGCTATATAACGAAATTTTTGTAGATTAAGAGCTAGAAGGAGTCAAAATTTCAAACATCAAAAATAAATAATCACCGTTTGCAATACTGTTTGGTTTGTTCCCACTAGTTCTACTAAACAGTCCTACGGTAGAACTAATGGAAATATTTTTTCTCATTAGTTCTACGATTAATCTTGTTACAAAATAGTAGAACTAGTGGGAGTAGAGATTCCCACTTATTCTACCACTAGTCCAGAAGAAAAATACAGTGACACTGCGGTTAATAAACGTAGTAGTAGAACGAAGACATATGGCAATGCAAGTATTCGAAAAAGAGTTACCAAATTAACAAAATACATTTAGGCAAAAATGTAAAACAAATCGAAACATTGTGAGAGAAAACTGTAAAGATAAGGTTTTGTTCCCGATTTTCTGTCTTCTTTTTTTTGCTATACTATCCCTGCAGCAGAGAAACAAATTGACAAAGGTTATAGAACTTGCGCAATATTCGTAGAAACTTCTAAGAAATAAGGCAAAACATGTCTTTTCAGTAATATTAAACGGTTTTTGCTCTCAATATAAATAAAATACGGTTATTCAGAAAACTTTGAGGCTAAAAATAACGTTTCTAATCGATCCTTTACAAACAGTGTTTTCTGAAGAACTCGTTTAATTTTTAATCTTAAGGGTGTTTTCGTTGAGATTTATTTAAATTTGAATGTTTTGATTAAGAGTCGCCGTCCTACTACACTGAATTTGCTCGCGCAGATTCAATTTTTTTCAAAAGAATTCAAACTTTTCATACAAAAGATTAACCATGCTCCATCAAAATGTATGAAAAGTTTGAATTTTTTTTCGCGATTTCAAGGTTGGTCCCGTAGTAAAAGTTGTTCATATTGATGAGTAGTTTCAGCCCTTAAAGCATTGCTGGCGTTTTACAAATAACCCTGTATATTAGTCATGTCTGGAAGAGCTCGACCTAACTGAATAACAAGCCATTTTTTGTAGTGTAGTGGCACCTTTAAGTAATAGATATAATCATATAACATACATGTAACCGCATTAGTATTTAAGTATGACTACTTATTGTATTTAGTGGCAGATTACATCGGTATATCATACGAACAACATCTTTTATTTCCTCTCCACGCACCCATCCTTACATGGCGACCCTGCCAGTAAGCGATGGGTTCGCACTAGATTCCGATCGCTAAATTAGGACGTATAATTATAAACAGTGTGGACGTGTGTCTCTAAAAACGATAATTATGTGTTCAATAATTTTATTACTTGGTGCATCGCACGAGTCGAAAGATCCGTTTACCCAGAAATCAAAATCTGCAAAATGGGAAAGACGCAATCTAAGGAGGAGTCAGTTATTATAGCTCAAAATGCTGGCGGTGGAGATAATTCTTCTTCGTTGGAGCAGTTGAAATATCATACCAGTTACACAACTTGGATCCTTGGAGTGATGAGTACAATCTTTGTACTAGCTTTTCTTTATTATGGATTCCGTATTTACGGCAAATGTCACCGGCAGTGGATGCAAAGAGAAATCCAGGAAAATAATTTGCTGAGGTCGAGCAGTTGGTTTCGGCGCCGGGAGACAAGACGAGGTCAGGAGAATCAAGGAAACGTAAGAGTTGTGTAAATAAGTGAGTGCAAGTGAAAGTGTCGCGAGGCAAAACGAGTGGGACGTAAGAAAAAGGAACATAATATGATGGCTTTAGGTATTTAAAGGACTTATTTAGAGGACTGATTTACTAAAAATTATGTAATCGTATATTATTATTTTGTTATAATACATGGCAGAAAGTTTTGATAAATAATAAAACGCATTGTTATTATAAGAAAATACATAATTAAATAAAATAGGACCACACCGACGTCAAGCAGGTACTGTTAGATCAAGGAAGTTAGAGGAAGCTGACATTATATTGAAAAAAAAATTGAAAGGGGGTTGTTAGATATACGTAGGCAGATAAAGGAAATATGTCATTATAATCATTATAATTCAATTCAATTATCACATAACAACAGCTCATGTAATTGGTTAGTTGATACGGGAGAATCACTTAGCGCCGTGAAATATGACAAGTTGTAACAACAAAACATGCCATTCCAAATAGGGCGAGTGAAGATGAACGGAATGTGTGGTGAACTTTGTTCGGTGGCTTATGTTGACCTAACGTTGACTTTTATGGATTAAGAATTTATACACAGGTTTCATGTTTTCAAAGAGATATATTGCACTGGTGATGGAATTTTAGGCATAGACTTTTAATGAAGTATGAATGCAAATTATATTTAGAGTTGGACACAATCAAATTATTTAAGAATGATACTGAAACGTGTTTGGCAATGCAACTTGTAATAGGTATATTAAATTACCACCAAGATGTGAAATGTTGCATTTTGTATTTACACATTGAAAGAGGATTCAGTGATTTTACCAACCGAATTATGCGAGGGTGTTTTCCTGATAGATTTGTATGAAAGTTTGGTCTGAGTAAAGGATACTATGAGTAGCAGCAGGGAATTATTTGGTACATACGGCTCTGGCATGTTACCGGACTGATCACCCGAAAGCGAATCCAGAATCGTAGATAGACCAAAATAATTCATTTTGTGAGACGTGTTACTGTTGTGATTGGTATGAGCTATGTTATATATGGTACACAATAAAGAGGTACAATAAGGCCAGTTCCTTTATTTGATCATGGTAGTGAACGAGCTTTCCTCCGTGAAAATAGTTGGAGTCGATAAAGGCTTAAATCTTGGTCCTTATATAATAAATATGAAATGATGTGTAGTAAGAGTCGACTTTAAATAAATAAAAAGTACCTCATTATGAAATATGATAATGATGTTATGACCGGCCGGTCCAAATGAAATATGTGTACCATAAAGAAGGATGATAATATTGAGTATTGAATATGGAAACTATTACGTGAAATAGGCAAAAGGAAATTTAGAAAAGAGCGTTTGGTTTATGAAAGAAAGGAAGTTGGGATGATTTTATATTCATAAAAAGGAGTATCGGTATTGAGTAAAATTGTTTTTTTTAATATTGTTAGAAAGTTTACCTAAATTGACTTACGTACATGAAAATAGGAAAGTTTTTAGTAAATAATGATGATTACTCTGATAGAAATATAATAAAAAAGGGTGAGAAGTATGAAAGGTGAATTGTCACAATTTAGACTTAATTATATTTTGTGAAAAGGATATGACCTTATATACTTGTCCAGATTTGCGATCATGTACCGCGCGAGACGCATATGTGAGCAAGCTGGAACAATATTGTAGTGAATAGGGTATTAAGGAAATTTATATAGTAAAACTTGTAAGTATCAGCGATTTTATAAACGGTTTGTCAAAAGAAATAAACAAAAGAGTGTCATGGTCCGAACCTCGATTAAATATTTTAAAAGGAATTCAAAGAGTAGGTAGTGTCTAATGACGATAAAAAAGTAGGTAATTAATAATGACTACGTATCTTAACCTACCAACTAGTGGCAACGCAGGTATAAGGAGAATGCTCATCAATATTAAAAGATCTTATTTCTGGCCTGGTATGGAGCGTAACGTAACAAAGTTCGTAGGAAAGTATAAAAAGTGTCAAATGCAAAAGCATTCTTTGACTATTAAAGAACCTATGGTAGTCACTATGACTGTTTTGGGTGCGTTGGATAAGATATACTTAGATATAGTGGGGCTTTTAGATAAGGATTATTATGATAAGGTTTATATACTAACTATACAATGCGAACTCACGAAGTTCATAGAAGCTTACCCTATAGAACGAAAAGATGCAGTTTCTGTAGCAAAATCATTTGTTGGAAACTTCATCTTCAGATATGGCGTTCCGTGGGAAATTGCAATTTTCTGTAAATCCTGTATATTACCCAGTAATTTAACCATACCGTGAATTTAACTCAGCAAGTAGAAGTTCTTTACAATTGTGATGATTATCCAATGACTTTAAAATACAGACTGCAGAAATCACATGAACAGGCTAGAGAAAATTTATTATTGTCAAAAGAAACACGAAAATCAATTTATGATAAAAAGATTAAACCAATTGTATACAAACCTGATGATTATGTTATTGTTTAAAAATGAGAATTGTAATAAGTTTCAGAATGTTTATAATGGTCCGTTAGTTGTAGAGGATATCTCACCAAATGTTCGTATATTGAAACAAAATTAAATTGAGACTGTACACAAAAATAGAACAAAACTGTTTAAACTTAAATTTTTATTTACATTTGTGTTTCCATGTAAACGTGTTACATTTAAGATCTTAATTTTAACTTATTGTATAAAAAAAAGTTTATACCCTAAAGCTTAACTTTTTTTTTCTGAATGGCGGGAGGTGTAGTGTAGTGGCACCTTTAAGTAATAGATATAATCATATAACATACATGTAACCGCATTAGTATTTAAGTATGACTACTTATTGTATTTAGTGGCAGATTACATCGGTATATCATACGAACAACATCTTTTATTTCCTCTCCACGCACCCATCCTTACATTTTTGCCAGTTGGATGAGTAAATAATATAATATTACGTTGGTCTATGCATTAACCAATTCCTAAAGGGAAGCCGATGGGAATCGGGTTGTATGGACTCTTCGCCACTGATAGCTAGATAATGTAGCCGTGCGTAGCTATAACATTTTAATAAAAACATAAAAAAAAATAAAAAAATGTATATATATATATATATTATTCAATTAACGACTTTTTAAATGATAAACTCTAGATTTTGAAATTACTTTGTAGGTAAATATTATAAAATAAATAAATATTATCACTAATATATAAAGCTCGATTACCACTGACTCACTGACTCATTGACATAATTGTTCTCCCAGAAGGAGCCGTGGGGGGTTAAAGTCATGTATGGGAGTCGTATAGAGGGGGGTCCAGTGAGTCCGGGAAAAATCCGAAATGACCTGAAAGTGGAACGCTGACCGGAACTGCCCTACGGATCTCGAAAATGGCAAGTCGAACACCCACACTGCCGGAACTAAAAATGTCAAGGACCCTAGGTCGATTGACAAGCCGGTGAAAAAAAGATGCCTTCCATACAAAAAAAGATGGCGGCCATACAAAATTGAAACGCTCACCGTTCCGAAACCGTTAGAGATAGCGGGGGGGTGCTCGACCAAATGTCATAGCGGACGACGGGGGCTTTCCGGTGGGGGCCATAAAAATCCAAGATGGCGGATTCAAAATGGCGGCCAAAAAAAAAAATGGTCCGAGCCGGCTGAAAATTGGCGTCCGGGGGTTTTCGGGGGCACCGATTCATAATCCGGGATCAATTTTTTTTTTCCGCCACTTTTCAAGATGGCCGCCATACAAGTGTTCATTTTGGATTTTCACCCAATTGTTCTCCCAGAAGGAGCCGCCGGGGGTAAAAGTAATGTATGGGGGTCGTATAGAGGGGGGTCCTGTGAGTTTAGGAAAAGTCCGAAATGACCTGAAAGTGGAACGCTGACCGGAACTGCCCTACGGATCTCGAAAACGAGAAGTCGCAGACATGTAGTGCTGGAACTAAAAATGTCGAGGACCCTGGGCCAATTGATGAACCGGTGAAAAAAAGATGGCTTCCATACAAAAAAACATGGCCGCCATACAAAATAGAAACGCTCACCGTTCCGAAACCGTTAGAGATAGCGGGAGGGTGCTCGAACCAATTTCATAGAGAATGGAGGGGGCTTTCCGGTGGTGGTCATAAAAATCCAAGATGGCGGATTCAAAGTGGCGGCCAAAAAAAAGTTGTCTCGATCCGGCTGAAAATTGGTGTCCGGGGGTTTTCGGGGGCACCGATTCATAATCCGGGAACGACATTTTTTTTTCGCCATTTTTCAATATGGCCGCCATACAAACGCTTCTTTTGGAGAAATTATTCTTCCAGAAGGAGCCGCGGGGGTAAAAGTGATTTAGGGAGTCATATAGAAGGGGGTCCTATGAGTTTATGAAAAGTCCGAAATGACCTGAAAGTGGAACGCTTACCAGAACTGCCCTACGGATCTCGAAAATAAGAAGTCGCAGACCTACAGTGCTGGAACTAAAAATGTCAAGGACCCTGGGCCGATGGACGAGCCGGTAAAAAAAAGATGGCTTCCATACAAAAAACCATGGCCGCCATACAAAATTCAAACCCTCAGCGTTCCGAAACCGTTAGAGATAGCGGAAGGATGCTCGAACTAATTTCATAGAGAATAGAGGGGGCTTTCCGGTGGTGGTCATATAAATCCAAGATGGCGGATTCAAAATGGCGGCCAAAAAAAAAGTTACTGCGAGCCGGCAGAAAATTGGCGTCCGGGGGTTTTCGGGGGCACCGATTCATAATCCGGGGCCAACTTTTTTTTTCCGCCATTTTTCAATATGGCCGCCATACAAACGCATCTTTTGGAGCAATTGTTCTCCTGGAAGGAGCCGCGGGGGGTAAAAGTCATGTATGGGAGTTGTATAGTGGAGATTCCAGTGAGTTTAAGAAAAATCCGAGATGACCTGAAAGTAGAACCCTGACCGGAACTGCCCTACGGATCTCGAAATCGGCAAAACGCAGACCCATATTGCCCGAACTAAAAATGTGTAGGACCTTGGGTCGATTGACGAGCTGGTAAAAAAAGATGTATTCCATACAAAAATCATGGCCGCCATAAAAAATGGAAACGCCCTCCGTTTCGAAACTGTCAGAGATAGCGGGGGGGTGCTCAAACCAATGTCATAGAGGATGAAGGGGGCTTTCCGGTTGTGTTTATAAAAATCCAAGATGGCCGATTCAAAATGGCGGCCAAAAAAAAAATGGTCCGATCGGGCTGAAAATTGGCGTCTTTGGGTTTTTGGGGGCACCGATTCATTATCCGGGATCGTAATTTATTTCCACCTTATTTTTTAACACGCTTTTATTAGCTTCACCTGTAACTAACTATGTAAGAAAATCTTGGAAGTTAAATTTGACCCACTTCGCGGTTTCCGATTGAGTTGAAATTTTGCACACACGTTTAGTTAGGATGACAATTATGACAATGCATAGTTAGATAACTGACGTCATTCTAAATCCAATATGGCGGACTACTTATGTATTATGCACTACCATGATATGGGTATCAAATGAAAGGGTTTGCTGAGAAGACTACGAAAACTAATATAACGTCACACTTTATTCAATATGGCGGACGCCCCAAGATGGCAGACAAGATTTTCTTATTTACCATTATGATATGGGTATCAAATGAAAGGGTCTGCTGGGAAGAAAACGAAAAATAAAGTCAAAGTCAAGGTCAAGGGCAATTTTTTTATTACAACAGCCTTTGCAGGCACTTTCAAAAGCGTGTTTTTATTAATTTAAGAGCTCCACCAAAACCGCCACCCGAGGGCCGCTTGCGGCCCGCGCACTGCGCAACCTCTACTTTTTCAAAACCCTCACCGTTCCGAAACCGTTAGAGATAGAGGGGGGGTGCTCGACCAAATATCATAGAGAACGAGGGAGGCTTTCCAGTGGTAGTGATAAAAATACAAGATGGCGGATTCAAAATGGAGGCCAAAAAATAATATGGTCCGATCCGGCTGAAAATTGGCGTCCGGGGGTTTTAGGGGGCACCAATTCATAAACCTGAATCGAATTTCTTTTCCGCCATTTATCAATATGGCCGCCATTCAAACACATCTTTTGGAGATATTTTTTTCGGAGAAGGAGCCGCGGGGGGTAAAAGCCATGAATGACAGTCCCATAGGAGGTCCAGTGTGAAATGAACTGAAAGGGGAACCCTGACCGGAACAGCCAATGGATCTCGAAAACGGTAAGTCGCACACCCATACCGCCGGTACTAAAAATGTCAAGGACCCTGGGCCGTTTGACGATCCGGTGAAAAAACATTGCTAACATGCAAAAAAAAATATTCCATACAAAATTGAAACGCTCACCGTTCCGAAACCATTAGAGGTAGAGGTTACAAGTCCAATTAGTTCAGAAAAAGTCCGAAATGACCTGAAAGTGGAACGCTGACCAGAACTGCCCTACGGATCTCGAAAACGACAAGCCGCAAACCTGTAGTGCCCGAACTAAAAATGTCAAGGAACCTGGGCCGTTTGAAGAGCCGGTGAAAAAAAGATGGCTTCCATACAAAAAAAATGGCGGCCATACAAAATTGAAACGCTCACCGTTCCGAAACCGTTGGAGATAGCGGGGGGCTGCTCGAACCATTTTCATAGAGGATGGAGGGGGCTTTCCGGTGGTGGTCATAAAAATCCAAGATGGCGGATCCAAAATGGCGGCCGAAAAATAAGTTGCTCCGAGCTGGCTGAAAATTGGCGTCCGGGGGTTTTCGGGGACACCGATTCATAATCCGTGGTCGACTTTTATTTTCCGCCATTTTTCAATATGGCCGCCATACAAACGCATCTTTTGGAGCAATTGTTCTCCCGGATGGAGCCGCGGGGGGTAAAAGTCATGTATGGGAGTCATATAGAGAGAGGTCCAGTGAGTTCAGGAAAAGTCGGAAATGACCTGAAAGTGGAACGCTGACCGGAACAGCCCTACGGATCTCGAAAATGGCAAATCACAGACCGATAGTGCCGCAACTAAAAATGTCCAGAACCTTGGGTCGATCGTCGAGCCGGTGAAAAAAAGATGGCTTCCATACAAAAAAACATGGCTGCCATACAAAATTCAAACGCTCACCGTTGCGAAACCGTTAGAGATAGCGGGGGGATGCTCGAACCAATTTCATAAAGGATGGAGGGGGCTTTCCGGTGGGGGTCATAAAAATCCAAGATGGCGGATTCAAAATGGCGGCCGAATAAAAGTTGATCCGAGCTGGCTGAAAATTGGCGTCCGGGGGTTTTCAGAGACACCGATTCATAATCCGGGGTCAACTTTTTTTTCCGCCATTTTTCAATATGGCCGCCATACAAACGCATCTTTTGGAGCATTTGTTCTCCCGGAAGGAGCCGCGGGGGGTAAAAGTGATGTATGGGAGTCGTATAGAGGGAGGTCTTGTGAGTTTAGGAAAAGTCAGAAATGACATGAAAGTGGAACGCTGACCGGAACTGCCCTACGGATCTCGAAAGTGGCAAGTCGCACACCCACTGTGCCGGAACTAAAGATGTCAAAGACCCTGGGCCGATCGACGAGCCGGTGAAAAAAGATGGCTTCCATACAAAAAAACATGGCCGCCATACAAGTGTTCATTTTGGATTTTCACTCAATTGTTCTCCCAGAAGGAGCCTTCGGGGGTAAAACTCATGTATAGGAGTCGTATAGAAGGGGGTCCTATGAGTTCAGGAAAAGTCCGAAATGACCTGAAAGTGGAACGCTGACCGGAACTGCCCCACGGATCTCCAAAATAAGAAGTCACACACCCGTACTGCCCGAACTAAAAATGTGTAGGACCTTGGGTCGATTGACGAGCTGGTAAAAAAAAGATGGCTTTCATACAAAAAAAACATGGCTGCCATATAAACGCTTAATAACACGCTTTTATTAAATTAACCTGTAACTATGTAAGAAAATCTTGGAAGTTAAATTTGACCCACTTCGCGGTTTCCGATTCAGGTGAGATTTTGCACACGTTAGGATGACAATACAGTTAGATAACTGACGTCATTCTAAATCCAATATGGCGGACTATTTATGTATTATGCACTACCATGATATGGGTATCAAATGAAAGGGTTTGCTGAGAAGAGTAGTACGAAACTAAAATAACGTTACACTTAATTCAATATGGCGGACGCCCCAAGATGGTAGACAAAATTTTCTTATCTACCATCATGATATGGGTATCAAATGAAAGGGTCTGCTGGGAAGAAAACGAAAAATAAAGTCAAAGTCGATGTCGAAGTCAAAGTCAAAGTCAAAGTCAAAGTCAAAGTCAAAGTCAAAGTCAAAGTCAAAGTCAAAGTCAAAGTCAAAGTCAAAGTCAAAGTCAAAGTCAAAGTCAAAGTCAAAGTCAAAGTCAAAGTCAAAGTCAAAGTCAAAGTCAAAGTCAAAGTCAAAGTCAAAGTCAAAGTCAAAGTCAAAGTCAAAGTCAAAGTCAAAGTCAAAGTCAAAGTCAAAGTCAAAGTCAAAGTCAAAGTCAAAGTCAAAGTCAAAGTCAAAGTCAAAGTCAAAGTCAAAGTCAAAGTCAAAGTCAAAGTCAAAGTCAAAGTCAAAGTCAAAGTCAAAGTCAAAGTCAAAGTCAAAGTCAAAGTCAAAGTCAAAGTCAAAGTCAAAGTCAAAGTCAAAGTCAAAGTCAAAGTCAAAGTCAAAGTCAAAGTCAAAGTCAAAGTCAAAGTCAAAGTCAAAGTCAAAGTCAAAGTCAAAGTCAAAGTCAAAGTCAAAGTCAAAGTCAAAGTCAAAGTCAAAGTCAAAGTCAAAGTCAAAGTCAAAGTCAAAGTCAAAGTCAAAGTCAAAGTCAAAGTCAAAGTCAAAGTCAAAGTCAAAGTCAAAGTCAAAGTCAAAGTCAAAGTCAAAGTCAAAGTCAAAGTCAAAGTCAAAGTCAAAGTTTTTTATTACAACAGCCTTTGCAGGGTTTTAGGGGGCACCAATTCATAAACCGGAATCGACTTCCTTTTCCGCCATTTTTTAATATGGCCATTCAAACGCTTCTTTTGGAGCAATTGTTCTCGGAGAAGGAGCCGCGGGGGGTAAAAGTCATGAATGACAGTCACATAGGAGGTCCAGTGTGAAATGAACTGAAAGGGGAACCCTGACTGGAACAGCCATATGGATCTCGAAAACGGCAAGTCGCACACCCATACCACCGGAACTAAAAATGACAAGGACCCTGGGCCGTTTGACGATCCGGTGAAAAAACATTGCTAACATGCAAAAAAAAATCCCATACAAAATTGAAACGCTCACCGTTCCGAAACCGTTAGAGATAGAGGGGGGTTACAAGTCCAGTTAGTTCAGAAAAAGTCCGAAATGTCCTGAAAGTGGAACGCTGATCGGAACTGCCCTACGGATCTCGAAAACGACAAGTCGCAGACCTGTAGTGCCCGAACTAAAAATGTCGAGGAACCTGGGACGATTGATGAGTGTATGAAAAAGTGGAACCGTGACCAAAACAGCCTTAGGGATCTCGACGGTGAAAAGTCGCACACCCACACTGCCGGAACTAAAAATGTCAAGGACCCTGGGCCGTTTGACGAGCCGGTGAAAAATAGATGGCTTCCATATAAAAAAACATGGCTGCCATACAAAATCAAAAATCATATATTTTTTACGTCATGTTACAAACCCCACCCAAAAAGCCCACGCGGGCCGCTCGCGGCCCGCGCACCGCGCGACCTCTAGTAAATAAATATAAAATTAAATATTATAAAATTAAATATTACTAAATATTTTTTTTTTTTTTTGTATTTGACATTTTCTGACATCCTTTAAATTTTATTAATTATTGTTATGATTAATTTGATTCTGATTTCATTTAATTTATCCTAATGTTTGCATGCCTAAATTAAGGTAGAATGTACTAGGATCAGAAAAGTTTGTTAACACCTTTATTTATGTACCTACATTCTATGCAAATAAACATTTATTCTATTCTATTCTTTATTCTATCAAAACTTATTACGAAGTACTTTTTTGTAAACAATAGATGCGTGGCATACCATACATAATGTATTTACCTTGCCATTTGATATATAAGGAAAGGGGATAAAAATTGCTCTAAAAGCTCTCCCTTTTTGTATAAGTGGGGATAAGCATACAGGCGTGAAATTGAATAAGGATGTTTCAAAATAAAGACTTTTATTTGCCAATTTTGTAACAACAAGTAAATTTCGGAGACCCAAAAGAAAGATGTCTGTCTTACAGATAGTATCCATCCATCTACGAAGGCTGTTATTCCACTCGTCAATTATCTTTGTCCAATGTACATTTGACCAAATAAATCGAATGACTTCATATCCAATTTACTATCAACACCGAAATTCGATCAAAGATTTTGACATTTGAATCATCGAATGATAATAGCAGCATATAGTGCCCCAAACTTATCTGACCCGGTGACCAAAATTGGAACTAACGTCGCTACAGAACAAAAATGACTACAAAATGTCATTTTTGTAGCGAGATGACATTGGTAAGAGCGACGGCAGCGACGCCATGACCGGTTCAGATAAGTTTGTGGCACTGTAAACTTCCTCCATTTCCTCAACTACGCAAATTACAAAGAAATCTTGGACAAAGATATTTGACAAGTGGAGTGGGCATCCGTCAAAGAAATTTGATCAAATGTTGGATATCGAAATTGGACATAATACTAATAATAATTATTATTAATAATAATATAATAATAATTAATTTAATTTATTTATTCCATGTTACAATATATTTGTTTATATCTATATAGGTATACTCGCCAAACTTTTAAGTTTGAGGGCGAGATTGAATGGAATATAACGCGAAGACGCGCCCCCTTTTAATTTTTGACGCCAGTTCCAGTTGACCTTATCGCTCTCTCGTAGTCTATTCATCGTAGTGTGCGTGTGCACTCATAGGTTATTTATTGTGTATCGACTAAACAAAAACAAGCGGAATATTACACACTTCTACTGTAAGAGCGATTAAGAAGCGGAATGGGACGCGTCTTCGTCGGTGGCACTATCTTACTCCCTTAGATTATGTAAACCCCTTACTCCCGTCTTGTCTTGTCCCATGTCAATCAAAATGTTTTAGAATATCAAAAGGTTTCCTATTGTTTAGTAATTTAAAAAAAATAACCATGGAGTTTCTTGCTCGTTCTTCTCAGATAACCTAACCGTCAAAAACCCCGACTCCAACTAGAAAAAGGGCTGTAACTTTTGAACGGCTGAATAGATTTTCATGAAACATAGCTAAGATGATACACGATTAAACTAGCTTTCAATTTAAAAGCTTTTTAAAATTGTTTTTATTTTTTTTATTTTTTTACTTTTATATATTTGTGTATTGTGTTGTCTGATGTGTAGTGGGAATAAATGTATTTCTTTCTTTCTTTCTATTAACTCGTAAATTTTGACCTCATCATTAAAAAGTACAGTTTGTATACAATAGAATTGACTAAATCACTTCCTATTACTTTACAATCCTCATGCTTTCCTTGTTTCGCACAAAAGAACTATTGTATGAAATTAAAATTTCATAACAAACACCCAGGCTTGTTTATATTTGTATTTCGTACCCAACATTGGCTGCGCTTGCGCAAGTTGGTCACGGAATCCGCGCAACCACAATAGTTCCGTCTGGTTGATGACAAAACAAATTGATTTCTGTACCGCAAATTAAAAGAAACTGTAGGAAGAAATTAACGATTGTTTGTTATAAGAATTGTTGAATTTGAAAGGAGACCATTTCTTTTAGTATGTATAATAGGCCACCCCACTCATTCAAACGTATACAAACGAAACACACGTCATTTTAATCTTCATATTTTCTAAATTATAATGGTATTTATAATTTTTATCATTATCTAACCAGAATATTGAGAAATACGACATTAAAAATATGCAATTATATGAATTGACTGACAACTAATGATGATAATGACAGTTATTTTTTTAAAGATCGAATTTGTACGTTCTGAATTCTGATGTTAGGTTCTGAACATTGAGCGGGGCGCCACTTGTAACTAAAAAAACTTGAAAGTTTAATTTGACCCACTTCCCGGTTTCCGATTGAGCTGGAATTTTGCATACACGTTTAGTTTGGATGACAGAAGCGTTTTCTTTAGTTTTTTTTTTAAACTATAATAATTTTTATTGATTGTGATTGATTAAATCCTAATAAAACAGTGATAGGTTTTTTTTAGTTTCATACTACATAATTGATTGTGATTAATCAAAGATTTTAGTTTAGTTATTGTGTTTAGCATTAATTTCATTAGGTAGGTAAAGGCATTGTGCCTTGTTTAAATAATCAAAACATTACTTTTATTAAGATTGCATGATTCCTGTTAGACTTAAATCTAGTTTTTGTTTTATTTTAGGTAATTAAGGTATATTTTTTGGTAAAAACATGATTTATATACGCTATAACGAAAAGGGCCCAAAAAACATTGTCTCGACCACAAATTTTGTACGTGGGACTTATTTGGGTTTGATCCCGGATGTGAAACTTTGTATTTGTAACTAAGTAGTTATGTAAAATGTAGCATGGCAACGTAGCTATGTATTTGTGTGCCGGTATCGAAATATCCGCGATATTGTGACAAAGTATTGAGATGTGTATAGTGGATGTCTATTATTTAACTCGAAGTTGTGTAAACTATTTCAATCGGATTCATAATAAAGCGTCGACATACATTTGTATAATATGCTGTGTTAATTAAAGCCGGATCCACAGATGTATCATTTGCCCGATCGGCACCCTAATTACGTAAAAATCACCTGACAGCGACCCGACAGCCACGCGATAGTAGACGCAGCGATCGGTCGCGAACTGTCAAACAAATTCGTATTATGTACGGCATTCGTCCACCTGTGGCTACTTGTCGCAATTTCAGCGCCAAGTATGTACTTTTTAATTCGTTTATTGCCCGCCAGAGGGCGAACCCGTAAGGGGTGGCTGTCGCGCCGCTATCGGCAAATACGTCATTGCTGTTTTTTTTTTTTGGAATTTTATATAATTTCAGGTCGAATTTTAGCCGGGGCCTCTCCCGTGGCTCCACATATTTTTGTAACCTTGATTTATGAAAAAAAATATCCATAGAGTTTCTTGCCGGTATCTTCTCCAGGACCAACCCATTTGGAACCGTGTACCTAGAATCACGACGTTTTGAAAGTGCCTGCAAAGGCCCAGTTGAAATAAAAATCTTTGACTTTGACGTAATACCAAAGTGATGTTTGACAGCAGCTACCGCGCGATTTACGCCTGTCGCAAACTGTCTGCTACATCGATAATTAGGTGACCGGTCACCGTATACGTGTTGCCGACGCATCATGATTGCAATTGGACAAGTGGTGAGATGCAATCATGATACGCGGTGTCGATACGCCGCTCTGATACGATACGCGATTGATGATTTTGGTTATACAACATTATTTTTAACCCGTGACAAAAAAGAGGGGTGTTATAAGTCGTGTGTATCTGTGGATCTGTGTATCTAACTGTGGCATCGTAGTTCTAAAACGGATGGACCGATTTCAACGCAGGTTATTTTAATTGAAAGCTAGTTTAATAGGGTATCATTTTAACTATGTTTCATGAAAATCTGTTCAGCTGTTCAAAAGTTACAGCTCTTTTTCTAGTTGGAGTCGGGGGTTTCTGACGGTTAGGTTATTAGTATTATATGCGAAAGTCGCAAATGGGGTTATTGTACTCATCATTATGAACAACTTTTAGTTTGGGACCAAACCCTGAAATTGCGAAAAAAAAACGAGTTGTTCCATACATTTAGTCGAGTAATATTGAATTATTTGTATGAAACAGCAGATATTTTTTCTAACAGAAATTCCTAATTTCTCTTTGTCCGACCTAGACGTCACATCACACACACACACACACATACACGACACATTTGACGATTTGACGTCACATTTGGCAGCCGCTTACTACTCCAAATCTTTGAGAAGGAAACCCGTGTTCAATATCATTTCATTTCCCGGATATAAGTAACAAATATCAGTTCTGTTCAACTATAATAATGTATCAGTAAGACAATTGTTTAGTCTTCCGTAGAGAAATTGTGAAAACGGTGGAGCAATCTGATGCCCTGTCAGTTGCGTTGGATGGGTTCTAATTGGATAGGTACAGGGTACAGGTTTTTGATTCAGTTTTGCTGTATTTTCTTGACTATATGACTTCCAAAAATAAGGAGGTTCTCAATTCGGATGTTTATATTTTTTAATGTATGTTCGGACATATTATGTATAGATGGATTTGCAAAATTCTTTTTTTCTTCGAAAGGAGTTTATGCCTAAATGGTTCCATTTGGTGAAGATCTGATGAAGAATTTTGGAGATATACAATGGAAATCTTGAATGAATAACAGCATATTACTTGCGATTGCTGTAATCGCATGTTTATGTATTGTTTATGCGACTCAAAATAGAAAAATAAAATAATTTTAAAATAATTATTTATAGTTAAATTATAGTTAAAACCGACTTCAAAAAACTAAAAAATCTTATCAGCTTCTAAAGTCGGGGGCTTTAATTCTTCAATGCACTTAGCTTGGTAGTGGCTCGGTGCCACTACCAAGCTAAGTGCATTTTAACTTTTCAATCATTGTTTCGGACAAACGATAGTTCTCTTTGGTCAACCGGATTCGGATCTCTGCTTTAAAATGTCGGGAGATTTTTTTTATAAATTTTATTCCCCTAACTTTGCATACAAGCCGCTTTAAATGAATCATAATATGATTCATATTACAATGTCAAAATACTACATAGCTACCGCGCAGATCAGTCGATCAGCGAGGTTAAGCTACGGTCGCCGCGGTCAGTCCCTGGATAGGTGACCATTTCTTCGAACATCGAGACCCCTCCGTGCCTCGGATAGCACGTTAAGCAGTTGGTCCCGGTTGTCATACGAATACCTTTGACAGTCGTTACGTGAGTCAGCAACCCAAAAAGTCTGACAACCGGTCTAACCTTAGGGTGGCGGAGGTCAGATGGCAGTCGCTTCGTATAAAATACTGTTACTCAGCCGCATCTGGTTAGACTGGGAGCCGACCCCAACGTAGTTGGGATACAGGCCAGGCAGATGATGATTACAATGTCAAAATGTCCACTTAATTGATGACTCTTAATATCATTCGCGTAAGGCTCATATTCAGCAATCATCTGTTTGACAGTTACCATGGAGATTCGCTGGACCTAAACAGGCCACATTATGGTAAGCGATTATCGTAACCTATAGGGTGATTCTCCAAAAAACCTTTATCATTCATCGACATAAATCATGCCATCCTTCCTTCCTTTGGTTGTAATTATCACATTTATGGTTGAATTGTGATTATTCTTATGTCATGGTACTTGGCAATTACGTAGTTCGGTTTGTCATCAAAACATTATGTGATTTAAACTTCTGAATCACCCTATAGCATCGATGTCTATAGATACGCTCTGTCATACAAAGGGAAGCTAAAAAAATGAGACGTATTTTTTGAAGACGTCAAATTCTAAATTCAACAATGTTCGAATTATATTTAAATAGAACAGCGATACATGCACTAATGGAATAGCTACTGTTATTATATATTTTTTATATAATACACAAATTAATAATTATTTTTGTAAACGGCATTTGACTGGTGATCAACCATTCCATTTTTCTGAAAATAGAGTACCTGACACGTCTCACTTTTTGAGTTCACTAAGCATATCTATAGACATCGATGCCCTATAGACGCTTGCCACACTAGTGGCATCTCTCGTAGTATTCTTATATTCTTATTCTTTATTGTACACAAAATATTGAATATACAAAAAATAAACAATTAAAAAATATATGCACAAAGGCGAGCTTAACTCAGAATGAGTTTTCTTCCAGCAAACCTTTGGGTGAAAGTATAAATTATTAATTAAATTAGTTTTGGGTGTAGTATTAATTATATTATGATTCTAACTTTTACGATTCACACTACAGAATAATTAATCTCAGGTAGGTACAAATGTTGAAATTTCGAAGTTCGAGTTGTATCGATATTCGCTAATTCTGTCGAACTCTCGCAAGGAATTGCATATCAATAGCAGAACAAATGTTCAATGTACCGTTACAATTGAGGCTGCGGCGGCGCCGTCAACAACCTATCGAAAAAACGAAAGTGTTAAGTGAAAGTATAATTATGGGAAAATCAATTGGATTTATTCAACATGGATGACATTTTTTTTCGCGTAATGGTGTAAGGTTAATCTGGAATGATGGCGTGGTAAATTCATGGTGGTTTTCCCCTAATCATGTTTGCTTATTAAGGCCCATGGCATGGGCATCAAAGCCCAGTTCACACCGTATCAAGTGGGCGTGGGAAAGTTATGTAATAAAAGCAGGTGGATTTTATTTAGGGCCTATATTTTTTTTTTAAGGATCAATTATGTCATTTTTTCTATGTCTCCAAGATGTGAGTTAAGTATTTTAAAGTACTGCTAGTTGCGTTACCTCAACTCGAGCAGTTTCTGAGTTCCCCCTTTTTGTCAAGTGTGTGGGGAGCGCCCACCCACACACTTGGCGAAGAAGGGGACATAATAGAATAGGCCTTTATTCCATGTAAATCAGATACAGGCACTTATGAAATGTCGAGACTAGGTGCACGGTTCCAAATAGTAGGTCCTATGGAGAAGAACCGGCAAGAAACTCCATGGTACCTAACTCTTTTAAATAATAGATAACAATCTTGATTAGTAGATATAATGTTGTGCAATGCGTCATATTTTTCAAAAGTAATGTTCTATTTGCCATCTCTCTCTGATTTTCTACACTTGATTGCAAACACGACACATTTGAACAAAGAAAAATAAATATTATAGTTTAAAAAAAATACTAAAGAAAACGCTTTTGTCATCAAAACTAAATGTGTAGGCAAAATTTCAGCTCAATCGAAAACCGGGAAGTGGGTCAAATATAACTTCCAAGATTTTTTTACATAGTTAGTTACACGTGAAGCTAATAAAAGCGTTTTAAAAAGCAAAATACCTACGTTTGTTTTTTTTATTTAAAAAAAAGTCTGGGGCTTGTAAATCGCAACATTTATTACGTTAAAAATAAAAAGTGTTAATTCTGATCCTTTCATAGCGTAAATCCAAGATAAGTCGTATTTTTCACAAATCCCAGTACTATTACGTGAGAAAGAAATTAAATGTGCTTGGGAACAGCCGCTATGACGGTGTCACGGCGCCGACGCAATCCAATTGCACTGTGGCGCCTGCCACTCACTGGTAAAGAAAAGAAGGTTCACTGCGTATTCATTTGTTGTTATTTAAACAAAGAAACAAGAAAAATGATTTATTTCTGCAAATACACGACTAATTACTACGAGTATAATTCATAAATACTTGGAATTTTACCTGTCCTTGTCATTTGTATGCCAATGAATAGAGATGGCAATAGACTTAAGAGCTATTTTGGATAAATAACGTTTAATAATCGTTTATGAATACGGGGGTTAGTCTGAGAACACTTAACGAACCTATTTTTTTTTTAAATCTTTGTCTTTGATATCTCCTGTATCATAGGCATTGCGTAAACAAACAAAAATATCACAAGGACATAAAAAAAAAAAAACTTTATTGTCAAAATACAAGAACAACCTTAAAATACAAATCCCAACAATACTGAGATTTGGCAGTGAATACAATCAGAGTACCGATTGTATAAGAAATAAGTTACATCAATTAGTAATCGTATGCGGTTGTTTGAGATTGATTCGCACTGACCTCCGTACTAGTATGTACTGTATCACGGTAGATATGCACCCGGAACAACTAACTGGAGGCCATACAAATATTTGCTCCATGCGGGGATCGAACCCGCGGCACGTAGCGCAGAAAACCAATCGCTTAAACAAAGGGAAAACAGTCTCTCTCTCTTCCCGACTGTCAATCCCATATGGTGGTGGGGTCAGCCTTTCTTGTAAAACAAAGGGAAAACAGTGACGTCAAAAAAATATTTGAGAAGCGTTTGTGTTTCGGGGGTTAGATTGTCCTCCCATGATAACTGGGACACATCTTGGTCAGAACAACGTCTAAAAATACCTAAATAAATCCAGTCCATTATTGTCCTACTGCTGGGTACAGGCCTCTTCTCAGAAGGAGAAGAGTTAGGCCTTAGTCCACCACGCTGGCCTAGTGCGGGTTGATGGACTACCACCATCGGGAACCTTTATGAGGCCCTCTCAGATGTGCAGGTTTCCTCGCGATGTTTTCCTTCACCGTCAAAAGTGATAATCAAATTCTGATCCGAAAATAAATTCGAAAAGTCAGAGGTGTGGGTCGGATTCGAACCCAAACCCTGCCTGGAAGGCAAGCGTTCAACCGCTTTAATATATAATAATTTAAAATTAACCTACTGTTTTTTATTTGGTCCTTGTGAGTCAGCCGTAGCCTTTAGCAAAATTGCCAAGTTTTATCTTAAATTGAAATAGTAAAAAGTAGAACTTAATTTCATAATCAACTAGCCTTTGCCTGGACTTTTCCGAACGTAAAAAAACATACAGTTTCAAAAGAAACTGGATTAACTCCGACTTCGAATTGATTAATAATACATATTCGTTTGTACTTATTTATTTATTTTATTTATTTATGTACACACAAGGAAACATGGTAATAAAAATGTTACAGACAAATGAGCACAATGGAACTACTTATTTCTAAAGAAATTTCTTCCAGTAGTCCCGCGATTGGAAATAAGGATGATAGACACTTACTTTTTTTTTTATTGTCTATAAGTTACTCTGTTTCGTTTTCAGCGATAGACCGGCTGGTCTACCGCGTAACAAAATGGTAATAGAATAGAATAGAATAGAATAATATTTATTTCCTTAAAAACATGGTATAAAAGATGGTAAAATACAATATAACAAGAGAGCATACATGTTTTTGCTTAACAGTGATAAGGGTATAAATTTTCACAAGTAGATTTAACATTTATTGTCAAAGAAGTCCTTGAGACTATAAAAACTATGACTACACAACCATTCATACAATTATTTTTTGAATGATCTCATATTTAGGGGCTTGAGATTACTTGGTATCTTATTATATACACCATGTCCCAAAATTCAACGATAAGCGGGCACCAGAGGCTTGACCAGATCAGGACTACTCGAGCAAAAAAAAATTAAAAAAAAAAACTCAATTTTTAAGAAGTTATATAAAAATATACAAAATCTTCAAAAATTTACACCCCTTAAGATATTTTTAATTACCATGACCACAATGTTTCAAATATTTCTGAATTTCTTTTTGTACCGGCAACTTAGTAGTACTGCTATCCACCACAACCCTTAAAAATTCCAGAATGCCTGTAGATTTGACACAAAAATCATTCAAAATTATTTTCCACCCTAAAATTTTGAAAGATTTTTACTTTTGGTCCACTTTCACTCATCGTGGTGTAAAAAAAAAGTATAGGCACTACCATGGCAAGTTTTTTTAAAAGTTGACGCAACTATCCAAGATTCCAAAATGGTATAATACTCTAGGAAAACTAGCCACAAAAAAAAGAAATGCGTACTATTTCTGAACAAGAACCCATAACTTTTACTATGTGGTTTTTTGTTGTAAATTCTTCGAATTTGAATGTTACATGTGCGTAGTCAATACAATTGAGAAGTTAGAGAGAGTTTATACATTAGAGAGAGATAGATAGATAGTATGTAAAGAAGGAAAGAAAAAGTTTTTAAAAATTATACCTCGTTTCTCCACAACTTTTAACTTTAAAACAAAAACAAAAAAGAGACGGTTACGGCAACAGGCCAAGCTTCTTAAATATCGGCCTACAGGATTCTTCAGGTCGAAGCCAGACTCTAGTAATAAACTTCAATACGATCGTGAGAGCTTAAACTTCAAAATTATCTTGTTAATCTTATCTTGAAAAAATTACCGAACTTAAAGTTGGGACTCCTATCTTCATGATCGGTAATTTTTTTACAAGTTAGTTCGAAGTTTAGGCTCTCACGGTCGCATTGAAGTTTTACTACCAGAGTCTGATGTTCATTACCATTTTGTTACGCGGTAGACCCGCGGGTCAATGGACTTTATTGCCAATCTATCTCGCGCGAACTATAGTAATTTTTTATGATTTTTATCACTGCTATTTTTGGTACTGTAGTTTGTATGTAAACAAACAAACACTCAAATATTTCATTCCTTTTACAATCTTTCACTTTATCGGTCTATAAAATGATGATTATAATAATTTACGAGCCCATGAGCCTGTTTCAACATTTGCTGATAAAATGTCTGATAGTAATCTAACAGATATCTAACACATATCTGTTAGATAATAATTATTATAGCCACTAGATCTAGATGGTAATTAATCAGAGAATTTATCTGCTAGATTTACTTATCAGATAAGTTGTAGATAGGCCATCAGCTAGTTTATCAGCAGTTGATAAAATAGGCCCAGGGACCGGATAGCCTTTTATTGAAAAAAAATAATAATCACGCTATTTATTCAACAGGAGGTAGCAGAGAACACCATTCGGAACACGAAGAGGAACACAACGAGAAAGGAAAGAAGGCGTATGAGGTGGGTCATGATTTTATTTAAAATATTTCAATATTTCAATAAGAACTGCTTAATACTGTGTTTTATATATTAAAAAAAAGAAGTACTTTATGGAACTATTTTTGGAGAAATATCGAACGATTTCGCTCGATACGATTTTAGTGACAGTCAAACATATTGATGCTTAGCGATTGCGCAGACCACAGTCAAGACCGTAGTCAGACTAGGTACAGAAAGTCCCTTCAAAATCGGTCGGGCCATTTTGCAGATTAGCCGGAATAGACAGACAGACAGACAATTTTTTTTGATAGGACCGTATATACTTTCTTAATTAATGCATTTACTAAAAAGCTGTTATTTTGACATTACAAACAGACACTTCAATTTTATTTATTTGCATCCTAGAGGTGCTACTTTATAACGACGGACGGTTGGAAGTCTATTTGTTCTAAGCCACATATTTTTATGTATTTTTTTAATGGTTTTTAAAAAAAACAAAAAAAAAATAACGAAAAAAAATGTCGCTTACAACAAAAAAGCCTTTCAACCGTCGAAATATAAATTTAAAAAAATGTCACTTAGATCAAAAATAGCCTTTCTACCGTCGATTATAATAGTTAATTGTTTTACGTCTATTCGAAACTTGTATCGTACTGTGCTGCATGTGGTACAAAACATGACTTCTCATGTAGCGACAGTCTTAACAGGTCTTGACTATGGTCTACGTATAGTGCCACAAACTTATCTGACCCGGTGACCAAAATTGGAACTAGCGTCGCTACAGAACAAAATTGACTTCAAAACGTGGACGGAGAATCAAAATGTCATTTTTGTACCGAGATGACATTGGTAAAAGCGACGGCAGCGACGCCATGACCGACTGCCTGATTACGGACGCAGCTGACAGGTTGCGACAGGCGTAAATTGTACAATTGTTGCTGTCAAACATCATTTTGGTATTACGTACAATACAAAAAATGATGTTTGATAAGTTTGTGGCACTATATTTTATTACATGCGGCTGTAACGTCAAAATTGTCTTATTTGACACCTAACAAAGAGCTAAATAAAATTGTTTATTAAATCTACTAGAAATTGCGTAATATTAAAATGGGATTATCATATTATTATCATTTAAATTTAAACGATATTTAAAGATTGCGAGTTTAGATATACAGGGTGACTTGGTGAAAGAGGGATATATTGAAGGAGAGAAGTGAAATCCGATTAAAAATATATTATTTAATAAATTTTATATCATGTCCTTGAATATATCTCTCGTTTAACCAGTCACACTCTATAATTTGGGTACAGTCAGTTGCAAAAAGATATGTTTGCACGAAGCGAAATTCTTTAGATTTTTTTCTAAATTCTTTTCTTATTGAAATGAAAAAGATGCGTTTCCGTACCAAAAAAGAAACAACATCGATTGAAATTTAAATTTCGCTGAATTCTTAAATGTTTTGAAAGTCTTGCATTATTAGAAAATCCTACAAATAAAAACAATAGGTTTTCTCAAATAGGATTATAACGACGATGATATTCATATTTTTTTGAATTATTCATACCAAGGTGAAGCCGTGGGCCGAGAGACCCTACAACCCTAACTGGAAGTTGTTGAAGGCCAAACCCTGGTATTATCTTTATGTCGACGTAAGTCATGTGTATAATGGTTATGTTCTAACTGTTGTTTTATTAACAAAAAAAATTCTCAGTTTTTTTTTTTGTGAGCAAACAATTTTTCTTTACCACGGACAATATCTCGCTGCAGACAGGGTCATAAAACTTGGGACCGAGACGTGCAGTTATTCCATTTACCCGCCCCAAAAAATCTATCCTAAGACAACTTATTCATCAAACATTGTTATGGAAATGCAATGTCAATGTCCCAGGGAAACCCAGAAGAAAATTAATATTGTCCATGTCCACCCTGGCTCCGGGTGGATTCTCGGACATACGTTTCCAGTTTCCACGTATCCACCTTAGGGTGGTTATATGGAATAACTGGCATATACAGCACTCACAGTATGCTCGTTATATGCTTTGCCTCGCTCCCATTTTTATGACTTTATTATACCACGGACAATATCTCGCTGCAGGAAATGCAGCGAGATATTGTCCATGGTATAATAATTTAATTAATTTAAATTTCCATTTTTGT
Organism: Allophyes oxyacanthae; assembly: GCA_932294325.1. Lineage (NCBI taxonomy): Eukaryota > Metazoa > Arthropoda > Insecta > Lepidoptera > Noctuidae > Allophyes > Allophyes oxyacanthae. The sequence goes on along the minus strand of OW028629.1, from coordinate 1,520,988 downwards.
TTTAAGCCTCTGTTATTTTGTCGGTGTAAATGGTCTTAAAACGTCAATAATATTAGGTTAAAATAATTTAATTTATATTTTTAGCAGTAATTTTAACTCATTTAATGGGTAAGCTAAAAATAGTAATTAACATTTTGTTAAACGTCTGATTCTGTCGTGTTATTGAATCAACTAATACAAAATAAGGAATTTGTCATAGAATTTTAAGATTTCCTCGTTTAGGTATTCAATTAACGAAGTTTATAAGTTAAAAATAGGTTGAAAGGTTGTTCCCGAAATAAATAATTCTTGCTACTTCTTACTACAGACTAAACAATTTTCTATACAGGATATTTTTTTATGTAGTTCGTAAAGGCAGAGTGATTCAGTGTCCGTTCCCAAATGCAACCGATGTACTAAAATTCACTCCAAAACAAAAAAGATATTGTATGGCTTGCGCTAGAAAATCATGCGTGTCCCCCATACTAAGTCGAATTTTCGGTTTGTTTTAAAGTGTATTCCAATACTGCGGTTGCATTTAGGAACAGAGACTGAATCACTCTACAAATTATGCGCAATACGTAAAAACTATCTTGTATAAATGTAGTAGTAAAGTTGTTTAGTGTTACAGTTAGGTATACAGGGTGGAAGTAACATCGTAAGGAAAACTGATACCATGATACAGGAATCTGAATGGCACAAAAAGAACTTTGCGTCGATAAACATAAAAAGGTTCGCCTCGCTTAAAAATCCTAACAGATCTATGGATTTTTTTAAGCGAGGCGAAATTTCGTAGACCCGATGTTGCGTACATCGAACAAAATCGTAACAAAAATTAAAAGACCGACACAAGATCCTTTCGTTGTGATGTCTAGAATCATGTACTAAATCCATGGTATCTGTTTTCGGTACTATGTCACTTACACCTTGTATCATATATATTTCGTTACATCAAATTTTCAAAAAGCGTATTTTTTTGTAGTAAGTTATAATTATAAATTCATATAACTAATATATTGCACGCCGTGCATTGTTGACGTTACCTTCCCTCATGATGAGAACCTCGTAAAAGTCGAAAAAGATAAACAAATCGAATATCTGGAATTCGCTCGCGAGGTTGTCGATATGTGGGACGTGGAGTCAGCTATCATTGAGCCGAGAGTCGTAACGGCTAATGGCTTAACTGCCTAGAGTCTCGACCAACACATCGAGAGGCTCTCGCTAGGTGGCTGGATCAAGGGCTTGATTCAGAAAGCAGTACTCCTTGACACTGCGCGCATTGTGAGGAGGTTCCTCTCTCTAGAGCCCTGACCACCGGTAGCTTGGACCCTGTTCCCGATGCCGGTGGGCTACTACTCTTTTATATTTTTAAAGGTTTTTTTTAATTAAAAAAATATATTTGAAGAATTATTTAAAAATATGTAAACATAGCCAGAACTTTAATAATGTTAATTTTTTTATAGGAGTATTCATTTCTAATCTTAATTAAATAATTATACAAGGTACAACCTTTCTGATCTTGGTCCCTTTAAGGGGTTATTGTACTCATCATTATAAACAACTTTTACTATTGGAAAAAGTATAACATCGCAAAAAAATACCGCTGTTCCATACAAAATATTCGAGTAATATTGAACTATTTGTATGGATCAGCTGATCTGTAACGACTGTAACCCCTTAAAGGGGTCACGATTAGAACGGTAGGATCTTATATTATGTATCGTTTCGTCAAATATTCAAAAAGCGTTTTTTTATAATAATAATGAGTACAATCGCTCCTCGAAAACTTTCAGTCAATAAAATTATACGACACATTGGCAGAATATAAAAAATGATTTTTTATAGTCGTTCCTAGTCATCATTCATGATATAATTACTAGAGTGAGTCACAAATATCTTTCAAAGGTGTAAACATACAGTAAGCTATATTTAGTGTATATTTTAGATGACATAATCAAGTGATTGTCATTGCTCTAAATAGTCAACAAGCGAATAAAACACAACCAACAAATATTTTCATTCATATGCGTCTTTTTGTTTGACAAAAAACTCACTGTCGCAAACAATTTTCTTAGTATGTAAATCGATTAAATAAATTTAAAAAAACATTTAGGATTACGAAACTCTATGACAAATGCTTTCGTCGGCCATTCTGTTCCATTGTTATCAAACAGAACATACCAATTTGTTATGAGTACATCTCTATTGTCCTATTCGTTTTGTTTAGATACATTTCTAAAAATTGTTTTCATAACAATCCCCTTACTATACTTATCTTACGATAATGGTGTTTTAAATAATTGTTTGGGCCCTCTGGAATACGATGTAATTTTAAAATTTTCCATTTGTTAACATGTAACATGACATAATTTTGTTACCTTAGAATAATAAGTAATAACGCATAGAATGATAAACACATACATGCCCACTAAAAACTGAGGCAACAAACGTAACTGTGTGCGTTAACAGCATGTATTAAACGGCTGTCGACACGCACACATAACCCTACACATTTTGGAGTAAGGGTCGGTACCTACATATCTGACGGAAAATGCGTCGCTTATTATCGGTTGTGTAACACCAGAACAGACAATTATATGATAAAACATTCAACCTTTCACACTCAACTGATGATGCGTTAGTGCGTCTCTCAACCGATGATGATACGACGCATTTTCCGACAGTTATGTACCGACCCTTAATGGGAATAAGCCGTTCAACAGTGGACGTACAAAGGCTGCATTGATTACTGTCGAATATGAGATATAAATAAATAAATAATATGAGAAGTGTGCCCTTGGAGTACAAACAATAACAATTAAAAACACAAACACATCGATGTGATTAGCGTGGTGGGAATGTGGACTCTGACATGTATTCAAAACAAAGTTGTAAACTAATATCCACGGTAGCGACGACACCAAACGATTATGTATCTATTTCGTTTGATAATTGATTGATTTGTTGTTTGTTTTTAGGCCATCGCACACTATTTATTTATTTTATTTATTTATGTACACACAAGGAATCATGGTAATAAAAATGTTAAAGACATGAGCACAATGGAACTACTGCGGCGTTCATTGGCTGCCTTTTGCTTACAAAAAGTGTAACGAACGCGAAAACGCGCAATTCTGCTGCAAAAAGTAGCTAGAATAGAATAGATCTTTATTTCATTTTAACCAGATACAGGCATTTAAGAAATTTCGAGACACTAGGTGCGCGGTTCCAAATAGTAGATCCTGAGGAGAAGAACCGGAATGGAACTCCATGGAAACTCTTTTAAAATAATATATATTACAATCTTGGTCAGTACAATGTTGTGGTAAAAGCTGAAAGAATAATGTAATTTAATGTGAATAAAAAATAAGAATAGGATAATAATAATTTGCCTCTGAATAAGATTGCCATGGCAGTTACAAGCTGACCAGTTCCGACAGACGGCACCCATTCATGAGCACGTGTGCTATATATGGCCGAACCTATTGTTATATAATAGATTTAAGTTTTTTTACTGTTTTATTTGATTGTAATTTATAAATAAAATATTATAGTTTAAAAAAAACTATAGAACACGCTTTAATCATCCAAACTGAACGTGTATGCAAAATTTCAGCTCAATCGGAAACCGGGAAGTGGGTCAAAAACTTCCAAGATTTTCTTACATAGTTAGTTAGTTAGTTACAGGTGAAGCTAATAAAAGCGTGTTAATAAATGTTAAAGTAAACAGTATCTATATAAAAAAATATCAGTCAAATAGGAAATTTACTAAAATTGAATTAGCTGTACTAAAACAACCAGCAACTTATCACATTTAACACAGTAAGGTTGTGTTTAGGGCAACCATCCATCCGGGTTTCCCCGGATTTGTCCTAGTTTGGGAGGGCGTCCTTAAAAAGTGTCCGGGTGAAATCCGGACACCCATCGCAGTGGCAGGTTTGTTCATGTTTTAGTTAAGTACACGCAGCACACACCCACACATAATTATTATGACTTGGGTATTTGTGTACGAAATACATATTTAACAAATTACTGTGTGACTTGGCAATGCTTAGCTAATAAATAAAAAAAAACCAATTTTAGCTATTTTAATAACTAAAAAAATTAAAATTTCATTTATTTTAATATTTTTAAGAACGTCCGGGGAAGAATACCGATTTCGACCAAATGTCCGGGATTTTTGAAGTGTTTGTCCGGTGTCGGCAGTTTGGGTGGTGGCAGCCTTAGTCGTGTTGCAATTTGCAACACGTAATATTAATTAGAGGAGACGTCAAAGTAAAAGTTTTGAATCGTACAATATCTTTTGTCTCTTTCGTGCTAGTTTCTGACTCTCTCCGTCGGCTCTTTGAGTGACACACTATAATAACGATTTAGTAACAAAAATAAAGTCTCATTAAAGCGCAATAGATTTTGTGTGTTACAATGTTCTTCATTCAACATTGACATTATAAAAATACCTTTTTTTTGTTACTGTATAACCGAAACAATAAAAATGCTCTATTTATAAAATTGACAAATTTTAATATGTTGAACGTATTTTAAGATACTAATATAAGCAGTCTTATTGTTTTTGTTAGGCATAGGCTATTCACGATACCTACAATATATATATATACAAATATCGGTAAAAAACCAACATTTATGCATCAGACAGCACAGAATCTATTTATCAGATTGGTATCTATAAAGTGTTGGTAATGTTGGTATGTGTCACAGAACAGCATACAATTATAGCATATTTATTTATTTACTTTTATTAAAACGGTACGAAACCAATTACAATAATTAAAGATAGGCACATAGGTAATTAATTACACATATAAACTAAACAACACAGTCATACAACTCTCTCACAAAAAGCAGACACTCCGACAATATATCCGCCCATCCATCCGCAAACAAGTCACAGTGAGGATTGGCATTTGATTCATATTGTATAATTCAAACTGACTATCAACAGCTGATATCACTCACTATCTATCATTGATATTCTGCCTATATCAAACAAAACTGAAACAGAAATAACATAGGAAAACGAATTTGATTAAAATAATAAATGAAGATAGAGTACACTCAAAAAACGTAACGTCTAGAAATAAACAAGTTATTGCTATTTCCAACCTAATAACTTGGTTCGGACGCAGTCTGCAGTGGTTATCTCCGTTCAGAAAAACTAATCCTCATTCTCATTTCCAGGGCGTACACAAGGAAACTAAGTCATCTAAAGGACACCACGATAAGGAAGACCACTTGGGAAAGTATGACGACCACGGAGGAGTCGATAAGCACCACGAAGAGGAGACTGGGCACTACGGACACCACCACCACGAGGAACATGGCAAAAAACAAGCCAAGGTTACAATTTTTTAAAGTATCATGGCCACTAACATTTTTGAAGGGCTCGTAGCTACACAGATACCGCGCATATCACTCGATCAACGAGGTTAAGCAACATTTGCCACGGTCAGTCTTTGGATGGGTGACCGTTTCTTGGAACATCGAGACCTCTCTGTGTCTCGGAAAGCATGTTAAGTAGTTGGTCTGGGTTGTCATACGAATAAAATACAGGATATTTTTTTATGTAGTGCAAAATTTGGTGAGTGATTAAGTGTCCGTTCTCAAATGCAACCGCAGTACTAAAATTCACTCCAAAACAAAATAAGCATTTGATTTTGTATGGCTTGCGCTAGTAAATTATGCGTGAACCCTATACAAAGTCGAATTTTCGTGTCTCCCAATACTGCGGTTGCATTTAGGAACAGAGACTGAATCACTCTACAAATTATGCCCGCTACATAAAAATATATCCTGTATTATAGTGTGTACTCGACGTAACCAAATTCCTTCTAGTATGAAGAATCGGGGAAGCACTCGAAAGGGCACAGCACAAAAGGGAGTCATGATATCCACAAAAAAGAGGAATACGAGAAAAAAGTGGAGTTTTTCGAAGAAGAAGGGGATTCCGGCGAAGAGGAGAAAAATGGTGGATTCAACGAAGAGCACGGCCACTCGAAAGTGAGTTTTTAATATATATTTCACTCTAATTACTAGTTTTTTTCACAGCCATAAAGATGTTTTTCCACAAGTCCACGTTGTGACGTCGCGTTGGAACCAAGTACTCAAAGTGTCATCAGAAATGCGTGGTCATATTTAAGGGTGTGGATCAGACCATCAAACTGAACAACTTTCTCTATGGAACCAACATTGTAATCACGAAAAAATTATCAGCTGTCCCATACAAAACATTAATACTTCCTCGACCTAAACGTATGTAATGTATTAAAAAACCATGTTTTTTTAACGAACCTACGTAGATATGGTGGTTTTATGTATTTTGGCACTAATTTTAACTTTAATTAATTCTAAAAAGATCGACAGGTGATTGACGTGTACAGTCAATATCAAAAGTGTTTAAAATTAAAAACTTGCGTTTTTTGTATCAAACTATGATACGGTTAGATGTAATATTTGAAAGACTATTATTATGATAAATTTTAAAGTAGGTAATTTATTTAAAAGTTGCCGATTCCCGTGGTTTCAAAATAAAATAAATAGCCTTTATCAATCAGGCATAGCTTAGCTTTCTGAAAGTTTTTTTTCAAACAAACTAATTTTACCCATTTATAATAATAATTACGTAGTACAGATATACTACTAACTATTTACAGAGACATAATTAAAAAAGGATTGCCCACAAAAGTAATAGCGATTTCTTAGCGGTGATAGTGATTTCTTAGTATTTTTTTAAAAAGAATCATAGGAAAATAAATAATGCTCAATAAAAATACTTCATCAATTTTCAAATAATAAATAATTCACTTGGCATATTTGTATGATCTACAGATAATAGCCCCGGGTCTGACTGTGTGTGCATGTGAGATGAATGTGTGTAAATACCTATAAAACGTGAGAAAAACTAGCGTGAAGCAATGTGGTCATCGATGAAAACCAGCGTCATTGGTGTTGCCAATGACAACAAGCTGATCGATGCCCATTTTCTTGCACATGAGGGACACACACTTTCATGCTTTATTTTTCATTGTTTTTATTTTATGTAATTTGCTGTTCTTTTTTTATGTTTGTTATGTGTGCATGCTCGGTGTCCTGTGTGCAAAAAATAAATTGATTTTCTTTCTTTCTTCTGTTTAAAAAAAATACAAAAAAATATTATTGTCGAAATTCCAAATTAGCAAATGACTTGTGATTCCGGCTGTATGTAAAACCGATAAAATCAATTTTAACCCGTAATTAACCATCTATTAAGTGTTTAATGAGTTTTACTTGTCAACAAATGCAAATTAGGGTTAGCAAATAGTTTCGCGATTGCTAGGCTTCATTTTGTAACAAACTACCAAGATTAACCGAATTGACAGCCAACGCAATATGGCTTATGTTTGTGTTAAAATTATAAGGATATTAAATTTATTGGGTAATGAAAAGGCGGGCGTCCTTGATGTGATATTCATGTCTGGATGTAGTTGATAATGTTTACTTACCACTGATTATAGAAATAATGTGTCTATATTCGACACTTGGGTTATATCTGGCTTTTAGTAGGTACCCGTAAGTGTATTCAGACAGGTGGGCTAAGCAGATTCTTTTTAACCCCCGAAAAAAAAGAGGGGCGTTATAAGTTTAACGTGTCTGTCTGTTTATCTGTCTGTGGTATCGTAGCTCCCAAACGGATGAACCGATTTTCGTTTAGATTGTTTTGTGTCATAGATAATTTTATCCTGAGTGTTCTTAGCCATGTTTCATTAAAATCTGTTCAGCTGTTCAAAAGTTACAACTCTTTTTCTAGTTGGAGTCGGGGGTTTTTGTGAACCATTTCTTCAAGTAGAGTTTTTTAGTTTTGACCCCAAGGTAAAAGTTTTTCATTACGGTGAGTACAATAACGGCTTTATACAAGGTAGTTGAAAAAATTTTTTTTTTTGCTATTGTCTTTTTGTTTACATAGTAAAAGTTGTTCTTATTGATGAGTAAACTCCTTAAAAAGACTTCCGCTAGTAAAACAGGACCTATTGGTCACTTTTGCTTCGAGTTAAAAAGTAACTCTAGTAGTATTTTTTATACATTTATTTACTTATTATTTAGGAAGACATACAGCACAAATTCACTTAAAAAAATACAATATAACAATAGTAGGCCAATTGTCCACAGAATTACTAACTTAACAATTTTGCTAGGGCAGATATACTAAACTTAGACACAATTAGTAAAAACATTTTTTTTTATAATAATTTTGTATTATCGTCAAACTCAAGAGAAAAATTTCACACACACAGTATTTCTCGCAAGAGGGACACTAGATAAATAAATGGTAAATAATGATAATAATGGGTAAATGTCGAAATCAGTATCTTTAATTAATTTGTTATAGTTGTTGCATGCACGCCATATATGTAAGCATAATCCACTACATAATCCATTGTTAGTAATTTTGACACTCATGGTTCTACTTATCTATTCTGTGTCTATGGGAAAAAGTGGAATTGCGATTAGTGCCATTGCTAGTAACCACAGAACACAGCAGCATTTTTTTCTAATGTTTGTTAAGAATTTGAATCTGATTTTCGAATTCTGTCGAGCCAAAAAGTCGTTGACTCGTTTGTGCATTCGCCCGTAACTGAAATCATGATGTGTTGGCTAACGATCAAATTGGTCTAGATGATAACGAAGTCTAGTCTAGATCTGGAATTGAATTTCAAAAGTCGAATTACGACACGGTTGGCGCAGCGGCTAAGCGATTAGCTTTCTGCGCTACGTGCCGCTGGTTCGATCCCCGCACGGAACAAATATTTGTATGATCTACAGATAGTTGTTTCGGGTCTGGTTGTGTGTGCATGTGACATGTATGTTTGTAAACTGTACCCTCGATACAGGAGAAATTCTAGTGAGGGAAATGTTAGTAAAAAAAAAAAACAAAAGCACTACCTACTCGTTCTAGATTCTAATTTGAAACTTTTATGAAAAGTAGGTATTTTGAAAAATGAAGAAAATTAGTTCTGAAAGGAAAGATAATAATAAATACATCTATTTTATTTATAACTAAACTATACTAGGCAGATGATGAGACTAGACAACACAATGCAAAAAGAAAAAAAGTAACCTAACCGTCAAAAACCCCCGACTCCAACTAGAAAAAGAGCTGTAACTTTTGAACGGCTGAACAGATTTTCATGAAGCATAGCTAAGATGATACCCGATTAAACTAGCTTTCGATTAAAAAAACTGCATTGAAATCGGTCCATCTGTTTTGGGGCTACGATGCCACAGATACACCGATACACACTACAAATTTATAACACTTTTTTGTCAGGGGTAGAATAGATTGTCAAAAAAAACATGTGCTGTCAGTATGCCAGTACCGAATGGGTTGTTAATTCAGCATTTGCTGGGCATAGGACTACCCAGCGCTGGTTTTTTTCAATTTGACCATTTTGACCTTGTTTTGTTGTAACAGTTCAAGGTTGTATTCGAATTGGATTTTGTGTTGGCCTGTCCAAGGTTCGATGCTCTGTTTAGGGAAAGTGTAGCCGATTTTTATTATTCGGTATTAACATAGTGTTGCAATATTGATTGATTTGAATAAAAAGTAGTGTTTAATCGGGAGTCACGATTAATTTGAATAAAAGTTTTTATGTTGAACAATTCAAGGTTTTCTTTGAAGTAATGCTAATTAAGCATGTTATTAAGTGGCGCAACTATGGAGATAATAAGCAGTGAACTGCAATTGAGTGAATTGATTGATTTTTTACTGCCGGTTCTTCTGCAACTCTACCATCTACTAGAATAGATCTTTATTTCATGTGAACCAGATACAGGCACTTATGAAATGTCGAGACTCTAGGTGCGCGGTCCAAATAGTAGATCTTACGGAGAAGAACCGGCAAGAAAACTCCATGGAAACTCTTTTAAAATAATAGATTACAATCAATTGTGACAGTTGCTGTCGCTAATAAATACGCTATTCCGTATGGTCTTATGAAAAAATCTATACGCGAGAAAGGGATGCATTGTTTGTGCGTCGCTGTGGCTGGCAGATTTTTCTTATGGCGCATCCACACATGCCGCCGGCTTATGCCGCCGGGTTCACTCAGATGACCGATCGGTGACGAAAAAATTATATATACACGAGTCTGTCAGTCATCTGAGTGAACCCGGCGGCATAAGCCGGCGGCATGTGTGGATGCGCCATTACGGAATCAAGGCGCGGGTCAATGGACTATTGACAAGCTATCTGGTGCAAACTATATATAGTGCCACAAACTTATCTGACCCGGTGACCAAAATTGGAACTAACGTCGCTACGGAACAAAAATGACATCATTATATCATTTTTGTACGGAGATGACATTGGTAAAAAAGACGGCAGTGACGCCACGACCGGGTCAGATAAGTTTGTGGCACTGTAATAATTATTTTTTTGTTCTCATAACCTCATATTCTTTAGTTCCTTCTTTACTAAGACGTAAAACTAGTGAATCACTAAGTAAACATCTAAGTAACCTTAATTAAGTTAAAACATAAACTATAATTATGTTTAACACGCGTTTTAATTACAAACAGTCGTTAAGTTAACTATATGTGCAGCTTAGACTAAGTAAGGTGACTAACTTTAATCTTGCAGACATAAAGTTTCATTTACTTAGATATTGCAACGGGAAAATTATGTGAGTTACTTTATGACGGTATTATGGGACTATTTTGTTTTGTTATGGCGTTTTCTTAAGGAAAACTTGCATTAACGACGTGGAAGGACTTAATATCAGCTTTTAAACGTCTGCTAAACATTGATTTCCTAATCTATCTATATATATAAAAATTAATCCCTTTTTCCCTTGGTTACGTCATCAGGCTTGAACGGCTGGACCAATTTCGCAAATTCTTTTTTTGTTGAGTTTGTTATAATTGGAAGGAGAAAGTAGGGTAGGGTAGGGTAGGGTAGGGTAGGGTAGGGTAGGGTATGGTAGGGTAGGGTAGGGTAGGGTAGGGTAGGGTAGGGTAGGGTAGGGTAGGGTAGGGTAGGGAGGTAGGTAGAGTAGGTACAGATCTTTTATTGGCGGTACGAAGTTCGCCGGATCAGCTAGTTGTTAATACAATAGTCCTGACATTGTTTTTTTTTGTTTTTAATATTTATTCTGCATTTGTTGCCTATTTATGTACCTATGCTATATTTGTTTATAGTAGTATATCTAATAACTTATGTACTTTAAATGCGTACACCATAGACTGCCCCAGGTCATTTTATCCATAACATTTTGTTCATCCAAAGGTTGTCTAGAAAAAATCACTTTAAGCCATAAGACCGCCCATTGTTCATTGTTATTAACTCTCGACAAAAAAGAGGGGTGTAGGGGGGTAGTTTGTATTGTGTATCTGCCTGGAGTATCGTAGCTCCAAAACGGATGAACCAATTTCAATGCATTTTTTTAAATTGAAAACTAGTTTAATCGGGTATCATCTTAGCTATGTTTCATGAAAATCTGTTCAGCCGTTCAAAAGTTACAGCTCTTTTTCTAGTTGGAGTCGGGGGTTTTTGACGGTTTGGTTAATACACTATTAATGTCGCTGATTGTACTAGCAAAACTTATTAAATTCCATTCTGGATGTACTTATAAACAGCATGATTCTGATTGCAATCCTATTGCAAAAGTTAAATTATTTTCTTTGAAGTTTGCAGTTGAATTTTCCAGCTAATAGCGTACCAGAATATTATTAATTTTCCTTTTATTTTAATTTGCTTTTGAACGTTGATTGGCTCCAAGATTTTCCTTCTAAATTAAGACCCAGCCACTAACATTCTACCGACTTCAATTCAGTATTCAATATATCCTATATTATAAATCAAGTTATGGCAGAACATGTTAGAAAGAAAGAAAGAAAGAAAATAAATTTATTTATTGCACACTCAGGACACCAAAATTACAATAGCATGCAGACACAAAACATAACAAACATAAAAAGCTAGAAAAATTTATAATAAATATAATGAACAGAAAAAAAAAAAAAAATGCATGGAAGTGTGTGTCCCTCATGTGCAAAAAAATGGACGTCGATCAGCGTGTTGTCATTGGCAACACCAATGACGCTGATTTTCATCGACGACCGACGTCCGTGGGTGGTATGACGTAACACGTAATGACGTGTTCACCTTCTGGCGAACTACAATAAAAACTACCTGTACATATTGTATTATATCAAAATATTTAAGAAAGAACACAAGACAAAACAACATTCAAGACAAGACATTTCAATCATACATGCTTTTTATATTAGTTCAGACAGATTCTAAGACATTTTAGAAACTTAATATAAGTTTATAACTGGTTCTGTGAATTGTAGAAAATTTTAAATGTCATAACAGAATGTTTTAATAAATAAAAAGTAGGAACGTAAAATGTTTTAAACAATTGTTTACTTATTTAAAGCTACTTTTTAGTATCAAATAATTTTGTTAGATAGTATGGGTCAGTGCACTTCGTCCCCACGTTTTGGGGACGCAGGACACCAACTTGCACTTGGTTCCCCGATAGGCGGAGAGGGAGACGTAGAAAAATAATTTATTTTATCTATCCTCATATCGTAAAGTCCTAATTATGAATTCAAAAATAATACTATAATGACAGATTTTATGCACATGCAACTATAATAAAATTTAAAAGTTATATTATGATACAGTTTTCCTAACAAAACAATGCTATAAAATAACTTTTTTTCTATTATAGTACACTGATAGACATAATACAGTACTGTTTAATAAATCTATGTAGTAAACTTCGGTTCCATCAAGGAGTTTTCAATTCAATTTTTATAGCAGCCGTACATTGTCTATGGTGGCGCGGCTAGGGCGTATGCGCGGCGCGCTGAGTTCCGGCGCCATTTTGTTTATTTACAATTTATATTATTAATGTGTTAACTACCTATTGCATGAGTATAGATAAAGTAGTACTACGTATTAAAACACTCGCGTGATACTATTAAAAATCTCGCCACACATTCGTTTTTTAATACCCCTTATTATGCAACTGTTTCATAAACTACGATTATGTGCGCCGATTGCGTTTCTACTACGCAGTCCACACCTTGTTTTTTTAAGGACATCAACATTTTGATGGCTTTCGTTCACTAGAAGATAGGTATTTAATCACTGCTGAACGAAGGCTTCTTTGTATACAACGCTTTATTATGAGCCGATAAAGTTTTATAATCGGTTTTGTAGGAATGTTGTCGCTAACCCACAGTCCACACTTGAAAAACTGAATATAACGATGGAAATCATACGATACATGGTCCTCTGTCTTGGTATTTCTACTATGTTGGCGAACAAATTTACAAGCCACCTGATGGTAACCGGTTACCATCGTTACCTATGGACGCTTGCAACACCAGGGGCATCAGTCGCGCGTTGCCGAGTTGCCGACCCTACTACTACTTCCCCAAGGAGCACTGGTGACCTTACTCACCGTTAGGAACACAACACTGCAAAAGAGCAGTGTTATTTGGCTAGGATATTCTGCAAGGTGGAGGTACTTCCCCAGTTAGGCAGCTCCTATTTTGGGTGGAAAGTCTCGCTGTGCCCTACCTCTCATTGCATTGTCTTGTATTATAATTAATGTCTGTTTTATTTCTGCAGGGCGGAAGTTTCAAGAACGGCGACTACAAAGCCGGCCACGAGGAGCTTGCGAAGGGTGACTCGGGTCTCTTCGCCAAAGGAGAACGTATGCACGTGTCCAAGGTAATATGAGTCTTATAACTACATGCTGGATAAGCAATTCGGTGCGTAAAGTTATTTTTAGATTTTTTTAAAACAGTATTTCTTTTTTAATAAATTATCAAACTTGCTACTGCTGAAGTCACAGAGTAGTCTGAAGAATTTGATGTTTTTCCCACACTAGCCAACTGTTTGTTGCCACAAAACACCAAAATTTTACATTTATTGCTAACTATCTAAAAATAAACTTCGAATTTAAACGTTTTATTACTGTACTTTAGATTTTATAGAAAAAGAAAAAAAAACTTTACAAACCGAACTTTGAAAGAAAGAAAAGGTTTTTATTTTTACGCCCAGTATGACGCACTTTGCAAGTTTAGGCTTCAAAAACACCTTTCTCGCAAAGTTATTTGTTTTTTACTAAATGTGCCCGCTCTAGGATTTCTTCTATATAGTGGGTTAATACAAACATTTGGTCCGTGCGGGAATCAAACCCACGACACATAGTGCAAAGCCGTGCCGTCTCAACACTGGATTGAAGAAGTAATGAAAAAGCGTCACGTTTATCCAATTATCAACCTCCTAGAGTTAGGTATCCGGTGGCGGGTAATAGCCACCTATATTATATTATTACATGGGAACGAATACCGTCATCTGCAAAAAGTGGGTTAACAGTGGTTCACTTTTTTTGACCCTGGAAAATCCTCATGGATTTCCTTCGCCTAGGGGAGGCGGTGGGGTCTTTCGGACTCTTACTGACTAAAAACTGGCGGTGTTCCTTACTCCTGTTCTTTGGCTGGAGGTGCGGGACACAATTGCATTCTACCGCAGCCCTGGCAGGCCCAACCCGCCATTAATACTAACAACTACTGACTAATGGCGGGTCTCCGACTCGAAGGACCAAAATGTTTGGGATCGATAGGTGCACTGTATGATAACGTGTTTGAGATGTTTAAAAATAGTTTATTGTTATAATGGTGAATTAATGGGAAGAAATGGGAAGAACATTTTAAAACAAAGCTCCTGTCACTCACAATCATCTCACAATGACAAAAATCTTATATTGCTCTATTTTCTTATCTCAGGGTCACAAATCAGCCGAAGGATTCAACGGACATGGAAAACGCGAACATGATCATCAAAAAAAGGCAGGCAAAGAAGCGGGAAAAAAGTGGATCTACCATCATGGCGTATATCCGGCGAAAACGGCCAACCTCGTCCTGATTGACAGAAGATCAGAACAACTGAACCATGGCCCACAGTATTATGGATAGAATAGACTCGTTTCTGGTACAATGTTTGGTAAATAGTTGTAAATCTTTAGGGCCATTGGAATATACATTAAATTTGGCCCGCGACTTAGTTAAATTGGTAGTTGGGTTCGGCCCGAAATTTTCTAATATCCTTAGTACCGTACAAATTTTTAAGACAATAATTTTAATACAAGGTTCTAATCGACTCGACCTGTTGGTTTTGAGATTTGAATATTGAATAAAATAAGAAATCTTATGCCTAATACTTCAAAATGGTTCTGGAGAGTCCTTGCGTAAAGTATCAGCTTGGTCAGCATTGTCACTTCGGGCACTTTTGTGACAGATCTAAGCCGAACAGTGGACGACTATAACTTTTCCTGCACCTAATGAAACTTTAACAAAGATTTGCAACTGTTTACCTAATCTCACATAAAACATACAATATTGTATTGTGTACCTTCCTTCAAATGCCGTGAATTTGCTTGTACTCCCTAACATTTTATTTTATTTGAAAAACCGTTTAGCGCACGCAGCGGTGCTGTGCCAACAGCCGCGGTGGGGTGTGGTTTAGCGGATCGAAATATTGTACGGGCACGTAGTTGATCCACAGAGTCTTAGTACCCATGTACTAAGTAATACTTCAAAATACATTAATTGTGTGTGTAAAATGTGGTCCCATGACCACGCTGTCCGCACGGAGACGCGGTGCCGTGTGCGGAATCTCGGTGGATTACCTACAGAGTGGGACAATATTTCGACCCGCTTGAGCGCG
The DNA here is from genome assembly GCA_932294325.1 of Allophyes oxyacanthae. Taxonomy (NCBI): domain Eukaryota; kingdom Metazoa; phylum Arthropoda; class Insecta; order Lepidoptera; family Noctuidae; genus Allophyes; species Allophyes oxyacanthae. The sequence continues at coordinate 1,505,270 of OW028629.1, read as the reverse complement.
TATGGCCGAGGCAGGTGGCGCCGCACCGCTTCGTGGGTTATTTACCTTATTATGCCTAAAATAAAAACTTGCCAATAATTCCTCAATTACTTAGGTATTAAAACGCTTAGTCCAGGAATGTTGACTAGGAGTATCCAGGCACAATACCTTCTAGGCAATGTTGGGAATACGCGCAAAATTAAGGAATTTGACTATACGATGTACGATGGAGGTAAGGACGTGAAGCTATTTATATAAAAGTGTTTTTGGGAAAATACGGGTTATTTTGTATTTGTTGACGGTTTTTGAACATAATTTGAAGTGCGAATGTTAGCATTATTCTAGAATCTCAGTATATGTGTAAGGTAACAAAAAATTATGTTGACTGCAAAAAGGCTATTCAATTCTCAACTTAGGGCTCTAGCACTCAAATACGATAAAAAAATATCTATATCCTCACTAATTTGGGGACCAACTGCATGAATACAGTTATATTGGTGTCCTATGTCCCCGCCTGGGAACGAAATCGTGGGATCAAAGTGCAGTAAACCAGTTTCCAGAACCGAACAATATCTGTTAAGGCCATTGTATGCTATCAGTTTTAATTTCAAACTGGGCTCATATTTCCGATTCTCTGGTAAGATAGCCAATACTTCCAATCCAACCAAGGAATCAGAAGTTCATAGTATTTCTGTCTAACCAAACAATCGGATCAGACCATCGGGTCACCATCATAGATAAATATGATTCGGTTGGATGCTGACCCGGTAGAAAATCCAGACCATTTGTGTGGGATTAGGCCTCCATGCTAACTGAAACGATAAAAATCTGATGAGATAGTATCATGTATGTCCACGCAACCTAATCTATGATGTCTAATTGATGCTGTTCAATTGGCATCTACATGATGTATTGCAACCTTTATAATTGAAAATTAAAGGAAACATCTTGCCTGGTTCACGTTTGAATTACGTATAAATGCGATGTGAATTTTGAGTATTTTACTGCAAAAATGAGACTTGAAAGTAAGCATGTTTTATAGTTATACAAGTTTAGCAATAAGTGTTTTTATTTTTATACATTTTATATTTATTGCCTATTGATGCTCAAATCCAAACAAGATTATTTTAGTATAATACACATAATACGTTGACTGCCAACGCAGAATTCCACTATGGGGCGCTGAGTCCTGCCTATGGGGCGCTAAGTCCCACTATGGGGTGTTGAGGTCCCACTATGGGGCGTTGAGTTCCACAATCGGGAACATTTAGCCGTGTTGTTGCTTAAAAATTAGTTCTTGGAGGCTCTCTGGTCTCGCCGCTTCACCGATTAAGCAAAGAAGGCTCGCTGAGTCGGCTAGAAAAGCGGCAAAGAAAATATATTGCCAGCGTAGCAGAAACAATAGAAAATTTATTGTTTATAGGTCATGGGTGACCTAAATGGCGCTCAAAGTCGCTAATAATATTTATATTTTGAAAAATCCTATTACATATTCGCACGTAGGTAATTTGAACTATTGTTTTAATTCTTATATATAATTATGTAGATGCTTATTATTACACCTTTTTTATTATCTAAATATTTTATTCTTTTATTTTATACATATAATTAAAAAGAAAAACATTTTTAAAAACTGTCTTTTATTATTTTTATGTAGGTACCTATGTTAAATATAGGTAATTATTATTATTTAATTTCTTATTAACGAGTTTTGTAAGTTAACATAAGTATTTCGTAATTAATATTATTGTAAATACTCTCACTGTGATTTATTGACATGTTTTGTAAATATTTTTTTCCGAATTACATGTACTGATTTTTATAACGTGTTTAGTTTTTTTGTCAAGATCTCTTGATTTTTTTTAATAATTAAACCTACCCAATTTACTTTAAGTATAAAATAAAAAAAGAAGTAAAAACCGACTTCAAAAAATTAAAAAGTATAAAATAATTTTCTTAATAAAATTAACAGCTTCTGAAGTCGATACCACTGCAATCACACGATAACGTTAATGTTCAAAAAACTTTTAGTTTTTATCTTTTTAACTTTTATCTTACAAATCTAATTTATAGGTAAACATATAAAGTTAATTTATGTTAGCTCGACTTAAAATAACCATTATCAGCCTGCTTGGACTATTAATGTGGTTCAGACAGGCTGATAATGGTTATATTTCAGCTTATTTCAGACTATCGTTTTATCGTGCTTTTTATAGCAGGACGGAGATCTTTTACAAAAATGGCAAAAATAATAATTTTGTGGATTATTTGTTTACATATAAGATTTGATTTGTTTTTAAAAAAACGTTGCCTCTCACTTGGATTTCTTCTGTATCGAAGGTACAGTGTACAAACATACATGTCACATGCACGCACACCCAGACCCGGAACAATTAATTATTTGTATATCAGCACACAAATAACTGCTCGGTGCAGGGATCGAACCCGCGACACGTAGCATAGACAGCTAATCGCTTAGCCACTGAGCCAACCGTATCGTCAAGTTAAAAGCATTATTGCAAGTTTTTTTTTTTTTTTTTTTTTTTTATCAAGTACCTGTACAATCTGCGTCGTTAGAATTATAATATTTAAAACATTGTCCAAGATTGCAAGTATAATTTATATAATTCCTGGATCAAAGTGATGAATTGTTAAGGAATGCGTTTTATTAAAAACTTTTTTTAGCACCTGCCCAGTTGACAGGGACAGATGGAGATTTTATTTCTTTTCGCTTTTAGTTAAAGGTTACGGGCGGCTTTTTGGCAGTTGCCGCGCAAAAAGTTTATTTATAAAGGGCGTTCTCTGATTAAATACTGGAATAGGGAACTACATGTATTTTTAAAACGCTTTTATTAGCTTCACCTGTAACTAACTATGTAAAAATATCTTGGAAGTTAAATTTGACCCACTTCCCGGTTTCCAATTGAGCTGAAATTTTGCATACTCGTTCAGTTTGGATGACTAAAGCTAATTTTTTTAAACTATAATTTATTTATTTATTTATACTCTATGCACTAAGTACAGAGGCGGACTTAATGCCTACAGAGGCGGACTTAATGCCATGCTAATGATTTTTTATTTACTGTACGTAATCAAAATGGTTTACTAAATCATACGAAAACTTCCTTTGCAATAGGGATTTACTACTCTCGGCGGCACGGACATCCATCTGTTGACTGGCCGCATCAAACGCTGCTTAACCTAGCAGATAGGTTACTCTGTGCGGTAAATATTTAGCTAGGAGCTGTTGATTTGAAATATTAACCGACTTCAAAAAAAGAGGAGGTTCTCAATTCGACTGTATGTTTGTTATGCGATTACTCCGCCAATCAGAGACCAATTTTTGAAAATTTGTTTGAAAGGGTTATCTCTCTCGTGGTGGTCCCATTTAAATTTGGTGAAGATCTGATGAAGACTTTCGGAGATATACAATGGAACTCTTGAATGAATAACAGCATATCACTCGCGATTGCTGTAATCGCATGTTTATGTATTGTTTATGCCACTCAAAATAGAAAAATAAAATACCCTCCCACAGAATATCGACGTTAAGTAGCATACTGTTGCGTTTCGTTCGGTGAGTATGGAGCGCCGCAGACCCAATTCCTCTCTTAGTCCCCTTCCTTCTCCGTTCCCTCCCTTGTTCCTAACACCATCCTAAAAGGTCGGCAACGCATCGGTGACTCCTCTGGTGTTGCGGATGTTCATGTGCGGCGGGATCACTTACCATCAGGTGAAACGAATATTGGAAAAGAAAGACAGTTGGTAACTCAAAAAAAAAACTACGCAATTGAGAGGTAGGTAGACAAGCCTTTTTCAATCTGCGAACGAATTATGCTCTTCATGATTGAGGTACTCATAGGAATACTGTTTATTGAAATAAATGAACGATATTTTCAATGAATATTTTATTTCTGTGTACATGCATTGTGCAGTTCATTACAGAGATGAAAGGAATGTTTTAAAAGCATACTGCGCAATTTGTACTGTCCAAATTGAATCGATTCCGGTTACAATCGTATATGGTTATTACCCTGCAGGCCGATGCACACTAATGGGTTAGATTTATTCATGACGTCATAAAACATAACATACAAAAAATAGTTTCACGGTCCAGAAAGGAGACACAATATTTACACAATCGCCGTGATCATAATTGTGATTCACAGGACAGGACAGGGAAAGGATTAAAACTATTTTTTTAGTCTAATAAGGTGGCAAACAGGTATTCGGCCAGCCTGAAGTTTTACTTTTTTATTAAATCGGGCAATCCTTGCCGTTCACCTGATGGTAAGTGATCACCGCCGCCCATGATCATCCGCAACACCAGAGGAGTCACCAATGCGTGATCGACCTTTTAGGATGGTGTTAGGAACAAGGGAGGGAAAGGAGAAGGAAGGGGACTAAGGGAGGAATTGGGCCTCCAGCGCTCTACACTCACCGAACGAAACGCAACAGTGTGCATACTGCTACTTAACGTCAATATTCTGTGGGAGGGTAGTACTTCCCCGGTCGTGCCGTATCCATGCTGGCATGCCAGCGAGACACTTCTACCGAAAGCGGTAAGCGGTTACCATAACCTATGGACGCTTGTAACACCGGGGGCATCACTCGCGCGGTGCCGATCCTACTACTAACATCCCCAAGGAGCACTGGTGACCTCGTTCACCGTTAGAAACACAACACTGCACAAGAACAGATTTGCTTTTTTTTTTAGCATTGCCCCTCACTTGGATTTCTCCTGTATCGAGGGTACAGTTAACAGATATACATGTCACATGCACACACAATCAGACCCGAAACAATTATCTGTAGATCATACAAATATTTGTTCCGTGCGGGGATCGAACCCGCGGCACGTAGCGCAGAAGGCTAATCGCTTAGCCACTGCGTTAACCACAGTGTTATTTGGCTACGATATTCTGCAAGGTGGAGGTAGTTTCCCAGTCGGGCAGCTCCAATTTTGAGCGGAAAGACCCGCGATCTCTCATAAGAAGAACACCTAAAACTAAAACTTAACTACACGTTATTATAAAAATCTCCTAAATTTGATAAAAAGCCCGAACGGGTTGCTATGAGTTATTTAAATAGCTTTTATATCGGGTGACGCATTCCACTTCCAACGAAATACTTCAGAAATAATGGCAGTATCGAGTAACACCAATATCAGCCAGTCGAAAAATTTCCAAGTGATGTTTTTATATATTCACGCTCGGGTCATCTTGCAATTCAGAACAGAAGAACATACTAAATTTAAACTATAAAACCGGCCAAGTGCGAGTCGGACTCGCGCACGAAGGGTTCCGTACCATTATCTATAAAAACGGCAATAACATCATGTTTGTTGTATGGGAGCCCCTTAAATATTTATTTTATTCTATTTGTTGTTATAGCGGCAACAGAAATACATCATCTGTGAGAATTTCAACTGTTTTACTATCACGGTTCATGAGATACAGCCTGGTGACAGACGGAAGGACAGCGGAGTCTTAGTAATAGGGTCCCGTTTTACCCTTTGGGTACGGAACCCTAAAAATATGGAATTATTTCGAATGGATTTTATAGTACTATTAGTGCAATATAAGCCAGCTTATGGAACCTTATTTACGCTCCAACATTGGCCAGTTCTTCACACTACAAAAAATCTAAATAAACCTGTATATTGGAAAAGTTATAAATACTGGCACAGCCGTGCACCAATGTGCGTAGGATTCATAATGTTTGTAACGTCGCGCTGTGGTAGCGTAGCATTTGTTAATATGTGAGTATGGTAGACAAAAAAAGGTTTTGTTTAGTTCAGTTATTATTAATTTATTTAATTTTAACTATTCAAAAATTCATCTAAAAACTGTTTTGTATTTAAGTTTATTTTATGTTATTCAAGAAATTACGACACGACACGGTTGGCGCAGTGGCTAAGCGATTAGCTTTCTGCGCTACGTGCCGCGGGTTCGATCCCCGCACGGAACAAATATTTGTATTATCTACAGATAGTTTTTTCGGGTCTGGGTGTGTGTGCATATGACATGTATGTTTGCAAATTTTTTTTAAGAAAAAGAAGGAAAGAAAATTAAAATTACGAATTTAACAATACATCTTGTTCTTCATTTTATCTGTTTGCTGGCGTTATTTTCGGCTACTCTTTGCAAAACTTTTCAAGCCCACGATTATTTCCTTTTAGGAGATTTAGCGTTGCAATCGTGTTGACATCTGCTTGTTATTAGGAACAACAAAACTCTGAACAAGACCACGTTTAGAAGTTTTGCTCAAACCAAAATGAAATATGTGTTAATAAATATTATAGTTTAAAAAGGAAACACTTTTGTTATCCAAACTAAACGTGTATGCAAAATTTCAGCTCAATCGGAAACCGGGAAGTGGGTCAAATTTAACTTCCAAGATTTTTTTACATAGTTAGTTACAAGTGAAGCTAATAAAAGCGTTTATAAGAGTGACCTTACGAGGCTGGCATAGTCACCACGGTGAACTGAAGCCTCAATAAAAATTTGAATAAAAAAAAAAAAAAAAAAAAAAAACCATTACATGGCAGGCATCTTCCATCATATCTTAAGACTTTCGATAAAACTTCGAAGCTAATACATACTCAGGCCTTATCCCCGGACAGGATGCGAATAAAATTACCAACTTTTAACGTTAAAAAATATAATATCAATACAAATTCCTATCAAACAACAATTAGGTACATTAATATAAAAGTTGGAACGAACCTTCAACGTAATTTACGTTCATAAGCTTGAACTGAATAAATAATTTAAAATACAGATTAGCATTTTTTTTTAAGTTACTTTGTAAAGCCAGTTTGATGTTATACTGCCATTTTTTTGTGTTTCTCCTGGTGTAGACTTTTTTAGGGTTCCGTACCCAGAGGATAAAACGGGACCCTATAACTAAGGCTTCGTTGTCCGTCCGTCTGTCCGTCCGACACCAGGCTGTATCTCATGAACCGTGATAGTCAGACAGTTGAAATTTTCACAGATGATGAATTTCTGTTGCCGCTATAAAAACAAATACCAAAAAACCGAATAAAATAAATATTTAAGGGGGCTCCCATACAACAAACGTGATTTTTTTGCCGTTTTTATAGATAATGGTATGGAACCCTTCATGCACGAGTCCGACTCGCACTTGGCCGTTTTTTGAATATTGTATCTAAGTACTTAATTCAGTCTTTCAGGCCCCCATTTTATATAAACAGAATACCTCAGTAACTTAAGCAAGTATAATATTTTTTCTTGTACGTAGCCTTCCGAATTATATCCACTACACGACAATTAAGATGGCATCAGGGTGCTTCCAGTAGAAGATGAGTTAAATGTGTATCTCCCGCACATGTTTAGCTTTATATACTACATACACAAAACTATACATTCATAAGGATCTTTTAATGATTCTCTAATAAAAAAAAAAAAAAAAAAAAAAAAAAAAAACCTACGCGTCTAATTGAGAACCTCCTCTTTTTTTTTTGAAGTCGGTTAAAAACTAGATGGCCTCTTTTATAGATGATCTTTTTAATAGAAAGCTTTGAATTCTAGATCTTGAAGCTCGGTTCTATTAAGAATCTTAAGATAATATATTCTTTATCTGTTTAAACATGGTGTATCTACATACAAAGCATGCAAGATATTTAACAAAAATAAATTATGTTCAGCCCCATATAGTGGCGTACAAATTAGTGATGTGAAATGATGCTAACCATAATTTGTATTACATAACTAATATAAAAAATATTATAGTTTAAAAAAAACTAAAGAAAACGCTTTTGTCATCCAAATTAAACGTGTATGCAAAATTTCAGTTCAATCGGAAACCGGGAAATGGGTCAAATTTAACTTCCAAGATTTTTTTACATAGTTACAGGTGAAGCTAATAAAAGCGTTTTAAAAATCACATCTTCCCAAATCAATGTTTTTACGCCTTATTTATGTATATTTTTATTTAATTACCACACTATGCAAAAATAAGCATGAGCCGTAAATTGTAAAAAAACTTGTAGTACATTAACTTCCTTTGTAAAAAAAAAAGATATAAATACTACACACAACACTTTCTTTCATTTGCAAATCACTACGGAAACAAACCACAACTTTGTGTAATAAAAAACCAAATAAAAGACACAGTACAAATAATGCATTTTTTTGCTGACGCTATTCAGTGCAATACGCGACGCTAGCGACGTCCAGTGTGTAGTGTGTATCCGAGCAAAATTCTTGTATTGTTTCATGGGTGACACACGGGAGCTATGTGTGACGAACTTATAAATCATTGTAACGACATTTTAATGCAGAAAATATATTATAATAAGATGGCACTACACTTATACAGGCTGTCCCAAAAACCAACGTTAAGCCAGAAACGGGTGACAGGTGAGGTGGGGACAGAAATCAGAAAAAATAATTGTCATACTTTTAAAATTATAGAGATTAAAAAAATATCGAGAAAGTTACCTAAATACCCTGTGGTGATCTTTCAAGTACTGTGACTACAAATATTTGCTTTTCTTCATTATATTTTTTTGGGATATAACTAGGGTTGCCAACTAGGTATACTGTTTTTCGCACATTGATACTGTTTACTGTTCATCAAAAATAAAGTATGCAGAATACTGTTTGTTTCATCACTAAGTAATTTAAAAATGTTTTTTCGGTCAGTCAATTTAGCGCCGATAGCTCGAAGCACCAGTGGAGAGAGTGATACCCAGAGACACTGGTACTAAGAGAGTGCGGGGTATGAGCGACTGTCGGGTGCAGCGCTAAGTGTCCGTTTCCTCAGCACCCAATTCCTTGAAGCTAACGCGCGGACTATACAAAGCAAATGGATTGTTGAACTAAATCTTAGTAATAAAATGAGTATCACAGATGGATAGAAAGAAAGAAGAAAGAAAGAAAGAAAAAGTATTTATTATTTATTTGACACAGCACAAAAACGATTTTAAAGATAATATAACAGAAAAATAAAAGAATAAAAAATGTAAAACAAAAAAAAAAAAAAAAAAAAACTTAAATAAAAAATGGATTGTATGTACGTCGCAGCTGTGTCAAAAAGGCTTTCGCTCAGCTTAAGCTGTCACGCTGCAAGCAGCCCGATAGCGCTGGTTTTCAGCGGGAGCCACTATACTATCAGGTGAACTCTGCCTGCCCACTTAATTTGATAATTTAGCTGAAGCCCGCGTTATGGAAACTAGATTAGTATTAGATACTTCAAGGATTTCTAAGGACCCTTACATATTCTTAGTCCATTCATTCAAGTAATTCGTAAGAAACCTGGTACAACCGTAATACAAAATCTCATAAAACTTTTAATTCCTAAGTAAACTTTTAGCTTTTGACTCAAATTTCCCAAGGGCTCAACTCTGTGCTGGTAGTTCTTAACGACTGTGTGACTAAGCTGCACAGAGTGGCTTATTATTGCGGCTGTACCCACAAAATCTGACGTAATGAATTCAGTGGGACATCATCCTGATATTAAAATGAGTTATTCGTGTAAAAGGACAGCCTGTATTAACGTGGGAAGTAGTTATTGGTTGTTTATAGATAAAAAGATTCGTCATTAGCCTATGTTTCTACATAGAAACAATAATAGTGCGTTAAAAAAACAGATTTTTCTGAGATGAATAAAAACGTTAAATAACATACTTACCTACTATTTTTTTTCTAGGGTAGGTTTTTTCTCTAGTGCGAAACTAATAACCTAACTGTCAAAAACCCCCAAATTCAACTATAAAAAGAGCTGTAACTTTGGAACGGCTGAACAGATTTTCATGAAACACAGCTAAGATGATTCCCGATTAAACTACAATTAATTGTATCAATTGTAGCTATAAATTAAAAAACTGGATTGAAATCGGTTCATCCGTTTTGGAGCTACGATGCTACAGACAGATACAAATATACATAGATACACACTACAAACTTATAACACTCCTCTATTTTGTCGGGGGTAAAAAATAAATAAATATCCCGTGCAAGTTATACTTAGTTCCCTGAAGTAATCCATATTGTTTTATTATTGAATCTATTCACAAGTGAGGTTAAGTTGTTGAGTTAACTTTAAAATTGCTTCGCCGATATTGTGCTCAACGAACAGAAATTATTGCGTTGATATTAACTTTGTTTTGTTTCTAATAAAATAAGGGATAGGTCATAGGAAGAATACTTAGAAATGTGGTTCTATTGTTAACGTTCTAATAAATACTTTACACGGTGCCGCTGATGCTGATGTTATCACATCAAATGAAACCGCGTATTTAGTATAGAAAGAAAAGAAAGAAAGAAAATTCATTTATTTGGACTATTCATTTATTTCGTGAACGGGTGCCGTCTGTCGGAACTGGTCAGCTCGTAACTGCCATGGCAATCTTATTCAGAGGCAATTCATTATTATCCTAGTCTTATTTGTATTCGCATTGAATTGCATTATTCTCGCAGCTCTTACCACAACATTGTACTGATAAAGATTGTCAAGATCTATTATTTATTTGAAAAGAGTTTCCATGGAGTTTCTTGCCGGTTCTTCTCCATAGGATCTACTATTTGGAACCGCGCACCTAGAGTCTCGACATTTCATAAGTGCCTGTATCTGGTTTACATGAAATAAAGATCTATTCTATTCTAAATAGACATCAGACAACACAGTGCACAAACATAAAAAAGTAAAAAAAAAGCAAAAAGGTAACAATAAAAACAACGTGCTGTCGGTATGCCAGTACCAAATGGGTAAGTATCACCTTTTGTGACCGTACACAAAGTGGCTTGCAATAAACTCACATATCGATCAATCTGCGAGGTTAAGCTACGATTGCTGCGGCCAGTCCTTGGATGGGTGACGGTTCTTTAAATATCGGGACCACGTGGAAAAAAATATCGGTTGTTGAAAATCTACCTATGACAGTATTTATACGGACAGCTAGCAGCCCGAAAAGTATGACAATTGAAATTGCACTAGAGCGAGTTAACCGAACTGCTTTTACGACTGTTCAGAATTAAATTAAAGCCGTGATTGATTGAAAGGTGATTTTATACTATTAATGACTTCATGAACCATAAAATTATAGGGATTTTAATTTACTGACCTAATTTTTTTTTTTTTTCTTATTTAGTTACCTACCGCTTAACATTTGATTTTTATTTATATACTTAGTATATTTTCTTAATGGTATTCAGTTAATACTTTTGACACTTATTTATTCTGACTTGTACTATGTTTTAATTTAAATTTAATGGTTTGTTTTCTAGACTCACTTGCTCACGTCTACCATAATATTGTTGAAACGAATATTTGCATGCCTTTGCAAAGGCGGATTACATCGTACTGTATATTATTATAAGAACTATTGTAACACATGTTTCTGCGAATAATTAATGTCTATTCTATGTAGATTAAATTAGAGCGAGCGACAAAATTAGAGCTTAATGAACAAAGAAACAAACAGACAAAATAAAATATTAATAACATGGGAGTTCTAAAAGCGAGTTTTAGGATTATAACGTGATTGAAGTGAGTTCTAATTCTGTCACTTCCATTACCAAAATCATAATGAAAACCTGACACGGACTTCACACATTAGGAACGGTTCCGTATCTATATGATAGAATAGTGATTGCATTACTTAGTTAACATGGAATTGATTTTTTAAATGAAAATCCATTTATGAAGTGTTATTTTAAATTGAGAAGTTATTTTTGAAGACACCTAAAAATTATTATTATTATATGGTTCTTACATATATTCGTAAAAACAAATAAAAAAGAAACAAAAAAATAACATAAACAATCGAATTGCAACCCCCTCCGTTCTTTGAAGTCTGTTATAAGTCTTTCAAAATGTTTACAAAATTAATAGATTCAATTATAAAAATAAATCTTGTCGTTTTTTCGGGGTTCTAAAATACATAGTCAAAAATGTTCTTCTAACAGGCAGACATAACAAATCTACTTCTTAATTTTTTTTAAATTAATATATATATATTTTTTTTAATAAATGCATAAATGGGTCATGGAAAAAGGTTTCTATGATATGAAAGTTTTTTTTAGAAAATAAGTAATTTCTAATAATACGATATCATTATTGTTTGAGTTTAAATTCACCATACTGGCGGTGAATTTAGGCGATAATCATGTCCAATAATGTGCTGTGTATAAATATTTGTATGCCAGACCATGGCGAAGTGCGGAGTTTTTTTTTTTTTTTTTCATAATTGTCGACTTTTGAGGTTTTTTTTTTTTTTTTTTTTATCTTCTCTCTCTTATGTTGTCAATGTGTCTGTGCCGAATAAATGTTCTTTTCTTTCTTTCTTTCTTTCTTTTCTAGTCTTTGAGTATCTAGATACTCAAAGCATGTAGTCTTCATGGAGTCCACGATCACGTTAATTTTAAGACCTTTTATTGTACCATATTTTTATGCAAATAAATATTATTCTATTCTTAGAGTATAATATTTCACTACAGACCCCAAAAATCCAAAACCCATCAAGTATTTGAAATAATACGTTTTCGAATCCAGGACAAAAATCCTTTGCGGCGGCATCACATCCATTTGGGTAATATGTTTATATACAAAATAATGGAGATACTTCGCTAAACCAATTTGCCATTGTTTTTCTTTACGTAACAGGAAATCATCGGCATACGTGCCATATTCGTGATAATATTTTGGTTAGGTTTTATCTGAATTGGATTAATTTATCATGTTTTCATTTTTTAGGGTTCCGTACCCAAAGGGTAAAACGTAAACTAAGACTCCGCGCCGTCCGTCTGTCACCAGGCTGTATCTCATGAACCGTGTTTTTTTTTATTTTTTTTTATTGTGTGATAGTGATAGATAGACAGTTGAAATTTTCACAGATGACGTATTTCTGTTGCCGCTATAACAACAAATAGTAAAAAACGGAATAAAATAAATATTTTAGGGGGCTCCCATACAACAAATGTGATTTTTTTTGCTCGTTTTTTTTACGTTTGATTATGGTACGGAACCTTTAGTGCGCGAGTCCGACTCGCACTTGTTTAAGTCTTCCGTCGTGTCGGCACGATTTATCACATCGGTATCGATCACGCCGTATAGTAGAAAGATTTGGTAGTCAGTAATGGTGGTATCGAGGAATACTATATAAACAGGGTGTAACAAATATCGTGTTTTCTCGTACCACGCGTATACAATAGCACCCTGAAAACAGTAGCGGAGAATACTTGTTCTCCTTTTTTGAGGCATTTTGTGGGGTTGATGGTCAGATAGGAAACGCATGTCTTGCCTGGCCATCTTCTGCGCGGAGTGCCTCAAACTTTTATTTTATTGTTGTACATGGCGTGTATTACTAACACTAATTATAAGTTATTTTTCTTACTAACACAATGGATCTTTTGTTGTCCTAAATAAAGAAATTTTGATTTGATTTGATTTGTATCTAATGGAACAGCTGCTTTTTTTTATGTTGTTCATAATAAGCAGTGGATCGCGCGGTTTAACGGATTTACACGATTTGTTTTACATTGAATACTTACACTCTATACTCCAATATTTTTACCAAAAATATTCCCTCTCAAAAGCTTATAAATTAGAAACAATATTCAGTAATATTCGCTTAAAATTTCTGATCACTAATCAAACCGTACTTGACAGCTGTTTCAACTAGTACTGGCGGTACAGACGCCGACGGCAATTCAACTGACAGACACCAAACTATTTGGCTGACTGTACTCGAAAATATTACTTAACAATTCATAAAGTTACCAGACTGAAGAGTTAGAGAGTAATAATCTCAAGTATTAATTACATAGACAGTATACCAACATGCCTATGTTCTGAACAGAATGACATCATTAATATTCGTTTAATAATTTTTCCTGTTGGCCTTTAATTCTTCATTTAAATCTGGAAATGACGTCTGATAGAGATGAATGGAAGAAAAAGACATATTGCGCCGACCCCAAATAAAATGGGATAAGGGCAGGAGAATGATGGCCTTAAATTCTTCATTCATTTTAATTCTTCCTAGCTTGGCACCGACTTCAGAAGCTGTAATTTTTTTAAAGAAAAATATTTTATATCTACTTTTTGTTTTTTGAAGTCGGTTTTTACTTTTTTTATTCTAAGATAATGTGTGAGTGGCAGAACATACTCGTATATAACGATATCAGCAAAATTGTCATTGTAACTTTTCATCCTACGCCACAGAGGCGCTAGACTATGAACATAATTATCCCGTGACTATGAACATTATTATACTGTGTATTTGTATGATCTACAGATAGTTGTTTGTTCCAGGTGTGTGTGCATGTGAGATGTATTTTTGTAAACTGTACCCTCGATACAAGAGAAAAACAAGCGAGAGGCAAAGATTGAAAAAAAAAAAGGCTAATGCAAAACTCAACTCTATTTTCTTGTAAATATTAGTTAGCTATAAAATTTTAAGTTTTGATTATTGTATTGTGGTTTTAACTCAATATTCTAATTGGGGTGTTTGAGAGTATGTGTGTCATTTCTGTGATAAATTTATTATTATGCTTTATGCACAGGTAAAAAAAACACTGCACAAAGGCGGACTTAATGCCATAGGCATTTTCTGCCAGTCTACCTTAGGGTGATGCAGAGACAAACATGGTGGGTGCAACGTAAAATAAACGATAATTGGAAAGAAAAAAAAATCAAGATCATGTAATAAATACATAGATACATACATATATTATTATAAACCATAAAAGAAGACATACATATTGATATGCTGCGTCAAGATACACAAAAATACGAAATAGTGAAAAACGAATCCAGCAAGTCATCGCTGGGCCAATTCTGCCAACTTCCCACGAATGTGAACACGCGCCTTCACTTTTAAAGAAAGCCGACTGGTTGCCATCCTGATGTTCAGCGGGAGCGCATTCCAAAGGAGGATAGACTGGACAAAAACGGACAAATATGTTGTATAGCCGAATGGATTAAAACATTTTTAACTTAAAGTTGTTTTGGTTTGGACCTTGAACAGTTAAGTAACTTACCTTAAAAAACACTAACCCTTAGTTTAAAAAACACAAATTGTTACGAGTTGTTTATTAAATAACTTTACTCTTATTGGGAAAACTTCTTACAGATTGCGTAGACCGGTACTTGCTACGAACACGCGTAGCACGTGCGCGTGCTACGGCCTACGCGTCTAATAATTTATATTTCTCTCAAATTAGCATTATTTTAATAATCCAAAAATTTTACGATGTAAATCTGTAGGTTACAAAGACTCATTTTTTTTTTTTATTAAAATAATATCAACAATTTTTTTATACGTTTTCATAATTAATTAAAATAATTGATGTTTCTGTTTGCCTTTACCTTTATTTCTCTATGATTATGAATGGCATTAAGTTTATGAACTCGACCACAATATGACCTGGCGGGCTCTGCCACTTTTACGCAGAAAAATAACCGTAACTTTCACAAGTTCAAAAAAAAGTTTCATGAAACATAGCTGAGATGATACTCGAATAAACTAGCTTTCAATTAAAAAAAAAACTGCATTGAAATCGGTCCATCCGTTTTGTAGCTACGATGCCACAGACACTACAAACTTACAACCCGTACAACCCTCTTTTTTGTCGGGGGTTAGAAAGAAACCAGAAGATTGTTTACATTATAAAACATTCAACAAAAACGAACTGCGTCAGTATTGTGGTCTCCTTAATCGGGAAGACCTAGGTGTTATAACAGCTAGACTGTGGGCGTTGAGATGAATTAAGCCCACACTTGTAGCCACTTGTAGCCCACTTGTTCAGAAGTGTCATAAAGATTGAATATCCCCTTCATTCTTAACTTTCTCAGCCAATCCCTAACCGCAACCCACGTTGCTTACGTCATAATGTTTCATGGCATCCCAACCACTTTGATTTCTAACCGCTGTAAGGGGATCGCTACACGATATCTACATAAATATCACACGGAAAAACGATTTCACAGGCTCCATCCGAACTAATTACTCGGTTGTAAATAGGTATAACTTGTTTATACTTCTAGTCGTAACCTTTTGTCAGTGCATGAAATTTTCATCGATTCGCGATCAGTTTCATGACGCTTGCACTGTTGCACTGGACTTCTTGCAGTTTCAATCCCAGGATGGTACAAATATTTGTATTGTACCGGTTTTAGGTTCGTTTGTATGTGAGATATTTGATTGATGACACAGTAGTGAGCGCAGTGGCTAAGCGATTGACTTTCAGTGCTGCTTGTCGCGGGTTCAATTCCCGCTCGAAATAAATATTAGTATGACCTACAGATAATTGTTTTGGGTCTGGGTGTGTGTGTATATGAGATCTATGTTTGTGAAATGTACAGGAAAAACACAAGAGCAGGAAAAACGTATTAAAAAAATAATTGTGATCATAGTAAATACTGAGAGTGTAATGCGGGCCTAAACGAAATTATCCAACACGAATGTCAGCGTTTTTAGACAACCCAGTTGCGTAGGAGGCTACCCACACACTGTTCTTCTATTGGCTCATACAATTGTGTGACGTTCAATGGGAGGGATTCGCATTACTTATGCGGTAGGAATCAAGTCTATACAGACAGATTTTATAACGATTTCTTTTTTGTATTTTTTGTGTTGATTGAAGGGAAATTAGGGGTCATCCATAAAGTAAGATTTTTTTACCCCTCCTCCGTCCTTGTCACAGTTGTTTTGTGAGACCCCCTACCTTATCTTACCTAGTGTGACGTCACATATTTTGCAATTTTACACCTAGAAATTATTAAATTAAAGCAGCAGTTCCGAAATTAGTTTTATTTCCATTTAAATTATTTTTTAATATGATTTTGAAATGTGACGTCACAAAACTTAGGACCCCTCAAACCCCTTGTCACGTAATGTCACACTTCGTCGACCCCCTCCCCCCCTTAACGTGTGACGTACTTTATGGATGGTCTCTTATCTGGTGGCTCATCTGATGATAACGAATAACCGCTGCTAATGAACATAACCTAATGATTGTTGATGAGTTGCCGACCTAAATCTTTGTTTTTTATTTTATTTTATTGATAGCCTAGCAGTTGAACGTTTGCCTTCCATGCAGGAGGGTCTGATTTCAAACCCGGCCCGCACCTCTGACTTTTCAGATTCATGTGCGGATTAGAATTTGATTATCACTTGCGATAACGGTGAAGGAAAACATCCTGAGGTACACCTGAGAGGGCCTTATAAAGGTCTCGATGGTGTGTGTAGTCCACCAACACGCACCAGGCCAGCGTGGTGGACTAACGCCTAACCCTTCTCATTCTGAGAAGAGGGCCGTGGCCAGCAGTGGGATAGTAATGGGCTGGATTTATTTATTTTGAAATAATTTTAAAACTAATTTAAAAATAATTATAACATTTACATTATATGATTATACACATACATTTAAAGTAGCGCTTTTTATTTTTTATACAGAGTGTAAATGATATCGGACAAATGATACCATGGATTCGGTAGGTACATGATTTTGGACACCAAAGTGAAAGAATACTACGACGGTCTTTAAAAAAAATACGGTTTTTTTCGTAGAGTTTTTGTTAGTTATAAAACTGCAAACAACATCGTAAAAACTCAAACTCAAATTTCTATCTCCGAATGGTCCCGAATCATATACCTACTGAATCCATGGTATCCGTTGTTGTTCCGATCTAACTTTACAACCTGTATAAAAATTAAAAAAGAGGAGATTACTTTTTCTTGAAAAAAAATGAAAGTGAAAACACAAGCATTTAATATACTTAGAATTTAACACTCGCTAGGTTCTACAAAAACGCTGATGTAGATATGTCGTTATAAAGTTGACGTCATCGGCTCACCCACGCGTTGGCCGCTATTGGCTGATGTTATCTGGCCTGAGTCTGTGACAGAGCGAGGGAGTATATTGAAGATGATAACATGAGGTTCCGCACCTACTACGAACATTTTTTATGTAGTGAGCTTAATTTGTCGAGTAATTCAGTCTCTGTTCCTAAATGCAACCGCAGTACTGGGATACACTTTAAAACAAAACGGAAATTCGACTTAGTATGAGACATGCATAATTAACTAGCGCAAGCCATACAAAATCAAATATTTATTTTGTTTTGAAGTGAATTTAATACTGCGGTTGCATTTGGGAACAGACAGTAAATCACAATGCAAATTTTTCGCACTTGATAAAAAAAAATCCTGTATAAAAAAAACATCGTAATTGTGAAAATATAATCAGCTGTCCCATACAAAACCTCAATACCTACTCGACCCAAACGTATATCGAAATACAGCCTTTTCTAAGTTAATCATAAAGTTAGTTACTAGTTAGTAATTCTATATTTATACAGGGTGGCGCAGATGATATCGCACACAAAAAATCAATCAAATCCAATCTGTAGTTTAGCCACAGGAACTACATAAAAATTTCATAATTATACACTTATCCCAATCTTTAGGTAAAGTTTGTAAAGTCTCCAACCTATTCTAACCAAAATTATTTTTATTTACACGTATAAAACAGATGAATGTCACATAAATTTCTACTTCGAACTTCCTTCACCTAGTCGAATGATAGCAGAGTGAAATATGATGCAAAAAAAACTTGCCTAAAAGTCGCAGATTTTTTGTGTATGACTTCAGAACACGATACCAAATACGTGGTTTCATTTAAGGCAGATTTTTAAATCACCAGTTATCTGTGTCTGAGGGAATAAATATGAATTTTTGACAGCTTTCCTATATAAAATCTGTCAAGTGTCAAATTTATTCGACGGATAAAACATTATCTGGCGATTGAAAAATCTGCCCTAAATGTGATAACAACTGCGCCACCCTGTATAGTAATATGGTTATTTATATTCTAATTACAAACATAACTGATACCATATTTCCTTTGGGTTCGGCGCTAACTTTACGGACCCCTAAAAATCTCGATTGAAGTATTTATACAAAGAAACGCTTATATCATTTTCTATCGTTTATAAAACCATTGAACGATGGTGTTTATGGAAATGTCATGTCCTCGTTGAGTGTTCCGATAATATTTGTCACTCAACGTATGTGCTATCTCGACATTTACACAATTTTTTTTTAGCGAATTCTCTTTGGTCTTTTTGCGAGGATATGTTTTCGGTTCGTTTCCAATGTCACAAAAACTTTTGTGGGTATTTTTGGTGTAAATTACCAGTTCAATGTCCAGTTCAAACAGAACTTGAAATGATATACGATGATAAAATTAGCTTTCAATTAAGAACAAACTGTATTGAAATTGATCCATCCGTTTCTGAGCTACGATGCTACTGACAGATATATAGATACACACTACAAACATAAAACACGCCTCTTTTTTGTCGGGAGTTAATATATACTATAAAGCATAAGGCAATGATTTCTTTGTTATTGTTTTTTAATTTATAAATGTAACGTTGTAGCTATACAAGCTAAAGCGCATAAAAATCTGTTGAAACCAAGCAATCATCACATAATTATTTTATATGTCGACTGTACCAAAATAAGCTCAGAATTTTCGTATTTATTTCTTCCTACGATCAGTATTCGAACAAAAATTGTTGAGGCGAACCGAAATTAGAAAAAAAAACAACTTTGATTACCTACAAGCCGATGGGCCTTGATGCTTGCTGGTTTTCGATTTCCCAAGGGTACCATAAGTACCAGGAAACTATTTCAAAGAAATGAGCGGAAAATGATGCCGAGATTTATTGAAGTCCAAATGATTTGAAACAGTCACTGAAGAATTTTATTATTTTAGTGCCCCACTAAGTTGTCCCACTGTTGGGACAAAGTAGCATGGTGCAGCGTGAGCAGCGTGGTGGACGAAGGCCTAACCATTCTCACTCTGGAAAGAGTCTCGTGCCCAGCAGTGGAACAAGAATGGGCTGGATTTTATTATTATCTATATATTAATACGTGAAGAGAAAACATTTTACCCCTATTGGAGGAGTGTGAGATTTGGCATAGTTAAAGTTTTGGAGAAGGAGTGCACAAAGCTAAAATTACCGTCGAATTTCGACCAGAGGGCGGTCACTAGTTATTATAAGATAGCTTATAATTATCTACTCTGTCAACCGACTGACCTTGCCTTCGCCGTAGGATCCCTAGCCTGGAAGCCTTTTAGGTGTCTACCTAGCAGATAAGGAATAACCTAGCCGTCAAAAACTCCGACTAAAACTGGAAAAAGAGCTGTAACTTTTGAACAGCTGAACAGATTTTTATTAAACATAGCTAAGATGATAAACCGTTAATCAAGCTTTCAATAAAAAAAAAATGCATTGTGATCTATCCATCCGTTTATACACAGATACACACAACAAACTAATATCTTCCCTCTTTTTTGTCGTGGGTTAAAAACTATCAACCACAAGTATTCTATCTTCAAAATTCATCTATATTTACAAGGATCTATTATTTGGAACCGCGCACCTACAGTCTTGACATTTCATAGTTGCCTGTATCTGGTTTACATGAAATAAAGATCTATTCTATTCTATTCTATTTAAGTGATACCTACGCTACACGGTTGTTCCAATCTTCGCGATGTGGTGTGATGGGTGAATTTCTCGTTATCGCCTCATATCAATATCATTACATTACAATCACCGGGAATCGAAAGGGGGAAAGTGTAGGTATGCCCAGAACTCAGTATTTTTATGTGGCATTACGCTTTTATTCCTCAAAGGGTAGGCAGTGGTGTAAAAAGTGCTTTTTTAAACGTTGTTTCACACTAGGATTTCTTCTGTATCGTGGGTACAGTTTACAAATATACATGTCACATGCACACAGACCCAGACCCGGAACAACTATCTGTAGACTATACAAATATTTGTTCCGTGCAGGGATCGAACTCGCGACACGGAGCGTAGAAAGCCGTGGTCCCGACAAAAGTACCGCCGTTTTTTTATTTTTAAAATAGGGTCTCACATTAATATGCTTAGACGTCTTAAACCTTTGAGCACCAATTCTGAGAAATCTATTATTTTTTCAATTTAATCGGACCTTACACACATCTTAGCTATGTTTCATGAAAATCTGTTCAGCCGTTCAAAAGTTACAGCTCTTTTAACACGCTTTTATTAGCTTCACCTGTAACTATGTAAGAAAATCTTGGAAGTTAAATTTGACCCTCTTCCCGGTTTCGGATTGAGATGAAATTTTGCATACACGTTCAGTTTGGATGACTACAGTGTGTTCTATAGTTTTTTTAACCTATAATATTTTATTCTAGTTGGAGTCGGGGGTTGTTAACGGTTAGGTTATATTATTATCAGCCTATACTGAATTACATCGAGCGATAAGACCGCCCTTTGTACATTTCTTTTTCTAATTACTGTATCTTTTCTTCTATTACTGGTGTGCAATAAAGTGTATTGTATTGTACATCCATAGTTTCCTGAGATAACTTCATCCATATTTTGACACCAATCTGCAATCTCTGTGTTCAATGTTCTTAGGTATACCGTCATAGGTACCTACATAGAATACTTTCTGTGCTTAGGGGTGATCCATAAAGTACGTCACACTAATTATATTCGTGATATTTTTACCCCTCCCCGAACCTTGTCACAGTTGATCACATTTGTGAGACCCCCCCCCCCCCTCCCTAGTGTGACGTCACATATTCTGCAATTTTCCGAAATTAGTTTTATTTCCATTGAAATCATTTTTTAATATGATTTTGAAATGTGATGTCACGTAACTTAGGACCCCCTCCCCCCCCCTTGAGGTGTGATGTACTTTATGGATGTCCCTTATGAGTGAAATCTTTTGAAACAGCGATGTTTGTTGCACATTGAGTGATCCGCCCTGAATTCTGCTCACTTCATGGGCGCAACGACGCGTGAAGATAAAGAAAGTACTTAACTGGAAGAAGACAATTCTTTCAGCTTCATGCCACACGACTTGATAACAAGTTTAATATTATTTTTCTTAGTTAGTAGTTTTATTTCTGAGATAATTTCAAGCTCGTAATTTTTGTTGGATGAGCAGGTCAGTTACGCTTACTAATTTTATATATAAGGGCGGTTCCACACGGCGAGATTTTTAGCGCATCTGCAGCGATTGAATCGCGATGCAGTAGCAATACATTTGCTAATCGTCTATACCTTAACACATACTCACGGCAGTTGCAGTGATACAATCGCGATGCATGCGATACAGGAGAACAGAAGGAGGGTTATGTTTTCATGGAAGTTTATAATGAAAGTCGTTACGGGCAGTCAGCAGCCCGACGAATGATTATGTATGACAACAGAGAATAATTGATTTCGGTGCTCTGGATGAGTCTCGGTGTGTTACGAAAGAAAAGAAAGAAGGAAAAGAAAGAAAGAAAATTAAGAAAGAAAAGAAAGAAAGAAAAATCATTTATTTGCCACAAATACAAGACACACTAGAATGATAGACATATATAATAAGAAGAGGACAGGTGCATAGACAGAGAAGACATTTTACGAACGGTCACCCATCCGCGAAAGACTGATCGCTGAAATCGCAGCAACATCTCGCAGTAAGCTTAATGAATGATTATGTTCTATTCAACGCATGACTGGCTTGGACAGAATATCAGCAGTTGAGCATGCCTCGCGCTGCCAGCTATTATGCTGAGTCCAAGACCTTTTTGTCTTTTACCTTCATATATGATGTATCTCTTTGCTACCTATGTAATTTGAAAGACAAATAAAAATCTTCTATTCTATTCTAATGCCCCTAACGTTATTGAAGATAGAATCGATAGAAGATGACGACACGGTTATCGCAGTGGCTAAGCGATTAGAATAGAAAGCGTTTATTCGATACAGCACACACATTGTTAGCACATAAAAAATAAAAATTGAAACAAAGAGATCACAAAGAAACAAAAAATAAATAACAAACACGTATAAAAAACATACACGAGATTTTACTGCACTGACGAGCACGCCCATATCGAAAGGACACGGGATTAGCTTTCTACGCTACGTGCCACGGGTTCGATGCCCGCATGGAGCAATTATTTGTATGATCCACAGAAAGTGTGTGCATGTGACATGTATGTTTGTAAACTGTACTTTCGATATAGGAGAAATCTTAGTGAGGAGAAAAATTATATAAAAAAAAAGCTAAGATGTTGTGATTAAGTTATATTTCTAGTATCTTAGATAGCAGCTCTAACGCCTACGATCTTCTTAACTTGTTATTTTATTTAACTAGCAGTTAGGATTCTTTTAATTCCTAGAAATTTTTTGTTTGTTTTTCTTCGTAGAGCAAATTTAGGATATAAAAACTCTAGATGCGCAGGTAGCTGTCACTCCGCGATTATGGTGCTTGTTACAGCGTAAAAATATCGGGACCTCAATGCAACAACCGATTTAATCACGGAATATATTCCGATTATATATGATTATTGTCATTTACTATCGTAAATGACAATAATCATAATAGTAGTTATACAAACAAATACAATGACCACTTTTCAACTGTCTCATTGATTTAGCGGTTGGCAGTGTGACTGCTGAGCGTGAAGTCTTAGGTTAGGTTCCAAGTTCAGGCAGAGATATAGGGATATTCTGTTCAAAATATATTCAGTACTCGGGAGTTTGGACTTGCGGCTGATGATGGGAAGGATAGCCCCCAATTACATGGGACATAAAAAGTTAAAAGTATGTGTAAATGGTATCTGCCTAACTCTTCGAGTAAAACAGTCGTGATATATATTATTATGTTATTAGTCACTTTTGCATACCGAAAATTAAGAAATCTCGTCCTATAAGAGTAAACGAAATAAGCGAACAATTTCGACTTGTGCGTGAATTTTTCTCGGGCGTTTTTAAGTTGCTGAATGCGCATCTGCCGTTTTTATATCAATGATTGGAAGGAGTTGGAAGTATTATGATCGTAAAAATAATAAAACTCCAGTTTCTGCTAGCAATTGGTTGTATATTTTTTTTTCTTAGAACAACTGAGAATTATAAGGAAGTTGGTATAACAATCATTTTAATAATTAAACAGGTCAAGAGTTCTATATAAATGAGTAAGCTATTTTGCAGTCTAGATTTTATTTTTCTTTGATTATTAATTCTATCTCAACTTGAAAACATAATAGATTTCTCAGAATTGGTGTTTAAAGGGTTAAGGTTTTACACGAACACAGTGGAGCAGTTAATTTAGCATAATGGAGCAACTTGATCGATACAATTTTAGCGACAGTTGATCTTTATTGATCTCATAGCACAATTGCACTTGCGAGCAATGACCAGTGATTGGAATCGTTAGGACTAATTTACTTAAAGTTGGCGACAAGGTAAAAATAATGTGGTTAATACCACCTAAATTTTATTCATTTATTTTTATGCACTACACTTTTATAAAGCAACTTGACTATTCAGTTTCCATCTTCCGACTCCAACTGGAAAACGAGCTGTAACTTTTGAACGGCTGAACAGATTTACATGAAATATAGCTAAGATGATTCCCGATTAAACTAGGTTTTAATTAAAAAACTGCATTGAAAGCGGTTCGTCCGTTTTGTAGCTACGATGCTACACACAGATACCTACACACTACAAACTTATAAAACCTCTCTTTTTTGTCGGGGGTTAAAAATAATGAAAGACAGTTTTTTTTTTATTATTGGTTCACAAATTGGACTATATTATATTATAATTTAATTTACATTTAAATGACTATTTTACAATAAACATTTAATTGCATACCTACTCTTAAATAGTGAACACAGCATGCATTCTAAGCTGAACTTACAATCAATTATTACAATTTCCTCAATTTCAATTGCACAACAATATAATTTACAAAAATGTAACCGTTTAACTAATTATCATTGGTATAAAACGGCTCTACAGATTATAACAATATAATATACCAAACTTGACCCCACTACTAAGTTATTTAATTAACTTATCAACCACTTACTTAACTTAGCATCCCATAAAATAGATACTTCTCATTCAATTGACCACAGGCTCCTCGTAGGTATAATTCCGCCCGCCCGCCCATCCGCCATTGGCTACGGAGCGCTTATAAAAGCTCTCGTACTTACGCTTAGCGCACAGTTTTGGGCGGGCGCGCGTGAAGCCTGCTGCTTGAATAGTGTGTGCGTTGTTCCTTACGAGTCTACGAGAAATTCAGGTAAGTTTTAAAGTTAGAAAAGTTGTGTTTCTGGAATATTTTTGTTGTATTTCAGCTGAAAATTTTCGGGTTATTGATGATTTTGTGCTTAAAATTGTCGTGTTACGAATATTAAAGGAAAACTGTGAAACCTTATTTGTTTATGCATTTTTCCGCAATAAATTGTGAAATCTTCGATAGATTTTTGAGATTGTATTTCTTAACAGTTTTTTCGCAAATACATTTCATAGTAAATGCCCAAAAATAGATGCTACGGATACGAAACAAAAGCAAGACAATAAATAAAAAAATAAAAAAACTCATTTCGTAAATAATGTTCACAATTATATATGTACCTATATTATTTACGCAAGATTATTTTAAATTTTCTGGATTAAATTCTGTTGCAATAATAATAACAGAATTTAATAAAAAAAATAAAAGTATTTTTATATAAAAAAATGGAAATACTTAAAAAAGAAGGATGGCTCGTTTTTTAAATTTGGAAATCCATTTTAGGGACAGAATATTAAAAAATAACACATATGAAAATGATTGTATTACCGTCAACGAAGTTATGCTAATAAGCCTCCGTTAGCAATACATTACATTCAGATTACAGTATATTATACGTAACATTACATTATTATTAACTTTTCCATATTAAAGGCAAAGTCGAATTTACAGTTCCATATTTTAAGATGCGGATCAAATCGATCGGAAAGAACAGCTCACATCAGAATAGTTAAAAATTACCCAATACAGGATGTTTTTTTATGTAGTGCGCATAATTCGCAGAGTAGAATAGAAAAAGAATAGAAAATATTTATTCGATAAATGACATACATCGTCAGTACAAAAATAAAATAAAATTGAAACACAGAGATCAGAAAGAAACAAAAATAATAATAAGAAATAATAACAAACAAACACGGATAAATAATATATAGTTGATTTTACTGCACTGACGAGCGAGTAATTCAGTGTCTGTTTCTAAATGCAACCGCAGTATTGGGATTCACTTTAAAACAAAACGAAAATTCGACTTAATATGGAGGACACACATAATTTACAAGCCATACGAAATCAAATTTTCATTTTGGTTTGGAGTGAATTTTAGTACTGCGGTTGCATTTGGGAACGGATACTCGATCACTCTGCAAATTATGCGCACTACATAAAAATATCCTGTATACTTGTCTACTATAATAATATTAACTTAGGCCCATTATTTGTAGTAACATCTAAATAAGTCCGGATTCAAGTATATTGCCCGTCGTAACTGAACTTAATTGTGTAACTTGATAAATATGAAAAAGGCATCGTCAACTAACTGAAACTCTAAAACTTTAACTGTCTTTTATTACGGTATAATTATGTTATTTAGTCTATCATGCGCCTTTCAAGCCATGGCCAGCAATACAAAAAGATTAGCCGAAAATGTACGCAAATTCCAAAATATTATCTATTGACAGAGCATTTTATTACATCTACCGCTATCTAAATATTACAAAGTATAATGTCATTGCTTAATTAACACAAAAATAGCTAAATTGTTATACAGTGTAGTTAAAGTTTGCATTCGACGGCGCTTATAGTGCTTATGATATTTTTTGTATTTTAATTTTAAGAAAGGTCTAATTGAGCTACTTTGTCATGTTTGACAAAGCTCTGACAAAAAAGAGGAAAAAAAAGTACTAAAATAAAAACTGACGGAACAATTATTTTGACAATCTGGAACAATTAGGAATTAGGAGGATTATGAATGAATAAACATGAAAATAGCATAGATTTTCACATAAAATAAAGTAACTCGTTTAATTTTGTAAAAAGTAATTGTAGTTTAAAAAAAAGTACCTAATAAAAAAACTTACAGAAAAGTTAGATTCGTGTTTATAAATATTTGTTTCATAATGGCACAGTACTAATAAATTTATAAAAGGGGTACTTTTCCTCGTTGGTCGTGTATATGTTTATGATTTATTTATCTAACAATAATTAGTGTAGGTTTAAGTTTATTTATTATAGTTGAAAATAGTCCGGAAAATATGTTATAACCTTTTTAAATACCATTAAAGGTGGCAAAAAACATACGGCCCGCCTGATGGTAAGCGGTTACGGTAACCTATGGACGCTTGCAACATCAGGGGGAACCACTTCTATCTTTAATAACTACAACCCACATACATGGAGTAATGTATGGTTTTCTGTTTTATATTTTTTATGTATGAACGGGCCGGTTGTGGTGTATTATTGTTCAGGGGGCCTACCAGCATCAAATAGCAAACAGTTTGACGACACGGTTGGCGCAGTGGCTAAGCGATTAGCTTTCTGCGCTACGTGCCGCGGGTTCAATCCCCGCACGGAACAAATTATTGTATGATCTACAGATAGTTGTTTCGGGTCTGGTTGTGTGTGCGTGTGACATGTATGTTTGTAAACTGTACCCTCGATACAGGAGAAATCCTAGTGAGGGGCAATGTTTTTTAAAGAAAAAGAAAAAAAAGTTCATTTTCAAAGCATTTTGTTATATTAAGTAAAAAATTACCTACGACGACGAATCTAAACAGATTTATTTTTTAAATTTCATACACACACACACACACATGTACATTTCATAGGTTACTGCTACTATCTGCGATGAACCACGCATGTCTGCAATTTAATTGCTTTCAATTATTACATCATCATTAATATTACTTCAGGGGCCATTATTTCAATTTACCGGTAACTTTATTACATCAACAAGCATTATAATTATTTAAACGTTAATTATTAATAGTAACTTATCTAAGCTTAGGTACCTATATTTGTTTTGGTGTTCAATAAAAAAGTAAAAACCGACTTCAAAAAACCAAAAAGTATGTTTTTTTTTTCTAAAACATAACAGCTTCTGAATTCGGTGTTAAAGACTAGACGGACTTCAGAAAATGTGTTTTTTTTTCAAGAAAATTATTTTATAGGTACTTTTTATTTTACTTCTTTTTTAAGCTATTTTATTTTTCTATTTTGAGTGGCATAAATAATACATCAACATGCGATTATAGCTAATCTATTAGAGTTCCAATGTCTATCTCTGAAGGTCTTCATCAGATCTTCAGCAAATTTAAATGGGACCACCTCGAGAGAATACTTTACTGAGAATACATTTAGAATTATAACTGGGGACGCGGGAGTGGCCCGGCCAAAGTTCGATCAGCATTTACACAAAGTGAGGAAATAAAAATACGAATTTATGAAAAATTACAAGTTATCATGTTGTAATGTAAATAACTTTTTATTCTAACAATTTTTTACCAAAAGCTATTTTTTCTCAATATTTTTTATCACTGATTTCACATAAATTGACAAGAAAAAGTTGTTGAAGATAAGAAATTATCCAGCCATCCGTGTTTAAAATGAAATTAAAAAGACAGAGGAGATTTTTATCGCTTCAACACGCTTGCCTGTTTCTTACACAACAAATTAAAACTTCTAACTAGTTTCCGCCACCTATTGATTAGAATATTTTTCCCCCTGAAGATGTAGTCAACTACTTTTTATCTAGTACTTAGAAATTGTTGAAGTTGACTCAAGGAGAGAGTTAAAATTCTTAGCAAGTACGGCCCGGTTGGCTCAGTGGAATGAAAATAAAAGTTAACACAAACCTTTAAATAATAATAAAAAAACAGACACTGAGAACAAAATAAAAATGAAAGTAAAATAGTCATCATATTGCATTATGTTGTCAATTATGCCCATGACGAAAGCAGTAATAATAAAAATAAATGTGAAGAATAAAAGGAAACAAGAGAGGAGGAGGAGGGAAGAGGGAGAGAGTAGAAGTAGTAAGAAAGAAAGAAAGAAAAAGTATTTATTTGACACAGCACAAAAACGATTTTAAAGATAATATAACAGAAATAAAAGAATAAAACATGTAAAACAAAAAAAAAAAACAAAAATATTTATCTTAAATAAAAAACGTAGCTAGTAGTAGGGAAGCAGTGGCTAAACGATATGCTTTCTGCTCTGGGTTCGATTTCAGTGGGCCGAGCATGTTTTGACATATCATAAGGTCAACGCAAATTAAAGTATAAGTATAAATAACTTAACCGTCCAAAAGCCCGACTCCAACTAGAAAAAGAGCTGTAACTTTTGAACGGCTGAACAGATTTTCATAAAACATAGCTTAGATGATACCCGATAAAACTAGCTTTCGATTAAAAAATACTGCATTGAAATCGGTCCTTCCGTTTTGGAGCTATACGATGACACGGACAGACATAGATACACACTACAAAATTTTAACGCCCCTCTTTATTGTTGGGGGTTAATAACCGAAATCCGTTTGCTCTAAAATTATCATGATTAAGTAATATCCAATTCCGTGTTAATTGCTCAAAACCTGACCCTCAACATTAAATATGTACAGAAACAACAAAGCAACCTGGGTTAGCTACATAATTATCACTAGATACAGATTTTCTTCAGCAAGTTTAAGAAATATTAAATTTCAATAATTTACTTAAGATTATTTTAACTTAGGCTAAGGTCAGATGGTCGCGTCTTGTAGTACTATAGAAATATTAAACTTCAATAATTTCTAAAACTCTTAGTAACTAAGTGCCTATAGTAGCTAATATTATTACTTGATCATTAATTAAATGGATTTATATATTTTCGATTTAAGCCTCTTTCGCCTCACTTGTTCGTTCTACATTCAAAAAGTTTCCTTTTATTGTAACTTAGGCTATCGTCAGATGGTCGCGGCTTAACGCACTATATCGCGCGTTTAGACTGCTCACATTGAATAGAATAGAATAGAAGATTTTTATTTGTCTTTCAAATTACATAGGTAGCAAAGAGATACATCATACAAGAAGGTAAAAGACAAAAAGGTCTTGGACTCAGCATAATAGCTGGCAGCGCGAGGCATGCACAACTACTGATATTCTGTCCAAGCCAGTCATGCGTTGAATAGAACACAATTTTGTTTTTGTTTTTTTTGTTATGATATAAAGCAATAACGTCATTTGCATCACCGCAACGCGAATACGCGATGCAGCGTGTGTAAACGGTAAATAGTTATTTTATGTAAAAACAATGCCTCACATTTTAATTTCTTCTGTACCGTGAGTGTAGTGTCGTGGGGCCCAGCAGGGTAATAACGATGCACGCTTGAAATCGGGATCGATTCAATTTTGACAGTTCAACAATGTACATTGCGCAGTATGCTCTACAAATGATTCTGAACGACAATTCGAACAACGCAATGTACATTCTTAAACTGTCAAAAGTGAATCGATCCCGATTACGACTGGGTATCGTGATTAGCTTACAGATATTATTGTAAGTTTGTTTTATGAAAAGAGTATCCATGGAGTTTCTTGCCGGTATCTTCTTCAGGACCAACCCACTTGCACCTAGAACCACGACGTTTTGAAAGTGACTGCAAAGGCCCAGTTGAAATAAAAAATGTTGACTTTGACTTTGAGTTTACAAAGAAATCTCATATGCACAAATAATCAAAACGTAATATTATCGAACATTAAAATTTTGCTTCCTGTGGGATCAAACCCCAATATAAGCGAAGCGCTTAGCCAGTGCCTTAATTCCGTCTTTACTAAATAATAATGACGCGATTAGGGCAGACGCTAATTTAAGCTTACTCGAATAACAGTTTTATGTTATTCCGGTTGGCACCTTACTTCGAAATCTGTCTCGAAATTGCAAGAACGACAACGATATGCCACTATGATATATCAAGACTACCAGAACGCTTAGTTAGTTGCATCAATTAAACGTTAGTACCCACTCCATAATTAATATTCTATTTTGTAATTTTAAAAAATCCGTTAACTTAACAAAATATATTTTTATTAATGACAACGTCAAGGTAAAACTTACTATACCCCGTTCGAAATAACATTAGAAATTTAAATAACTCCATTTTCACTTTATTCAACCGATTTTGACTTCTACTACGTTGGTGACATGACAAATTACAGCTGCAGTGAACATTTGTTATTGTAAATACGTTTTTGCTTTTAATGCCATCCTTATACGTACGGAATAGAAGTCAAAATCGGTTGAATACACTGTAAAAGGGTTTGTTAAAAGTGTCTAATCTTATTTCAAATGGAGTATAAATGCTTTTTGTTGACATTTATATAGTACAAGATTTTTTTAATTACAACGAGATTTGTCTCTTGGAGAAATTAACCGATAATAATGTTTTAAATGTAAAAGTTGTGAGATTAAGATGGGAATCGAGATTGTTTTTTAAATTCTAGCGCGGATGTACGATGACAACGCGACAATCTGTAATCAGCCTCAACCTTTTCTAATTATAGCACAGTTTATATACCATCTTTGCTTTGTATATCAGTTACCAAATGAATTGGTTTACATGATTAACATCGTATGTTCCCGTAATTGGGTGTCAGTTATCTAAATTACGGTAATTAATTTTGTATTATTTCTGCTGCTAACCTGATACCTTATTTTTCTGTTAGCTGCTAAAAAAATCCGAGTTAAATTATCTTGATGTGAAGATAAATCTTTGTACCTTTTTTTTAAACATAATATATTGCGCACATAGAGATGTGTGAGATTTTGCATAGTTTAAAGTTTATATGGAGAAGGAGCGCAGAAAGCTAAAATTACTGTCGAATTTCGGCCACTGCGCGTCACTAGTAAATTATTAATGTCTCAATTTCAGTAGTTTTTACTCGATTTGCATTGACAGCGAAACGTGTTAACCTTCTCATTCTAAGAAGAAGTTCGTGCCCACCAATGGGACAGTAATGGCACCGATTACACCAACAACAAAACAGACGATTAGAGCAATATTAGCCGTTTAAACAAAAAAAATTGTATGGCTAATCGGCCGTTTTCTTTTTAAACTTCTGTTATATTGTCGGTGAACTTGGCCCTTATTATATCTATCTATCTATTAATACGTGAAGAGAAAACTTTGTACCCCTTTTTAAGCATATTGCGCGCACGGAGGAGTGTGAGATTTGGCATAGTTATAGTTTATATGGAGAAAGCTAAAATTACTGTAGAATTTCGACCACTGGGCGACCTCTAGTGATATTTATTTATTAAATGTTCTGTTAACCTAATTTTATTTTTAGTCTAGCTATTGCCCCCGTTTTGAGCGGCGCGTTTATAGCCTATATCACTCAGAGATACTGCAGCTTTCTATTAGCGAGAGATTTTTTTTGAATCGGTTCAGTAGTAAGTGATTACCTGCTACATACAAACAAACAAACAAATTCCTCTCTAAGAAAGACTGAAATATAGTTTATTCGCACATAAATGCTAAAAACACAGAAAAAAAAATTCTGTAGTTTAGTGCCAAGGGGGCCAGCAGCTTACCATAATGTTGGGTGTCAGTACGGTCATACTGATCACCCAACGCTGGTTTTCAGCTGCAACTCAAGTAACATAAATCCGATTTTATTATTCTAGTTGGTAACCGACAACAGGTTGCGCAGACGCTAAGATAATTTACACACAGATTTATTATAAGGGTCAATATCTGTAAATGAAATTTTTTGTCAATTTTGGTGGCTAAATATTTTCTTCAGTTTTTTGAGAAAATAAGAACCTGGTATGAGAAAAGAAAGTCCATTAAGTAGAATTTCTTTTCTCATACCAGGTTCTTATTTTCTCAAAAAACTGAAGTTAATATTTAGCCACCAAAATTGACAAAAATTTTCATTTACAGATATTGACCCATAAAATAAAATTTTACCTATGAGCTGATTCACATAAAGAACAAAAAATACATATATCACAAGAATATTCTAAATATAAATCCTAACAGATAAATCTATTTTTATCGGTCTCCGGATAATTTTATAAGTATTCCCTTCCAGGTTACTCAAAATTTTTGTTACACTCTGTATCTACCTATATTATGATTGGTATCGTTGTGTCACCCACGACAAAGGGAATCCTTGTGAATGCTTTGTGTACGAAACTGTATGTGGGTCACAGGCACAGCACTAAGAGTAGTTAGGTATTCACTTACTACTGTATCTGCATAGAATAGAATAGAATAAAATACTATTCTATTCTATTCTATGCAGAATAGAATAGATTTTTGCCGACGCCAGCTTTCTGCGCTACGTGCCGCGGGTTCGATCCCTGCACGGAACAAATATTTGTATGATCTACAAATAGTTGTTTCGGGTCTGGTTGTGTGTGCATGTGACATGTATGTTTGTAAACTGTACCCTCAACACAGGAGAAATCCTAGAGAGGGGCAAAGATTAAAAAAAAAAAAAACTTTTTATTGTACACCTGGCAAAAGAGGAGCAATAAACATAACTAGATGTCGCCAAGTGGTCGAAATTCGACCATAATTTTAGCTTTCTGCACTCCTTCTCCTTATAAACTTTAACTATGCCGAATCTCATACTCCTCCGTGCGCGGAATATGTTTAATAATAATATAATAGTTTTAAAAAAACTAAAGAAAACGCTTTTGTCATCCAAACTAAACGTGTACCTATGCAAAATTTCAGCTCAATCGGAAACCGGGAAGTGGGTCAAATTTAACTTCCAAGATTTTCCTACATAGTTTCTTAGTTAGTTACAAGTGAAGCTAATAATAAAAGCGTTTTAAAAAGGGGTACAAAGCTTTCCCTTCACGTATTAATATATAGCTAATTACCATTAACATTTTAAGATTTTACAATGGGCGGTCTTATCGCAACCGGCGATTTTTCGAAATTGTCCCTTCGATATACAAGCTGGTCAGTAGGTACAGGAAAATCTCGTGTTTATTTTTTGTTCGTGTTTGTTATTTTTGTTTCTTTGTGATTTCTTTATGTTTCTCTTTCAATGGTCGGCCAGTGGTCGAAATTCGACGATAATTTTAGCTTTCTGCACTCCTTCTCCTTATAAACTTTAACTATGCAAAATCTCACACTCCTCCGTGCGCGCAATATGTTTAAAAAAAGGGGTACAAAGTTTTCTCTTCACGTAATATACATATAGATTTGTTATGAGCTATCTACTATGTCCTGTGCCCAATAAATGTTTTCTATTCTATTCTATAAAGTAGTCTTTATTAAACTTGATTCTGAGAGCATTTTATACCAAGATGTAAATTATTCCCTATAGTTTATGCTAAATGCTTTTTACAAACAACGAGCGGTTCATTGCATTTAATATTTACAGAACTGACATTTCCAGAGGGTTGTTACATTATTCAAATAATAAATTAACGGTCTTAAATGTCAAACAGTCGACTGAATTCAAAATTGGAACGAGCCAATGTCCCTAGTGCATAGAAATTAGGTACTATAATATAGTATATATTATCTCTAGTGCGATATACCGAATATTTTTTTAATGTAGTGTGCATAATTTGTAGACCGATTCAGTCCCTAAATGCAACCGCAGTATTGGGTTACACTTTAACAAAACGAAAATTTGACTTAGTACGGAGGACACGCATAATTTACTAGCACAAGCCATACAAAATCGATTTTTTATTTCTTCTTTAAAACAAAACATTGCCCCTCACTAGGATTTCTCCTGTATCGAGGGTACAGTTTACAAACATACATGTCACATGCACACACAACCAGACCCGAAACAACTATCTGTAGATCATACAAATATTTGTTCCGTGCGGGGATCGAACCCGCGGCACGTAGCGCAGAAGGCTAATCATTTAGCCACTGCGCCAACCGTGTCGTCAAATTTTATTTTGTTTTGGAGTGAATTTTAATACTGCGGTTGCATTTGGGAACGGACACTGAATCACTCTGCCAATTTTGCGCACTACATACAAATTATCCTGTATAGCAGCTCGATATATGTTCGATTTCGACCACGGCGCGGCAAACTCACGAATCGTTTTGTTTTGCCTCCTTTAATCCCTAACGGCTTCAGCGAAATGTAGGTTACCTACAATAATAATAATAATAAACTTTTTATTTGGACAGCAATAGACACAATACACAAATTAAAACAAAAAAAAAAGCCGAAAAGAAAAAGCAATTATAAAAAAAGCAATAATCATATTACGTACAACATGGGGCATGTGTCTCACGGTTGCCCAAAAAGGTATCCAGATCAGCTTAATGCCAATCACATGACGTGCTTGACGCTGATTTTCATCTGGAACCTTGTGCCTTGTGTTTATTCTGTTTCTGTATTGTATATGGTGTGATTTAAGCATGTATTATGTTGACCAATAAACCCTATTTCTTTTTTCTTTTTTGTGCTCGACAGACGCCAACAAAATCGCCGCGCCCATGCATCTACGTAAATAAAATATTTTTCTTTATAAACAAAAATTAATAAAAAAACACTAAATAAAAACCATCACGAACATAAATACATCACATAATTACATCATAAATTATATCATATTACATGTCTGACTAACTCTTCAGGGAACTAGGTATGATGCTATTCTTGCTATGTAGGTACTTATATCAAGCCTGGGAGGGGGACCTCTTTACAGTCTCCCTCCCCGAGAAGTGCCTTAATAGGCGTGGCACCGAGGTGGGCTTCGGTGCGGTCTTTTAAGAGTACCCGAGGCCCACCTGTAGGTGCCGAAGTAGACCACCGTATATATTTAAACTGTGCCACCGTGGTGAGTTTAGCCGGTAGGAGTCCGGCACACCCCTTCGCCCCCCCAGGCGGAGGATAGCCCTATGATGGGTTCTCACCACGCTAATCAAAAAAAAAAAAAAAAAGGTACTTATATCAAAAAGACAAAAAGCGGCAATCACTATAGCCATTAATTATATATCTATTATGTACTTGAGACTTCAACATGGGTCAATCAGAGCATCAATCAGTTGGTTAGCGTATCGGAAAATAACGCCAGATTAGATAACTAACTACATGTACTAGGGAATTAGAAAATCATGTGATAATCACATATCATTCTGCGAAAATAACGGCATCGAGACGAAATGTCCATTGGATTAGCTCACAGATATAGATTTAAAATATCTGTGGATTAGCTTTTATTGATGCTCTTTTAACCGACTTCAAAAAAAGGAGGAGTTTCAAAATTTGACTTTATGTTTTTGAATATTTGTTACGCTATTACTCCGCCAATAGTAGACCGATTTTAAAAATTCTTCTATAAACTTCAAAACACTAAAAAGTATAAAAATATTTTCTTAAAAAATTTAACAACCTCTGAAGTCGGTGCCTCTGCCAAACTAGGCGCATTGAAGAATTAAAGGCCTCGTCTTCAGAAGCTGTTAAGTTTTTTAAGAAAATTATTTTATACTTTTTAGTTTTTATAGTCAGTTTTTACTTTATTTTAAAATATATTTTATTTTTATATTTTGAGTGGCATAAACAATACATAAATATGCGACTACAACAATCGCGAGTG
Organism: Allophyes oxyacanthae; assembly: GCA_932294325.1. Classification (NCBI taxonomy): domain Eukaryota; kingdom Metazoa; phylum Arthropoda; class Insecta; order Lepidoptera; family Noctuidae; genus Allophyes; species Allophyes oxyacanthae. Next base: position 1,468,831 of record OW028629.1, on the reverse strand, counting down.
ATATACTGTTATTCCTTCAAGAGTTCCATTGTCTATGTCCGAAGGTCTTCTTCAGATCTTCAGCAAATTTAAATGGGACTACCTGGAGAGTTTAACTAGTCAAACAAAAAAATTTCAAAATCGGTCAGCAATTGGCGGAGTAATCGCGTAAATAACATTAAAAAAAACCTACAGTTATGTTGAGAATCTCCTCCTGTTTTTGAATTCAGTCAAATAAAATATTATAGTTTAAAAAAAATTATAGAACACGCTTTAGTCATCCAAACTGAACGTGTATGCAAACAGCTCAATCGGAAACCGGGAAGTGGGTCAAATTTAACTTCCAAGATTTTCTTACATAGTTAGTTAGTTACCGGTTAAGCTAATAAAAGTGTGTTAAAATACACCACAAGATTGTTTATATTTTAAGACATCGAAGTTTTTTTTTTTTTTTCTGTAGTATATCGCTTATCCTTTCACGTTAGGATGTTTATGAGCGTCATAGAACTGTATTCTGTGATTCATATGACAGCTTGACATGCTTTCCTTATGAAATCCTTCTCAATCATAAGGTATTTACACACCAATGTGTTGACAAGACGCGCGTCAAGCTCATGTCTTCTAATCTTTGCTTAATCCTATATCTGTTGCGAAGGTGCCGCACTATCTGAAGAGTGTAGGTTATTTATATTATATTACGGCTTAAGGCCGTTATACGATCCGGTTTACCTTTAGGTCGAGTCTGTCAAATGAAAATCTGGGTCAGTGTTTGGTTTGGACCACGCAAATCGGATCTGACGACCGAAGCGACTGAAACTATTTCTATTATTTATAGTATTGGATTTATATAAGTTTTCACTTGTAGTACCACATTATACGTGGTAATTTTATAGCTTTGCCCCAAACTAGGATTTTTCCTGTATTTTATGTTTGTGTTGGATATGTGTTGTGTGTTACAAACCCGGAACTATGTGTACATACAAATATTAATTGTACCGTGCGGGAATAGAACCAGCAGCACGTAGCAGAAAGCCATTCTTTTATCCCTAGCGCCAATCGTACCGTCGAATCCGTCTGTATTTATTACAATAAAAACCATTAAATTTGGATTGACATTGAAATTATTTTCTAGCGTTACTGATGTAATGTGTGGCGACCTTTAAGACTCTGTCACATTCCAATCCTAGATAAATAACACACATACGATAGAATAGATATTTATTTCATGTAAACTAGATACAGGCACTTACGAAATTTCGAGACGCTAGGTGCGCGGTTCCAAATAGTAGGTTCTATGGAGAAGAACCGGCAAGAAACTCCATGGAAACCCTTTTAAAATAATAGATTACAATCTTGATTAGTGCAATGTTGTGGTAAGAGCAGCGAGAATGATGTAGTTTATTGTCAATAAAAAAGAATAGGATAATAATTATTTGCCTCTGAATAAGATTAATGTAATGCCATGGCAGTTACAAGCTGACCAGTCCCGACAGTCGGCACCCGTTCACGAGCATGACGCGTGCGCCAGCATTGCTAAGCTCAACCATAATGAAGGGAACTCAACGACCCGACACACAACGCTACCATCAGCTAGACATTCTAATGAGGATAGAATAGAATAGAATAGAAGATTTTTATTTGTCTTTCAAATTACATAGGTAGCAAAATGGTCTTTCAAATTACATCATACAAGAAGGTAAAAGACAAAAAGGTCTTGGACTCAGCATAATAGCTGGCAGCGCGAGGCATGCACATCTGCTGATATTCTGTCCAAGCCAGTCATGCGTTGAATAGAACACAATTTTTATAGTAATAAATAGGTATATCTATACATAAAAATGCCGTAATATAATGTAAACAATGAAATGGATGGCAGATTCTTAGTACCAGACCGGTCATTTAGTGGGATTACAATATAGTTATAACTGTTTAGTGTTTAGGTATACAAGATGTATCATATCTTCGCTATACATTTCAAGTTGTGAACGTACCAAAGTCCCAAGATGAGTTGCCAGCTTGTCTGCAAGAAATAAGTTATAAAGAGAGGTTACGGGGAAAGCTAAGCGAGAAACGAGCGAGGTGAAAGATAAAGGTCCGCTTTTTATTATTATGTTGAGAACGGCCTCCAGTCTTACCAAATGCAAATACAAAAAATACAAATACAAAATAGTTTATTGTGAAATAAGGACCTTACATCTAAACGTGTTTGGAGCCTCCTTTTAAGCAAACAATGCCTGTGTTAGGAGGCTCCGCTCTTTCACATCATTAGCCTTTAGGGCAAATATGCTATGCAAGTACATTTTAATTTTAACTAATCTTAAGAATATAATAATAAAAATCTATAAGTAAAGTTGTGAATTATTTTTTTAAATATGAGAAGTAAAACTTTAAAAACTTATTACTATTAGTGCATGTTACCACACACACTATACACCACAGTGTATAGTGTGTGTGGCAAACTTGCGGTGTTATGTGTGGCATGATGCGTGGCGTGGTGTAGTGTATATTGTGTGAGGTGTAGTGTGGTGTGGACTGGTGTGGTGGGGTGTGTGGGTGTGTGGTGTTTTAAGTTATGGTATTTTTACGTGACGCACTTCAGTTACACAACGTGTTCCAGGAGTGCCTCGGTTTCCTCATAGGTAAGTGGTTTTATCCAGTCTATTATACTATTTTTACAGTCGTGGTAAGTTTTGTTATATACATAAACATGTTTGTTAATTTTGTTATAGAGCTGAGAAGAACGTTTATTGAATTGCTTGTATGCAAATCTAGTTTTAATTTGGGGAACTTGTACAACTAAATCTTTTCTCCTTTTAGTTTTTTCGGTATGATTATACTGTAGGGCTTTATGTTTTTTTAGTATGGTTTGTGTTACATACAGTTTTCTTACAGAGAGTAAATCACTTATTTGGTATAAGTCAGCAGTGGAGAATCTTTTATTTTTAAAATACATTATTTTTATTAATGCACGCTGCGCTCGTTCTATGTCTATAAATTTAGATTTTGATGCACCGCCCCATATTGGGATACAATATAAGAGTACAGACTGGACCAGTGCTAAATAAATTTCATTTAGGAGATTTCTAGGACGGTTCTTACAGCTCTCTATTTTAGTTGGAACAATATGTCTAAGGGTTCTAAAGATCCAACTGAGTTTCCTTATTCGCCCAGAAGTTCGGTCAAGTTGAGGGTACCAGGACAGTGCTTGATCCACCACAACTCCGAGATATTTAGTTTCAGCGACCTTCTCAATGCACGGGCAGTTACAGCTTATAATAGGCATGTCTCCACATATGTGTACTTTTAAATTCAACTCTTCAATAGGCTGTGTTCGATTACTGATGCCAAAGCATATGTAGTTTGTTTTATTAGTATTCAGGGAAAGTAAGTTACTTTTTAGCCACTCTGCCACCCGAGCCATCCCTGCCTCTGCTCTCAGTTTAACTTCGTGCCAGGATGAACCAGAGAACACAATAGACGTATCATCGGCGTACGAGAATAATTTAGCATTTTTTATTTCCATATTACAAAGATCATTAATGTACAAAAGAAAGAGGGTAGGCCCTAAAACACTACCCTGTGGGACGCCGTATGATACACCTACCTCATCACTGATGTACTGTCCTATTTTGACTTTTTGTATCCGGTTGGAGAGGTAGTCTTTGAGTAAACTGAGTGCAGTCCCTCTTATTCCGGCTTTTTCCAGCTTGTTCACAAGAATTGGAACAGAGACGGTATCGAAAGCTTTTTTTAGGTCTAAGAAAACAGACAGGCATCTGTTTCCTTTATCAAGGTGCTCAGCTACAAGAGAACTTAACGCAGTTACTGCATCTTCAGTACATAAACCTTGCCTAAAGCCAAACTGTGAATTAGATAAAATATTGAATTTTTTGAAATAATTAGTTAATCTGATATTTATTAGTTTTTCAAGCACTTTAGAAATCGACGGTAAAACCGAAATAGGCCTGTAGTTGCTTACATCGTCGCTGTCCCCTCCCTTGTAAACTGGGGTAATGACGGACTGTTTTAATGGAGCCGGGAAGATACCCTGTTGAAAACAGAGATTGGCAAGGTGAGCCATAATGGGAACAGATTCCCTTCTTGTAAATTTTAAAAATTTTGTCGAGACATTATCCCAACCAGGGGCACTGTCAGATTTCAAATTCATCAGAATACCATGTACTTCAGTTTCGTCCGTATCCAGTAGTACGAAGGAATTAAGTTGTGATTCCAATGTATCCGCTTGGTTATTAGGAATGTTATTTACCTCAGGATTAATTTTTTGAGCAAGTTGTTTTCCAATATTAGCAAAATAATGATTAACGTAGTTTATTGACTCTATGGGGGTTGTTTTTATGTTTAATAATTTTATGTTTTGACTTTTTAATCTATTTGCTAGTATAATAATCTGTTATGTTAATAATCTAAATGCGACTGATATTTGTATTTTCCGTACGAGAATCGCTCCCGAGACAGCGTAAGAAACCAAGCGTCTAGTCAATACTCCAATCAAATTACAACTAAGCGAGCTTCAAAGCTGAGCGAGGCCTTTCAGTTCGCGGTGCTACCTCGTCCCAAAATAAATACAGATTGCCCTAAGCATCACAAAGTTTGTTTCACATATTCAGTTACATCAGTAACGTCTGGTTTAGACAACGTTGTATTAATGATATTGTTTGTCTGTGTCATATATTATTAACAATAATGGTACTTTATCAGTATACAAGATTGGACTTTTGGAAAAATTGAACTTAGTTATTTCATAATCCTATTGGATTGCGTAGTTGCAGACGACTTCGTCGGCATAGAAAGGTTTTCATAAAAACTTTGAGCTGCCATTTTCCCTTAGGAGTAGATTTTTTTTATTTTATTTTTTTGTTATGTAAAAAGTCTACCTACGTGCTAAATTTCAAGTTTGTAAGCCTGGTAGTAACTATGTAAGGGTAGGTGAATGTGTCAGTGGTATAATAATACTGGTGGTTCAAAGTCAGGGCCAAAAAACAACGCCGGGGATTTTTGCATTATTTTGTGGGGTTATAAAAAATAAACTATTGATTATTGCAAAGAGATATTTTTTTTGATTTATATTTGTATTTGTCGCTTAAGAAAAAAAAATACAAAAAAAAACAAAATGTATATTTTGTATTTCTGGTTGTACAATAAAGTTTATTGAAAAATGCCCTTTAAAATAAGTCTGGCATAAATCCATGTTTAAAAAAGAAATATGATGGGTGGGTCGTGGTTTACTGGGTGAAACGAAAAACAGAAAATTCCATAATTGTATATTATATAAATATGGAATTTTTAAAATGTAAAAATAAGTATATTGTTTAATGTTATCATCCTTCTTCCTAGTCTATATTTTAATTAAAATTATTGTATGCCCAAAATGGACTGATTCATCTAACATTAACATTATGAATAACAAAGCTGTGCCTCCTCAATCAGAAACAATAAAGTCTACTTTACTTTACTTTAAATAAATTATACATTTAAAGATTATTCTAGATGATTCTACTATTATATGCTGAATAAAGTTATGTCAAGCTTGATAGGTATCAGTGGCGAAGGGTGACAGTTTTAAAAAGGGAAGCCGTCTCAAAAATGCCCTCAAAAAATTGCTGCAATTAATGCTTTAAGACAAAAATCCATACCGCGTCTTGTAATCTATATAGTCATGTCTGGAAGAGCTCGACCTAACTGAATTCTATGCCTTTTTTTTTGTCAGTTGGATGAGTAAATAATATAATATTACGTTGGTCTATGCACTAACCAATTACGGGCAATTAATTCTAAAGGGAAGCCGATGGTAATCGGGTTGTATGGACTCTACGCCACTGATAGGTATATTATTATGTTCTTCTCCGCCTCTCCCAATCGGGGATATAATTGGGGCAACCGTGTATCACTTAATTGCCTCTTAAAGTCTTAAGCCACGGATTTCTTCGAAGCCGAGGTAGGTAACACACTCTTAATCTCGGGTTAACTAGTCGATAAAGGAATCATTCCGAAATAGGGAATAGGAAGGTAGTATATTTTGGAATTATAAAGATTAGCACTCACTTGTCTAATGCTACGACGTAAGCCGACTCGATCTCTGGTGTGCTCTTTGGAGATGCTGAAGTCACGTAGAGACAGATAAAAAAACCTAAAAAAAAACATGAAAATGACATAATTATACAGGGTGGCTATTTGGTCACCTACATCCTATAAGGAGTCCATTTTACTCATCATTATGAACAACTTCTACTAAGGGAGCAAACCGTGAAATCGAGAAAAAAATGTTCACATAACTCGGCAAAATGTATGGAACAGCTGATTTCTTTTTAACGATTTCAGGTTTGGTACGAGTAGCATACTTACTAGAAGTTGTTCTTAATTATGAGTAGAATCAACTCCATATAGGATGCTGGTGTCTAAATCGCCATCCTGTATAATATTATAAAAAAAGAAAAGAAAAAAATTTGATAATTATGATACGCTTGCCACTTTTTGCAAAAGAAACGCGCATTCTCGTGTTTTATTGCATTGTGATTTAAAATGCTTGTAAGCGTCATATTATGTCTGAAATATGTGCAATTACGAGTACAGAAATGTATGCACGTAGCGTCATTCAAAATAAATTAAAAATAGCGTATTGATTGTGAATTCTTTGAACACAAACCAAGCATTTGTTTTGTGTTTGCAATTATTATGTGAACAATATTTAAAGATTTTAATTACTAGTTTCCAGTGGCGAAGGGTGACAGTTTTAAAAGGGGAAGCCGTCCCAAAAATTATCTCTAAAAATTGCTGTAATTAATGCTGCAAGACAAAAATCCATACCGTCTCTTGTAATCTGTATACAGTCATGTCTGGAAGAGCTCGACCTACCTGAATAACAGGCAATATTACGTTGGTCTATGCACTAACCAATTCCTAAAGGGAAGCCGATGGGAATCGGGTTGTATGGACTCTTCGCCACTGGTAGCTTCTAAGACCAAGTTCTGAATGACGTTACCTATATACGCAACATTGAAGGATTGTACTAATTATTATGAACCACTTTTACTAAGGGACAAAACTTGAAAACGCGAAAAAAAAAATTGCTGTTCCGTACGAGTAATATTGAATTATTTAAATAGAACAGCTGATTATTTTTCGCGATTTCAGGTTTGGTCCCATAGTAAAAGTTGTTCATAAATCAGTACAATATCCTCCTTCAATGTTGCCCACGTTCTACCAGTAATCCTGTTTATTTCTGTGCTCGTGACAATCTCATCCCATAGCTAAAATTGTTCAGTTTATTTTTGATACACGTTGTATAACAAAAACGGTATTTAACGTTATTATAAGTTCGTTTTAACGTTATCACTCAAGTGCTACACTGGAAAGCACTTTGTATTATCTGTGGTTCTCGATATACTGACAAATCGGTTTACAAGATGTCTCGCAATTTCCATAAAAAACATTTTCACCTTTATTTTTTATGGAAACAACATTGTGATAAGGGATCGTTATTTTTCTTTTTGCAAAGTTGTTCATAATCACGAACACAATCCGAAACGACTTAAAATTCACCGTTTATATGGTCGTTGACATCATTGGAAATTGTAATTTGCTTTGATCTTTAAATACCTTTAATTTGATACTTGTTTTTTCAAACAAATCAAAGTGTTTTTTAACGAATCTTACAATTTCAAACCCGGCCCGCACCTCTGACATTTCGGATTCATGTGCGGATTAGAATTTGATATTATCACTTGCGATAACGGTGAAGAAAAACATCGTGAGGAAACCTGCACATCTGAGAGGGCTTCATAAAGTTCTCGATGGTGTGTAGTCCGCCAACCCGCACTAGGCTAGCATGGTGGGCTGAGGCCTAACCCTTCTCATTCTGCGAAGAGCCCGTGCCCGTGGGAAAGTAATGGATTGGATTTATATATATTTTTATTCCGATTTCAAAAATGTAAAAAGAAATTACAGTTTATCTTTTGGAACAGCACCACTCTGATCACTACTTAAGAAGCGTTTGAGTGACGTATGTACCTAAGTATCGTGACTCGGGGAGGCTCGCGCCCGTGCTTTTAGCGGTAATATGTTATTTGTTAGTCCCAAGAGATTACCCCACATATCAAACCGAAAACGCCTTGTAAGAATACAAAAACATGTTAGATATAATAATAGATTTACGAGTCTGCCAGTTTCTGCACATTGTGTGAACAATTTGAACTTATGAGAAAATAAATATTTATATAGATAGTAATTGTTTCGGGTCTGGGTGTGTGTGCTTGTGAGATGGAGGGGAAACGTTTCTAAAAAAAAATAGAGAAAAGGACAAAGAATAAAAACATAATACAAAAAAAAAATCATTACATAGTTTAAAACAAAGTCGCTTCCCACTGTCTGTCCCTATGTATGCTTAGAACTTCAAAACTACGCAACAGATTTTGATGCGGTTTTTTTTAATAGATAGAGTGATTCAAGAGAAGGGTTTATATGTATAATACTTTCATGTTTAATGTAAGGATATTAGAGAAATTGGGATTGAAGAGGGTCGCTAGTTATTAATAATATAATTATTATTGAAAATATTTTTAATTAAGTTGATTGAAAAGCATGCCAATATGCAACGCTTTATTTGACACCAGAAATATAAAAAAATCGTAATGGATTTCCAACGGCCCGTCTGGAAATCTCGTACTCCCTTTTAACAGAGTACATAAAAATAAACCATTTTAAGAGGCAACTTAGATTCTTTCACCTACTAAGAATGCTAGAACCGTATATTTTGCCGCAAGAGTGCGTACTCTTAGCTTTATTACCTACTATAAATAAAAACTGTAGTGTATTTAGTTATTAATATAATAATAAAACATTATAAATAACAACCACATTTTATTGTGTAAAATGCATGACAAAGAATAAAACAAAAGAGAAACAAAAGGTAACAATTGTGAGTGGCCAGTAACATTTTAACACCATGTAGGCATTCAACCTACATGATACAACACCTTCACCCTTAAATCTTTAAAAAACTATTTACAAACTTAAACTAGAATTACAATTTTTTTTAAATGGGTATATAATAAAATAATTTTAAGAAAACACAAATAAAATTTAAACATGTTATTAGAACAAAGTTCTAATCAATTTCAAAACCATACCTTTTAACAGGGTTCCTTTGTCTAAAAGGATATCGTCGAACAGATACTGGCTCAGCCTCAGAGTGGGGTTCAACCTCAACCGGTATATCAATCTGCTCATTACTATTAACTGCTGTTCTACTACCAGACTGAGTGCAAGGGTCATCAACATTCGTTTGCCGAGTATGGTCCGGATCTAACACCGACTCGTCACGCGCGACCCCAGCCTCACGCTCTACATGTGCTGACGTTGAACCGGTTGGAGTCTCCAAGTCGCAAGGGTAGACACATGAGGAGCGCCTTGGAAACCTTTTTAGTTGGTCAATGTGCCTGTGTTGTACAGAACCCTCTGCCGAGTCAACATTATAATTGTTCTTGCCTAAACGCTTAGATATTTGCCCCGACAACCATTTACCATCAGAATTATAATTTCTATAAAACACTGAGTCACCCTCTTTAAATTGCCTATCTACAGATCTGCAAGGTTTGATCATATTTCTTTGCTTTTCGGTCACTAAAATATTAGCGTCTGGTCTCAAAGCATCCAACCTAGTCCTGAGCGCCCTACCTTGTAATAACTTTGCCGGACTTTCACCTGTAGTGGAATGTGGAGTATTATGGTAACTCATTAAAAACCTTAAAATAGCAGTCTCAATGTCCAAATTTGCACGTTTAGCTTTAATAATAACCCCCTTAATAATTTTCACAGCGTTCTCAGCTGCGCCATTGGAGGCTGGATGATAAGGTGGGGCGAATATATGTTTGACACCATTGCGTTTTAAAAATTCATTAAACTCCGAACTAGAAAAAGGAGGACCGTTGTCCGATACTAACTGCTTAGGAATTCCCCAACGTGACCAGGATTCTCTAAGCTTTTTAATTGTACTCTCAGCATTAATACGAGACATTTTAAAAACCTCAATCCATTTAGATTTAGCGTCAATAGAAACTAGATAAGTGTGTCCGTCAATAGGACCTAAGAAATCTATATGTATCCTTTCATAAGGACGACTAGGCCAGCGCCACGGTGACGGAGGAGCAGCTGGTGGAGCTGCTGAATTTTCTGCGCAGATAGTACAACTCTTACAACAAGCCTCCAACTGCTCATCGATTCCTGGCCACCAAACGTAGCTACGCGCCATCGCCTTAGTCTTAACTATTCCCATGTGAGGCTCGTGAAGTTCACGGAGCACCTCCTGTTGACATTTCGCCGGAATAACCACACGATGTCCCCACATAACACATCCTAACTCCGTGTATAACTCATCGCGCCTATTCCAATAAGGGCGCAAACTTTCAATATCCAAGGTCTGCGGCCACCCATTAATTACATAATTATAAACTCTACTCATTATCGGATCATGTCTAGTTTTGACCTTAACATCCTCACTGTCTAGCAAAAGAGACGATGATGCAAAATGTAAATAAGATTGCTCAGCTGGGTTATTTTCACGCACACAATCCTCATTATTATCAACAGGCAATCTTGATAATGCATCAGCGCCATTGAGGTTTGACCTAACGTACTCTATATTAAATCGGTAGGCAGACAAAATAAGAGCCCACCGTTGCATCCTGCTAGCTGCCATACACGGTATTCCTTTCTGTGGACCAAATATACTAACTAACGGTTTGTGATCAGTCCTCAGTGTAAAATAATTACCATATAAATATTGATGGAATTTCTTAACACAATAAACAATAGCTAGTGCTTCACGATGTATTTGGGAATACATTTTCTCCGCGTTGTTAAGCTTTCTAGAAATGTAAGCCACCGCACGTTCGGCACCAAACTGATCTATTTGCGATAATACGCCTCCGACTCCATACGAACTAGCATCGCATGTCAATATTAGAGAAAGACTTGGATTATAATGTGCTAAAACATCACTACTTAATAGCATTTCTTTAATTTTCCTGAAAGCTTGAGCACATTCAGAATTCCAAAACCAGCGACGCCTTTTTTTTAATAACTCATATAGAGGAAATAAATAATCACTTATATTACGCACAAACTTTGCATAAAAATTGACCATACCAAGGAACGATTTCAAGTCCGACACATTATTTGGAGTCGGCATATTCTTAATACACTGTAATTTACTAGGGTCTGGTCTGATTCCTTGCTTGTTAATAATAAAACCTAAATATTTAATCTCATTCGCTAAAAATTCACACTTACTACTTTTAACCTTTAAACCAAAATCTCGTAAACGCTTAAATACTGCTTCTAAATTCCGCAAATGACTGCTTTCGTCTACCCCCGTAACAATAATATCATCTAGAAATGCTTGAGTATTAGGAATATTTTTTATTAAATTACTTATTATCCTCTGAAAAATACCACAGCTAGATGATAACCCATAAACCAGTCGATTATAACGGAATAACCCACGATGAGTATTAATTACAGTAAATGGTTTCGACTCGTCAGACAAGACCACTTGGTTATAGGCCTGGGAGAGATCAATTTTTGAAAATTGAGCCCCTCCCGCTAATTCTGCGAAAATATCCTGAATCCTCGGCAAAGGATATCTGTCAACCAGCAAGACAGGGTTCAAAGTTACCTTAAAATCAGCACACACCCTCAAACCTCCGTCTTTTTTGTGAACGGGGACAAGTGGTGTCGCCCAATCGGAACAGTCAACCGGCTCAATGACGCCCTCGTGCAGCATCGCGTCGAGCTCTGCGTCTACACGCTCACGCAGAGCGTACGGCAGGGGGCGCGCGCGGCAGAACACCGGCCTCGCGTCTGGCCTTACACGCAAAGTAGCCGTACCACCCGTGTAACGACCCAAACCCTCTTCAAATACTTCTTTATATCTGTCAAGTATACCAGTTAAGGCTTTGTTAACTGCAACATTACCACATAAAACATCATTATTACAATGGTTTTCCTTGATATAACATTTATCACGTGAAAACCTAGGTATCAAGACATTAAACTCCGTTAACCATTGCCTTCCAATCAAACTAGTCATGCCGTTATCTACCACATACATATCAAGAGTTTTTTTAATATTTTTAAATTGAACATCTGCTGTAATTATACCTAGAGGACTAATTTTGTCACCATTGTATGATTTAAAACAAGTTTTTACCGTCTGTAAGGGAAGATCATTAAAAAACGTTTCATAAGTTGTTTTACTAATACAGGATGCAGGCGTTCCGGTATCTATTTCCATGCTGAGCGGTTTGCCGTTAATCAACAGTATTAAACTCACCGGCTTGTACTTGCTTAAAGACATTTGGAAAACCGGCTCCACATCTTCCTCCTGTTGTTCTTCCTCTTCATTAAAATTAGTAATAAAGTTATTGCGCTGACCACCTCTCCTGACAATTTAAATCAAAGTATCTAAATACCTGAGTGAAGTTACCTTGTTAATCCATGCTCGGTTCAATCCCTAGGATGGGAAAATTGGTTAAAACTTTATCTATTCATATTTCGGATAACTTTCTACCTCTCTTTTAGGAGTGAAAAGAAAGAAAGAAAGAAAAATATTTCTTTCTATCTTTGGTCACCGGGTCAGATAAGTTTGTGGCACTGTACGCGGCCTTTTTATCTGAGGTAGGTAAAGTCATTAGAGAGATCCTTTAATTTTTTTTTAAACTTTCAAAAGAGTTCATGTTTCAAACGGTTCCCGTCATTAGATTTTTTTTTGTATTAACTTTGCGTCGGCGTCCTCAGATAAAGAACCCGCTTATAACGTTCTATATCTAAGTTTGCGTCGCTTGAAAGGTGATTTTATAAACTACTAATGGTCGCCGAGTGGTCGAAATTCGACCATAATTTTAGCTTTCTGCACTCCTTCTCCATATAATCTTTAACTATGCCAAATCTTACACTGCTCCGTGCGCGCAATATGCTTAAAAAGGGGTACAAAGTTTTCTCTTCACGTATTAATAGATAAAATTGTTTTAACTTTCGATAGAATAGAGAATACACTACAATAATAAATTAGCTTCTAAGATAATTTCATCTTCAATTTCCAAATCATTGACTTGTGAAGCTAACCACTGTAAATCCTATTCACATTTATACATGGAAAACCCTCCGATTTAGTACAATGGAATTGTGAGAGATCAGATCCTAGTTCAGTGGTTTATTCAAAAGTCATCATTATCATTCAATACATTACAAACATCCTAAGGGCTCAATTATGGAGATGCGAGAAATCGCGCGGCGCGTAACGCGGAGAAAGTCCTCCGTGCCTCCGTTCATGGAGAGCGATGCGCCGCCTTGCGCGCCGCGCGATTTTCCGCGTCTCCTTATTTGAAACCTTACGCATACAAGCCCTAGTATACGGACGCAGTGAGGCAAATCAACTTGAGCCATAAATGGCTAAGTCAATCGTAAAAATGTAATTATGTGTGCGTGTCGGCAGCCATATATCGCATACCGCTTACGCACACACATTTACGTTTGTTGCCTCAGTTTTTACGGGCCGGATTTGAACTCTGACCCTTCTGCATGGAAGGCAAGCGTTCAACCACTAGGCCATTGCTCGTTTTCTTCTATCGTTATAAATTATTTGAGTCTTGCTCTTACCAGAACATTGTACTAATCAAGATTGTAATCTATTATTTTAAAAGAGTTTCCATGGAGTTTCTTTCCGGTTCTTCTCCATAGGACGTACTATTTGGAACCGCGAACCGATTCTCGACATTTCGTAAGTGCCTGTATTGAGTTTATACGAAACTAGCGACCCGTCCCCGGCTACGCTCAGGTGCAATTTCTCTATTATCCTTACATTAAATATGAAATTATTATACATATAAACCTTCCTCTTGAATCACTCTATCTATTAAAAAAAACCGCATCAAAATCTGTTGCGTAGTTTTAAAGATCGAAGCATACATAGGGACAAACAGAGGGAAGCGACTTTGTTTTATACTATGTAGTGATAAAGATCTATTCTCTTCTATTCTGAGTAAGAACGTAATAGATAAATAATACACGTTGAATGTAGTTGAAATGTCTCCCTAAAGCCATTTAAAAAGAAAACATTGTAGTGCACCGTCGCAATATATATTCCTTGTTGTATCATTACATCTTTTATGTAAAATAATATTCTTGCTTCTTGCTTTATAACAAGAAAGTTATTTCTGTTTGTGTACTATTTCATTTTTGAGCAGTATTCGTGGAATAGGGGCAGTCTTATTAGGCGGAAATAATAAGAAGAAGATTAAGACAAATGATTGACGTAAGAATCATCAAAATCGGCCCACGCGGTTAGTATCTATAGAGTACAACAAAGAAACAAAAATACATACAAACATAGGCTGATAAACACATTACCCTCCTTTGAGTCGCGCAGTCGGGTAAAAATCAGCTGTTCCATATTATAAATAATTCAATATCACTTCGGCTCAAATGTATGGAACAGCAATTTTTTTACCATATTGTTAATGTTATCCTTGAAGACTGGACTGGAATGAAAAAGTCCCGGATCGTGAGAAATGGAGAAAATGGAAGGAGGCCTTTGCCCAGGAGTGGGACAGCATGGCTGATAATAACAGTTCTCCCTATGACACTGCGCGCATTGTCAGGAGGTTTCTCTCTCTAGAGCCCTGACCACCGGTAGCTTGGACCTTGTTCCCGATGCCGGTGGCCTACTACTCTTTTATATTTTAATTTTTTTAAATATATAAAGGTATGTTAAAATGTTGAATAAAGGTAATAATAATACTTTAATAATTATGAATACATTTAGTTGAGTAATATTGAGTTATTTGTATGGGACAGCAGATTTTTATTTTGCGATTTCAGGGTCCCTTTTATAGTAAAAATTGTTCATAACGATGAATACAATAACCCCTTAAAGGGATCGGGTTTAGAAAGATAGGACCGTGTAGAAAGCTTGCTCGCAAACCTATAAAACGTTGTATTTTACTGTTTGAGTTAATTTAATAAATAAATGAATTTTCTTTCTTTTTTCTTTCTTTCTTTCTAATAAGTCACGTATTTAATAAAGTCGTGATAAGAACATTGTACAACCCGCTGAGGTTTATATTAAAATGGTGGTATGTGGGACTAGTAAGAATGCTGTGAATATTAAAAAACATGGTAAACAATAGCAAGCCAAAGCAGAAAAATAATTTTATACGAAAATACAGAAAAAATATTTTTTTTGACGACACGGTTGGCGCAGTGGCTAAGCGATTAGCCTTCTACGCTACGTGCCGCGGGTTCGATCCCCGCACGGAAGAAGTATTTGTATGATCTACAGATAGTTGTTTCGGGTCTGGTTGTGTGTGCATGTGACATGTATGTTTGTAAACTGTACCCTCGATACAGGAGAAATCCTAGTGAGGGGCAACGTTTTTAAAAAGAAGCAAAAAAAAAGCAAACAAAAATATTTCACGATCAAGACTTTACTTTCAAAGAATCACAATAAAAATATCAGCTGTTCGAAATTATATCAACAACAGATTTTTCTCGCGCTTTTTATTTTGGTCCCATAATAAAAGTTGTTCATAATTGTGAGTACAATAACGCTTCACAGGGATCCGGACTAGGGGGGCTAAAAAGGCCGCTTTAGGCGAATCATAATATGATTCATATTACGATTGTCAAAATATCTACATAATTGAAGATTCATAATGTCATCCGCTTAAGGTTCATAATCAGTAATCATCTGTTTGACAGTTACTAAGCAGATCGTTAGATGAATTGCTCAATGTGGCCTTTTTAGGCCCCTAGAAAGGTTGTTGTAAATAAACCAGTCGCCCTTACAACATTCCAGTGTAAATGTAAGATCGACTAACTTCCGCGCACAATAAATCACTCGGTATGCTCATTTCCTTATTTCCCCAACAGAAATCCTGTGTGCTGCCAACTCTTTATTGTTTCCTAGCTTACGCCCGCTTTGCATGGTATATTTTTTTTATGGTATCTCTAAACTTCTTTACATGAGAAGTTTAATCTAAAATTTTATGACACGCTAAATATCTTTACTGAAATTAAGAACCTGATAATTATGAAAACCCAAATAATTATAGAGAAAAAAAAAGATTTTACTCCCTCACTACTTACAACAAGCAAAATAATAAACAATAAAGAAAACGAATTTACTCTCACACTTACTCTCACAAATAAAAACAGTTTTAATTAAAAAAATGTTTTTTGACTTTCAAAAAACTATAAAAGATATCATTCTTAACCTCTTCTAATCACAACCGGTTTTCTGCGATTCAGAACAATACAAATGACTGCGTTTCATCACCTAAGAGATAGGGGTCTGCTTGGCCCCATACAGGATTTTTTTTTTCACTCTTTATATTTATGTGATTTCCTGAATGAGTCCGAAATCCTTTTTCTTTCCTTCTAAAGAATGAAAAAAAAAATACGGTCACTTTTAAAAGTGCACAATTAAATCGTGCCAAAAATCTACCACTCAGATAATCAAACATTGAAAATATTATAACAAAATCTTAAAATGCAAATTAGATAACATGGCTACATGGTAATTTCATGTAGATAAACCACAACTCTACTGCGCAGACCATAAACTGTAACCGTGAATCTGAAATCAGGGAAAATGTATGGCGTTTGTAAATACACGTTGCGATAAGGGCGAAATATGAGGAGCACTGATTGTGGATACACAGAATATGCAGATACTGAATAATACCCGTTATTTAAGAATTTAATGTAAGACTGCAAGCCAACCGCAAAATTCAGTTGGAATAAAATTAAAAAGGCATGCGGAAAGAGAGGTTTTCTTAAATTAAAAAACATAAAAAAAAAAAAAACATACGCTTCGAATTGAGAACCTCCCCTTTTTTTGGAAGTCGGTTAAAAAAGTAAAAACTAACTTCAAAAATCTTTTCGGTGACCTGCGTGATGGGAATCTTATATAATTTTGGTTACGCCCTGTATTTGCACCAATTTATTTCAGACCTAATATTAATCGATTTTCCTGATCGCAGTCACACTTTATCAATATTGTATCAGATCCAATCGGAATATTACCATTTAAACAGTTTTAGAAAATAGAAAGAAAGAAAGACAAGAAAGAAAATACATTTATTCAGCACGGACATTGACAACACACGAGAGAAATAAAATAAAAATTAATTTAAACCTTCAATCAGTAAAAAAAAAAAAAAAAAAAAAGAGAAAGACAGAACAAAGTAAAATAGTCATCCTATTCTACTTTGTAAATAAATTCCTAAATAAAAACTACAGAATAAAAACGGATATAACGTTTAGATAACCTAAATAGACAAAGGTCATTGAAATCACTGTGTGTATAGTAGATGTACACACGAAGCAATATTTTTAGTAGCAATCTGCATATGAATTCAGTTTCAAATTGTTCCTATTGTATAGTTTTATTTACACTATGACAAATAGGTAACACACGCACTCCTGTGCCTCGGAAAACACGAAATATTTATCTTTTTCTGCATCCTAAAGAGATACGATGCAAAGAGGTCTCTAAAAATAAAACTCACCCGTGTATATTGCCATCTACCGGGTACAATTCCAAACGGCTTGCTACTGAGAATTTCCATACAGAAAAAATCTGGTATTCGTACCCAGAACCTCAAACTCAGCAGCCGCGCTTACAACCACGAGACCAAAGGAGCAGATATAGTAAAATATTATAGTTTAAAAAAAACTAAAGAAAACGCTTTTGTCATCCAAACTAAACGTGTATGCAAAATTTCAGCTCAATCGGAAGCCGGGAAGTGGGTCAAATTTAACTTCCAAGATTTTTTTACATAGTTAGTTAGTTACAAGTGAAGCTAATAAAAGCGTTTTAAAAACAAAACTATACTCCGTTTGAAATAAGATTAGACACGTTTAACAAACCCTTTTACAGTGTATTCAACCGATTTTGACTTCTATTCCGTACGCATAAGGATGGCATTAAAAGCAAAAACGTATTTACGATAACAAATGTTTACTGCAGCTGTGATTTGTCATGTCACCAACGTAATAGAAGTCAAAATCGGTTGAATAAAGTGCAAATGGAGTTATTTAAATTTCTAATGTTATTTCGAACGGAGAATAATACATTTTTTTTTTTTTTTTTTTTTATAATAGAATAGGTCTTTATTTCATGTAAACCAAATATAGGCACTTATGAAATATCTATGATGTCTATGATGACTATGATATCTTATCGTGGATACAATTTACGGACATACGTGTCACATGCAAACACATGACCAGGAACAACTATCTGTAGGCAATACACATATTTATTCCGTTAGGGGGATCAAACCCGTGGCACGTAGCGCAGAAAGTCAATCGCTTAGCCACTGCGCCAACTGTGCCGTGAAAACTATTTCGGAAAATTAACAAAATCTTACTTTCTCAATACAAATCAACTTTATTCCATTTATCGTTCTCAATCCAAATCAACTTTATTCCATTTAACGTTCTCAATTCAAATCAGTTTTATTTCATTTAACGTTCTCAATTCAAATCAAATTTATTCTATTTAACGTTCTCAATCCAAATCAACTTTATTCCATTTAACGTTCTCAATTCAAATCAGTTTTATTCCATTTAACGTTCTCTATTCAAATAATTTTTATTCCATCCACGAACCTTTAAACCTATCAAACCTTCACTTAAGAGTCCACAAGAGCTTCCCACGCATTTCACGAAAAAAATACGTTAAGAGATCCCAAAACCACTGGGGAAAGAGAATCACGTCGTCAACTTACGAGACGTTATCAAAAGCCTCTCTAAAAGCCTTATTTGTAAAGCTAATATCTTTCGGCACGTAACGCGTAAAACTAATGTTAAGATGATGGTACCTACAAAATAACAGTTAAGTGCTTCTACCACAAAGGCGTTGTCTTTTACAAGCTTTTTCTATTTTCCAAACTTTTGTACGTGTTTTGAGGATATTATTGTGGTAATTGAGACAAGTGGATGGCGTGTATGTTTGTCTAGCTTTTCAATTAATAATAATAGGCCATTTATTTCAGAACAATAGGTGAAATTTAAACTATTTTTAACGACTAAAACTATATTATGATAAAAGAGAATTAATTTTGTTTTTTTTAACAAAAATCTCTCTGTTCTGCGTGCCTTGTGGTGTGGCATATGGGAACTATGGGACCGACCCCGAAACCGCGTAACCAAAATCGACTATTTCATACAAATACCTAATTCAAAATTACTTGACTAAATGTATGGACCAGCTGTTGATTTTTTTCGCGATTTCTTTGTGAAAGTTGTGCACAATGATGACAGCTATAACCCCTTAAAATGACCTTCGCTAATGAAGTAGGATCTTATATACCTACCTATCGAGCGGTTTCACCTTGAAATGTGCTCGAAACTTTTGATAATTCAAACTATCGCATGACCTAAACAATATCGAATAACAAAACTTTTCTTGGAACGGACCACTTCGGGAATTAAAAGTAAGTTTTAAGGGCTTTAAGTTAATAGGGCGCTTGCTCATTATCCGATAATGACACCGACACGATACGATATCGGCGGCAGTAACAATAACCTGACCGTCAAAAACCCCCGACTC
The DNA here is from genome assembly GCA_932294325.1 of Allophyes oxyacanthae. Taxonomy (NCBI): domain Eukaryota; kingdom Metazoa; phylum Arthropoda; class Insecta; order Lepidoptera; family Noctuidae; genus Allophyes; species Allophyes oxyacanthae. The sequence continues at coordinate 1,449,219 of OW028629.1, read as the reverse complement.
CAACTAGAAAAAGAGCTGTAACTTTTGAACGGCTGAACATATTTTCATGAAACATAACTAAGATGATACCCGATTAAACTAACAAACTAGCTTTCAATAAAAAAAACTGCATTGAAATCGCTCCATTCGTTTTGGAGCTACGATGCCACGATGCCAGATACACAGATATACATATCTACAGATCCACAGATATACAGATAAACAGTTCCACAGATACACACTACAAACTTATAATACCCCTCTTTTTTGTCGGGGATTAAAAACAACTGAAAATATTGATGTCGACGACTACATAATGCGAAAGCGGTTGGTAATAAATATATGAAAGTGTATTTATTTTTTTAGCTCCCCTTTTATTTCTCCTGTAGCGTGAGTACAGTTTACAAACATACAAGTCACATGCACACACACCCCGACCCGGAACAACTACCGGTAGGTCATACAAATATTTGTTCCGTGCGGGGATCGAACCCGCGGCACGTAGCGCAGAAAATCGTATATCTACTCCACGAACCGTGCCGTCATATAATACCGATATCGGTATCGGTTTCGATACCGGCTAGTGTGAAAATATCTTTAAGGTAGTGATGGAAACAATGTCGAAATTAGTCATTAGTCAGATTTCCAACTAAGTTGGCTTTGTTCCGCCAAGTATAATCCGTTGTTATGTATGTAATTGTCCCTATATATTTATTCGCCCACGCGCAACAGGTTTCCAAGGTCAAAGACGAGGCGCGCGCAGAGGAAGCTTCCGTCGTTTCCTGCCAGACTATTCCCATTGAGAAATGATATCCGGTTAGATTAAACTGCCGATTAGATTCCCGGTTTATTTTCGAAGAATGTTAAGTTATGTTTCCATACAAATCGCGCGGCCGCGTTAGGTATTATGTCGCCACCCCGCGCGCACACAGTGTGATATCAGAAAGAAAAGAAAGAAAAAAAAGAAAAAAAAAAAAGAAAGAAAAGTATTTATTTGACACAGAACAAAAACGATTTTAAAGATAATATAACAGAAAAATAAAAGAATAAACATGTTAAACAAAAAAAAGAAAAATATTTATCTTAAATAAAAAATGGATTGTACGTCGCAGCTGTGTCAAAAAGGCTTTCGCTCAGCTTAAGCTGTCGCGCTGCGAGCAGCCCGACAGCGCTGGTTTTCAGCGGGAGCCACATCGAGTGACGGTATGTGTGCCTACGTGTACAGAAAATATATCACTACAAAAAGTGGATGACGAACGCGAAATCGCTGCTAAAAGTGGATGGGATTAAGTACTTGTTCTGTGTTTTTATTTACTCAAGAGTCTATGAGGCTGATGAATTCAATTTTGGTGCCAATGATTATCAATTTTGGTGGCCACTTTCGATTTTGGTGGACGATTTTAAATTCTGGTGGTCACACTAGAATAGAATAGATCTTTATTTCATGTAAACCAGATACAGGCACTTATGAAATGTCGAGACTCTAGGTGCACGGTTCCAAATAGTAGACCCTATGGAGAAGAACCGGCAAGAAACTCCATGGTAACTCTTTTCAAAAAATAGATTATAATCTTTATCAGTACAATGTTGCGGTAAGAGCTGCGAGAATAATGTAATTTAATGTGAATAAAAATAAGACTAGGATAATAATGATTTGCCTGTGAATAAGATTGCCATGGCAGTTACAAGCTGACCAGTTCCGACAGACGCTACACTAGACTTTGAACTCAAATATCTCAAAAACCTATCAATATTTTTTCAGATCTCTTATTGATCCCGATAACTAGGACTTTTTATTTTCATAACAGGTCATTATTTTCTCAAAAAACTGAAGAAAAAATTTCACCACCAAAATTGACAAAATTTTGCATTTGTTGATACCCATATGGCCGTTATGTACGAACGGACTATAGGTACCTACTTCCCAAGTCACGGGCACATAAACCCCTCAAGAGGTAGGTTACAAAGCCAACTCGTATGTTGATTGCCGCTTCTAACGAGTGCCCTATTACGATCTCAACCCTTTCAACCCTTGCCTTATATTGTCCTCATTGTCAACCCACCTTCCCGTCAAACTTTTATTTACTCCAAACTTTTCCTACCGATTTTTTTACGAAATTGGAAATACGGCGGCGTTTTAAATAGAAATTGTTTTTTTCTAATAAGATTCAAAACTCAAACTCAAAACTTTTTGACCCCCGATAAAAAAGAGGGGTGATAAAAGTTTGTAGTGTGTATCTGTGTGTCTATCTGTGGCATCGTAGCTCCAAAACGGAGGGTCCGATTTCAATGCAGTTTTTTAAAATTGAAAGCTAGTTTAATTGGAAATCATCTTAGTTATGTTTCATGAAAATCTGTTCAGCCGTTCAAAAGTTACAGCTCTTTTTCTAGTTGGAGTCGGGGGTTTTTGACGGTTAGGTTATTTATTAGTATAGGCCATAAAAAGGTACTTAGCACGCCTACAAATCGTTGAGTAAGTCCTTCCATGGAGAAGAAACAGCAAAAAGAATATAAAATCGAAATCTGTAGTAATATTATTTAGCCCGTGAAACGCGGCGCGGGCGGTTTGCATTATGTGGTTATTTTTTATTTAAGTTCTTACATACATGTTTCAGCAATAAAAAATAATTCTGATTTATTTTAGTTTTACTTGATCGACAATTTAAAGCTTGATCGCCAGTCATCATCTACCAACCGGTCTGCAACAATCTTTTATTTTAAATGGACCCCTGTTAAAACTAGTTGGTGACCCCTGAGCTAAAGATTTAATTTGCCGTCGTAAAAAAATACGTAGAGAATTCTATTGGATTGCACATTGGAATGAAAGGTAGCCAAGTCAACCTACGGAATTTGACAATTAACTAAGAAAATGTTTCGATTTTCCTCCAAAGAATTTTTCTAGTTTGATTTGAGACGGACCACAGTGTAAGGTTTTAAAAGAGCTTTCCAATGGCGTATGGCTGGCGTGTTTCTTTACGTACGAGTTTTTTGTTTCTGTCCTTATTAAGTATATTTTTAATTAGTTTTACTATTATTATTAATTTTAATTGTTATTACTTTTTGTCTTATAAGTTTTTATTTTTTATTTCAGTGTAGGTTACAATGCGATGTCTAATAAATGTTTTCTTTCTTTAATTTTTGGTACTGGCAAAGTTCCTTATATCATCATAACCATTCCGTTCCAATCTATAATCAAAATCATTCTGCAATAATTAAAGAAAACACTCACGTTTATTCTAAACCAATTGAAGATCATACGTTTGTAATAATATTGTTTTAATTTAATTAAATATTATTGCTATGTTTCTTACAATATGAAGTCAAATAAAACGGGTTGTTCTTATTTGGTACCGATATCATTTCCTCAATTAGTATTTACGCAAGTTGTTGATTTTAACTTTCATTGTTTCAATTTAAGTTCAGTGTTGAAGACACCGTAATGGAGCCGTAATTTTAGTTAAGTTTAGGCATTTGTTGCGAGAAGTTAATTTTAAGGTCTTTAGTTAACCTTTTGAACAAAGATATTCAATAAAAGCTAAGTACCTAGGTAGCATGTAAATCATAACAATACTAAATTCTTATCACTGTACATATTCATCTAAGAATTTTTGTCGTAATTTAAATGAATCATTATCTAAGAATCGACTAGTACCCAGATAAGCAGAACGGCCCACATGTCGCTGATGTATGCATTAAGTCCAATGGCAAAAGAAGGCAATCCAATAACTAGGCGCAATCAAACCCGTGATACTGACCATTCCCCAACAGAAAAAAACTACCCGAACTGTCAATCAAAATCAAACCCAGAACCTCACTTTGGATAGCCGCGCTTGCTACCGCACACAGCATGTTGGATTGTTTAGTTAAATTGCTACAAGGAACAATGCTACAAAATTTAATATACGACATTAACGTTGTTTATTTATACCAGCTTATAAATTCAACAGTATTGTATTTCCTTTCCCTATTTACGTAGTAATAATTTAAAAGCCAATCTCAAAATCAGAACTTATTGTCATTAACCTATTCAAAGAAAATAGGCCTTTTCAGAGATCGTCGCAAGCGCTCGTCCAATTATGGCACCCACGTTTAGGCCCTACAATATCATCGTATTTATTTTTACAATAACGCCCACACAAGGTGTTGACAAAGATTCTTTTCGGTATAAAATCGGATTATTTAACAAAAAAACATGTGAGGAATATATGGAGCAAATGAAATATTCACTAAGTAGGAACGACTTTAGAGGTGTTACCATGACCTTTTGCTTTGAATTCATTTGAAATTCAGTCAATAATATTATTTCAATTTCTCCCTTATATCTTCGAACGCAAACGAGAGGTGTGTTATGATTGGCGCCTGTTATTATCAAAGAAAATATGTTAATTGCCACCATTCAAAAAATACATTAAACGTACTTAAAAATTATCAAAGTTGTGTACAGTTGACTTCAGCACGGGTCATGGTTTTCAGTCCATTCAATTCTATTCCATTCTTCTATTCTATTTTTATTTATTAAGTGAAGAGGTTGGGTGCTATTACCCTTAGCCACTGCGACCTGTGAAGATCTATTGTGATCTACGTCTGTGTACAAAATATACAGGGTTATTTTTAATTCACCGACAATGCTATAAGAGATGAAAGTACTTATCAATATGAACAACTTTTACTATGGGACCAACCCTGAATTCGCGAAAAAAAAAAACATTTTTTTTTACATTTTGATCGAACAAGGTTGAACTTTTGTATGTTATGTTTACAAAATAACCTGTGTTTGGGAACTACCAACATTTTCAAACCGGTCGTGTCATCGCCGTCCAATGAGAGTCCAGTGCAATGACGCGACAAAGTGCGCTAATTGGCTAACCATTTTTCCCATAACTTCTTCCTGGACCGCTGTATTATAAAATGACATTATTACATTCGCTAACGAACATTCATACTTTATCATTGCATATTTATTTTAATTAATACCCGTAATAAGCCGAGCTAAGTAGCTAATATGTAGTCAAATACACGAAGCTAGATCACGTCGCTACAGCCTGTATGTATTCATTTGAATAGATGTGAGAAGCTGGGAGTATCAGTCCGTCCGTCGTAGAATAGATATGAGAAGCTGGGAGTATGTGTGAGATACAGACGGACAGATGGACTATCGGGTCGAAACTATAAAGTTACCTACAACCAAAAAACTGCAAACCAGCGTCATTGGTGTTGCCAATGACAACAAGCTGATCGATGCCCATTTTCTTGCACATGAGGGACACACACTTCCATGCTTTATTTTTCATTGTTTTTATTTTAAGTAATTTCCTGGTTTTTTTATTTTTTATATTTGTTATGTGTGCATGCTCGGTGTCCTGTGTGCAAAAAATAAATTGATTTTCTTTCTTTCTTTCTTTCTTTCTTTACAAAAGCTAAAAATCTAAGAATACCTTTACAAGCGCGTATCCGACGGTTACGACGGTTTACAAGCGGTTATTAACAAACAACAATAGCCAGCTGTTGTAAACGCAATAACTTTGTATAAGAGTATTGTTTAATGTATAATTACGGCGTAAACAATTGACGGTAAGCAGGCCTATGGCTCTTGTGTTTTAGAACGGTTGCTTCCTGAAAATGTTACAGGCTAATTAAGATAATATTGTTGTTTTATTTTTATATCAACAAAGGATTTTAATGAGGATTGAAGTTTAGTTTTTTTATATTGGAAAATTATTGGCGTCGTTGAGTTCCCTTCATTGTGGTTGAGCTTGGCGATGCTGACGCGCGTTCGTGAACGGGTGCCGTCTGTCGGGCTTAGTCAGCCTTTAACTGCTATGGCAATCTTATTCACAGGCAAATCATTATTATCCTATTCTTATTTTTTATTCACTTTTTTCAATATCCTCGCAGCTCTTACATTGTACTAATCAAGATTGTAATCTATTATTTTAAAACAGTTTCCATGGAGTTTCTTTCCGGTTCTTCTCCATAGGACCTACTATTTGGAACCGCGCACCTAGAGTCTCGACGTTTCATAAGTGCATCTGGTTTACATGAAATATCTATTCTATATTCACAAATTCTTTTATTTTTTTATATTCATATTTTATTTATATATTTTCTGTACACGTAGGCACACATACCGTCACTCGATGTGGCTCCCGCTGAAAACCAGCGCTGTCGGGCTGCTCGCAGCGCGACAGCTTAAGCTGAGCGGAAGCCTTTTTGACACAGCTGCGACGTACAATCCATTTTATTTAAGATAAATATTTTTATTTTTGTTTTACATGTTTTTTTATTTTTATTTTTCTGTTATGTTATCATTAAAATCGTTTTTGTGCTGTGTCAAATAAATACTTTTTATTTGTAACACGCTTTTATTAGCTTTACCCATAGACTTATTATCTAAGTGACCCTACTTATTTTTTCTATGGCTACATCTGTAATTAACCAACTATGTAAAAAAATCTTGAAAGTTAAATTTGACCCACTTCTCGGTTTCCGATTGAGCTGAAATTTTGCATACACGTTTAGTTTGGATGACAAAAGCGTTTTCTTTAGCTTTTTTTTAAACTATAATATTATTCTTTCTTCTTCTTTCTTTCTGTATACTTAGTACAATCAAGGAGAAATCTAGTGTATTATCACAGTTTCCTCGAAGCCGCCTGTCAGTCGTCACTGGAGCCATAAATGCAGTCGTAAAGTCTAATCATCCGACACAAAACGCTTTGGAATTAATAAATATTAATTTATACAAGCTAGTCCATTAGGCAGTGGCGCGCAGACATTTCTTACAAGGTAGGTAAAAACAACATAGAGCCATGTTCACCAACAATATAACAGACTTTTTTTTTATTTATTTTTTATTAGGTAGGAACAACAAACACCTACACTATAGAATGTTAACAATAAAGTACATAAAACCTATAAATAATAATGTAGCCCACAGCGCTGTTCACAGATTAACATTTGGTATAAATATTAAGTCGCTGGTAAAATCAGCTGTTCATGCATGACGGTTACATTATAAATTACAAGAAGTAAAATGCAAGTGTAATAATAATTATGAGCTAAGTGTCTCATATATAAGATTACGGAATCTTCATATAGAGCATATAAATATATCTATGTGTTCAAAGGTCCCATTGTATGTTTCATTCGCCGAATTGGTGAACGTAAAACGTTTAAAATGAAAACGGCCGTTTATTCATACTAGTGGTCGCCTAATGGAGGAATTTGTTTGTTTGTTTGTATGTAGCGGGTAATCACTTACTAATAATTCGATTCTAAAATAATATTTCACTATAGAAAGCTACTCTAACCCTGAGTGATATATGCTATATTTTCTTTTGATAATAATAAAACGCGCGGTTCAAAACGGGGGCAACCGATAGACTATAAATATAACTAGTGGTCGCCAAGTGGTCGAAATTCGACCGTAATTTTAGCTTTCTGCACTCCTTCTCCATATAAACTTTAACTATGCCAAATCTCATACTCCTCCGTGCGCGAAAAATGCTTAAAAAGGGGTACAAAGTTTTCTCTTCACGTATAAATATGTAGATAAAAAGTTCCTGTTAAACGGATGATTTTGTCTTAAACGTCTGTTTATTTGTCGGTGAACTTAGGCCTCAGTGTTGTATTGTCAAGTTAAACGATGCTTGTGATTGGCTATTTCTCCCTACACGACAGAACGACCTAAATATCCTTATATTAGCTGATATTACAGACTCACATAAACTTTATACTTCATTTATTGGAATAGGTTAGCCGACAAAAAAGAGGGGTGTTATAAGTTTTAGTGTGTATCTTAAAAGTAAAAGTAAACTTAACAGCTTCTGAAGTCGGTGCCTTTAATCTTCAATGCACCTAGCTTGATAGTGGCACCGACTTCTGAAGCTGATAAGTTTTTAAGAAAATTATTTTATACTTTTTAGTTTTTTGAAGTCGGTTTTTATTATTATTGCATGTGAAAATAATGTTTAAAAATAATTTTCAAATAAATAATTTTTGTTTCTTTCTTTCTTCATTAACACGCTTTTATTAGCTTCACCTGTAACTAACTAACTGACTATGTAAGAAAATCTTTGAAGTTAAATTTGACCCACTTCCCGGTTTCCGATTGAGCTGAAATTTTGCATACACGTTCAGTTTGGATGACTAAAGCGTGTCCTATAGTTTTTTTTAAACTATAATAATATTATGTTATTTAGTTAAGAGCGTCTTAAAACACCTCTCGTAAACTACGCAAAACTTCACTTCAAACCCAACAAATTCACGTGACAAACTATTAGATAATTACTCTGGACGACTAACGTTTGCAACACAATGCATAGTGCGCCAAATCACATATTGTTGGACAAAACTGTCAAACGCACAGCACTGTGTTCAAAATGATGTACGTCTAAAATTGTATCGTCAGTTTCAATTATTCCGTTGATTACGGCTCGGTACGTTTATTTTAATGGCGTTTGCGCATGTGAGGTTTAATAAGAAAGTCGGAGTATAATTTAAAACATGCCTAGTAAACAAAGAATAACGATTTCTACCAACTTCTTACATAATTTCGTCCCACAACGATATTTTCCACGATAAATGCCATTCGTAACGAGATTAAATCGTTAAATTTTATGATATTGTCTCCCGAACTCACGAAAAACGCGGCCATATTGTCTGGCAAATTAAAAGAGATCATGTAATGAATATTTCTTCACAATGGACTTATTTTTATGGGCTTTTGTTAAAGAATCTTTAAAAATGCAATTTTAACATGTCCCTTAACGACTATTGCTAGCATTCATTGCATCCCACTTTGACATTTTTTATTTCTGCTGGTTGAAACAGTAATAATATTATGAATGTATTTCGTAATCTATATATTAATACGTGAAGAGAAAACTTTGTACCCCTTTTTAAGCATATTGCGCGCACAGAGGAGTGTGAGATTTGAAAGCTAAAATTGTGGTCCAATTTTAACCACAGGGCGACCACTAATTTAAATAAATGGTTAAGACTCAATGAAATTCAATAAAATCAAATAAACATAATGTTTGATGCACAATGTATGTGACTGTAATAATATATGTGTGATTATGTAGGTACCAACAATATTAACTTTATCAACAACTATTGCTTGACGATGTTCTTTAATAAACTTTACTCATAAGTTTAACACACTGCAAGTAAACTAGGTACAAAGTAATAGATAATGTTGAAAGCACTGCCATAACAAACTCAATCTCCGCTAAGAAACTCTGAACATTCTTCATAAGAGGCAGTACATTATACTTTCAAACTAGTCTAGATTAAAGATTTTAACTTTTAATATCAAACTTGATACTTGGCGGGACAAACTGACGGTCTAGTACTAATAATATTATGTGTGTGTTACAGCTCGGCCACAGAGCCAATCAAGGTCAAGGTTATAACAAAAATATAATGTTAGGGGATAGGGTTGCTCCATAACTTACAAAATTTGTCCCGAAGTCCTTCCCTCTATGTGCTACGGCTAGTCTTCTGTCTCTGGGAAAGAGGACTCACGGAACAACGTTGAATTGTAGAAGCGCAAGAGGAACAGAAATATAGTGACAGGAACACAGGAGAACGATTTATTGGAAGTACTTGGTACATGTTATAATAAAAATTGAAAAGTTTGTTATTTATAATAAACTGTTATACTAGTAAATTCACATGATTTGTAAAACTTTCATATCATTTCATAAAATTAATAATAATTAAAAAACAATAGCTGTGTCTTATATCAAAGCTTCTGAAGGAATGACCAAAAAAGGAAATGAAAATTGATGACGAATAGTAGCGTTCTAAATTTGAATTTGAATTTGGAAGGATGAAGTGGCCACTTGGCCAGTGATGAAGTTGATTGCCAGTATTAAATGATAAAGAAGGACTTCATCACAGTGTATCGTTACCACTTGTATTCCCCAAAGGGCAGGTAAGGCATAGTGACTGTGTGGAACGCACATTTTACTGATTCCATAGCCATTTAACAACCACACTTCAAAATTTCCAGCTGAAAGAAAGAAAGAAATAAAGTTTATTGGCACATAAATGCTAAAAACACAGAAAATAAAAATAAAATAAAATCAGTAGTTGTGCCAAACGGGCCAGCAGCTCAGCATAATGTTGAGTGTCAGTACGTTAATACTGAATACCCAACGCTGGTTTTCAGCTGCTATTGAGAATTTCCTAATAGAAAAATCCAATAACATATAGCCCGATTCAACCTTGGACCTCACGTACAGCAGCCACTTACAACTACTATACCAACGAGACACTCTGCTAGACAACATTTAAATTAAAGCAACCAAAATTAAAAAAATATCGACGTTCAACCAAGTCGGTCTCACGCGTAGCAGATTGCTACAGCGGTGTAGCTTTATGCTACGACACCGTAGCTCGCGTAGCAGACCGTAGTCTTATATTTTTATAGTCAGTGACTAATCTTGAGTTTCTCTTCTCCCATAGTTGTATTTTACTCGGATTTCTATAGCTATGATTATGATAATGGATTGCAAACTTATTTTAATACATTTATTTATACTAGTGGCCGCCCTGTTGTCGAAAATCGACAGTAATTTAAGATTTTTGCGCTCCTTCTCCATATAAACTTTAACTATGCCAAATCTCACACTCCTCCGTGCGCGCAATATGCTTAAAAAGGGGTAACAAAGTTTTCTCTTCACGTATTATTATATAGATAAAAAAGTGATTGAGCCCGCAATCCCCAAACTGCTATGCTTCTAAATTTCAGTACCTACCAATATTCCATAATCAACATCGACAGAGCCCTCACGCAAGCCCATTATTAATTGTTGGGTGTCACAATTTTCTTCTCCTAAATTCTTTCTTTTAAACTTTGCTTTCTTTTCGATTTCTCCTGTATCATGGGTACAGTTTACAAACATACATGTCACATACACACACACCCAGACCTGGGACAACTATTGGTAGATCATACAAATATTTGTTCCGTGCGGGGATCGAACCCGCGGCACGTAACGCAGAAAGCTAATCGCTTAGCCACTTCACGAAACGTGTTGTCACGTGCATTTGTATTTTTTTTTTTTTTTTTGTATTTTTTATTCGAAGACATTCTGATTTCCTCACGATGTTTTTTTCACCGTTAAACTATTGTTGATAAATAGGGCCGAGATTAATATGTAAATATATATTTTTAATTTAAATGCCTTTCGTTTTTTCATTTTTTTCATTTTATTTTCTACATACATAATATGTAATTCGGAGCGAAAAAATGTATCTTTTATTTTCCATATTTTATCATATTTCAAAGTTAAACCCATTTTTTTTTAAAACATTACAAGCATCCATATTTGTATTATAGTCTATGTACCATATTTTATAACTGACTTCAAAAAAGGAGGAGGTTATGGATTCGAGACGGTTATTGCCATTTTAAATATATTCCTAGCCTTAATTAAAAATGAAGAAATTTGACGCATTAATAAACCAATGATTTTTATAAATATCACGACGAATTGGTCAGAGTTAAAATGAACCAAAGTATGGGTGCAAGGCTATTTGTTTTAAGCGACATTTTGTCTACTATACAGGAGAGCCAACTGAAGTTAAAATTTTCAGAAAAGTAATAGATACGACATGGTTGGCGCAGTGGTTAAGCGATTAGCTTTCTGCGTTACGTGCCGCGGGTTCGATCCCCGCACGGAACAAATATTTGTATGATCTGCAGATAGTTGTTTCGGGTCTGGTTGTGTGTGCATGTGACATGTATGTTTGTAAACTGTACCCTCGATACAGGAGACATCCTAGAGAGGGGCAACGTAAAAAGAAAAAAGAGAAAGAGAGATACACTATCTCTTAGAATGAAGTCTTAAATACGCAATGTTTTTTGCGCCTAAAAGTACTGATTAACTACTAACTGCGGACTCAGCCAAGTCATTGTTTGTAGTCTGTGCCTTGCTTGACTGGGCACGGCATAGATTATAAATTCACCCACAGACCTGTTTATGTTTTAAGTTTGTGTTGCGGTCGGTATAGTCACATCGTTCGGTTCATTGTTGCTGGTATGGCCAGTGTTTGGTATGGATACTGCTATTTTTAACACGCTTTTATTAGCTTCACCTGTAACTAACTATGTAAGAAAATCTTGGAAGTTAAATTTGACCCACTTCCCGGTTTCCGATTGCGCTGAAATTTTGCATACACTTTCAGTTTGGATGACTAAAGCGTGTTCTATAGTTTTTTTGAAACTATAATATTATATTAATGTACCTATGTGTGTCGTGTTTTTGCAGGCATATTTTTTTATCTTTATTTTTTTTTCTTTCTGGTTTAAATTAATCCCAGCTCTTTTGACGCAGAAAAAAATTCTGATTCCGAATTTGTATACTATCCCCATAGTGTCGCTTGAAACAAATAGCTTTTCACCCATCGATTATTATAATTCCATCTATAACTTTTAACATGTCAACAGATTTTCTAGTTTTGAAACGATAAAGCAATTTGAGGGTATACATTTATTTTATTCGGATTTATTCATGTGAATAATTCGGGTATGCCCAACTAGTTTCGGACTCGAATGGATGCGCAATATATTCGCGTGAGTAAAACCGAATAAAATCATAAATATGGAAATTACAATACTACATTGAATATTGAAACTTTTGTGGAATTGTTGACTCAATTGAAGCAGTGGCTACGAGTATCACTTGGTTTTCTGCTCTAAGTATCACGGGTTCGATTCCGGCGCGACACAAATATTTGTATGACCTACAGATAATAAAAATTATAGTTTTAAAAAAAACTCAATCGGAAACCGGGAAGTGGGTCAAATTTATTTATTTTCTTTATTCTCCTTACATGCTTTCATATGCATTTAGTAAAAAGCTGTTATTTCACCATTAGAAATTACAATCAATGACTTGTTACAATTTTATTATAATTAGCACAGATAAAAGATCCCAACAAATAACAGAAATTTGTTTGCTAGACCCGTCTCAGTAAACGCACTAATAAAAAGTCGATATGCACTTTGCTAACTAAATCTGCTTACCGCCTCACTTTGTTATCATCCGACGAGAGTATAGACTCGACGACTTTAGAACGGACGGACGAGTTTGTATACAGGGTGACCGGTAGAACGAGAAACATAAAGTGCGAGGCATAGTTATAGTTTATATGGAGGAGTGCAGAAAGCTAAAATTTAAAAATAGTAACAGTTAAAAAATATACGAATACAAGCTGTAATTGTGTTTTTTCAACGGTTACTATCATTCAATTTAAAATTTCATAGGTATTGCAGGGAATTAAGGCAAACACCACACGTATTTTTACACAATCACAGCTGACGTAATTGAAAAATAATTCAAAAAATTATATGCTATGAATAAAGAGGTATAATTATTTGATAAAAGACCCTCAACTAAGTTCAATTTAAAAAAAAATGAATTACGATCGAATTCCGACCACTGGGCGACCACTAGTATTTATTTAAAATCCTATTAAAAAAAACCACCATCAATTCTTTAGGACGATATGTCCGATATCTGGTGATCCTGTATAATCTCTTTGTTATTTTACTTCCTTCCCGTTACCCCGGAAACGTTAAAGGATTCAACCAGTTGGATGAGCAGGCATCCAACATTACACTGATTGTAGATGTCAGTCGCACATAAGAGCCCTAGGCTCCAACATAGTTGACTGAATCAGTCGTGGGCGAATACCCTGGTCCATTCGTTGATAATGAAAAAAAAAACAGCTGTCCCATACGTTTAGGTCGAGTAGGTTTTGATATGCAGTTGTATGGGACAGCTGATTATTTTTTTGCGATTACGATGTTGGTCCCATAGAGAAAGTTGTTCAGTTTGATGGTCTGATCTATACCCCCTTAAATATGTCCACGCATTTCTGATACACGTTGTAAGTATTAAGTTTTCTTTCACCAGACATTATCTCCTTTCCGTATCGAATATTTTCCTGATTACAGCCTCTTGGTAACAGGTTACAAAATATTTTAAAGTAACAAGACCTTTTATTTTAGCATTGTCATGAAATTTAACAGGATCGAGTTCATTACTCCCGGATCTATTCTCAGTAACCGCTTTAATGTGAACGGCTTATTTTTTTCCTTGAAAGCCTTAGAGAGTAATAGGGATTATAATGATTACAATCGCAATGTCCTTTAACCTTTTCGAAGTCAATGACAACCATTAATGACTTATTACGTTAGAACTGCGGCCGGACCAACCTTTTAAGGTGAATAACATACGGTGCAGTGCTCTGAGAGCAAATGTGACATATACAGGGTGCCACAGATGTTATACAGGGTGCCACAAATGTTATCACATTAAATGGAACCACGTATTTAGTATCACGTTCTGTGACCGTACACAGAAAAACAATCAAATCCAATCAGTAGTTTAGCCACAGGAACTAATTTAAAATTTTATAATTTTACACATATCACGATCTCTAGGCAAAGTTTGAAAAGTCTCCAACGTATTCTAACCAAAATTATTTTTATTTACACGTGTAGAACTTTAATTTTTAAATTCATCATATTTATTTATTTTACCTTTTTTGCCTTGCCTTCGTCCGTGTGTCACTGGCCTGCAGGGGTGCCAACTGAAAATCAGCGCTGGGCTCTCCGCGCCCAGCAAATGCTGAGCTGGCTACCCTTTCGGCATGGGCATGCTTGACAACACTAATGAATAGGATGACTATTTTACTTTGTTCTGTCTTTCATTTTTTTTTTTTTTTTTTTTACTGTTTAAAGGTTTAATTTAATTTTTATTTTATTTCTCTCGTGTGTTGTCAATGTCCGTGCTGAATAAATGTATTTTCTTTCTTTCTTTCTTTAGAACAGATAAAGGTGATATAAATTTCTGCTTCGATGTCCCTTCACTTGTCCGGGGTACGCCGGATGTATATAGCTATTATCACTTGGGTAAACATTTTCTGCGCACCTCAAACGGGTCATTTGCGTATGTTAAAATATTTTAAAAGTACAATGATCGTTATAAGCTTAGTATTATGTATTCGCTTCATTTATAATTGTCCCCTTACTTTACCTAATGACTAACATTAATCAACGGGGTTTTTACGACCCCCAGCGGTACTCACAGCCGAGAAAACACGGTATTTGACATTTTACCTGTTGAGTATTCAAACGATACAGTGCTAACTTTTGTCGTGTTTGCAAAGCTGTAGCCAGTTAACAGACCACAGTTTGTTTTTTTATGGGTTGACTCGATTGGGGCGTTTCTTTACGAAATTTTCTTTCACCGTTAAGCCGGGTTTCTACTGGCACCGGAGCGGGCTCCTTACGGGCTCCGTTTGACTCACAACGGTAAACTTCATAGAAGTGCTTCCACCAACAAAGAGTCTAGCTGAGATGACTGATACTCTGTCCTCATTTCTCTTTTGCAGTGGAAGGTAATTGTCAAAACTCTTTCTTAATGGAAGGTAAAACTTATTTCAGCTAGTTGGGGTCCGTTCCATCCAGCTAGTACTTGCTCATTACCCTTTCGCAGTGGAAGCCTGGCTTAAAGCAAACAATACATTTTCCCAAGATTTTTTATTTATTTATTTAACAATTTATCTTTAACAAGGGTAACAAAATAACTGAATATTAAAATCGGTCCAAGTTACACTGTATTTTTAAATTCTAAACCTCTCGCGGGAAATTGAACTAAGTTGGACCTTGGAACTGAGATTCTTGATACCTGTAGGTACGTAGCTTTTGAGTAAATTATATTTGGTTAGAATATAAAAAAGTAACATTAATATCAATAATTAGAATAATGGCAAGATCCCATACATCATTTTAGGTGCCTGAGATCGATTTGAAGCGTCCAGAAATGAAAAAATGTTTATTTTAAACATAATCAACGATTTTTTTTGGTTTAAGAGGCCACATAATGTTACAATTCCGTTGAATCCTGCATAGAGTGCTCAACGTACTAGTAAAACTATATTTTTTTAACATAAATAAAATTGTTTTGAAGAATTGGTTTACAATAATTTTATTATTTTCTAGTAACGAAATACTATGTAACGTTAAAGTGGCATCTCTGGTGTTTCTAAATATTTTTCTCCCTCAAAATCTACACGGGATGTGAATTTAATCAGATTAATTTTAATGTGGTGTGGTGTGGTGGGTGGTGGTGTCTGGTGAGTCTGGTGTAGGTAGTGGTGAATCATAAACAAAGTTATCCAAGAGTAGAAAGAAAGAAAAATCATTTATTTGCTACAAAAACAAGACACACTAGAATGATAGACACAGGTAATAAGAAGAGGACAGGTGCATAGACAGAGAATACATTTTTTTAGGATGGCAACAGTGTAAAATTGAGTAGAAAAAATAATAATTTAAAAGAACAAAAATATGTGGGTATATTGCACCGACTGCGCATCACCTATTCAGTGTGTGTCCCGAGCTGTAGCAAATGTAAATGTAGTAGATAATTATGACGCATGACTCATGCTCGCGAACGGGTGCCGTCTGTCGGGACTGGTCAGCTTGTAACTGCCATGGCATTCATAATTAAAGGCAAATCATTATTATTATCCTATTCTAATTTATTTATATTCACATTAAATTACATTATTCTCGCAGCTCTTACCACAACATTTGTACTGATCAAGATTGTAATCTATTATTTTAAAAGAGATTCCATGGAGTTTCTTGCCGGTTCTTCTCCATATGACCTACTATTTGGAACCGCGCACCGAGTCTCGACATTTCATAAGTGCCTGTATTTGGTTTACATGAAATAAAGATCTATTCTATTCTATGGAGAATTAAATAATTCCTGGTATATTTATTCTCAAGAACAAGAAAGATTGAAAGAAAGAAAGAAAAAGAAAGAAAATCAATTTATTTTTTGCACACAGGACACCGAGCATGCACACATAACAAACATAAAAAAAAAACCAGGAAATTACTTAAAATAAAAACAATGAAAAATAAAGCATGGAAGTGTGTGTCCCTCATGTGCAAGAAAATGGGCATCGATCAGCCGATCGAGTCGATTGGTGAAATTGGTTCTAAGTACATGTTTGCTAAATACTCCGAAGTAGCGAGATGTGTTGCATTACATTACACCACTGATTACATTACACGTTGCACGTATGTTCTTAAAAGTCACGTACAAGTAATAAACGTGACCAAACTTCAGTAACGATACATTTAGGAATAACTAAAAGTTAATTTTAACTAATTAAGAATCCATTAGTAAATTACTGTTATTACTGAAAGGGTAACAAAGTAAGTTAAGTCAGTTTGTCGGGTTAAAAATTGCATCAAATTCAACGTCGCTCTCTTTTTAATCGCCGACGAAAAAGACGGGTGTTACCTATGTGTGTAGTGTGTATCTGTGTGCCTGTCTGTGGCATTGTAGCTCCAAAACGGATGGACCGATTTCAATAAAAATCATCTGAGCTATGTTTCATAAAAATCTGTTCAGCCGTTCAAAAGTTACAGCTCTTTTTTTCTAGTTGGAGTCGGGGGTTTTGACAGTTAGGTTATTATTAAAATAAAATATAGCCTATGTAATTCAGCCTGAAGCGTTTTATTAGTGAAAGAAATCGGTTCCGTATTTCCATATGTTACAAACAAACAAACCTCTATAATATATCTAATATTAAGTATAGAGTTAGTTCCCGACACCGACAGTGTAAGTAATTGATCAATAGTTTCGTGTTCGCACTTTTTTCATTAATTATCCAAACATACATATCATAACTCCTATATTCCCCAAAGGGTTAAGCAGAGGTATATAATACACTACTGTTGTACATCCATATTTCTCTTATATAGGATAATTTTTATGTAGTGCACATAATTTGTATAGTGATTCTGTTCTTAAATGGAACTGCAGTATTGGGATATACTTTAAAACAAAACGAAAATTCGACTTAATATGGGGGACACGTTTAATTTACTAGCGCAAGCTATACAAAATCAAATTTTTATTTAGTTTTGGAATGAAGGTTGAATGGAAGAAGTTAGGAAAAGGCTAGGCAGATGATTATGATTTTTTGTATGTTTGTTTCTTTGCTTGCAATGGATAAACTTAAAAACTACTGGACCGATTTA
The DNA here is from genome assembly GCA_932294325.1 of Allophyes oxyacanthae. Lineage (NCBI taxonomy): Eukaryota > Metazoa > Arthropoda > Insecta > Lepidoptera > Noctuidae > Allophyes > Allophyes oxyacanthae. The sequence continues at coordinate 1,431,158 of OW028629.1, read as the reverse complement.
AAAAGTTCTTTCACCAGCAGAATGCTACATTATCACTGAGTAACATAGGCTATAATTTATAAAGATATCATGCTGGCGAAGCCGCTGGCGGAAGCTAGTTTGTTTAATAATAAGTTTTTAAACATTAATAAAATTTGCCCGTTCATACGTAAAAGTTTGAAAACAAAAATGTTGACGTATTATTATATGTTTTAATAAAAACCCTCCCACACTGGACAGTGGACATCTTAAACATAATTTCTCATCGACAACTGATTGGTCTGAGACAGGATAATTTGCATGTTAATCGATTAATCACGTTACCTATCGCGTTTGGGTGAAGAGGGGAGAAATAGACCACATGTTATCAAAATGTCATCCAGTAGTAAAAAATATTGGTAAAAAAGTATTTAAATGAGTACAGGGTGACTTGTTCAACGGAAACATTGAAGGAGGGTGTTGTACTCATCATTATGAACAACTTTTACTATGGGGAAAAACCAGAGGCCCAATTCTCGTAATTAAAAATGTTCAAAATATAGTTCGGATCTCATTCCGATCTACTACCAATGTCATAACTGTCACAAATGGTATTCTCCTACCCTAACAAACAACGTCAAACGTGACATTATATTGTAATGAGATCGAAAGTTGAATAAAAGGCAAATCGGTATTCTGCTAACATTTTGAACCGACACAGATAATAAAATTGACACTCTCGTCTATACACAAACGTCAAAAATGAGATTGTAAGAAGATTGAATCCAAATCATACTGGAATCGGACTGAACTTTAAGAGGAGTAGAATACATGACTTTTTGTCAATTCATAATATAATCTCAGTTCGGTCAACTTTCAGTCATATTATAAATTAATTACGAGAATTGGGCTTCTGAAATCGCGAAAACAGAATCTGCTGTTCCGTACATGTAGTAGTCGAGTAATATTGAAATAATTTTATGGATAAATAAATAAAAAATTCGCGATTTTTCATTTGGTCCCATCGTAAAAGTTGTTCATAATGATGAGCACAATAACCCCTTAAAGGGATCGGGCCTAGAAAGGTAGGACCTTGTATAATAAATAGTTATAAAAAGTAATAAAACTTGCAAGAGACCATTTGCTCATTAGACGTTCTGCTACATAGACATTTCGATAATTGGACATTTTCCTATAAAGACAATTTGCTAATTAGACGTATTGCTAAATAGACATTTTGATTATTTGGACGTTTTGCTACTTAGACGTATAGATCGTGAGGCGTTTTATTTCATAAAAATACATATAAAACTTGGTACAATATACCTCGAACCTCAGGACCAGTGTAACAAAATGGACTCTTACCATGAGACCGCACATTGATTCTCATCCCACCTAATTCCTAATACACACAGATTGGAAGGTTCTTCGATTCTCCAGTAGCCGCGAGATAAGCCACGTCTCAGTAATTACTTCGACATGACCACGAGAGTTATACCGTCTACTTTCTATTAAAACTCTTGAGAAATTGATATTAATTTTCTGAAGCTTGGGACTTCGTTTTTATAGTTGACATTGATGCGTCATGTTTAATAGAAACCAAAGAATTATTATTTGAGTGTAAAATATATTTTTTTATGCTTTTGATAAATCAGCAAATTACTCCTATGGTGGGCAAGAACCTCTTCTCTGAATAAGAGGGTTAAAGCCTTAGTCCACCATACTGACCAGCGAGTCCAACGCATAACTAAAATGGTAATGAACATCGACTCTGGTAATAAACTTCAATACGATAGTAAGAGATCAAACTTCGATCTAACGTGTAAAAAAACAGTCCAATCAAGAAGTTGAGACTCCTATCTTCAAGATCAGTAAAATAATTATAAAAAAGCTCAAAGTTTAGTCTCTCTCGATCGTATTGAAGGTTATTACCAGAGTCGATGATCATTACCATTTTAGTTACGCGGAAGACTCGCTGGTGCGGGTTAACGGACGACACACACCACCGAGAATTTTTTGGAGCTCAGGTGTGCAGGCTTCCTCACAATGTTTTCCTTCCCAGTTAATAGATGATAATCAAATTTTGATCCCACATACGTGATTTTACGTCCTTTGGTAAACTTTATTTGGTTGTTATTTTTGCTTTGGGATGTTAAATAAACTTCGTTGTATACAGCCCTTTGTCCTCTGAATCTGTTTTACTAATAGTAGACCTCAACCGTTTGGAAAAATATCACAATTATAAAAAAATGTTTTTACGATTCTTTTTAGTTTATTTTGTGGACATTTGGGCCTAGTTTTTGCTACACTTGTTTCGTGTTTGTTTGTATTGTGTTATTGTTATGTAAGCTTATCGGATTAAAAATATCTTTGGACTTTTTTTTAACATCGTAAAATGAAACAAGTGAAAAAACGGGTTTTTTTTTTTACAATATCCTACAAGCTCTTAGCAGGGCAGAAAAGCTGCCCAGGCATTTTCAGTATAAGCTGACCTTTCATTGTACGAAAAGCCTATACAGTGCGAGGTTAGGACATACTAGAAATGCCTGGGCAGTTCCATTTCTGCCCTGCTATAACAGTTGGTATTAAGCCCCCTGGAGAGAAGATTAAACATTTTGGACTGAGGAAGAATTGATTAGTATGAGAAGTTAACGCTACTACTTAGATATAGATAAATTTTGTGCATACTGACCAGTACCAGTTGTATAACCTATGTGCCGTGTCTGTCGGGACTGGTCAGCTTGTAACTGCCATGGCAATCTTATTCAGAGGCAAATCATTAATAATCTATTCTTATTTTTTATTCACATAAAATTACATTATTCTCGCAGCTCTTACCACAATTTTGTACTCATCAAGATTGTAATCTATTATCTTAAAAGAATTTCCATGAAGTTTCTTGCTGGTTCTTCTCCATAGGACCTACTATTAGGACCCGCGCACCTAGAGTCTCAACATTTCATAAGTGCCTGTATCTGGTTTACATGAAATAAAGATCAATTCTATTTTATCATACTTTTGATATATTATAAAACGGAATATTTAAAAAAACCATAAAACAAAATCTCCAATTACTGATCGCTGTTGTTACAAAAACGCCTTCTGTCCTCACGAATAAACATATAAACAAATATATAGGTATAGGAAATAAAACCGTTTTACGTTAAAAGCCAAAAATTACTAATCTGTAACCAAAGTAGAGATTACATTTTTTTGAAGTCTTTTCAGATGAATAATAAAACACTTTTACCGGGAATTTCCGTAAATTTATTCCTTTACGTCAGATACAAGAGGAAAACGCGAAAAAGTACTGATATCAATAAACGATTTTTTTTACCTTCTTTCTTTCATAGATTTTGTTTACCTTGCGTAGGTACAGTCTAAACAGATATACCTAATATAATTATTTGCAGTAATAAATGCAGTTTAAAACAAATATATTCAACTAAGCTATAATAAAACGAAACTTAACTATGACAAAACATAAAATTAAAAAATACAAATATTTAAACTATACAAAATGAGCACTTGAGCGTTAAAGTACTCCTCCTCATCGCTGTAGATTGGCAGTGTGTCCAGAAGACTGGCAGCATTGCCACGTTGAATGGCAATGTTTATTCTTTGACCAAAGAATAGCCCAGCCCTCGGGTCACGCGTAGCGTCGACCAACCGTTTTGCAATGTGTCTAAAAAGCACACGTGCATCCCCATGATCATTTCATCCATGAGCATTTCAGTGCCAAATGGCTAATTATTTATTTAAACTAGTGGTCGCCCAGTACTCCTTTTTCATATAAACTTTAACTATGAAAAATCTCACACTCCTTAGTGCGCGCAATATTCATAAACAGGGGTACAAAGTTTTCTCTTCACGTATTAATATCCTTTATAGATAAAATAAAATATAGTGTAAAAAAACCTCGACTGACCCAAAACGGGCGTATGGATTTCATAGATACACAAACATAATAACATTGTGCTCAATTGTCTGTAACATTTTTATTACCATGTTTCCTTGTGTGCACATAAATAAATAAATAAATAATAATATAATATACACATCATTATCGTGGGTTGCAGCTGAAAACCAGCGTCAGGTGGCCAGTATCACTGCCTCCTGACATTATGCTGAGCTGCGGCCTTTTGGCACAATAAATCATTTTATTTTATGTTTTATTTATTTTGTGTTGTGCTAATAAACTCTTTTTCTTTCTTTCAAGAGCTCTTAGCCAGCTGTTAATTTAATAAATAAAGCCAAAAAAGTAAAAATTAAAAACTATTTAATCTCTTTCACGTTCAGTTTAACAGCTAATCATCTTATTACATTAAAATTGATCGCATTTTTCTTATGTACTGTCCCCATTTTTCAATACACAGGCGTTCACCTGGTCTCGACAGAACGAGATCACAGATAAAGCATGTTTCAAGTAGATTAGCGATAATATCGATATTGTGGACTTAACTTGTTATAGACCTGATGCTGAGAAACTTATCGATACTTTGTTAGTTTAAAATTTTGTGAAATGAGGTCTAAGTGGTTTCTTTCAATTTGTTAAGTAAACTGTCCGAAGTTGTGTTTTAGCATTGCGGTATAACTTTAAAGTGGATTTTGAACCAAGCTTTATGATTTAAAGAAGTATCTACTTTACCGACATATTTCTTTCTTTCTTTCTTTTCTTTTTTTTAAAAACGTTGCCCCTCACTAGGATTTCTCCTGTATCGAGGGTACAGTTTACAAACATAAATGTCACATGCACACACAACCAGACCCGAAACAACTATCGGTAGATCATACAAATATTTGTTCCGTGCGGGGATCGAACCCGCGGCACGTAGCGCAGAAAGCTAATCGCTTAGCCACTGCGTTAACCGTGTCGTACATAGAAATATAAGATCCTGTATTTTTACATGTAGGTACAAGTCCTATTTAAAGGCATGTAAAAAATAACATCAATCGGTAGACGGTTATTGAACCTACAAGAAATAATGATGTTTGGTATACAAGATCTTACCTACCTTGAAATTGTGTAAAAATAAAACAGCTGTTCCATTCAAATAATTCAATATAACTCGACTACATGTATAGTTTTATTTTTTCGTGACTTCAGGGTTGGATCCATAGAAAAAGTTGTTCATAATAATGAGTACAATGACCCCTCAAAGGGATCCGGACTAGAAAAGTAGGACATTATCTTCTATACATATATTAATACGTGAAGAGAAAATTTTGTACACCTTTCTAAGCATATTGCGCGCACGAAGGAGTGGGAAATTCGGCATAGTTAAAGTTTATATGAAGAAGGATTGCAGAAATTTAAAATTAATATTTAATATATGGTCGAATTTCGATCACTAGTAAAACAAAAAGCGATAAAATTATTTTTTTAGTATGTTACTAGTTATGGCCTATTATAGTAGTCCATATTGCTTTATTAACCAATCCCCAAAAGACGTTATTTTAACGTTGTCCCTATTGTTTACCAGGAACTGTTACCCGACTTCTTCTCCACTCGACATAGTTTTGTGTACCCTAGCGTTACCCTATTATGACGGTCACAAATTAATTTATAAAATATTCTTCAGATATAAAATCTTCTTAAATCTTGCAAAAATAAAGAACATCGCCCCATAAACTCCGTGTTCTACAAACTACTTATTCAAACAAAAAATAATAACATTCCATTATGAAGAACATTATGCAAAAGGGGCCATTCTCCATTGTCTGGGTTGCATTAATTTAAATTTCACATTGTTGACATAACAAAACCTTCGCAGACGCTATTTTAAGTTTGAAGTACTTTAAAATTAAAGAGATATGCTCCAAGTTTACTTAAGGTGGGAAGAATATTCCCGCACTTAGTTAAGTGTTCCTTTTCTCCCCACTCTACTCGATAGTTGGAAATTGAAAATATTTCTTTGGCGTGAACTAAAAGGTCGGTTTCTTGTTTTTAATAGTGAAATAGCTTTCGAAGTAATCGAATTTCAATTTTAACTATTCTGCGGTATTTAACCTTTTTTTAACTGCTTCTGAAGTCGGGACCTTTAATTCTTATTATTGTAATTAATTGAGGTCTATTTTTTGGTACAAATATAATTTATATACGCTATAATTATGTGGGCCCAAAAAAAATTGTCTCCTTTGCTTACGTTAATGTTTCGTCTCTTGAGAACTGAGAACAGAAGTCCAGGAAATGGACGCATAGTAACTCTAAGGCTTACATTCAGAGACGACTGAAACGAGTCTAAGCGTGAACTTACGCTTCCATCTGTCAAACTTACGAACAAATTTTGACAGATGGAAGCGTAAGTTCACGCTTAGACTCGTTTCTGTCGTCTCTGAATGTAAGCCTAAGAACCTAGTTAGACACAAGTACTGCGCTGTCTATTTCCAATTAGTAGCTCGATTTCCTAGCTTCATTTTCAAGGGACAAACTGTAGACAGAGTTCCGGAAATATTTCCGGTAATTGACTATGGTTTTTTATTCGACTGGGAAATAGAAAGAAAGAAAGAAATAAGGTTTATTGGTCAACACAATACATGGCTAAATCACACAATACAAAAACACAAAAGCTGGAAGTGACATAGCAGTTGCATATTGAAGAAGGCTTACTTCGGCAAGTCACGACAGGGAAGAATTCACAAATATCCATAAATAGTTTTAAGGATATGGGTAAATAATTGAACAACTGCTTCATGGACCAGTAGCTCCTTCAAGCTTTTTCAGTACGTCTTGCAATTTCCTTATCTTGTCCTAAAGGTTATATTTCATATGTCATAATCGGGACCCAGCAGAATATCAGCGTCAGGTGTCATAGCCTGGCACATGCTGAGCTAGACACCCATTTGCTACAGCTCGGGACTGAATAGTCAAAAGGCAAGGTGATGCTCAGTTGGTGCAGTGTACCTATATAATTTTTATTTTTTCAAATTATTATTTTTTCTACTTAGTTTTACACTGTTGCCATCCTAAGATTATTTTTTTTCTCCGTCTATGCACCTGTCCTCTTCTTAATATCTATGTCTATCATTTTAGTGTGTCTTGTATTTGTGGCAAATAAATGTTTTTCTTTATTTATTTTCTATTTATAAAATCTGTAAACCACTTGAAATAAACAATTAATTTCAAAAATACGTCGCACTTGCCCACCGATCGCGTAAAAAACCTCGGCAACAATCGCTTTACCGCATTTAAACGGACATCACAGCTTTCAAGGGTCATTTAATTTCCATTGACTGTACTTTAACTGCCAGTTATAGGTTAACTGCTAATAGAACATTGAGTGTCATGGCGACTCCGTCAAGCTTGGAATTACAATTTTTATCTAGATATATAAATGTTAGATTTTTTCTGTGAATTTAAATTTTGTGGCATAAGGTATTAGGGACCATCCATAAAGTACGTCACACGTTTAGGGGGGGAGGGGGTCGACGAAGTGTGACATTATGTGACAAGGGGTGGGTGATCCTAAGTTTCGTGACGTCACATTTCAAAATCATATTAAAAATAATTTAAATGGAAATAAAACTAATTTCGGAACTGCTGTTTTAATTTAATAATTTCTAGATGTAAAAATGCAAAATATGTGACATCACACTAGGGAGGTCTCACAAATGTGATCAACTGTGACAAGCACGGTAAAAAAATCACGAAATTAGTGTGACGTACTTAATGGATGAACTCTTATCTGGATTTGTGATTTTAAAAAAACTTGCTGATTCACCTATTTGCCAAAGTGTTTTGAATGAGGCCTGAGCCGGAAGGTAGGCATCAGAAGCCCAATTCTCGTAATTAATTTATAATATGACTGAAAGTTGACCGAACTGAGATTATATTATGAATTGACAAAAAGTCATGTATTCTACTCCTCTTAAATTTCAGTCCGATTCCAGTATGATTTGGATTCAATCTTCTTACAAACTCATTTCAATCTCATTTTTGACGTTTGTGTATAGACGAGAGTGTCAATTTTATTATCTGTGTCAGTTCAAAATGTTAGCAGAATACCGATTTGCCTTTTATTCAACTTTCGATCTCATTACAATATAATGTCACGTTTGAAGTTGTTTGTTAGGGTAGGACTAGGAACAAGCATACCAATGGAAGTAGCATATTTTAGACGAAATTTTAACACCGGTTTGACTTCTCGCTCTAAGAGATTATGACATAAGAAAAAAAGAGATGAATATATTTCCTCCGGTTACATTTTAATACAAATGTGGCCAGTGTGATATATTTCCAATAGTTATTGTATATATCCAAACTAGAGATGGGAATTTACGTATCGATATAATTATGATTTTAAAATAGTGAGCAATTTGTTCAACATCTTAACCCAGATATTGCTGAAACCTCTGAATTGCTCCGATCTTTATGTAATATAGAATATGATTTATATTTGATCTATTGTAAATAGGAAAAATATTTTAAAAAATCTTACTCTTATGGGAAAGTCGGAAAATGGTGTTCGTTATAACAAACGCTAGCAAAATGCACTACTATGAAGTGGTCCAACAATGTTGAATTTCAGTTAGATTTATGCTGGCAATTTATATAATTTTACAGGGTTTTTGTTACTTTATTGAAATATCTATAAATAAAACAAGAATGTAGCTTTTGCATCGGAAATTTATTAGAGAAAACAATATAGGAACTATGAGATATAGAGAGAGAACAATAGGAAATATGAGAGGAAAATATGTTGAAAAGACATGTATATATCAAATTATGATAAAGTTCAAAGCAATCATTAGGGTGAAGGGTAACATGTTACACAGATGATGATGATGGTGTACATGTTATGCAAAAAACATGCATTTTAGTGGCAGCTAGCACAGAGAAGTTGGTTAGATCTATGCTTTATCATATGTCCAATTATCATTACGAGGACTTTGAGTAGTGCCCATTCATGTCTTTTCAGGTTTCTTAACCATTTCTCCTTTAACTCTGGATCTTTTGGAAACCTAGAAATGAACAATATGTGTGTTAATAATTTTTATTTTGGTTAATAATTTAATTGTTTGACTGTAAGATACAGGAAAATTCTATTAAAGTCTCTTAAACAGAATCTTTTTTAAATAATTTGGAGGGACCTGCGATTACATAAATGAGTTATTTCTGTAAGTTGTATGAAAAAGTATAATAATTTAGTCGAAATATACCATTGATGCGTTCAAAAATATAATATAAATATTAAGAATTTTTGTTGCTAAACAAATATATCATCCAATGCTGAACATGAGCTTCTTCTTACAAATTAACAATTTGTATTTATTTGATTAAAACAAGGGTAAATCCATGTTTTAACAACACATTTATAACCCGACAATACATCGATAAAATCGAACTATCGACAACAGTGTACGTAACTAGGTGCCATCAAAATAGTATATCAAATGTCATTTTCTCATAGGTTACTACGATTTAGGCGAATTATAAAAATATTATGATAATAATCTCTAAATGACTTTATCGAACCGTTATAATATTGTATTTACTTTATCCCTACAGCAAAATTGACAACAAACTACAAGTAAAAACTTACATAATCAAATCAATACTTACCGATGGAAAGATGTCCTATTGTTGCTTTCACTTAATACGCCCATTCGGCCTTTGCAACCAAGGGCTACACAAGCCATGTTAAATTAGGAAATCGAATTTATATTATATTCCGCACAATAAAGCACTGAAACTTAGCAAATTGCAATTATCGTGAACCTGAAGTGGTAGCCGCGCGGATACCAAGCCGACTCAACAACTGACACTTTGTCTTTCAAGATGACGTTGAAGTTACGAGTATGTTGCTGTCACTTTCTTTTACAGAGAAAATTGTCATAAGATAAAACGAAAAGTATGACAGTTATTTCTTCGTTTTAAAAATAATACTTCCATTGGTATGCTTGTTCCTAGGGGTAGGAGAATACCATTTGTGACATTTATGACATTGGTAGTAGATCGGAATGAGATCCGAACTATATTTTGAACATTTTTAATTACGAGAATTGGGCCTCTGATTGAAGGCCGTTATTAATAAATAAAATAGCCTTTATTTACTCTGACCTTTGCACAATTTGTAATATAATAAAACATAAACTATACTAACTACTATACTTAACTATACTTATTTCTATTTTTCCTATATGTACATAACTTAACATTTAATATCAGTTACCAGGTCAGGTTGTCTTGCGACATAGGCCTCCTCAAGTTCCCTCCACTTTTGCCTGTCCATAGCTGTCCTTCTCCAACCTTTGGGCAGATCGTCTTCCCATTTTTTTTCTGCCTTCCTCTACGTCTTTTTCCGTCCCGCGGGTACCATTCTGTTACTTTTTTGGTCCACTTTCCTGTTGTTAATCTCATCATGTGACCAATCCATTTCCATTTCAAGGTTCCTGTTTTTACTTTAACATTTGCTACTTTTGTGATGCGCCGGTCGGTTATTACTTTTTTTTAAAGACTATTGTTATCAAAATTTGCTTACGTTAACGTTACAATACGTTAAAAACATTCGTGCTCAGCGCTCTGAACACCAGCGCAAAATGCAACTTCACATAACTATCGCGAACTCTTCAATAGTCTTACATACAATAGTGCAAAACAAACTGCCCACAATACTGCGCCAGCATTGTTTTAGAAGGGAGAAGTTTCATTTAACGTTTGGTATGTTTGCAATAAAGCAGAACGTGCTATAACGGTGTTACAACACCTTTAGGTAGTTTGCACACGACAGATAATCGATGGCCGGACATTTTTGTTTGTCAAAATATAATAAATAAATCCAGCCCATTACTGTCCCACTGCTGGGCACGGGCCTCTTCTCAGAATGAGAAGGGTTAGGCCTTAATCCACCACGCTGGCCTAGTGCGGTGTAGTCCGCCAAAATATAATACGTCGGGGTAAATATTAGGTCTTACTTTATAATAAAAGGACCTCTGCTCCATAATAAAAAAATACATTTTTTTTTTAATCTTTATTTATTTATGGAGGGTTTGATCAGACATGATCATGCCACCCTCATAGGCCACTCACAATACTCTTACAATCTACGTTTAATTGCCAATTTGACAGGCTCATATAACATTCTGGCCTCCTCTGATCGAGGATGAGCCAAAATGCTATTACATTTACCAAATTCCCTTAAATCAATATTTTTATTGTGCATTAATATTATCCTTTAATGACTATAACTTCTTAAAGGTAATTATGTTTTTTTTTGTTATGGAACAAACCCTTTATTCTCGTAAAAAACCTCTGCTACTACAATTATTAGTCTAACTTAGCAACTGAGCTAGGTTTGATCTCAATCGGTTGAGTAAATCCTGAGATACAGCTTGACCCCTCTATTCTAAAGCAGTCCGGTACAAAGCAGAGGTCACGATTGATTGGTTTTTTTAAAATAAGCCGCGGACACAGATTAATTATGTCCACAAAGCCTTACTTTTCTAGTCCCGAGCCCTTTAAGGGGTTATAATACTCATCAATATGAACAGCTTTTACTGTAGGACCAATGCTGAAAACCTGGAAAAATATAATTAGTTGTTCCATACATCTAGTAGAGTAGGTAATATTAAATTATTTGTAAGGAACAGCTGATATTTTTTCGCGATTTCAGTTTTGGTCCTATAGTAAAAGCTATTCATAATGATGACTAGGACTAACCCTGAAATTGCGAAAAAAAATCAGCCGTTCCATACAAATAATCCAATATTAGTCAACTAAATGCATAGAACAGTTTTTTTTTTCAATATTTAAATGTTCATGCCATATTAAAAATTGTTCATAATTATGAGTACAATACCCTCTTCAATATGTCTCTCGTTCAGCCAGTCAACATATACATATAGACCATAAAGTTATTATTACTAGTTTATTTAATAAAAATATCACGTTGAAATAATAAACCATTTTCCGAAGATCTATAATTTTATTACCGTTTAGTTTTATTGAAATGAAAACTGAGATTTATCGAGTGTTAATGGTTGTCAAGTAACTAAATGGGTGTTAAAGTTTAGCTCGAGAATTTACGACCATGAAATTAAATCTGCCTTATCCGTCACGCCATTATAGCCAAAGGGTCAAGCAGAGAGCAGTATTGCACTGCGCGTCACTACAGCATTATGCTGAGTGACGGCCCCTTTTAGCCCTTTTTGCACAAATGAGGCGGATCGTTACTTAGTACTTTATGATATTATGTACATATTTAATTTTTTAAATCCTGTTTTGCTTTTCCTTTTTTTGTTATATAATAAATAATAATAAATCATTTATTTCAGAATTAATTCCATAAATTATTAGTAATACTTAATGCTATGTTAGTAAAATGTTGAGTTTAAATATATACTAATTAATTTAATTCAATTTACATAATTCCATGCTCAAAATTGAAATCAAAATTAAAAACAAAAATTAAAATTAAAATCATAATAATTATACGTGTTTTTTATCATATTTTCTTTCGTTGTGTTTTGTTAGCAAAAAACAAAAATAAATAATTTTTATTTCTTTCTTTCTTTCTTTCAGACGAATAGGGATTATGCAAGGCCTTTCTCCCGACAATAATTTCTATGGTATTGGATTTGTAATAATAGAAAGGCGGTATTGTTAGGAGGTTCTTGTCTCTGCGGCTCTCACCAGCGGCACCCGCGGGTCTACCGCGTAACCAAAATTGTAATGAACATCGACATTGGTATTAAACTTCAATACGATCGTGAGAGCCTAAACTTTGAGCTAACTTGTATTTTTTTACCGATCATGAAGATAGGAGTCCCAACTATATGATAGGTAATTTTTTTACAAGTTAGCTCAAAGTTTAGGCTCTCACGATCGTATTGAAGTTCAATACCAATGTCGATGTTCATTACAATTTAAGTTACGCGGTAGACCCGCGGTAGCTTGAACCACACAGGGTCCAAGCTACCGGTGGTAAGCAAAAAATAGTAATCCACGCGCCAAAAAACTATCAGCTGTCCCATACAAAACTTCAATCTCTACACGAATGGGACACCTGATTATTTCGCGATTACGATGTTGGTTCTTACGAGGGGCTCGCTACATAGCTACCGCGCAGATCAGTCGATCAGTGAGGTTAAGCTGTGGTTGCCGCGGTCAGTCCCTGGATGGGTGACCATTTCTTCGAACATCGAGACCCCTCCATGCCTCGAATAGCACGTTAAGCAGTTGGCCCCGGTTGTCATACGGAATACCTTTGACAGTCGTTACGGAAGTCAGCAACCCAAAAAGTCTGACAACCGGTCTAACCTTAGGGTATCAGTGTCTCCCAGTAATTGGGTGGCGGAGGTCAGATGGCAGTCGCTCTGTATAAAATACTGTTACTCCGCCGCATCTGGGTTAGACTGGGAGCCGACCCCAACGTAGTTGGGATAAAGGCCAGGCAGATGATGATGATGTTGGTTCCTTATAGAAAGTTGTTCAGTTTGATGGTCTGATCCACACCCTTAAATATGACCACGCATTTTTGATACATGTTGTAGATAGCCTAGAAGAACTCTTGTATAAGTTTATTAACTTGGGAGTAAACAAACTACGGCCGAACATTCAAGTTACCGAAGTTTAAGTGACCAAAGTAATATAATCAGGCAACTGGTAATTGATCTGAAATAATAAGTGTAAACTAGGTACTAATAAGTGTACTGTAGGGTGTGTGTACTGTGTGTGTGTGTGTGTGTTCTAGTGTCTTGTTGTTTTTGTGGCAAATAAATGATTTTTCTTTCTTTCTTTAATTAACGTATAATTGCTACGTATTATATTGGATTGTATATGTATGGACTTTCTATTGAGAAATTGTGTGTTCTCGATGGTGTGTATTATTTCTATAATACAATTTTATTTATTTATTTTATTTAAAATCACTAGAATTTCTCCTGTATCGTGGGTACAGTTTACAGACATACACGTGACATGCACACACACCAAGACCCGGAACAGCTATCTATGGAGCAACAAATATTTGTTCCGTGCGGAGATCGAACCCGCGGTACGTAGCGCAGAAAGCTTAGCGCCACCGCGAGTAGAGTGAAATACTTTACTATTATGCAAAAATAACTTGCGTAGAAAACGTTGATTTTTTGTGTACGGCTTCGGTACGTGATACCAATTACTTTAGTGTCGTAAAATCTTCAGAAACCTGTATAAGCTTTACATAACCTAACCGTCAAAAACCCCCGACTCCAACTAGAAAAAGAGCTGTAACTTTTGAACCGCTAAACAGATTTTCATGAAACATAGCTAAGCCGATTAAACTAGTTTTCAATTAAAAAAACTGCATTGTTATCTGTCCATCCGTTTTGGAGCTACGATGCCACAGACAGATACAAAGATCTACAGATACAAACTTATATCACCCCTCTTTTTTGTCGGGGGTTAAAAAGGACGCCACAAGTACACGAAACAAACATTCCAATAACTTAAAAAAACACTTCTATTTACTAACTTCGTACAAAGACAGTTTTCTAATAAAAATTCCCAGTCCCCGTCTGTTTACAAAACCATACGATTGAATTTTAAATGAGCCATGCATTCCTTTAGAACGTACCACCAATATAACTCACTGTTTGCCGAGCGAAAATAGCTCCTAAGCACCTAAAAATAGGGTTGTATGAGAGGTCAGGTTAAAGTGGTAGGGTAGTTTAGTGGGCTAAATGTAGACGTCGGTAACAGTTGCGGTTTGCACCCGAGCACCGGTTTAACTGTTTAGTTTGCAAGTGACAAGGATTTAAGAGCTGGAATGCTACTAATTTTCTGTTAGAAGTCAAAGGAATTTGTAATGTGTCTAATGCAAGCTGCACGCTTTTGCTGCACAGTGTATTTAATTTGAGCAGCATGTTGCTTTTTGCTACGCTTATTGTACAGCATCATAAGTAAGGGTGCTATACAAATATAATCATGTAATCATTGTACTTAGAAATCAAAGAAAGAAAGAAAATCAATTTATTTTTTGCACACAGGACACCGAGCATGCACACATAACAAACATAAAAAATAAAAAAACCAGGAAATTACATAAAATAAAAACAATGAAAAATAAAGCATGGAAGTGTGTGTCCCTCATGTGCAAGAAAATGGGCATCGATCAGCTTGTTGTCATTGGCAACACCAATGACGCTGGTTTTCATCGATACTTATACTTAAAGAAGTTTAGCATAGCATAACGGGAATTTCCACTCAAAATGGGAGTTGCCCGACTGGGGAAGTACCTCCACTTTGCAGAATATCGTAGCTAAATAATACTGCTCTTTTACAGTGTTGTATTACTGACGAGCAAGGCCGCCAGTGCTCCTTGGGGAAGCGTCGTGTTGGCAGTACCCAGACGCTTCTGACGCTAGGTGAACCGCTTACCATCAGGCAGGCCGTTTGCTTGTTTGTCACCTAAGTGGTTTTTTTTTTGTAAATCATGGCAATAAAATTCTGTTTGCAGAAATGAGTAAGACGTATTTACAATGTCTTATGACCTAGTTTTTTTGAATCTCTGTTCATCTTCCATAATATACAAGGTTTGTCGGAAAGGGAGTATGAACCCTTTTCTACTCATAATTATGAACAACTTTTACTACCAGAACAACACTATGGTCCCATAGCAAAAGTTGTTCTTAATGATGAGTACCCCTTCTGTGAGTACGAAATTGCGGGAAAAAGCTAATTATTATTATAAAGGTAATATATGCGTCTACTTTTGTGCCATAAAGACATTTCTTAAGATGAATCCAGCAATTAATATTAATATATTCTAAGCAGGTTTATGGAGTAGGTATACAGGCTGTGAGTGACATCATAACGAAAACTCATACCATGGACTCAGTACATAATTTTGGACCCATAATCGCTATAATTTAGGGTCGATGTTATCAAAAATTTGACGATTTTGTTCTTGGATCTTTTAGTTTGTCATAAAATCTGCTAACAAAATCATAAAGTTGTTGAAAAGACCGACACTAAATTCTAACACTGAGGGCACCAGAATTAGAAGGAAAGAAAGAAAAAAGAATAATTGATTCCTGCAAAAACACGACACACATACATTAAAAATAGCAGTATCCATACCTAACACTGGCCACACCAGCAACAATGAACCGACTATATGACTATACCGACCGCAACACAAACTAAATACATGAACAGGTCTGTGGGTGAATTTATAATCTACTAATTATGTACTGAATCCATGGTATTCGTTTTCGTTACAATGTCACTTACACCCTGTATAACTACACACACCCTATAAGTAGAACATATTTATATAAATAAATCTGTAATAATTGAGCTGACGGCTCTGAGTGGCGTGAAATAATTGTTTTGCTCATTTTCTTATAATTATACTTATTTGTTTCTATATTTTGAGACGCCATATTTTTGGCAGATTGCTTTTATAAAAATACAACAAGGATCTGTCGTAATCACCACTTAGCTAAATGGATGGTGATCATTGTACATATTTTGTTATTAACGTAGACTCTATCCTGTTTTTACTTGAATCCAGAAGAATTCTAATGCAGAACATAGCGACTCTAAGGCTGACATTCAGAGACGACAGAAACGAGTCTCGAGCGTGAACTTTTACGCTTCCATCTGTCAAACTTATGAACAAATTTTGACAGATGGAAGCGTAAATTCACGCTTATACTCGTTTCTGTCGTCTCTGAATGTCAGCCTAACAGTCGGGACCCATTATTGGGAAGAATTGAGCCGGATCTCGGTTTTTAATGGGTCCCGAATGTTAAAGTCACTAGGTTCCGCGTTTTGATTTCAAGTGATCCCCATTAGAATTCTACTGGACTTGTATTTATCTTTACAGTTTTTATTTGAAGTTCACTTTTTAAGAAGTCGAGTTTTTTGTTTTTTTTTTTTTTAATTAATTTTGTGTGTTCCTAACGGTGAGCAAGGTCGCCAGTGCTCCTTGAGGGAAGTAGTAGAAGGGTTAGCAACACCTGAGTGATGCCCCTGGCGTTAGAAGCGTCCATAGGTTACAGTAACCGCTTACCATCAGGCGGGCCATATTAGCTTGTTTCGTTTGCCACCTTAAGGCTAGCTACTACTTTCACTAGCTACTTTTTTCAGCAGATTCTCGCGATTTCGCGTTCGTCATCTGCCTTTTGCTTACAAAAAATAAGAAAATTAAAAAAAACCTCAGTAGTTTATTTAAAGAGTAGTTTAATAATAGTTTCTCGGTCATATAACGTCATAACACCCACTGAAAGATATCCTTATGATCTAGTAATATTGTTAGGCAAGCACAAAACGGTTTGCCTACCAGAATACAAAAAGTTTTTATACGTGAGACGTGGGTCATGTGTGAACTTTAACTCCATCAAAGTATATGTACGAAGTTGGCCGCTATAGACAGAGTTGATTGATCGACGTAGGCAGATAGGTAGGTAGGCAAATTCGTCCTTTTTGCTTTTAAGAATTGCTGGATTAAGTGCTAACCTAACCGTCAAATACCCCCGACTCCAACTAGAAACAGAGCTGTAACTTTTGAATGGTTGAACTGATTTTCATGAAACATAGCTTAGATGATTCCCGATTAAACTAACTTTCAATTAAAAAAAACTGCATTGAAATCAGTCGATCTGTTTTGGAGTTACGATGCCACAGACAGACACACAGATACACACTACAAACTTATATTACCCCTCTTTTTTGTCGGGGGTAAAAATGAGTTGTGGTGGTGCGAAGGTAAGTAGGTACAGTCAGCAGCAAATACAGTAAAACAACCCAAATGATCATAATTATGATAAAAGTTAGGAAAAATAAACAACAAATTGCATTTTAAAGACATTTTTTTTGTTTTTTTTTTCTACGGGCCATCATGACGTAGGTAATGTAAAATGGAAGTTTTGGCAACTAATTTTTGCTATTTGTTACCATAATTATGACCATTTTGACTGTTTCAGTGTACTGTGTAGCTGAGTCTGACGGTACGAACCGAATTTCGCTGAAAAGCCAAAATGGCAAAGATGTCTATGTTTTGGCAAGCCTTACATGCAACTTTTTGCCGAGTTATGGCAGGAACTAAACACACCATAGTTGTTTTGCTCAAGAGTTTTTAGTGCACATTAAAGGTAACATAATATTATGTGGCCGTCTTACATGGGCAGGTAACATTGCCGCCCGTTTTTGCCCGTATCTAGAATGACAAGATAAATGGTTTTCTTGTCTTCTACATCTTCTACATCAAAAGCAGGGTGCAAAGGTTCCCTCAGCTTTCAAAACGGCAACATCACCTGTTGACGTTTGGGAACGAGTTTGTGCGTTCTCTTTGGCTTACCCTATTTATCCAATTTCCAATTCGATCGTCTGGTCCGACTGTCTGATAAAGATTTCTAAGGAATCTGAAGAAGTCCAACATTCTTATGGAATAGAACGAAAGATAAAATTCGATTCATCCAAATTCAAAATCATCTCCAAATTCAAATCAAAATTCATCCAAAATTAATTTTAAAGCCTGTATGTAAACCCGATACACCGATATAATTAGTATTAGAGTTCAAAACGTAACCCACACGTAACGTAAAACGTAAAATACCCCGTTTTGAACTCTAATACTAATGTTAGTGACCATGCCAGTTTAAAAACTTATACCGATATAATTGTTTTTGTTTTTATTGCCAATGATTGTAAATCGGTAATAGTCTGATTGAAAATGGGTGACATGATCGCAAATATTATAAGATCTCTTCATTTAACGGATCAGACAGCGTAAACTCTGAGATGACGTCTAATAGA
The DNA here is from genome assembly GCA_932294325.1 of Allophyes oxyacanthae. Taxonomy (NCBI): domain Eukaryota; kingdom Metazoa; phylum Arthropoda; class Insecta; order Lepidoptera; family Noctuidae; genus Allophyes; species Allophyes oxyacanthae. The sequence continues at coordinate 1,412,461 of OW028629.1, read as the reverse complement.
GATGAATGGAAGAAGAAGACATATTGCGCCGACCGCAAATAAAATGGTTTAAGGAGAATGATGAATGATGATGACGATGATGATGACAATTGGATTAGCAAATCAGAAGCAAAATACATTTAATCGCTACATTCTACCAACAGCATTAAACTTAACGACTACTTAAAATTTAGTTGAGTTTGATAATTTGGCGGCTACACCCAAAAAAGCAAGAATTACTCTAAATCCGAGACAGTAGTAGAAACACCCATTTCTCCCCACGCCCTATAAAACAACAGAAGTTGAATATAGTTTGATTCGTGAATTAATACATACTAATCGAGTTTCAAAGTCGTCAGCGAACTAATTGGAACTAATTCGAACTGGTTCAAACTGGACAAAGGCGGCTCAAGGCTGGCAAAGCTGGCGAATATGCAGTTAATATTTCGACATACTGAAATTGATTTATTTTGAAGTTGTATTATGACAAGTTTTCGGCCACGACTTTGTAAGCGTAGTAAGTGGATCCACCACCTTTAAATTTCCTTCCAGCTAAGCTAACACGATCACCGTAACAGGATTTTGCCGTCATAATAAGACAAGAGTAAAACCGCCTAACTTTGCCTAGACTGTTAACTTTGCCTTCGATAGAAATTCCTTCAATTACTTACTTGTCATAATAATGGCAAATGCAGAAATTCTGCAACGCTTCCAGTCGAAAACTCTACGTATGATAACTGGAGCACCATGGTACTTGACCAACAATCGTATTCACCACGATCTAAAAATAAAAATGGTCAGAGAAGAAATCAAGGACTCACTACTGACATATACTAAACGAATCCATAAACATCCCAACCAACTGGCAAGAGATTTAATGAAGGAGGAACCAAAAAAATAGTTTAAAAGACTGAAAAGACGAGCCCCGCAAGATCTTCTTTAAAATAAGGATGATAAATTAAACATATGGACGTATCACAGGATACTTTACCATGCCCGACAAACTTAAACACATAACTCCAGTTAAATGTCGACAAGACAGCTTGCAGGAAAATGAAGAGATAAAAAAAAAAAAAATTGGCAATGCTTAGTCACGGAAAGTTATAAGTACGTAAGTTTTAGGCAAAGTGACTCCTAACTCAGTCAGGCAGATTTACCAATGTTTCACGGTCTCATTTCAGTGACATTATATTTCCACTGGACCCACGCAGTGATATTGCAAGGCAGTAATTTTGACAATTTCACTGTATGTGCAAAGCCGTTAAATTGTGATACGGACACTGATTTCACTAGTGAAATTATAATATCATTGGTTTGACAATATTCCTGCGACATATACAAAGAACATTGTCAGTAAACTGACCGTAAAATTGGACGATATTTGATTGAAAATACTAACAACGCAATAAAGTACACTAAAACTGTAGTTAAGGCAAGATCCCAATTGGAGATCATCCAAGACGAGAACACAAATTGAAACGTTTAAACTCTATGTTTAACTGTTGAAAACTAACTAAAAGTGTCACCAATTAGAACGCCCCGCTTAATTAACTTTCTAGAAAACAATTGATGTTAATTGTTGTTTGGGAAGAAAGTTGCTAATTGATGCAAATAAGGTGTCTCTATAATTCAGGCCTGAGATCTGTGGGAACACGGAAATAGCCTCCCCGTGTGACGATATGCGGTTAAAGAATTTATTTCCTCAAAAGAATTAATAATAGAATAAAGTTTATATGGAGAAGGGAGTGCAGAAAGCTAAATTTGAATAATAGTAACTAACAGTTAAAAAATATACGAATACAAACGGTAATTGGGTTTTTTTTAATTGTCACTAACATTCAATTTTATTTGTATAATTATCGTATTTTATTTGTATTCTACCAAAATTTTTAACGTTTCAAAAGTATCTGCAATTGACTTACTTTACTTGAATAAAAATGATTCTGTTTTATTTTAACCCTTCGCAAATTATTTTATATAGCTAAAAAAATGGTTTACTTTACAATGAAATCGGCCAAAAGGTGAGCTCCGAAATTTGAATATTGTTTTTTTAGGACAATATCCAAATACAGTTAATGTTTCGTGTATAATTTTATCTAATATTGGCGATACTTAGTCCAGTGTTTTGCTTTGCTGGCAACATTTGGATTTAATTGAAAAATTCAATCCGGTTGTGTCCTCCGCTGTTAATAGGATCACCTTTTTTGTTACTGTAAGGACTGCAAAATGATTTTAACATGTTAATTTGGGAAAATTGGCAGCAGAATTCTTTGGTGTGGCTACTAATAAAATTATCCTACGGTAAGCAATATTTTTATACCATAAATTTAAAAAAGATATTTTTTTTTTAAATTGCCTCGCGATCGATTTGTCTAAGTGGCAAAACGTCCAAATAATCAAAATGTCTATTTAGCAATACGTCTAATTAGCAAATTGTCTTTATAGCAAAACGACCAACTATCGAAATTTCTATAGCAGAACGTCCTATGAGCAAATGGTCTATAAAGAAATATAATACAACTTTATTTTTAGTACTTATGCCCAAATACTGAAACACCCCAAAAAGATTCAGGTCTAAATGTGTGAAAAAAAATTAAAATTATACAGGATGGTGTCGACGTTACAACATTAAATGGAACATCGTATTTGGCATCACGTTCTGTGACTACACAAAAAATCAATCAAATTCAATCAGTAGTTTAGCCAGTGCACAAACTAATTAAAATTTTCTTAATTTTACACATAATAATCTCTAAGCGAACCTTAAAAGGTCTCTGACCTGTTTTTACCAAAATAATCTTTATTTACACGTAGAATAGATAAATTTGACATAAGTTTCTACTTTGATATCCCTCACCTAAACGAATGAGATAGGGTAAAATATTATGCAAAAAGACATGCGTGAAAATCATTGATTTTGTGTGTACAGCTTCTGAACATGATACCAAATACATAGTATATTTTAATTTCGTAATGTCGTCACCAGCCTGTATAATAAAAAAAAGATGTTGATAACCTCAACGACTATGTTTTCCCCATTTCACAAATAATTAGATCCCGACACAGCCGCCAAACATACCCTTATACCCATTACTGTTGTTAAAGGTAAATAGATCCCTTATAAATAAAATTAAAAAGGAGAAGATAAGAAAGGGATGAAGGAAGGAAGGCATGATACGTTCCACTTAAGGACCGTATTTACTTGAATTATTCTTTCTACTCACGAGGAAAATACAGTAGTACAAATTAATACAGAACATTAAGTGCACAGGTTGTGTGTAAGAAAAAGGTTGTGTCGCTAATTGCGATAAGACCGGCCATTGTACAATCTTAAAATGATTCATTGTAATCATTGTGTTAACTGCTTCTTGTTTAATTCTTTATTGTACACTAAAATGAGATAGCAAAACAAATACAATTGAGATGGTATGTACACTGGCGAGCTAAACCCAACTTAGCTTCCTTTTTTTGGTTAGCTTCTTTTTTATCAGGTGTACAATAAAGAATATTTTTATTCTATTCTATTCTTTGTTTTTAAACTATTGTATTCCCCGTAGAGTAAAACGTAAGTTTTCTGTTACTTGCAAAGTTAGAAAAGTTTTGCGTTCAATTTCTTTTGTAAAAGGCTACAACAAAAAAAAAAAAAAACAGCCCCATATTGTGCATCTGCTAGGCACGAGCCTTTTCTAAATGAGAAGGGTTAGGCTTTAGTCCACCACGCTGGCCTGGTGCGGGTTAACGGAGTATAAACATCATCCAGAACTTTATTACACCCTCTCAGGTGTGCAGGTTTCCTCACGATGTTTTTCCTTCACCGTTAACGCAAGTGATAATCAAATTCTGATCATTACATGAATTCAAAAAGTCAGAGGTACTGGTCGGGTTCGAACTCAGACTGCTCAGACTGCACAAAAGACACAGATATTTCGTCTCTACATAGTATAAAATAAGGTCTGTATATCCACTAACTCCTCTTAAACCACTTAACGAAATTTGATGCGGTTTTCATCATCATTATAAGCATTTCTTCCGGAATGTTTATATGTATAATACTTTCATATTTAATGTAAGAATAGTAGAGAAATTGCACCCGTACGAACCAGGGGACGAGACGCTTTTTTTTTTTTTTTTTTTTTTAGCGTGGTAAAATCTTCAAATGAGTCCTCCCACCCCGGGCAGGGCGGGAGGGACTGTCAGGCTTGTACTGACTAAATATTAATAACCACTTCATGGTGCTACCAGCCACTAATTTAAAGTTAGTCTTCTGTCCCTTACGTTTGTCGTGACGCGTATTAGCGGTCCTCTTGAATGGTACCGCGGCTTGTCGAGACAAGTTAGAGGATAACCAATTGGTTTATATGTTGTTCTTTTAGCTTTTATTAGTTAAACACAAAGTTACTGTTGTCCAGTATGTAACTTGTTAGAAAAGTATCAAGTTTGATTCAATAATTAACAGGATATAAAGAAAGTTAGGTTGGGTTAACAACAACAACAAGGTGATTCAAAATGGTTCAAAACTGACGCTGACCCATTCAATTCACTTCATGCATATTTAGAATAGAATAGATCTTATTTCATGTAAACCAAATACAGGCACTTATGAAATGTCGAGACACTACGTGTGCGGTTCCAAATATGTAGTAGGACCTATGAAGAAGAACCGGCAAGATACTTTATGGAAATAGACTACAATCTTGATTAGTACAATGTCGCGATGAGAGCTGCGATGTAATTTAATGTGAATAAAAAATAAGAATAGAAATAGTGTGTATCCGTGTGTCTATCTGTGGCATCGTAGCTCCAAAGCGGATGGACCGATTTCAATGCAATGTTTTTTAATTGTAATCCAGTTTAACCGAGAATCATCTTAGCTATGTTTCATGAAAATCTGTTCAGCCGTTCAAAAGTTACAGTTCTTTTTCTAGTTGGCGTCGGGGGTTTTTGACAGTTAGGTTTTAATACTTTATTCTCCTTCCCGCGTCTAGCGCATGACGTTTATTACCCGACTGCGCGACGCAAAGGAGGGTTATGTGTTCTTTGTCATATCTTCCCTAGTACGTCGTACATAATAGCTCAATAGTTAGAATAAAGGAATTTATACAATTGCCTATTCCCCACGGGAACTAACTATTCGACTGAATTATTATGTTTTATTAATTGGCAGTTTTCTATTGAGTCCACATAAAAATGGCGGGTCTCGTGTTATAGGGTAGTCTTCATCGTTGTTAACGAAATAGCCCATTATACCGACACTAATCGTTTATGTCGACCAATTGAAAATGTTGGCAGAAGAGATCTCAATTTTTCTCAGCCGCTAGTCAATAATTATAAATAATTGAGACGTAAGGTATACACAGACATATATAATTATACTTATAATATTATTACATAGTAAACAACTATCTATATTATTAGAAACCTACATAAACATTACCCACATATACAAACTTAATATGTATTAGGTATAAGCGAAATAAACTTAATATTATGTATAGGTATAAAAATAATGTACAACTCGGAAAAATCAGAGCCGAGATGAATCAGCCGACGTCTTGTCACGAAAGTATTTACGTACTTTAATTTTAAAGAAAGAGCTTACTGTTAGCTATCCTGATTTCAAGGGGAAGTTATGTCCTATGTATGTCCTACAAGAAAACTTATCATAAGTAAATATTTAAGGTTTTACATTATCCACACATACCCACATTTAATTTCGAGAACAATCTATACAATCTACTATATTCATAAAGAAAATTGCTTTAAAATGAGTAACCACGGAGTTCTTCATCCGTTCTTCTCATAAGACATCAACACTTTAGAACTTGGCAACGAGATTCTGTCAATACTTTATGTGACTGTATTCGTTTATTTTTATGAATGAATAAACGCCTAAATACCTATATGCATGTCTATTAGAGATGTACCGAGTTAAAGTTGTACCGAGTGACCGAATACAATTTTACTCGGTTTTGTTATCACTGAGTCGAGTACTCGGCCGAGTTACTCGGTTCAGGTTTACGCAAGTTTGGCGCGAAAGTAAGTTTTTACGTGAACGCGATGACACGGCCTGCGAGCGTGCAGTACCCCCGCGCCCACCTCCTCGGCGACGACCCTCACCCGTCAGTCGCGTTGTATTTGTAAACAAACAAATTATACTTACTCTAAAGTCAGAACGCCTTAAATTATGTAGTTTTTAGTATAATACCCTGAGAATTACTGATTAATATTGTTTAGTAACTATCCGAACAATGAGTGGACGTACAATCTGCTTGTTTCAATTACCTTAATTTAAAATGTTGGGTGTCAGCTATGTATTATATTATACGTACACACTCGGCGGTATACTCGGCACATGAACTGAGTTATTCGGCCGAGAACGAGTAATCCAAAAATTGCCGAGTATGCCGTGTACCGAGTATTAATCGTGTACTTGGCCCATCTCTAATGTATATCCCTGTAGGGGTACCTAAGTGTTTTTTTTTTTTATCAAACTTAAGAAACCGTTTCTTGTTATAGAATGCTGTACACATCTCTACCAGTATGCTTCCTCGTGATCGGCGCGGCACTCTGCGCCCCCGAGCGGATGCAGAGCGACCCAGACCCCCACGATGCGCAGGCGCATGAGGGCCACGACGCCCACAGCGACCACATCGCACCTCTAGCGAAAAGGTCCCCCCACTACGACTTCGGGCTGGGCAAGCGGGCTTACAGCTACGTATCGGAGTACAAGCGACTGCCCGTGTATAACTTCGGGTTGGGCAAAAGGTGAGCTACTTAAATATTAATCAATCTGTGATAAATTTAGTGGAGGAACGAGGAATGGTGGTCCTCCATTGAAATGCGAGAATCCTCCGACCAGGCGAGGAGATATTGCCTGGCGGACCGAAGCCCGACGGTTGATGTCGGACAGTTGTATATATGTTAGATACGATATTCTTTTTCATTGCGCGATGCAGGCCTAGTAATCTGATTGGTCGAATTCATATTTTCGCGCCACTGTAGTTAGCTTTGTTGTCTTGCTAAGTAGTTCTTTTATGTGGCGATAGACGTCGCTACCATATTTCGTAATTTTGCAAGTAATTGCAGACCAGAACAAATATTCACTGAAAAAACGTAACAATTACAAATAAACAAATTCTTAGTTCGGATGGACCCAGCAAAGCTAAAATATCAACACTGAAACAACGTAACGGCTAGAAATAAACAAATTATTGCTATTTACAACCGAGCAACTTGGTTCGAATAGAGCCTGTAAACTTCGTTATGTTAAAATCTCCTATAATAAAACTCTACCGGGCTTCCACTAGCAGCGGAGCGGCGTTTGACTTGAAATGGTAAACTTCATAGAAGTGCTTCCTCCAACAAAGAGTCTAGCGGAGAGGACTGAACGAGTAAAAATTGTTATTATCGAACCCTTTCTTTATTTCTCTTTTGCAGTGGAAGGCAATTGTCAGAACTCTTTCTTGATGGAATCTAAAACCTATTTTAGCTATTTGGGGTCCGTTCTGTCCAGCTATTACTTGCTCATTACCCTTTCGCAGTGGAGGACCGAGGGTATGAACTAGTCAAGAATATTTTCTTTAAATGATCGTCTTGTGCAGGTCCAGGCCCTACTCCTTCGGTCTTGGCAAGCGCTCGGTAGACGAAGACCAGTCTGATGAGGAACAGCAGATGCCCAACGACCTGGACCAAGCCGCCCTGGCTGAGCTGTTCGACCAGTATGATGACGCAGGAGCATACGGTAGGTACCTTTTTTGATTTTGTAAAAATGTGGCCTCTCACTAGGATTTCTCCTGTATCGAGGGTACAGTTTACAAACGTACATCTCATATGCACACACACCCAGACCCGGATCGACTATCTGTATATCATACAAATAATTAATCCGTGCGGGGATCGAACTCGCGACACGTAGCGTAGAAAGCTAATTGCTTAGCCACTACGCCAACCGTGTCGTCATTACTATTATTTTTACGTCATTATTATATTATTATTATTAAAAGCCTATGCTTTACTCTTGGGCAAAGGCCTCTCTCCCTTTCCTCCACTTCTCGCAATCTCGCGCTGTATCGAAACCGGCAAATCTGTAGAAATTTGATCAGATTACTCGCCAACTAAGAGTATATTAATTCAGAACACAGATATAACAAAAAAGTGTATTTTTGTTCTCCTGTACCTAATATATTATGTTCTTTCGCAGGATACGAAACGAAGCGTGCTCGTCCTTACAGCTTCGGTCTCGGCAAACGCTTCGCTGACGACGAGCCCTCCGAAGAAAAGCGAGCTAGGGCGTACGACTTCGGCCTAGGCAAACGACTACCTTTGTACAACTTCGGGCTAGGCAAACGGGCTAGGAACTACAATTTCGGCCTAGGAAAACGATTAAGCAGCAAATTCAACTTCGGCCTAGGAAAAAGGGAGAGAGACATGCACCGCTTCAGTTTCGGTCTAGGCAAACGGTCGGCCGATGACGCTTCGACCGAGGACAGCGACAATTATTTTGATGTTTAAATAATTTTGTTAATTTATAGCTAAGATTTCGCTATTGAGAAGTTACGTGGGAAACAATTAAATTTCGTTGGAAATGTGCCAAAGAATAATTTTGTAATTATTTAATAAATTAATTTATAGGTATATTTTAATGTAGACTTTAGTATTTCTATCTCAACAAAAAAGATTTTCATGTGAAATATCCAGCCAATTTTCACAAGGAAATCTCAAATATTATTAATTTAAATATACGTATTGTTTATACATTTCCACGCAAGTTTTCATACAAACAGTTAATTAATAATAATAAGATTTTTGACTGCATAATTCACACAATTTAGACATTTTGAATATTTAAACTAAATTAGAACGAGTAATTTGAAAAGAGAATGTATTTTTATGGTATTTTTAAAGATTAATTTTTTTAAAGATTTACTTTTAAATATTTTATTCAATTATAAGTTTAATTATTTAATTGGTTCAAAACCAAATTAGAATGATTTTGTAAATTATTGTTAGAGTGTAGTCATTTGTGTAAAAGATTACAATCATTGTAAGACATACTAGTCGTTGTGGAGTTACGATCGAGGAGTTATTATAGAGTAAGCTTATAGTCGTATTCATGTTATTAAATAAATAATGAAGTGAATAAAGTGGTTTGATTTCCTTGAGGATGAGCCAGTCCTTTTTAATCTGATTTCTTTTAATCTAATAATATTTTGATCTTTCTACGTAAAGGAATAAACTTCATTTATGATTCTTAGATAACTAATTAGAGAATGCTTTTAAGTGGTAAATTATCCAAATTACCATCAAAATAATTTATAAGATTCCATATTCATGAAATTCTAATTTTCCTACTTTGTACAGGAATGTCATTCATTTTTTATGTCCTTACTGATCCTATTTATTATTTTAATTAATTTCTAATATTTATCGTTAGTAAAATTATTTTTGTAATTAGTAAATTAATTTTATATATTGACTTTACAATTGAAAGTATGATTTACACATTAAAATCTTTTTTAGTATGAACATTTATTTCAAGAATACAATTATCGTTCTTACTCTAAAACATCGTAGCTCTACAAATAGTAATCTAATATTAAACATAATATAAGACTTAATAATGTTGTTTTGAATATAACCATAAAGGATTATACAAATTAAAATCAAATTATACAAATAGTGAAATTGCATCAGCTATTGTTTAATTATTTTACCCTATAAACACAGAAATAGGTTCCCCAAGTGACGATACGAACCTTGCTAGAGATAAACTACGATAACATGGCGCGCCCCTCCAAAATTCAATACGTTTAAAAGTACTTACAAAGCGTCACCAACACCCACTCACCGATTCTGCAAGTCCCTTCTTGTTCAGTAATCAATAGCACCCTAAGCCTCGGTCCGAGCCCCACTATGGGGTGCCCATAACTGTGCTATTTTAATATTTATACTTTACGGTGAGAGACCCTTCTGGTCCCACCAAAGCCAGGTTACGCAGATCGAGCTCCCGGAGCTATCTGTAATAGGCGATTTCAAAAAAATAAAAATAAAATACTCCAAGGCTCACAAGTCACAACGTATGTTTGCGTACAGAGACGGCCGTCAAACAAAAATAAATCCAAGGATTCGTTGCTCGGTAAGGAAATGTGACTACACACATTGAAACAGTAATTTGGAGGGGCGCGCCATGTTATCGTATTATTTCTAGCAAGGTTCGTATCGTCCGATATCCGTGGCATCGTCACTTGGGGAGCTTTTCATCGCCGACTTAGAAAGAAAGAAAATCAATTTATTCTTTGCACACAGGACACCGAAATCACAAAAGCATGCACACATAACAAACATAGAAAAAAACCAGAAAATTACTTATGATTAAACAATGATGATAGAAAAGAAAAATATAAAAAATAATGCATGGAAGTGTGTGTCCCTCATGTGCAAAAAAATGGGCATCGATCAGCTTGTTGTCATTGGCAACACCAATGACGCTGGTTTTGACCAATGAAATGACCAATGACGTCCGTGGGTGGTATGACGTAATCGCGTAATGTCACTTAACACCACCAAAAACCAAAATTCCATCGTAATAGCGAAAAAATTATCAGCTGATAATTTTTTCGCGATTACGATGTTCGTCCCTTAAATAAAGTTGTTCAGTTTGATGGTCTGATCCACACCGTTAAATATGATCACGCATTTCTGATACACCTACGTTGTATTTAACTTCTCAGTATTTTTGGTTTATCTTAGAGTCTCAAAAGTTATCTTAAAGTTTCTCAGTCCAAGTTTTATCCTATTTCTTAGAAATTAATTTGCAAAAGTTTCTTTCAAAGTAGACCGCTACATATAAAATGTACACGTTTAAGCGGAACAACGGTTAAGATAAATAAAGATATATTTTTTTAACCATTTAAAATAACTCTAGGAGAAATTTAAATACGAGGCTGGAGTTTTCCATGGCCAGATAAAATACATTTAAGCCGTGTACGCACGAACGAACAAAAACATGGTGAACATCGAACACCGAACACTGTTCGCACATGCGTATTTTTACTCTTTTTTGGAGATAAAATAATCTGTCAATACATTAATAATAATACCCTATAGTGTAAGGTTAGTTATACAAAACAATTTTTCGTTTAGGAAGACTTACTATAACGTTTGGTAGTACAAGGCAGGGTAGAAGGAAAGAACCTCGTAGTAGCTCTCCAACACGCTGATCAGAGGCCCAATTCTCGTAATTAAGAATGTTCAAAATATAGTTCGGATCTCATTCCGATCTACTACCAATGTCATAAATGTCAAAAATGGTATTCTCCTACCCTAACAAACAACGTCAAACGTGACATTATATTGTAATGAGATCGAAAGTTGAATAAAAGGCAAATCGGTATTCTGCATAGACTAGTATTCTGCTAACATTTTGAACTGACACAGATAATAAAATTGACACTCTCGTCTATACACAAACGTCAAAAATGAGATTGAAATAAGTTTGTAAGAAGATTGAATCCAAATCATACTGGAATTGGACTGAACTTTACTTTTTGTCAATTCATAATATAATCTCAGTTCGGTCAACTTTCAGTCATATTATAAATGAATTACGAGAATTAGGCTTCTGACCTCTTCAAAAATATCACGCACTCGACTATAAATGGATGTTCTCGCAACGCCAAAAATAGGGCCGACTGGAGACGCAACGAAAGAGCTGCTACTCAAGAAGAAGATCCCGAATGACCACGACCACTCAGCCAAGAGTGAAGTAGTTCACTCTTGAACGAAGAAGAAAGATTTTTATTAATAAATAAATAAATACAACTTCATCTACTTCTGTCGCTGACATTCCATCGCATTAATAACCTAACCGTCAAAAACCCCCGACTCCAACTAGAATAAAATATTATACATAGTTTAAAAAATACTATAGAACACGCTTTAGTCATCCAAACTGAACGTGTACGCAAAATTTCAACTCAATCGGAAACCGGGAAGTGGGTCAAATTTAACTTCCAAGATTTTCTTACATAGTTAGTTAGTTACAGGTGAAGCTAATAAAAGCGTGTTAAAAAGAGCTGTAACTTTTGAACGGCTGAACAAATTTTCACGAAACATAGCTAAGATGATACATCAGTCAGTCAGAGGTGCGAGCCGAGTTCGAACTTAGACCTTCCTCCATGGAAGGCAAGCATTCAACCGCTAAGGGACCATCCATAAAGTACGTCACACGTTAAGGGGGGGGGAGAGGGAGTCGACGAAGTGTGACATTATGTGACAAGGGGAGGAAGAAGTCCTAAGTTTCGTGACGTCATATTTCAAAATCCTATACATCTAAGTGTTAAAATGCCAAATTTGAACTATTAACGAAAAACTAAAAATATTTCCAGCTCTATCTGTATGGCAATTGATTTATTCTATATTAAAAAAATAATTTAAAATATTTAATTAATTTTAATGGAAATAAAACTAATTTTGGAACTGCTGTTTTAATTTAATAATTTCTAGATGTAAAATTGCAAAATATGTGACGTCATACATCATACGAGGTCTCACAAATGTGATCAACTGTGACAAGGACGGGGGAGGGGTCAAAAAATCACGAAATTAGTGTGACGTACTTTATGGATGACCCCTAAACTATCACTACTTCTTATCTATTACCACAGATTAATTAATTATTACTACCCACGTGTCTAATCTGTAACTAAATCCGCACACCCTCTTTTATTTTCAGATTAATAATTTAATTGCTCGAATCATCCTACCATATTTTACAAAAGATAAATTCAAAGGTTAACTCCAGCACATTAACATAAGGTAATAACACTATGCAGTGTGGTCTGTTCACACCAGATAAAGAGTTATTGCTTTTATTGGCCATAATATATAAAATGGCTGACGGTCATTCTGTAGTCCGCTTTTTATTATAACACGTGAATTTTTGTGATGACATATTGTAATGCGGAGAGATGAAAATCATGTTATAAGAATAGTTGTAAGTATGAATGTGGATGGCTATCAGAGTAGGAGCAGACCAAGATGGATGGACTGTGTGAAACATGACATGAATGAGAAGGAAGTAAATCTGGAAATGACATCTGATAGAGATGAATGGAAGAAAAAGACATTGCGCCGACCACAAGTAAAATAGGATAAGGGCAGGAGGATGTTGACGTGAATTTTTGTGATAAAAAAAAGTAAATTTTGATTTAGATTCAAACATGAAGTTTTTTTAGGAAACTTCCATTTTAACATTATCTAATCTAACTGATAAAATAATAACTTATGCTACTGCAAATACACACGAGACTTTTCAAATGTATTGAATTGATATAACTTTGCAATTATTTTTATAGAGTGAAAATAGGTGAAACATGATTTGGAATTAATCAGGTTTTTAGAAATACGATCAAATAATTTAATATATTTTTTATAATGCGCATATTAGGCTAAACTAACCTAACCGTCAAAAACCCCCGACTCCAACTAGAAAAAGAGCTGTAACTTTTGAACGGCTGAACAGATTTTCATGAAACATATAGAGGACGATTTCCGATTAAACTAGCTTTCAATAAAAAAACTGTTCGTTTTGGAGCTACGATACCACAGACATATACATTACAAACTTATAACACCCCTCTTTTTTGTCGGGGGTGAAAAATGCTTCCAGCAAAGTAAATTAGCTACTGTCAGCGCTATAAGTAATTTTTGTCTACGACCATCTAAAAACCAGATAAGATAAGATAATTCATTTCGCAAATATGGGTACAGTACATGATGTCAAGTATTATTATAATAGTTCAGCCACATTTTACCATTCGGCATGCGAAAGGTACAAGACTACACACACAATAATTAAGGTTTAAAGAATTTATTTTCATAAAGACACAAAGTCACTTACATGAAAATAGTATTAACATTTAGTAAACTTATTCTAATGGTCGCCGAACACTCATTCAGTAGTTTCAGAGCCTCAATTGGGAGGTGTAAAATGTGTAATTATATATTGAGACAACTGAGACTTAAAACCACTAAATGAGCTTACATTTTTGATATTTAACATATTAATCATAGGCATATTCACATTTACAGTCCAGTTTACTTTACTTACTTACTTTGCCGTAGGTTTAATCTTTTAAATGTTTGCCCCATAATTAAAACGAATTGCCATACTTATTCAAACATATCCTGGCCCCATGAAAAGGGTCAAGTATAATGATAATGAGTCCAAATAATTTTTTAAGGCTTTTCTGCTACATATTTAGTCATTATGTAAAACAAAGTACTACAGTTATAAATAATTAGGTTCATATCTTTTAAGTACTGGGCTTGTGAATTGAAGGTAAACCTGTTTATTTTGGTGGTACTAGTGTCTCGCGGGCATGCCAGCATGAATATCTTCACGACCGGGGAAGTACCACCCTCCCACTACTGTTGCGTTTCGTTCGGTGAGTGTGGAGCACCGGAGGCCTAATTCCTCCCTTAGTCCCCTTCCTTCTCCTTTCCCTTCCTTTTTGCTAACACCATCCTAAAAGGTCGGCAACGCATCGGTGACTCCTCTGGTGTTGCGGATGTTCATGGGCGGCGGTGATCACTTACCATCAGGTGAACCGCAAGAAGGTAGAACAGATACGCTATAAAAAAAAAACAATAATTTCAATTTCATTTCACCGACTTTTTTCATAGTAGATAGGTAACCTCAAAGATAGGTAAGTACCCAAGCTTATACCTACTCATGTTTTAAACAATAGCGGAATACTACGCAAAGGGCATTATGATAAAAATATTATGGCAATGATATTGTAGCATTCACAAAGAAAGAAAAGAAAAAAAGAAAAATCATTTATTTGGACTTACTTTTTTATGTTTGTGCCCTGTGTTGTATGATGTCTAATCAGACAACACAGTGCACAAACATAAAAAAGTAAAAATGAAAAAGCAAAAGGTAACAATAAAAACAACGTGCTGTCGGAATGCCAGTACCAAATGGGTAAAGGAAGAGCTCATTAAAACCTACAGCCTTTGTAGCGGAAGTATCCTTATTAAAATCTAGCTTCAGCCCACTTTTTTTCCCCTTGTATTGAATCAAATTTAATCTTAGATAATAAACAGATAAACATATTTACTGGTGGTATAATAGATTACAAGTCAATACTACAGGGTACCCACAGGGGGTCTACTGCGTAACAAAAATGGTAATGAACATCGACTCTGGTAATAAACTTCAATGCGATCGTGAGAAACTAAACTTTGAGCTTCCTTGTAAAAATTATACCGATCATGAAGACGGGACTCCCAACTTCATGATCGGTAAAATATATATTTGAATACCTATATATTTTTAAGAATTTTGTATTTTATTTCTTACTTGTCTCTTTTTATAGTATTTTTTTTTATCTTTTTTCTTCCTTCTATTGTGCTGTAAATGTGTCCGTGCTGAATAATATTATATGTATATTATTTTAATAATTTTATTATGTGTAATAACCTTTCTTTCTTTCATCGTATACCTCGAACTTTTACACGTTTTACATTAATTTTTTATACCTTTCGCCTTTAACTTCGTCCTCGTGATAAGTGGTCGTCTTCCGTCCTCCCCCTTGTAGATGGAATCTGTACGTGTCACGTAATTTTTTTCGCAAACAATTCGCTTATTTTTTACAGTAAATTCTGTACATTTAAAAAAAATGCAGTTTTTTCTGTCTTTAAAGTATTAAGAAAGTCATAGTTAATGTAATGATTTTAAGATTTAAATCCTGTACATCTCGAAAACTCTCACCCATGTTGTTTATTTAGAGGACATCCTGTATGTTTATAGGCTTACAGGATGGCAATTCACCTTCATACAGAATGTCCTATTGATCTAGATATACAGGATTTTTTTTTATGTAGTGCGCATATTTTGCAGAGTGATTCAGTGTCCAATGACATATGCAACCGCAGCACAAAAATTCACTCCAACACAAAATAAAAGTTTGATTTGTATGGCTTGCGCTAGTAAATTATGGGTGTCCTCCATACGAAGTCGAATTTTCATTTTGTTTTAAAGTGTATCCCAATACTGCGGTTGCATTTAGGAACAGACACTGAATCACTACAAATTATGCGCACTACATAATAAATATCCTGTATAGGTTGTCTAACATGTGTATCAAGATAAAGATATTTTGAAATATATTTATAAAGGCTTTGCTTGGATTTTGGTGTCAAAACCAACAAAATAAGTCTGATTAGGTAAGAGCTACATAACATCTAATTCTTACGTTATCTGTCACGCGTATGAATATGAAAAAATCCCATAGAAATATGACAAGTCTTCGGCTTCAATAATGATTTATTTGTTACTGTTCTAAGTAACAAATAAATCATTATTGAAGCCGTTTACGATATCAATGGTCACCAGTCTGGTCACCAACACCAGTGTGAAATTTTATATAAAATATTGTGAATCTCAGACTGATCATTTTAAAATAGTGTGTTTACGAAAATATAATAAACTGACAATAACATGGCATACGTATCTCATGGCTGTAAAAGCCATAGTTCAAGGAAAATCACCCGGCTTCATTTCGCTACATTTGGATTTGAATGACAAGTCGATTACAGCTAGCTGTCTTTTTCAATCCACAAGCGCGTGTATTTGATAAAATAGTAACACTACATTTGAATAGTTTAATAGTTTAGATTAATAGCTACTCTTCTAGGCTTGTCATATTTCTATGAAAAATTCCAAAAATAGACAAGAGAGACATACATTAGAGGGTGCGAAATATACTAAATGATACGTCACTTTGGATCCAGTGTCGCGTTTGTCACAGAGAATGCAGAATACTCGTATAAGAGCCCTTTGAGTGTTCATTATTATAATATTGGTATTCTGAGTTACGAAACTGTATTTTATTTTGATAAATAAAATAGTAAGCAGACACAACTTATCATAAAAAAATGTATGTAAATACATTGTTGTATTTACCGGTACCTATGTATGTATACTATATGTTCATCTGTTCCCTAATAACTTATCATAATTCGACAAATATATAGGTACATAATATTCATAGTGATGTTCAGAGGATAGCCGTGCTACCTACCCTAACAAAACAATACAGTCTAACAGTAGTAAGCGATCATAAGCTTTAGGGCAAAGTGGCATACGACCACGGCTATCCTCTGAACATCACTATGAATATGTAGGTATTAACATTTTCTTGTTTCATACTTTTTCAGTTGTCGGGTTTTAGTTTTTGAACTTACTTTTTTTTGTTTTTTATTCTAGGCACATATTATGAGTGTAGAAGACTTCCAACCACAACGTAGTTGGGAAAAAGCTAGGCAGATGATGAAATACGGAGACAATTAAAATATGGAGACGAGAATTGAAATATGTGTTACCTAGTATAATATCGCGTGGCGTCGTCTCGCCTCGCTGGTGGAAAATCACCTTAAGCAACCTTAAGACTAGGTAATGACTTAATGGTTTCATTTCATTTTGGTGTAATATAAAATGTGCGAGTTACATTGCCTTCCACCGGGCGCTTTCTCATTACCCGAGAACGACAGCGACACGACACACACACGATTTCGTGACTAAGTAACAAATACAACAAAATATCGGTTTTGGCGATGACATAGACTTCTTTCTTTCTTTCCTTCTAAGTGGTTACAGAGTGATGAAATGGTGATGATGTTGAGATATAAATAAATACATAATTTATTCAATAAATTGTTGAAGGATTACTTGATTCCCGTTCAAATAATTATGTAAAAAAATAAAATTCTCTCAAACTCTATTCCGATATGATCTCGTAGGAAGCGAGAATTGCCTACCAGGCCCTAAAGCAGTTTGTACACGGTATAAATAACTTGCGCAAGTTGTTTGTTCACGGTATAAATAACTTGCGCAAGTTGTTTGTTCACGGTATAAATAACTTGCGCAAGTTCGGTCACTTGGAGTCTATGGCCAATTCATTTCATCACATTCCAATCCATGATGTAAGGAATAATATTATAGATATTTAATAAATACCTACTAGTTGTCTGGTACTATAAGTCTGTCATGCTCACTAAAATGTCTCGCTGATGGTGGCGTTGTGTGTCGGGTCGTTGAGTTCCCTTCATTGTGGTCGAACTTGGCGATGCTGACGCATGCGTCTTGCTTGTGAACGGGTGCCGTCTGTCGGAACTGGTCAGCTTGTAACGGCCATGGCAATCTTATTCAGAGGCTAATCATTATTATCCTAGTCTTATTTTTATTCACATTAAATTACATTATTCTCGCAGCTCTTACCACAACAATGTACTGATCAAGATTGTAATCTATTTTTTTAAAAGAGTTTCCATGAAGTTTCTTGCCGGTTCTTCTCCATAGGATCTACTATTTAGAACCGTGCACCTAGAGTCTCGACATTTCATAAGTGCCTGTATTTGGTTTACATGAAATAAAGATCTATTATATTCTAAATTGTGTGTTATATAGGTGGAGTAGAGCCCTAACAGAATGGCTACCGATAAACAGTAAAAGAAGTGTTGGAAGACCGGCGGTCAGATGGACAGATGACCTGCAAAGAATCGCGGGAAAGACCTGGATGCGATTGGCACAGACCACGGAAACATGGCATGAAAAGGAGGAGGCCTAAACTCAGCAGTGGGTAGAAACAGGCTGTCAATGAATGAATGATTGAATATTCTAATTTGTCAACCGATATCGTTATCGATGTCGTGTCGATGTCGATACCATCTAATGTGAATACATCTATCCGTATGATTACTTACGCACGAACCTTGAGGTTACGGAGGTGAAGCAGGATTATCAGCTTATGTTCTGAATAAAATATATTTTTTGCTGTAATGTAGAGTGTTACCTAGACTTATTTTTATGTAGATAAATGTGGTGCTGTTTTTATGCTGGAAGAAAACCTATGTCCTAACTCTATTCAATCGGGTCTCAATCGTGTCGGTATGCAGTGTCGTTGAACCTATTTTGACTTCTATTGCGTAGGTAATAGAAGTAAAAGTCGGTTATTTGCTAGTTATTAAGTGTCGTTCTATAGATTTTGACTACTATTAGCTACGCAATAGAAGTCAATATCGGTTGAACGAAGTTGTATGCCAACAGTTACGAGACTATTCTAACACGATTGAAATAACAGAAATAGGGCCCTTAGCTCGTACTTTCTCTGATAAGTATATAATCTTTAAAAAATCTCTTTAAAAAAATATATTTTTAAATTATTATATTCTATAATTAATATTACCTATATTTATACTTGTATCGTGGTTGTCCGTGGCATCACTGCAACGGTTCATCAGAATACCGCTGTGAAATTTTCTATTTCTAAATGTCACAGCATTACCTATGCTGAGATGGGGGCCATTTTCGGTCTCGTCCAAGTTGCCTTAAATATTCTTTTTTTTTTGCTTTTGTGTTTTCATTTGTTCCTGGCGAGTCCAGAATAAAACTGTTTTCTTTCTTTCTTTCTTTTCTTTACTCAAGTTTTTGTTAGTACGGTATTTGCAATAATTACTTACCAAACCCGATTGATTGATTACTGGGCTCAAAAGGAAATGGAATAAAACATAAGAATATATTAGTATCTTGATCAATCAGTAACTCGCGTAGTTAATTTCGTGGGTCAAAGAGTAAAGATAATAATTAATGATGCAGATAAACTAAACTCTGTCCTACTCGAACATCGAACCTTGGATCTCGTACTCGTCGACCGCACTTGCGAACACAAGAACCATGTATTTTTGAGATATTCGATCATCTAAACTAATATTATAAAGAGAAAAGATTTGATTTTTTGTATGTTTGTTTGTTTGTAATGGATAAATTAAAAAACTACTGGACCGATTTTAAAAATTCTTTCACCAGCAGAATGCTTCATTATCAGTGAGTAACATAGGCTATAATTTATAAAGATATCACGCGGGCGAAGCCGTTGGCGGAAGCTAGTTTTAGATAACCTTCTTCAAGATAAAACTAAATTAGTGGTAGTAACTAAGTTAGTATGAAAATCCATATCTGTCATGTTATCACGACGGCAATTTCCTATGAAAATTATTATATTACACTCCAAAAAACATGGTGAGCGAAGAATTGTATTTATTTTATAGAAATATTTTGTTTATGATAACGAAATTTAATGAGCTCAAGCAAAGGAACAGTGCCCGATAAATATTTTCATGCCATCTTGAAACACGAGAAGTGGCAGGAGTCGTAATCAAAAACTAATTGTAAGTCTGATGACAATTCAATAAAATTTTCAAAAATACACAATTGTAAAAGAATTTTTAATTCTACGAGCAATAGTTTTTCATAAATGTACTAGGTTTCAGTTGAATGGTAAACAATAAGAGTCGTCGAGGGCTGATGACGAGGTTGCCGAATCAGACGAGCATTGTTACACATACCTACGGCGTGAATATTAAACAGCAAGGCCGACTGGATTTAAAGATGAGTGTTCCGTAGATACATCTAAATAATTGGGGTGCAGATCGGCTTTTATAGATATGGTTGTAAACTGTATCGACGTAAGACTTGGTTAAGAGCCACGTTTAAAAAAGCTTGTAAAAATACAGATAGGTAGTGTATTTTTTTATATTATTCGCTTTTTTATTTAAGATCATACTCAGTGTTCTGCGTTCACAGCGGTAAATGCTACCGGCTATTATGCTGGCTACCCTTTCGGCGTAGGTATCCTTGACAGTATACCTACCTATATTTTTTAAGAATGTAATATTTTCATTTCTTATTTGTCTCTGATGTAGTGTTTTCTTTTATCTTTATTTTATTTATCTCTTGTGTTGTCAATGTGTCCGTCCTGATTAAATGTTTTTTCTTTCTTTCTTTCTTTCTATATTCCCCGTGGTAATGTTACAACGCTTATGTAGCCTACGAAGACTACATTTTGTTTCGAAAGCCTATGATGGCTACCTTTTGTTTCGGATATGAGCCCCTAAGGGGAGCAATGGAGCATTGAAGATTTAATTAAATTAGTCCATTCTGTCCCACTGCTGGGCAAAGGCCTCCCCAAAGTTCTTCCATACGTCTCTTTCCTGCGCCACCTCCAACCAACCAATAACCAACATTGAAGTTTCTATCGGAAAAATGCGGAATCCAAGCGGACTCAGTCACTGGCAACAGCAATACAGTATGACACAAGAAATAAAGCGTGTCGTGAATCTTAGTTCGCGCAGACACGAACACACGATGATCGACAACACTCGAAGCCACATCAACCGTATGCAAAGCTCGTGTAAAAATTGACTGCCGTGCCGTCTATTTCTATTTCGCTCACTGACTGACGGTCACGTCGATGGCGCAGCGACGATGCTTTCTGTTTTTTTTTTAAGAATAAGAATAAGAATAATTTCCCGATTGGTCGATAATTTCCCGCGTATTTAATTATGTCAACTACGCAGGTACATCGGTAAGCCATTTATGTTGTGTCGTACTGTAGGAGTATGTTATAAATATCGGACATAGCGTGAGGTAGCTATGTGGCCGATCCATTTTATCAGCCAGCCTAAGCACCATCATGCGAACCCACGTGAGTCGAGCTGGACTTTTCCGTGGATCCCTAAATTTTCATTCATTTGACATGCGTATCACGTTCCATTTCAAATTGCCAGCCATGGAGCGACAAACGGTTTTACATATAGTTTAAATATTTTTTGTACCGGACTGAATCGAATAGGTTCGTAGAGTTACTTTATTGTAACATGTAATACGTAGATATATAATAATTAATTGGCTTATTTTGCATCGATGACGGTAATAATTTGATCGCTAATTATTAAATTCAGATTTGACACGATAAATCTTACGGCAGCTTACCTAGCATCAGTCTAATAGGTACTAACTAGTTCATGTGCGGATCAAAATGTGATAATCGCTTGCGCTAAAGTTATTTAAGATAAAATTCTAATATGAACTCCATACTTAATATAGGTACTTACGACGACAAAATAATACCGAAGTTATTCGCAGCGAATATTTTTCCTCGCTTTATTTATAATTAATTAGCATTTAATAATAAAGTAGTGGCTGCAGAAGACGTACAATGGATACTCCGCAATTAGGCACCGGCCTCAAGTGAAAATAAAAATAAACAACGACAACAAATTAAATCAAGTTCAGCTTTCGGAAAAACTTGGTTTTAATTAGTTTCCACCATTTTCTTTTTGTGTGGCTTTATCGTGTGTAGGTTTTTTTATTTTATTCACAACTAGCGAGATGTCCCAGCTTGACACGGTGGATATTTGTTACATCTAACTAAAAACATCGTCTTTCTCTTAATATCATATATTTTATACAATACAAACCTTCCAGAAGAAATTCTCTAAATGATGGTGAAAACCGCATCAAAATCCACCTCGTAGGTGTATTTTGATTTTGTAAGAAGTAAGCGCATAAACAGACACGGATAGCAATTTTGTTTTATACATAGAATTTAGCTATATACAGTCTTTGAGTGGCGGCTAAAACAAAATATCGTGGGAGGTATTGATAATGAAACTTACCCCGTTGTATTAATAAAAAAACATGACTTCATTAATTAATATCTAGTTACAACTTGTTATAACGGTAGGAGTTATAATAATATGGAAAGAAAAAAGAAAGAAAAACAGTTTATTAACACAACAAAAAAAAACAAAGCAAAAACAAAGAAAACATATAAAATAAATTGAGTATAGTAGAGTTCCTATACTGCATACTTCTGTAATCATCCTATGATCGTTAATCTTAGAATGACCTTGATTTATTAAAAAGGTCGAGAGTTTTTATACAATGTACAAGTATACAATATACAAAGTATACAAGTATACAATAGCCTCTATTTGGCAAATGGACTGGCTATTTCAGTGTATTGCTAGATATCAATATTTGTGTCCATACTACATCCTCTATATCATTGTCGTTTCATACGACACACTGATAAGGTTCTTCATACTGTTTTTTTTTTATGTATTGCGCTAAGTTAACAGTGTTATTTAGTGTCCGTTCCCAAATGCAACCACAGTACCAAAATTCACTCCAAAATAAAATAAAAAATTTATTTCGTATGGATTAAGCTAGTAAATTATGCGTGTCCATACGAAGATTTTAAAGTGTACCTATCCCAATAGTGCGGTTGCGTTTAGGAACAGAGACCGAATCACTCTAAAAATTATGCGCACTAGGTACCAGTGGCGAAGGGTGACAGTTTTAAAAGCGGAAGCCGTCCCAAAAATGTCCTCTAAAAATTGCTGCAATTAATGCTGCAAGACAAAATTCCATACCGTCTCTTGTAATCTCTAAATAGTCATGTACACGGTTTTTTTTATTTTTTTTTAAACAAAAAAAAAGAAAAGAAAAAAAAATGTTTTTGTCTGAGAGAGCTCGACCTAACTGAATAACAAGCCGTATTACGTTGGTCTATGCACTAACCAATTCCTAAGGGAAGTCGATGGGAATCGGGTTGTATGGACTCTTCGCCACTGCTAGGTAGATACATAAAAAAATATCTTGAAGAATCATAATAAATGATGATCAATAGGAGAATGTAAGGATCATAGCGCGTTGCGTTCTATAGAACATTTGTAACATAATAAACGACCACCCTGAAAGTAGTTTGTTAAGAATCAGCTATTGAATCGATTTCAGTAATTTTTCTTGTCAAAAGTTAAAAAAGAACAAAGAACGCGCTCCCTCGAATTGGCGCGAATGAAAATTAAATACCTACCTACTATATTGTGGAACTTTTTTGTGTTTCTTGAATTAATTTGTTTATTGTTTAGAGAAAAGTACTAAACAAGTCTCGGCAGAAATAGCAATTAACGACCTCGGATATTTAAAAAGGATACGGCTAGAGCCTCGTCCTTGTAAAATTCACTTCGGAAGTATTCGGCTTCGCCGTAATTCCAATATTACTCAGGCGTCATTTTTTTTTGTTTTTAAACTTTGCCCTTCACTAGGATTTCTCCTGTATCGAGGGTACAGTTTACAAACATACATCTCACTTGCACACACACGCAGACCCGAAACAACTATCTGTAGATCATACAAATATTTGTTCCGTGTGGGGATCGAATCCTTGGCACGTAGCGCAGAAAGCTAATAGCTTAGCCACTGCGCCAACCGTGTCATCTATCAATTGTTTTATTTCAGGCCTGAATGTAATATTTATTCTGTATTTACTTCTACCTATTACCTACAGCTGTCCCATCAGAAATTCAGAATACCAGCGCTGTGACATTTTCTATTTCTAAATGCCACAGTATTTGTGGTATTATGCTGAGATGGGGGCCATTTTTGGTCTCGCCCAGGTCGCTTTTTTTTTGGTTCTTTTTATTTTATAACCTATGTTTTTTTTTGTACTTTTGTACTCTTAATAATTGTTCCTGGCGATTCCAGAATAAAACTGTTTCGTCGCTTTCTTTCTTTATTATCAAACTCCCAATACGGAATGCTTTCAAGTTCCTACTAGAGGTAAAAATTCAGGTAACTGGTGCCACCAATGCACGCAGAGATAGCTCGAAGGATTAGCAAAGTGCAGCCACAATTCGCCGACACTACCTTGTCGTGAAAGAGGCGTACCCGACCTTTCCGAAGCCATGTGGTTTCTGACCGAAGCGCTTCTATGAGGCTGCGTTGTCCAGTATCAAAAGCATGTTCCAAGCTAATCACAGCTATGTAGATTAAGTCCGCACATCCTACATTTACCAAAGAAAGGTTATAGGGACAAAATAGGCTTTTAGAATGACATGGTTAAGGCGGAGTTTGGTATCTAGTAGAAGGATTTTATAAATGATTTCTATCCTATATTGTGGGCGGGTGGGACTGCAATTATAGCCTAGCGGTTGAACGCTTGACTTCCATGCAGGAGGTTCTGAGTTCAAACCCGGCCCGGACCTCTAACTTTACGAATTTATGTGCGGATCACAATTTGCTTATCACTGGCATTAACGGTGAAGGAAAACATCGTGAGGAAACCTGCACACCTGAGAGGATCTCATAAAATTCTCGACGGTGTGTGTACTGTGTGTAGTCCGCCAACCCGCACCAGGCCAGCGTGGTGGACTAAGGCCTAACCCTTCTCATTATGAGAAGAGGCCTGTGCCCAGTAGGGGGACAGTGTTGGGCTGGTTTTACTATTTTATTACTGTGGGCGGGTCATGTAATTCGATAGGCAGAATAATGTTGTTCAATTTTCTCATCCGTCACCTAACTGTAAGTCGATATAATATAAATAGAATTTAAGGTTCTACTTTAATAGCGGAGGGCCATATGAGGTGTTATAGTTGTACTTATCATTATGAACGGAATCAACCTTGAAATCACTAAGAAAATTCTGTAAATAATTCAATTTTACTCGACTATGTCTAGGTATAGAACCCTAGACATAGTTGAGTAATATTGAATTATTTGTATGGGACAGCAAATTTTTTCTCGCGATTTTGTTTGTTCCCATACTAAAAGTTGTTCTCAATGATGAGTACTTTAACCGCTAAAAGGACCTCCGCTAATAAAGTACGACCATAAACAACTTTTATCAGAAATGCGTACTTAGGTAGTTCTATTTATTTACGGGTGTGGATCATACCAATGAACTGAACAACTTTCTGTATGGGACCAACTTCGTACGTAATTACGAAAAAATTATCAGCTGTCCTATGGGACGGCTGTCGTTTGGGTCGAGTATGTATTGAAGTTTTGTATGAAACAGATGATTATATTATTTGTTATATATATTTGCAGTAAGTAGATATTTGCAATAACTTTTATAAACTCATTCGAAGTTAACAGATTGCACGGTCGCAAAAAACATGGACCCCATCCTGCATAATAAGCGGATGGCCTTCGTTATAAGTAAGATTTTATGCTGGAAGGACCAAATTACATTTCCATTGGTCCCAAGCTCCCAACTACTAATTAAGAACAGTTTGTTAAAGTATAACTTAAAATATAGTAAGGTATAGCGGATTTTATAATTTTATTTAAGTAGGTATGAATGTGTCTTTAAAGTACCAATACCTACCTAGTGTTTTTAGCTAACTGATTATTTTTTAAATTACTCTTACACGATTTTCCGTTTCCGGCGGAGAATACGGTCACCCTGCTTATTAATTGGATGTGAATCTAAGCCTCCTACCACGGGGCCGGCCCGAGCAAACTCGGCGCCCTAGGTGAATAAATTGAGCCTAAAGGGGGGACCTCTTAACGGTCTCCCCGCCCTCGAGATGTGCCCTAACAGGCATGGTGCCCTGGTGGGCTTCGGCGCGGTGTTTAAGAGTTCCCGTAGACCACAAATAGGTATCGAAAGTCGACCATCGTGGGGAGTTTTTCTTTCCACTGAAATTGACAACTCGCTGAACGCGCAAATGGCGCAATATGAGCGCGAGGCGGGCACTTGTTGTTTCGATAGTGCGCCATACATTTTTCTACCAAGCATCCCGTCCGAGCGCCCGGGGCGCTTCTTACATCAAGTCCCTTAGGGCAACGGCAGGTATTTTGTATTATAAGCATCTTGTATCATATACAACTGGATCGATAGTGCAACGTCTCAAACTCCCTTAGATTAAAAATTGTTATCTAGGTACTGAAGCACTTACCCAAGCCGCGTACAAGACAGGTACAATATATGCCCGCCGGAGTATTCACCACGTGTCTGCAGTACAATTCACAAAACGATTGTTCCTTCAGTAACGCGGGACGAATATTGTCACTTTTTCACCACCACGTACCACTAAACACTTCACTTGTTCCTTTACAAGCACGGATGAATATCGTCATTAAACACCGCGGGCTATAAGCAAGCGAAAGTTGTAAGACAATTGGACGTAGTTTAGCACAAAGGACTTATCCCACACTAAGGGCCATTTTCACCGACAATCGGCTGTTTACAATAACTTTTTGTACTATAAAACGACCGATTTCACTATAAACGTCTGTTATTTCGTCAGTGAACATGGTCTTAAGTCACTTTTGAGTTATTCAATGCTGAATGAAAGGCCCAACTTACCTAATAGATCACTTTTTGGTACCACTGTTAACAATTTTATGGATAGTTCTTTCTGCTAAACTAAGTCGAATTACAAAATAAGTCTATAAACAACGCGCCCGCTAATCGAAGTGGATAACCGACACACGAATCTCCTCCGAGACCGACAGCGAATAACTGGTCAAACGGCATTCCTATTTCGAACTACCCTACGATGAGCGATGCACACTCCAAAATATCAAAAACAATGCGGGTAGATTTCAGTTCATTCATATCATGTGTACCCTCATTATATTGACTAATTACTTAGAGAATAAATTAGACTATAAAATATAAACATTTTAGCACAGCATGAAAAATAATTACTACTTACTTTTACCCACGACTTCGTCCGCGTGGATATCGGTTTTTATAAAATCATCCCGTTGAACAAGTCAATTCGGTTGCCCTTTAGGTTGATTTTCGAAATAAAATGTAACGTTTGTTATAACGAGGATTATGACACAGTAAATAGGTATTTATTTACCGTGACTATGACCAATAATTTTTCAGAATCGGTTCTGCAGTCATGAGATATACTTTAAACTCACAAATAAATGTTACTGCTTTATATATCTATTGAATAAACGTGAGATAGGTTAATCTAAGCAGATTTTGAATAAATAAATACACGCTTAACACGACGACTATTTACTTTTTTTTTTTTTTTTTTGTTCTCAGTATCTGTTTTATTTTTAATTTTTTACTGTTTAAAGGTGAAGTTAATTTTTATTTTATTTCTCTGTCGTGTGTTGTCACTGTCCGTGCTGAATGAATGTATTTTCTTTCTTTCTTTCTTTTCCATGTTATTTCTTGAAAATACATGTTGTATTTTTACCCGACTACGGAGAGGGTTATATGTTTGACCGGTATGTATTTACATTTTCATTATACAAGTGTGTATATTGAGTAAAATTGGCACGCAGAACGTGGTTGATGCGCCACATCAAGATTTAATAAAAGAAACTTACTTATCTCTGTTTATTTCTCAGTAAAGATGGCGAAGTTATTTAGGTACCGAAAAATTTAGGAAAAAAAAAAAACTTTACTGTCCAAGTAAAGCAAAGGACTTGTAGAATAAGGCCAAGTGCAAGTGCCAAGCAATAATACTTAGTTCACGTGCCTTCAAACTAATTGTATTACCTTCTAGACGCGCGCTGTGAAGTAATTAAAGATAATTGTTACGACATTTCTTAAAGTTTTTAATTTTTAAGTGTTTTAACTGGGTGTTGCTTGTATTCCAGAGATAATATTATTATTATGTATCTGCTTTATTTCGTAGCTGTCTTTTGTAAACAATCTTTTTATAAATAAAAGATTAAGGTTTCCCCCACACAGCTGTGTTTTTATCTATAAGTACAGGATACTTTTATGTAATGCGCAAAATTTGCAGTGATTCAGTGTCCGTTCCCAAATGCAACCGCAGTACTAAAATGCACTCCAAAACAAAATAAAAAAAGTGATTTCATATGGCTTGCGCTAGTAAATTATGTGTGTCCTCCATACTAAGTCGAATTTTCGTTGTGTTTTAAAGTGTATCGAAATACTGCGGTTGCATTTATGAACAAACTGAATCACTCTACAAATTATGCGCACTACATAAAAAAATATCCTGTATAGGATGGCGCAAAATTTCGGGGCATTAAGGGTGACTACCCTTTCTGTTATAGTTACGAGAGTTCTGGGGGGCTAAAAAGGCCGCTTTAGATGAATCATAATATGATTCATATTACGAATGTCAAAATATCGACTTAATTGACGACTCTTAATATCATCCGCATAAGGTTCATATTCAGTAATCATCTGTTTGACAGCTACTAAGCAGATCATTAGATGAATTGCTCAATGTGGCCTTTTTAGGCCCCCTGGTCTTAGGAAACTTTGTGAAGTTTGACGATATTAAAAGCCCATTATTCGTATTTTGACAATATAATTTTTACAGTCTACAGTCAGCAAAAAAAATATAATTTCTCAAAATCTTTTTATTTCTAATAAACTTTAACAACCAATAACAATAAACTATAATAAGTATATTAGTTTACATAATAATTGACTAGGTTCTAACACCTGTAAGTTCGTACAGTTACATAAAAGATATCAATTATACCTCTTGATCCAGTATGATTAAGCTAGCTGCTAGATGGCCAACACTGGCCCAGCATGGAAATACGATGGCCCAAGATAACCTTTCAGTGGCCTGTCGTAAGTACCTAATAAAAGGATGCCCATCTTAAACTAGAGTGTACGAGTCCGGGAGCGATGGTAAGAACTGACCAAGTGTGGACTTAGAGTAGCCCAGTGGGGAAAACTAGTAGCCCAGTGGGGAAGAGCAGTAGCCCAGTAGGGACGAGCAGTATCCCAGTGCGGACGAGCAATAGCCCAGTGCGGACATACAGTAGCCCAGTGTGGACGAACAGTAGCCCAATGGGGAAGAGCATTAGCTCAGTGCGGACGAACAGTCGCCCAGTGGGGCCGAACAGTAGCCAAGTGGGGACGAACTATATAGCCCAGTGGAGACGAACTGTAGCCCAGTGGGGACGAACTGTAGCCCAGTGGGTGGTTACATTGGCCCAGTGTAGACTTACATTGGCTCATCTTAGGCCATATATTAACAGTCTACCGCAAAATTGTCCTAATAGTCAAGTGCGCAGAAGAGCGCGACGCCCCTCTTAATCCAGTGCGACTGCGCCTTATGGGTGTTCAGCTCGATAGTCATCACATAGTTGGTGGAATGTCCCGTGGTGGACAATGTCCCGGCCCGCAGTAAAGTCTTGTATGTGGGACATTCATATAAGTTCTGTTGCAGCTTGTGATTTTGTTCGGGTTTCATGTAGATGATCGCCATTTCTGTTGAAGAATTTGATTTTATCATAAGTTGGTATAGTCTAGTGGACGCCGACTGGACCTGGGCCTGGCCTGGCCTACTGACGGGTGGCCTACTAACGGGTGGCCTACTGAAGGGTGGCCTACTTTTAGACGAGTACGGTGAATATTGACGTAATCACTATGCGCGGGCGTTTATAGTTCAGTTCAGGAATTAAAAATGTAAAAATAAACCTTATTCCGTTGAAATTGATGTTAAAATATACAGGGTGACTGGTAAATCGAGGGAATCATTGAAGGAGGGTATGGTACTCATCATTATGAACAACTTTTACTATGGGACCAAAGCAGAAATCGCGAAAAAAAAATCAGCTGTTCCATACATTTTGTCGATTAATATTGAATTATTTGTATGGAACAGCTGATTTTACACAGGTATATATGATTTTACACAGCTGATATACAGGTATAATGTATGTGTCAACATGACAGACGACAGCCGAACAACATGACAGACGAAACTTCCTTCAGGGCAGATTTTTCAATCGCCAGATAATGTTTGTTCCATCGAATAAATTCAACGTTTGACAGATTTTGTATAGGAAAACTGTCAAACATTTAAATCTATTCCCTCAGATAAATTTATCTGATGATTGAAAAATCTGCCCTCAATAGAATAAAGTTTACCCACCGAACAAATTTTTATTTTCTGTACAAGTTCAAAATAATATTGTTTTTAGGGTTCCGTACCCAAAGGGTAAAACGGGACCCTATTACTAAGACGCCGCTTTCCGGCCGTCCGTCTGTTTGTCCGTCTGTCACCAGGCTGTATCTCATGAACCGTGATAGTTAGACAGTTGAAATTTTCACAGATGATGTATTTCTGTTGCCGCTATAACAACAAATAGAATAAAATAAATATTTAAGGGACCATACAATAAACATAATTTTTTTGCCGTTTTTATAGATAATGGTACGGAACCATTCGTGCGCGAGTCCGACTCGCACTTGGCCGGCTTTTTTTTTCTTTCATATTGTAACAAGTATCTGTAAGCCTTACAAATATTCGTTCCGTGCGGGGATCGAATCACGATTCACGACACAGCGCAGAAAGTCAACCGCTCACTAGTCTACAAACTAGTCTAGTAACTAATCCAGGAGGCAGTCGACGCTACGTACCGACGTACAGCTCCTTAGGCTTGCTCTCCTCCAGCGACATGTCGCCCATGTTCCAGCGCGCGCCCTCCAGGTACAGGCCGCGCACGCAGCAGCCGTCCTCCGGCTTCTTCTGAGGAGCTTGCGGGAGCGCCTGGAACCATGTTATTAGTATACCAGGGTGACTGGTTGAACGAGGGAAACATTCAAGGATTGTACACAACTTGTTAACAACTTTTCCTATAGGAATAAAGCTGAAACTGCGAAAAATAAATCAGGGGGGCTAAAAAGGCCGCTTTAGATGAATCATTATATGATTCATATTACAAATGTCAAAATATCTACTTAATTGACAACTCTTAATGCCATCTGCATAAGGTTCATATTCAATAATCATCTGTTTGACAGTTACTATGCAGATCAGTAGATGAATTGCTCAATGTGGCCTTTTTAGGCCCCCAGTTCTTCCGTACATTTAGTCGAGTATTATTGAATTATTTATATAACCCAATATGATATCGCTTCGCTCGCTCGGCTTGTGCGTTGTGTGGTCAACTGGTCACAGTTCTAACCTAACCAACTAGTTTGGCTTAGGCAAAACTAGTTTTCTCTTGACTGCAGGCTTGAATCCAAAACAATATTGACCGATACTCCAGTCAAAACCACTTTAGATCAACGTCGTTAGACAAAAGTATTTTTCACAGATTTTTTCAGTAAAAAAATTATATATTAAAATATAATATCGGCGTTATAACGGGGCTGTATGGAGAGTTGTAAAAGCCAACTTATCAAACATACCTCAAACGCATAGGCGACGGTATCGATCGCGATGACGTGTTTTCTGGCGTAGTTTTGCAGCGCTCCGGTGAGGAAGGCCTGCGGGAAGTAGAAGCCGGAGATCCAGAACACCTTGGGGATGCCGGTCTGCTCCCACTCGCGCATGAACTGCACGCGGAGGCACAGGTCCTTCACCCACGCCGCTGTCACACAATATTATTATTGTAGCGACATCTAACGCCACAATAAGTAACTACGACCTACATGGCAAAGGAGTATACACCGCCATCTATCGGAGACAAGCGATAACTGCAAATCCTACATCGCACTATGAAAGTTTACATCATATCTTACACATAAAGACTGTCCGTCAGCAACCATCGGTAGGTAAGGTAAGATTTCAGCCAGTCAGGTGATATCACCTCGTATGGGCGAAGGATTCTCCACTTTTCATTGGAGGAATACCATACCATGTTAGTATCAAAATTCACAGCACGGTTTCCTCAAAATTATACGTTTAAAAGTTTTGTTCTGTGTGTCATAAGAGTTGTTCTGAGAAGTCAATAGAAGAAAAGAAAATAAATTTAGAAGCGTTGCCAGATCACCAGGGAATCCGAGAAAGCGCCAGAATTTAGCGTCCAGTCCCGTGTCCAGAGTTATACGATACTATTTTAAAAGAGGTATGGCATAGCGGAACTTTCCTTCCAAAATTGGATCTGCTCGACTGGGGAAGTACCACCTTGCAGAATATCGTAGCCAAATAACGCTGCTCTTTTGCAGTGTTGTGTTCCTAACGGCGAGAGATTCAACCACTGTCTAGGCTCTACCCCGTAAAGACGTTTTGGACTTACCCAGTGGCTTCAGCGACGGGTAAGCCTTCCCGCTCCACATCAGCGGCACCAGGTTCGTGGCGAGGCTGCCCGCCATGTTCTCCAGGGTTTCAGACATCACCACCAGGCCCTTGAGGGCTTTCAGTAGATCCCTGAATGTGCAGCACACAATAAAGATAAACGCGCACAATTGAATTTGCTTTCGTGGTTTCGTGCACCTACCCACATCGAAAGTGCTGTACGCACTGTACGATCAGTATTCTCCGAATCGTAGAATTGTTGGGCAGATGACGTCATCAGGGAGGCTAAAAAGGCCGCTTTAGATGAATCATAATATGGTTCATATTACGAATGTCAAAATATCTACACGACTTGACGACTCTTAATATCATCTGCATAAGGTTCATATTCAGTAATCATATGTTTGACAGTTACTAAGCAGATCATTAGATGAATTGCTTAATGTGGCCTTTTTAGGCCCCCAGAACTGAGGCACTGGTGTCGTAAGCATCGAATATGATGATGTCATACGCAAATGCGGATGTAATCGGTATACGTACAGGATTTTACTGAGATACGGCGCGGTAAGGTGCGCTGTTTGCATATAATTTCATACAAAGAATACTAAAATTCAATTAATGCGGCGCGTGCTACTCTTTGTAGATTATACATATAAATACATATTGTGGGTTATCGGTAAACTAGTAGTGCGTTAAGAGGTCATTGATGTTATTGCATGTCATTATAAATTGTTAGTTAAAATAAACAGTTATACGGTACTAGTAAATTCACATGATTTTTGTAAACATTTAGATGATTTCATAAAATTAATAAAATAAAAAATAAAGCTTTGCCTTCTCTCAAAGTTTTTCCAGCAATTATCGAAAAAGGAAATGAAAAATTATAATGAACGTAGACGGAGAAACCAATGAAGCGAAGCGTTCTAAACATAGATGTAGGATTGAGGGAAGCGAAAATATTCGTAGTCTATGGTTCCAAATTTGAATTTGAATTTAGAAGGATGAAGTGGCCTGTTGCTACTTCATTACTAGTATTAAATGATAATGAAGTGATAAAGGACTTCGTCACAAGCTTACCTCAGAGAATTGTTGATGATGGTGAGCAGTTTGTTGTACCGATTGGCCTCCTGTATCAGCACCGTGTTCAGAGACTCCTTGTACGACACTGGGTAGCTGTGACAACAACAACCACATCATTAAGGCATTAATACATACCTTTTTACATACGAGTGTATGTAGGAAAAGCAACTAACCTAACCGTCAAAACCCCCCGACTCTAAGTAGAAAAAGAGCTCTAACTTTTGAACGGCCGAACAGATTTTCATGAAACATAGCTAAGATGATTACCGATTAAATAGCGGTCGATTAAAAAAAACTTCATTGAAATTGGTCCATCCATTCCAGCTACGATGCCATAGACAACACACAGATACGCAGATACACAGATACACATACACAGATTCGGTTTCCAGCGTATGGCACTCGTGGGTTGCAGCTTAAAACCAGCGTCAGGTGGCCAGTATCTCTGCCTCCTGACATTATGCTGAGCTGCGGCCCGCCGGCACAATAACTCTTTTATTTTATGTTTGCTTTGTTATTGGTTTTATTTTATTTTTTGTTGTGCTAATAAACTCTTTTTAAAACGCTTTTATTAGCTTCACTTGTAACTATGTAAAAAAATCTTGGAAGTTAAATTTGACCCACTTCCCGGTTTCCGATTGAGCTGAAATTTTGCATACACGTGTAGTTTGGATGACGAAAGCGTTAGTTTTTTTTTTTAACTATAATATTTTTAATTCTTTCTTTCTTTCAGATAGGTACACATTACAAACTTATAACACCCCTCTTTTAAGTCGGGTTAAAAAAGTAAGTTTTATGGTGACTTACGCGGCGGAGATATGGTCGGTGTCGAGCACCTTGGGCATCACGTTGATGATGTCCTTGGCCGCCAGCTCGATGATCATCTCGATGGACATGCCGCCCACCGCCGCCATCTCCTTCGGTTGTAGATCGCGCAGAGTATCTGGTCGCAGAGATACGTATTATTCAAACAGTCGAAAATGATATCAAGATGAAAATAAACGTGAAGATTTCTAAAGAACTGACGATCGATTGATTGATTGATGATTGGTTGATTGATTGATTGATGGTTAGATATTATTCTAATACAGTCGAAAATATGAGATAAATATGAAAATAAAATATTATAGTTTAAAAAAACTATGGAAAACGCTTTTGTCTTCCAAACTGAACGTGTATGCAAAATTTCAGCTTAATCGGAAACCGGGAAGTGGGTCAAATTAAACTTCCAAGATTTTCGTACATAGTTAGTTACAGTTAAAGCTAATAAAAGCGTGTTAATAAAGATGAAGATTTCTAAAGAATTGACGATTGATTGATTGGTGATTTGATTGATTGATTGGTGTAACTGGTTTAGATTTAGTTATTATTCTAATACGGTCGAAAATTAAATGAAGATGAAAATAAACGTGAAGATTTCTAGACCTGAAGACGGATTTATGAAGTTCATCGATGTATATAAATACAGCCAATAATTTAATAAGAAAGAAAGAAAGAAAAATCATTTATTTGCCAAAAAAAACAAGACACTATAATGATAGACATAGGTAATAAGAAGACGACAGGTGCATAGACAGAGAAGGCATTTTTCTTAAGATGGGAACAGTGTAAAATTAAGTAGAATTATTAGTAGAACATTAAATAGAAGTTAATAGCCAAGAGCCTTGAGCAACACCTTAAGAGGCTCTCGAGGATAGGTTCCTATCTCTGAATTAAAAATATAGCCATCTTACTGATGTTAGTGTTGGTCTCCGACATGGCGTAGCTGATGTTGGCGTTGCCGTGCAGCCCGAACAGCGAGGGGTCGTCGTTGAGCGGCAGCGTGCGGATGTACTTCAGGTAGTCCTCCATGCTCGACGCCGGTTGTTGCTGCAACGACACTACCATTTAGAAGACCAACTCATTACCTGTGCACCTAGAGTCTCGACATTTCATAAGTGCCTGTATCTGGTTTACGTGAAATAAAGATCTATTCTATTCAAAAAAATTATACAGGTGGCGATTTAGTCACCTGCATCCTTTAAGGAGTTGATTCTACTCATCATTATGAACAACTTTTACCATAGAAAAAACCCTGAAATCGCGAAGAAAAAATCTGCTGTTCCATACATTTTGTCGACCTATGTGATCATTAATGGATGGAATAGCAGATTTTTTCGTCGTAGGTGTAGCGGTCGCTGAGCACGGCCGTGGTGTAGTATTGAGCGCAAGGCCAGCACGCACCTGCCGGTAGGCGCCGCTCTCGTCGTAGGTGTAGCGGTCGCTGAGCACGGCCGTGGTGTAGTATTGAGCGCAAGGCCAGCACGCACCTGCCGGTAGGCGCCGCTCTCGTCGTAGGTGTAGCGGTCGCTGAGCACGGCCGTGGTGTAGTATTGAGCGCAAGGCCAGCACGCACCTGCCGGTAGGCGCCGCTCTCGTCGTAGGTGTAGCGGTCGCTGAGCACGGCCGTGGTGTAGTATTGAGCGCAAGGCCAGCACGCACCTGCCGGTAGGCGCCGCTCTCGTCGTAGGTGTAGCGGTCGCTGAGCACGGCCGTGGTGTAGTATTGAGCGCAAGGCCAGCACGCACCTGCCGGTAGGCGCCGCTCTCGTCGTAGGTGTAGCGGTCGCTGAGCACGGCCGTGGTGTAGTAGTCGCCGAGCACGCACAGCAGACAGCGCCGGTCCCAGTCGTCCGTCACGCGCCCGCCGTAGTTGATGTGGCCCGCCGTGTACGTCAGCATCTGGAAATTATAACAACAAATATCTGGACTTGGCTCGTGAGCACTGTAGCCAACCCTACAGTTTTAACGGTTGATTTAGTTTTTTGAAAAAATAAATACACGTGATATCTTACTACACCCTCCTCCCCCCTTGTGATATTTCGTAATTTTTGCTAAATCCCCCCTTTCATGCCTCACGTGATTAATGGACGGCCCCATACTAGGACTCACCCTAAGCGGTACTTCAGTATATTCGTTGAGGAACATGTGCAGCTGTGAGATGCAGATGCGCAGGTCTCCGTCCGTGAACTCGTAGGGGATGTTGAAGCCGAGCGGCCCGAACTTGCGACGCTCGAGCACCACGCCGTGGAACAGGCACAGCGCGAATAGCAACCACTGCGACCAAAACAAACAAACATAGTTCACTAGCGACTAACTAAGTCTAACTAACTTAACTTAACTTGCGGCTTCGAACGAATGCAATTTCTCTACTATCCTTACATTAAAAATGAATTATTATACATATAAACATTCCGGAAGAAATGCTTAAAATGATAAATGATGGTGAAATCGCATCAAAATCCGTTAGCTCATATACAGACAGACAGACGCGGAAAGCGACATTATTGTATACTATGTAGGTCGTCTCCGATTCTAACCAGATGCAGCTGAATATCAGTATTTCAGTTTTTATTATTTTGCATTTTTTTTTATTTAGTCGTGTACTGAATACGACGCTTTATAGTTAAATACCTTAAAATTAGGCACTTTGGCGTCCCCAGAATTGATGTATTCGAGAAAATCTGGCACTTGATTCATGTATGCCTTCAATAAGTTCGCCTTTATGCCTCTAGGGGGCTCCACTGTCATTTTGTAACCTGGAACAATATAAAGGCAAGTTTTTACTTTCTTTACCTTTGAAAGAGAACACAATACATAGTGGGGTGTAAGGAAACACCCTCCACTAGTGACTATACTCCGTTCGAAATAACATTAGAAATTTAAATAACTCCATTTACACTTTATTCAACCGATTTTGACTTCTATTACGTTGGTGACATGACAAATTACAGCTGCAGTAAACATTTGTTATCGTAAATACGTTTTTGCTTTTAATGCCATCCATATGCGTACGGAACAGAAGTCAAAATCGGTTGAATACACTGTAAAAGGGTTTGTTAAACGTGTCTAATCTTATTTCAAACGGAGTATAAATACATGAAATCGTGTGTCGCACACTGGGCAGTCGCCCTCGATACCACCACAGCTGACTGGCTAAGCTTTCCACTACGACATGAGTGACACCCGTGTGCCATGCCGTGTTGTGCCGTGCCGACAGAGGAAGAATACACACAGTCAAAGAATATAGAAAGGAAGGAAAGTAATTTATTCGGTATCATAGCGACACACAACCCAAAAAATAAAACATATGCATAATGTATGGGCTGCACCAAAAAGGTTCAGTTCAGCGCACGCCAGACATCAATGCCAGGCGCTGATTTTCAACTGAACCCGTTTGTGACTCACGGATGTCAAAAAATAATTAAAAAGAAAACATTATTAAAAATAAATAAAATAGAAAACTAATTTTAAAGATTTTATTTATGATAAAGATTCATTTAGTCATTGTTATTTTTATATTATTTTTCTTGTTATCTTTTTTGGAACGTCTTTTAATTTTTTACTTTTTTTTGTGTCGTAATTTGTGCAAAATAGGTAACTAGCTATTTCAAAAATAAATAAAATAGAAAACCAATTTAAAAAATAAGTAAAATAGAAAACTAAATAAATAGAATAGAATAGATCTTTATTTCATGTAAACCAGATACAGGCACTTGTTTATGAAATGTCGAGACTCTAGGTGCACAGAAAATAGAAAAGTAATAATATTTAAATACTATAAATTTTTTAAGTAATAAATCTACTACGGTTGTTCATTTTGTGTTGTATCTCTATGGCTCTAGGTCCAGTTGATCATAAAACCTCCTTACCGTTCTGCAGTAGAGCGACGGGGAAGTGTGGCGAGGGTGTGGAGGTGAGCCACAGGCGGAAGTCCTTGTGCACCAGCTCCGGCTGGATGTGCTCCACGTTCAGCTCCAGCACTGGCATCCACGAGGGCGACAAGTGGCAGTTCTGTGGGCAACGGAACATTCATCTTTGTGTGAATTACCCCCGGTTTTTTAATTCATTATCAAATCTCTGATCCATAAATCAGCTTGTTACTTGTGGTTGGTTGCTCTATAAAAATAGTCAAGCTTACGATTCTACGATAACTCGAACCCGAAAACTCGACCCCAACAAGTCGACTCTGACAACTCGACCCCAACAAGGCGACTCTAACAACTGGACCCCAAAATACTCGGGTCGAGCTGTCGGAGTGAAATTATTGTGATACCAAACATACGTACGGACTGAAGCCTCGTCTATGAGCGATTGAGATACCTGACAATTTTTACCTGGAAGAATACCCAGTTCCCAAAGTCAGCACCGATCCTCATCATGGCTTCTGCCAGCGGGCCTTGACCCTGGCCCAGGGAAATACTCTCGAAGCGCTTGCCCATCTTCATCTTATCCGCAAACTTCAGCAGATCTGGTGGTGAGAACAGGAGAGCTATTTTTTATGTGCCAAAGTAAACCTGCTGCTATGTGCAACTATTGCTGTGTCACTCCCGGCTATTCTGTTTCTTACTGTATATGGTGTGATTTAATCATGTATTGTGTTGACCAATAAACCTTATTTCTTTCTATTTTGTAAGAACATCTCGCATCTCGATTCGAACCTCACTATTATTAAAAAGAAATACCTATTGTAACGCGGGTTTTATTATGGTCAGGCGCGTCTCTAGTTTTTGTTTACGTGGCGGCCGCGCGCTTGCGCTTCTCTAGCGCGCCGCTCTACACCGCACGCGACGCCGCGCAGGGACCGCTGGCCAGCATTTAGTGAGCGACGAACCGCGCTTGATGTATAACGTGTCGCGTGCTACGCGTTGCAAATATTTGCGATCCTCCGCGACTCACGCCTTTTGTTATTGTTTTATTGTAATTTCGAACATTAAACTGATTTTTACATTAAACTATGTATTTATTTGACAGAGCACTCAGACGACTTAAAGATTAAACAAGAAAAATAAAACGTGTAAAATAAAAATATATCCAAACTAATACTATATAGCGTAAAGATTAGATTTTTCATATATTTATATGTTTGTTATGTTTGTTTGTCATGGATAAACTACAAACTACTGAACCGATGTTAAAAATTCTTTCTCCAGTAGAATGCTATATTATCAGTGAGTAACATAGGCTATAATTTATATAGATATCACGCGGGCGAAGCCGCTGGCGGTAGCTAGTGAAGAATATAACCCCTTTTCTACCGTGTACATGATCAAAGCTGCAACGGATGTGTGACTATGAGGATTCAGACCCCTAGACTTCACCACTAGATCCTGAGCTCTCGCTAGCAGTGCGACATACCGGCAGCGGGGTCAGTGCCGGTGGACAGCACGAAGATGATGGGCGCCAGTGGGTCGGACTCCGCGTACAGCGCGGCCAGGTCTGCGGGCTGCGGCTCCACGAACCGCGCTCCCAGCCCCACCACCACATAGTCCTGTACACTCAACGTACGTTAATAACCATCCAAATTAAATAGGATTTTATTATTATAAAGATGGCTTCCCACAGCCAGAGATATCACGAGCCGCGTCGCGTTAGTTTACGCCAATACGCCGTGGGAAGTCTCGCCTGAAGCAGCATGGGTTAATACGTGAGCGGCCTGAGACAGTGTAGGATAGCGCGGTTTGTACGTTGTTATAGGCCGAACGCTGTAAGCGCGGCCCTTCTGAGGGTCTGCGGGACGCGGGAGGGAACAAAATCAACCAATAAGGTAATCTATTGCGGACTGCACACCCGCCGCCCCTTAGTCAAGTTATTAAGTTAAATTTAAACTAGACTGGCGACAGAGTCGTGCGCCACACTTATCTCCTTGCGCCATGGGAAGAGGACCGTCCGAGGTGGCGCAAACCTACCCGTGGCGAGAACTGGTCCGCACAAATTGGCGTTGCGGGACGCGGCTTCTAATATCTCGTGCCGTGGGAAGCTAGCATACGATCATTCAATTTTAAATGCTTATTTAAATAAATATTTGATATCGAACGTAAGTTGGCTTATCCGTTCATCTCAGAGTGTATATGAAGGTATCACCTGTAGTCCTGGGATCAGTTTGTCAGGACGCAAACACTTCAACACCAACAACTTCTGGAAGCTATCCAGCTGACTGTCCAACGGCTTCGGGTAAGGCAACCTACAGTCAAAAACAAATTCAATACATCCCCTAAACGTGTATCATCCGAAATAGTATTAAACTAATATCAAATTATATAAAAATGAATTGTTGAAATGGTTGCGTGATAAGGCATTTTACTCTAATAATGAATTATTAACATGTAGACATAAATAATTTGGTAATCTCTGATATTTAATGTGACACTTCATAATATACTATTGCATTAATAATATATTATATTATATTATTTTTGACATTATTAGACATTATATCAGTACTTAAATTTAATTAATCATATTGACATTATATCGACACTTAATTGTAATCATTTATTTATAGAATAACTTTATTAGTACCTATGCATGCCATAATACTTTTAATTTTTTGCATGCCTAACTGGCTGAGTTTTGTGAAACAATATTTAACATAAGAACTTTTGTACCATGCTCTTGCAAGAATAAATTCATTTAATTTCATTATCACACATAATAATATACACTTCGTATTCACACAAGCACAAATAGTTTAGTACACGAATACCAGCCCCTGTTTATTAAAAACAGTAATCGAAATAGGTAGTGTAGACAAGGTACTTAATTAAAATTTAAATATCTAAATACCTGACTGCTTAAAAAGTGTGCTATAAATAAAAATCATTCTAAATAAAAACTGAAATAAAAAAACAAGTCCGGTATAATTGCAGCAAAATGGACACTTTCCTATAAAACATGGCCGGATCTTTCTCTTTTGGTCAAAGGTTATCTTTCCACAGAAATGATTTTTGTCAGAAAATAGTGTCTTACTTATGCGGCGTGTAAGAGTCGTAATAAGTCTTGAAGAACTTGATGTGGTGGGTGAAGTCGGCGAGGAAGGTACTCATAGTGGACACGGTGTCCAGCTGCTGGATCTCCAGCCACACCCTCTGAGAGATCCACTTGGGATCCGGGTTTTCTACTTCCTAAAAAGGCACAGACATTATAAAACTTAAGACCTTTTCATCGTTGATGAGTACAATATACCCTTTCGGCTTCATATACCCTTTCCAACTAACCGTCTAAATCTGGTACCCAATTCTTCTACTTTTTGTTCGACTGTACATTTGTTTGATGACTAAATAAAATAAAATTTAAAAAAAAGTAAATACAGACTTCAGAAGCTGTTAAGTTTTTTAAGAAAATTGTTTTATACTTTAAATTTTTTTGAAGGCGGTTTTTACTTTTTTTTTAAGTTTATTTTATTTTTCTATTTTGAGTGGCATAAACAATACAGAAACATGCGATTTCAGCAATCGCGAGTGATATGTTGTTATTCATCCAAGAGTTCTATTGTCTATCTCCGAAGATCTTCATCAGATCGTCACCAAATTTAAATGGGACCAGCTACAAAGTTATATTCTTTAAAAAAAAAGAATTGTCAAAATCGGTCGGCAATTGGCGGAGAAATCTCGTAACAAACAAAAAAAACATACAGTCGAATTGAGAACCTCCTCTTTTTTTGAAGTCAGTTAAAAATAAAACTCACTTCCTCAATCTTGGCTCCGTTCAAGAAGAAGTTGAACTCGTGTGCGCGTATGACGCCCTTGTCCAGCAGGATCCGGGCGCACAGCAGGAAGGCGAACAGCAGCTTGTGGCGCTCGAACAGGCTGCGGCACACGTTCTGGTACAGCAGGAACGTGAAGTGGACTATGATCACGTCCACGCGCTCCACTATGTCCTCTGCACAATACGGAATATGCATAACATTTAAATTAGTCTCAAATATTTTTTTCTAGATTCTTTATTGTCTTTACATTATACTTAAAAGGTATTTTTTTATTTAGTTATTATTTAAACCCAGACAATATTATATAAGAATGTCATGGATATAAGAAAGTTATAAGTAGTTACTAAAAGTAAATATTATAGTAAAAACTAAAGAAAACGCTTTTGTCATCCAAACTAAACGTGTATGCAAAATTGTAGCTCAATCGGAAACCGGGAAGTGGGTCAAATTTAACTTCCAAGATTTTTTTACATAGTTAGTTACAGGTAAAGCCAATAAAAGCGTTTTAAAAATGATTAAAACGGTACGAAACCAATTACAATAATAAAAGATAGGCACATAGGTAATTAATTACACATATAAACAAAACAACACAGTCATACAACTCTCCCACAAAAAAGCAAACACTCCGACAATATATCCATATTATATATATATTATATATTGGTACCATTAGGCTCGGTCTCGGCCATGGAGCGCACGAAGAGCTTGACGAACCACTCGAGCGAGTACTGGTACATGGGGTCGACGTTGGCCATGTCGGACAGGCAGAAGAACAGGATCTGGCCGCGCTCCGCCACCGGCACGTACCCGCTGCGCGCCTCCTCGATCTCCAGCGTCGTGCGCTCGATGTCCTCCACTTTGATCTACACAGGATTGTGATCATAAGGCCATCTCATTGTACAACAAATCATATATCGTCAGTGGAAAGCCAAAACTACTAAAGCGCCAATTCGTTGCCAAACTAACTTAAACTTTAAAATGTGCGCCTGTAAAGTTTAAGTTAGTTTGGCAACGAATTGGCGCTTTAGCCTTAAAATATTATATATAGTTTAAAAAACTATAGAACACGCTTTAGTCATCAAAACTGAACGTGTATGCAAAATTTCAGCTCAATCGGAAACCGGGAAGTCGGTCAAATTTAAC
Source organism: Allophyes oxyacanthae (assembly GCA_932294325.1). NCBI lineage: Eukaryota > Metazoa > Arthropoda > Insecta > Lepidoptera > Noctuidae > Allophyes > Allophyes oxyacanthae. The sequence continues at coordinate 1,369,102 of OW028629.1, read as the reverse complement.
TTCCAAGATTTTCTTACATAGTTAGTTAGTAATATAGTTACAGGTGAAGCTAATAAAAGCGAGTTAAAAATGTCGCATAGAATAAATAAATAGCCTTTCAAACTTATACATATATTGTTTGTTGGTATGTGTGCACTGCCTGCTCACAATGATCTCGGCGCTCTTGATCTTGATGGCCTCGAGCGTGAGGATGAGCGGCAGGTCGTCGACGGGCGAGCCCTCGCTGTTGGACAGGCCGTACAGGATGTCGGCCTGCATCTCGGCCAGCTGCGCCGCCATCTGCGCGCGCGACACGATGAGCTGCCCGCGCAGCTCCTCCAGGTCCGGCCGCTCCTGCGCCACCACGATGGACAGCAGCTGCTCGGCCAGACCGCTGCCACATTATTATTATTTAAGTTTTTTAGACTTAAAAAAAAAACGTTTTTTTTTACAGTTCTTTTTCGTAAAATCCTTTTAATTATCTACCGTTTAATTCCTTTTTAACCGATTTAAAAAAAGGAAGAGTTTCTATGTTCAGCTGTATGTATGTTTTTTTTGTATGTATGTTCACGGATTTCCCCGTCAATTGCAGACCAATGATGAAACTTCTTTTTTTGTTTGAAAGGGTATACTCTGGAAGTGGTCTCGTTTAAATTTGATGAAGATCTACCGCATAACTAAAATGGTAATGAAACTCGACTCTGATAATAAACTTCAATACGATCGTGAGAGCTATAGTCTGTCAAGAAAGTCATGAAAAGGATTGAGGGCGCCACTTGTATATTCTCTTGTTTATTTTTAATATATTAATGACGAAAACATTTTTTTATCACAAAAAATCTACACAGAATAGTAAAATAAACACATCGTTGTACCCAAACTGACTCCTACGGTACTTATTTAGGGTTGCGAGCGAAGAAGAATTTTAGTTCCTTCAAAATCCTTTTCTTGACAGACTAACTTATAATTATTTTTTTACCGATCATAATGATAAGAGTATTAAATACTTCATTAGTAGCTCGAAGTTTAGTCTCTCACGATCGTATTGAAGTTCATTACTAGAGTCGATGTTCATTACCATTTTAATTACGCAGTAGATCTCCAGGGCAGAAACAAAAGAGCACGGTTTCTTCAGTGCATCAGTGTATACAAAATGCTATTATAAGATGGGAAGACGTGTGCAGTGGCGGCCTTAGGGGGTACGAACAGGGCAATCGCCCGGGGCTTCGCGCAACAACCCAAGCAAATAAAATAAAAAATAGATTTTTTAACTTTTTTTTAAATTTAATCTTTTGATTTTGTTCTACTCCAGCGAGTGTGTCAATATTACTTTGCTTGGAGAGCATTACCACCCCGCAGCAAATAACATATGGTTACGTTCCTCCATTTTCAATGTAAAATATTTTAAAACTCAAATTTTATTTATTTGTATAACTATAGCATTTCTCCTCAAACATGACAAATACCTAAACCAAACAACCAGACCTACTTTTGCATCACATACTTTTCACGAAGGACAAAGGGCCTCGCAAAGACCTGCCGCCCGGAGCCTCGCAATGGGTAAGGCCGCCTCTGGGGGGCTAAAAAGGCCGCTTTAGATGAATCACAATATGATTCATATTACAAATGTCAAAATATCTACATAATTGACAACTCTTAATATCATCCGCATAAGGTTCATATTCAATAATCATCTGTTTGACAGTTACTATGCAGATCATTAGATGAAATACTCAATGTGGCCTTTTTAGCCCCCCTGGGCGTGTGTTTTGATGGTAGTACGTCGCCGCTGGTTACCTGGGCACGAGCGCGAAGTTGACGATCATGACCTTGACGGAGGTCTCGGGCGTGTAGCGCGGGTTGCGCAGCTTGGTGGTGATGTACAGGCGGAAGCCCGCCATGAACGGGATCAGCGAGTCGCCCAGCTTCAGCACCATCTGCCCGGCTTGCTTGAAGTATTGGCGCTAGTCAAAACAGATTAATTTATTTATTTGTTAGCAGCAAGCAGTGATAGCCTAGTGGTTGAACGCTTGCCTTCCATGCAGGAAAGTCTGAGCTCCTCAGCCCACACCTCTGACTTTTCGAATTTATGTGCGGATGGCATAAAAACTACTGTTCCATACAAATAATTTAATATTGTATTGACGACACGGTTGGCGCATGCCGCGGGTCAGATCCCCGCACGGAACAAATATTTTTATGATCTACAGATACCATGTATGTTTGTAAACTGTACCCTCAATACAGGAGAAATCCTAGTGAGGTGCAACGTTTTAAAAATAAAATAATTAATAAAATTATTACTCGACTGACGAAATGTATGGAACAGCCGATTCATTTTCATGATTTAAGGTTTGATCCAAAGTAAAAGTTGTTTTATAATGTACAATAACCGATTGCTAATGAAATGTTAATGATAAGGGGTTAAAATGGGGGTATAAGGGTTATGTGAAAAATCTATCTATGCAAACGAAGTCGTGGGTAAAGCTAGTATTATCAAAGTCAAAGGTTTTTATTTCAACTGGGCTTTTACAGGCACTTTCAAAACGTTGTGATTCTAGGTGCACGATTATTACAGAAAAAGGCACACCAATATACCAGCACTTACCTTCAACACCGGATCCAGAGCCGGATCCAATTCCTGGCCGACATTCTCCAGCAGTATGGGCTTGCCGAACCTCAGCGCGGACTCGAAGTTCCTCAGCAGATCCCTGTCGTTCGGCTTGCATACCACCAGCCCTTCTAGTTTGCCCTGAATATCAAATACAGGGTAGCTGGTTGAACAATGGAAATATTGAAGAAGGATACTGCACCCATCAATTTTTTTATTTTTTTTTTACCTTGCCCCTCTCTTGGATTTCTCCTGTATCGAGTGTACAGTTTACAAACATACATGTCACATGCACACACAACCAGACCCGACACAACTATCTGTAGATCATACAAATATTGGTTCCGTGCGGGGATCGAACCCGCGGCAGCACAGAAAGCTAATCACTTAACCACTGCGCCAACCGAAACGATGATTTGAAATTATGAACAGCTTTTTCTTTGGGACCAATCCTGAAATCACGAAAAAATTATCAGCTGTTCCATACATTTGGTCAAGTAATGTTGAATTATTTGTATGTATCTGTTGATTTTCTTTTCGCGATTTCAATGTTAGTCCCATAATAAAAGTTGTTCATAATGATGAGTACAATATCCTCATTCAATATTTCTGTATTTAGCCTAGCGGTTGAACGCTTGCCTTTCATGCAGGAGGGTCTAGGTTCGAAGCTAGCCCGCACCTCTGACTTTTCAAATTTATGTGCGGATCGCAATTTGACTATCACTTGCGTGGTGAAGGAAAACATTGTGAGGAAACCTGCACAACTGAGGGAGATGCCACACGGGTGATGCGAGCGAGGTGCGAGCGGGGTCCGTTCGAGCAACGCAACGCAGGAATCTGCGTTGCGTTGGTCTGCGCTACGTCGACGCAGGGCACCGTGTGTCATGTCAATGACTTTTGTATGAATTTTTTCTGCGTTGCGTCGCGTCGACGCACCGTGTGGCATCTCCCTGAGAGGACTTCAAAAAGTCCTCGATAATGTGTGTAGTCCGCTAACCCGCACTAGGCAAGTGTGGTGGACTAAGGCCTAACCCTACTCATTCTGAGAAGATGCCCGTGCCCAGCCATGGGACAATAATGGGCTGTTTTTTTTTTTTAATTCTTTTATAGCCATCGAAATTCACGTTTAATACATTGTAGGGCAAATAGATGAATTTGAAGATGTTACCATGGCCCTGATCCACTTGTTGGCCTGCGTCTGCGGGTCGATGATGAGCGGCCAGCGGCGTGAGTTGGACATCAGCACGGCAGACTCCACCGACATGGGGTCGCGGGGCAAGCCGTACATCTGCCATGTCCTGGACAAACGAACCAAAGTCAAAGGTTTTTATTTCAACTGGGCCTTTGAAGGCACTTTCAAAACCGTTCAGGAACATAGCATAATACAGGATATTTTTTTATGTAGTGCGCATAATTTGTAGATTGATTCAGTCTCTGTTTCTTAATAAAGAAAGAAAGAAAGAAAAATACTTTATTAGCACAACAAAAAATAAATAAAACCAATAACAAAGAAAACATGTAAAATAAGAGTTATTGTGCCAAAAGGTCGCAGCTCAGCATAATGTCAGGAGGCAGTGGTAGTGATAGTGGTGGTGGTAGTGGTGGGGGGTAGTGGTAGGTAGGGGGTAGTGGAGTAATGCAACCGCAGTATTAGGATACACTTTAAAACAAAACGAAAATTCGACTTAGTATGGGGGACACGCATAATTTACTAGCGCAAGCTATACAAAATCAAATTTTTATTTTGTTTTGGGGTGAATTTTAGTACTGCGGTTGCATTTGGGTACGGACACTGAATCACTCTGCAAATTTTGTGCACTACATAAAAAAAGATCCTGTACAAAACCATAGGATAACGCCTAGGAATACAGTCTTTAGAATAATAAAAATAAGAAATTTACTAATATTATCGGTCAGTTTTACTCCTCAGCTGTCCCATACAAAACAATACTTACTCGACCCAAAGGTTTGGGAGAGCTGATTATTTTTTTTTCGATTACGATGTTGGTCCTACAGAGATGTTTGATGGTCTGATCCACACCCTTAAATATGACCACGCATTTCAGATAAGCACACGTATTAATTAATATAAGGTCTTATTTTAATCATGCGAAATATTTTAAACTTAGGCTCTATGAATGGTATAGAATTCATTTCAAAAATCAAATTAAAGCTACAGGTTTCATAAATTATTTATGCACTATGCATTAAGTTCGGGCGGCACGGCGACGCGATGCGTGTGTGTGCGTGTGTCAGAGTAGCCGAGCCCACCAGGTCATGTGGTCGAGTTCATGACCTTAATGCCATTCGTAATAATAAAGGAATAAAGGTTTTATGCAAACGGAATAATCATTTATTTTAATTAATTTTGAAAACGTATAGAATAATTTTGATATTATTTTAATATTTTTTTTGCTTTAAGTAGTCTTTGTAATCTATAGATTTACCTCCTAAAATATTTTGCATTGTTAAAATAAGACCATATAGGTACCTATTCATAAAAAAAAAATATAATTACCTTTTTTTTTTTACCTTTTGCCTTTGTACATGAAGCATTTTAAATAAATAAATAATTAACTTCGGAAGTAGTAGTTACCTGATCTGCACAGCGTCACTTAACGTAGACAGCGGCGTCGCCCCGGGCGTGTGAGGGACATTCACCTTCTGTGGACATAAGGCCGCGTATATTAGTGCTTATTATACAGCGTTTCAAAAAGTTTATTAAAAAAAAAACTATGCCTCTCTCCTCTTCGTATTACCTATGGCTATAATTCTAGTGTCTTGCTTTGTGGCAAATAAATTATATTTTCTTTCTCTCCGGAAATAAGAGTGAGTTTCAAATCGAGATGCGGAATACTCTTACAGAATAGCTAGTCTCGGGTCCTAGATGTTACAACAACGAAACGATTTTGGATACCTCTATATGATCTATCCAGTCTTCTAAGAGTTCTCTTCTAAAGGAATCCGTGAAGGGTGTAATGTATCCCACAGCACCTTACAGAGACAACGTTTTTTTATAACAGTTCTTCAAATAAGATATCAAAAATGGATAAATTTAAAACGCGGTTAAGGGTCCACCTGCTGGGTTATTTTTCACTTCATTATGAACAAATTTTACCATCGGATCAACCCTGAAATCGCGAAAAAAAACAAGAGACCAACAATTAAATCGAGAAAAAAAAAACCATACAAATAATTCTACATTACTCGACATAAAATGTATGGAACAGCAGATTTTTCTTTTTGGGAATTTACTATTGTTCTCATAGTACGACACGACAAGCGATTAGCCTTCTGCGCTACGTGCCGCGGGTTTGATCCCCGCACAGAACAAATATTTGTATGATCTACTGATAGTTGTTACGGGTCTGGTTGTGTGTGCATGTGACATGTATGTTTGTAAACTGTACCCTCGATATAGGAGAAATCGTAGTGACGGGCAAACCATTAAAAAAAATATAAAAAAAATAAGTAAAACTTGTTCATTATGATTGATGTATTACTCACTAGCAGACTCACTGGCAGCGGCGGTCGCATCCGCGCGGCGCACGACGCCTGCTCGCGGCTCCGACCGAACGAACACAGACCGCTCAATATGCTCCCACGGTTCAGACCGTAAACACACCCGCGGCACTTCATACAAGCGAACCGATTTCACTACACTACAGGCGCACGGCTTGTCTGTACACGTTTTGTGTGTGTGCGTAATCGTAGGGCTACCAGCGTCTTGGTCAGCTTCGCGCCCGCGCCGCATTGCAGTGACATCCTACACGGGCAGTACTACTAGCTGTACGTTGCGGGGTCGGGGGTGAGGCAAGAAATTGGTGGGGGGAGGTGAGTGTCCCTTCTTTACGTAGTAATATGTAGTTAGTATTCTTTGCCGTAAATATGCTCAACGCCTTGATTGCTCACGAACCGCAAGTTGATATATTTCTTTAATAATTTTAAATTTATGCTCAATGTTTGTACCTATTCGTTTCTTTAGTGTGTAGTTGCTTGGCTTGCTGTACGCGTCGGTGTGAACACTGTAAGTGCGGCAAGTAATTGAAATAAATAAATAAGTAACTCACATGCGCTGAGCAGAATGTCCCCAATAAGATTGACTATCGCTATATCCAACTCCTTAATGGTTCTGATCCATCTGACTCGTTCGCTTGACAAGCCGTTGAGCAATCTGGAATCAAAATAATATTAGAAAATAGCGACTCGTCCCCGGCTTCGCTCGGGTGCAATTTCTCTGCTATCCTTACATTAAATATCAAAGTATTTTACATATAAACCTTCCGTGAAAACTTATCTAACTGATGGTGCAAACCACATCAAAATCCGTTGCGTGGTTTAGGGGTTACCGGATATAAAGACCGACGAAGTGACTTTATTTTATACTATGAAGAGATGCGAAAGTAACTCTCTCTGTTACCATGGCTGAACCGATCTTAATGAAACTAATCCTGAAATCGCGAAAAAAAAACAGCTAAATAATGCAATATTACTCGAAAATGTATGGTACAACTGATATTTTATTCGCGATTTCAGGTTCGGTCCCATAGTAAAAGTTGTTCATAATGATGAGTACATGACCTACTACAATGTTTCTCTCGTTCAACCAGTCACCCTGTAGGTATATTATCGACAGTCGAAAGGGTATTTGTTCTCAGCAAATTTTTTTAGGGTTCCGTACCCAAAGAATAAAACGGGACCCTATTACTAAGACTTCGCTGTCCGTCTGTCTGTCTGTCTGTCACCAGGCTGTATCTTATGAACCATGATAGTTAGACAGTTGAAATTTTCACAAATGATGTATTTCTGTTGCCGCTATAACAACAAATACTAAAAAACAGAATAAAATAAATATTGAAGGGGGCTCCCATACAACAAACGTGATTTTTTTTGCCGTTTTTATAGATAATGGTACGGAACCGTGGTGCGCGAGTCCGACTCGCACTTGGCCGGTTTTCTTTATAATAGACTTTATATAGAAAAATACAAGAATAAATGTAGCTCAGAAGAATATCCTTCCACCCGTCTTTATGGTGTTGGTCGCTGACCTGTTGGCGCGGTCCATCCTGGCGAGGCACTGGTTGATGTCCTCCTCCATGCGTCTCTTCTCGTCCTCCTTCTCCATGAGGTACGCGTTTAGCTTGGCGATGCCATCGAGCAGGGCTGTCATCTTGGCCTTCGCAGACGCGAGCATTGCTGTAAATTACAAATTAAATTAAATTTGATTAAAATAAAATAAAAAAGAGGGGTGTTACAAGTTTAATGTGTCTGCCTGTGTATCTGTCTGTGATATTGTAGCTCCCAAACGGATGAACCTATTTTCGTTTAGTTGTTTGTGTCATAGATAATTTTATCCCGAGTGTTCTTAGCCATGTTTCATGAAAATCTGTTCAGCCGTTCAAAAGTTACAGCTCTTTTTCTAGTTGGAGTCGGAGGTTTTTGACCGTTAGGTTTTTTTATATACTTTACTTTTATAAGAAGACAGGTGCATAGACAGAGAATACATTATTCTTAGGATGGCAACAGTGTAAAATTGAGTAGAAAAAGTAATAATTTAAAAGAATAAAAAATATGTGGGTATACTGCACCGAGTGCGCATCACCTATTCAGTGTCTGTCCCGAGCTGTAGCAAATGGGTGTCCAGCTCAGCATGTGCCAGGCTATGACACCTGACGCTGATATTCTGCTGAATCCCGGTTATGACATACGGATGTCGAGCAAAGCAGTAAAAGATGTTCAATTCGATTTGATGATGATTGATGAATTGATGCTGTACCTTCAACAATCTGTAGTTCTCTGGTGGCCGTTGCCAACGCTTCCTTCTTAGGCGCGACGCCCTTGTTGACGTGGTAGAACTTGTACATGGCGTGCACCCACATGCAAAGCGACTGGCACGCTTTTGATACCTGGTAGAATAGAATAGAGAATATTTATTCGATAAATGACACATCGTCAGTACAGAAATAAAATAAAATTGAAACACAGAGATCAGAAAGAAACAAAAATAATAATAAGAAATAATAACAAACAAACATGGATAAATAATATAATAAAGTTGATTTTACTGCACCGACGAGCACGCCCATATCGAAAGGGTTGCCAGCTCAGCATTTGCTGGGTGTGGAACACCCAGCGCTGGTTTTCAGTTGGCACCCTGCAGTGAGTCACGGACGGAGGTAAATAAAATCATACATAAATAAAAAAATAAATTAATAGAAAAATAATAATGGTAGCAAATTAATACGTGATCAATATACAGGATAACGGCGTGTTCACATCAAATCATTAATTTTACCGGATTGTGATTAAATACGATTCGTTTAAATTAAACTTAGTTTCGATGACGTTTAAGTTGACATTTGTGTGGGTTATAACGTCACGATCTGTCTTGAAACATACCTTGATAATTTTAGCAGGATCATAATCCGGGTTGGCGACGAACCTCTTGAGCTTCTTGATCATGTCTTCGGTGATGGAATCCTTGTCGAACTTCATCAGGGACTCCAGGAAGGCCGTAGGGTCATTTAACATCACGGACCCTGGCTTCCAGAAGTTCAGCACTTTCTCACCATACGATGCACCTTGTTCCTGACAAATAGTATCATTTCATTCCCTCTTCTTAAAAATTTATAAAAGAAAATGATTTATTTCGGTCTCGCACAGGAAAATACATAAACATATACAGAGAATACATTAGAATAATAATAAAAAACAAATAAAAATCCTACACGAGGCCAAAAAAGGCCTCCTTATCTCAGCATATGCTGCGACAGATAAAATAAATCCAAACAAAAAACCAACCTGAGCCTGCAGGTGTACCAACCTGAGCCTGCAGGTGTACCAACCTGAGCCTGCAGGTGTACCAACCTGAGCCTGCAGGTGTACCAACCTGAGCCTGCAGGTGTACCAACCTGAGCCTGCAGGTGTACCAACCTGAGCCTGCAGGTGTACCAACCTGAGCCTGCAGGTGTACCAACCTGAGCCTGCAGGTGTACCAACCTGAGCCTGCAGGTGTACCAACCTGAGCCTGCAGGTGTACCAACCTGAGCCTGCAGGTGTACCAACCTGAGCCTGCATGTGTACCAACCTGAGGCTGCAGGTGTACCAACCTGAGCCTGCAGGTGTACCAACCTGAGCCTGCAGGTGTACCAACCTGAGCCTGCAGGTGTACCAACCTGAGCCTGCATGTGTACCAACCTGAGCCTGCATGTGTACCAACCTGAGCCTGCATGTGTACCAACCTGAGGCTGCAGGTGTACCAACCTGAGCCTGCAGGTGTACCAACCTGAGCCTGCAGGTGTACCAACCTGAGCCTGCAGGTGCACCAACCTGAGCCTGCAGGTGTACCAACCTTGATGGGCTTGATGTCGAACACCACGCAGAGCGACTCGATGACCAGCAGCACTCCTGCCGGCGGCTTCTTCATAGCCTTTACCTCCACGACGTCGTTACGGTTCAGCTCCTGAAGCGCCTTCTCTGCAGCTCGCAACGCCGGCATGGCCTCCTCTGAAGATTCACAGATAAATGCCGAATATAATAATAATAAATTATTAGTAATTTCAGAATTCATTCCATAAATTATTAGTAATACTTAATGCTATGTTAGTAAAATGTTGACTTTAAATAAATACTAATTAATTTAATTCAATTTACATAATTCCATGCTCAAAATTAAAATCAAAATTAAAAACAAAAATCAAAATTAAAATATCAAAAATTAAAATACCAAAATAAATAAATAATTATAATTAATATGTTTCCATATTCTTTATTGTACACAAAATATAGAAAAATACAAAAACTCAGTTTAAAGATAAACGCAAAGGCGAAGGCGGTTTTAAAGGCGAGCTTAACTCCAAATTACCTTATTGGTGTACAACAAGGTTAGTCGGAAACCCTAAAGGCGGTTATTTGTACTCATCATTAAAAACGACTTTTACTACGAGAACAAACCGGAAATCTTGAAAAAAAAATCAGCTGTTCCATACATTTCGTGTAGATAATATTGCATTATTTGTACTAGTTGTCGCCCAGTGGTCGAAATTCGACCGTAATTTTAGCTTTCTGCACTCCTTCTCCATATAATCTTTAACTATGCCAAATCTCACGCCTCTCTGTGCGCGCAATATGCTTAAAAAGGGGTACAAAGTTTACTCTTCAGGTATTAATATATAAATGGAACAGCAGCAGTGGCAAAGGGACTATATACCACAACTCGATCCCTTTCTAAACGTGGTCATTACCAGTAGGTACCTTCATATATTAATAAATATATGAAGGTAAGGTGCTTCATGAGTTCATGCCACAGTTAAATTAATACTGTACAGCATGTGTAATTATTATTATTTTATTTATTAAAATTATATATATTATTATTATTAAATATATTATTTTATTTATAAATTGTGACTACAAAGGCCCACTTGTTAGTAAAATTTAAGAACTACGTGTTAGTAATAACAATTTTACAAACCTAACATATGAATGACAAGGTTTCCCTTGACGCACCAAAACTCTGACAAAATGCCCCCACATTGGAGCATCATGCTGATCAGCTAATGCTTTCAGGATGCCATTGGAACTGCTACGTAATCTAGTTAGTAAGGACGCGGTCTTTTTCCTTATAATTGCGTAAAAGTCATCTGTTCGCGCTCCAGCGAACATAGCGGACGCACTACAATATCGCGGCAGCCCCAACAGCATCCTGAAATCATTATTATACTGAACTCTCAGGACGTCAAGAGCTTTACGCGTAAAGTCTAACCAAGCCATATCTTGAACGGGTTCCCTTATAAAAATATTCTCCCTTCGCCACTGAACAGCAGATTTTTTTTTCGAGGTGTCCCTAATGCTGAACTAACCCAAGTCTTTAGTTGCGTCCTCAGTCATGGCCGCGTTGATGGAGGCCATCTTTTCAGCCATAACTGTCTCCTTCTCCACCTTTTCGCGAGCTTCCTCTGCTATTGCCTAAAAAGAAAGAAAGAAAGAAAATCAATTTATTTTTTGCACACAGGTCACCGAGCATGCACACATAACAAACATAAAAAAAACCAGAAAATTACATAAAATAAAACAATGAAAAATAAAGCATGGAAGTGTGTGTCCCTCATGTGCAAGAAAATGGGCGTCGATCAGCTTGTTGTCATTGGCAACACCAATGACGCTGGTTTTCATCGATGACCGACGTCCGTGGGTGGTATGACGTAATCACGTAATGTCGCGTCCACCTTCTGGCGATATTAAAAAAATAAAAACATAGACAAAATGCAAGATTAAATAAAAACATTACCCACTTATATAAATAAATACATCATGTGAAAAAGTAAATAAAAAGTGAAACCGTACAGCGTAACAGTACAGTAACAGTAGAACGATTTGAACCATAACTTAAGTACTACTTGTATTTCACAAGAGTAGGGATGTGTGTGTATAAATATCCGAAGCAATGATGGCCTAACAGAACCGTTGTTAGAATGTAACTTATAATGTAACATTTTTCGTTACTTTTGACCCCGCTATGTTACTTCCTTGACCCAAAATACCTACATACAAACAAATTTTACCTGTTTATAATATTATTATTAGTATAGATCAATATATTTCTAGTTCCTGATTACCCCACAGGAATAATGCGTAATTTTAAACAATATGTATGCTTGCATATAATTTTTCTTGTATTAAATAATGTTTTTTAGAATTTATTCCTATACTATACATGATATTTTTTTATGTAGTGCGCAAAATTTGCAGTGATTCAGTGTCCGTTCTCAAATACAACCGCAGTAGGTACTAAAATGCACTCCAAAATAATAAAAAATTGGTTTTGTATGGCTTGCGCTAGTAAATTATACGTGTCCCCCATACTAAGTCAAAATTCCGTTTTGTTTTAAAGTGTATCACAATACGGCGGTTGCATTTAGGAATACAGACTGAATCACAGTACAAATTATGCGCACTACATTAAAAAATATCCTGTATACTCACAGTGTCGGTTGCTATCTGTTGAATGACCAGCCTGGTCTCCTCCGCGGCCTTCTCCATCAGAGGCTTTAGCTCAGCCAGCTCGATCTGAAGCTCTTTCACTTCTACTTCCGTCTGGTTCAACTTGTTTAGACCTGTAGGAGATAAAAGACATGATGGCAGATCTACTAGGAGTGGTCGAGTGCAAAAAGTAAAAGGTATTAGCTTAGAGTAAAAAAGTATAGAGTGATAACGTAATAGTAGTTTATGAAACTTATGTAGGGGGGGTATTAAAATACGAGTGTTTTAATGCCTAGTTATGTGCAGTTTCATAAACTACTTTACTACCCGACGATGGAGAGGGTTATATTCTATACTCATGTTAACAAATTATAAAGTAAACAAACACAATAATGGCGCCGAAACCTAACAGTCACTGCGCATGCGCCCTAGCGCGCGCCACCACAGACAATGTGCTGCCGCTATAAAAATTGAATTTAAATCTCTTTGGTGGATCGAAGTGTATACTGTACAGTGTACACTTGGAGGATCCGTTGTGTTATTGTTATGTTAGTTTTTGTTTGTTCTAAAATTTTTTTTTTTTTTATATTGAAGACAAGATAAATGATAATGTATTACATTTGGTTGACGTTTTAAAACTGACCAGTCTTCAGCGCATTGGACTCTGTCAGTATAGCTTTCTGCTTCTTCTTGAACATCTCCGAGTAGGCGCCCAGCATCTCCATGTAGGACATGGGCGTGACGTAGTTGATGCGGTTGAGCTGCGCCTTGAACCGGACGCTCGCATCCACCACCGTCTGGTGCGCGAAGCAGCATACCGACTGGCGATACAAGAGCGCGTATGACAATAATTATTTGTATTAATTCATATTTATCTTAATAATAATCCAGCCCATTACTGTCCCATTGCTAGAAAGTGTTACAAAAATCGAGGTAGTGAAAGAAATTTGAAAACTGTAAACTCGATTAAAAGGCTATAATAGCCCGTATTCAAGAACAATACTTTGAGAACACACAGTAAGTTTCGGCCCACAGTGTACGAAATTTGGACTGACCGACCAATCAAATCACCGCATTCTTCACTTTCCGTTCACTGAGTGAGGGATGTTCCAGCTTCTGGCCGGAAATTAAATATTTTTCAGTTTTAAAAATAAACATTTATGTGGCCCGGTATAGAAGTTTTTTTGTTTCTTTTTTAAACTTTGCCCCTCACTAGGATTTCTCCTGTATCGAGGGTACAGTTTACAAACATACATGTCACATGCACACACAACCAGACCCGAAACACCTATCTGTAGATCATACAAATATTTGTTCCGTGCGGGGATCGAACCCGTGGCCCGTAGCGCAGAAAGCTAATCGCTTAGCCACTGCGCCAACCATGTCGTCGTGTCGTCGTGTAACTTACCACCATGGCATGTAAAACTTCATCGGAGGCGTCAGTGAGCTCGCCCATGGTCTCAAAGAAGTGGTACGCGACGGACTCCAGCGCAGACTTGGGCCACTCGCTGAACCAGTCAATGGTGCAGCAGTTCACCAGCGACGGGAACTGGCGCAGGCGCGCGCGGAATATCTGGACCACGACATATAAACAAATGTAGCTACAAATGTATCTATGTTGTGACTGTGTGTTCCCGTGTTAGGGGTCATCCATGAAGTACGTCACACTAATTTCGTGATTTTTTTACCCCGCCCCCGTCCTTGTCACAGTTGATCACATTTGTGATACCCCCCCTAGTGTGACGTCACATATTTTGCAATTTTACATCTAGAAATTATTAAATTAAAACAGCAGTTCCGAAATTAGTTTTAATTCCATTTAAATTTATTTTTATTTTTAAAAGGTATATATAATAAATCAATTGCCATACAGATGGAATTGGAAATATTTTTTAGTTTTTCGTTAATACATAGTTCAAATTTGGCATTTTAACACTTAGATCTTTTACATTCTGAAACGTGACGTCAAGAATCTTAAGACCCTCCCACCCCTTGTCACATAATGTCACACTTCGTCGACCCCCTCCCCGCCTTAACGTGTGACGTACTTTATGGATGGTCCCTTATTTGTTTCAGTTCAGCGGGTCTACCACGTAACTAAAATGGTAATGAACATCGACTCTGGTAATAAACTTCAATAAGATCGTGAGACTGAACTTTGAGCTACCTTGTATTTTTTTTACCGATTTTTATTTATTTATTCAACGATGATTATGAAGATGGGAGTCTTAACTTTATTTATGATGGGATATTTTTTTACAAGGTAGCTCGAAATTTAGTCTCTCAGTATCATATTGAAGTTTATTACCAGAATCGATGTTCATTACCGGTAGACCCGGGGTGTTTTTCTTCAGCCGTTCAAAAGTAACAGCTCTTTTTCTATTTGGATTCGGGGGATTTTGACGGTTAGGTTAGTCTCTCACCTCCCCGATGGGGCTCATGACGACGACCATGTGCAGGTTGCTGCGCACGCGCTTCTGGTAGCACGCGAACAGGTTGGTCTTGGTGGCCGTGAGGTTCATCTCCATGACGGCGTGGCGCACCGCCTGGTAGATCTTGTCCAGGTCCTCCGGCTCGTAGATGTTGGGCACGTCGCCCGCGCTTAAGATGTTGTTCAGATCTTCGAGAAACGATTTCATTTTTATCTGTGGAGAGATTTAAAAAATATTATACAGGTGATATTATACAGATGTATACAAGACCCTACATTTATTATACAGGTTGTATACAAGGCCCTACCTTTATTATACGGGCTGTATAATAGGTCCTACCTTTATTATACAGAGTGTATACAAGGCCCTACCTTTCTAGTCCCGATCCCTTTAAGCATATTGAACTCATAATTATGAACAACTTTTACTACGAGAAAAAACGTGAAAAGACGAAAAAAAACTGCTGTTCCATACATTTAGTGGAATAATATTGAATTATTTGTATGGATCAGCAGATTTTTATTTTCGAGATTTCAGGTTTGGTCCTGTAGTAAAAGTTGTTCATAATGAGGAGTACAATACTTATAACACCCCCTTATTTGTCGGGGGTTATAAAGCTACGAGAACGTCAATGTTCAGTAATAGATTTTTGGTTTTCCCGACAGGGTCCATAATTGTTTCTATACTTATTTTAAACTTACCACCTGTATGACTGTGTACATTATGGATTGCAATAAAAATGTGAGAATTGAGACTTTTACGGGCTGATACGACGATAGTTAAAACAAATAAAACAAAACCAAAAAAACAATAACTTGGATAAAACTGTTTTCTTTCTTTCTTTTAGTTACCTGAGCATCAGAGAACAGGAACACGCAGCCTCTGTTCTCAGCGCCCGCCTTCATCATGGTCTGCTTGAGGTCCTCGCGCCACTCCGACAGTCCGTAGGCCTTCGTGATCTCTATCTGGATGCACGCCAGCTCCGCCATGTTGGCTGCCAACCGCGACAGTGACTGGCGGCCTGGATCACACAAGAAGAAGAAGAAGAATAAGAATCATTTATTTGCATGAATATGAGTTACAGGGTTGAAAAAATAGGTTAGTGAATAGTCATATTCTACCTTACTATTAGGTGTGCAAACATATAACATAAATTAAAATACTTATATGATGCAAATAATTAAAACAGGATCAAAAAACGTAAACACAACATACAAATTATTATTATTTAAATTATGAAACAATTAATTTTTAATATTTATAAATTATTATTCACATAAGTTAATTTGGATAGATTGATTATAATATATTTAACAGAATTAGAATTATTTAAAATTATAAACATGTCAAGTGCAAAAAATCTTCAATTGGTACCTACTATAATTATTAGGATGTTAAGTTTTCTCTGTTAAATAATCCGTTATATTATAAAAAAAAAACATTTTATTACTAAATAATCTCTAATCCTTCTTTTAAATATAGCAAGTTGTATAAAATTACAAAATGTTTATAGCAATCTCTAGTTTCTGATTTGAGATTTGATACTTTACATAAATCTTCTCATCAATATTTGAACTTACCAATAGGGAGTTATAACGGGCCTATTTCCAGCAGTGACTATAAGTTTTTTTTTAACACCTGACAAATGAAGGGTGTTGTAAGTTTGTAGTGTGTATCTGTGTAGCTGTGTATCTCTCTGTGGCAATGTAGCTCCAAAACGGATGGACCGATTTCGATTCAGTTTTTTTTAAATCGAAAGCTAAGCCAAAGTCACAGATTTTTATTTCAACTGGGCCTTTACAGGCACTTTCAAAACGTCGTGATTCTAGGCGCACGGTTCCAAGTGGGTTGGTCCTGGAGAAGATACCGGCAAGAAACTCCATGGATACTCTTTTCATAAAACAAATTTACAATAATATCTGGAGCCGCCGCGCGCCGTACCGGCCCCGGCTAAAATTTAACCTGAATTCTCGTAATTAAAAATGTTCAAAATATAGTTCGGATCTCATTCCGATCTACTACCAATGTCATAAATGTCACAAATGGTTATTCTCCTACCGTAACAAACGACGTCAAACGTGACATTATATTTTAATGAGATCGAATGTTGAATAAAAGGCAAATCGGTATTCTGCTAACATTTTGAACTGACACAGATAATAAAATTGACACTCTCGTCTCTACACAAACGTCAAAAATGAGATTGAAATGAGTTTGTAAGAAGATTGAATCCAAATCATACTGGAATCGGACTGAACTTTAAGAGGAGTAGAATACATGACTTTTTGTCAATTCATAATATAATCTCAGTTCGGTCAACTTTCAGTCATATTATAAATTAATTACGAGAATTGGGCTTCTGAGCTATGTTTCATGAAATGAAAATGTGTTCAGCCGTTCAAAAGTTACAGCTCTTTTTCTAGTTGGAGTCGGGGGTTTTTGACGGTTAGGTTATTAAAGCATATTTCTCCTCACCGGAGCCTCCCATTCCCAGCAGCAGCGCGTTGGCCATGGGTTGCCTCATGATACGCGAGATGCGACACAGATGCGCCGCCGCATCTTCGAACAGCACGAGGTCCAGAGGAGCTGTTGTAGCCATGTTGTATTCCTCCAGGTAGTGGGACAGGATGTCGTCCAGCTGAATTAAGGTAAATCATCAGCATCACATCGGTCCTATACGAAAACCAGCGCTGTGAGCTTGCTAAGCCAGATATGTCCTAATATGGTTGTAGAAGATACACTAGCTTTATATTTGTCATGCAAGCAACTTAATTTAATTAAATTAAATTAAATATCCCTTATTTATGTAGTATGTGTTATCGTGGTTGTCCGTGGCATCACAACGATCCTACGAAAATCAGCGCTGTGACATTTATTTTATCTGTCGCAGCAGATGCTGAGATAGGGGCCATTTTTAGCCTCGTGCAGGAATTTTTAATTAGTTTTTTGTTATTATTTTCTTTCTGTATGTTATTTTCTGTGCGAGTCCGAAATAAATCATTTTTGTTTCTTTCTTTCTTTCTAAATCAAATTTTAAGTTATTTTTATAGCATAGGGCGCAAACCTGTTTACCTGATGGTAAGTGATCCTCACCGCCCATGAACATCCGCAACACCAGAGGAGTCACCGATGCATTGCAGACCTTTTAGGATGATGTTAGGAAAAAGGGAGGGAAAGGAGAAGGAAGGGGACTAAGAGAGGAATTGAGCCTCCGGCGCTCCACACTCACCGAACGAAACGCAACAGTATGCATACTGCTGCTTAACCTCAATATTACTGTGGGAAGTGCCTAAGTTCGTCCGGAACACCCTGAGCAGTCCCGTTACGAACCTAGCCGACTGGTGAATCTTATCACCACGGCCTGGCAAGGCTTCGCAAGGGTGCAATTTATCTATTCTTACATTAAATATCAATATTATATATTTATTTACATGAAACCCATCCATCATCATCATTTCGTTTACATATAAACCTTCCGTGAAAAATTATCTAACTGATGGTGAAAACCGCATTAAAATCCGTTGCGTGGTTTAGGAGGATTTAACGGATATTCAGACAGACAGACAGACTTTATTTTATACTAGAGAAAATTACGATCGAATTTCGACCACTGGGCGACCACTAGCTATTGAAATTAGTTGCTTCAAATAATGCTAATAGTTAGCACGCTTTGAAGCAACTAATTGCAATAATTTTGATTTCTAAGCAGTGCTTTGTTAATTTTTAATAAATTACCAGACTTTTGTTTATTTAAGAAAACGTTGCCCCTCACTAGGATTTCTCCTGTATCGAGGGTACAGTTTACAAACATACATGTCACTTGCACACACAACCAGACCCGAAACAACTATCTGTAGATCATACAAATATTTGTTCCGTGCGGGGATCGAACCCGCGGCACGTAGCGCAGAAGGCTAATTGCTTAGCCACAGCGCCAACCGAGTCGTATTTTTTTTTTTTTTTTTTTTTATAAATTTCCTTACTTGATGCTGATGATGTCACAGAGTAGTTTTCTCATAACGACAGCCAACATGATTATGTTTATTACCACGGGAGTACAATTTATTTTTTATTTTTGATAAAGTATTTTTCATCATTTCAACAGTTAAAAAAGAACTTTACCTTATTTTTAACTTTCTTTTTAATTCCATGTATACCCACCTCTTCCCGATCATTAATCTCGATGTACTTCTTCTCATCAGCGCCCAGGTCCATGAAGTCTCCGAACAGCATCAGCCTATTGGCTAATATTTCCTCCGGCTTCTTGTTGAACTCAGAACGAATCTTCTTGTTCATAAGTCTGAAAGAGTACAGTCAACAACAAGAGTAGATGAATTTTCGTAACTTTGAATTTTATTTTATCCTTCGATCAACCATAGTAGTAGTAGATGAGTCTTTGTTCATGAGGGCCGAGCACGAATGTTTTGACGTATCGTAACGTAAACGTAACCAAATTTAGAACCAAAAATACACGTTTAATCCATGATCTTTTTTGCAAATACATGCAATATTTTTTCATTTTCATGAAACAAGTGTGTTTGTTGCTGTTGCATAAAATTGAACAAAAATGCGATAGATTCATCGTATTTTTGCCCGACTGCGCGACGCAAAGGAGGGTAATGTGTTTATCAGTCTATGTATGTATCTATGTTTGTTCCTTTGTGGCACTCTAGAGACCAAACGCGTGGGCCGATTTGGGTGATTCTTACGTCAATCGATTTGTCTTAATCTTGCGAGTGTCACTAAAGATATGACAGTTATCAAAATTCAATATGGCGACAACCAGGCGCCATATTGTGAAAAATAAAAAAAGAAAAGTCGACAAATTATGTCAAGTAGGGTATCATTGAATAGGTATTTGAAAATCATCTTTAGGTTTCTTTTATCATTTTTCATTACGAATTACCATTTAGGACCTATAACGATTTAAAGTTGGTTAGCAACCATATTATGTTTCCCCCTAGAGCCTAAACGAGTGAACCGATTTAAACAAATGAGATATTCTTAGATTCATTTTAATAGCGCAAGTGACATGGTATAAAAGGATTTAAAAAAAAATACAACATAGCTGATTTACGCCGCCGCGCCGGGAAGAGTAACAGAAATAAAATTTTTTCGTTACATTGTCATTTTATATTCAAAATTTGCTTACGTTTACGTTACCATACGTCAAAACATTCGTGCTCGGCCCACTGATCCCTTATCTAGTACTATGGTCGATTGCTATACGTACTCAGTGAACCACTTGCGATCCTCGTCGTTGACCAGTCGGTCCTGGTACACTCGCTGGTGCTCGTGGTACCACAGCCTGATCACGTCGTCCTCATCCTGCGGGTAATAGCTACGTGTTAGTGTTGGAAGCACGAAAAGAGGCTCCCCTAGGCACGATATACGACAAAACAATATTTCTCTATAAAATCTGGGGTAGTGTTCAACTCAGTCGTCTTGTGTTATAATAATTACATTTACAGATTTAAAAAAAGACTAAGAAACACGTTTCCATCTTTGGGAGTCCGCCATATTGAATTTAGAGTGACGTCATTTTATTTTTTGTATTCTTCTCATCAAACCGTTTATATTTATATCCATATCATGATCGTAAATAAGAAAATTCTGTCCGCCATCCGGGGGCGTCCGCCATATTGGATTAAAAAGATGTCACCTAGTTAACCATGCATTGTCATCTAAACTAAACGTATATGCATTTCAGCTCAATCGGAAACCGGGAAGTGGGTCATATTTAACTTCCAAGTTTTTTTTACATACATAGTTAGTTACAGGTAAAGCTAATGAAAGCGTATTAAAAAAAAACAGCTTCCATAAACGTCAAGCAATAAAAAAGTGAAAATTACCTACACCGTAATACATACAGGAAACGCGAGAAACAAACTGACCTTAACAAGCTTAGGGTCCATCATCAGTATCCCCTGGAACACCTTGCTAAGATCCCTCAGGTTGAAGGTGTAGTGCGACTTGGTGGGCGTTGGCAGCAGTTCCTCCACCAGAGAGCTGAAGATCTCTATGGAAGCCTTGAGGAACGGCGCCTCGCGTATCGTCACCTTCGAGTCCATGTTGAGAACCCAGGACTTGAGGATCACAGCGAAGATGCCGTACTGGAAATTAACATAGCATCACGTCTGAGAAGGCGGGAGGTGTGTCGTATCGGACACGGAGTAAAGACAAGAGGATAAGGCCAGTAGGCGGAGCGAGTGAGTCATATTATGCGGAGCTACGCAAACTTCGTAATAAGCTTGTTTTTTTGCTTTGTTTTGCTTTCTGTTTGTGTTTTTTTTCTTCCTACCTATGTCAATCATTTTAGTGTGTCTTGTTTTTGTAGCAAATAAATGACTTTTCTTACTTTTCTTTTCTTTGTTTAGCTTGGCGTTATTCTTTCCTTCTTTTTTTAAAAAATGTTGCCTCTCTTTATGATTTCTCCTGTATCGAGGGTACAGTTTACAAACATACATCTCACATGCACACACATCCAGACCCGAAAAAACTATTTGTAGATCATATAAATACTTGTTCCGTGAGGGGATTGTACCCGCGGCACGTCGAAGAAAGCTAATCGCTTAGCCACTGCGCCAACCGTGTCGTCTATTTCCTGAGAAACCTTCATGTGAGCTTGTGGACCTGTCGGCCTACCTTGCTGTTGTACTCCATCTCGGTGAAGGAGATGTAGTGGAAGTGTCGCATGAGGCGCATGGTGATGGGGTTGCGGCCGCCCCCCGGGGGGCACATGGCGGCCACCACGCCCACGTCCACCAGCAGCTTGAACTCGCCGATGTTGTCGCGGTCGTACCAGCCTGACCACAACATACCACAATCACAACATTTATTATGTTATTTTTGCCCCTCACTAGGATTTCTCCTGTATCGAAGGTTCAGTTTACAAACATACATGTCACATGCACACACACCCAGACCCGAAACAACCCAAGGCTTAACAGACGAAGAGTGAACAAAATATTTGAAGTGTCATTTGTTACAATTTCTACTTTAGCCGTAATAACATATTAATAATAATAATTGTCATTATAAAATGAGATACTATTCGACCTAAATAATAACTGTCAGACAAAGAGGTCGTTTAGAAATAAAAAGTTTCTTTTTGAACGCTTTGGTGAGAATCTTAAGTCATTGGAATCTTCGTGTAATTCAGTTTTGTGATTATCTATGTATTTATAGTAGATTTAGTAAAGGGAGTTGCATCTGCCAACAAACTGTTATACAGTTTGGCGGAAGTACAGAATCATTTGTAATTTGTTGTTTTCCATAAATAAACAATTTTTCCTTCTTTCAAACAGTGCCGTCAGCATGTTGCCCGTACCTCCGAAGTCCATGAACTGGCGCAGCAGTTCGATGGGCGGCTGCGCGCCGAACACCTCGAGCGCGGGCATGTTGAGGTCGTCGATGAAGAACACCAGGCGCCGCGTCGGCGGCGGCCCGAACACGCCGCGCCGGCGCCGCTCCAGCTTGCCGTCGATCACGTCCTGCGGGCGGCGGGCAGGATACTTGTACAATCAGCGTCAAATAATTATAGGTACTGGAACACCTCAGGTTTCCAAATAGTGCGGAACATGTTAGGTACTCATTATCTATAGCTCAACAAAAGTATTCAAATGTAGTAGAACAAGTGTCGTAATCATATTACAGTCACGTCATTACAGTCAAAGTGCTCATAATATTATGTGTCAATATGTTAGGACAGAACTAAAACGAAAAAAAAAAAAAAGTTACAACTCTTTTTATAGTTGGAGTCAGGGTTTTGATGGTTAGGTTATAATTTACAAATTATCTTTATTAAAAATTACGTAAAACGGAACGTTATTTCAAATACATCATTCGATTTTTGACGTCACTCCTTCGTGAATAATCAATAACCATATTCACATACTATGAACGAGCATTTGAAAGTCATATTTTTATGTGTGATATTTTAAGATTCTTGCCTATTTATTTTTTTGTTTTTACTATATTTAATAACGCCTGCAATATTTACTGCGGCATACTAAAAATAAAATGCATGCGTGTTCCCTATTGGGGTGTGTGAAGTTTTGAGTTAATAAAATTACACGTTGTAGTCAAAGTCGCCACATTTAGCAAGGACTGGTCATCACTGGCACAGGATAGAACAGCATGGAAATCAAGGGGGGAGCCTTTGCCCAGCAGTGGGATGATACAGGCTAACAGTAACAGTCAAAGTCGAAATCTGTAGAGACTATACCTGCGTTTGGTTAGCGGAGGTCCTGGCGGAGAAGACCAGGAACTCGCATATGAACTTCTTGGGCAGCCCTCGCGACAGCTTGGACATGATGGTGACCGTCTTACCGGTGCCCGTGGGCCCCGTGCACATCACGTGGTTGTAGTTCACCACCTTGTAGCCCAGGATCGCTGCGCTGCGCACGTTGTCCAGCGTTGGGACTTCGATATCTGACGGAAACAAGACGGTATTGTCAGCATCTGACACACTGATCACTGTCAAAAATCCCCGACTCCAACTAGAAAATGAGCTGTAACTTTTGAACGGCTGAACAGATTTTCATGAAACATAGCTAAGATGATTCCAGATTACAGCTGAAAATTAGCTTCAGGTGGTAGCATCTGGTGTTGCCAACTGAAATTATCCTGAGCTGAAGCCCTTTTGGCATAAATGTACTTTTTTATCTATTAAATGTTATGCGTTTTAATTTTAATTGTGCCAATAAACGCATTTTTTTTTTCTATAGTCTCTACATTTCATTAGTTCCTGTATCTGATTTACATGATATAAAGATCTATTCTATTCTATTAAAGAATTACATACCAGCGTACTGCCACTCGGCGTCTACGGTGTAGGTCGGTAAGCGGGCCATCCAAGAATACCAGTACGGGCTAGCTGGCTCGCCGTCTTCTGTGCTGTCGGTGAAGCCGCCATCGTGGAGCCTGATACACAAGTTCATGTGCTTTTATAAAAACTATGCATTAGGATTGCTCCTGTATCATGGGAACAGTGGGCCGAGCACGAATGTTTTAAGGTATGGTAACGTACGTAGACGTCAGCAAATTTTGATTATAAAATACGATGAATCTATCGCATTTTTGTTTAATTTTATGGAACAAACGCACTTGTTTCATGAAAATATAAAAATATTGCATGTATTTCCAAAAAAAAAACATGGATTAAACGTGTATTTTTGTTTCTGAATTTGGTTACGTTAACGTTACAATACGTCAGAACATTCCTGCTCAGCCCATAGTTGATAGACTTATATCTCACATACACATATACCCAGACCCGGAACAACTATCTGCAGGTCATACAAATATTGATTCCGTGCGGGAATCGAACTCGCGACACGTGGCGCAGATAAGCCAATCGCTTAGCCAATGCGCCAACCGTGACGTCAAAAAAGTTATATCATTTCACTAGTTGTGCACGTGACTCTGTCGGCGAACATAAAAAATCAAAAGGTAAATCATAGAATAACTACACGAAAAGTTGCCAATTCAAAACTTGAAATACCGAAATTTACGAACTATTATGGAAAAAGAACTAATATGTATTTAGTACCAACTATCATTAATGAAATACCAACAAAAATTCAATCAGAAATCACAGATAAAAATTATAAACGTAAATACACACATTATTTTGATTCGTTAATTTAATTTACGTAGAAAATTGTAACATCCTGTTTCTATGGCCGGCTGCTTGCGCCGTGCCGTGCAATAACTATTACCGGTTTTCTCAACTCGGTGATTGAAGGTAGATAAATAAATAATGTGTTACAAATGACCCACCTGTGCTTGATGATTGTTAGGTTACCTACGTGTATCAACTATTTAAGTAAATATTATATAACTTGGGTACCTACTTAATATGTTTCTCAACAGTGCTTCAACATCCAGACAAACCTATTTAGGTTTTTGTGATGTTCTTTTGTTAATTTGTATGTTTATATTATATTAAATAAAGAGAAAAAAAAAAACAAAACATTTTTCTTGCAACTTCACTACCCCCATTTTACCCACTTAGAACATGCGCGCACTGGCGGCACGGCACAGCAAAGGATTTATTTCTAACAACTCAAAATAAACCTTATGGAATGGACTTAGAACTTAAACGCAACAGCAGCTTAAGCATGCCGCGGGATGCCGTGGCCATGCAGCCAGTGGGCGCGGGGCCTTTTTTTTTTTTTTTTTTAGCGTTGTAAAATCATCAAATAGCTCCTCCCACCCCGGGCAGGGCGGGAGGGACTGTCAGACTTGTACTGACTAAAATCCACGCTGTTCCTTCAATAGCCCTTTACGTTCCGGGGTCACGGTAATGAGATAAGTCCCGCGACCCCGGCAGGCTTCGGCCCTCTACAGGGGGGGCCCCGTCAAGGGCGCGGGGCCTTAGTGATGGATTTTCATTAAATCCTTTCATAGAGAATTCTTACACCTTTTATAGAACCTACTTGCTAATTTCCAAGTTCGTAGGATTTATAATTTTTAAGATTTCGTAATTAGTCAGTATTTCGCTTTTACATAAATAAATAAATTCAGCCCATTACTGTCCCACTGCTGGGCACGAGCCTCTCCTCAGAATGAGAAGGGTTGTTAGGCCTTAGTCCACCACGCTGGCCTAGTGCGGGTTGGCGGACTACACACACCATCGAGAACTTTATGAGGCCCTCTCAGATGTGCAGGTTTCCTCACGATGTTTTCCTTCACCGTTGTCGCAAGTGATAATCAAATTCTAATCCACATATGAATCCGAAAAGTCAGAGGTGCAGGCCGGGTTTGAACTCAGACCCTCCTGCATGGAAGGCGAGCGTTCAACCGCTAGGCTATCACTGCTTTTTTATACACCCCTAATTTAATTGTAATTAAAAATTGAGATGTATACACAATGAGTTTCTATAGCGATATCTAAAGCAACTTTAGTAACTGTTAGAGATAGGAAGATTTATTCTTAGAAAACAATCCAGAGTTTTTAAAACGCATTCTAACTGCATTTAAGGATTTTTGAAAATGTAATTTTTTACCACTGTTGGGTTTGTTTAATCCCGAAATCCATGCGAGCGAAGCTCTAGTTCCACAATTCAAGACTTACGTGTAATCATAGACTCTTCCTTCTTCGGGGAACAGCGGCTTGAAGCCAGCCTCCTTGGTGGTGGTCCGGATGAACTCGGAGAAGATGGCGCGCCCGTTGTGGTCGCACGTGGCGCCCACCGACCACGTCAGCGCCCACACCACCCACAGCGGCGCCAGGCGAGCTGGACAACACCAGTGAACAATTTTCTTTTTCAAAGGTTAATTTTTTTTAAGTAATTTTTTTTTTCTTTTCTTTCTACCTATTTGAAATTAATATGCTTAAATATATATATAGTTACTCGTAAACACGTAGAAACACATGGACCTCGGATCAGCACCCAAAAATGTCCGAACCTAATGTAGACTAAAACGCGAAAAAGTAGACTAATTGCACGGTTCTGTTCGTTTGGGCGAGCGCGCAACTACACGTCCATTTGTCAGTGCGGTGCAGTCGCATCTACGTATGTCGTAAACTTGTTGCAAGCTAAATTACGCTTTGTGATGACGATACGATTTAAATTAGTTTGTTGGTTTTTATAAACTCAGGACACTTTTTTAGTGAATTTTGAACTAGGCCTTTAGTCCATGTATTTCTGTGTCAATGCTCGTAAATAATAATTTGCCCCGATTAAATCCCCTTGCACATAATTATAGTCCTTCCAGATAAAACTCAATAATATGCCATTAGCGCATTGCCGACCCTGTTATTTTTTTTCACTCCCTTTTTGAAGAACCCCTTGCTGTTGTTTCTTAGGTGCATCTCGGTGGGGAGGGGATTCCAAACTCGTCTGAAATCGCACGAGGTGACGAGCTATAGTACGCGCAAATCTATATGAGCTCTGAACTCTCTCTCTATCTCCCTCTAGCACCTATAATAAGCGTACTGCCCAACCACTCGCGTTCAACTTCCGAAAGCTCATAAAGTTTTGCGATAACTATATCAATTAATCAGTTATACTCACGCATCACGCAAGAGAGCTATGCTCGGAATCACCTTACGTGACCGTAAGACGAACGAATGGGTACGGTCCAAGACGGAAACCCAGGACATAGTATCCATTATAGCCAGACGCAAATGGAGATGGGCGGGACACATTGCTCGAATGGAAAAGGAACGATGGACGCGAAGACTGTTGGAATGGCGACCACGGCAGCACACCAGACCGCGAGGACGACCACCTAAACGATGGGTGGATGACATTCGGCGACACGCAGGTCCGGATTGGATGGCACGGGCTCAAGACCGCCAGGAGTGGAGGAATTCGGAGGAGGCGTACACCCAAAAATGGGTACAACATGGGCCGCAATGATGATGATGATGACTCACGCATCAGAGCGAGGAAGTTGGCGGCCGGGGGAGGCCGGTCGTCCTTGCCGGTGAGCGGGCGCAGGCGGTAGTCCAGCAGCTCCAGGAACTTCAGCACCAGCGCGCAGTCGATGGACGCCACCAGCTCCGTCAGGCGCGCGCGCAGCAGCTCCAGCGCCGGGTATAGGTACGTCTGGATCAGGCCCGGCAGGATCTTGCGGATGGGATCCGCTATCTGTTAAAGGATGAACTTCATTTTTTAACAAACTTTTATCAGCTTGACCTGTAAATATGTAAAAATTTTGCATACACATTTAGTTTGAATGACAATGCATGGTTAGCTAAGTGACGTCATTCTAATTTCAATATGGCGGACGCTCCAAGATGGCGGACAAAATTTTCTTATCTATCATCATGGTATGGGTATCAAATAAAAATGTTTGCTGAGAAGAACACGAAAAATAAAATGAAAGCACTTTATATTCAATATGGCGGACTCCCAAAGATGAGAGCGTGTATTTTTTTAGTTTTTTTTTTAAACTTTAATTATTATAGTAATAAAGCGAGGTTAAAAGACAAACTGGTCCCACGTACGCAACGCATTATGACATCTGGACTCTCTTTTATACGAAAAACTATGCATTAGAAACACGTTTATCGTATTCAATGCAATCACACGCCTCCCATGCAACGTGGACTTGTGATGTCCACATCGGCGCTCCTACGCCTTTCTAGGTGCATGGGACGGTGTGTTTGTAGAACTTACGGGTACCACTTCATAAACATAAGCCTTTGGTACGTTGCATACGTGGGTAAAGTGTGTACACCGAGATAGGAACGGTATATATAGTGCCACAAACTTATCTGACCCGGTGACCAAAATTGGAACTAACGTCGCTAAAGAACAAAAATGACTTCAAAATGACATTTTTGTAGGGAGATGACATTGGTAAAAGCGACGGCAGCGACGCCACGACCGGGTCAGATAAGTTTGTGGCACTGTACTTGAGACTAGTCTGTCTTTTATCTTCAGACGTAGCTGCGATAGTCGAGTGTGCTCACCGGCGGCAGGTTGCTCTTGATCCAGGCGTTGACGAGCGGCGGCAGGCCCACGACCTTGGCGTCCAGGTACACCATGCCGCAGCGCGACACCGTGGCCGGCGACGCCACGGCCAGGTCCGCCACCTCGAAGATCATGCGCTGCCGTTCCGTCAGCTTCATGATCTCGCCGCTCGACAGGCACAGCTTCTTGTTGTCATCTAGTACCTGGCAATAAAATTACATATTAAAAAAGTACATTAAACTTTGCCCCTCACTAGTATTTTTCCTGTATCGAGGCTACAATTTACAAACATAGATCACACATCCAGACTCGAAACAACTATCTGTAGATCATACAAATATTTTATCCGTGGGGAGATCGAACCCGCGGCACATAGCGTAGAAAGCTAATCGCCTTAGCCACTGCGCCAACCGTGTCGTCAAAAAAAGAAGGAATAAAGTGTTAATTCAAGACATACGAGCGTACACGAAACTTATTTTAAATGGGGTAATAATTTTTGTAATAACAGTCGAAAAAAAAAATCCTTGTATTCTTAGAAATCGTACAGGAATATCTTTTTAGTAATGAAATACTGAAAATTCGATAGGTTCTGGACAGCTGGAGGCCTGCTATTGTTACTTTTTACAGATTTTAATATCGTTTTTGATTCTTTGATTTTATTCGCCAAAGGAAATACCAAGGATTCGCTAACCGATTATTCGCCATAACCACTATTCGAGGTACAGTCACGAGCTTTAATTTGGGACCCATTTCCGTTAAATGTTGTTAGAACAATCATAATGCAATAAGGTCGAAACTTTAGTGTAATAATGTTGAATGTCAAGTTAAGACATAAAATGTCTTATCTAATCGACCTATGAAATGATAACCTCGTTGCAAAAAGCTATCATTACGATTTTCTAATTACGAACATGTGTCGTGTCAGTGTCATTTAAGAAAATAGTTTAATGTGATATTTTCACAAAATATAATTTGCCAATTAATAAAATGCTTGCGGCTAATTGTGACCAAATAAGGCTCCAAATTATTGATTTGCACGAACAAGGAGTAGGCATTCACGAGATATCGCGACGAATAAATGTAACAAGAAACACAGTTCGCCGCTGGGTTCGACGCCACGGGAACGAAGAAAATATTATTGACTTACGACGAAACAACCATCACCCGCAAGTTATAACACAAGAGCAGAGCCGCTTGATGCAAAGGCAATACCTGATGAATGGATTTACGCCAACGAGGCATTTTGCGGAAGCGTTTGAAGTCCACCCTTCAACAGTTAGAAGGCATCTTAAAGCTATGGGATTGCATCACAGGCGGCCTGCAAAAAAAATTGCGTTGACGGATGCCCATAAAGCTGCTCGACTTATTTTCGCACGTCAGTATCTAAATTTTCATTGGACGACGACGGCTTTCATCGATGAAAAGACTTTTCAATCTTCCCAAACGGGCAGACTACATTTGTGGCGAATTGACAGGACGCGATACACGGAAGACCACGTCATAGCTAACAACGCGTCTGGTCGCATTACAGTTAACATGTCTGGCTGGATTAGTTCAGCCGGCATTGGAGAACTAATAAATTTACCACCCAGGGCCACTGCTCAAGATTATGTCGATTTATTAGACGAGAGTGTCCTTCCAACATTGCAACTATATTATCCACAAGAAGATGTTGCTCCAATGAACTTTGTTCAAGATAACGCAACAATTCATACGGCAAGAATCGTTAGAACTTGGTTCGACAATAATAGAGCAAATTTAAATCGTATTCCGTGGCCTGCAAAGTGTGCCGATTTAAATCCTATAGAAAATATATGGGGCTTAATGGTTCAAAAATGGTCAAATAGAAACGAAAGAACTAGAGAAGCACTTATGGATCACTGCCTCACAGTCTGGGAAAGTTTTAGGGGTACTGACATATGTGACAAATTGATTGGATCCATGCGTAACCGGCTCCAGGCTGTGATTGACAATGAAGGTGGATATACGCGGTTTTGAATATTTATGATAAAAAAATTACTGGAGAGATTTAAATTAATTTAGTCGTAGCCTTCGGTCATAAGTGTTTATTTTGTGCACCGCTAACCATGCTTTCTATATAATTGTGTTAAGATTGAGGTTTGCGTCATAAATGTCTTAATAAATATAAAGAATAAAAAACTTTGTTTTTCTAAAGATTTTATTAATCAATATTTTAGCTGAAATCTTCTAAGCCCCCATAATCATAAACGGCCTTTAAACCTATTTTATTTTAAATATGTTGTTTTGGTCCGTCACTTTGATATTTATGTTTGAGAAAGAGACAAAACTTTTTAACTAATATAGGTTTGAAGAATAAGCGGGTTAGTTGACTAGCTATCATATATTGACAATATAATTTTGTTCTTTTTTATTTGTTTCTTTTTTCTTATGGGACCACAGGACCAAAAAGTAATTATTACTCGGAAATCGGTAATGATCGTTTGCCCTCGCTTCAGTTGACGTTAGCCCCTAGAAACGTAAAGTTGTCGATGGTAAACATTATGACGTTTATTGTTTGTGCAGTGACAGCGTTAACATAATAGCTCTAAATGGCGAAAGTTTGCTACACGATATTCAACCTTAGGTGGGTCCCAAATTAAAGCTCGTGACTGTACACACGAGTAAAAATTAAACAAAATTCAAACGTACAGTGTTCATGTTCTCGATCCACACGGCGTCTACGGGTCCGTCGAACACGTACCAGCGCTTGTCCAAGTCTTCCACGGCGATGCCCAAGCGCACCAGGCTCGACAGAATGCCGTCCGTCCTGGTAACATTTAACAAATGCTTCTTTGGTGTAGTGGTCGCTACTCACTGTAAGAAACCCAGGGGTATTAAATGGCCTTTTAAGATAGTAGCGACATCTATCCCTACATAGTATTGGATAATAAATAGTACTCCCCACATACCAATCAGATACGTTTATTGTTTTAGCTACGAATAATTGATAAATAGTGACATTGAATTATATAAACTTAATAAAGCAGTATAAGGATTAAAACAATAAGGAAGACAATGGTATATAAAACTAGATGCTGAACTGAAATTAATAGGTTCCACACCTACGAAAGTTGATCCATGCATGTACATGTATGCAAAAGGCGGAGATTCTATAATATTATTATTAGCATATATGTAGATGATATAATCATTGCATGCAAGTCTCAAGAAAAAATAAACAATATAATAAAGTTAATAATGAAAAAGTTTGAAATGCGAGACTTGGGTGAAATCAATCACTATCTCGGCATAACATTTGAGAGAGAAGAAAATCGAATGATACTAAAACAAAAACAATATAAATAGAGACAATACTTGAAAAATTTGGATGTAAGGATTGCAAACCAGTATCTACTCCAATGGAGACAGGAGTAAAGTTGATAAAAGGCACAAGTCCAACTAAAGAAAAGGACATACCTTATCAAAATCTTATAGGATCGCTAATGTATCTAGCAGTCGCCACACGCCCTGATATAATGTTCGCAGTAAGTCATTTATGTCAGTTTAACAACTACTTCACAGCTGAACATTTTAAAGCAGCAAAAAGAGTTCTACGTTAGTTACAGGGAACCAAAGATTTAGGGTTGACATACAAAAAGGAAAACAAGAACCTAGAAGGCGCAGCTGACGCTGATTGGGCATCATGTGCAATTGATCGTCGATCAGTAACTGGATACACCATTTACTTATGTAAATACACCAATAAGTTGGGAATCGAAGAAGCAAAGAACAGTTGCACTTAGTACGGCTGAGGCGGAGTATATGGCTCTAACGGAAGCGTCAAAAGAAGCCTTGTACCAAAAAAACCTGTTAAATGAACTAACTATTAAAACAGGCATCATTGATGTTTATAATGATAACCAAGCCGCTCAAAAATTGGTCAAGAACCCAATCATAAGTACTAAGTCGAAACACATTAGCATCAGAGAACATTTTATAAGAGATGCTATCAAAGATGGACACATAGATGTCAAATACAGGCCTACTGTCAGGTTTATTAATAAGGTCACACTGGGTAATGAAATCAAAGTTTAACTTCTACTTCCCTAGATGGCGTTGGGATCGAGTTAGAAGTCGCTATGGTTTCGTTACCTGGATTATCCCTAGTAGCTATTTAATTTTTGTTTTGTGTCGAACCGATTGTAAAGTGCGAGTTTGTGTCTTATATAATATACGCTCTTATGTAGTAAAGCAGTCAGTGTATTATTTACTCGCGTCACCGGACCCATGGTCATATACACCTACTGAAGAGATGGAAGCTGATTTACTGACCAAAGCTTAGCCGTCTCAAGTTCATTCAACTGAGAACCAAACTAAACTTAATCTAATTTTTCGTGAGGCGGAGTATTGGAAAGAGGTTGAACGTACGTCTTCGTCTCTACAATAGGCACGAAACATTATACTGGCTGACCTTTAATTTATATACTTCAATGTCACTATTTATCAATTATTCTTAGCTATAACAATAAACGTATCTGATTGGTATGTACTATTTATTATCCAATACATAGAATAATTACTTAGCAAGGCAGCAAAGCTTACTACAGTGGCGCGAAAATATGAATTCGACCAATCAGATTATGAGGCCTGCATTGCGCAAGGAAAAATAATATCGTATCTAACATATATAATATACAACTGTCCGACATCAACCGTCGGGCTTCGGCCCGCCAGGCAATATCACCTCACCTGGTCGGAGGATCCCCCCTTTTCAATGGAGGAACAACATACCTCGTTCCTCCACAAGATGTATCATAAATGTGATTTCATTACAAATATCTAAATAAGAGAGGGTGTATTTAAAAAAAGGTAGGGCATAGTGGGACTTTTCGCAAAAAATTGGAGCGATCCGACTGGGGAAGTACCTCCACCTTGCAGAATATCGTAGCCAAATAACACTGCTCATGTGCAGTGTTGTGTTCATAACGGTGAGCAATGTCGCCAGTGATCCTTGAGGAAGTAGTACTATTTTTTTTAAGAAAGTATACCTATATGCGTGTGGAGGACTCAACCTCCGATATTATTAAAAAATACCTAATCCCGCAAAAGATATTTAAGCGCCATAAATTATTTGTAAAACGGCAAATAAAAGTTATTGAAATCGATTCAGTAGTCAAATGCGCAAACTATATTCAGGTTTTGCATTTATTTAATGAGCAGTTTTCCAGTAGGCATTGTCAGTTTAATTATTTCATCATCAAGAGATGGCGCTTGCGCAACATTCGGTATTTTCTTTTAAAACTTATCATGGCAGTGGAAAACTTCATTCAGCCAACATAAATAGTAGTTTGACCTACCACTACAAGATCAAGAAGACACAGCTCTCCGACCCCCCCTAGTGCAGATCACCAAACAAACCACCTTTTACCATGTCCTTCACTATACCCGCATCCGACACCTCTCTGGTCCTTAGTGCCGACAGAAAATACCAGTACATAAGTAACTGGAGAGAATGCCATAGTGCAGGGGGAGAGTTACAGGGCTCGGTACCTAGATACAGTGAAGACTTGGTATTGTCTCTAGTACTCTCCTTTATCGCGCCGTTCACGACCACGAGTATCATATCAGCTAGAGTTGCAACATTCAGTCCCCCCAAAGAACCTAAGTCCGAAGAGTTGGTGGGGCAAGAGGTTCTGGCATTGACCCTGGCATCATATATGACCATGGCAAAGCCCGTCACCACTAGGAATGTAGCAGCGTTCTCTAAAAGGTGGCAGTCGGCTTTGTCTGGTCAAAACATAACTGACCTAATACCTGCCTCCTCATGGGATACGATCACAAAACTCGCAATGGTTTTCCACAAAATGGTAACCAGGAGACCAGATCTTCGCGTGGAGATAGTCAGCAGAGTTCTTGAGATCCAGAAAATAGGGGCGGAGGGAGCCATTCACGCGCAGATAAAGCTGGTCTGGTCTCATGCCTCTCTCAAGTCTGTGCAATTGATGGACCTTTTCATAAAGTCCCACTGCCGGGCGCTTGAGATACCTGCTGTACTTGATCAAGCTGTGCTTCTTCACGACGCGTGGGAAGACACCAAACAAGAAGACAACTACATGTACAGCAGAGTTAGGGACCCAAACAGCCACCCACGCTTGAATCAGGCGAATTACCCTGATCTATATTACGCGTCCATTAGCTACGCGAAGATGAATAAGCTAATCGGGGAGAACTTTCAGATGTCGAGTGGGCACACATCAGTTCACATAACCATGATCGACAAGTATATAAGGAAAATGGCTGCTTCAGAACTGGGAGAACTCTCACAAGAAGCCAAGAACAAGCTGACCAAACTGGGCTACCCAGTACCTGTCCCAAGCAGACGCAGAGCCCATCCTGACTACTCCGACGATGAAGACCAGGAGGAGCCTCAGCAGAGAAGAAGCCGGAAATGAACACATGCCGCAGGCAGAGCCCCTACAACCCGCTTTATTATAAGTATACTTAAGTATAGTTCACTAATGTTTAAAAAAATATAAAATTATATAATAATTAATATATTTGTGTTAGTTACGTATTTAGAAATATCTACTATTATATTAATTATAGGTACACAAACCAGCAAACCAAACGAACGACAAAGGAAGGGAACGCAGAATGTCTACGGGCATACCCAAAGGTCATACCACACTACACTACTGTTATCAAAACTGTTGCCAACGCCATCTAGCGAGAGAAAAGTATGCTATACATGACTACAGGAAAACTGCTCATTACACCTTGTTTGATAGGTACCTAGTCTACGTTAGGAAGACCATAAAACGTTACCATTCATGGGTCAGCAGATCAAAC
This sequence comes from Allophyes oxyacanthae, assembly GCA_932294325.1. Lineage (NCBI taxonomy): Eukaryota > Metazoa > Arthropoda > Insecta > Lepidoptera > Noctuidae > Allophyes > Allophyes oxyacanthae. Next base: position 1,333,859 of record OW028629.1, on the reverse strand, counting down.
TCTCCGTACAGCTGCCCCATGGTGATCGACTTGGGGTTCACCACGAACGTGTGCACGGGGGTGAAGGGGAACCCATCCGGTGCTAACTTCCCTTTGATCGCTGTCAATGCGTCGCGGAGTATTTCGTAGCACTAGGGGATATTAAACTAATATTTTAAAATGGAAAGATTAGTTTATTTATTTATACTTTATGAACTATTAGTAATATTTTTGCGGATTAGAATTTGATTATCACGGGCGATAACGGTGAAGGAAAAACACAGTGAGGAAACCTGCACTGAGAGGGCCTCATAAAGTTCTCGATGGTGTGTGTAGTCCGCCAACCCTCACTATGCCAGCGTGGTGGACTAAAGCCTAAATCTTCTCATTCTGAGTAGAAGCCCGTGCCTAGCAGTGGGACACTAATGGTCTGGATATAATTATATTAATACGCGAAGAGAAAACTTTGTACTCCTTTTTAAGCATATTGCGCGCACGGAGGAGTGTGAGATGTGGCATAGATAAAGTTTATATGGAGGAGTGGAGAAAGCGAAAATTACGGTCGAATTTCGACCACTAGTAATAATAATTACCTTTGTTTTCCCGCCGCCGGCAGGTCCAACTATCATGAGTCCGTGTCTCACTACCGTTGTCTCATACAGTTGTATTATTTTGAATACGAACGCTGCAAAAACAATGTTTTATGCCAATAACAATTATACGATGATTTTTACGTTATGAAGGTATGCATTCATGGAAAATGTATGGGAAATTGTATTTTGTATTTTTCTTAAATTCGGTAAGTACGATTTCATCGGTTGTTTTGAGGAAACATTCCTATTGGGAAATGGAGTCGATTGAGCCCCACTTAAGGTTTTTGAGTAATGTCAATTTTCTCGCTGACTGTACATCGATGTCTATAGATATGCTTACTGAACTCAAAAAGTGAGACGTGTCAGGTACTCCATTTTCAGAAAAATGGAGTGGTTGATCACCAATCGTCAAATGCCGTTTACAAACATAATTATTAATTTGTGTATTGAATAAAAAATATATAATAACAGTAGCTATTCCATTAGTGCATATATCGCTGTTCTATTTAAATATAATTCGAACATTATTGAATTTAAAATTTGACGTCTTCAAAAAATACGTCTCATTTTTTTAGCTTCCCTTTGTATGACAGAGCGTATCTATAGACATCGATGTGACTGTACCTTTTTTCAAAAAACTAATAATAGGGTATTTAATATCTCCAAATTCCACTTTAGGTTTCCTGAAATCAAAACTCTAACTGTAACAGAATAGGTAGCCACCCATAATGCCCCAAAATTTAGCGCCACCCTGTATTACTCACAATATAGATCGTCGTATCCTCTCTTGATGAGCATGGTTCTAATGGACGTCTCCATGATGCCGTAGTCCACGACGGGTATCTCCACACGTGGGAACAGGTCAGATATTATGCCTGAATATAAAATACTAAGTTACAGTACGACACAAAAGATAAGGCGCGTCGTCAATCTTCGTTCGCGAAGACACCCGAATGTTTAAAGAAAGAAAGAAAATCAATTTATTTTTTGCACACAGGACACCGAGCATGCACTCATAACAAACATAAAAAATAAAAAAAACCAAGAAATTACATAAAATAAAAACAATGAAAAATAAAGCATGGAAGTGTGTGTCCCTCATGTGCAAGAAAATGGGCATCGATCAGCTTGTTGTCATTGGCAACACCAATGACAAATGATGAAATGATGTTTAAAGGAATTTAAAATCACTCTTATGTAATACCCTTAAGGTGTCAAAATTGATTGCCGTGACGTCTTTCTTACACGTACACTGCGTGTCATTTTGAAGGCCGCATAGATAGCGGATAGTGACAGAAAAAAAAATCGGGAAAAAATAATCAGCTATCCCATACAAAACTTCAATATCTACCCGACTCAAACGTATGGGACAGCTGATATTCTTTTTCACGATTACGATGTTGGTCCCTTATAGAAAGTTGTTCAGTTTGATGGTCTGATCCACACCCTTAAAGATGACCACGCATATCTGATACACGTTGTATAAATAACCAGTATACAGTCTACGTCGTTTACTTTATTCAACTCCAGATTCCCCATTCACGGTAGGATATTTATTTATTTAATGCTTTTCATACAAATATGTACAAAGGCGGTCTTAATGCCTAAAGCATTCTCTGCTAGACAACCTTAGGGTGATGCAGAGACAAAAAACATGGTAGATGCACTAGTATATATAGTCATAAAAATTTATGCATAATTATTATTTATCTGTTTATATTAATATGTATGGTACACCGCAAACTGCCCTTTTTCTATTTCTTCCAAGTCATGTCCATCCAAAGGTTGTCTGGAAGACATCGCTTTTAGCGATAAGACCGCCCATTGTACATGTACATATTTATGATAATGTTTTTTTTTTTTTTTGTATTTCTGGTGTACAATAAAGTTTATTGTATTGTATTGTATTGTATTGTCATTATTAATATTAGGTGCTATACATACAAATGGGCTACATACACGTACTTACATACTATAAAAATAATATACATACCAGTGGCGAAGATTCCATACAACCCGATTCCCATCGGCTTCCCCTTAGGAATTGGTATGGAATATTATTTTACTCATCCAACTGACAAAAAAAGGCTCGATATTCAGTTAGGTCGAGCTCTTCCAGGCGTATCGGTATATAGATTACATGAACCGGTATGGATATTTGTCTTGCAGCATTAATTGCAGCAATTTTTAGAGGGCATTTTTGGGGACGGCTTCCCCTTTTAAAACTGTCACCCTTCGCCACTGATACATACATAATATATATTATAATATCAAGATAAATCAAAGTCGAGATGAATCCGCCAAAATCTTATCACGAAAGTGCTTACGTAACTTGTTTTTAAAAGAAGGTCGACTGTTAGCCATCTTGATTGCCAGCGGAAGCGCATTCCATAATAAGATAGACTGGACAAAGAATGTAGAATGAATGAAGTCAGATAGGGTCGTCTTCTTCGTCAGCCATTCTTTCCGGTGTTTAGCCTTCCTCATCTATTTTTTCCAGCTATTTTTACGATGTCATCAGCCCATCGAGCCGGCTGACGACCGACTCTTCTTCACGTGGATAGGGCGTTGGAGTCCAAACAATACCTTAGTAGGTCCAGTACACCCTGGGCCAACCCCACTACGAAATTTGCTGCCTAGCAAATCTTTCCACCACTTCAGAACTGCTTACCGTTGAACAGCAGCAGGTCGTTCGCCAGGAATTTAGGCACGTTGACGTCTTTCAGCGACCGCAGTACGATCTGCCGCTCGTCGCCGTCCGGCATCTGTCGGATGAGGTTGCCGGCC